>JANUYF010000002.1:349730046-352130046 GCA_026167975.1 Phrynosoma blainvillii | reverse complement strand
AGCACAACTTGGCCTGTATTGGGGTACTATGCATCTTAACTGGGGTGGGTGGTGGCATTCCTCTACCTCAGGCAGCAGAATGTCTTTAGTCAGTCCTGCAGGGACATGTTGATAATGCCCTACCTATGGCCACTGGACTAGACCCTAGAGCACCAAGATTTCAGGGCTCTCCCCTGACAAGCCCCAACTCCCCATCAAGCCCTCTGATAGCACTATTTGAGTTGCTGGAAAGCAATATTTACTCTGGAATTATTGTACATATAATCAAGCAAAGGCTATGTCAATATTAAGTTGCCTACTCCTGTAAGTACAATGGGTTCTGGCTATTACTTTCTCTTACATTCTCATAAATTGGAAAGGACTAGACAATTGGATTTGTTATGGAAACATCTAACCCCCCTTCTTTTAGTATGGATCTCTCATCTAATCCACTGAAGATGGCAAGAAATATGTTGTACTATTGGAGGGGACTGTGTTGTGGTCGTAATAACCACATGGCTGTGGAGGTCTACCTCTTGCTTATCCCCTTCTCAGTTTTCCCATTTAGATTTATGATGACCTTCTAGGGTCGCCTCTGCTGCTTGCCTCTCTGCACTGACTTGTTAAGGGACAATACTTTTCCCCATTACAATCCTCGTACTTTCTCCACCTGAGTCTAGCCTGAGCCCTGGCTAGTATTGAACTCGCAACCTTGTGGTCTCTGAGTGAGTGGCTGCAGTACAGGCATTTAACCACTGTGCCACCAGGGCTCTTCAAGATTAGGGGAGGGGGTAGAAACACAAAATCAAAAAAGCGAGGCAGGCAGCATATAGAAGCCATGGACACACTACATGAAAAAGAGGCATTAATGTTCAGCCCACAGATGGTACCCGTTTCATAGAATCATAGCATCATAGAGTTGGAAGAGACCCAAAGGGCCATCAGTCCAACCCTCTGACATGCACAATCAAAGCATCCCCAACAGATGGACATATCTCTTCATGTAAGGTTTGACTTATAGAAACTTTATTGTAGGTGAGTTGTCAAATGTATTGCCATTTTCTTCCTGTGAGTTTGAGAGAGTGTGACTTGTCCAAGATCACCCAGTGTTTTTTGTTTGTTTGTTTGTTTGTTTTTTGTATGTGTGTGTGTGGCTAAGCAGAGATTTGAACTCTCCCAGAGTCTAGTATTCTAGCCACTACACTATGCAGACTTCCTGAGATTTCACATTTGGGCAAGAGAATCCCAAAGGAATGGAAAACCCTAAATCGAATTTTCTTTTAGTTTGGGATAATCAGAGGAAAATAACATCAGCAAAGAGAAAGGCAAGAACTGCTATACTACCATGAAAGCTGGCTGGAAAACTGATAATTAAGCTTATCGCACTGTGTTCTCGTAACATAATGGGTACGTAATGTGAATGGAACGGACGTATTTTATCACACGGTATGATTCTCTTCAAGTTCCCGTTCCGTGCTCTGACAGTTCCTAGACCATTCCAGGAGGAGAACTGTAAAAATGTGTCCTCAGCCAGTAAAAATGCTTACAGACCGTTGCATATGATGCGTGTGCGATAATCCTACCTGGTCTCAATCTGTCCTTGTGTTTGGATTGGCTAAGACAACCTCCTCCCCTCCCATCCTAGAACATCCACAAACTCAACTCAGCTCTTCCGGTGTTGATGCAAGGAAGGTGCCACAGGTAATTTAAAAAATATATTTTATATATTTGTAGATTGAATTGTGTCATGTTTACGAGAAAAAAAACAATGAATGCTCGCTACCTAAACCTCTCGGTAGCATTCTTTCCAATGCAGACACAGGGGTTTTTGCAACAGTGAGCATGCACCAATGAGGGACGGCTGAGGAACTACTTTAGTGCTGGTACTGGTACAACAGTAAATGCAGTGTGATAATATGTGTTCTCATAATGTTACTATTGTATTATCAATAGTCTAATGAAGTAACACCCGTTCCCATATCATTATGTTCCAGGGACTCGGTGGGAACTTTACTGGTGCAATAAGCTTAAATGTGCTAGAAGAGAAGACTGAGATATATAAGAGTCCTAAAAATAAGCTGAGAGGAAACCTAGGGACAGTCCAAGAAATAAGCTGAGAGGAAAACAAAGGAGAGTCCTAGAAATAAATTGAGAGGAAAACTAGGGAGAGTCCTAGAAATAAGCTGAGAGCCAAGCACACCCTGCACTGATCTTGGGTTCACACTACATCCCATGACAGAAAGGAGTATCAGATGTTGGAAATTAATGGCAATTTGAGGTAGTGACCAGAAAAATTGCTCTTTAGATTACAAGTCCCAGAATCCCCCAGCCAGCCTGGCCATTGGACAAGCTGGTTGGGAAATTCTAGAGGTTGTAATACAAAATTGCAATGTTTCCAAGCTCCAGTTTTAGTTTGCAAGCAAAGAGGCTACAACATTGGTTGGACTCAAGGTGAGGTAGTATAAAGGAGTTTATGGTTCAACTCTGAGGGATACAAAGAACCCCAGGAAAGCTCCCTAGCCATTTGAATTAAAATGAGCTTTGCAAAACATTATGAAAACCATGCTTCTGAAAAGGGGTTGGGTGGAATGAATGAAATTGTTAAAGGTATCCAACAGTGTTCTTCTCTCCACATCTCTTGCAAAGTGGGGACACTTGCCTTGAGTGATGGCTTAGGAAAAAGAGTTTGTGAAAGCTTGCTTTTTTGGGACTATAACTTTTCAGATTTCCCAATGGCCAGGTTGGCTGGTGGGTCTGGGGAGTTCTAGTCCCCAAAATCCCCAAAACAAAACAAAAAAGGATTGTTCCCAGCCCACCATCTATGATTATGTCAGGTACTTCAATTACGATAAAGGCAGGTAGTCTAACACAGTAACACCAGAATCCTTTTACTTTTTCTGCCAATGCTGCCTTCCACAAAACAGAATAAATTTTAGACAAGGGATTACAGTTATGCCAACAAAATATAAAATGGATGTGCACAGCCATTATGGCAACAAAAGGCATGCTGTAAATTATGTGCTCCTGTTCCCAGCATGCAGATGCAGTGATTTGAAAAGCTTCACTTGTTGCATGAGCACCTGCTGTTGTGCAGATGTGAGGAGTCAAGACAAGAAGCTGGACTCTAAGGCTGGAATGCTTTTGGTAAAGTGAAGTCCCTGTTAGTGCTCTTGGACATCTCGGCGGCTTTCGATACCATCGACCATGGTATCCAGGGGAATGCTTTTGGTAAAGTGAAGTCCCTGTTAGTGCTCTTGGACATCTCGGCGGCTTTCGATACCATCGACCATGGTATCCTTCTGGACCGCCTGAGGGAGTTGGGTATCGGGGGCACTGCTTTGCAGTGGTTCCGGTCCTACCTCTCGGGCAGGTTCCAGTTGGTGGAGCTGGGGGACTGTCGTTCCGATGAGAGGGCCATTACATCTGGTGTCCCTCAGGGAGCGATTTTGTCCCCTTTGCTTTTCAACATTTACATGAAACCGCTGGGAGAGATCATCCGGAGACACGGGGCGCGGTGTTATCAGTATGCTGATGACACCCAAATTATTTTCTCTGTGTCTCCGACTATTGCAGTAACCAAGGATGGCATCTCTCCTCTTGATGCCTGCTTGGAGTCGGTAATGGGCTGGATGAGGGAGAACAAACTCAGCGTGAATCCAGAGAAAACGGAAGTACTAGTGATAGGTTCCCCAGATTCGGGTGGTGAGATCTGTCATCCGGTCCTGAATGGGGTCACGCTCCCCTTTAGGGATTCGGTGCGCAGCTTGGGAGTACTCCTTGACTCATCGCTCCAGCTGACATCTCAGGTGGATGCGGTGGTCAGGAGTGCTTGCTATCAGCTTCGGCTGATACGCCAGTTGCGACCCTACCTGAGTCGTGGGGACCTTGAAACTGTTGTACATGCTTTGGTAACCTCTCGGTTGGACTTCTGCAATGCGCTCTACATGGGGCAACCCTTGTACCAAACCCGGAAGCTGCAATTAGTGCAGAATATGGCAGCTAGATTGGTCACTGGTAGATCCAGGTCAGACCATATAACACCGGTCTTAAAAGACCTTCACTGGCTGCCTATTCGATTCCGAGCTCAATACAAGGTGTTGGTTTTAACCTATAAAGCCCTAAATGGCTTGGGCCCAGGGTACTTGAAGGACTGCCTCTCCCCACATAATCCGCCCCGCACACTTCGTTCGTCCTGAAATAATTTGTTAGAGGTCCCTAGGTCTCACCTGGTAAGGACCTCCCAGAGGGCTTTTTCCATCGTTGCCCCCTCTTCTTGGAACAAGCTTCCTATAGAGCTCCGATCCTCTGTTTCTTTAGCCTCTTTTAAGAAAAATCTAAAAACACACCTATTTCAATTGGCTTTTTCATCCCAGTAACGGTATTTTTTTTCTTCTCCATGTACCACTCTGTTGTTTTTGGATTGTTTTCTGTTTCTCCCTGTTATTTCGTGATTTAGTTGATTCCTGTTTTCTTCCTTGACCAGTTTCGTATTATATTGTATTGTATTGTAGTATTGTATTATATTGGCCTTTTTAACTTTTGTAAGCCGCTTTGATCCTTTTTGGAAAGGCGGGGTAGAAATAAAATTTTATTATTATTATTATTATAAGTGGTATGACACACTGTTGTGATAGTATCAGGTGCTTTTGGGAGTACTAGTAGAAGAATGGAAGTCTTCTCCATCACTTGAGAAAGCTGCCTTGCCAGTTCCTGAGCATCTTGGGAGCCAGTAAAGCAGATTTATCTCTTGGCAGAGATGACTTCCTAAGCTATCCCTCACTTTTGCCACTACAGGGAAATGTAAAAGATAGTGAATTACTTTAAAGTGGCAGCTTTGCATGTGTACAGGCTACACTCCACTTGAGCAGCATAACTATGCCAGTGTGATTGGCATCCGCAAGAGGAATGATTAGCATTCACAAGCTGAAAGTGAGCAATAACCAGCCCAAAACAACCCCATCCCCAAATAGGGTCAACTAGAGGAATAGAAAACAGGCTTGGTGACCAGGAGTACATCTGCACTGCAGAAATAATGCAGTTTGACACTGATTTAACTGCCATGGTTTCGTGCTGTGGAATACTGGGATCTGTAGTTCTGTAAGATAGTTTGCCTTCTTTGACAGAGAGATCTGGTGCCACAGCAAAGTACAAATCCCAGGATTCCATAGGATGGAGCCACGACAGTTAAAGCAAGTGTCAAACTGCATTAATTCTGCAGTGCAGATCCTAGCCGGTGAAAGCATATAAAGAGGTTCACTTCCAAGTATAAAAGAGTTACATACCATCTCACAGTGAAAAGCTCCTTAAATATGTGCAGAGCAGATAAACGGCATACAACAAAATGGAATAACACACTGAGGCCTACTATAGATTAAGAGCTATGGGAAGGAAGAAGGTATGGCTAAGACCAGAACACTGGAAATTACATAAACATGTGATGCCTAAAGCTCCAGAATGACCTGGAATTAGCAACTTGTGAGCATGGCAACTGCAGCCATTTTACCCCTGCTGTTGCACTGCCAACAACATTGCGGATGCCAATCACACTGGCACAGTTATGCTGCTCAAGAAGAGTGTAGCCTGTACACATGCAAAGCTGCCACTTTAAAGTAATTCTCTCCCCCCCCTTTTTTTTTTAAATATATAAGTACCATTTTGCCACTGCACTACCAAATTATATCAAGCCCCATCCTTGGGAACTGTTTTTCTGTGGGTTTCCTTCCAAGACTCTCATTTCCCCCCAATGCACAGGAAGAGTTCTCACAAGGGCAGAGTGACCAGAGAGATGTATAACCACAAAGGAGGACAAGGCACCATCAAATGTAGGACAGTCAAGAAAAGGTAGGACGTAACACAATAAAAGCTAAAAAGCATTCATATAAATATAAACTCATGCTTTTCAGTCATGCTCAAAATGGAGGACATTTTGGAATTCCACCTGGACAGAAGGTTGAAATGTAGGACATGTCCTGGAAAAGGAGGATGTCTGGTCACCCTGCACAAGAGTGCATGGATTATGCTTCTGCCAAACTGAGGTTCCACCAATGCAGCTTTTGCTGTGAACTGACCTTTACCTTCCCGCAAAAGGAGAGACCCAATAAGTCATCTGTGACTGTGTGCCAGTGAGTCATCACCATCTTCTTGCTCTCTGGAAGATAAAAGGTCAAGCACCAGTGGAGTGCTTTCTGCACATATGATGTTTAGCTGCCTTCAGCAACAAAAGGCAATACCTCAATGTGCACCAAGCAGTATCTGCTCCCAGCATGTTTTGAGCAAATTGTTCTTCTTTAGGATAAAGAGTTAACAGTAACTACAAGAAGAAATCTACACAGTGTATAGTCCCTAACCAGCTTGAGCAAGGAAAGGACAAGTGGCACAAAATGCATTTGTGCCACTAAAACACAGTAATACTATAGGAGCCCATGGCTGGACCCTTGCACAATACACAATTATAGGGCTATGATCCCACTTTAACTGCCATAGCAGCATCCTATGGTATTCTGTGATATGTATGCAGTTTGTGAAGATTATTGGTCACATGTTTTCAGCCTCAGGGGAAGGCAATGGCAAACCTCCTCTGATGAAATCTTGCAAAAAACAAAACAAAACAAAAAAACACAACCCATGATAGGTTTGCCATTGCCTTCCCCTGAGGCTGAGAACATGTGACCAATAATCTTCACAAACTGCATATCACAGAATACCATAGATATTTGAAGGCACACAACACGCACACGTTTAGAATTCTTAGCCAGAGAACTCCAGTGCTGCATCAAACTACAAATCCCAGGATTCCATAGACTATAGCTGTGGCAGGCAAGGTACAATCATAGTACTATAATTGTGCATTGTAAAAGGCCCAGCATTTGTCCAGATTCTTCTGTTACAAGTTCAATAGTTTTGTACTGCATCTCAAACTGTGAACCTATGAAATACTTTTATGTGTGATTGCTATGAAATCAGTTTTAACTTTCAAACCAGTAGTGTTACTCTTGGATCTCAGCCTTATAGGAAGTTTAAAAAAAACAAACAAACTGAGATTTGGGACTGTAGACATATTATCTATTTACCTATATCTCAGCTTTCTTCTACCACAAAGTTCAAAGCAGCATACATGGGAGATGACACCACCCAGAATCCCCCAAAGTGGAAATTTCCATACCCTTCAACATTTCAAAGGTGCAGACAGAGAGACCTGTATCCATGCAGCAAGAGAATATAGTCAAGATGCCAAACATTATGAGTGACAAAGATACAAGTTAGAAGAGGCTGCAGCACTTTGCTTTTGCCCGATTCTGCATGAAGGGCAAGATTTTGCATTCTCCCCTCTCTCCACTGAGTTAATCCAGTGCAAACTACTTTTGTACTTTGAATTCAGTTTGTAACAGTTGAAGAAAGACAAGGACAAAGGGGGAAGATGGGAAGAGAGGAGACAAACTGTGACATTCTAAAAGAAGTTGAAAAAATGGGGCAACAGAGAGGTTATTGGGACTTTCCATGCTAAACAAGGACAGTTGGAGGGTATGGGCTTCTAAAATAAGCTGAAATAAGGTCACTGCCTTAGGCACCCTCAGATCATGTCAAGGACAATGTTCTGAAAAGATTTAGCTATACATGCAAGCAGAAGGGCACTGTTGATCACAGTGCTAATACAATTTGCAATGCCAAAAATCATCAGCAACTTCAAGAGTGCTTTTGCTACTTTATTTTTGGAGTGTTTCATATACTTCCCATAGTTATTATTTGACATTACACCATAGAATCATAGGATGTTATCACACGGGGGAAATCCTGTGAGGAAACGGGGGTTTAAACTGAAAATAACCCGCAAAAGCAGGTATATTTTCAGACAATGTCGCATTTAAAAGCAGGTTAATCCGAACGGAAAGTAGTCAGAAACTGCTTCTTTTTATTTTCGGGGATCTTCCGAAAATAAAAAGAAGCAGTTTCTGCCTACTTTCCGTTCGGAGTAACCTCCTTTTAAATGCGCAGGAGGTTTTCACACGGGGAAAGCCGGCTAATTAATTGCTTCCGCTTTTGCAGTAGCACTTTCACTTTAAACCCGGCTTCTGTTCGGAGCTCCCCTTGTGATAACGTCCTCACAATCAAAGCATACCTGACAGATGGCCATCCAGCCTCTGTTTAAAAACCTCCAAAGAAGGAGACTCCACCATTCTCCAAGAGAGTGTGTTCCATTGTCAAACATCTCTTAGGACCTTATCCCATGGGGACAAAAACAGCAAGAATCCACTAAGAATCAGGCGCTATAGCGCTATATCTTCCCGAGCGATTACACGACGCTGCTCAGAATCCGCTAAGAATCAGGCGCTATAGCACTATAGTTTTCCGTGTGATTACACGACGTCGCTCAGAATCCAGCAAGAAACCGCTCAGAATGCAACATCATTCGCATTCTTTTGAATGTCGGTTTCAGCGGGCATTGCAATGGCGCGAGCTTATCCATAGCGCTATTATAGCGCTAGCGCCATATTTATACTAGCACTATAGTACTGCAATGATGCTCATATCGCTTTCTTGCCACTTTTGAGAGCAGCGTGGGATAAGGTCCTTACTGTCAGGAAGTTCTTCCTAATGTTGAAGTGGAATCTCTTTTCCTGTACTTGAATCCATTGCTCTGGGTCCTATTCTCTGGAACAGCAGAAAACAAGCTTGCTCCATCAAAAAGGCTTTCCTGATCAGCAGCAAAGAAGCAATCAAACACAATCTACATAACAAACAACTGTTACATGGATTAATCTTGCTATCAGAATTGCCACCTTTTTCTCCACGGTCCCTTTAGCCAATTTTACTCCCAATAGCAGCATCACCAAAACCTGACGTGGCAATGCCTACCTAAACAATATTGGAGGAGATGCAGTTGTTCCTTTTGCGCATTTACTTGGGAACAAAGCACACCAGCGGTGAGAGACATTTCCTTGCCTCTCCTTGTGAAGGCCCTTTCTGTTTGTGAAATGAGTACACAAAGTAGCTCTTAGTTTTCCTCTTGACCTTCAAACTGCAGCCTTTTCACTTGACCCGTGCTCTTCATCAATCCAAGTGATGAACAAAGATCCCAATTCTGGCTCCACTGAATCTTGGAAGAGGCTGCTCCTTGAATTCCATGGGGAACAGAATTAGTCCTTGTACCCCAACCAGCTGGCAGAAAGTGCCCTTGAACAAAGCTGTTGCCAGCAGTGTTTTGTCAGCCACCAAGGAAGAAATACAAAGGGTACAACACACATGGCAAAGCTGCTGTAAGCGACTTTAGCTGCATGCAAAAGCAGGGGGCGGGGGGGGGGGGGGGAGAGAATCTTTGGAGTTGCATGCATGATGAGCATTGTGATTTCCGCTAACAAGTTGCCGGGATAGATTTGGCCAGAGGACTCTGATTTCACTGCTCGGCTGAAGCAACAGCAACTCCACAGATGCACTTAGTGCAGTGAGGCAGGGCGTATGCTCATATTTCCCACTTTTCCTGGAAAAAAACCCCAACAACTAAGCAACTGTGATCTTGCTGCACACTCTCTTCCTATCATCTATAATTTTCTGTTGGATATCTTGCTGCATATGAGGTTTTATTTCAATTATCAGACTTTCAACAGCTGTCAGCTCGCTGTGTCTTGTTGGCGAGCAAAGCAACAGCAGTTGTTCGAGATTTGATCTGAAGTGTTTACATCTAATATCCTGAATGTTGGGGAAGATGTAGACTTACACAGTTTGCCTGCGAGTAGTGCACATTTCTGCCACCATGAGTGGCAGGTCTGAAAAGCTGTTCATATCCCATGAGATGCAGTAAATCCCCCACTTCTCATTAGAGCTTGGGAAGGTTACTTTTTTCGGAAAATCACTCCAGATTTTCCTAGCTAGCATGTCCAATGGGCATGTGGATTCTGAAAAGCATAGTCCAAAAAAGTAACCGTCAAGCTTTTCTCCTAGATATGAAGTTTATCATGTAAATGCCAAAGTGGCATATGTTTTTGCATTAGAAAACCAGACTTCAGTTATCTTTATTTCAGTGTAAGATGCCAAATGTAAGGGCTGTGCAGACCAAGTAATCCTGACTGGCAAAAAAACATGGCTGAATGTCGAAGCACCTGCTTTGTACAGAAAAAGTGCCAGGTTCAGTTCCTAGCATCCCCAGGTATGATAAATTGGAGGCCCTCAATTCATCTGAGGACTGCAAAGGGTTAACTGTGGTAGGAGGATGGTCCTGCATGCTAATGAAAGTTACATCACCTTCTAATGTCATCACAGCTGATTCAAATAGTGGGCCAATCAGTGGATACTACCAGGAACTTTGAGGTTGTCCCAATCAGTGGTTTTAAAAAGCCTCCCTGGAGATCATGTGGCTGAGCCTTTCATTTGTCTATGAGCCCAGCTATTAGGGGCTGTATGCCCAGGGGGCAGGCTTGAGGGACACCACCCATGGAGGCTTGAGGGATGCTGGATGAGCTGGGCATGGGCCTACCTCCCAGCATCTGGTGTCATCAAGGACTACAAATCCCATCTGATTGTGAGTAGCTTAGAAATATGTGTTTGCTAGTGCGACTAGTTTTATGGATTTGTTTTCTTGGCTTGCCTGACATGACTATCATATAATAGTGATGGGTGACTTCAACTATCCTGATATTTGCTGGAAGTCAAACTCAGCAAAATCCTCAAGGTCTAGCAAATTCCTCACTTGCCTCGAAGACAACTTCATTGTCCAAAAGGTGGAAGAGGCAATGAGGGATTTGATCCTAACTAACAGGGAAGACCTAGTTAATGGGGTGCAAATGGTTGGATCCTTAGGCGGGAGTGGTCATGTCCTCCTGGAGTTTATTATACAGTGGAAAGGAGAAGCCAGGCATAGTCAGACACGCATTCTAGACTTTAGGAAAGCTGATTTTACTAAACTTAGAGAAATACTGGGGGTGATCCCATGGATAGGAATACTAAAAGAGAAGGGAGTTCAAGACAGATGGGAGTTTCTCAAAAGGGAGATACTGAAGGCACAATTTCAAACCGTGCCAACGAGGAGGAAAAATGGGAGGTGTCTCAAGAAACCAGGATGGATGACTAAGGAACTTGCAACTGAACTATGTTTTAAACGGAACATGTATAAGAAATGGAAAAATTGGGAAATCACCAAAGAGGAATTCAAGCAAATAGCTAGCACGTGTAGGGTTAAAGTCAGAAAAGCTAAAGCGCACAATGAACTCAGGCTTGCTAGATAGGTTAAGAACAATAAAAAGGGCTTTTTTGGGTATGTCAGCAGCAAAAGGAAAAAGAAGGAAATGGTGAGGCCACTGTGTGGAGAAGATGGTAAAAAGTTAACAGGGGACAGAGAAAAGGCAGAACTACTCAACACCTTCTTTGCTTCAGTCTTCTCAGAAAAAGCAAAGGGTGCTCAACCTGAGGATAATAGAGCAGAAGACAGAATAGGAGAATTTCAGCACAGAATAAGTAAAGAGCTAGTACAGAAATATCTGGTTAATCTAAATGAATATAAGTCTCCAGGACCAGATGAATTACATCCAAGGGTATTAAAAGAACTGGCAAACATAATATTGGAACCATTGGCAAGAATCTTTGAGAACTCCTGGAAAACAGGAGAAGTCCCAGCGGACTGGAGGAGGGCAAATGTTGTCCCCATCTACAAAAAGGGGAAAAAAGAGGATCCCAACAATTATCGTCCAGTTAGTCTGACATCAATACCCGGAAAGATTCTGGAGCAGATCATTAAACAGAGAGTTTGTGAACATCTGGAAGATAATTTCATAATCACAAAAAGTCAACATGGGTTCCAGAGAAACAGGTCATGCCAGACAAATCTGATCTCTTTTTTTTTTTTGATAAAATTACCAGTTTGGTAGATGAAGGGAATGCTGTAGATATAGTATATCTTGATTTCAGTAAGGCCTTTGACAAGGTTCCCCATGACTTTCTTGCAAACAATCTGGTAAAATGTGGGCTAGACAAAGTAACTGTTACATGGATTTGTAATTGATTGACTGGCCGAACCCAAAGGGTGCTCAACAATGGCTCCTCTTCAACCTGGAAAGAAGTGACCAGTGGGGTGCCACAGGGCTCTGTCCTGGGCCCAGTGCTATTCAATGTCTTTATTAATGACTTGGATGATGGTATTCAGTCCTTAAGGACAAATAAAAGGAAGCCAAGAGATTACAATTATGATATTTCACTGACAGACAGAAAGCCACTGTCTTTTGTATGTATGAGGTGTGGGTGTGGTGTAGTTCGTAAGGGTTTGGGGGGAGGGCTCGGGGAGGGAAGGGGGGTTGATAAAAGAACGCATCAACTGAAAGTTAGTTAGTATAGATCAATGTTTGTAAGTCCTTTCAAGCTAGGTGTTGTTATTGTTTTTCCTTTTAATCTTCTTATGTATGTAACGCTTCCACTGTTGTTGTATGTAATTGTATGTGTATCTATATGTATGTATTTTTTTAATATACTAATAAAAAATTATTTAAAAAAAATTAATGACTTGGATGATGGTATTGAGGGCATAGTTATCAAATTTGCAGAAGACACCAAATTAGGAGGAGTAGCTAATACCCCAGAGGACAGGATCAAAATTCAAAATGACTTGAACAGACTAGAAAGCTGGGCCAAAGCTAACAAAATGAAATTCAACACGGAGAAATGTAAGGTAGTGCACTTAGGGCGGAAAAACGAAAAGTACAGATATACGATGGGGGACACCTGGCTGAATGAGACTACGTGTGAAAGGGATCTAGGAATCCAGGTGGACCATAAGTTGAACATGAGTCAACAGTGCGATGCAGCAGCTAAAAAGGCCAATGCAATTTTAGGCTGCATCAGTAGAAGTATAGTGTCTAGATCAAGAGAAGTCATAGTGCCACTCTATTCTGCTTTGGTCAGGCCTCACCTGGAATACTGTGTCCAGTTCTGGGCACCACAATTCAAAAAGGATGTGGAGAAACTGGAGCGTGTCCAAAGGAGGGCAACTAAAATCGTGAAGGGTCTGGAAACTAAGCCCTATGAGGACTTAGGGAGCTGGGAATGTTTAGCCTGGAGAAGAGAAGGTTAAGAAGTGATATGATAGCCATGTTTAAATATTTGAAGGGATGTCATATTGAGGAGGGAACAAGCTTGTTTTCTGCTGCTCCAGAGACTAGGACCCGAAACAATGGATGCAAGCTGCAAGAAAAGAGATTCCACCTCAACATTAGGAGGAACTTCCTGACAGTAAGGGTGGTTCGACAGTGGAACACACTCCCTCGGAGAGTGGTGGAGTCTCCTTCCTTGGAGGTCTTTAAGCAGAGGCTGGATGGCCATATGTCGGGGATGCTTTTATAGGGAATTCCTGCATGGCAGGGGGTTGGACTGGATGGCCCTTGTGGTCTCTTCCAACTCTATGATTCTATGATTCTATGACTGTCTTGTAAGTATACATTCTTTACCTGCAAGACAAGGATGATTTGTATGGAATGCTAACCTTTTGCCCTATACTGTCTAGTTACAATAAATACCTTTCTTTAAAAGTATCTGCTGCTTCTGTACTCCTGTACACATGGCTTGGCTTGGTTTTTTGCTTGCTTAAGCTGGCAAGGGTAGGGACTACAACTCTCCTAGCAAGTTGTAGTGTGTGCTAAGAAAGTTCTTAATTCACTAGGTGGTGGCAATGTGGTTTGGATGGTCTCAAGAGAGATTCTTTTGACTCTGCAGAAGTGGGGAAGAGTGACCCAGGAGACCAGGAAAATCAATGATCTGCTGTGGGCTAAGAGCCAAAACAGGGCTGCTGGTTGGCTGCATGGGCCCAGGGATCATCACATAGTTGGCAGCGGTGGAGAATTTGGGGAGCATAGTTTTAGCAATAAACAATAAAGAAGGTTTTAGATCCTTTCTGTCTTGGGAAGCCAGTGGTGGCTTTGTTTTCTTGAGAGCAGATACATCCCTGATGCAGAAGGCATCTTCCGTTCAGGTAGAAAAGCCTTCTGACTTCCACTGAAAGTATAGCCACACTGCAGAATTTAAAAAGTTTGACACATCGTTAATTGCCATGACTCTGTTACAGAATCCTGGGATTTGTAGTTTGGTGATGTATTCAGCCTGGTCTGTCAGAGTTCTGGTGCCTCACCAAACTATAAATCCCAGGATTCTATAGGATAGAGTCATGGCAGTTAAGGTGGTATCAAACTACTTTAATTCTGCAATGTAGCTACACCCTGAGACACAGCTTGTGAAAATGGAGATCATCTATATGTGTTCACCATACACTGGTGCTCACAGAGAATGTTACATCACTTGACAGATCAATAGACACAGGCAACTCCCATAACTTGCCTGTCCCAGTGGTCTTTTGTAACTTACATGATTTCACATCTAGGGGATTATGGCTTCTATCTCCCAGGGGTCGGGCTGGGGTCGTAGGGGACTCTGCATAGTCAAAATATATATGAAAAATGGAGGACTTTTACTAACACAGGGAAAGGTAAATATCTTACAAAACAATAAATCCCAGAATTTCATAGCATGTCAGATTGCTTTATTTCTGCAGTGTGCATACACCCCCAGATGCTATACACGTGTTTGCATTCAAAGATATAACCATGTTAGTCTGTAGAATCAGCATGTAGAGAGATCTTGTAGCACCTTTGAGGCCAATTTCTTTATTTCAGTTAGTTTCAAAGGTGCTACAAGATCTCTTTACATGTGTTTGCATGTTAGTGCTTTATAGATTATAGCAAAGCATTTGACTGTACAGATCAGGGGAAGCTATAAAATGCACTCAAGGACATAGGGGTGCCATTACATTTGATAGTTCTGATGAGAAATCTGTACTAAGGACACTGTCAGAACTGAATTTGGAGAAACAGAGTAGCTTCCAATAGGTACAAGGGTCAGGCAAGGCTGCATCCTAACACCATATTTGTTCAACTTGAAAACATAAGAAAACCAGAGTTAGACTCAGAGGAATAGGAGTGAAGATAGGAGAAAGGAATATCAACAACCTAACACATGAGGATGACACAATAATACTGGCGGAAGACATCACAAAATTGGAACAGCTATTAAGGAAGGTTAAAAATGAAAGTGCAAAGACAGGATTAATGCTGAACATAGAGAAAACTAAAATAATGACCAATGAAGAAATACATACACTTAGACAATGAGGAAATTGAAATAGTCAAAGAATTTCTGTACCTAGGGTGAAACAATGATCAGAGTGGTGACTGTAGTCAAAAAATGGGAAGAAAACTAGGAATGGGTAGGGCAGCTATGAAAGAAATAGAAAAGATCCTGAAAAGTAAAGATATATAGCTGAGCACTAAAGTCAGAATCATCCAGGCCATTGTATGCCCCATCACCATGTACAGATGTGAGAGCTGGATGGTAAAGGAAGCAGACAGAAAAAAAAATCAATGCATTCAAGATGTGGTGCTGGAGAAGGGTACTTAGGATACCATGGACAGCAAAAAAGACAAACGAATGGGTCCTTGAACATATAAAACCAGAAATTTCCTTGAAAGCCAAGATGATCAAATTAAGGCTGTCATACTTTGCCACATAATGAGAAGGCATGGATCACTAGAAAAAACAATAAAGTTAGGAAAGGTAGAGGATAGAAGAAGGAGGGGAAGACTGCACACCAGATGGATGGACTCAATAAAAGGAGTTACAGCCATGGGCTTTCAGGGCCTGAGCTGAGCAGTGGAGGATAGAGAGTCTTGGAGATGTCTCATCCACAGGGTTTCCATGAGTCAGAGTCAACCCGAGGGTAGCTATCAACAACAAATATTAGTTGAATAAAGCAATGGAACAGCACGGTTCACAGGCAGAACATCAGTACCAAAAGAATACCATGAAACAGATTTATGGTGCAGTCCTTTAAAAACTAGCACACAGAAACACATATGCAAGATGGAATTTTTGATACATTAGTATTAATAAAATATGCCATCAACCTGTGGTTTCATCAAGAAGAGCAAACTTCATTCATGAAGGATAGGCACATCTTCAGAGACAGACAGGCAATCACGCAACAGCATCCCAAGCTAGTGCTTCTCCAACGTTGGAATTCTGGTGTAAGAGAAGAGAGAAAGGAGACAAGTTGGGGATGCAGAAAGATAAATAAACTGTGTTGTTGTTTTTTTAAATTAAAAATTGTTTTTAAGGTGTTTTATCTTGTAAGTCCCCTTGGGTCCCTTTTTGGGAGATAGGAGGCATTAAATAAATAAAGATGATCAATGGGATCCAAAGCCCTTTCTTCCCTCAATATTCCCTGAGGAACTCCTCCCATAATGAGGAAGCTACACCAGCCCTTGAGAAGACATCCTTTATTCAAGGGAGAGCTGCAAAAGGTCCAGTGCTTGGAAAAGTGACTATTTAAAGATTACAATTCCCAGAATGCCTCAGCAAAAAGATTACAACTCCCAGAATGCCTCAGTTGGTTAAAAAGTACTGGGTGCAAATATATAACCTGATTCAGAGAATTTAAGAAATTAACATACAATTAAAACCTGACCTTTTTTTTCTGGGATTTATATATGACTACAGCAGCAAGAATATTATATGCTCAGAAGTGGAAGAACAGTGCATTGACTACTAAGGAAGAATGGTTGATAAAAATGAGTACATTTGCAGAAATAGTCAAATTGTGTACCTTGATTAACGAACATTCAATAGCAGGATTTTTGAAGGATCGCAAACCCCTGACTGAGTTATTGAGAAAAAAACAAAGGTCACTTGAGGACTTGGTTTTGAATACTAGTGTGAGTAGATTAAATAGATGTAATATTTAGTTTACACAAAGCGAGGTAGAAATGTAGGATATACTGAATAATCACAGAAAAGATAGTTGGAAGTCTTGCCTTTTCTTGTTATCCCCCCCCCCCCCCCCAGTAGCTTAATAATAGAAGTAGTAGTTCACTCCTTGGTTTTTCTGTTCTTTTTCCTTTCCTTTTTTCCTTTTTGTCTTTGTGTGTTATCCTTGAATTTTATCTTGTGGTAGTTAATGTTGCCCTGTTTTTCTGTGCCTTTTAAACATTTCATTGTATGTGAAATGCTATTTATTTTTTAAAGGAATTCTTGAACATATGGAACCAGGATGCACTGTGGCCATGCTGGCTGTGGGATTCTGGGAGCAAATAACTTTTCTACAAGTGAAAAGTCACTTTTCCAAACTCTGAGATTTCCCCCACTGGCCTATCTCTTCTGACTTTTATCATCTGCTGCCCAGAAGCACCTACTTCCTCTTCTTCTTCTAAGTAGCCTTGCTCCTGCCTCTTCCTTACTCATGAACCATCATAGCTTCTCAAGAAAGCAGCAGTGCATAGAAGCATAGTGCTGGAAGAGACCACAAGGGCCACCCAGTCCATGCAAGAAGACACAAAGTATTCCCAACAGATAGGCATCCAGGCTCTGTTTAAAAGCCTGCAAAGAAGGAGACTCCGCCATGCTCCAAGGATGTCAGCTTTGCAACAAGGTGGTCTCTGCCATCCGTTCGTTCGTGGTCATTTGTGCCAGCAGTGCATAGAATTCTGCCTCCCATGAGTATGTCAACTGCTTTCCCTGGTAGAATGGGCTCAGCTCTCACCTGCAGGAAAAACAAGAACCACCCCATTTTCTGCTACAAGACTGATTGCAATTACGGATTCACAATGTTTTTAGAGACGTGGAATAAAGGTTTACTGAATTACAAACCCCAAAACTTTATGGAATTGCTGCTGTTCTGCATTTAATCCACATAAAATGCAACTTTATATCCTGTCTACTTTTCTTCTCTCTCTTTCTCTCTTGAAAAAGAAAGTGGAATCCAAATGTATCCTATTACAAATGCAATCATGCAAAGGCTTTTTATTAGTAACTCTGTTTTCCCTCAAGCTAGGCATAGCATATGAATGAATTGTCAAAGATTGCTTTAAGTGCCTCTGATTGAGGAGATGATCTCCAAAGTGCAACCAGACAGAAAGGAATAAAACTAACAGCTGCTATATTTAACATCAACTTGCCTCCAGTACACAGACGCTTGTTGAAATGGCTGTTTGGCATTCATCAGTCAACTTATGAGGGATATTTCACGTGTCGTATTTTAAAAATGTGTGTCAAATATGGCTACACGGTGCAGATCACACCCAAACTTCTTCAGCTTTCTGAAAGACTGCAATGCCAACTGGTCAGAAAAATTAATAGTGACACTGTCCCTTTAACAAACATTAAATGTGCCAGAATCAGCAAGAAAATCTTACCCTGGCATGTGGCTGAATAGCTATCCTGTTCAAGAATTCTCCCTGGCTTAAGCCTATTGGTGAGAGAAGAAGCAGAAGGATCAATACCTGGAAAAATTGCTCATTTGAACTACAAGTACAGAATCCCTCAGCTAGCATGGCCATTGGCTGTACTGGCTGGGGGATCTGGGAAACTGTCATCCAAAATGTAACTTTTAAAAACTCTGTTTAGGATCACACTATAGTTCCTGGTGTCCTGCATAATCCTGGCCATGTCCCATGCCCATCCATACTACAACATGAGTACAGTTGGTCCTCTGTATCCTTGGATTCTTTATCCACTGATTCAACTATCCACGGCTTGAAAATATTCCAAAAATATCTAAATTCCAAAAATCAAATTTTGATTTTGCTATTTTATATAAGGGACCCCATTTTACTGCAGCACTGAGCATCCACAGATTTTGATATCCATGGGGAGTCCTGGAACCAAACCCCAATGGATACCAAGGGTCTACTTTATCTGCATAGGGAAAGGAAATCATGTGGAGTGACTTCAGTGTGATTGGATTCCCAGGGTTCTCATTACATGGAAGCCTACATGCAAGGACCTGCACACATTTAAGATGTCCTCCTTCCAGATATTTCAGGAAGAAGAGACCTCCCTGGGAGTCTTGGACCTTCTCAGGATAAATTACTACTTGAGTGTAGAGATGTTTGAAGAATGGGCTAACTTGGTGGCATTATTAGGGGGGTACGGAGGATGCAGACCACACCGGGTGACACCTCACAAGAGGGATGACACCTGCCAAAGTGCCCCCTGCTGTGTGCATTCTACTCATGAGTAGAGTGGTGTGCGGTAGCGGGATGAAGGGGCATGCCCTTTGGCCCCACCCCCAGATGGATGCTCTGCTCCCCACACTTCTGGGCAGTGATGCCACTGGGCTAACTGGTTTCAGCTGGTATAGCACAGGGATGGACAACTGCAGAGAGGACTGAAGCCAATTATCATTCTCCTCCCGCCTCCCAGCAGGCTGCATTGGCACATGCAACATAAACACAAGTGGCATTGTGTTAACTTCTGTTTTTGATTTTGGCCATTTTTTCAGCCATTCTGTTTGCACTGGGGAGTTATTTTGTAGCAGTTGTGAACTGTTGTTGTATGCCTTTAATCGTTTCTGACTTATGGCAACCCTGAGGTGACCCTATCACTGGGTTTTCTTGGCAAGATTTGTTCAGAAGAGATTTGCTACTGGCTTCCCTTGAGGTTGACAGAATATGTCTTGTCCAAGGTCACTCAGCAGGATTCAAACCCTAATCTCCAGAGTTGTAGTGATAAAATCACCTAAAAATTGAGCAGGTGTCTGGGATCTTTGAGAGACTACACAGGGGGCTCAAGGGCAATATGTGGTCCCCATCCATACTTTGCCCACCTCTAGTCTAAGAGACCAGTCTACCTAAGCTTCCAGATGAGGCCTTATCATTACTGGAGCAACACAGACCCTTCAGGGGCAGGCAAACTGTCCCCTTTAAGGGCCGAGGGACTTCAGGTCCCAGAATCCCAGACTATTGGACAACATGGCTTCTGGGAGCTGAAGTCCAAAATCCCTAAGAGGGTCGAGTTTGCCTGCCCCTGCTAGATGCATAGCACCTGATGTGGTGGTCCTGCTATCTGTCATGACTGAGTTCTCTGCTAGATTTCAGCCAATGCCTTCACTTGGAATTCCTTTGCTCATGACTTTGCCTTATGACCTTGGTGTTGGACCACACCTATGTTTGGATTGCTTTACAGTTCTAGAGCTGAGAAAGGTTAATATATTGTTTGAACTATAGTGGCCCTGCTGGCTAGGGGATTCAGGGAGTTGTGGTCCAAAAAGGTAACATTTCCAAATTCTAGCTTGAACCCAGTTTGTCCTCAAGACCTAATTCCTTGATATCTGACTTGGACTGTTAGGATCCATTCACACAATACATTTATAGGGCAATGAGAGAGCCCTATTGCAATTAAGGGAGAGGTATTTAGAATTCGAAGCTAGACAGCTCCAGGGCTTCACCAGAATACAAACCTCAGGATTCCATAGGATGTTGCCTTGAGAGGTAAATCAAAATCATAGTGCTATAATTGGGTGAGAGCCAGTGTGGTGTGGTGGTTTGAGCATTTGACTATGACTCTGGAGACCAGGGTCCAAATCTCCATTCAGCCATGGAAACCCAGTGGGTGAACCTGGGCAAGTCACATTCTCTCAGCCTCAGAGGATGGCAATGGCAAATCCCTCTGAAGAAACATGCCAAGAAAATCCCATTGCCATAAGTTGGAAACGGCTTGAAGGCATATAAGAACAACATAATTGCGCAGCATGAAACAGCCCCGAGACTTGCCTACCTCTTGCCCAAGGACCAAGCCAACAGCATGTGGGGGTGCTATAAGGATATCCTTTAACATTTCACAGAAGAAACCTGGGACACATAGTCATGCAGTGTCAGAGTGTGGTCAAGATGACAAATGTTCCTAATGAGGAAAAACAGACAAGCTAGGAGGGGATGCAACCATTTGCTTTTGCCAGAGTCTACACAGGGAAGGGGTCTCCCTACTGAGTTAATTGAGTGCAACTTACTTTTGCACTTTGAACTGAGCTTGCAGCAGTTGAAGAAAGCTGAGGACAAAGTGGGAAGAGGAGAGAGGAATTGGGACATTTTAAAAGCAGGGGAAAAGTGAGACAAGAGGATAAATCAGGTTTGTTCCTGCCAAACTGGGACAGTTGGAGGGTGTGTGAAGGAGGGGATTCTTGCCCTGGCTCCAACACTGGTCAGATATACAAACCCTTTACATCCCTGCTTTTATGTGATTCTCTGCTTTCTTGTTCTCCAAAACATTGCTCAAATGAGCTCATCCCAAATTAGGCCAGTCCAGGAGCCTGAGCTACATTTTGAGAGATTTGCTCAGTCCCACCCCAGAATTAAAAAGCCCTAGGACCTTGACAGTGAAACTATGGGATGTGTGCCAAAGATGGCATGCGAAGCCATTTTTCCCGGCACATGGAGGGCAGGGAGGAGGAGGAAGAGGCACATGTCTGTTCCTCCTTCTTTCCAGCTGTCCCAGGCCTTCAGCTGCCTCTCTGGAGGCAGCTGAAGGTCAGGGATGGTGCTGGGGGGGGGAGGAGAAAGAGGTGTGCAACTGTTCTTCTTTTTTCCTGCTCTCCCCCCACCCAGGCCTTCAGCTGTCTCTGGCGAGGCAGCTGAAGGCCCAGGAGGGCGGGGGAAGAAGTTCCAGTCTGGAAGTCCCGCCCCCCGGAGGGCAGAAGTCCCACCCCCAACACTTGGTAACACCTGATGCCGGAAGGCCTTTTAGTTTGGGCACTTGGCCTCTAAAAGGTTTGCCATCGCTGTCCTAGGAAGAAAAGCTGCCTAAGCTTTTAAGCATAAATTCTTGCTGTTTTGAGTTTAGAAGGAACAAAGTAACATCCCAAGCAATCCCAGTACGATAAATTGTTAGTTAACACTGAAGACATTAGTCAAAGTATATTAATTAAACATTAGGGACATTAATTTAATTAAGCATCAGGCAGAATGTGTCAGACCCAGCAGAAGCTCATCCCAACTGGGATTTCTCCTGCCTTCATGGGGCAGCCTCTCTTGGCCTTATGCATTTTTACAAATTGTTATGAAAACTGTTGCAATGCTTGCAATCTTCTGCTAAGCCAAGGAGTTACAATATGTATGGAGAACAGCCCTGTGGCACAACAGAGTGAAGCAACGGCTTTCAGGCACCAGGACTGGAGACAGGGAGGAGAAGGCAGGGAGAGAAAAAGAAAGACAGGAATGGGAGCTGAATGATGCAGCAAATCTATTTAAAATGCAGTGGGGTGGAGCATTTGGGTTCCGTCACAGAGAGCAAAATGTCTCCAAGCTTGGAAACATTACATTTAGGAGTACAACTTTCAGAATCCCAGAACAAATATAGCCAATTGCCAGAGTGGCGAAATGATTCTGGGAGTAGTAGTCCAAAAATAGTAGCCTTCTGGAGCGCTGAACTAGTAATATAAATAAAAACATTTTGTCATGTGACTTGTGGTGGTGAAAAGTGGGCAAGAAGAAAGATCTGGAAGGCACCAAAGATGCTCATCCAGTGGTGTCACTCTTAGGCAAGTAGGCACCCTGCAGTTCAGTGAGTGGGAGCTGCTGATGGAGGGAGAGATCTGGTCTTGGCTGCCTCCTCACAAAGATCCCCCCAGCCCTGCAGAAAGAGGGAGAGAGGGGGCATGGAAACAGAGGAGGATACCAGCACTGCTGTTTGCCCTTGTAGCAGCTCCACCTGGAATGATGACCCAAAATGCACACACATGGCAGGCAGTGCCAAGTGCTGAGTCCTCTCTTGTCACCATGGATGCACAACCCTGGGAAGAGAGCAAGAGGGGAGGAAGCAGTGAAGGGGAAGTGGGGGTGGCAGCAGGCTGGCAGGAACACTCATAATTTGCCCTCCCCTTCCTGCCTTCCTTGCCCCCCCTCCTCCTGGCTCAATTGCCAGGCACATTGCTGTCTGCAATGCCCTCCCTTCCCTCCCACTGTTCTGCCTTGCACTTCCTTCTGAGAAAGGGGAAGAGTCCATGGCCACCATTGCCACTGCCACCACCTCCCATTCCCAGCCCAGCTAGCAACCCTGCCAGACCCAGAAGGGGCCACTGGATTACAGCAGCATCCCCTGACACACACACACGCACAGTTGTTGCAGCAGATGAATGGCAGAGGTGCCTGGCCAGTAGGGTGGGCAGTGGGGGGGGGGGTGTCTTGAGACACACAGTGAGCAAGTGCCTTCTCAGGTGTCACCTCATCTGACAGTGTCACCCACTGCAGTCTGCACCTCCTGCACCCCTCTATATTGGTGCCACTACCCCATCCCTTGTTCAACACACTGCAGCAAATTAAGATTATTGAGTCAACACATTCCCACAGATCAAAAAGTACAATATAGAAATCCATGTGTCTTAAAGGACCCTAGCCAACTACTGAGTCTTATCAGGGGGACATTTAGTCTATAACCCCATCCATAAGGATGTGGTGGCTTAGTGGTTAAGACACTGATTCTGATGATTGCAAGATCAGAAGACTGGCAGTTCAAGGCCGAAATACCATGTGATGGAGTGAGCTCCCATCACTAGTCCCAGCTTCTGCCAACCTAGCAGTGCAAAAGCATGTAAAAGTGCAAGTAGATAAATAGGTACCACTTTGGTGGGAAGGTAACAGCATTCTGTGTGCCTTGGCATTTAGGGCCTTTGCAGACTGCTAGAAATAGTGCAAATTGAGTCCACTTTAACTGCCCTGACGAACAGCCTTTGCAGACTGTCAGAAATAGTGCACATTAAACTGAGGCACTGCCCTGGCTCAGTGCTAGGGAATCATGGGAACTGTAATTTATTATGGCACCAGAGCTCTCTGACAGAGAAGGCTCAATGTCCCAGAAAAAAATACAATTCCCATGACTCCCTAGCACTGAGCCAGGGCAGTGCCTCAATTTAATGTGCACTATTTCTAGCAGTCTGCAAAGGCCCTCAGTGAGAGGGAATCATGGGAACTGTAGTTTATTGTGGCACCAGAGCTCTCTGACAGAGATGGCTCAATGTCTCAGAAAAAAAATACAGTTCCCATGATCCCTAGTACTGAG
This sequence comes from Phrynosoma blainvillii, assembly GCA_026167975.1. Lineage (NCBI taxonomy): Eukaryota > Metazoa > Chordata > Lepidosauria > Squamata > Phrynosomatidae > Phrynosoma > Phrynosoma blainvillii. Next base: position 352,106,217 of record JANUYF010000002.1, on the reverse strand, counting down.
CCAGGGCAGTTAAAGTGGACTCAATTTGCACTATTTCTAGCAGTCTGCAAAGGCCCTTAGTCATGCTGGCCACATCACCACGGAGTCATCTTTGACAACGGTGGCTTTTTGGCTTAGTAACAGAGATGAGCATCGCCCTCTACAGTTGGATACAACTAGACAATCTTATTGAAGGGGAAACCTTTACTTTTACCTTTAACCCCATCCATATACCTTATCTGTATGGAGAGATAATCTATGCAGCTCCAGAGTAAGGGTATAAAAGTGCTACATACAAATAATTATTGTTTGTAATTAAAAGGACTTCACAAAGCTGGAAAACATGCATCCTTGATTTGAATAGTAACTACAGGCTCTTATATGACTGTTGTAGCCATCATATAACAATAGTAGAATTATGCCAAAGGAACCACAAAGAACAGGGAAATATCCCCTTGTAGGATCCCCAAATTTGTAGAAATAAAAAAGGAAGAGAATCCCTAAATGGTGGATAGTGGAAAGATTCAAAACAGCCCAATAAGAATCTGGTTTGATTAATGGAGAGAGAAGAAGTGGTTATAAAAACAAGCTAGAAGAACAAATGTAGTTCATTATGATAGGGGAAGGCATGGCTGGCTAGAACACTGGAGTGTGTCAAAGTGCTACTTTCTGTTGCAGGTCCCACTTGGAACAACAACAATTACACCCTATTACTCTAATTCAAAATGGCTTTACCCTCCCCATATGCACACACACAAACTCACACTGCAGCATGAAGGGGTAGCACACAAAGGTTGTTCATCCTACCCTTCCCCATTCACATTTTCTGCAGTACTGTTTACTGGCATTGAGGGCTGGCCTTACCATTAAAGTAGGGGTTCCTAACCTGTGGTGCCCACATCTCCAGGGGATGAGAAATGGAATTTCAGGGGGCTCAACAAAGATACAAGTGTGAATCTAGATTCAGTTCTCTTTTGTCAAACAAGACAAAGGGATTATCAAACCACAAAATAAAGTGACTGATCCCCAACTGGATACAGTTGTGTTTGGGATTGCTACTGGATATTATCATACTCAAATTGCTGCCACTGCCCTCCAGGCGACTGCAATCCAGCTGTAGCCTGGGTCCCAGCAGTGCTTAACCAGCCGATTTTCCAAAACATCAAGCTCCTGTTTGGAAAATTGGCCAGCTAAGTGGCTGGGACCCAGGCTGCAGCTGGATTGCAGTTGCCTGGTGGCAGCAGCGCCAATACAAATATTGTAATATCCTGTAGCAATCCAAAACGTGACTGTATCCTGTTGGGAATCAGTCACTTTATTTTGTGGTGTGATCATCTCCAAAATCTAGGAGTCACCAGAATATACAGGCAGTCCCACAGATTACAGTCAGCAAGAAAGTTCCATGTCTTATCAGAACAAGCAGGAGCAAAGAAGTAATTGAATTTTATGTTCACAGTTGGGATTGATTTTACTGCTTACAATTTTTTTTCTGAATAAATGAGAATCTAATTGCTCAGCTTAGATTTGCATTTTATGCACTGAGTTTAAAGCTTATTTGTTTTAAGTTCAATTTGTTCACCCACAGTATTGTATGTGGTTCAATTTGTGGTCCAAAAATTAGAAATCTTCATCTTCAAATGTGATACATCTTTTGTAGGGGGTGCAAACATTAATCAAACATTTCCTAGAGGTGTAAAGCATAGAAAAGGTTGGGAACCACTGCATTAGACAGAGTGAGGAATCTGCCTCAGACAACAGATGCTAGAAAGGTGGCAGTTAGGGGAAAGGTGTGTGTATCACATTGCCTACCTTGGTGCCCATAAACTAACTTGCTGCCTTCAGGCGTGGGGGAGAATCCCCCCAATACCAACGCTGAAACATTTACCTGCCATTTTAATTGGCCCTCTGTGTATGGAATGAGAGCCAGACACCCTATTTTACTTTGTTTCAAGTAGCTAAATCTCTCAGCCCAGCCCTGTTGGAAGCAGCCACTTAAAGACACTTAAATGTTTACAGATTTAGCAGTTAAAACAAGTCTCACTGTCTCCAAAGGAATTGTTTAAAAGATTAAATAGGATCAAAGCCTTTTTGTATGTTCAGGTGTGGGGAGTGTCTGGGATTATTTATTTATAGGTAGTTTATAAACTGGGAGCCAGCATGGTGTTGGACTAAGACTCTGGAGTTCGAATCCCTGCTCGGCCATGGCAGCCCACTGGGTGGCCTTGGGTAAGTCACATTCTCTCAGCCTCAGAGGATGGTCATGGCAAACCCCCTCTGAACAAATCTTGCCAAGAAAACCCCATGATAGGTTCTCCTTAGGGTTGCAATAAGTCAGAAACGACTTGAAGGCACACAACAACAACAGGTTTATAGACAAATTAAGAGAGCACAATATTTCAGTGCCATCCTTTTAGTACTTGCCATACCATCATCATCATTGCCAGGGTGTAGCTATGGGAGCAGGGGATGAAAGCATTACCCCCTCAAATACAAAGCCTGTTTCCACCATGTAAATTTTCCTTCAGTCACCAAATTTCTAGCACTGCATAGAAATTTCTAGCACTGCATAGACATTGAAAATCATTTCCACTTAGAATTCTTTGGCTGTGTTCTCATTCTCTTGGCAACTTTTGTTGTTGCTGCTGTTGTGTGCCTTCAAGTCGTTTCAAGTCCTAGGGGATTTTGGATCATCATGGAATCTTATTGACAAGATTTATTCAGAGGAAGGCAGAGGCAAATTCACCTTTGCCTTCCTCTGAGGCTGAGAGAGTGTGACTTGCTCAAGCTACCCAGTGTGTTCCCATGGCTGAGTGGGGATTCAAAGCTTGGTCTCCAGAGTAGTAGTCCAACGGTCAAACCACTATACCACATTGGCTCCTTCGTAACATTGCCTACTCCTTTTCTTTAGATGCCGACACTGCATTTCGAAATGCTCAGCTGAAGTTTTATATTACTGCAATGACAGAAATGTGGGGACTGAAGAAAAACTTCAATGGGAGGACAGAATTCCTATTAGCAAGAGCAATGCCCTTATTTTGTCCCTCCTCCTAGCTACGCTCTTGAACACCTTTAAAAAGCCGCAGTGCAAGGCAGGCCTATTGAGGGAAATGAATTTTGGCACAAGAGAACCATTTGAGAATCATGCCTGCTGTCCTGCTGTAAATAAAAGCCTGGATTCTTTTTTGTAGTGTAAATTGATACCAGCAATTTCAAAAGCATTGTGCTAGTTTATCTTTGCTGAGGAAATGGGCTACATTAAGCCTGGCACTCATTGTTCCAGGAATCTTTTGTTGCACTGGCTGCCCTAAATCTGAGGTGCCCTTGATCAAGAGACACACAATATGGTGGCCTATAGAGGAGCTAGATGGGGAGGGAGGGAGGGTCATCATGTTCAGAAACTCCTATATCCAGATGTTGGAAAAGTTACTTTTTAAGGAATACATTTCAGAATCCCCTGGAGAACATGGCCAATGGACCATGTTTACTGGAAGATTCTAAGAGTCGTAGGTCAAAGCAGTAAGGTTTCCATTCTGTTCCTGTTCCTCTTTCCACAAATGTTTCCAGTTCATTCAGAATTCCAGCTGCCACGTTGGTTACATATTCCACTACAGAACCCTAGAAGGTAGCAGGAAATAGGCTGTGTGTCTGCTTTCAGCTTAATTAAAACAGCACTAAAGATATCTCTTCTGGCAGGCATATCCAGTCAATTTTAAATCATGACTTTTTAATCTGCATATGAACTCTTATGGGTGTATTTTAATGATTTTATAGTATTGTATTTTAACTTGAGCCTTGAGGAGAGGCAGGAAAGAAATGAAATTATTATCTATCTATCTTCCTCCTCCTCCTGCAGATATCAAAGCTGCAGTCAAATTTCACATACATTAGAACAACCAGATAACCCCTTCTTCTCTTGGACCACCCTGCTGCTCACCTGACAAAACCACTAATGTGTACAGACCACCCTAGATGTTCCTACTGCAGGCATCTTCTAGACCAGGGGTAGGCAACCTAAGGCCCAGGGGCCGGATGTGGCCCCCCGAGGCCTTTGGACCAGCCCCAGGCTGGTCCTGCCGCCGCTGCCGCCTGCCATAATGATATTGATGATTGTTGTTATTACTTGTTCTTGAGGGTTTCTTGGCAAAATCTCCACAGGGGTTTTGCCATGGCTTTTCTGGGGCTGAGAGAGTGTGCATGCATATTTTTTTATTTTATTTTTATTTTTTTTAAATATATTTTTATTATTTATTTATTTATTTATTTATTTATTTTTGGTGCTTTGGCCCACCCCCCAATTGTCTGAGGGACAGCGACCTGGTCCCCAGCTCAAAAAGATTGCCTACGAGCCTAAGCAGACAGTGCAAAGCGCCGTCTTCGAGGCCAGGAAGGGGAGGGGCAACCTCACGCTGGGCGCCCCAACCCCTTCCCCAAAACGTCGTCGGAGCGGCCAGCCCTCCCCACGGCCGGCGCTCTGAGGACACACTTCCGCTGCAGCATCCGCACACGCTGCATTGGAAGAGGCGCCGAAGGTGCGCTGGACGCCTTTTGCGGCGCACCTTCGGCATCTTGCGGAAGGAGCGTTATTTTAGTGCTCCTTCCTGGAGCAGGGACGCTGCGCCACGGGGCCGAGGAATGCGGATGCCTTGGCCCCAATCCGCAGCTTCCCGGGGCAGCCCCGTGCCACCCATCTGCCTCCCCCCTACCCCTGCTCTAGACCAAGGTGAGAATCAGGTAACCCTCTAGAAGTCATAGAATCACAGAGCTGGAAGGAGCTTCTTGGATCACTCTAGCTCCCTGCTCAATGCAGGATCTCCATCAAAAGCATCCCCAGAAGGTAGCTGCTCAGCCTCTTTTTGAAGACATCCAAAGAAGATTCCACTCCAGGCAACTGGTTTCATTCTTACTGTCAAGAAGTTCTTCTAATGTTCAACCAAAATCTATTCTCCTGTATCTTCAGACCATTAGGCCTGGTCCTATCCTCTGAGCCAACAGAGAAAAGGCCAAAGACTCTCTGTGACAGCCCTAGAGGTATTTAATGAGTGCAATCATGTCCCCCCTCAGTCATCTCTGTTCCAAGCTAAACATGCCCAGCTTCTTTAATCTTTCCTCATATGTTTTGTTCCCCATACTTTCATGTCATCCTTGTTGCCCTTCTCTGAAGCTGCTCCAACTTTTCTGTATTCTTCTTACAATGACCCCCCTCCCATCGAACTGGACACAGTATTTCAGATGAGGCCTGACCAGCACATATGGGGACTACTATTTCCCTCTATTTGGAAACTCTGCTTCTGTTAATGCAGGCTAAAATAGCATTTGCTTTCTTTGCTGCAACATTACATTGCTTGCTCATGTTCAACATGATCCATAATAATCCCAATGTTCTTTTCATATGTAGTACTGCTTAGACACGTGTCCCCCATCCTATTCCTGTGAAATTTGTATCTGTGCCTAAATGTAGAATTTTGTATTTGTCTCTATTGGATTTCATTTTATTAATTTCTGGCCAATTGTCTACGTACTTTATCTAGGCCCTTTTGAATTCTGTTCCTATCTACCAGTGTGTTAGCCACCCTGCCAGTTTAGTGCCATCTGCAAGCTTGATATGGATTCCCTCCACCGTGTCATCTATTTCATTGATAAAAATGCCAGAGATCTGCAACTTCTAGCCTTTCTTGCCATTGTTTATACTAGCTAGGTATGCTATAAACTGCAATCTCTTAGCAGACCAACCTCACATAGTCATTTGTGGCCCACAAAGTGTTGTTGGATCCCAACTGCAATCTTGATCACTGCCCATACTGTCTGGGGCTTGTGGTCATTGGAATCCAATGGCCTCTAAAAATTGACCCAATTTGGGCTCCAGATAGCCTGTCTATTCATAGAACATTAAGAAGTGATGCATTCTGCCTGCCTGAATTACTGGTATGGGAAGCACTATGTACCGTAGTAGCAAATGGTGAGTTGCCGTATTGGTGGGTTAGCCATCTACGGACTGGAGCTCCCAAGGATCGCTCCATCCCCATATTAGCCAATGTCAGTGCATTGGTATGGGTGCACATTACTGCCCATCGACTAATATGTGCTTCAACATTAATGATTTTTCCTATTTGTGGCAAGCGGGGGGGGGGGAGGACAGTCCACTATCCCCCATTAGAAAAATTAGAAATGTCTGGCTATGCCTCTAAGCATAAAGGTGCCTCAGAGATCTGGACATATTTGACTCTTACTGCTACTGTTTCTTTGTGCATGCTGTCAAAAAACAACAGCAAACCCTCCCTTTTACACAGGGCCCTGCAGATAATGAATAAAAATTCCTTCTCTTAGTTTTATTGCAGAGTTAGCTGCTATGCCTGCCTGCCTGCCTTGGAATGTTGGCTGGAAATTCTGGGAATTACAATCCCCCAAACAGTAACATTTCCAGGATCTGCTATTGCTCCTGCAAAGCTGTGTCTTTAATGGTCTCAACTGGTCACCTCCCCATTGTAGGAACACAATGTGTCTCAACAGGCACTCAATGAGGATCCACATGCTCTGCTGCCCGTTGGCTCTCCCACTTTCCATCGGCAGAACTCCAGCTCATATGTTCTTTGCTGCTCTTTCTCTCACATTCCCTCCCCATGTTTTCTCTGCATAACAGTAGGCACAAGGCTCTTTTCAGCGAACGAAGTGTCAAAAGATGTGGGTTGCTGCATGACTCCTTCCACATTCTCACATGCCCACAGTTCTGGATCTCTGCCACCTTATAAAGGAACATTTCTCCCCCCCCCCCCCCCCCCCCCCGTAGCTCAGCTTTCTCTCACAGTGTATTTTCTTGTCCTCCATGCAAGGCCATCTTCCAAGGTTGGAAATCTAGATATTTCTCTCTCCTCTTCCTCTCAGGTTCCATGCTGTATAATCTTAAACACTCAGGGTCTGAAAAGACTGTCAAAAATAATCCAGTTTGAGACCACTTTAACTGTCCTGGCTCAGTGCTAGGGAATCATGGGATTTGTAGGTTTTTTTCTGAGACATTGAGCCATCTCTGTCAGAGAGCTCTGGTGCCACAATAAACTACAGTTCCCATGATTCCCTAGCACTGAGCCAGGACAGTTAAAGTGGTCTCAAGCTGGATTATTTTTGGCAGTCTGTTCAGGCCCTCAGCAGCCATAGTTTTCAGTTTGCTAATTGCCGTTTTCTTTGTTCTTTCAGAAACAAAATAAAACAAAAACTAACAACAAGCAAACAAACAAAAAAACCTTGTTACCTTTTTTTAGATTGCAAAATACATCTCTGTTCTGTCGAAGGAAACAAAACAAAACAACATCCTTTTGTACTGCTTGGATGGCTGCTTCATGCTGGTGCTTCTTACAAATCAACTTCGCATCGCAGATCAATTGGATTGTATTGAGCTCACTTGTCAAATCCCTGCTCCCTCCCCGCAACCCCCAAAGTCACAAAGTAGCTTATATCCATACTCTTTGGATGTTTAGTTATCCACTTTTTATGCAAGCCCCATGATCACACATCAGAGAGGTGGAGCATAAATGCACATACTCCCAGAGTTACACAGCAGTTGCATAAGACTGCCTTGCTAGTGAATGGCAATATTATGCAAATGAATGTGCAACCAAATGTGCATGCAAGCTGCATTATGCACCTAAATGCACAACACAAGGCACAATGGGATGGCCTGTGCAACTCTACTTTTACAGCTTTAAACTAAATATAAACATTTTACTCTAAATGTGTGGGGCTAGAAGAGCCCCTATGAACAGTAGCAATTTATCTTTAATTAGTTTGGGGAACACTCAGCTTGGCTATGTGGGAGGGGGTAACATAATATACAGGATCCAGCACCAGCTATAGCAGTAATAACTGATAGAGAGTTCAGGCATGTGAAACTATGGGCTGATGGGGGTGGAGTTAGGGCAGGGCGACTGCACACCAGCCGCCCCGACACCACCCCGATGCCGCCATCACACCGCACACCTGACTGCACGGCATGTGGTGTCAGGGGCGCAAAAGAGCTGCAGCAGTGGCTCTAAGGGCGGCTTTTTTGCTGCCCCAAAAAGGAGCTCTTTTTGGAGTGGCAAAAAGGAAGATTGCGGCCATGGCGTGTGGTTGCCACAGCCCCAATCTGGCACTCCCGGCGCAGCACAGAGCCACCCCTTAGGGGTCGTCTGCATTGGCCCTATATGAACTTTTATTAGAAGAAACATAAAAAACATTCACATGCACATAACTCATCCAAACAACCATCTAGAGAACTAACCAAATGGAGGAGTGAAATGGGATAGCAGATTTAGAGATTTAGGAGAGGGATGCAGTTACCTCTTCTGAAGGAAGAATCCATGGAAAGCCAAAAAGTACAAAGACTCAAGCCACAAGACTTGAGTGAGCAGTTTTGGGAAGTGGGCAGAGCAGGCAAAAGAATTCAGACCGAAGCCTGAGGACAATAGTCATGGTGCAAGTGGGGGAAGAGTTGACTACAGCAACTATCGCAAAAATGCTTTGGTTTGGGGATAATATTTATACCTTAAAGAGTTTTGGAAAACCAAAAGTTTGACTACCTCTGGCAGAACCTGAGGAGGTTTCTAAAGTGAAGAGTTTATTTAGGTATTCAGGAAATGATGAGGTTTGATTGTGATTGATGATGCTTTAGCATCTCTAGTCATGGGATTCTACCCAGTATTTCCTGGAGCTTGATAAAATCAACTTTCCTGCAATCCAAGGTTTGTTTCTGACTACACTTTTCTTTGGCATGTCCTACATTAATGAATTCTAGCATTATGTTACTCTCACCCCCTAAGTATTAACTGCTTTGATTGATTCCAGTGACCAGCTCCTCACTGTTGGTTAGGAACAAGTCCAGGACCGCTGATCCCCTTTATCCTTTCTCCAACTTTTGAAAGAGGAAATTATCCTCAAAGTACATAAGGAATTTGTTAGAGAGCCTATGCCTACCAGAACTAGTCTCCCAGTGGGTATCAGGATAATTGAAGTCTCTCATAACTACCAGTTCTTGCTTCTTAGAGATTTCTCAGACTTGTTTTAGAAAAGCATCATCCACCACCTCATCTTGGTTTGGCTTGTAGTAAACTCCCATCACAGTGTTGTTTTATTTTTTTCTCCATTTATTTTTACCCAAATGGTCTCCACTGATATAGTTTGATCATTTGTGTAGATTTCTGCATGAGTGAATTTGTCTTTGACATAAAATGCTACTCTCCTTCCTTTTCTTCCCCCATCTATTCCTTCTAAACATATTATATCTTTCAATTGTTATATTCCAAGCATGGGAGTAATTCCACCAATTCACCCACAAACAAGATGAGCTTGACATCCTAGTTCAGGCAAGTAAATATGACTTTATAGATATAACAAAGTCATATTTATCTTGCTGTACTAGGACTTCAAGCTCATCTTGTTTGTTTCCCAAACTCTGCATTGGTGATTAGACATCTAAAGTGTTGTTTGTTCTCATCTTTTATTGTGCTGTAAGTTTTACTATGCCTGTCTTCTTGTGTGTAGAACTTGCTTTTGGACACATTTTAAAGCTATTATCTTCACACACACCCTAGGATTTAGTTTAAAGCCCTCTTGATCAGATTCACCATGTTTTTGCCAAAGGCATTCTTAGTGGTTTTCTTGAAGTGTAGCCTACCTGTAGCCAGTGGTCCCTTGTCTAAGAGGTGAAGATGATGGTCACAGAAACCAAACTTCTGCTGATACCATCTACACAGCCAGTCACTCACCTACAGTATCTTCCTGTCCTTGTGTGGTCTTCTCCCATTCACTGGCAGAATTGATTAGAATACCACCCATCCTTCTAAACTCTTCAGTTTCTTGCCCAGGGCTTCATAGTGCAAGATGATATGCTCAAAGGTGTTCAGGCAATGTCATTAGTGCCACATGAATCAGAAGAAAGGGATATTGCTCTGTGTTCTTGATGAGCTTCAGCAACGTGTCAGTGACATATTGCAAATGATTGATTGACTGACTGACTAATTGACTTATATCCCACTTTTCTCCCAAATGGGACTCAAAACAGTACATTGGTTTATGGAATGCACGAAAGAATTTCAGACTGCTAAAAGGACAAATGAATGTGTCTTAGATGATACCAGGCCTGAACTTTCACTAGAAGCCAAGGTGACTAACTTGAGGATGAAGTTCTTTATTGTGAGGTAATTTAACCCATTGGAAAAGACAATAATGCTCAATAAAGTAGATGGAAGAAGAAAAGAGGAAGACTGCACTACAGTTGCAACATCCCAGCAGGGTAGCTGATGACTGGGGTTCTCTTATTCATATGGTCACCATAAATCAGGGGTAGGCAACCTAAGGCCCGGGGGGCAGATGCGCCCCCCCGAGGCCTTTGGACTGGCCCCAGGCCGGTCCTGCCGCCCCCCCGCCGCCACTGCCACCTGCCATGATGATATTAATTATTGTTGTTATTTCTTGTTCTTGGGGTTTTCTTGGCAAAATCTCCACAGGGGTTTTGCCATGGCTTTTCTGGGGCTGAGAGAGTGTACATGCATATTTTTTAATTTTTAAAAACATTTTAATTTAAATTTTAATTTATTTATTTATTCATTTATTTATTTTTGGTGCTTTGGCCCCCCAATTGTCTGAGGGATAGCAACCCGGCCCCCGGCTCAAAAAGGTTGCTAACCCCTGCCATAAATCAAAGCTCACTTGATGGCAAATAGCAACAACATAAATTGTTAGAGATTTGAAGAGTTATTCTTTTTAGAGTAGAGCTCTCAGAATCCCACTGGGGATTCTGGGAGGTGTAGTCCAATGGTTCCTATGACAGCTCTGGTTGCTATATTCCTGGTTTCTTGGGAAGCAGCTTCCTTTTGGAACATAATTAGTAGGTGAACTACTTATTAAAGCAGGGGAATCCTAGTGGCTTGAAATGTGTCTTCTTGCATCTGTACCCTCAATCAAAAATATTGCTACAATTTTAACAATCCAGCTGATATGCTACATATGTCAATAGTATGGTGACTTATGTAAAAAAGCCAATGAAATTCTAGGCTATATCAACAGAATTATAGGCTAGATCAGGGGTCAGCAACCTATGGCTCGTGGCTCGCACCCGGCCCACGGACCCCCACCGCCGCCATTTTGCTTTCCAAAATGGCAGCTGCGACTTTTTTGCACATGCCCAGTACTCCTGCGCATGTGCGAATGAACCACAGCCGCCATTTTGGAAAGCAAAATGGCGGCCGCGGCATGTGCGGCCAAAATGGCACCCCGGAGGAGGCCCGTCATCGCCGAGGAAGCCTCCCGGGGGCACGCGCGGTGGCGCTGGGCCTCTAGGAGGCCCGTCGCCGCTGAGGGAAGCCTCCCCGGGGGGACCCTCGGTGGCTCTGGGCCTCTAGCATGCGCACGTGGGGGGTGTGCCCGTGGGGCAGATGTGCACATGCATGAGTGCATGCACTGGCCCCCAACACCATCTCCCCCCCTCCCCCCGGCCCGTCGGCAGAAAAGGTTGCCGACCCCTGGACTAGATCAAGGGATGCAATGGTACTACACTAGTCTGCTTTGGTCAGTTCTGATTCGTAATGCAGTATCCAGTTCTCATTCCCAGAGCTAAATAAGGGTGACCAAAATGTTAAAAGATTTAGAAATGAAGCCCTATGAAGAAAAGTTAAGGGAATTTGGTTTATTTAGCCTGGAGAAGACCAAGCAATGATATAATAACCATCCTCAAATACCTGAAGGGCTGTAACTTGGAAGATTGCATAAATTACAAAAACAGAGATTCTGGCTAAACATTAGGAACAACTTCTTGATGGGAAGAGCTGTTTGACTGTGAAATTGGCTGCCTCTGAGGGTGGCTGCCTCTCCTTTGCTAGAGATTTTTAAACAGAGGTTAGACTGCCACTGTGGCATTTCCTGGCTTCTGAGGAAAAGAATAGATGCCAGACCCAGAAATATCAAGCCTTGGTTCCAGATGCTGATGAAACCTACCCCCCCCCCCCCCGCAACCACCAATTGTCATTTCTCTGGCCTCAGAGAGAGAACAGCAGGCATCATTTGCTGGACCTAATCCACTTTCCCACTGCCATCTCCTTTCCCTCGTGTTTTCTGTGTTTTTAGATTGTAGGCCTGAGGGCAGGGAACTGTCATATTAACAATTTGTAAGCCACTTTGGGAGATGCTACGCTAGTGTGGCATAGTGGTTTGAGTGTTTATGGGGATTCTGGAGACCAGGGTTTGAATCTCTGCTCGGCCATGTAGTACCTTACATTTCTCCCTGTTGTTTCGATTGAGGGAAGTACTAGTGCCAGCCTTTTCTGCTTTGGCCAGACCTCACCTAGAATACTGTCTCCAGTTCTAGGCACCACAATTCCAGAAGGATAGTGGCAAGCTGGAGCATGTCCAGAGGAGAGGGACCAAAACAGTGAAAAGTCAGGAAATCATGCCCTATGAGGAGCAACTTCGGGAGTTGGGTATGTTTAGCTTGGAGAAGAGAGGTTTAAGAAGTGACATGGGAAGCCGTGTTTAAATATTTGAAGGGATGTCATATTGATGATGGAGAAAGCTTGTTTTCTGCTGCTCCAGGTGCTAGGACACAGAGCGATGGATTCAAATCACAGGAAAACAGATTCTCCTTCAACATTAGGAAGAACTTCCTGAGCTTAACACATTCTTAAATACAGTAACTCACTTTACCTGATCTGGCTTTAAATTAAATTTGGGCAGCGTCCAGACCCTATCACAAGTGTTTTGCCATTGAAATTGCCTCCTGAATGCAGCCCAGGGCCATCCCCACTCAGCGTGGCTTTTTTCAAAGCTGGGAGTTTTCCAGCTTGACAAAATGGCTGCCGGAGCAGCTCCAGGAGTGGGGATGGCCCTGGGATGGTCCCAGGTGGTGATTTTGGTAGCAAAACCCTTGTGATAGGGTCTAGATGCTAAATTAAAGCAAGTTATTTATGAATGCAAAATCTCATAAGAGCTGTTTGACAGTGGAACACACTCCCTCCAGGTGTGGTGGAGTCTTCCTGCATGGCAGGGAATTGGACTGGATGACTTTTGTGGTCTCTTCCAACTATGAGTCTCTGAGATAGACAGACAGATAGATAGATAGATAGATAGATAGATACTTCTGGTTGTGGGTTCCTGCACTAGTAAAGGCCTAATTTATGAGATCTTTTCTCTGTTGGCTTTCCTGCACAGGGATTGCTTATGCCAGGGACGGCTGGTGGCTTCCACATCATTCAAGCAGCAAATCCATTCTGAGTTTTAGTTTGAACTTTAAAAGATCTATCCAAGGTGTTGGGCATTTGTTCTTGTTAACTGCCCTTAAGTCGACCCCAACTCATGGTGACCCTGTGGATGAGACATCTCCAAGCCCTCCTCTCCTCCACTGCTTTATTTAGATCCTGTAAATTCAGGCCCATGGCCTCCCCAATAGAGTCTATCCATCTGGCATGTGGTCTTCTCTTTCTATTCCCCTCTACCTTTCTCAGCTGGACGTACCTGGGGTTTAGTACCCTGGACAGCTCCTTTAAAGTTTAGACAGCTGCCCCAACAGCAGTATATATGTAATTCTTTCACACTTTCATAGTTGGTGGGTGGGTAGGGAGAGAAAAGAAAATAAAGAAAAAAGGAAAAGGAAATGAAAAAGAAAAAGAAAAAAGAAAGTAATAGAGGGAAGCACATTAGGTATCAGCAGCATCTTCCTGTGCTCTCCTGAATTACACTGGTAAATTAGAATTTTTGTTATCAGGGTGCCATCTCCTCCTTATTAATACAGAGAATTTTCCCCAAAAAATCATAATAAAGCTGTCGGCATCTTCCTGCAAAGAGCGGCCTAAAAAAAGAATTTCATGAGGCTGAGGGCTGAATTTACAAGCATTGTAGTTATAGCAACAGGCACCTTAGTTTATGCAAGAGAGCTCCATGAGATGGTTATACAACAGCCAGCTTCACACGGAGAAAGAGGGAAATTGCTGAAGAAAGGCTGTGATCAGAGAAGACAATGAAAAACACTGACAATGGGCAAGGGAAAGATTGCTGTCGGCTGTGAAAGAATCCTGTTGAGAGGCTGCCTGCTCCAGCTTTGATGGGCCTCAGCAAAACCATTCCCGATTATTTGTCTATTTATTTATTTCCGTATTCTATCTGCCACAAGAGTCTAGCTTCTTGCTCTCAGGAGGCAAGCTTCCCATGTTTCCCAAGCTCATTTCTGGCCCAGAGTAGTAAAATTGTCACTACAGGGAAACAAACTAAGTCCCCCAATCTACCTGCATGCTTGTGACTGAAAGCATCCTGTGAGCGTGTCACATACATTCGCCTATGGCCAGGCAAGTTGTTGCCCTTAAATTACACAGTGCTGGCTTTCTCTTACTCACTGCAGGCAGCTGGGCTAAAGAGCAATTCTCCCTGCCTGCAGCTCAGAGTCCCTGCTGGAAAATCAATAGTCATTTGGCAGTATCCTGGCAGCCAACCAGCCATCTTGCTATGTCTTCAGAGAAGCAGCATTTAGTTCCACATCCTGAGATCAAACAAGCACATTTAAATATATATATGTATCACAGCTTTCAAGAGAGCCAGTGTAGTATAGTGGTTTGAATGATGGACTAGGACTCTAGGAGATCAAGGTTGGAATCCCTGCTCAGACATGGGTGATCTTGGGCAAACTGCACTCTCAGCCTCAGAGAAAACAATGGCGAAGCCCCTCTGAAGAAAGGAAACTTCATGATAGGATTACCTTAGGCTTGCCATAAGTTGGAAGTGACATGAAGGACACAACAACAAGAACAACAAATCACCACTTTATTTTACTTTCTAGATATATGTGTTCTCAACCAAAGAACCAGTTTTGGTTCAAATCCCTCAGGTATTCTTCTTCTGGATTCCTATCAAACCATAAAAAATCCCTCAGAACCTAAAATTACCACTTTTAATGGTCACATGTCAGGTGAGATGAGAAATTATTTTGGAAAGCTTTCCTGCAACAGGTTGACCAGCTTGGCCTAAGATAGCCTTTGCCAAAATGTGTAGCCCAGCCAAACTAAATGCAACCTGTATGATGTAGGTCCCTTGCCCAGAACTGAGAAACCTGGAGGGACTGTCCTTCAACCTTGGAGGGCCTCATATGTCACAAAGCTGTGGGGTTCTACTAGTTGGTTCTATTTCCCAAAATATAAAAATAGAGGACTGAAATTAATGGACTATTGAACATCTAGCTGCTTTGAATCTGGGGAAAAAGCAGAATGCTGATGCTGCTCCTGATGATGGTAGTAATGCTGACATTCCCAGGGGATAGTAGAATCAGAGACAAAGAGAGGAAAAGATTAAGAAATACAGGGACCTACAAATTGAGATTCAGCACCTTTGGGAAAAAGAAAACAACTGTGATTCTATTTGTGATAGGTGCTATGGGAGCAATTCCAAACAGGCTGACAAAGCATCTAAGTGAAATTACTGTAGACAAGATCAGAATAACACAATTGCAAAAAGTGGCAATGCTTGGAGTATGCACGTTTTCTGATGATATCTCACTGATTCCCTAGATTTATTTATTTTTTGATAGAATCGAAATCACTGATGATCCAAAACTCCAGTCAGTAGCACCTGGTAGACTGTGAAACCAAGAGATGACAACAACTACTACAATAATGGCAACAACAATGCAAAAATCAGTATGGGGTGCTAGGCTAGATCCTTCCCACTTCAGTCCCATGCAGGATAGATATCATCAGGAAAGGCTGGCCACAGGAGTCGGGCATGGCATAATGGCCATGTAAACTCATTGGACGGCCTTGAGCAAGTCATATGCTCTCAACCTCAGGGGAAAGCAATGGTAAACTTCCTCTGAACAAACATGCCAGGAAAACCCCATGATAGGTTTTCCTTAGGGTCTCCATAAGTCAGAAATGACTTTAAGGCACATGAGAACAACAAGAGCAAGGGCTGGGCACTTGTGAATTCATAGGCACAAACACATCTTCTGCTGTACCAGGCTCCCCCACTGCATGGGGAGAAAGCCAGAGGGCAAACTCTGTGCAAATCCAATTGTTCCCAGACACATCTAGCACCAGCTACAGGAATTTTCCTGGAACTGACCCCTGAATCTGGAGAGCTTCCCTCACCCTGGGCCTCCTCTCAGCAGGAAAGGGTCTTCTCTTATCAAGGAAGACAGGGGGCAGATGAAACTCCCCACTCTTATCTTGGCACAGACATTGGAGAGCACATTGGGGATTCCTCCATGTGCCCTGGTCTTCTGAGCTGAGGAGGTGAATGATTTAGGAGGACAGTGTTGCCTGATCACTGACTTCCAGTAAATAAAATGATTGAGATGGGAAGGAACTGGGGGAGCCTGGGGCCAGTGGCACCAGCCAAAGCCAGCACCAGAAGTCATCTTACCATAGAGGCTGAGCAAAGTGTAGCTCTGGGGCTGCACAGTCCCTCTCCCAAATCATTTTTTGTGACCCTTGGTCCATCCAGATGTCACAAGCCCCCTTTTCACTGACCAAAAGGAGGGTTTAAATTTTGAATTGGCTCCCCTGAACTCCTTGAGGTGTGGTAAGCCACCTTTTAAATAGATTGCAAGGACTTCCTGTCTAATAGAACACCCAAAAATGGACTTCTAGGGAGTTCTTGTTTTGGCATTTTCTTTTGGGAGCAATTTTTAGCAGTCAGTGTTACTTCCAGAGAGTCCCAGGGACAGAACACTGGCTTCCAGATTTGTCACAATTGCCCATTCCATGCCTTCATGTCTCAGCTGGTTAAGATCTGTTTGATGATTAAGCATGAGGTCCAGATTCTTAGCTGTTGTTATTAATCAGGTGAAATGCAAAGGGGGTATTAGTGCTCTAAATTCTCCTCTGGCTTGACCTGCATGCTTAAAACAAATATGGAAAATATTTTGGTTTTCTACACTGCCCTGTAGACACATAAGCAATGCAAGTTTGCATTTCTCTCTCTTCCTCCCTCTACCTCCCCTCTCTCTCAAGTAGCTCTGCACACTTAAAAGCAAAATCTCTAAGGACAGCAGTGGGAGGAGAAAGACATGGCTCTTCCCCCCCCCCAGGGTGTTGCTTGTGATAAGGGGAAAATTAAGACCTCTAATCTGTTTCCAATGTAGAGGTTGGGGGGAGGGCATTTGGGAAGGAAACTCTGCCAGGAAATGTATGGAGTCTCATTATCTTTTATCTTACCAATGCAGAAAGTTTGCAGAAATCTGCTGCTGAACCACAAAGGAACCCTCTAAGAGAATTATGCAGGCAGTGTGCATGCTTATCAGGAGAACAAGAGCAACTCTCCATCAGCCAGCTGTGGGGCCTTGCAGAGATAAAGCTATCCCTCTGCCCAGCACTGACTTTGTGGATAAATCGTTCTGTCCCTTCTGTGCCATTACTCCTAACCTCTGCTTGGCCCTCTCCAATTGTTAGACAATTTCGCTTCCAGAGCCAAAACAAACGAGCAGCACATCTGCGCCTTTCCCTCAGTCCCTCCATCCATTTTACTGTGAGCAAAAGAGGGAAGAAAGAGCAGCTGCAGGGCTTCAGTAGAGCAGGCAGGCTGGGTTATAAATGGCTCTCTTCAGGTAGCTTCTGGGCACCACCAGGACTTGGAGCTAATGAGTTATATTTGATGCAGTTACATGCAACTAATTACTTTTCAAGTAACAACGGCCTGTTGTTACCCAAAGAAAGGTGGGGTGTTGTGGGGGCACCAGTTATGACAGTATTATTTTTTAACATTGGGCTGCAAGAAGCTGGGTAACCTTTAGGACCATTTGCACCTTTATATACCAGTGATAACTGAGGAGAACTCCATGTTTGGGGTAAATTAAGAAAGTTTTATTTTTCAAAAATGCAAAATGCAATCACACACACAAAGGCAACTCACAGACACAGCATTTAGAGCTAATAAAAATGGAAATATGGAAAAAGCATTCAGAGTTTGAAGGGTTTGCAGGAGAGTGATAATTACCTGTCTGAAGAGTAAACCACAGAAAGCTGGAGTGGCTTAGACTGCGAGGTCTGAGGGTGACATAGGGCCTAAGCAGACTGCCAGAAATAGTGCACATTAAATTGAGGCACTGCCCTGGCTCAGTGCTAGGGAATCATGGGAATTGTATTTTTTTCTGGGACATTGAGCCTTCTCTGTCAGAGAGCTCTGGTGCCACAATAAATTACAGTTCCCATGATTCCCTAGCACTGAGCCAGGGCAGTGCCTCAATTTAATGTGCACTATTTCTGGCAGTCTGCTTAGGCCTATAGTTTCATACACATAATGCAGCCTGAGACAACTGTATGCATACTATGAGTGTGTGGAGACTAGGTTCTTGGAACCAATGTTTATTCCTGAAGTTTACCCCAAAAGCAAAGCAAAGCAGCTTCATTTATATATTCATACAGCGCTATGCAGTGTCTAAGTGGTTTACAACTGTAAGCTCATTGCCCCCCAACAGTTGGGTACTCATTTTAGCAACCTTGGAAGGATGCAGGCCTGAGTCAAGCCTGAGCGCTGTCTAGTATTGAACTCTCAACCTTGTGGTTTATGACTGAGTAGCTGCAGTACAGGCATTTAACCACTACGCCACCTTGGCTATCTTGTAAGGCAACAAAAGCTGGGTATGCTTTCCCAGGAATTGACAGTGGGATTCCAGACTAGTTGATGCCTTTATTTTTAGTGTGACCAAAACAGGATATTCCCAATATGGATGGACAGGGAAATTTGGCTGGGAACAAAAAGCAGGTAAGCAGAGAGGTTGGCTTACTACTTTGAGTGGAAGGAGATCTTTTGTCTCAAGGTGCAAGAGGAAATGCAGATGACTTGGAGAAAGGAAGGAGCTCTTAGTACATCCATTTAGATTTGATTTATTTATTACCTGGATGTGCACATGCCTTGGGTCTCACTTCTTTTCTCCTTGGAACCTTGGGTATATGCCTACCCAAATACAGTGTGAGGTATGCAGGGTGTGCCAAAACTATGCCTTCTTCTCCTCTCCTTGGGGCTAGGGGTTTAGAATCTCAGGTTGAGAAAATTGTGTGTGAGTTATCTTCACATTTTAAATTACTTTTTTTAATGAATGATGTAATCAGTGCAGTTGTGGTTGATACTTAATATATCATGCTTAATGGCACCAACAGGGCTGCACCTTGTAACATCATCAGGGCCGCTGCACTCTGACATTAAAAGATTCTTGGCCCTAAAAACTCAAGGCCTAAGATAGTCCTGACTTGTCAACTCTATTTGGAACAAAGACATATTAAAAAAAAAAAAAAAAAAAAGAATAATTGCAGAATTGCATATCCTCCAACTGCCCTGGTTTGGCAGGGAGAGTCCTGATTATCCTCTGTCGTCCCACTTTTTCAGCTGCTTTAAAAATGTTCCAGATTTTCTCTTTTCCTCCCACTTCCTCCTTTTGTCCTCAGTTTGTTTCAATTGCTGCAAACTGAATTCAAAGTGCAAAAGTAGTTTGCACTCATTTGGGCAAGTCACATGCTCTCAACCTCAGGGGAAGGCAATGGCAAACCTCCTCTGAACGAATCTTGCCAAAAGAAAACCCCATCAAAGGTTTGCCTTAGGGTTGTCATATGTTGGAAACAATTTGAAGGCACACAACAACAACAGCAGCAACAAGAACAATTCAGCAGGGGAGAGAGGAAAGGAAGGGGATCTTGCCCTTCCTGTGGATTCAAGCAATGGAAAACTTCTTCAACCTTTCCTGGCTTGTGTGGTCTTCCTCATTAATACCTTTTGCCATTTTGACCACACTTTGATGTTGCTTGGCCACACAGATGCCAGTTTCACCTATGAAAAGTTGTCAACCAATGCATCTGAATGGCAACAGGTTGGCTAAGCCTGATCTAAGGTGTGTGGGTTTTATTAACTTATCATTTTTTTTTCTTGCTTTCTTGCAGCAAGGTCAGGGCATCTCCATGATTATTCTAGCATTCAGAACAATGCTGTGAGGTAGGTTAGGCTGAGGGGATTGGGCCAAGGTCAACCAGTCATGCCAAAAGCATTTATTGTATTGCCTTTGCTCCCACGATAGACACAGGATGTAACTTTAAGAAGGTGGATCTTATCTCATTTCCCCATCGCTGGGCAGTACCCGATAAGAACTGCCTTCTTAAAGTTACATCCTGCGTCTATCCCAGGAGCAAAGGCAATGCAATGAACTCCAAAGTTATCCATTGAACATAAACTCAAAGTACCTATAATGCTCCAAAGAAATAGCATGCAGGAGGCACCATGTGAAATTGGTCCCAATTACCCACCACCTATTGAAGTAAGTACCCACCTATTGAAAAAAAGACTAGCAAGATTATTGCTCTACACTACACTCTTAAAACAAGGCTAGGTCATTTTAACTGTTCTTGCTGCCTCCTGTTGCATTCTGGAATTTGTAGTTTAGGAAGAGGCATTTAGACTATTCAGTCAGAGAGCCTTTAAGTCTCATGGAACTACAAACCCCAAAATGGAACAGGAGGCATTCAGAGATGTTAAAGCAACCTAGCCCTGTTTTAAGAGTGTGGTGTGATAGGCTCATAGGAATGGGAAGGGCAGCCATTAGAGAACTTGACAAAATCCTAAAATGTAAAGATATACAACTGAGCACCAAAGTTGGAATCAGCCAAGCCATTTTATTTCCCATCAATATGTATGCATGCAACAGCTGGACAGTGAAGAAAGCAGACAGAAAGTAAATAAACTCATTTGAGATGTGATGCTGGAGAGGAATTCTGAGGATACTGTGGGTGGCCAAAAAGACAAACAAATAGATCCTAGAACAGATCAAACCTGAACTCTCCCTGGAAGCCAAGATGACAAAACTGAGGCTGTCATATTTTGGCCACATCATGAGAAGGCATGACTCACTAGAAAAGACAATCATGCTAGGAAAGATAGAAGACAGTAGTAAGAGAAGAAGACTGCACACCAGATGGCTAGACTTATCAAGGAGGTCACAGGTCTGAATCTGCAGGACCTAAGCTGAGCAGTGGAGCACAGGAGGGATTGGATCATCATAAGTTGGGATTCAAGGGCAGTTGACAACAACAACAACAACAACCCACCACCTATTGGCGTATAGCTTCTTGTTCTTGCTATGTTAGCCCAGTAAGGGCAGCCCCCTGAAAAGGGGCCCTCTGACATTAGTGATGGCTAGTGTCCCCTGCTGCTTAGAGGGTAGATGGTTGGGTTGCCAGAATCAGAAGAAACGGCACATGCATCTCATTTACTATGTGGTCTCCCTTCAGTGCACATTCAAAGTCAGAAGCAGTGAAGTGTTGCTGCCTCCAGATGTTGCTGGCTTCCAGCTCCCATCATCCATCACTGGGCTATTCCAAACTAGTTCAAAAATGCAAGAGCTCTTGCAACAGAGAGCCTTGCTTATTACCAGTTGCTGTCTTTTCATCTTGCCTCCAGATGCAAAATGATTTTAGTTCCTGGAAAAGACTGTAAGCATTGTAGGGACTGTAGCCAATGAGAATTCAGTTCTCGTGACACCGCTGTAGGCAACTTGGCCATTTAGCATTCTTTAACTCACTGCTCTGGATGTTGAGCTCAGTATGGACACGTCTCCTTTTCTTTAAGTTTTCTGAAAATCCTAATGCAGCTGTAATGTCTGCCTCCCTCTCCCTGCCCCAACAACCAGGAGGAGGAATGGCAAAGGAACACCGTTTAAACTACAAGTACACAGTCCATTGGGAATTTCTGTTGTGGCAATCTATCCTTTTAAAAATAATAACAAACCCACCACCTGAATGGGAATAAATTGTTGCTGCCCAGTTCTGGTAATTGCCTCTGAATGATCTTGGACAACAGAGACATCACCTGTTTAGCAATAACACTTACATTTCTGTACCACTTTATAGTGCTAAGCACTCTCTAAGTGGTTTACAATGGAGATTATCACATGGGAGGAAAGCATCCTTCTCCCATCATTAAACCATCCTTAGTGTTAATCGTGTAATCGGGGGGAAGATTATCACACCCCGGCACACTTTTCCCATCCGTAAACAGTAATGGACCCATCATTTGGTACTCCTGTTAATACCAAATGACAGGTCCATTACTGTTTACAGACGGGAGAAGTGCATGGGGTTTGTGATAATCTTCCCCCCAATTGTGTGAATAACATGGTTTAAGGTTGGGAGAAGGATGCTTTGGAGCTCTGTGTGATAATCTCCAATGTATTACCGATTGCCTCCAAGAAGCTGGGTACTCGATGAAAGAACAGAAGGCTATCAACCTGGAGCCCTGCAGGACTGAACTCATAATGTTTTGGCAGCAGTACTGGCATTCAACCACTGCTCTCCCATGGCTCCTGATTCTTTTTGTTGGTTTAAAAAAAACAACAACAACAAGCCTACAGCAACAATACAGCAGCCAACAGCAACACTGTGTGTTTACCTTGGCTATGCTAGTTGGGTCAGAAGAGAGAACCTCATCCCTGGCATGATCTAAATCAAGGGTGGACAATTATGGCCCTCCAGATGTTCCTAGACAACAACTCCCATGATCTTTCACCACTGACTCTGCCATTGGTTAGGTTCAGTCTAAGGGTGTGTCCACACTGACAGGACAATCCAGCTTACCCTTAGGTCACTCCAGTCTTCAGCAGCTACACACCAAGAAATGTTAGGGAGAAATGTCCACATACAGTTCTCCCTTTCAAACTCACCCTGGTCTGATAAATCACAGTATAGGTGTGGCCACTTCATTGTTGTTGTTTTTTCCCCTCTCTGCCCCGCTCATGCATGTGAATGTATGTATTTCTGAATTCCTCCCCCAGCCTCACACCAATATTGCTAAGAAGCATAGTCCAGATACATGTGCAAATATCTGGATTTTTGATACAAACCAGGATAAATCCCCACTTTTCCCCCTCTGGATTAAAGCCCTTGGGTAGTGCAAAGGCCTGGATTCATCCCTAATCTTTCTGTACTTTGTTTTGACAACTCACTATAAAAACTAAATGAGACCATTTATTTGGCCCATGTAGTCATGTGCTAGGATTGCTTGGATTTGCAGGCCAACATCTAGAGAACCACATGTTCCCCTTCTCTTTGCTATAAAAGGGATAACAGGAGCATACAAATCATGGCATACATACTGTGCTACCTTTGATATATGTAGCAAAGGGAAAAGAAATTCCTTTCTCTTCTGACGTGCAATTTAGCACTAGCCTTTAGATGCTGGCAAATAGAGATGGCTTACTAGAGATGGTTACTTATCAAGCCAATGTAATGTCTGAATGATGTCAGGAGTGGGATTACAAGATTTCCATCTCATTTCCATTCATCAGGGGCCACTTATTAAAGTCAATCAGAATAACTGTGAGTGGGAGCAACACACAAATTGCTGAGCAACTTGAGGTTAAATATTGGCAGTCTGGGCAATTTGGGGCAAAATTACATGGCTTCCTCTTCACTTTTGTTCACACCGAATAACACTACTTAATACGGTTGTTATAAGGATTCGTGGTAACTTTCTCTATTGATGTTATATTGCAATTCTTAACTTCCCTGGCCAGCTGGCTGGGGATAGTGAGAACTGTAATATAAAAACTCTGGAGTACACCAGCTCAGTCTATGAATAGCTGTTGTAAAGCCCAATGTACAGCTGAAATGGTATGTAAAAAAAACAAAAACCCTCAAAGGCATGCAACTACAGCATTCCAGATGTTCTTGGACAGCCACTCTCATAAGCCAATGGTGAAGGATTATGGGAAATGCAATTCAACAATATAGGGAGGGACAGAGTGGGAACCAGTGTGGCAGTGTGTTGGACTGCGACTGGAGACCAGGGTTCAAATCATGGCTCGGTCATAAAACCCACTAGGTGACCTTGGGTAAGTCACTCTCTCAGCCTCAGGGGAAGGCAAAGGCAAATCTCCTCTGAACCAATCTTGCCAAGAAAACCCCATGATACCTCTTAGGGTTGCCATAAGTCAGAAATGGCCATAGGTCAGAAGCCATAAGTCAGAAAAGCACACAATAGTTATGCCTGTCTCTGATTTCCGCTATAGCTATTTCAAATTATTTGTTATTTGCTGTAATGTTTTTGTAGTTTGTTTTATCATGTAAGCCGCCTCAATTGAATTTTACAGAGAGGCGGGATATATTTTTTTTTATTATTATTATTATTATTATTATTATTACAACAAACTCATGCAGAGTGGCATACCTCGAGTGTACAAAATAAAAGGCACATGGAAAGTGGCTCGATGAACAATATAGTATCAATAGTCAGATCTCGGAAATGTTACTTTTTTGATCAAAAATGACTACTTGGCCATTTTGGCTGGAAGACTCTGGAGGATAGTCCCAAAAAGCTACACCAAGAGCTATATACCAAGTGTCCCATGCAAGTATAAAACTGCCTATGTTTTTCCCCATATACATGCATACCTACTTGTGGCGAACCACTCCTGCCACCTTGAATGTTTCTCTCTTTTAAAATTTTATGTGATTGGCTTCATAGCCCTTGTCACCTACCAGTCCAATAACTATTAGTAACACACTGGTAGCGTTTGTTCAAAATTCTCACACAGAGGCCAAAATAGGTTTTTATAAAATAGAAGAATGTTTTATTGTGTTTCAAGCATACAAGCACTGCTTCTTGGTTTTCAAACTTGTTAATAATATTACCTGGTTACAGTTTCAAGTGTATTGTAGCTAATTCAAATATAATCCTTCAGCTGTTTCTATGGGTACAATCTAACCACACAGACTCTCTACACTAGAGCTCTGTTGAACCACAAAGAGTTATTTTTTATTATTATTATTATTATTTGACTTATCTCTGTACAACTCAGGGCCTCGACAGACGACCAATAGGGTCGTCTCTGAGGCAAGGAAGAGGAGGGGCAGCCGCACGAGCGGCGCCCCTTCCTCCTCCCGAGGTTGCCCTTGGAGCTGCCGGCCCTCCGCACGGCCGGCGCGCTGAGGGCAACCTCCCGCCGCAGTGTCCTCACACGCTGAGGTGGAAAAGCCAGGGAAAGTGCACCCGACGCGTTTAGGGCGCACTTTCCCTGTCTTCTGAAAGGAGCGCTGCTTTTGCGCTCCTTTCAGAGGTGCCGACGGTGCGCCGTGGTGCGGCTGCCGCGGTCCCGCGGCGCACCATCCCAGGGCGTCCCCGACGCCCTGGTCTGCTTCCCCCTTAGTTCCCTCAGGAACAATCCACAGTCTCTGGCTTAAGGTACTGCCTCACTGTACCCCTATCTAAGTTAGATCCAACTGACACTCTCGAAGGTTCTGAGCCTTCTGTTCCACAATTCCTAACTGCCTAACTCCCAAACTGACTATCTCACTCACCGCCTGAGCTATTTATCTCCTTCCAGCTGTCTCAGGATTGGTCAGTTGTCTTCTGGTCTTCACAGCTCCTTGCTGTCTTTCTGTTCATCACACTACCAAGGATGCTTCTACGCTGTAGAAATAATGCAATTTGACACTACTTTAGCTGCCATGGCTCCATCCTATAGAATCCTGGGATCTGTAGTTTTGTGAGGCACCAGCACTCTTTGGCAGAGAAGGCTAAAGACCTTGTAAAAATACAGGATTCCATTGGCTGGTGATACAGAACTTAAAATGATGTCAAACTGCATTTTTCTACAGTGTAAAAACCAAGGAGCCCCCCCCTTGTGTTTTTCTTAAAGAAGTCACTTCAAACAGGAAAATTTGGAACATGTAAGCAGCAGTGAGAGAGCAATGCTTATGTGCTTAATACTTTCAACACCCTGGGGTCCCTTTTGCACTTCACAATTATAGCACTACATTTCACTTTTATTGCCACGGCTGAGTCCTATGGAATCCTGGGGTTTGTAGTTTGGGGAAGCTCTATGGCTGGGAATTCTAAATACTCCTTTCTCAACTGCCAATCCCAGTTTTCCTTTGTTACCCAAAATGCTAGGGTCCCAAGAGGGTACCAGCAATCAATATTTAATAGGGGGGATTTTATTAGCTCACTTAAAGCTGCTGAGAGGGCTTTGGGCAACTAAAACTAGGTGGTCAAGCCTGTGTATACCAGTTCTGAGGAACAGAACTCCAGGATGCAAGGTCCAAATGTAGTTTTATTTATAAGAGCAAGAGGGGTAATCAACTTTCACCAAAAAAGCACACACTCACACACACATACAAGAATGAGTGATATATGAGTTGGTAGCAGATAGCAGTAGCATCACTAGGGGGTGCAGTGGTCTGGCTTGCACCTGGTGACACCCCAAAAGGGGGGTGACACCCAGTCTGGTCCTCCTCCCCTTGCTCTCCCTTTGCACCATCCCCACATGCTCTCCCACCCTCCTTGCACCTTCCTGCACTTCTAGGAGACTTCGGGGTCACCATTGAGACTCAGGTGGAAGCAGGTGTGTTTATGAGCGAGAGAAAAATTGCGACCCCCATGAAGCCTATGGGAACAGGATGATCCCCTGTTCTGCACCATTGCTCTGAGTGGGAGGAGGAAGAAGGGTCGTTATTATAGCTCATTATACCTCTGTGAGGCAGAGGCAGGCTAAAGTGGGGCATTGGATGGGCTTCCAAGGAGCGTGACCCTCTGATCCTGTTTTCCCCTCTGTGCTCCCCACAAGGTCAGCCATAACACCTCCCTCCACGTCAAGTGGACTAAAGATGGGAGGGGTTCTCCTATGGGCTCCTTACCCATCACCACCTCCTCCACCCTCCAGACTGGACTGGACCAGGTCAAATGTTGCCCCCAGGTGCCTCTTCTGCCTGCCTGGCCACCAGCCAGCTGCTTCCCAGGTGGGACTCAATCCCAGGAGTGCTTCGTCCTCTGCGGCAGACCCGTCCACTCCCCATGCCTTCTTGCATTCCCCCATGTGCACTGCCCCCATGCCTTCCTGAACTGGGTGGCATGGAGGGAGGGAGCACCCCCTGAAGCTCTGCTTGGAAGTCTCACCCCACCCCCACACTGGGGGACACCTGGTGCAGGGATGCCACTGGTCGATAGTGATTTTTAGGATTGCAGAGGGTGATACTGTACCTGGTTCCAGCAGAGGTTCCAATGCTTGTGGATCTGGGGTGGCCAGCAGTTGCTGAGGAGTCAGCTAAGATACTAATAAGAGTGTCTGTCTGACCCCAAGACAAGAACAAAATGGTAGTGACTGAGCAGGTATATTAATAGGCTGAAACATATCTCAGGGCAGTTTTGAGATTAAGGTGAAGTTCCCAGGAGGGAAGAATAGAACCAGAAGTCTATAAATGGCTGGCAATCAGTGCAAATATCTCTGGACAAAGGAGTCTCAATCCCAGAGGGAGGTAATCTTGGACTTCATGTGTAAGTCCAAGGTCTATCACCCATCCTTATTCATATCAGTGAAGGGATTATACAGATTCTGATCTTAATTGATCTATCCTTGGCTATGCTCTTGAACTTTCCCCCATGCTTCAAATATGGTCCTTATATGGCATGGCTTGTTTTCTGCACTGGAAGTGACCTTTAATATCAAGCTGATATCAAAAAGAGGGGGTGCAGAGGGAGGCTACACCTTGGAGTAACACCATAATGTGAAACCATGGCAGTTGAAGTGGAATCATAACACTATAATTGTGTGATGTGAAATGGCCCCAGTTTCCTCCATATTGTTCCTCCACAGCTTTTCCTTTTGAGTGGTTGAAAAAACATTTGCAACCCTGCTGGGCTACTCCCATCTGGTTTCTGATTGACTGTGCTTAGGAAGTTAATTGCCATTGATCAACTGACTTCCTCAGGCAGAGTATCTTGTTCTCTTAAAGCTGTAAAATAGGTATATCTTTTATAGCAAGCAACTTAAATCCTTATTCCTTGATTCTAGCTTCTTAATTCCTAGACCAGAAAGCCAGCATGTTGTCGTGGTTTGAGAATTGTACTATGACTGTGGAGACCAGTGTTCATATCCCTGTTCAGCCATGAAAATCCACTGAGTGACCTTGAGCAAGTCACACTCTCTCAGTCTTAGGACTTTATCACACGAGGAAAATCCAGTGCAGAAATGGGATTTAAAAGCTGAGGAAAACCCGCAAAAATGGGTTGATTTTCACACACATCATTGTTAAACTGTTGTTAACCTGAACAGAAAGTAGACAAAAGCCACTCCTTTTTACTTTCAGGATTTTCCAAAAGTAAAAAAGAGGGGCTTTTGACTATTTTCTGTTAGGGTTAACAACAGTTTAACAACAACGTCATGTGAAAATCAACTCTGTCTGTGCCTGTTTGCAAACAGATAAAGCCAAGCCTTCCTATGAAAAACTAAAAATCCCAAGCTGAAGCAGAGCTTGCTGGGAAGGGGCAACCAAAAATTAGAAAAATGCAGGGGATTCCTACAGCTCCTCCCACAAACTAATTCAATGGAACATTCCTATGCTCAAACATACTAAAGACTGAATTAAAGATGAAGGAAAATGCAGGGTAGAATTTAAACAGTCCAGGCTGGACATCACAAGAATGAATATTGAAGGTCCCCCCCCCTCCGATATGGCTGTGGTTTAGCACATCTGTGAGCTAGCTGATTTTACATATGTTTGAGTGCTCTTCCATTAATCCTCAGGGATTACTCTCAGTTTCAGTGTTTTCCATCTCTACAAAGGATAAATGACTTCCAAATGTTATTATTTAATAAAATGCTGGCATGAAGCCTGCAGCTGTGCTCACCTGCCTAGGCTATCTTATTCTGCACATACTTTGTGATCTTGTCTTGTGCTCATCATGTATCTGGTTGCTCTGGCATCTAGCTATAGTCTTATTACGCACGCGCGCACACACACACACACACACACACTGTATATATTACAAACGGATAGAATTACTCAGTGTAAGCTAAGAAAATTGAGTGCTTTCTCTGGGCTGTATCCAAGAATTTCATAGAATCATAGAGTTGGAAGAAACCACAGGAGCCATCCAGTCCAATCTCCTGCCAGGAACTCTCAATCAAATCATACCAAACAGGTGGCCATCCAGCCTTTGTTTAAAGACCTCCAAAGAAGGAGATGCCAAGGATTTTTCTAATTTCAAGATCTGGCATTTCTGCCTGAGTTATAGCATTATGATTCCACTTTAATTTCCATAACAACATCCTATAGAATCCCAGGATGTGCACTTTATAAAGGGAGTAAGCTGCAAAGAGCTTCTAGAGTGCTTCCCCAAATTACAAATCCCAGGAATCCACAGGATGTTGACATGACAGTTTAAAAAAGTGGAATCATAATGCTATAACTGCATAGTTGTGAAAATGCCCATAAACTGGACAGCATATCTGATCCAGAAGCACCTATCTGTTCCTGTGATAACAGCAGCATCCTGATTCAGAACATGCATTGTTTCCTGTTTCCTCCCAGGAGTAAGGCTAAACAAAGCAGGTTACGCAGACCACCAGACTTGCAGTGCTCTTCCTGGTCTGAGTTTCTGCTTGGGTTTATCACCCTCTCTTTTCCTGGCATCCTGGAATAATAATAGATTGCAAGGATGGAGAGTGTCCGTCAAAGCACACTGGAATTTCTGATTCGGCAGACTCATCAAATAAGGCTTCTTCCTGAAAGAAGAGGCAGCCTCAGGGAATATATCAAGGTCCTTGAACATGATGAGTCTGCTAGTTATCTCCTCCTCCTCCTCCTCCTCCTCCTCCTCCTCCTCCTCCTTGAATGTCTTGTTCAGTACAGTCAGCCCTCCATATCCACAGATTTTTATTTATTTTTTTATCCACGGCTTGAAAATATTTTTAAAATACAGTCAGCCCTCCATATCCACGGATTCTTTATCTTTGGATTTAAGCATCCATGGCTTGAAAATATTCAAAAGATATATAAATTCCAAAAAGCTAACCTTGGTTTTGCCATTTTATATGAGTCACCATTTTACTATCCATTGTATTTAATAGGACTTAAGCATCCACAGATTTTGGTATCCACAGAGGGTCCTGGAACCAAACCCCAGCGGATACCAAAGGCCTACTGTACTGACTCTGGCATGGTCCTTGCCAGGTAGGAAGAGAAATATAATACAGAGATGGAAAGTTATATCTTCTCCCAGTAGTTGCAGCATAGCCAGCCTTACCATTAACTAACTGCAGCACTAACTGCAGACAGCAGATGCTGGAGGACAGACAGCAAAAATAGCCCCTTGGCTATTCCCTTTTCTTGAAGGACAGAACTATGTGTGCTACACAGCTTGACCTTTTGCTCCATCAAACTAACCTGCTGCTTTCAGTTGTCTCATCTTCAACTGTATCCCATTGCTGGTGTTGAAGTAAGATTCAACTGCCAGTCTCACTGATATCCTAGCCAATCCCTCCTGGGAATGATGGGTTAGCTGATTCTTTTCTCCTCACAGGACTTGTTTGACACTGTAACATTTAATTGGGCTAGCTGTGCCTTTCTCTGTGATAGCCTGGCTTTGCCAAAAACAAAGTGATAGCATGCTAGCAACATTTACTAAATTGGCAAAGAACACAGGCATCTTTCTGGATTCATCTAACCTTAGCTCATTTAAATACTAAAATACACACTCACAGGTCCAGAACGACTATGTTAATGAAGCAGAAATAAATAATTAATACCATATTATGGGATAATTAAACATGACAATCAAATTGCACATGTCTAAGAGTCATGCTCTTCTGATCTGTGATGTAGATAAAATTATTGTTACTTTTTTATGATAGCCTGTATAAATACATGACTGTTTGCCTGTTCATGCATGCTGATTTTAGAAAATATTCTCTAACATCTATTTGTTGCAGCAAATAATGAAAATATTCTGAATCTTCCATTCTGGTGATTCTTAATTGGTTAAAGATACACGAGGACAACAAACCCAGATCTGGGCTATGATAACATTATCTGCTTTAGTTCAAGGAATGTTTCCCTTTAGGCCAGCCCTGAATTACACCAAGAAGTGATGCTAAAACCTAATTTTTGCATATAAAAGGTGACCTTTATCAAATGGCAATTTACCACTTTGTTAGCTGCTCATCTACACTTCTTACTGTATGGCGTTACTCTAAAAGGTGGGGGGACTTGGGGTCCCCACTCACAGTGTCAGTGTTTCTTGATATTTTGGGGAAATTATTAGCTCAAATGGAGGCATGTGAGAGGAGGATAACTTCAAGCATCTTTCCACTTAAGTGCAAACTGCAGAGAGATTCTGGTTTCAATTAATAAGAGAGTTTTATTTAGAAATGTGCAATGGTGCATGCAAATACACAAAACCAATGCAGCCTTAAGAACCTACAGAGCTAAAAGAAAGAAAGATGTGAAAGGCTGGATAGCATGAGATCAAAAATTAGAAGGGGTGATAATTAGCACTCCTGAAGAGAGGGTTCCATGGAAGATGAAGAGTGGCTCAGGCAGAGTCTGAGGCTGATACAGAAAGTGGAGCTCTGGGCTGCAGAACACAGCCTCGATCTGTAGCAATCTGTAACAGCAAATTGGCCATGGGTGGGACAGATATATCTTGTTTTGCACCCTTGGGGGTATTTAACATTTCCACATGGTGTAACAAAGACTTTATGGTTTTCCCATGGCATTGATACTAGGATTCCAGAACAACTGATGGCTTTAACTTTGGAGTGACAAAACATTGTTAGGATTTGAGACAACCTCTGGTTAATCAGATACAAAAGGTGAATAGGACACAGGCTGGGGTGAGATGTAAGTATGGTCTTTAACTGCTTTGCAATGGGACTGCTCAGTCTCCATTCCAAGAGGATATACAGAAAGGATGGAGTAATCAGCAAACCCATTTACCTTTCATTGTAGTGCTATCTAGGGGCCTAAGTAGACTGCCAGAAATAGTGCACATTAAATTGAAGCACTGCTCTGGCTCAGTGCTAGGGAATCATGGGAACTGTAATTTATTGTGGCACCAGAGCTCTCTGACAGAGAAGGCTCAATGTCCCAGACAAAAATACAGTTCCCATTATTCCCTAGCACTGAGCCAGGGCAGTGCCTCAATTTAATGTGCACTATTTCTGGCAGTCTGCTTAGGCCTTAGGTCTCCCCACATGTTTTCAGCCTGGCATGCCTTTCCATGCAAAATTTCCTAATGTTCTAAAGGTCATAGTAAACCCCTAAAAACATGCCTGACACTAGATATCAAATATAAAAATATGAAATCCCATATTCAGCGAGGGGAGTGTACAGTATACTAACAATGGGCATTGTGATATGATTTTGATCAAGAAAAGTTAGGGGAGATATATAAAAAACCAATTTAAAACAATTCAACCATGGTCTACATTTAGAGGGAGAGTGAAGGAGAAATGTTTGTATAGATTTATTATGTATATGTGTATTCTGTTAATGTTGAATTTGGAGAAAATTTGAGGACAAACATGCCACTGATGAAGACTGGTGTGGGAATGCATCTAGCTTGGCTGTTAAACAGATGGACTGAAACAAATTGAAGCCATCTGAGGGTGTTTTTTCTTCTTCCAAGGACTTCAACCTTATTTGTTTCTTGAAGAGTGTATGATTTACACTTTTATTGATAGGTAAAAGGTAAAGGTTTTCCCCTTTGATAAGATTGTCTAGTCATGTCTGACTTGTAGATCATGGCTGCATTGTTTTAGATTGTGTAACACACACACACACACACACACACACACACACCTGGTGATTCAAAAAGAATGATGCAAAAATAAAGCTGTTCTTATTCAGTTTTGCACCATTCTTTTTTAGTCACCCAATATATATTCACCCTCTATCGTTTGTTGGTCAACTTCACTTAGTATAAGTTGGCTCACATTTCCCTTTTTTCTTCACTGCAATATGAAAACTGTTGGAGGAAACACCAGCAATTTATGATATGCAGATGACACAGTGTTACTAACAGAAGAGAGCAAAGACTACTAATGAAGGAAGAAAGTGCAAAAGTAAGGTTACAGTCAAACTTTAAAAACACAAAAATAATGACCACATGTAATGTACATAACTTGATGATGAAGGCATTTTAAATGCTTATAAATTGTCTATGCTTTGGCTCAGCCATCAATGAAAATGAATTTGTCAAGAAATCAGGAGACTAAGGACTTGGAAGATTCTCAAGTGTAAAGCTATATAATAGAATATCAGAGTCAAAATCATGCCATAATATTTCATTTTTTTCTGTATGGGTGTGAAAGCTGGCAAATGAAGAAAGATGACAGGAAAAAAAATCAGTTCATCTGAAATGGTGCTGGATGTGTACAGATGCCATGAACTTGCCAAAAGACAAATAAATAGTTCCAAGAGCAAATCAGGCCTGAATTTTCACTGGATGCAAAAAAAGACTAAACTGTGGCACAACTGTATTTTGTGGATACATTCACTGGAAAAGACAATAATGCTTGGTAAAGTAGAAGGCAGTAGACATAAAGAACTGCAGGTGGATTGACTCGATCAAGGAAGCTATCTGTTTACAAGAGTTGACCAGAGCTCTTGGTGACCAGGACTCATTGAGATCTCTCATTCATAGGATCACAATAGGTTGAAGGAGATTTGATGGCAAATAACGAGAACAAGGGGTGACTGTACTGGTGAATAATGAATAATGGTGAATGACAGCCCTGTTTAAATATTTGAAGGGATGTCATATTGAGGAGGGAGCTAGCTTGTTTTCTGCTGCTCCAGAGAACAGGACCCAGGAACAACGGATGCAAGCTACAGAAAAAGAGATTCCACCTCAACATTAGGAGGAACTTCCTGACAGTGAGAGCTGTGCGGCAGTGGAACACATTCCCTCGGAGTGTGGTGGAGTCTCCTTCTTTGGAGGTCTTTAAACAGAGGCTGAAAGGCCATCTGTTTATGTAATGGTAGGGATGCTTTGATTTTGGGTTCCTGCATGGCAGGGGGTTGGACTGGATGGCCTTTGTGGTCTCTTCCAACTCTATGATTCTATGAAAGCGAACAATAGACAGTATCCTGTTTAGTGACTACATACACATTATCATACTCACCAACTGTCCCAGTTTGGCTGGAATAGTTCCATTTAACCCTGTGTCATTCCATTTTCCAGCGGCTTTTAAACTGTCACCATTTCTCTCTCCTCCTCCTATTTCCCCCCTTTGTCCTCAGCGTACTTCAGTTGCTGCAAACTGAGGGGGGTTGCAGACTGCCAGAAATAGTGTGAATTCAGTCCACTTTTAGGGTTAGGGTTAGTGCTAGGGAATCATGGGAACTGTTATTTTTCTGAGACATTGAGCCTTCTCTGTCAGACAACTCTGATGCCACAATAAAATACAGTTCCCATGGTTCCCTAACTCTAACCCTAACCCTAAAAGTGGACTGAATTCACACTATTTCTGGCAGTCTGCAACCCCCCTGAGTTCAAAGTACAAAAGTAGCTTGCCCTCAAAATTTAGCAGTGGGATAGGAGAGGAGGAGGGAAAATCCTGTCCTTCCCTTTACACTCAGGCGAAAGCAAACTTCTGCAGTATCTCCTATCTTGTATGTTCTTCCTCATTAATAATGTTTGCCATCTTGACCATGCTGTTTCTTGGGTCACATGTGTCCCAGTTTTCATCTGTAAAATGTTGAGTGGGAGATATGCATTATCAGAAGTTAGTGTATGGTAAAACAGC
This sequence comes from Phrynosoma blainvillii, assembly GCA_026167975.1. Lineage (NCBI taxonomy): Eukaryota > Metazoa > Chordata > Lepidosauria > Squamata > Phrynosomatidae > Phrynosoma > Phrynosoma blainvillii. The sequence goes on along the minus strand of JANUYF010000002.1, from coordinate 352,071,731 downwards.
TGTCTATGTTTACCCAGTGCTATGTTTAAAGCTTTATAAACGGCTCAGGTGATTTCCCCCCCCCCCCCCCCCCCCCGGCTTCTCAGTGCAAACACAGAGAAATGTGTTCTAGTCAATAATTTAGTGTACCAAGGTGGCAACATAATTACGCTACCAGAGTGCTTTAGGCCTCAGTGTGGTAGCACAAGATGCTATGAGTTTCTTAGCACGGGCCGTATTTAAACACATTGGATCAATTTGAATCAATTTGACATGTACTTCAGGGTCTGGCTAGTTTCAAATCAATTAACATCCTTATGACTTTATGATTAGAACCCCAAGGTTATAAAACATTAATGTAAAACTCGTTGCTTTATAAAGTGGAAACGTAAAATCCCAGAGTCAGGTTCTGCAAAAATCATAGGAATCATTATATAAGCTTCACTGAACAAACAAGGTAATGCCCATTAGATTGTAAATTGTGTATAGTTGAAACTAGGCTTGCATAGCCCCTTTCTTTTTAATAAGGCGCAGCTATAATTAGGGTTTTCTGGACAGTTAAATGAAAATGAGGAAGTGCAGCTAACTAGTAGCCTTCAGCAGAAAGCCAGCAAGCACATAGGAGTGCCAAATTAAAGTGTAAACAATAAAGGAGTTGCTTGTACAAATAAACAAAGACGTTTTTGTTTGGGTTCTTACTGCAAAAATAAAGTAGATTTTGAGCCACAGATGGCACTAAATGGTAGCTGTATCACAATTACTACCTTGTTCTGCTGAGTGCTGATTTTTTGAATAAAGTCAGACTTGGACCAAGGAGACTTTGGTTCAGCCATAATGCTCACCCATACTATCTCTGCCTATAACCTAACTTGGTGGCATCCCTAGGGTTGGTGTCATCCCATGTGGGAGCTCATGGTGTCACACCCCCCATTGATCTCCTCCCACTTCACACCATACAGAATCCTTTTAGTAATGCTTTTTTGCACTAATGTTACTTTTAAATCATATTTCCCATATATCACTGAATGTACTGCTAATAGTTGTGACATAAACAACTAGCAAAACTAAAATTATAACTTCAAATTACAATATCATATGCCCAACCTAAATGCATTTACATATACATAGTGAAGATTTGGTTAAAATGTGATGTTTTTAAAGATTTTTTTTAAAAAAAATAATTTTAAAATTTAATTTTTTTAAAAAATTAATTAAAATTATGAAATTTGAAAATTGAAAATTAAATTTGAAATTTTAATTTAAAAAAATTCTGGGTCCTCTCCTTTCTCCTCCCACTGAGCTTCACCCAACTCCCACCATCTCTTAAAGCAGTTTAAAGGGAAGCAGATGAATGCCACAGCTTGTTTCTGACAAAAGGTAGGTTTTTGAGGAGCAGTGGTGTCACCTCCCTTAGGATGTCACCTGGTGCCATCCGCATCCCCCTGCACTCCCCCCCCAGTGGTACCACTGACCTACCTCATGGGGTTGGTGTCAGCATAGTTCACTATAAGCTTCTAAAAAGTAGAAAAAGACAACAGACAGCCTACAGGCAAAATTAAACCTTATTTTTACACTCTATTCTCCTTCCCCCCTCATGTGGGTGTTGGGGATTTTGCAAAACATTTGAGGTGAGGTGGACGTCCATTGTTGCTTGGCTTGGTCAAAGTTACATGGATCTATTTCTTCTGCAGGCAATTCTCCATGGTGGCTTCTGATCACTCCGCTTTTGATCCCCTAGACTCAACTGTGCATATTGATCTATAAGGATTGTGTATGAAGTGAGGAGTGTTTTCTATCTGAGGCTACTAGCCACATTGCAGAATTAATGCAGTTTGACACCTGAATTGTCATGACTCCATCCTATGAAATCCTAGGATTTGTAGTTTTTTGTGCCCCCAGAGCTCTCTGACAAAACTACAGAATTCTTAGCATTGAGCCATGGCAGTTAAAGTGGTGTTAAAGTGCATTGTTTCTGCAGTGCAATTGCAACTAGAATGCCCTAGAACTGTGGTTTTTCTCTACTGACTTTCTCAAGATGTTTTAGATTTCTAATTTTCCCCCCATTTATTTATTTATCTGTTTATTTATTATCCTGTCTTTTTCCTGACAGGAGACCCAAGGCAGTTTACAGCACTTAAACCACAGATAATTGAAAACTTGACGATGCAAATGTTTGGTGTTTTTTTTTTAAAAAAGAACATTTAAATTAACAATGCCCATAATTTCCAACTCTATGGAATCACGTAGAAGACAGAACACTAAAGACAAAAATGCGGCACATGTACCCCATTTAAAAACCCCTTCTGCACACTCAGTGAATCTAAAAATGTGTGAGTTCAATAAAAAGGTCTACCTGCCAGTGAAAGAAGGCCAGAGAGTGGGCAGCTAATCTCCCATGGAAGGGAATTCCATTCCTCAAGAGCAGCCACCAAGGAGGCCCACTCATGTGTCCTCACTAGGCAAGCCTGTGATAATGGAGCGACCATGAGAAAACTCAATTTCTGACCATCGGCCAAGCCAGCTGAGCATGGTGATAAACGCTGCAATTTACAGTTCTGCTTCTACAGACAGAGTATTGGAGAAATTCTCTTGACAAATTACAGCTCCAATTGAAAGTTGCTAAAGTCTGGAACATTGAACCTACTAGACACTTGCTGGAGATAATGTTTCTCTCTCCATGCTGCGAAGATTTTACATCTTTGGAATAAACACACAAGAGCAGGCTAGTCTTGTGTTTCTGTCCAGCTGGCAAACCTAATAGCAAGTTGCATTTAAATCCATCTGATACATTTTTAATGTTAATTTTTCACTCAGCCTTTGTATGAGACTCCTCTTCATCCTGGAGAGAAGTGACCAGTGGGATGCCACAGAGTGCTGTCCTTAGTCCAGTGCTATTCAACATCTTTATCAATGACTTGGATGAAGGAGTAGAGGGCATGCTAATGACATTTGCAGATGACACTAAATTAGGAGGAGAAGCAAATATCACAGAGGAGAGGATCAAAATTCAAAATGACCAGAATTAGATTAGAAAGCTGGCCCAAAATGAATTTCATCAGGGAGAAATGTAAGGTACAACACTTAGGCAAAATAATAATAATGCATAGATGCATAGATATAGGATGGGGGGGGGGGAACTTGGATTGGCAACAGGATTTGTGAAAGGGATCTTGGAGTTCTAGTAGACCACAAGTTGAACATGAGTTAACAGTGTGATGTGGCAGCTAAAAAGGCCAGTGATTCTAGGCTGCATCATAGAAGTATATTGTCTACATTGAGAGAAGTAATAATACCACTCTATTCTGCTTTGGTTAGGCCTCTCCTGGAATACTGTATTCAGTTCTGGGCACCAAAATTCAAGAAGGATATAGACAAGCTGGAGTGTGTCAACAGGACAGCAACCAAAATGGTGAAGGGTCTGGAAACCATGCCCCATGAGGAGAGACTTAAGGAAATGGATATGTTTAGCCTCGAGAAGAGATGGTTAAGTGGTGATATGATAGTCCTGTTTAAATATTTGAAGGGGTGTCACATTGAGGATGGAGCAAGCTTGTTTTCTGCAGCTCCAGAGAATGGGATTTGGAGCAATGGATTCAAACTGCAGGAAAAGTGATTCCATCTTAACATCAGGAGAATTTATTAAAGAAGGTGGGAGACCTGGCCTAAATAAGTACAGCTGAACTAATAGTATAAACAGTGTTGGCTGTCCCTTTTACTTCCTGACAGTAAAAGGTGTTTGGCAGAGGAACACACTCCTTTGGAGAGTGGTGGAGTCTCCTTCTTTGGAGGTATTTAAACAGAAGCTGGACGGTCATCTGTTGGAGGGGTGCTTTGATTGTGAGTTCTTGCATGGCAGAGTGGGGTTGGACTGGATGGCCCTTGTGATCTCTGCCAACTCTATGATTCTATTATTCTAAGACCATGTTTTTTTTCATTAAAAAACCCCAAACAAAAACAAATGCAGAATAGAAATTAATACCTGTGCATGCTGTTTCTCTTTCTTATCCCTTGGATAAGTGACAAACCTGAAAACTGTCCTTCACTGCAGTATCTCCACTTTGCTGCTTCAAATTGCTGAGACAGTAAATCTTTAAAAGTGCTACTGGAGAGACAGGACCAGGAGTTATGTTCACGCATCTCTGAGTGATTACAGTTCAAAGCCTTCCCCTGATATGGTGAGTGACAGAAGGGGGAGTTATTTGGTCAGCGTTGGGACAAGGGGGTCATTAGCCGTGCAAGTCTGGCAGATAAATGGGTCAATTTGGATTTGCTGCTCAGGCTGACAAGATGGAATTGCTACTCTTCAACTCCAATAGATAATTAGCTTCCCCAACTGCCTTTTAGAACATTGGCAGGCTGTGGTTCCTTTGTGAGATGGCCAAAGGAGGCTTTGGTCTGGAGCGAAAGGCAGTTTCCAGGGACAGCCAACACCGTTTATACTATTAGTTCAGTTGTACTTATTTAGGCCAGGTCTACCACCTTCTTTAATAAAACAGAAAGGAGGCTATTTTCTCTCTTCGGTATATGGAATGATCATTTGTCCTTCTAAGACTGCAGACTTACCTGGAACTGAGGACCTTATCACACAGGGGAAATCCCGTACAGAAATGGGATTTAAAAGGTGGGGGAAACCTGCAAAAAGGGGTAGATTTTCAGACGACATCGCTGTTAAAGTGTGCTTAACCTGAACGGAAAGTAGTCAAAAGCCACTCCTTTTTACTTTCGGGATTTTCCAAAAGTAAAAAGAAGCAGGTTTTGACTACTTTCTGTTCAGATTAACCACACTTTAACAGAGACGTCATCTGAAAATCTACCCACTTTTGCAGGTAGTTTTCTATTTAAAACCCCATTTCTGCATGGGATTTTCCCTGTGTGATAAAGTCCTGAGACATGCTCAATTCTGGGTGTACCCACACAACATGATTATACCACTTTGACACCCCTTTAACTGCCCTGGCTCCATGCTATGGAATCCTAGGATATTTACTTAGAATTCTTTGCCAGAGAGCTAATCAGTGATTCCCAAATTTTGAATCTCCAGATGTTTTGGACTTCACCTTCCAAAATTCCTGACTGTGGCCAAACTGGCAAAGTCTTTTGGGGGTTGAAATCCAAAACACAAGGATGACCAAAGTTTGGGAATCACTGCTGCAGTTCAAGGGAATGCACTACAGAGTTCTAAGCACTACACTGAATTACAAATCCCAGGAGTCTGTAAAATGAAGCCATGGAAAGAGATATCAAGCTGCTCTAATAGCACAGCATGGACATATTCAGTGGGACTTACAGTTGAGTAGACATGCCTATAATTGCACTCTTAAACTCTCTTTGACTTAGGAGCTTATCACTCAGGCAAAAGATGGGTCTTACTTCTTCTGGGTTCAATTCTCGATCGGGGATACACCCAGATGTTATCACACATAATTTGCTGCCGATTCTGCCGTGATGCCACTGGACGAATCCAACCCAGGTCCAAGAATCACTCAGCCAGCCAATTTTTAAAGTAGGAAAACTTCCGTTTACAAAAAAGTGCTGGCTTAGCACAGCTTTGACCCAGGCTCCATTCAGCTGGCAGCATCACTGCAGAATTAGAGGTGAATCATGTGTGATAACATCCGGGTGTATCTGTCATGAAATAGACAGCAGCACCTTTAGACAACCAACCAGTCAGTTTAATTAAAGAATTAACAGAACTTTATTGGAAGATCCATAGGTCAGTCCTGGCTATCAGACGTTTTAGCTGAGACTGAAAAAATCCCCCCCTACAGTTAGTGAAAAGAATGTGCAAAAAGCCCGCGCTCTCAACCCCTCCTTCCTTTTCCCAAACATCTTGTCCGTTCCCAGCTAGCCGAGCCAGCCACCCAAGGTCACTTGATAAAGCACCTGCACTCTAACATAACTAACCCACCTTCCCATCATCCCCACACTATACTACATATCTGATAGAATACTAACAGGATTCTAACAGGCTGCCCCCCAAAAAAACAGAACCCCCCCCCCAAAATAAAAGAAACATCAAACAACTGAAGACAAGGAAGGTTTGTCTGGATAGCGTTCATGAAACTGAGCAACCAGATCAGGAGCATTGACATGAACAGCAGACACCCATTCAGAATGGTCAACAGGGAAGTGTTTCCAACGGATCAGGTACTGTAGTCTGCCTCGATGAACCCGGGAGTCCAGAATCCTCGAAACTTCAAAGTGTTGATGTCCATCAACCATCAAAGGAAGGGGTGGTGACTCAACGGGTTTCCAGGGGTCAACAGCACAATCAGGTTTTAACAAACTGAAATGAAAAACTGGATGAAGATGACGATAGGTCTTAGGAAGAATCAATTCAGCAGTAACATCATTAACAAGTCTCTTAACTGGAAAAGGACCCACAAACTTTGGGCCTAGCTTTTTGGAAGGAAACTTAGACCTCAAGTTTTTGGTGGAAAGGTAAACCATATCACCAGGCTTAATATCCCAACCTTTTGCCCTTTTTTTGTCAGCCTGATTTTTATACTGTTTTTTAGCTTTGTGCAAAGCTTTGACAATGGTGGGCCAAGCCCCTCTGACTTTATCAGCCCACTGGGTCACCTGAACCGGGTCAGTTTTATTTACAGGCAGGGCGGGGAGGAGCTTAGGTTCAAAACCATAGTTAATCGAAAAGGGAGAGCTCCCAGTGCTGCTGTGCACTGCGCTATTGAAAGCAACCTCGGCATGTGGAAGTAGATCAAACCAATCATCTTGCAGATAATTAGTATAAGAACGCAGGTATCTCTGGAGACTTTGGTTAGTCTTCTCACTCTGACCGTCAGTCTCCGGGTGAAAAGCCGTGCTAAGGGCCAATTGAACCCCCAATTTGTCTTGTAGCACCCTCCAAAATTTAGAAGTAAACGAACTGCCTCTATCGGAGATTATTCGGTCTGGGAGGCCATGGAGTCTATATATGTGTGCTATGAACAGATCAGCTAATTTGGGGGCCGAAGGCATCCCCTTGCAGGCCACATAATGTACTTGTTTGGAAAACAAATCTACCACCACCCAAATAGTGTCTCGGCCCTTGCTAGGAGGCAGGTCTGTTATAAAATCCATAGCAATGTGTTTCCAAGGTCCTTCTGGTGTAGGCAGAGGTTGAAGTAGTCCTCTAGGCTTGCCCACTCTTGGTTTGGCTCTAGCGCAAACCGGGCAACTTTTAACATAAGCCTCTACATCTGTACGAATTCCATCCCACCAGTAGGTGCTGCGGATCTTGTGCCAAGTTTTTAAATATCCCCAATGCCCTGCTGCCTTAGAGTCATGGTATATCTGAAGGATGTCTTTTCTTAAGGAAGCAGGAACATAGATCTTTGAATTCCACACCCATAAGTCTTGTGCATTTTTAGACAGTTGATTTTTATGCTGTTGTAGCCACTCATCTGTTTCTGCCCCCTGCTGGATTTTTAGCAACAAGTCGTCTAATGGCGGTGGTGAGTCACCCTGTGAAGGGGGTTGAACTAAAGCCTTGGCTCTACTGCGTGTGATTACCGCCAAACCCAACTGTTCCCGGGAAAAGATGGTCTCAAGAGGAACCGCCTCCTTTCCCCCATGCTGTGGCAATCTGGATAATGCATCTGCTAAAATATTTTGGCGGCCCGGGAAAAACTTTAACTTGAAGTTATATTTATAAAAGTCTTTAGCCCATCTCCTTTGTTTGGGGCTCAGTTTGCGGGGAGTCTGTAACGCTTCTAAGTTCCTGTGATCAGTCCATACCTCAAAAGGGTGTGCCGCCCCCTCAAGGAATTGTCTCCAGCTTTCTAGGGCATGTTTAACTGCATAAGCTTCTTTTTCCCAGCATGGCCAAGATAATTGGGGCCCCTGGAACTTCTTGGACAGGTAGGCACAAGGTCTAAGCTTATCTTTATCATCTTTTTGTAGCAGGACAGCCCCCATAGCAAAGTCACTGGCATCAACTTGAACCACAAAGGGTTTGGCTGGGTCTGGGTGAATTAAAATAGGTTCAGAGCTAAACAACAGCTTTAGTTGTTCAAAAGCCCTCTGGCATTTTTCAGACCATTGAATCGGAGTGGAGGGCTTGGGAGGCTTGGATGCAACCCCCTCCCCACTTTTGGGCGTATCTTTAGTCTTGAGTAAGTCTGTAATGGGCAATGCAATCTTAGCAAAGTCAGGAATGAACTCTCTGTAGAAATTTGCAAAGCCCAGGAACTTTTGTACATCTTTCCTATTTCTCGGGGGTGCCCAGTCCAACACTGTTTGTACTTTAGCTGGATCCATTTCTAAGCCCTGGTTAGACACTCGGTACCCCAAAAAATCTAGTCTCTCGGTGTGAAAGTGACATTTGGACAGTTTCACATACAGTTGGTTATCCCACAGTCTTTTGAGTACCTCTCGCACCAGTTTGACATGACTGTCTAAGTCCTTAGAATAGATGAGCACATCGTCCAAATATACCAGAACACCTTCAAAAAGCAAATCATGCAGTATTTCATTTATATGCCTCATAAAAATCCCGGGAGCCCCCGACAGTCCAAAAGGAAGGACCAAGTACTCAAATGCCCCCAAAGGGCAGTTGAAAGCAGTCTTATATTCATCTCCCTCCTTAATCCTAACTCGATGATAAGCATCCCTTAGGTCCAATTTTGTAAATATTTTGCCCGTGCCCAGTCTCCCCAACATGTCTTTCATTAGGGGCAAAGGGTACTTGTTGGTGCTGCAAATCCCATTTAGGTTGCGATAGTCTACCACCAGCCGCAAAGAACCATCTTTTTTTTCCCTAAAAAATACTGGAGCAGCAAATGTAGAAGTGGAGGGTCGAATGAACCCTCGAACCAAGTTTTTTTCTATATAGTCTTTCAATGTGGCCAGCTCTTTTGGGGTCATTGAATACAGTTTGGGTTTAGGAAGGGGTGCCCCTGGCAATATTTCAATAGCACAGTCTGTTTCTCGGTGTGGAGGCAACACATCACACTCTCTCTCTTCAAACACCCCTTTTAAGTCTCGGTAAACCGGAGGGATGACTGGCGACCCCTCCCCGCCGTGCCCAATGTCTCTGTCTCTGGGCAGCCCTTCCAAGTGAGCAGCTGCGTCTTTCTCTATTTGTCCGGGAAGTGCCACCGTGGGGAGAAGAGGGGGGAGCACCATCCCGTGGGCAAAGCAATGGTTTGTACAATCCGGATCATTGAAAATTAACTGTCTCTCCCTCCAGCGCAACTCAGGGTTGTGATGGTGTAGCCAGTCTATGCCCAACATTAGGTGGTAATTATAAGTATTTCCCACCACCAACTGGAGCTGTTCCCAATGGTCTGCTATCCCTAGCCACACAGGAGCAGTTTTTCTTTCTGCAGCACGGCCCCCCATCAGAGATCCATCCATCTGAACAAAGGGAATGGGCTCTCTCAGAGGGTGGGTGGCTATGTTCAAACTGTCTACTACTGCAGGGTTTATCAAGCACCTTGTACACCCACAGTCAATGGCTGCAATTAATTGCATAGCTTTTTTCTTGGGCCCCACCATCAAAGTCACTGATACAGACAACAGGGGAATGCCCCCACTCACCATCTTTTTGCGGCTCTCTGCTCCCACAGCCCGCCTTTCGCCGCTTCCTAAGGCAGGCTCTGGAAGTTTAAAGGCTCCCCTCCTGAGCTTGTAAAACTGTCTGAGGGGGGTTGCAGACTGTCAGAAATAGTGTGAATTCAGTCCACTTTTAGGGTTAGGGTTAAGGTTAGGGAATCATGGGGACTGTATTTTATTGTGGCACTAGAGTTCTCTGACAAAGAAGGTTCAATGTCTCAGAAAAATAACAATTCCCATGATTCCCTAGCACTAACCCTAACCCTAAAAGTGGACTGAATTCACACTATTTTTGACAGTCTGCAACCCCCCTAAGTCGTCTGAGTCTGTCCAGACCTCCTGTTCTTTGGGCTCTTCTACTTTCAGGCTGTGCTCAGTAGAAGATTTTCTTTTCGGCTGACTCTTTTCCTTCTTGGAGCCTCTGCCGGGGGGGGGGGGGGGGCCTGAGAGGAGCCGGTCTTTCCCTCCTGGGCCATGTCCGGGCAAGCAGCAATTAAGTGCCCCTTTTGGCCGCATTTTAAGCATAGACCTAACCGGTGCCGTCTCTCCCTCTCAGTCTCTGTAGTGCCGGTAGGAAGTTTTCCCTTGTGGGCTTGGCTTCGGCCCCCCCCTTCGCTTTGGTCTCTTGTGTTTGTCTTTGATCTAACATCTTTACTTCATGTAAGATGGCTTCCGCTTCTCCCGCCACTCTGATCCATTCCATAGCTGTGAGGGGTTTTCCCATCATCAACACCCATTTGGCTATCTCTGGGCGCAGTCCATCTTTAAAATATTGGATCTGCATTCCCTCAGGGCAGTCAGGCACTTGGGCCACCAGCCTTCTGAACTCTGCCGCATATGCAGCCACTGTCATGGAACCTTGTTTTAAAACTTTTAGTTCAGCCAGGGCAGTGGTGGCCTGGAAAGGGTCTTCAAATCTAGTCCTAAGGGCCCTCATAAATTCGTCTAGGTCCCCCAGCTCCGGCGCTCGTCGATCGTAGAGCTGCACCAGCCAGCGGGCCGCCTCCCCCCGCAGATGCCTTGCCACACACTTTACCTTGGCTGATTCCGAAGGGAAAACAGGGCCCCACTCTTCCATATGATCTGCCACTTGTGATAAGAAATAAGGCAGCGTTTGGGAATCCCCATCGAACTTGACCCCCATCTTCTTAGCCTGTGCATCTGGAGCCCTCGGCTGCGGGAGGACTGCTGGGGGGGGCCCTGGGGGCAAGGCTTCCTCTCCCCCTGCTCCCATCTCTTGGGGTTGCCCACCTGGGGCTGGGGCCCGGGCAGCTCCTGCTCCTGCTCCTGCACCCCCTACTCCATCTCCAGCAATCTGTTGGAGGATCTCTAGCATCATGGTCATGGTACCTCGCATCCCCTCCACCTCAGATTTCAGCTGTTGTACCTGCATCTCCATGTCGGTCCCCTCTCCCGAGGACAGCTGTAGTGGTTGCGTGAACCCAGTGTTCCAATCCGACCACCTCGCCGCCCGCCGGCGTTCTTTTGTGCGCACTGGGGCCACCGGAGCACCGAACCATCTCCCAGACACTAGTGGGGTCTGTGGCAATTGTGGCCCTCCGGTCTTTGGCACCGCTCCGGTTCCTCTGTCCTCCACCCGAGGTTCCCCTACATCCTCTGGGGTTTGACTCTCTTTGGAGGACATCTCCGCTCCTGACTCCATCTCTCCAGGAGCAGGAACAAAATACCAAAAATAAAGTTGAACTTGGTGTGAGTCTCAGCTAACTGTCATGAAATAGACAGCAGCACCTTTAGACAACCAACCAGTCAGTTTAATTAAAGAATTAACAGAACTTTATTGGAAGATCCATAGGTCAGTCCTGGCTATCAGACGTTTTAGCTGAGACTGAAAAAATCCCCCCCCTACAGTTAGTGAAAAGAATGTGCAAAAAGCCCGCGCTCTCAACCCCTCCTTCCTTTTCCCAAACATCTCGTCCGTTCCCAGCTAGCCGAGCCAGCCACCCAAGGTCACTTGATAAAGCACCTGTACTCTAACATAACTAACCCACCTTCCCATCATCCCCACACTATACTACATATCTGATAGAATACTAACAGGATTCTAACAGTATCCCCGATCGAGGACTGAACCCGGAAGAGGTAAGACACTTCTTTTGCTTGAGCGATAACCTCCTCAGATTATGGCTGTTTGTTTTAAATTAATCAAATCCAGAGTTGGGGAGAATCCTGTCATAGAATCAGAGAATCATAAATTGGAAGAGACCACAAGGGCCATCCAATCCAATCCCTTGCCATGCAGGAACTCTCAATCAAAGCATCCCTAACAGATGACCATCCAGCCTCTGTTTAAAGACCTCCAAAGAAGGAGACTCCACCACTCTCCGAGGGAGTGTGTTCCACTGTCGAACAGCTCTCACTGTCAGGAAGTTCCTCCTAATGTTGAGGTGGAATTTCTTTTCCTGTAGCTTGCACCTGTTTTTCTGGGTCCTATTCTTTGGAGCAGCAGAAAACAAGCTTTCTCCATTCTCAACATGACATCCCTTCAAATATTTAAACAAAGCTATCATATCACCTCCTAACCTTCTCTTCTCCATGCTAAACATACCCAGCTCCCTAAGTCTCTCCTCATGGGGCATGGTTTCCAGATTCTTCACCATTTTAGTCATTCTCTTCTGGACGCGCTCCAGCTATCAGGATCACAACACTTCCCCAATCTTTGTCCACACCATTTTCCAAATTAAAACCATCATAACTACAAAGTTGTAGTTTACCTGGCAAGGAAAACTACTGAGGTGCCATACAGTGTTCCCAACCATCCCGCATCACTTCTAGCTATGTCTTTATGTATGCCTTTTTAAAAAAAAAAAAAAACCTTCATCCAGATCCAGATGTACATATGGTTTTTTGCTCTACACAGCCAAGGGAGGAAAATTGAACAAATATGCAGAGGGAAAAGGAGAAATAGAGAAGGTTATGGATGTTCCTGCATGGCAGGGGGTTGGACTGGATGGCCCTTGTGGTCTCTTCCAACTCTATGATTCTATGATTCTATAAAACAGGAACAAGTAGTGCTGCATTAGACTAGAGCTTGGAAAAAATATTTTTGGATTACAACTCACAGAACTCACCAAGAAGAACAAACATTGGCCATGCTTCCTGAGGAATCATGGGAGTTGTAGTTCAGAAAAGTAAAATTTCCAAGCTCTGAGTGGCATTACGGAAAAGTTCCCAATTCTGTGCCAAAAGTCAGAGCTAGAATCTCATTTTCCCACCAAGGCTTGAAGTTATTATTTTTTTATCCATCATATGGAACAGAATGGTCCTTACCAAGGGACATTTGGTGTCGTGAACTGGGATCAGGAAGGATCATTCAAATTCCTGATAGCCCTCCATACTAACTGATCTTCAACCAGGGCCACCCAGCCATGACAGGACAAGCAAAATATTGCCATAAGAGGGGCAGAGAATCATCAACCATTGTTTGATTGCAAATCTCTTCAGCTCCAGCCAAGAATGATGGGGGATGATGAGATTCTGGAGAACCAGAAGTTCCTCTGCCCTACTCAGGGTAACTGCTGGAAAAAAAGTCATCTGCTGAAATTCCTGCTTCTCACTGAATCATCACCTTGTAGTTATTAGAGACGTAGGCACCCTCTCAGAAAAAGAAAAGCTAGCGTTCTGCTGGTGAGTCATAGGGGGGTTGCAGACTGCCAGAAATAGTGTGAATTCAGTCCACTTTTAGGGTTAGGGTTAGTGCTAGGGAATCATGGGAACTGTTATTTTTCTGAGACATTGAGCCTTCTCTGTCAGACAACTCTGATGCCACAATAAAATACAGTTCCCATGGTTCCCTAACTCTAACCCTAACCCTAAAAGTGGACTGAATTCACACTATTTCTGGCAGTCTGCAACCCCCCATAATTAGAATAGACCCATCCATCAAATGTTGAGTCAACACTTAGGTAAATCCCATTGATTCAATGGATCTACTCTAATCAGGACTACATTTAGGCCAAAATTAGCAATATTCATAGGCATTAAAAGAAAATAGTGGGAGCCTTATTTTACATAATTTTAACTTATTTGAAATTATCTGGTTTTAAATTATTTAATATAGTCTTTTAAATTATTGTTATTTATTCTGTTAAATTGATTTTATTGTATGTTGCCCTGGGTTCTTCAATTATAGGGTGGGATCTAAATATTTTAGTAAGTAAATAATAAAATAAATAACTAAAATAAAAAAGTTTTTTTTCAAAGGAGTGAAGGATTTTTATTTTAAAAAAATGAAAAGGTTTGCAAACATTTCAGGGAGATGTGGCAAAATGGTCAAGGCTCTGATAGTACTTATATAACAGTTAAAGCACAACCCTATAGAGAGAAGTAACCAGCACAGATGGATATGTAAGTCTTAAGAGGATTTGGTTGTTTCCAGAATCACCTCCATTCTAAATCCTCTCCTTTGGGGAGCAAGCTGTAATACCTGGTATTTTAGGGAGTCTGCTGCTGAAACCAGACTCACATTGTCTTTGGCATATGGTTTTAGTTCATACAAAATGGCATCCGGTCTCTCCTTACTTCCTTTGTTTCTAATGCACAATTTACAGCATACTCTAGGGAGCAGGGACAGGCTTTCAACCAAGCTATCATATGAAAGGGAAACTGGAGTGCAGTGCAAATCTTTTGCAGAAGGGAAATATCAAATACACGTGCACATTCATGCACAGACCAAATATGGGATATAGGCAGCTTATTTCTCATATTAAAATGGAGTTAAACATAAATAAACCTAAGATCTGTTTCAGGACAAAAAGAACTGAACAATTGCATATGAAGATAGTGGCTAAGATTTTCTTCAGGGTTGGCTAAGGAATTCAAAACTAATCATCTCAACTGTTTTTTATTACTTTGGTGTTTTTTTCACCCATTCCCACCCCCTCTTTTGGCAGTTCACAGATCTCCATTTGAAGCCTTCTAAAGTTTAGCTTTCCCTCCAGTCCAGAAATCTCCACACCAGGCATCTCAGATGCTCTGCATGTAGGCTGCAAGCTGAGAACGTAACAGTTTGTGGTCTGATGTATGCATACTCACAATATTTATCTGTTTTATTTACTTATTTAAAGGGTTTTTACTGTGCAGCTCTATCAAGCTGGCTTACAACTACCTATCATAAAATGCTAAATCATACAATAGTGATTTAAATGAACAGCACATTTGGAATAGGATTAATGGGCCCCGTTTATTCACATATATCCTGGGGGCTTTCAAATTCTGTCAGCCACACTGGCACCCAATAGCCTGAGATCTCACTGTTCATTATTTCAATGGTTTTTGGTCTGCCTTTGTGCTCCAACCTACAACTGCCTACTATAAGCCCATCAAGGGTGGGAGTTATGTGGTCCTCCAGATATTTATGGACTGCAAGTCCCAGCCAATCTAACTGGTAGAAACAGCAGTAAGGAATGTTGGCAGTTCCAGTGAAATAACTTCTATAGTGCTGCATAATTCCCACCCCTAGTATATAGGAAATGCTCGAAGCTACTAAGAATTCAAGATTTTAGTTCTTGACAGAACAAGTCACGTTCTGGAGGCATGCCTTTCTCATACCCTTTAACTGTCCCATTCTGTCAGGGTCAGTCCTGATTCATCCTTTGTTGTCTCAACTGCTTTTTCAACTGCTTTTAAAATGTCCCAGTTCTGGTTTTCTCCTCCCACTTTCCCTCTTTGTCTTCAGCTTACTTCAATTGCTGCAAATTGAATTCTTTGCACTCAGTTAACTCAGTAGGGGGGCAAAGGAGAGCAGGGGGCAGACTCTTTCTCTTCCCATGAGGCTCATGCAAAAGCAAACTCCTGCAGCTTCTCCTGGCCTGTATGCTCTTCTTCATGGATAAGCTTGACCACACTGTGATGTTGCACGGCAACACACACACACACACACACACACACCGGTTTTCATCTGTGAAATCTTGGTGAGTATGCTTTCTTGATCTCTCATGCTTCAGGTCCTAATGTTTCATGTTCGACAGTGGAACACACTCCCTCGGAGAGTAGTGGAGTCTCCTTCCTTGGAGGTCTTTAAGCAGAGGCTGGATGGCCATCTGTCGGGGATGCTTTGATTGGGAGTTCCTGCATGGCAGGGGGTTGGACTGGATGGCCCTTGTGGTCTCTTCCAACTCTATGATTCTATGATTCTATGTACATGTGCTTCCCAGCTTCCCATTCTGTTAATATTCTAGAAAAGGGCCTGGACTACTAGCTCACTGTGGAGAATATGCCACATATTCTGTTCCAAGATGTTTTCTCATTGGATATTGTGAATCTTGGATAATCTGAACACTATGGTTACCTCTAAATGAAGTTTTCATAGTGCAATCACATGTCTCATTCATGGAAATCTATTGGGGAACTAGACCAGGAGTCAAATGTGCTGTGTAGCTCCTGGGTCAAAAGTGGTCCCAAAGCCCCCATTTGTGCCCTCCTAATGGTTCCTAATTTCACAGAGTTTCCCCCCATAATGCCCATCCCATACCCTCCAACTTTATCAATTTGGCAGGGACAGTCCCAATTAATGCTCTGTATGTAAGGTTGTGAAAGCTGGACAGTGAAGAAAGTGGATAGGAAGATAATCAGCTCACTCAAGGTGTGGTGCTGGAGAAGAGTTATGTGGATACCGTAAACTGCTAAAAAGACAAATAAATGGGTCCTAGAGCAAATCAAGCATGAACTCTCCCTGGAAGCCAAGATGATGAAACTGAGGCTGTGTTATTGTGGCCATATCATGAGAAGACATAATTCATCAAAACAATAATGCTTGGTAAGGCAGTAGGAAAAGAAGACTGCATTCCAGATGGATAGTCTCAATCAAGGAAGCCATGCCTCTAAATCTGCAAAAGTTGAGCATGGCTGCTGATGACAAGATAAGTTGGAGGTCTCCCCATTGTAGGATTGCCATAAACTGAAATCAACTTTGACAACAGTTAACAACAAAGGACCATATGTGGGCTCTGGTTAAAACTTGAAAGGGTTTAACAGCCCCATGAGCCAGTTGACTCCAGCCTCTACTTTCAGCACTATAATAACAATGCTACATGTTTTTGAGTGACAAGTATTATTATTAATTAATTTAATATGCCCTTTTAATATTATCTTTTTAAAAATGTTTAAAGATAAC
Organism: Phrynosoma blainvillii; assembly: GCA_026167975.1. Taxonomy (NCBI): domain Eukaryota; kingdom Metazoa; phylum Chordata; class Lepidosauria; order Squamata; family Phrynosomatidae; genus Phrynosoma; species Phrynosoma blainvillii. The sequence goes on along the minus strand of JANUYF010000002.1, from coordinate 352,055,065 downwards.
ACATAACTAATGCAACACACTACTTTTTTTTAAAAAAAGCCAGTTTTTTGCACCAGGTAATGGCAGTACATACAAGGAACATGTCCAAGTTCTGTTCTGATCATATCTAGCCTTCCTGACATGGAAACAAGCCTCTATATCACTACACCAAAATGGCCATGCCATCCTGAAACTTCATTTAGTTTGTTTATCTTTTCTGTAGTTCTGGCCCATTAGGATGCTGGTGGACCATTTAACTGCCTGACATGGCATGCCACAAGATTCCACCCTGGGTAGCACAGCAATAGCAATAGCAATAGCAATAGCACTTACATTTCTATGCTACTTTATAATGCTAAGCACTCTCTAAGTGGTTTACAATGTGTAAGCTAATTGCCCTCAACAAGCTGGGTATTCATTTTGCTGACCTATGAAACGATGGAAGGCTGAGTCAACCTGGAGGCCTGCAGGATCGAATTCATAACATTTTGGCTGCAGTACCAGCATTTAACCACTGTGCCACCAGGGCCTAAAGGGGACCATTGTCATGAGATTCATCCCAGCCTTTGGCCATCAGCAAACCAACAGGACCAGCACAGACACAGAGGATGCATCAACATTGAGCACTTAATCTAGAGCCAGTCCAGAGAATTATACCCCAGACCGGCCCCACAGCAACGATGATGACAGCTACGTACACCAAGCTAAATCTGGTGCAGTGTAACATTTGCGTGCACATAGACACAGGCCAAAACCACTTTAGCCCTGCTGGCCCATCCTCCTCAGTATCATTACTGCTGCCCCCTCCACCACTGCACCCTTGCTGACCAAACTGTTCCCTGCAAGAATCTAGCCACTGCCATCACTTCTGCTGTGGTCAGAACAAGGCGCCTCACCATGTGGTCAACAAAGAGGGAGTAACTCTACCCACTCCTTGTTGCTCTTATGGGTGGTTCATTCTGATCTCAGCACAAGTGACAGTGCACTGGGTAGGCTTTACACGGAGCTCTTGCTTGCAAGGAATTGGCACCAGCAGCCCTCAAAACAGGCTATCTCCTTTCCCTGCACTGCTCAGCACAGGGAAGGGGGTTGGAGTGGCTCTTGGCATGTGGACAACTGGATCAGGGCAAATTGGACCCTATCCAACTGTCCAATTGTAGCCAAAAGTCTAGTATGGGGAATTTTATTTAGGTCAAACAGAGAGGGGATCAGCTACAAGGACCCTGCGAGACCATCTCCCACATGTATACCAAGAGGCTGGTGGATCTAAGAATTGATGCAAAAACAGAATTCTCCAATTAAAGTATTATTTTATTAAAGAGGGAAAATCACACAGCAATTCACATACATACACGCACTCATTCAAGGCTCAGGAAATCAGGAGTTAGCTTGGAAAAGATGTTGAGGCAAAACGACGGGTGATACTTATTACAGATGAGGCTTTCTCTAGGATCCAATTGGGTGAAGTGGTGTGAGACACAACCGTTCTGAGAGTGGTGGTTTGAATGGAAGTGCCGGTAACTAGACTAGAGAGTAGTGTCCCCATCAACTCCAAACTAGCAACACTGAGGGGAGAAATCCAGGGGGTTTTAAGGGATAAAACTAGCTTCAGGGCAAAGGTATGAGATTGTATGGGTGGGGTAATCCGGTTTGGCCATATTCAATGTGAATGGGGAAAGGATTAAGTCATTAGCTGGCCCATCAGGTGAAACATCTAGGCAATTATTGCCAATTCCTCTGATTATGGAGGTGATGATGATCCATTTGCAACTCCCACACTATCTGCCTGTCCTTGAGATGGTTTCTTCCAAGTGACCTTTGTATGACCTGCCTGTCATCACCCAGGTGGAACTTGGGGTCAACTGCAGGGTACATCTGGGGTTATGTGGAATTCATACACTCACCAAAATTCAGAAAAATGCACTTTGGCTAACACAATACACAATGAACTTGAGATCACTCCACAGTTTCCATGTAATACTGGTGTTTCCCCCAGTTTTGTTTAGTTCAGGGCAAAACCAGGATAAGAGCCAAACCCCATGATATCTCCTTGGAAGTTTTGTGGGCTGCAAGCACTGGCTTTGGAGCGAGTATGGCCTTTTTACCAGTGTAGACAAGCTCAGAGAAAGGGCCAGAAAGCAGTTGTCCAGCCTTGAGACATCAAAGCTCCTGTGGAGCCAAATAGCTAGCTGATTAACCAGAGATACAGATTCCCTGTCTGACTTCAAGAACCAGTGCTCAGGAATTGGTGGGTTGGTTGTTTGCAAGAAAAATGCAGGAAAATTGAAATGAAAATCCTAACATTTCAGAACTGAGATGCTAATAGAACAGTAAGAAAGAAAAGAGCTTTCTAGTGGCTGCACCCAAGTCTCTGGAGCTCCTTCCCACAGGAGGCTTAACTGGCCCCTTCTCTGCTCTCTCTTTGCCAAAACCTTCCTTTTCAAACAGGCCTTCAGCCTTTAACTGGTTGAGTGTTTTTTAAAATATATATGTAATATGTATTTAATGTTTTTAAATTGTTTTTAAATTAATGTCTTAATTCAGGGGTAGGCAACCTTTCCCCTTTAAGGGCCGAGGGACTTCAGCTCCCAGAATCCCAGGAGCTATTGGCCAACATGGGACTATTGGCCAACATGGCTGAGGCTTCTGGGAGCTGAAGTCCCTCGACCCTTAAAGGGGAAAGGTTGCCTACCCCTGTCTTAATTGGATCAATTGTCTAATGCAGGGGTTGGCAAACTACATCCTGTGGGCCGAACCCGGCCCCTCCAGGCCTTGTAACTGGCCTGTGGCTGGTCCTGCCGCCACCGCCGCCTTTCTCTCTCTCGTGTCTCCAGCTTCCATTTTGTGTTCCAAAATGGTGGCCGGAGACGCGAACAACCTTTCCCATCATGGGGCTTGCGCACGACTCCGGCCGCCATTTTGGAACACAAAATGGCAGTTGGAGACGTGCGCGAGCCAGCAAGCATGCGGCCTCCTCCTCCGCCCTCCTCCTCTGCCCTCCGCCTCTTCCTCCGCCTCCTCTCCACCCTCTGCCTCTTCCTCTGCCCTCCTCCGCCCTCCTCCTCCTCCACCGTTCTCCGCGACAGACAGGCGAGCAAGCACCTTACCCATGCGGCGCATGCGCTCTTCTGCTCGCTCGCCTGCCTCCCTCCCCTCCTTCATGGCTCTTCGAACATCCAGCCCCCGCATAAATAGAAGAGCAGGAAGGGAGCGCATGAGGGAGGGGAGGAGAGAGTGCACGTGCGAGAGAGATCCAGAGCGTGCGAGAGAGATCCAGAGTGCAAGAGAGAGAGAGAGAGATCCAGAGCCACAGCCACGAGGACAGAGGTTAGTTGGAGGGGGTTGCCATAGCCTTCCTCTGATGCTGAGAGACTGTGACTTGGCCAAAGTGGGTTTGCAACACAACAACAATTAATAATAGAAATTTTGCCAAGAAAAACCCAAGAAAAAAATCATCATCATCATCTTCATCATGAGTGAAGCACATGGCATGAGTGAAGCACGTGTCTGAGGCTGGATTCTCAAGCAGTTGTTGTTGATTATTATTATTATTATTATTATTGGGGTTTTCTTGGCAAAATTTCTATTATTAATTGTTGTTGTGTTGATGCTGATTTGTTGCTGTTTTCTTGGGGTTTTCTTGGCAAAATTTCTTCAGGGAGGGTTTTCCATAGCCTTCCTCTGAGGCTGAGAGAATGTGACTTGGCCAAAGTGGGTTTTTAAATATTGTATATGTTCCCGTTTTGTTTTTTTTACTTCAAAATATGATGTGTGCAGTGTATGTAGGAATTATTATTTTTTATTATTTTTTAAATGTATTTATTTACTTACTTACTTACTTACTTACTTACTTGTTTCAGCTTTCCAATAGTCTGAGGGACAGTGACCCCGCTCTCAGCTCAAAAAGTTTTCCTACCCCTGGTCTAATGCTTTTGAACTTCTGTACCACATACTGGACGTTTTCACACGGGGCTTTTGGAGGACGCTAGCCGGCCTCCGTCCGGCCCCACTCCGGCTCCATTTCCAGCATGTTCACACACACGCGGCGGCAAACCCCACCCCTTCCGGTGCCATCCCTGTGTCCGTCCGGCTTCTTGCTCTGTGTGTTCAGACGCACGGAGCCGTAAGTCCGGCCTCACTCTAGCCAAAAGACCTGTAACTCCAGCTTCTGCAGCTTAAAGGTAATTCCGGGTGTCAAAAGGAATTAGTCTGCCGGCGGCTGAGCCATTCTGGAATCGGCAGCACGACCCGTTCCGGAATGGCTCCACCCGGCTTTAGGGAGGGTAGTGTGAAAACGTCCACTGTTTTAGCTATTTTATTTCAACTTACATTATAAGCTGTTTTGGGGAAAGGGTGGGATAAAAATCAAATAAAATCAACAAACCTTTTACACAGTGCTTAAGAAAGACACAAGCAACCCCAGGCCCCTTATTTCACATCACATGAACAAGAGCCATCTTCCTCCTCCTCCTCCTCCTCCTCCTCCTTTTAAAGTATCATTCGGAATATATATTTTAAAAATACTGATAAGTGACAGGGAGAGCTTTAATGGCAAAGGAAGTAAAGGCTGGAAACTGGAGAAGCTTGAGCAAATGTTTTTACAAGTTCCCTTCCAGTGGAGTTCACGAGAGATTCCAAAAGCCTGGCCTGCTGCCAACACAACACTACTATATTTATTAGGGACCCTGCTGGCTTCCCAGGAAATTACAGACCAGTTAAATACTTTATACAGCTAAGTAGTTTATTAAGGAGCTATGGGAGATTATGAAAGGGGGAAGGCTTTGAAAAGCATAATGCTGCGAGCAGGAAGGTACAACCCCACTCTGCAGGGTGACAGACTGGCCAGGAAAGCAAGATTTATTTATTTTTATTTTTGTCTGCCACAGCCCAGCCACGTGAGGAGGAACAGTCAATAATAAAGAACAATACGGGCAGGTGAAGAGTGACTGAGATTAGTCCTGCACCTTTGGCTAACAGATGCCAAAAAGTCAGTGCAGATAAATGACAAACAGTGAACCTTGGGCCTAGAAATGAAATGATTAAGTACAGGCTGGAAGGAATGCAAAAGCCGGGGCCCAGTCAAAAGAACAATCAAGGTTATTGCAGACAGTAAAGCAACAGTGAGGGAAAAGGCAGCAGTGAAGAGAATGGGTGGGGAGGAAATGTATGTGTGTTGTGTGCGCATGTGCGCGTGCTTCAGAGAAAAAGAGAGAGCAAGGAGACAGAGATTATAAACATGGGAAAGATAATAAATCTTTGCGGTGCTCTTGCTGTAATTTCTCCATCTTCCCTTTTGCCAAGCAGCATTGCAGAAATTCTTTTCTGTTCCTTACTGCTCTTTGAAAACATGATCAGAAAGCTCAGTCACATACTATGGACTGGTAGAAATCACAACCTATGCTTAAAACATAGTTTTTCTTTTTCCCTTTCTTTTCAGTCTGAACAAATGAGCCAAGTTGTCTGGAAATCTAACATGTCTTGACCGTTTCAACAAAATTTCTAATTATTGCCCCCAAGTTCCTGGGCATAATAAATGCAAAAATTCTACAAAATGGTAATGCCCACAGCAAAACAAGGTTTCCATGTCCCTTGGGGCTCTGGGTCAAACTGCATGTGACATCTTTGCATCCCATCACTGGGATACTCCTTCTCCAGCTCTCTGGAATTAGATGGTGAAAATAATCCAGGTAGAATCTGGGTTGAATCTTTGCTGTTCACATGTATTTTGAATCTAGCTTATTAAGTTTTTTGGGAGGAATGTCAAAAAAACCCACTTAACCTGGGATAATCGATGTTGGGGGGTTTTCCGAGGAGTCATTCAGACATCTTTTTTTTAGGGCAATAATGCATATAATCTCACTCATGCATTCTGGGTTTGTTGTTCACACTGGAACCGCATCTATGTGAATCTCTGTGAGTTCAGGTGCTCACACCTGCCAGCACTCCAATAAATATGGAGTAAATGATGTGAATGCATTCGAAACACATTCAAGGCATGCAGAATTTTGTCAAGACCATGTTGCACCCTGGTCTGGAAAATGACATGGATGTGGCCACTGAAAGGAACTGGAGCAATGGTAACAGGATTACTACAGTTCAAGTGGCAGGTGCATGAGTCAGCATTTGGTAAGCTGTGCATCATGGGCAGTCTGATGCAACAGGCACTGGGGATGAAACCAGCAAGGATTCATTAGTGCATAGCTGACACATGTTTTCAAGAGGACCACCTATATATGGGAGAGAGTCAGAATCTCCATTGTTGGTTAGTTGTGGTTGGTGGTTGGTGAAGCACTTTGTTGGTCTGTATAGCTGTGAGTGTTCAAGCCAGATGTCTGGTACTCTTTTTATCTTTGTAAATATTTGCAACAAAGATTAAAGCCCTCATTGAGTGAAGTCTCGCTGTCCAGTGATTCATTTCTCCGTTGAAAGCAGCAGCCTGCATATGGGAGGATTTTTCCTGTGCCATCTGGAGCATGACTCTTCGCAGAGACCACTTTCTAGGCGTTCCTGTCTATGTGCATCAACTCTGTGTGTGTGTATGCTAGATCCCACCTGTCTGCATACCCCAACAAGTTTTATCCCAATTTACCCTGGGACTATTTACATCAATTATTCACACTGCAGATAATGCAAATCTTTTTTAAAAAAATGGGGGAGGGGGAACTCAATATTGAATATCCCAGGGTAAGTGGGTTTTTTGGCAGCCTCCCCAAAAAACTTAATTTGATGCATTTGAAATATATCTGAATAACAAAGATTCAACCCAAATTCAATCTAGATTTTCACCATCTGTATAACCCCTGAGTTTTTCTAAAAGATTTGAATTCTCAGCTGTGTGAATAACTGAAGCAAATAGATGTGGCACAAACTAGGATAAAATTCTGCATACCTTGAATGTGCTTCGAATACATTTGCATCATTGACTCCATCTTTATTCGAGTGCTGACATGTGTGAGCAACCAAATTCTCAGAGATGCACATAAATTGTTGGGGATTCAGCAACTTAAGCACACTGAATCCTTCTAGGAAGACAGATGCATGTGTATGATAGTTTATTGTTTTATGACCCCTCAGTTTTCTCCTTCTCTAAGAACACACTTCTTCTTTGTCTCTAGAGCAGGGGTAGGCAACCTTTCCCCTTTAAGGGCTGAGGGACTTCAGTTCCCAGAAGCCTCAGCCATGTTGGCCAATAGTCCCATGTTGGCCAATAGCTCCTGGGATTCTGGGAGCTGAAGTCCCTCGGCCCTTAAAGGGGAAAGGTTGCCTACCCCTGCTCTAGAGGAATCACGATTATGTTTCTCCTTCTCCTTTTGTCCTTTTGACTGGAGCAGCATGACTTTCTAGCACACTGATAAGAAACTTTCTCTGCAAGCATGTAGACTATTTTTTACCTCATTTTCTTTGCAACATGGAGATTTACCTGTGTATGAATATGCCCATGATTTCGTAAGTAAATTTATATTTTTATATTACTCTAAGACAGGGGTAGGCAACCTTTCCCCTTTAAGGGCCGAGGGACTTCAGCTCCTACAATCCCAGGAGCCATTGGCCAACTTGGGACTATTGGCCAACATGGCTGAGGCTTCTGGGAGCTGAAGTCCCTCGGCCTTTAAAGGGGAAAGGTTGCCTACCTCTGCTCTAAGAACTTCTGTCTTAGTTCTTTATTGGAAGACACAGGGGGGCTGGAAATTAAAAGTGGACTAGTTTATTTTCCTGCTCATGCATTTTCTGCTGTGTTCACTTTGCTGGTGAAATTAAATCAATCTCCCCTATTTTCCTGAGCTTTCTAACAAAACCCGAGAAAAATTCCATCATAAATCCAGTTCTGTAGTATGAATAACAAACCCAGAATGCGTGAGTGAGATTATTTGCATAGTCGAGCAAAAAACAACGTGTGAATGACTCTCTCTTCACCATCAGAGCAGGATGACACCTGGCAGCAGTGAGCCATCCCAAGGTCCCTCCCCTGGAAAGAAAAGGGCCTCTTCTTGTTGTGCTGCTCCCCTTTGTGAGGAGCCCAAGTGGCACAGTGGTTTAATTCTTGTATTGCAGCCACAAGGTTGTGAGTTCAATCCTGAGGGTTCCAAGGTTAACTTAGCCTTCTAATCTTTTGTGGCCAGTAATATGAGTACCCAGCTTGATGGGGGCAATCGGCTTACATATTGTAAACTGCTTAGTTCAGTATAAAGTAGTATACAAATGTATGAGGGGATATCGTAAAGTAACAATTATCACCTGGAAGTTATTATGGCATATTGATGAAATTTTGTCATTGTCATCATTCATCCCTAAGTGCATGATGTTGAGAAAATCAGCTCATTTTGTTCCTTATTTTTGTTACAGGCTATGCCAGAGGTGACTAAAGTGTAAGATGGAGAAGTACAAGGGGCTATTGTAAAATAATAATTATCACCTCAAAGTTATTATGGTATATTGATGAAATTTTGTCAGTGTCATCATCAGCAAGTGACTTATTCTTTTCCCAAAGATGAAAAATCTGTTGTGGGGTTGCCGATTTGACAACACAGATGATGCCATTCATGAAGTGGAGGACTGGTTTAAGGCACAATCTGCAGATTTCTACAATAACGGTATTCAGAGGGTCGAGAAACACTGAGGGAAATGTGTAAATCTGAATAATAATAATAATAATAATAATAATAATAATAATAATTTATATCCCGCTTATTGGCAACAATCCAAGCAGCTTACAGTAAAAAAATCCTCACAACATTTTATCCAAACCAACCCTAGCCCCCTAAAACAGCATTAAATAGCATATAATTAAAATTACAATAGACATAAAATAAAACATAACAATATAAACTAAACCTATTTGGGCAGGTACGGTACCCAAAAACCGCCTCTACTGCATTTCCCATCCATCAACATAATAATAATAATAATAAATAAAATTTATTTATACCCCGCCCAATGGAAACCCAATCAGGGCGGCTTACAAGTTAAAACGAACCAGATAAACACATAGTGGAGAACCCCCCCCTTAAAACAATATTAAATCAAGCAAATTTAAAACCAACATTAATTAAAACTATAAAAATTATAAAAACCTACACAGAAAAAAAACTAATGCTCAACTAAATGATCCCCTCCATCTACCGATGGGCCACGTAGGGCATCATTAGCGGCAGTTTTGTGCCCGGGATGGGGGAGGGTAACTAGTCCGGGAAGGCCTGCCGGAAGAGATCCGTCTTAATATCCTTTTTAAAGCTATCCAAGGATGTTAATAGACGGATCTCGTCCGGCAGGCCGTTCCAGAGGCTAGGGGCGACAACTGAAAAGGCCCTCCGGGAGGTAGCCGCCAACCTCGATTTCTGAGGCTGCAGCAAATTCCTCCCGGAGGATCGAAGAGCGCGGGGAGGATTATATGGGAGTAGGCGGTCCCTGATATAGCTTGGACCCAAGCCATTTAGGGCTTTAAAGGTAATAACCAACACCTTTTACTGGGTCCGGAAGCTAACAGGCAGCCAGTGGAGGGACCTCAGAACCGGAGTAATGTGGTCCCTCTCTTGAAGCTGTCTAAGGATGTCAACTGATGGATCTCGTCCAGCAGGTTGTTCCAGAGTTTGGGGGCGACAGCAGAAAAAGCCCTCTGAGAGGTCACCACAAGCCTAAATTTTAGGGGCTGCAGCAAATTCCTCCCAGAGGATTGGAGAGCGCGGGGAGGATTATATGGGAAGAGGCTGTCCCTGAGATAGCTTGGACCCAAGCTATTTAGGGCTTTAAAGGTAATAACCAACACTTTATACTGGGTCCGGAAGCTAACAGGCAGCCAGTGGAGGGACCTCAGAACCGGAGTAATGTGGTCCCTCCTAGATGTTCCAGAAATAAGCCTGGCCACCATATTTTGAACCAACTGAAGCTTCCAAACCAAGCACAAGGGTAGCCCCATGTAGAGCGCATTACAGAAGTCGAGGCGTGCACGACGGTCTCGAGATCCCTTACTTCCAGAAAAGGTCGCAGCTGGCATATCAGCCGAAGCTGATAACAGGCGCTCCTGACCGTCGCATTCACCTGATTTGTCATCAGGAGCGACGAGTCAAGGAGCACCCCCAGACTGCGAACACAGTCACTGGAGGTTGCAACCCCCATCCAGGACTGGAGGTTGCAACCCAATTCTTGGTTTCGGGGCCACTACCGTGAGCACCTCCGTCTTGTCTGGATTCAGTTTCAATCTGTTTTTCCTCATCCAGCCCATTACCGCTCGAAGACATTCATTGAGAGAGGAGATGCCATTGGAATTCGAGGCCGACAAACGAGACACGGAGAAATAGATTTGGGTGTCATCAGCGTACTGATAACACCCAGCACCATAACTCCGTATAATCTTACACAGCTGCTTCATATAGATGTTAAACAACATCGGGGACAAAATAGCCCCCTGAGGGACCCCACAAGTGAGGTCCCTCTTACTGGAGCTACAGTCCCTGAGCAGCACCCTCTGGGACCTACCCGAGAGGAAGGACCGGAACCACTGCAGAGAAGTGCCCCCGATACCTAACCCCCTCAGGTGGTCCAAGAGGATGCTGTGATCTATTATATCAATGAATGGTGACTACATAGAGATAAATTAACAACTACAAATCAAAACAAACTTTCTGTCAAAAAATTTAAAGGTGATAATTAAAAGTTTACACATCTGTTTGGCTTCTTTCAGCCAAAGTCCTCTGGGGAGGGGGGCTGTCTGCTCTGACTTCCACTTTCCTTGAGAGTGGACTTCCTATTTCTCCTCCCTGCCATGCTTTTGCGCCATCTCCCTGGAAATGGGGGAGAAGTGAGGAAATAGAGAATGGGGTCTCCTATTAGCTAACACACAAGATGGGGGGAGTGTCAGCTTTCCTTGTCCCCACCTGTGTGCCCTGCTGTTGCAGAGTGAGGATGGGGTGTGTGAAATGGTGGACCTTTTTCTTTGCTCCCCCTCCCACAGTCTTCCCATCCTGATCTGTTGTGCTCTTTTCTGCAGTTGTCCTCTTGGGAGGAGTTGTTTGCTGTGACTTTCTCTTTCCTTTCGGGTGGAGACCTCTTGTTCTTGTTCAAGGGAGGGAAGGAACATACCGTCTTTGTCTTCTCAGCTGTGGGAAAGACAGCGGCAGCATCCACACCATCATCCTCATCCGTACCCCCATCCCAGGAGGTCCATGGAGATGACACCATCAGTTACTACACTGGGTGACACAAAGCCTAGTAATAGCACTGTCCTCTCTTATCCTTTCCCCCCTGCTTCTTCTGTAGATTACTATAAGACTACTTCTGTACTCTTAACTCAGTTTGCAGCAACTGGAGTAAGCTGAGGACAAAGTTGTCTTCTTTCATATGAGCCATCATTTATCATCTATGTCAGTTTCTCTCAGACTGGGGTGTCATCCAGGTGTGTGGGATTAAAAACTCCCATCATCTTTTGCTTGCTAGAGATGATAAGCATTGTAATCCAGTGTACCTGAAGGACACTCCCATTTGGAACAGGCTGCTGCACCACATCCACCTAGTTGAAATGTTCTCAGATGAGGAACATTACTTAAAATGAGGCATACAGCACTTGGCACAAGTATACGAGGGGGTATCATAAAGTAATAATGTGTATTCAGCTAATTCTATATTTCTTGGGGCACCTCAGAAGACAGCTGAGCTGAATTGAAACTTAATCTGCTGAAAACAGGGAATTCACCCATAAATTATTTTAAGGAGAAAGTTTCCATCTTTTAAGATACTCCAGGGACAGAGTTCGTTGCTGTTATGCGGATAGTAAAACCAGCTTGCCATATACCATGTAAAAGCACCACACAGATATGAGCTGGTCACACTACCATGTCATCTCTATCATGCCATGCTTTATTTTACTGACAGTGCTCCTCCACATGTGGTTAAGTTCAAATGCTGACCTTCTTACAACACTGGTGATACACTGATTTGCAACTGTAGTTTTTGTTATCTCCAAACCTCAAACTACCTGAATATATGAGACCAACTTTCATGAACATACAGCTATACTCTTGCTTCACACCCACACTCCAGTCTGCAAGGATTCATGACAAAACTGAGGAACCATGAAAACGCCTACCTTTAACAAAATGTATGTAGGTGTTATAGGTAGCTCTATGACAGGGAGAGAGACAGTCTGGAGAAGAGATTTTCACAGTTATTTCAGTTTAAGAACCAATCAGTGCTGAAAAAGAACGAGAGAGTAAAGATAGCTGCCAAAGCATTTTATGTGCATTTATTGCAGAGTTTAGGATTCCATTATTATATTATGCAAGTGTGGGTATAAGAAATGCCTCCAATGTACCTTAATACTTTTGTTCTTGGGAGAAGGCATTATAGACAAGAAGGGATGGATGAAAGTGGAGAGCCCTCTTTAACAAGGAATCGCAACCTTCTCAAGTCTTGGCTGACATAAACATTACTAATTGTCAATGAATTCTGTGAGAAAGCTCTGGTGCCACAACGAATTACAATTCCCAGAATTCCATAGTATTGAGTCATGGCAGTTAAAGTGGTGTCAAACTGGATTATTTCTGCAGTGCAGATGCAACCTTAATCTTTGCTCAGTTAGAAAAAAGGCTCCCATATACTTGCTTTATTATTTTATTATCTGTTTACATCATCTCCTGTTTCCATGATGAAATTCAGGGCAGTGTGCATCAGGCCTCAGATTGTCCCCCATCCAATAACTGATCACCCTCAGACTTGCTTAGCTTCCACATTGTGTATCTTCAATGGCTGCTACTTTGTGTATCTTCAAACCATGCTTTAGGATTTCTAATGCAAAACTTCGGAGCAAACAAATGCTGGATGTCAGCCTTGGTGGAGGGAACACACTTCTGTACATAACAGAGAGAAAGTGTTTGTATAAATAATATGAAATAACATTCTCCCCATTGGAGAGCCTAACATTGTTTGTCTTTGTTTGTGAGAAGATGCAGCAAACTGCTGGTGCAAAGAGTTTGCAAGCTGTTGTTATGGAATCCTAGAGCTGCCGAACGAATCCTGCAGGGAGTTCATGCTGTCAAGAGTTTAAATGGAACACAAACCCTGTTCTGGCCCCTCTGCATGGTAGACATTGTTACTCTGTGATCTTAGAATAAACAGAGCTGCAAAGCATTCTTTTGTTAAATCTTTTAACAATAGGTCCTTCATGTTGGTGTGATCCTTTTCAAATAAGTGTAGTGCACTGGTTACTTCTGCACAGGCCAGAAGTACTACTTCACCCGAGGAATGCTTTCTTGCATGTTGTTTTTGGCTCTGCTCTCTGGTTCCTCCACTTTAGAGTGGCTCTAATTAAAGAGTCCTCTCAGACATTTGGCTGTTCAGATCTCACCCTGTCAACAGTAAAAAGCTGCCAAATTCATTCATCCAGTTGACGTGTAGGTGTGGACCAAGTTTCTCTGGAAAGGAGACCATCTGAATTTGGCAGTAGGAAAAGAAGGCAAAATCTGCACATTTGGGGCTTTGACCTCCTGTCCTGCTATTGCTTATGGCAGAGATGGAGGAGCCTGGCACTTCAGATGTTGGATTGCAACTCCCAGCAACCCACACAGTTAGGGTTGCTGTGGCTACACAGTTAGGGTTGCTGGGAGGTGAGATCCAACAGCATCTGAAAGGCAAAACATTTCCCACTTATGGGCTTAAGGGAACTAGTGCTGCTTTGAGTTTCAACATTGTTTGCTCTTATTTGTAAATAAGAAATTTATTGTACAAGGTACCATAAACCCCCAGTACTTTTTCATCCAAAAAATAAGGACAAGCATAGATCCATGCCAGCAATCTAACATCTCTACCAATTTAGCTTATGTGGTTGAGATCCAAAAGGCACACTGGTAGTGCATAAACCTTTGAGACCGCCTCCTCCCGTACAATCTGCCCCACGCATTTCAGTCCTCTGGGAGGAATCTGCTACAGGTGAAAAAATCTTGACTGTCAGCTACTTCCCAGAGGGCCTTCTCGATGACCGCTCCCAGACTATGGAAGGGCCTGCTGGGAGAGATCCGTCATATGTCAACCTTAGACAGCTTCAAGAGGGCAGTCAAGATGGATCTCTTCTGGCAGGCCTTTCCGGACTAGTCTTCCTGGTCATAGAGCCTGTCTTTTGCACCTCTTCTTCCCCCCAACCCAGCCGCTATTATAGCCGTTGCTGCTGTAGTTATTATATTTTGTTGGCACTTTGCCTTATTTTTAAAATTGTTTTAATTTGATGTTTATTTAATAACTTTTTAAAGGGTAGGAGGGTTGGGGTTTGGGGTTGATCTTATTGTGTTGTATTTTTATGTTGGAAGCCGCCCCGATTGCTACGCAGAAGGGTGGGGTACAAATAAATTTTATTATTATTATTATTATTATTATTATTATTAGCTCTACTGAAGGTTTGGTGGGTGAGGCATTCAGTCACATCTCCACCTTTCTGACCATGGCATTGGCAGGGAGGAGGTTGAGCCTAGGAACTGTCTGGCTACTGTTGCAAACCAAGGGGAAGAGAAGAAGGAAAGAAGGAGCTGTCATCCCACCTCTCAGCACAAAGTCAAAAGCTGCTTTTCATTTCTGGGTACCTATGGACAGGTGGATGTCTCCCAGGTGCACCCCACTCCAATAACTGGTTACTGTCAGGGGAACATAGACCCTGCCCAGGTTCCACTGTTTCGCATCTGTCACAAAAGTGTTGCCCCAATATGTAAAAGATAACTCCTTTTGTAATGTTTTTAAATGTGTTTGTATTTTATAACTGGGGACCGCAGGAACATAATGCTCAGTTCTAGCCATTGTTACATAACTTCCCATTGTATTGTTATGCAGGTTGTCAGCGTTCCTGTCACACACACCGCATGGGTCCATATCATCCCGGCACATATGGCAGGGAGAAAAGTCCATGCAAAGAGCTACAATAATCCTGACGTGTTTTGTAATTAATAGGTAGTTCTTGACATGTAAATGAGGCAATGGCAATCACTTAGCAGGCAGGCAGGCAGACGGAGGGGGGATATTTTAAAAAAACAGACTCAGAAAGCAGATGTAGTGTGGGTTTGTAGTTACTAACATATATAATATTGATTGCTGATTCCTGGTGAAGTGATGTAACTATTTCAGGCAGCAGGTGCAGAACTGGCAGTTTCCTTAGGGCATTACTCCTGTTCCCCATAGCTATTTCCCTCTGTTACAGAGCATAGATACTTGCCTCACGCATCTCTTAGACCCCTAAACTAGGCTACTTTCCTCAGATGTCACAAAAGATATTGCCCTCTCTCTGTTTTGTCAACTGTTAAGTAAAATTCATCCCAGTGGAATGGAAGGAGCAGTGCCAATTTTCTCATTTACCTCAGCAGTCTTGGGTCCGCTCTGCTGGGAAATAATGAGAAAATCTTCCACTCTTAAAATAAATACAAAAACAATCCCCAAGAACAGTGGCATCACTAGGGTTGGTGTCACCCCAGTGCGATAAGTCATGCGATCACCCCCAGGCTGCCTGGCACATAGCCAGCCAGACCAATGGTCCCTCAGGAGTAGATTGGGCTGCTGTGGAAGAGAAAGGCTGCTCTCCTTCCCAGCAATGGCTGGTAGACTGGGGCACTCAATGTCCATGTCTCAGACCATGCTGGTCAACCAGATGTATTCACAAGTTCCAAAAAGGGTTGAGGTGCCATTTGATGAAGGCAGAGACATCCAAGAGTGCACACTGAAGATCCCCAGAGAGGAGGCTACCTGGGATCGATCCCATGGGAGATACACCATGAAAAGGTAACTGTCAAACTGTAAAACAGAGATCCTAAGGTGAGCTCAGGGAGGACAGAAACCTTTTGCAGAACAGCAAAATGTCACTTGATTTTGAGTTTCAACATGGATACAGTCCATGAAAGCAGGGCCTCATGATCCTTCTGACTTTGGAAGTTTTAATAAAACTGTGGGGGGAAGTAAGGAAGGGGAGGGGCAGCCTCACGCTGGGCGTCCTAACCCCTTCTCGAACACGTCATTGGAGCGCCCGTTGCTCCACATGACCGGCGCTCCGACGATGTACTTCTGCCACAGTGTCTGCACACGCTGCGGCGGAAGAGACGCCAAAGGTGCGCCCAACGCCTCTTGCAGCGCACCTTCAGCGCCTTGTGGAAGGAGCGCTATTTTAGTGCTCCTTCCAGGGCCCAAAAAGAAGTGGATTGGAGCTGAGGAGTGCGGATACCTCGGCCCCAATCCGCAGCTTCTCAGGGCAGCCCATGGCCACCCGTCTGCTTAGGCCCTGTGTTGCTAAGTGCCTTCATTCTGACTTATGGTGACCCAATCCTAGGCTTTTGCTGGCAAGATTTATTGAGAGGAGATGTGTCATTGCCTTTCTCTGAGGCTGGGGGATTGTGGCTTGCCTAAGTGAGTTTTCATGGCTGAGCAGGAATTTGAACCCTGGTCTCCCAGAATCCTAGTCTGACATTTAGTTCACTACATCATGATGGTTCTTGTTAGAAAACTTACGACAAGGATAGCTGCCTTTGGAGGCCCAGTGTTTACAGCAACGTTGCTCCTTTTTCCACTTATCCTGTGAGGAAGTGGGGGGAGAGCTGGATTTCTCTGGCTTATTGGAACAGGGTATTAACTGCAGAGACCCCTACAATATTTTAGTTTTAAAGTCCTTTGTCAAAGAGGATAAAAGTCTGTGTTTTTACAGATGAGTATTGGATATCAAAGGACAAGAGAATGGAATTCCATTACAGGGGTTAAAGGGAAAAAGGAGGGAGATTTACATAGGAAGACACAATTGCCAACAATGTGTTTGAATCCCATTCATTATCTCAGGAGAAAGTGGGAACAGCAAGTGCAATGACCTTTACAGAGAAAGCAGGAGTGTTCGCTGGATTTATGTTGCAGCTGCAGATTCTTTTAATAGAAAAGTAGCTTGAGCAGACCCTGGGAGAGTACATTTTTTTTTAAAGAACTATATCTCTCCCTCTACCTACACTCCTTGAAACTTTTATCTCTGGAAAAAGTATAAGATGGTATTGCCTGCTGTGACAAAACCCCAATCCAAGTTGGCCCTGCAATTCCATCCCTAGGACTCTGATCCAGAGAGCCAGTAATGGTTTAAGGGCTGGACTACTACTCTGGAGACCAGGGATAAATTCCCAGCTTGGCCATGAAACCCACTGGGTGACCTTGGGCAGGTCATATGCTCGCAGCCTCTGGAGAGGGCAATGACAAACCACCTCTGAACAAATCTTGCCAACAAAACCCCATGATAGATTCACCTTAGGATCAGAAACAACTTGAAGGCACACACCACCACCACCACCAAGACTCTGATCACTCACCTTGCCCCTTTATACTTATGATCCCTCCCTGAACTTGGTACTTGGGCCTCAAGGTGGCCATTATACTGGACAAGTGACTGTGTTGATCAGTATGGTAAAACACAGCCAGTCTTCCTTGTAAATATTTAAATTAAAATATCCAGACAGTAATATAGAAAATAAAACAATGATTTATTTTAACAAATAAAATACAGTGGGCCCTTGGTATCCACTGGGTTTGATTCCAGGACCCTCTGTGTATTCCAAAGTCCGCGGATGCACAAAGTACGATTAGATGCAATAGCACAGTAAAAAGTTATTCCACATTCATCCAGCAGCCAGTTTTGGGAGGCAGTTGGCAATTGTGATTGATTGTTCCCCACCATCACACACACACACACAGCAGCCCCACACTTTGGGAAACGGGAGGAGAAGCAATCACAGCTGCAAACCATCTTCCAGACCTGGCTGCTGTGTGAATGTGCACACACCAGTCTTGCGCCTTAGGAGGGGAGATGATCATGAGCAGCAATTGTGCCTGCCAACACCATCCCAAAGCTGGCTACGGGGTGGACATTCACACAGCAGCCGTCTTTGAGACACAATTGGCAGCCTTGATTGCTTGTCGCCTCTCTCCCAGTGTGGGGCTGTTGTGTGAATGCATACACAGCAGCCTCACACTTTGAAAAGGAGAAGGAGCAGTGATCACAGCTGCCAACACCTTCCTGAAGCCAACTGCTATATGCAGATTCACACTGCAGCCAGCTTCAGGAGGCAATTGGCAGCTGTTATCACTCAATCCCCTCCTTGCCTCCTGGAAGGCAGTGTCTGGCAGTGCAAAAAACAGATCACATGGCCATGGATTGCCACAGTACTATTGTGGGGAACACAATAGGGGGTACAGGGATGCAGGTCACACCAGGTGACACTCTAATGGGGGGGTGACAGTGATGCTCCCTTTTGGCAGAAAAAGACTGTGAAGTTCACTTTGAAATGCTGAAGAGATGGTGTAATTGAGGTGAGCTCAGTGGGAAGAGAAAGGAGAGGATCCAGGGTTTTTTTTAAAAAATAAAATAAAATAAAATTTTAATTGAATTGTTTTAATTCTTTTTTGCATTTCATAATTTTTTATTAATTTTCTACATAAAAAAAGAAAAATACATATTATTACATATTGTTACAATCAAAAATTCTTCTTCAAGACCATTACTAAATATGTTATTTTAACAAATCCGACTGAATATTTGAACTTCCTGTTTTGTTACTTGGTTTCAAGAAAGCTGAGAAAATGTTTTACAGCTCCCCAAAAAAAGAAATTGTCTATTTTTTTTTAAGTGACTTTAGTCTTTAAACTCTTTAAAAAAAATTGGACTGCTTTGGTGCTTTTGTGAATAATAATCTTATTTCCTATGACCATCATTTTTTACAATATTTTCATAATTTTTCCCCAATCTTTATCTGTTGCATCTTTGGAGCTCTTGTCGATTAATTTAATTATTTTAAATTTTTCTTTAAAAACATCACATCTTACCAAATGTTCACTTTAACCACATGAAACTGCACATGTGAATACATTCAGGCAGTGCATATGATATTGTAACTGAAAGGTATAATTTTGATTTTGCTAGTTCTTTATGTCACTACTATTGCCATTACATTCAGTAATATACAGGAATTATGATTTATGAGTAACATTAGTTTTAAAAAAAATAGTAAAGATTCTGTATGGTGTGATATGGGAGGAGGTCAATGGGCAGGAAGCATGGTGCCATGAGTTAGCACACTGGGTGATGCCAACCCTACTGGTGCCACTGGTGGGGGAAAGTGTGATAGGAAATGATTCCAAACCGGTATGCTTCCATTCTTAAATCAGCATGATTCTGGTGGGACAACAGGCTGATGTAATAAAGTCCTGAAATAACACTGAATTTTTTACCTCTAAAAATGGTAAAATTCTTTCATTTGGACTACAATATGCAGGTTTTACCTATATAGCACCTAAATATTTTTCCAGATATAACAGTATAGGTACTACCAGGAAATTCAATGTTCTCTGCCTAAGAAATGAACAGTATGGGGATAAAAGGGATCAGTAAAGGGATCTTGTAGTATCTTTGAGGTGAAGAGCTTTATTGCATGAGAAAACAAAGTGGAAATGGAGCTAGAGAGTAGCATTTTTCTCTGTGTCTTACCGTATGACATCATAGCATTTCAGTTCTCTTGCTGTGGAAGACAGTCATAAAAGCGCACCTTGTTGGAACAAGCCATTCAACAAAAGAGTCACTTTTATAACCATCCCCTGTGGGAAGGGAACTGAAGCTGGTGTCATGCAGTAACGCACAGAAAAAGCTGCTACTCTCCAGCTCCATTTCCACTTTGCTTTCTAGTGTGATAAGGCTCTAATTGAGAGAAAGAAGTTGGTAGCATACATTTTTGTAGATTTAAGTCCACTTTGTCAGCTGCATGGAGTAAAAAGCCTGGGAACAGAAAAGAGCAGTTAGCTTTGCACAGGGCAAGGAGAACCTGCATCTCAGGGGAAGATACTTTTATGTTCCTAATGGAGTTGAAAATTCATTTCCTGTCTTTTGTTGCCTTTTTCCCTATTCTCCACATAACCAAGAATGGAAGTGGCCCTTGCCTGCTTTGAGATCCCTCCAGAACAACTGAACTAAACAGAAACATCTGATCCAAAATGTAGGCCTGTGACTTTACTATCATCACCTTTCTTCTCCTACATGATTTTGAACATCTTTTGCCTGAAGTGGAGCTTCAAAAGCTTGCATGATGTATTGTGTGCATTCGTTTGGTTAATAAAGATATCGTTCTTTTGTAGATTTTGGATTTTGTTGTATTTTTATGACCAGAACACTGTTGATCTAGCAGCTTCACAGAACTGTGTAACTCAGAACTGTTGATCTAGCAGCTTCACAGCTGGTTATTTTCACTCTCAGCAGCATCACTCTAGTGTGTAGAGAATGAACCACTCACAAGGGACTGTTTCTGTAAGACTTCAGGTTTTCTAGGTGACTTCTTGTGTAATGAAAGGCACAAACAATAATGGTATATGTTCCAAACCATGAAATATTTCCAGCCACAAACAATTATAGATGCAACCACATCTGCACTTATCCTTCATGGGAGGGCATGACAGACTTTTCTTCTAAGCCGGTCTTTATAGGTCAGGGTTTTTTTATTTACACTCCTGGATGTGCTTTACTTCTTCATTTACATCTGTGTGCACAGCAAAAATGACTCCAGAGAGGCCTTCTGGCTATGGTCCTATGGCTCAGAATAGGGGTGGGAGCCCTCCAGATGCTTTTGAACTATAACTCCCAGTTTTCATCATCAGTGGCTACAGGGTATTGCTGCTGGGAGCTTCTTATCTCACCATTGCAGCTATAGTAGAGGAAAAGGGACAGAGCGAGCAATCTTAGGTAGCGGGGGAGGAAAACTAAGTTCAGTTTTGGACATCCAAATGCAGTCAGGGAAGGACAAAAAAAATCAAGAAAAAAAAAGCACCTCTTTAACCTAGGAGCTTATTGCACTGCTTATAAAACCATCTTACCTCTCCTGACTTAAATTTTAATTCAGGTGGCATTCTGATACTATCGCAGGGATTTTGCTGCTGAATTCACTGTCCGGGTCCAGCCTGGGTCCAGCCCTGCTCCAAGGAGCGCTCCGACAGCCATTTTCTTAAGTCGGAAAACTCCTGGTTTCGAAAAGAGGCGCACGGAGTGCCCCCAGGAGCAAGGATGGACCCAGGCTAGACCCAGGCAGTGGATTCAATGGCAAAATCCATGCGATAGTACCAGGATGCCACCCAAATTAAAATTTAAGTCAGGAGAGTTAAGATGGTTTTATAAGCAGCGCGTCAAGCTCCCTATGGTTGTCACTGATAGAAAGCTTTCGTGGTCTCTAGCATGCTTCTATATAAGCAAGAATCCTGTTGAGGCCTTATATCATTGTAAGCAGACTTACGTCTGCAGGAATTGAGTTACACAGTTCTGCAGCATCCGTATCCAGGAGAGGGCTGCTGTTACACAAGAGAAAAGTTTTCCCTCCCTCTCTGGTACCTCTCATGTAATTCTTAATGGCTCAAAGTTCAGGTGTTGTTGTTGTTATTTTAAATCTTGAATTAAGTCTTGGGACTTAAGTGTTGTCTATGACAACAAAATATATTTAAAGGGGGTCCCTGCCAAATATTTTCTGGGCAAGGTACAAAATGTTAGTTATCACCTTTAAAGCCCTACATGGTTTGGGTTCAGGTTACATGCAGGATTGCCTCTTCCCATATAATCGCCCTATCCACTCAGGTCCTCTGGCAGACATTTACTCCAGTCAGCCAGGAAAATGATGGCAACTGTTAGGCAGAGGATTTTTTCTACAGCCACCCCTAGACTGTAGAATGACCTGCCGGAAGAGATTCAACAGCTGAATACACTATCCAACTTTAAAACAGCATTGAAGACCATCCTTTTCCAACAGGCTTATCTAGACAAGTCTTACATTGTGAATTTAGATGCTGAATTTAAAATGTGGACTGTTTTAAATTGCATTGTCTTATTTGTTCTTTTAAACTGTTGTGTGTTTTAATTAATGTGTTAATGTGTAGATTATTATTGAAAAGGCTAAGAACCACTGCTTAGTCCAAGGATTTTACTTAGTTTTTTGCTGTGTTGGTTTTTGTATGGAAATGCGCAAGAAGGGGCTGTGAAGTTTTCTGCTGATTGCATTGGCAGAAGTGAAGGAAATCAGGAGTACCTGTTGTAAGTGGAAAGGCAATCTGAATTTTGGGGGCCTTTTTCACATTCCACTTTAACTGCTATGGCTGCACCCTATTGAATCCTGGGATTTCTAGTGTAGTGAGGCAATGGAGTTTTCTGGCTGAGAATTGTTTTTAAAAATCTGTTTTCAAATCCCAGTATTCCATAGGCTGTTGCTATGGCAGTTAAAGTGGAATCACAGCAGTTCAATTATGTAGTGTGAAACTGGTTTGCCAGAGTGGGACTGGAGACAGCTTCTGTATTTTTAATGGTTGTGCAGAAGAGGGAAGTTCAGATACTGCTTGTCATGCAGCTAGGTAACAAGCAACAACTGTTGAAAATGTCCTCTTCTACACAACCATTGGTTTAGGAGTCCTCTCCAGTTTTTCTTCTGTCAACCTTACTGTGAAAGGGCCCTATTCTGCACACTGGGGCTGCATCTGCACTGCAGAAATAATCCAGTTTGAAATCACTTTAACTGTCATGGCTCAGTGCTATGGAATTCTAGGAACTGTAGTTTTGTGAAATATTTAGCCTTCTCTGTAAGAGAGCTCTGGTGCCAAAACAAGGTACAATTTCCAGAATTCCATAGAATTGACCCTTGGCAGTTAAAGAGATGTCAATCTGGATTATTTCTGCAATGTGGATGTAACCTGGTCAGCTAACCTGGGCAATGGGTTGGCTGGACTAACAGAAATTATAGAACTGTTCTCTAAAATGCTAAATTATTTTTAATAGACAAAAATGTTCAGTTTCAGAAGAAACTGTATACTTCAAAGTTCAAGTCACTGAAATAAAAGGTTTCTGAAAGCTGATGTAAAAAGTGATTGGTAATACTGTGAACAGTGAGCAGTCCAGGTTCTTCTAGAAGTCCCAACTCTGATCAACCATGGCCATTCCTTCCCCTCCATGCCAAGGATCCTTCTGCACACACACACCCCTTCACAGCACTACTTATAATACAGAGTGGTTGTTGTTGCGGTGTACCTTCAAGTCATTTCTGACTTATAGAGACCCTAAGGCATGGGATTTTCCTGGCAAGTTTCTTCAGAGGGGAGGTTGCCATTGTCTTCTCTAAGGATGAGAGAGTGTGACTTGCCCAAAGTCACCCAATGGGTTTCATGGCTCAGCAGGACTTCAAACCTTGGTCTCCAGAATCATAGTCCAATGCTCAAACCACTGTGCCACACTGTACAGAGTGTACAGCATTTCAAAGACAAAAAGAAAACTTCTATGGGTACTCTTTTCCTGCCAAGTCATGTGATGTTATCAATGTTATGAAGGTGATGATGCCAGAAAATAGCCAATAGATTCATAGTTACTGTACTGTGTTTGTTCTTTTGGGTCATTTCCCCATCCACGCATTCTTAAGTTGATTTTTTAAAAAAATCCACTCTCTCCACATAAGCATTTGTTGGAGTCCATGATGCATTTTGTATTCTAGTCATCAGTCCTATCAAATTCCACATTCTCAGACTTTTCCTCCTGCTCTTGTAGGCTTCTAAAGGTCACTTGCTGCATGTTACTAAAGTTTGAAGCAGGTATGCATAGTCACTAGGAAAAAACATAGGTGGGTTGAAGGGGCTTGCGTTATGTAATGCAATTTATGTTCATAGGTGGGTTGTTTATTTATGTACATATGTGGGTTTATTTATGTACATAGGTGGGTTGAAGGGGCTTGCGTTATGTAATGCAATTTATGTTCACACACTCCTGTGGACAGAATTGAAACCCACATGCTGCATGTGGCTCCAAGATGTCCAAAAATATGCTCCCTGCATTCTGTAAATAGACCAACCTCATCTACCTCATTCCTGTATGCTTGCAGTTAAATCTTATGAGAAGTGCCTAAACTCTGAAGTCATGTCTGTTAGGAAAGCACCTGAGTGTTCACACATACTGTGGAATAATTGCTAAGGGACTGGATTTTTTCCTCCATTATTTTATAGCAGTACAAGCATTTATGAATTATCCTGAACTCTAAAACAGTGGAGTTGACAGGCTTTGGTTCAAAGGGAGTTTTTTTTCTGTCCCAGAGACATGTATAATTTACCTCTCCAGATGTCTGACTGCAAGTCCCATTAGCCCTAGCAAGCATACCCGATGGTGAAGAATTCTGGGAATTGCATTCCAACAGCAGCTGGAGGGCTGCATGATTCCCACCCTGCCCGACTCCTAGAACATTGCATGTAAATGTATGCTTACAATCTGTTATATCCGATCAAGTTGTTTAATATGCTTTTTGTTAAAATTATTTTGATTGTTTTAAACAGTAAAATGATCTTTACTTGTATACTGCCCTGAGAATCTGTGACTTAGGGTAGAAAACAAATGAATGAATGAATGAATGAGTGAATTGATTAATATTGACAGTCAGCAATTGCTTGTGCTCTGGGTTTCATCATCTCCCTTCTTTTTATTCAAGCCACTTTGAATCTTATTTTGGGAGAAAGATGGGATATAAATCCAATAAATAAATTTCTACTGTGAAAAAAAGGACTCAGCCCTTCACCTAGCATGGACCACACTCAACAGATTTGGCCAAACCCAATGGCCAAACCCAACTACTGTAGTTTTGGGTAGACCAACCAAATAGACCAACCAAGCTGGTTTAGGTGTCATAGAAATGAAAGACAGCTCCAAATTGGTGGGGTAGAATTAGAGTAACATGCGTCCCCTCTCTGACAGTTGAAGAAATTTCTGGCTAATGAACCAAATGGCTACAAACCAGAGAGGACTAGAAGCCTAGGAAGGTAACTTCCTTGTTAGCCACCAAAATCCAGTCCTAGTAACATCCATGGTCACATCACAAGCACCTCATGATCATCAATACTGTAGAAAGATGTACTAGAAACCACTGTAGAGCATTATGTCTTTGACTATATTGGGATAAATTGTAAACCAAAGCCTCAAGTACAGTCCTGACAACCCGCATATGCTAAAAACTGGGCCAGTAAGGGACCAGATGTCTTACAGAAGTTGCATGTATGTAAACCAGAAGGTTCATTAATTTCTTCAAGAAGCTTCTAAAACAGGGCAACAGCAAGCTCAGGCATCCAGGTTTAGTTGTTCAAGCAGCGGCTGAACAGCTGCAGATTAAAGACCATCTGTCATCCTGTCCACCCAGAGTTTAATCTCTGCCAACAAGGAAGCCAGTGCTTCTTGAATTGGCTTTTACCAGCCAGCATGGGCACGAGTCCATCTTGCATCAGTTGCTTGCTTGCTCTTATGTAAACAGTCCTCATGAGCTGGTGAGACTGAAGGAGGTGAAGCCAAGCCAAACAGAACGAACAAGACTGGTACTCAAAACCCTGCCTCTGTGTTGAAATGGAAAACACTGAAACCATGTCCAATATGTTTGCAGAGTGGAAATGGAAGAACTATTAGGACTGAGCTCTGCAAAATGTTAAGATATTTGCTATATTTAAGCTTTGCAGACTTTGCCAAAATCTTATCTTTGTTAACACTAATGGCAGGAACTATGTGGGACTATTGTGTATCAAATTAGAATGAAGGATCTCTGGGTTCAAATTTATACTCAGCCATGAGGGCCATGGTGAAGACATCTGGTCCCTTACTAGCCCAGTTTTTAGCATATGTGGGTCGTCAGGACTGTACTTGAGGCTTTGGTTTACAATTTATCCCAATATAGTCAAAGACATAATGCAGAAATAAGATACTGCTTTAACTGCCATGGTTATAGAATCATAGGATTTATAATTTGTTGTGGAACCAGAGAACAGAGAAGCTTAATATCTCAAAAACCACAATCCTAGAATTCCATAGCATTAACCCATGCCAGTTAAAATGGTGTCAAGCTACATAATTTCTGCCATGCAGATGCTGTCTGGGTCCCCTTGGACTTCAGCCTCAATTAAATAGACACATGGATTTTCCTTGGAATGGAATATGTTCCTCAGGATGGAAGTGAACAACACTAAAAAGAGAATTCAGTCAGGAAATTTTGTGCATGTCTAATAATGGGTATAAATGTGAAGTCGTAGGCTTTCATGGCCGGCATCCATAGTTTTATTGTGGGTTTTTTCGGGCTGTGTGGCCATGTTCTGAAAGAGTTTCTTTCTGACGTTTCGCCAGCATCTGTGGCTAGCATCTTCAGAGAAAAAAAAAATCTGAAGATGCTAGCCACAGATGCTGGCGAAACATCAGAAAGAAACTCTTTCAGAACATGGCCACACAGCCCGAAAAAACCCACAATAAAACAATGGGTATAAAACCAGACTATTAAGGCTAGGAGTTTCTGGGAATTGTAGTCCAATATATTTGGAAGGTATCAGGTTGGCAAAAGTTGTGCTATGACACGGAAGTTATTCTAGATTAACTCTGGGACTTGTATGGTGTGAATATGAAGTATTTTTCTGACCCAATGAGAACATCAATGTGCTAAGGGTTAGGGTTGCAGTTCTAGCACTGTGATCTAATTTTAACTGCCATGGTACCATCCTATGGGGTCTTGGGATTTACACTTTAGCAGGGAGAATTTAAAATTGTGAAGTTGTAGGCTTTCATGGCCAGCATCCATAGTTTTTGTGGGTTTTTCGGGCTGTGTGGCCATGTTCTAGAAGAGTTTCTTCGCCAGCATCTGTGGCTGGCATCTTCAGAGAACTTCAGAGAATTTAAAATTCCCAGCCAGAGAGCTCTTGTGCTCTCTACATAGCCCAGGATACCATAGGATTCAGTCATGGCAGTTGTCTATCCTAGAGATGGAATCTGTGTTGAGTGAAAGGGCCCCAAATGTCCATTTATTCTATCTCCAGCTCTATTGAGGATTCCACCCCCATTCCCAATCCTACCTTAGAAGAAATTTCAGTTCCTTCTAAAGGATCCAGCCTTCTGGCCAAGAGAGCATAGCATATCTGCTTCACTGCCTCGTGGTTTCTTGAAAAATGCCAAGGGATATATTTTGTCCCAATATGTCACTTTGCTCTTGTTGCTGTTGTTGTGAGCCTTCAAGTCATTTCTAACTTACAGCAACCCCAAGGTGAACCTAAGCATTCTTGGTGTGAATGAGTTTTGGTGTCTTACTCATTGCAATGCTAGAAATTTGAGAGTGGAAAGAAAATGTCACAGGGGACAGAATTTGAGGGGGCAATGCCTTCATTTTGCCCTTCTCCCATAGCTACTCCCGACTTATGGCCTGCTCTTGTTTTTGTGAGTTTCAAACAGCTGTGGTGGGCCCACCATGGAATTTGGGGGCAGAAAGATGCTCCAGCACTTTGCAATTGCCTGTACCTGTCATAAAGTGACATTTTCCCTTTTCAGAGTGGAGGCATGTTAAGTGACAGAAAGGCAACTCTTCCTCAAATATTTCCTGATTAACAATGGGGTTCTCAATTTTACCCTATTCTTTTTTGACCAATTGTTCCCCTGCTATGAAAACGTGCACAATGTCTAATGGGGGGCAGCCTCTGTGTGCAGCTGCTGCATCTAATTTTCAGCAAGCAAAATATATTGCCTGGGATTTCATTTCCCCCAAGTTGCTGTAATATGATACACTAAAGCATACTGGTTGGCACCACTGGGGAAAAACATGAGAAAATCCCCCATGGCAAAAATAAATAAAATAATGGGATCACTTTTACCTCACATTAGGGCAAAGCCTTGAATTGCTTAATGCCTCCTAAAATATGGAAAGTTTTATTAAGGTTGTGAAAATTATTCTGAAAGGGGAGAAAATCTATTATGGGGCTGAACTTGAATTAGGTTTCAGGTTTTTCAAGCCCCCATTGACCAGTAAATTATATCAACTACATAGGAAGAATTAGGAATGATTCAATAGACATAAAAGTAGAACACTGGAGCCAGTCCAGCATCAGGATCTGCCACCCTCAGGCAGCTAAAATTCTCTTCAACCATATATAATGCAAAAAGAAATGAGAGATAAGGTTAAATATTTGCCATATTCCTTTTCTCTTGTATTCTAAGGACCAGATCAGCACCCAGCACTGATGATTACTCCTGCCCAGGGCCCTTGACAAGCCACATGGGTCTTCAAGCCTATGTTTAAATTCCCCATAGTGCCTCTCAAAACACTATATTGGGCATTCTATAGCAGTGGTCCCCAACCCCCGGTCCGCGGCCCGATACCGGGCTGCAGAACAAATGGTACCGGTCCGCCCTGCTACTGCTTGTTTTGATTTAATAATCAATGCGACGCCGCAACCCCCCCCCCCAGTGGGCCGTGGAAAAATTATCAAACGTTGACCGGTCCACGGCAATAAAAAGGTTGGGGACCACTGTTCTATAGAGTGGCTATAATATGCTGATGACACCATAACACTAGCAGAAAACCTCACAGACCTGGAACAACTACTAAGGAAGATCAAAGAAGAAAGTGCAAAGAAACATAAAGAAAACAAAAATAATGACCACAGAGAACTTACATACATTCAAACTAGACAATGAGGAAATAGAAATATTAAAAGAGTTCTCATATCTTGGATCAAACATTGATCGGAACAGGGACTGCAGCCAGGAAAATCAGGAGAAGATTAAGAATGAAAAGGATGTCTAGAACTAGAAAAAAATCCTAAAATGCAAAGACAACTCAGCACAAAAGTCAGAATCATACAAGCCATTGTATTCCCTATTACCATGTATGGATGTGAAAGATGGACAGTCAAGAAAGAAGAGATGTGGTGTTGGAGAAGAGTGGTGCCCTGATGGTGCAGTAGGAGCCCTGGTGGCGCAGTGGTTAAATGCCTGTACTGCAGCCACTCACTCATAAACCACAAGGTTGTGAGTTCAATACTAGCCAGGGCTCAGGTTTGACTCAGGCCTGCATCCTTCCGAGGTCACTAAAATGAGTGCCCAGCTGTTGGGGGGGGGCAATGAGCTTACAGTTGTAAACCGCTTAGACACTGCATAGCGTGGTATGAAGCAGTATATAAATGAAGCTGCTTTTGCTTTGCTGAGGATACCATGGGCAGCCAAAAAGACAAACAAATGGGTCCTAGAACAGATCAAGCCAGAGATATCCCTAGAAGCCAAGATGATAAGACTTAGACTGTGGTACTTTGGACACATCATGAGAAGGCATGAATCGTTGGAAAAGACAATAATGTTAGGAAAGGTGGAGGGAAGTAGAAAGAGAGGATGACCACATGCTAGATGGATGGACTTTATTAAAGAGACCACAAATATGAGTTTGCAGGAGCTGGGCAGTGCAATAGAGGACAAGGGGGCCTGGAGATGTCTCATCCATAGTGTTTCCATGGGTCGAGACCAACAAGAGGGCAGTTAACAACAAAAATAGAGTGGCAGAAAATGAAAATGGTTTCCCTTGGTGACCTTGGGCTGCCATAAGTCAGAAATGACTTGAAGGCACACAACAACAACAGACAAATGCCATGAGCTACTCTGTGCATTCTTCTGCCACAGACACACTGTTAAGTGAGCTTGAAGGAGACCTCTCAATTGGAGACAGCAGGTGGATTTCCCAGTGTGGACCCTAATTTGGCACTGGCAGAGTTCCTGTTCAACTCAAAGCAGCTGTGAGAGGAGATGTGGTAAAATCCAGAATTCATCCATCACCTCACAGTAGCAGATCCAATGGTTTTCCCTTCTGTCAATCTAAGTTGAAACCCATTAGAAGGCATATGCTCCAATTATTCCAATCAGATTGGGATAGTTTCCATTAATCCTCAATTATCCCACTTTTTCAGATGCTTTAAATTTTTCCAGTTTCTCTCTCCCACTTTATCTTCTGCTTATTTCAGTTTATGCCAACTGAGTTCATGTATTTTTATGTATTTTTAAATTGCATATTTAAATTATTGTTATTTAATTATTGTTCAGTTTGATCTGTTTTTGGGGGATGGGGGTGGGGGAAGGAGGGATGGGACTTAAACTGACTTATTTGTTTTTGATGTTTTGATATGTTGTGCGCCACCCCGATTGCTTGGCAGAGGGGTGGGATATAAATAAAAATTATTATTATTATTATTATTATTAGTTTGCACTCCATTAACTCAGCACAGTGGAGAACTGGATGTGGAATCTTGCCCTTCCCTGTAGATTCAAGCAAAAACAATGTTCTGCAGCCTTTCCTAGCTTGCATCCTCTTCATTGTTAATACCTGTTGCTATCTTGACCACAATCTGATGTTGCTTGGCCACATGTGGCATGGTTTTCATCTCCAAAACATTGGAGGGTATGAGACAACACTTTCCATGGCCCCCCTCAAAGCAGAAATTGCCTAGCACCAGAAATATGATAGTAGACAGTGAAAACAAGCAAAGAAGAGCTGTGGAAAAATGGAAAAGTAAGTAAGTAAAGATCTGACCTGAGCCTGTGATTCATCTGCATGCAACAGGAACCTAGAAATCAGTGTTAGTGATTTCTATGAATCACTAGTTAGCAGTGGCTACTGTCATGCTAGCTATTTCAATGGTCATGATTATCTAGCCTTAGATGTGGATAAAGCCATAATTGTTAGCAGATTGTGACATTTCAGAGACGAATTACTGTCTCTTCTTCAAGGCACATATTTCTCATCCATCCACTTTATGTCTGATGCTTATAGCCACATACCTCTTGCCTTGGCACTACTGCCTCCATTTCAGTACTTTCTAGAATACCCCTCTAAAGGTGCTGAGAAAGGCACTTACGGTAATATGAAAGACCAAAGGGCTCCCATGCAAGTGTTTTCATTTGGACACAGGTCCCCTAGCTCCCTTCAAATACACATGCATTGTGTCAGTTGCTGAAAGTCATGTCTTTCTGTTGTGTTCAGATACTGCAAATTAACTGTACATTTGACCCATAGAAGCCAACAGAGGAGCCACATACTTTGGCTAAAGGCCATAGGTACACGGATTAACTGACAAGCCTCCCTACAGAAGTGGGAAAAGGCAACTAATGCTACACACAGAGAGGGAAAGAGAGAGACCACAAAACATGATACCCTTTAGACCTGCAGCTGATTCTTAACACCCTCAGGCTGCTGCCACACTGCAGAATTAACACAGTTTGAAACCATTTTAACGGTCATAGTTCTATCCTATGGAATCTTGGGGTTTGTAATTTTTTGTGGCACCAGAGCTCTCTAAGAAAGCTAAATATCTCACAAAACTACAAATCTTAGAATTCCGTAGCATTGAGCTATGTCAGTTACAATGGTGTCAAACTGCATTAATTCTTCAGTGTAGATGCAGCCTCATAGAATCATAGAATCATAGAGTTGGAAGAGACCACAAGGGCTATCCAGTCCAACCCCCTGCCATGCAGGAACTCCCAATCAAAGCATCCCCGACAGATGGCCATCCAGCCTCTGCTTAAAGACCTCCAAGGAAGGAGACTCCACTACTCTCCGAGGGAGTGTGTTCCACTGTCGAACTGCCCTTACTGTCAGGAAGTTCCTCCTAATGTTGAGGTAGAATCTCTTTTGCTGGAGCTTGCATCCATTGTTTTGGGTCCTAGTCTCTGGAGCAGCAGAAAACAAGCTTGTTCCCTCCTCAATATGACATCCCTTCAAATATTTAAACAAGGCTATCATATCACCTCTCAGCCTTCTCAGTTTCCATCTTGGGATCTTGTGGCTTCAACATCTAGCCAGGATAGATTTTAGGGGTGTTTTTTTTTTTTTTTTTTTTTTTGGCCTTTTATGTCTTTCTATCATACCTATCCTGATGAAGTTCCCAGCTTTTTAAAAAATGTATTTTGGATGAATTACACTCCTCAACCTTGATTTTGGTCACAGATCAAGCAGTGATTTCTTTTCCTGAGAACATAGTGTGGGGATTCCCTTCCTGGCTTAACTGCATCTTTCCTTTCCCCATGCAGGAAAGAGAGATGAGGAGCATTGGTAAGTGCTGGCTTGCTGTGTGCACACCTCCTCCCCAGGGCCAGATTATCCATGGTTCAATTGGTGCAATTGATCCAGGCCCCTTCACAGGTTACTGGCCCGATGCTGAACTGAAAATGTGTAGCTTGGCTCCTCTTCTTCCCCAGCCACTTCCAGGATCTCCTGATGTTTCTCTTATCATCAACATTTTGTGCTTCTTAATCTATGCATAGGATCAGGTTGTTACCCTCATTGACATGGCCACACTGAATAATGAATTACACATGAGTTTTGTGCTGCCGTCTGCCACAATTTTCATTTTTATCTAATATTTATTCATTCATTTAATTTCTGTGCCACTGCTTCTACACTATGTCACATATGTGCACAAGGAGAACTTTATTTTTGAACTGGGCTAGAGTCCCAGTTAATTTGATCTGGGCTTGCTCCTCCCCACTTCCTTGTATGAAGGAGTCTAGATCCACACCAAGGGCTGGTTCCTTACCCCAGCTCTATGCTATCTTACTTTCCAGGTTGTACTCATGATACTGGGACTTCTCTGCTCTACAGCCTAGGGGAACCCTGTGGAATGCCCATCTTTGGAGCCCTGCTGGTTACCAGTACAAAGCTTTGTTAATAATCCTTTTTCATCAGGAGGTAATGGGCTGGATGAGGAAAAATAAACTGAAACTGAATCCAAAGAAGACAAAGCAGCTTCATTTATATACTGCTTCATATTGCGCTATGGGATGTCTAAGTGGTTTACAACTGTAAGCTCAGTGCCCCCCAACAGTTGGGTACTCATTTTAGTGACCTCAGAGGTGCTTACAGAGGTAAGATATGGACAGAGGTATGTCAATCAGTCCTGGATGGGGTTACACTCCCCCTGAAAGATTGTGTTTATAGTTTGAGGGTGCTTCTGGATCTGTCACTCGAACTGACAGCTCAGATAGATACAACAGCTGATACAAGAGTGCTTAGTATCAGCTTCAGCTGATACACCAGCTGTGCCCTTTCCTAGAACTGGAGTATCTAAAGATAGTAGTGGACACTCTAGGAAGCTCCATGCTGGACTTCTGCAATCTGTGTACATTGGACTACCTCTGTATCAAGTCTGGAAACTTAAAGTTAGTGCAAAACATGGCAGCTAGATGGGTTACTGATGCATCTAGGAGCGAACATATTACACCCACATTAAAATCATTCCACTGACTGCCAATTAGTTTCCAGGCAAGGTATAAAGTGTTGGTTGTTACCTTTAAAGCCCTTCATGGTTTGAGTCCAGGTTACCTATGGGATCACCTTCACCTGTATAATCTGCCTCATACATTCAGGTCCTCTAGGGAAATATGCCAGGACTAGATTGGTGACTGTTAACTAGAGAAGAATTGCCGGATACTCTGAGTTTAAAACAGCAATAAAGACCAATGTCTTTCAGCAGGTCCATCCAGATGGTTTTTAAATTATGAGTTTTTAAAATTATGAATGCATTCTTTTTAATAACTATGAGTTTTAACTGATGTTTTGCTCTTTTAACTGATTATGCATTTTTAATTGGTGTTAATGTTTTTAACTGTATTGTGTGTCTATTTGTTGCTGTATTTTAATCTGTTGTTCCCTGCCTCGATCCATAAGGAGAGGCAGGTAAGAAATAACTATTAGCATTACTATTGATATTAGTAGCTTTCATATTAATTACTAGTTTTTGAGGCCCCACAGCCAAGGTTCAACAGCAGTCAAAAATCCATTCTGGTTTTGTTGTTGTGTGCCTTCAAGTCATTTCCAACTTATGGCAACCCTAAGGCGAGCCCATCATGGGGTTTTCTTGACAAGATTTATTCAGAGGAGGTTTGCCATTGCTTTCCCCAGAGGCTGAGAGCATGTGACTTGCCCAAGGTCACCCTCTGAGTTTCAAGGCCAAATTCAGAATCAAACTCTGATCCCTAGAATCATAATGCAATATTCAAACCACTACACTGATTCATACCCTCCAACATTTCACAGATGAAAAATGGAACATAGGACATGGTCAGGATGGCAAAAACTATTAATGAAGAACATACAAGTAAGGAGAGCATACAGCAGTTTGTCTGTGCTTACTAGGAAAGGCAAGATTCTTCTCCCCCCCCCCCCCCATTAACAAAGTACGTTTGCATTTTGAACTCTGTTGCACAATTGAAGTAAATTGAGGCTAAAGAGAGAAAGTGAGAGGAGGACAGAGAAGCTGGGGCATTTAAGCTGGAAAAGTGGGACAGGAGAGGACTACTTGTGACAGTTGGAGGGTAGGAGAATCCAGTAGTTAAGATTCAACACATAACATGCCAGTTATTTATTGCTTGCTTCTTTAAAACACATAGATGCAACCATACTGGCTTGGGGATACTGGGAACTGTAGTCCAAAAGCCATTTTCTCAAGCTTTTCACCCTCTTCCCTCAGCTGTTCCATACAGAGGAGGGGGAGCCTCTGCTCTTCAGTTTGAGGAAGGGAAGGCTTTTAATCTCTGATCAGCAATAGATTGAAATTACAACCTTTTGTTACCTGGGAGGAAGAGGCAGAGCCTGGGAAGGAGGCTGATGAGCCAAATGGGGAACCTTCATGGGGCCAATCTGGTCTATGAGCCAGAGGTAGCCTGTGCCTGGTGAATGTGAATTGTATGACACCTTCCCTCGAAAATGATACTTTTAGAGGAGGGGAAGCACAATATTTCAGCACAATCAGCCCTCATTTTGTCTTGGTGTTAGGCTGGGAAAGGAAGAGGTAGCTGAACAGCTGTGGTTGGTATTTCATTTCAAAGTTCTCAAGTATATTTCTTGGAAAATCTTATTTTGTGAGAAGAGACATTTCGGTGGAGAGGTGGGAGGAGGGTGCCTCATTTTGAGGGGGAAGTAAAGAAAAGAAAAGAAGAGAGCAAGCTGCAGAAAATCCATCAGTTCAGCTGGCTGCTTCCCATATGTTCCATGGAAGCCAGCCAGTGTGTCAGATATTCATTCATTTTAGGGCTAAATATCTTTTTCATTTCTGAGCAGCTTCAATTTTCTCCATGTCTCAGGGAATAGTTTATGAGGAAATAGGACCTTGAGGGTGGACAGATGGAGAAAAATCTCTTCTCCTCACAGAGCTGATCGCTGCAATCTTTCATCCCCTCAGCGCAGGTTTAGCCTGCTGGCATTCAACTCTTCTTTTTCAAATAGTCCTCTCACATCTGAAGGGTGCCAGCATGTATGCCTGCATCCATAAGAGGGTCCTGTGATTTATCTACTAGAGGGTTTTCAGAGAGGGCGCAGTCAGCCCAGCTCTAAGGCCGTGTGGCTCATAATACACTTACCCCCATGGGTCCCTCTTGTTTCTTTTTGCCCTCCCAGAACAGTCCTAGATTCAGCCCCATAGGAAGAATTGCATTAATACAGGGGTGGGAATCAAGTGGCCCTCCAAATGTTGTTGGATTGCAACTCCCAGAATTCCTTACCACTGGCTAGGTTGTCCATGGTTTATTCATATGCTTCAGCATAGGAGACTGGGAGATGTGTTGTGGTTCTTCCAGAACGATCCTCATACAATGACAGGGACAACATTTTCCATGGCAGTGGTTCCCAGCCTTGAGTCTCAACATATTGTTGGTCTGCAGCTCCCAGAATCCCTGACCATGCTGGCTGGACATCCTGGGAATTGCAGCCCAGCAACACCTGGCAATCCAAAGTTAGGAACCTCTAGTCTAGTCCATCAGAGAACAACAAGATAGATTAAGAAGCACAAAGGAAGCTATGTGCCACACATAGCTCTATCCTCTAGCACAGGGGTAGGCAACCTTTCCCCTTTAAGGGCCGAGGGACTTCAGCTCCCAGAAGCCTCAGCCATGTTGGCCAATAGTCCCATGTTGGCCAATAGCTCCTGGGATTCTGGGAGTTGAAGTCCCTCGGCCCTTAAAGGGGAAAGGTTGCCTATCCCTGCTCTAGCAGCATGTCTCAGCTAATGTCCTCCAGCATCTGCTGCCTGAGGTCACCATGTCCCTCTCCATATAGTGAATGTAACAACATGGTGATATAGCAGTCAACTGCGGAAGTGCTCTGAAAGCTCTTTACTCCTGCGTCCCAGAGTCTGAGTTGATTTTGTTCTCATCCCATTTGCAGAACTTTAGAAACATTGTGACTCTTCTCATGGGTCTCTTTCTTAACTGTGCTACCATATGCTATGGATAAGAAATACAATTTACCAAAAAGATTTTGTTCAGTGACTAAGAAAACTATACCATTGATGGGCTAGCTCAGGACAAAACATGGCTGCATAACTGTCACTGTCTTAATTGCATTCATAGCCTGTCATCTTTCATGTTATTCAGAGCATGTCTATCCAGATGTTTGACCTGGGTGAAGTCAACCACAAATGTCATGTCTTCCTTCCTAAACCTTTAGACATTAAGGTTCACATTTCAACCCACACTAGCAAAGTGGCCAGTGATCCAAACCTCAAGCAACATGGGATGGAATGTGCCAGCCATCAAGAAGGGGGGAAAAAAGACTAGTGTGGAAGATAAAGCTCCAGTTAGGGGAACATTCAAGCTGTATGAAGAGCATGCACATTCACATGGTAAGATAATAAATGGTAATACAGCTGGCTTCTGATCATAATGCAGCTTCATTGCTTGATTCTCTTAGATCTGTTGCATTATCCACATTAATGCTCTCTGTCAAATGCCTTTGCCACACCCTTTTTTGTGTGGTTCTAGTTACTGTTTGCAAATCCTGCTGTTCCAGTTTTTGTCAAGATGAACTGTACCATGTTGTTGTGATTTGAGTGCTAGGCTAGGAGTTCGAGAGATCAGGGTTCAAATCCCCAGTCAGCCATGAAAACCTACTGGGTGAACTTGGGCAAGTCACATAGGACGTTATCACACGGGGAGTCGTGGGGAGAAAGTGGAAATAAACCGGACGAGCGGAAGACTTTAATTTACAGGATTTGTCCCGTTCCGCCTCGTCTGATAACTAAATTCGAATTTAAAAGGGGGTTAATTCGAACAAAAACCTGATCCCTGCGACACCCCGTCCATAGTCTCTGCCACAGAGGAAGGAAATGACACCCCCTCCTCTGAATAAATCTTGCTAAAAAACACCCCTATGTTAGGGTTGTCATAAGTGATTCAACTTGAAGGTACAGAAAAACAATGAGATTGCAGGGTATACAAACCTGTGGCCCTTCAGATCTTGCTAAAGCCCCAGATTTATCTGGTGCAACCTGTAGGGTCAGCAGTTGGTGATAATGGAAGTTGCAATCCCACCACTTGTGAAGGGCTGTATCTCCTGCAGAAGACAAGGCCATCCTTTTGTATAGTGAGATTTTATGCCTATTGCTCTCCAGCTTGACTCTTATCAAGATGTGCATCCTTCATAATGGTAACTACCTTAATTAATTTAATTCAAAGATATAGCTGTGTTAGTCTGTAGAATCACTGTGTAGAGAGATCTTGCAGCACCTTTGAGACTAGCTGAAAGAAAAAAGTTGGCAGCATGAGGTTTCGTAGACTTCAGTCTACGAAACCTCATGCTGCCAACCTCTTTCTTTCAGTTAGCCTCAAAGGTGCTACAAGATCTAACTTATTTTTTTAGTTCAAACAGTGATGGGTTCTAAAAAAAAAACACCAGCTTCTCCTTATGCTAGTTATAATGATGGAGTTTATGGGGAGAAATATGTGGCTATATGCCAATACAGTTCATCATCCTTTAAATGGACATTTGATTATTAATTGGTTGTAGGGAGTCTTTTTATGAGTATGTGTGTACGATACAGCTATATTTCAGTTCACAAAGTAGATATGTTTCTAGGGTATTACTTCAAAATCTGGTACCAGAGGCTGAAATAACATGGAAAGGATAGGGATAGGTCGCTGTACCACAAAACAGAAGAGAAGTTCTATGTGTTTAAGCAAACTTTTTATTCGATGCTAACAATATACATGTGTGAAATGAAACACCCAGGTTATGCAAACCTTGCATAAATAAACAAAAGCATTTTGAATCTTTTAGAGACTACTTGAAAACTTTTTCCAAAATGCATTCCATGATTTATTTATTTTTAAACAGCTTACACTTTTCTTCTGATTTTTTATTTGATGACCAAACAATAAGGTTTGGGAATACACACAAAACAGGCCCATATCATTTTTTACTGACTATCATTTGCCAAAGGAGAAGTAATATGTTCTGGTTGTCAGTAAGTTGCTCAATTTTGCACATTAAAATTCTCATTGGAAACAGTAAATACAAAAAGTACACATTGTATCCTAACTGGAATGAACCCTCAATACATTGGATTCTCACAGGAGTCCAAAATTACCCCACAACTAACTCTGTCCAGGTTTTTAAAAAATCTTGGTGTATCTAGGTTAAGCCAGTCCCCCGAATGGACGTTAAGTCCTGACATCTAATGACTGAAGTTTAGAGATGCCAGGTTCAGATTTGGAGAACAGTTGTTATCCTTTCAGTTCCCCTGTTCAGGAGTAAAAATCCAGACGTCTTCTCACCTTGCTACATACTCTCCAGCTGCTTTTAAAATGTGCCTCTTTCCTCTCCCACTTTCTCATTTTTTTCCTCAGTTTATTTCCATTGCTGCAAACTGAGTTCAAAGTGCAAAAGTAACTCAGCAGTTTTAAGTGCCCTGATATCCCCATGATCAACCTATATCTTGATATCACATTGCTGGAGGCCAGCAGGGACTATGACCTATGAAATAATGGAAAAGGTAGTATTGTGAATATGGCACATAGCCCCCAGATATGTGGAAGGCTGAAAACAATGGGTAAAGAGGCTTGATCTGCATTTTTTTACTAAAACCAAAAATCAAAAGATGAGTTCTGGCCACTAGATCAAACAAGACTGGATTCCATTTCATCCCCTGCTGTGTACCTAAATATCATTCCTATCTACTGGTTTTGGGGTACTCCAAATCTTGTTGGGGTGTTCTGAAGTCAATGAAGCTATTATCAATCAAATTAGTATTTTTAATTTTTAGTATATCAAAGGAAGTCACCACTTCAGGAACCCTTTTGGTCCTTCTAAATGGCTATCAAGCCTTTGTTTCTCAGTAAATCACCTTAATCTAGAGCCAGTTTTAAAGTACGAAAATGACTAGGCAGACCTAGCTTCTTTGCTACAGTTGACCCCCTGCGTTGCCCAGTGGCTGTTGCCCTCAGACTCTTGTCTGAGCTGCTCCTGTTGCTCTCAGACTCTCGGTCTGAGTGGTTCCTGCTTTCTGTGGACCATTCTTCAAAACAGGAGGATATAACTTTTCAATCCAATCCTAAATCTCCACTGTCCCCTTCACATTTTCTATTTCAGTTTGTTTTCAGGGTGTTAGAGTAAGTCCATATCATATGTGTTCTTTCATATCCTTCCCAAATAAAAGTTATCAAGTCTATTCATGCCTGGAGTCTTCATCAGTGAGTACTGGTATAGTTGTTGTTTTCAGAGCTTAATGTTACCCCCTCTTGCAAGTCAAGTAAATTCCCCCTATTTATTAAAGACTGCTACTAGTGGTGGAAACTCTCTAAGCCTTACATCTTTGTGGATACAGCGAGGAGAGAAGAGAAGAAAATTCTATGATAGGCTTGCCTTAGGTTTCCCATATTTCAGAAACAACTTGAAGGCACACAACAACAAAATAGCCCTAAGTGGGTATAAATGCACTTCTTTGGATACAATAGTATTAACCCTCATGCATAAAGCATATTTATACAGTTGTGGGAGTGGGATAGAAGGTAATAGGATCCAGAAAGATGCAAATCATGACCATTGACCCAAATTTCCAAAGGGCTGTGTAAAGGTGATCCAGGCCTTTCAGATCTTTGCAGATCTTTTGCCATTTTGACCACATTCTGATGTTGCTTGGCCACACATATCACAGTTTTCATCTGTGAAAATTGGAAGGTATGTTGCTACCATAAGCAGGGACCCACTTTGGGTCATTCTACCTTCCTTGTTCTCTCCAGCACAACCACAGCTAGAAGTCTGCAAAGGTTTGTTCAGGACAAAGCAGCTGCTATGAACTGCTATGGCTATGACAATTAGGAAAGCCTCCCTGCCTCAAGCTGGGCATCTTTGTTGCCTTGAGGGAAATAGTTTGGACAAAGCAGAGTTGTTTTCTTTGCAGCAGCCTGGTGTGAATTCCAGAGTTTAAGTCTAAACAAATTGCAGCTCTTTTTTCAAAGGCTTAGCACAGTGTGCAGATAGCTTGTTTAAGGTCTTGTTGGTTTACTCCTCATTTGCTTTTTTGACCTCTGTGCTAGAACATCACCCAAGTGGCCCTATTTAATAGCCAGGAGACCTATGATTTTCTTGTTCTGTGTGCCGCATGTTGGTGATGTAGTATTCTTTCCAAATGCAGTTATTTAGCACAGATTCATGTAAAAATGGAAGGTTGGAGGATGTTCCCAATGTTTGCAGTAAGTTATGTCACACCTCAACTTTAAGTGGCTTCTTATTACTGGGCACAGAAGAATGACAAAGTAACATTGCACAGATGTTTGTGGGTGTCTCTTCCTCTTTAGTCCAGTATCACCATCCTTTACAACACCAAAATGGACAGGTTTGAATCAAAACTCTCAAAATGATGAAAAGATTGAAAGCCCCACTACAGTTTTTTAAAGGCAGGCCATTTTTATTAAAACTCTGGGGTATAGAAACAAGGAGAAAACAGAGCTAATAAACTGAGAATACATCAGCAAGTGACTATCTAAAAAGTCAATCCTTTAAATGGATTAAAGCTGCCATCATACACCCAATTTCCTAGTAGTAAGCCCCATTAAACAACAACAATCCACAATACACTGGGGAGGGATAAGAA
The DNA here is from genome assembly GCA_026167975.1 of Phrynosoma blainvillii. NCBI lineage: Eukaryota > Metazoa > Chordata > Lepidosauria > Squamata > Phrynosomatidae > Phrynosoma > Phrynosoma blainvillii. The sequence continues at coordinate 352,014,412 of JANUYF010000002.1, read as the reverse complement.
AAGAGATCTGGATGGATATAAAGCTGAGGCATCAGGGTCCAGAACCACATAAACAGAGAGCTCAGACATCTGAAGTAGCTACTGTGAAGTAACCTTACACTAGGAAAACCAGCAAAAGTAGCATCTCAAGAGAAAGAAATGTATTTATTTAGTGGGATAATGCTCACATCAGAAATCTCTGCTCCATGAAGCTTCCATATTAACTTTTGGAAATGGGGAAAGAGTGCAGGAATGAGAGATTCTGGGAGCTGAAGTCCAAAAGAAGTAACTTTCCCAAAAAAGAGAAGCAAGGTAATTTATTTTTATTTTTTTTACAAATCTGAGGTAATTCAGTTATATTGTTGCGTCCTTCCCAGTCATTTCTGACTTATGGCACCCTATCATGCAGTTTTCTCAGCAAGCTTTTTTCAGAGATGGGTTTGCCTTTGCCTCTCTGATGCTGAGAGAGTGTGACTTGCCCAGCATCACTCAGTGGGTTTTCATGGCTGAGTAAGTATTCAAACCCTAGTCTCCAGAATCATAGTCCAATGTTTAGACCACTACATAAGACTGGCTTTCAATTCAATATGGTTAGAAATAAATTTTATTTCAACTCGAAAGGACATTTGAAATAAGCCAAAACCTTCCTAGAAAAGCCCATATTTTCTGAACCTGTGCCATTGGCACAGTTGATGGCTGACCTGCATGACCAGCAGAGCTTTCTCATTTGCAGCAGATGTCTGGTACAATTAGTAGTGTCCCTAAGGTTGGTATCACCTGTTCTCCCCACTATCCTGATGCCTTACTCACCCACCACCCATCCACTTGTCCACCACCTGGCTAGGCCCTTCCTCTTCCCTAGGACCCCATTGCCAGCCTGGTTAGACATGGAAAGTTTTGCCAGGGGCAGCAGTGGCCTACCCCACCTTCTATCCCTTCCCTTTCCACTGCCTTGCTTGCCCAGCCGCTTACCCAGAAAGGGTTGACAGGGGTGGCAGGGAAAACGGCCTACACTGCCATCCCTCCCCTCTCCTCCTGCTGCCTTGCTTGCCCAGCAGGCTACTGGCCATCCAGCCAGCACCCTGGCCATGCAGGAGAACAAGGTGGAGGGAAGGGAGAGAAGGGAGGATGGGGCAATGCTCTGTATTGGTGGCATCCTCCTCTTTTTCCATGTATCTCCCTCCCTCCCTCCCTCCCCACTTTTGCAGAGACACCCTGGCTGGCGGCGGGGTGTGTGTGAGACAGACAAGCAACCACTCCAACGGATGTTCATCCCCTTCTCTGAGCTGTCATCCAGTGTGGTCTGCACCTCCTGCACCCCCTTAGTGACACTCTTGAGCCATACAAGGAAGAGAACATCCAGGTAAAAGGAAAAGACTGACATCTCTCATGCTGTGTATAGAAATGTATATTCAAATGTTTCAGTGAGCAATTAGGGAGCAACTGCAACAAGGGGCACAATGTGTATTTGTCTATGCGGAGCATCACATTTCCAGTCTCATTAGCACAACATAGAGAAAATTAGATCCAGTCTAACAAAAATTCAAAAGTTAAGTTTCCCCCATTCAGAATATGACAGATTGCAGGGAGCAACAATAGAGTGATTGAGGACCTATACTAATCACATCAATTGATATAAATTACTTTGTCAGCTCTACCATGCAGCTGCCTGTAGGATTTACACCTCATTAAGCTTCCAAGTGCTAAATGAATCAATAGGGCTCAGTGCTACCATTTTTAATTAATTGTTCTAGTAATAGGGTAGAAGGAACACCAAAAGAAATCATCAGAACTCTGCTTTCCCTAGCTCTGGGCAAGTTTTTGAACACTGAATTTCCTGTATTGATTTTTTTTAATGTGATTTGCATGTACATCAGAAGCAATCCTTAGAGAATCACAAGCAAATAATAAATTGTTACTAATTATTGATCTAGCCTTTTTGAGAATACAAAGCACAAGTTAATTCTTATTTCACGTAGCTTGTTAGGCTCAGGATACATCCATGGACAACCATATTAAAACGAACCCTGGAGATACAAGAGGGGAGGAGAAGAAAAAATGGATTTGAATATTTTACCAAACTATGGTATAGCATGACATGAATCAGCCATAGTGAACGTTCAATGTCTTAGACCTGTATGTCTAAGAAGAGGAGGCTGGAGATTTTCACAGCTACTTAACTAGTGCGATGATCTCCTCCTCCACTGTATCTTCCCATGTGAGCCTGCCCAAGGTTTCAAATTTTCAGTGGAGGGAAATCTCTCTATCCCACCACCATCATGATGAGAGGGAATAAGGAGTCAGCCTTTCTCTGTGGCTGCTCCTAGATTTTTGGAACTCATGCACTTGGGAAGCTGGAATGGTTCATTCTCTGCTGTCTTTTCAGTGGCAGGTAAAGACTTTTCTATTCCAGCAACCCTTTGGGAATTGATTATTAAGAAGAGAAGGGTTGTATAGGGTTCTGTGCAGTTTTCAATCTATGTTTTAGGACTTTATTGCACTAATAATAAAGCCAGTTTACCTGAGCTGGCTTAAAATTTAAAATGGGAGGCATCCTGATGTTATTAGAAGGATTTAGCTGCCAAATCCACCGCCCAGGTCCAGCCTGGGTCCAGCCCCACTCTCAAGGCTGCTCCAGCGGCCATTTCCTTAAGCTGGAAAACTCCCAGCTTTGAAAAGAGGTGCGCTGAGCAGGGATGAACCTGGGATGGACTTGGGCAGTGATTTTGGTAGCTAAATCTGATAACATCAGGATGCCATCTATTTTAAATTTTAAGCTGGCTCAGGTAAGCCAGTTTTATTATCGGTGCGATAAGTCCTTCAAGTAGGATTTTAAATGGGAGTGCCCAATCTGTTGGCCATCATTTTGTTTTCCCATATCTGTTGATATATGTTAGCACTAGAGTTGACTCTGTCAATTTGGATTGCAGCAGTTCAATTGGAATATCATCTGTTTCTGGTGTTTTGTTTTTGTTTTGTTTTGTTTTTGCTATTTCTCTTATTGTGTAGCATCCATTTAGTTCATGTGCATTCAGATAGCTGTGCATTTTTGGCAGGGGGTAAATGCAAATTTGTGCAGGAAAGAGAATACAATTTAATATTGATCTGAATGTGTGAAAATTCAAACCAATTTGTATATTAAACCTATGTGTAGACTAGCCGCTAGGTGTGTCTTTGGGGGAGATGTTCTTTTGGTTAAGGTGACTATAAGAACACAATTGTCCCCATCTCAGATTTTTATAATTATTGCAGAAGACAACCTCCCTGCCCAGAAGCAGCCTACTGAGAATGAGAGTGCTGGTCATTACTTAAATTTCAATAATTATATGTGTTGCAATAACAGATGATCTCTGGGCAGCTTATAATTAATAATTAAAATCATGAATACAATATGAAATTAACATCATAATGCCAGGGACAGAGTAAAACTAGAATAAAACTAGCAGCAGTGAAAAATATCAGTAGGGTCTTATTTTATTGCCACTCACTTCACATCATTGGATAACCTTTCCCAGTAGTTTCATTGTAGATTTTAAACATTATGGCCTGGGGGAAGGGGAATGATCCATGTGTAAGTGTATAATTTAACTGACAAGCAACCATTTCAACACCTCCTTAAATTGGCTACCCAAACAGGAAGAGAACTACTGCACCCCCAACATCTCCAACGTCCAAGAGAGGCAACTGGGTTGTGTTCCTATTGTCTTTTTCTCAGCAAAAATAATTATGCAGAGTGATAACTATTCTCAATCCAAGCCTGAAATGTGATTGAAAAGGATCTGGAAAATCAGTTTGATCCTGTAAAGAGTGTCTAGATGATCTGATAATCAACTGCCTGAGCATGTTACAGACAAAGTAAAAAAGGATGTTGGTAACTGATCTATTTACTTTCTGGATTCATGTTAGATTTCTTCAGGCGTGGCCTGATTACTACCTCTCTTTTTTTTAACCCAGCAACTAACATTGGTAGTGCAAAGCTTGGAAAAATCAGTTTTGAACTGCAATTCTCAGAATCCCCAGCATCTACACTGGCCCTGGCCAAAAATAAAAATAAAATAAAATAAATACTGTGATCAGGTTCAGAGCTGAGACTGGGTATTGTTGAGGACCCATAGGCTGCTGATGTATTCACCCCAAAGCCCCAGATGTGCTCTCTCTCTCTCTCTCTCTTTCACACACATACACACACTCAGATACAGGACTGTAGGTACAATATACAGATTTGCCATGGGAATGCTTCTGTTTGCCATAATTACTTAGAAGCACTTCCATATCTGAAATAGATTATTTCCATCTGCAGCTGCATCACTTGGACATTCCTTCTCTTAAATTCAGATGTTTGATAGGTATCTATGACTCTCCAGTGGTAAACTGCTTTGTTCATCATCAAGATCTTTGTTTTTTCTAGCAGGGTAACCATGAGCATTAACACATTTATGAAAGGATAGGCATTTATGGACACAATCCACTTCATCAGATATTTTTCTGGGCAAGGGTAATGGGGCTAGAGAGGTCCAGGGGATAAAAAAAAACTGGAACTGGCACTAGTAGGAAGTCTAATGTCTGGAAATAATAACATGGAAAGCTACATGCCTGCACCTTATAGGTGCCAGATGTTTGCAAAAGACTTCACTGGGAATCATCTTCTTCCCTAATAAGATAATAGCTGCAGCTGTTCTAATATATTTCCCTCTATTTTTAGCTTTTGAATAGTTGTACTGAGCACTCCTAAATTGGGAGGCTGGTGCACAGTGTGAGTCATATTGCAAAATAATAGAACTGAGATTCCCATGGAAAGTTTTAAAAAATTAACTACTGATTCAAGCAATGCTCTTATAATAACTGGATGGTGTATCTGTTACTTTTGCTGTCCTAAACTCTCTCTTCAGGCAATGTTCCTAATTGGATGTTTCTTTGGTTTGGTTATTTGACCCTTTGCTCTTGGTATTCAATACTGAAGATAAATGGAGTCATTAGATCTTTGCATCAAGGCCACATGCCACAATTTTCCTTACCATCACTCAGCTCATACATGGAAGGTGTGGAGTTGCCTGTAAAATGTCACCAGTTGGTAAAATACCCAGGACCTTGAGAATGTTTCAGACAATCACAGGTATGGCTGACCACAAGCTGACAGAAAGGGGGGAAGGAAACAAAATTGGGCCAAGACTGCTTTGAACATTCAGTGGTTTTGACATCCCTGTTGAGTATGCCTTCTTTGCAAACACAAATATGTACATTTAGAAAAATGTTACACATGAACTCACTTTTAGATTCATTTCCTAAATATACTTTTTGTTATCACAGTCATTGGAAGAGAGTAGGTCAGGACACATGATCAGATTAAAACAATCACTAAAGTACAAACTATTTCAAAAGCACAGCAGAAGAACAGAAAAAAGTACATCATCAAGCTTTCCCCCATTAAAAGCCTTTTCTTCATCAGCTACTCAGATGCTAAATGATTGCCCAACCAAACAGTGTTTGCCAGTCATTGGAAGGACAACAGGGAAGGGGCCAGACTAGGCTTCTTTGGCAGGGAGTTCCACAGCCTTAGAGCAGCCCTGAGAAGGCCATCCCTTGTGTCTTCAAATGTGCCTGTGAGGCTGGCAGGACCAGGAGAAAGGCTTTCCCTGATGATCTCATGATCCAGGCAGGTTCATATGAAGAAATACCATGACCCAAGTCATATTGACCTAAAATTCAGAATTCCAAAGTCCTGTTCCTACACATAAAAATTACTTGGTGTGTGTCCTTCTGTCTCTTTAGGCAAACCTGGTTTCAGAATACACCAACTTTTTTCCAGCTTGCTATGGGACATCTTCACTGAAAACTGGGCTCTCAAAAGTGTCATGTCAGGAAGGAAGGAAAGGATCACGGTCTGTTTGGATCCATTATACCATGTCAGCTAATTAACTTGTTCTTACCTTTTGATTCTCTTTCTTTTCAGATAGATGAGAGGAAGAAAATCAATCTGTAGATCTAATAGAGTGTAAAAGCACCTGGGAACACTCAAAGGCTCACCTCAAGTCACATGTGAACTCGGAGGTTGGCCTAAGACAAACAAGTCAACTGCCCATTTGTAGCAAGAAAACAATAATCATGTCCAGCCCTGTATGGCTGTTGAGATGATTAGAGATGGTGTTCTGTGAAGCCATTAAGACAAGGGTGAAAGTCATGTGGGACTCCAAAGGTTGGATTGCAACTCCCAACATTCCTCACCATTAGCTATACTGGGTAACGCTACTAGAAGACTACCTGTGGAGAGCCACATGATTCCTGGCCTGCATTAGGAAATGCACAATATATATACATTTTTATGTTAAGGCACCCTTCCTCCAAGCAGCTCAGAGCAGTTTATACATCTACAGTATCTTCACAACAACCCTGTAAGGTAGGTAATGCAGAATGTGTGACCAATGCTATATAAATAAATAAAAAAATCTTTATGTAATAGGGCAGTGATGGTGAAACTTTTAGGGGCTGAGCACCCAAGCTAAGGAGTGCTTGCTTGGCTTAATAATCCGTTTTACCTCTCCCAGTTTAAATTTCAATTTGGGCTGCATCCTGATCTTATCCGAAAGTTTTTGTCACTGAATTTGCTGCCCGAATAAATCATGGGTGCATCCCTGCTTTCAGGAGCACTCCTCCTGGCTCTTTTTGGATGTGGGAGTTTTCCGGCTTAATAAAATGGCTGCTGGAGTGCTCCTGGAAGCAGGGGTGCAACCGGGATGTATTCAGGCAGCAGATTTGGCAGCAAAAACCTTCTGATAAGGTTTTTCAAACCTTCTGCAACCCAAATTGAAATTTAAACAGGGAGAGGTAAAATGGATTATTAAGCCAAGCGATAAGCTTCTAAAAGGCATCCCAGCACCAGGTGTTACCCAGCACCTAGGGGAGCTTCCACAGGGGAGGGATGGGACCTCCAGGGCGGGACTTCTTCCCCCCATCCTCCTGAGCCTTCATCAGCCTCTCCTGAGGCAGCTGAAGGCCTGGGACAGCTGGGAAGAGGTGGAACAGGTGTCCTCCTGTTTCTCCTCCTCCTCTTCCTCCCCCTGCACCCTCCCTGGCCTTCAGCTGCCACCAAGGAAGAGAAGAAACAGGTGTGTGTTTGTTCCTCTTCCTCCTCCCACACCCTCTCTGGCCATCAGCTGCCTCTATGGAGGCAGCTGAAGGCCCGGGGAGAGGAGGGACAAGAGCACGCTTGTTCCTCCTCCTCCCCCTGCACCCTCCTGGGCTTTCAGCTGCCTCTGCTGGGATGGTAGGGAAAAGGAAGAGCAGGCACGCACCTGTTTCTCTTCTTCCCTGCCCTCCACGTGCCAGGAAAAATGGCTTTGCTTGCCATCTCTGGCACATGTGCCATAGGTTTGACACCACAGTAATAGGGGTTATAACCTGGATCTCTCTTGTCCTAGGTCAATATGCTACACAGCACAGCACACTCTCATAACACTCAAAAGGTACACCATTTTAACAAAAGTTACCCTTAAAAATAGACAAAAAGGTTCATACTTGTAAAAAAAAAACAAAAAACATTTCTAGGTTAAATCCTTGTCAATGCCTGTTCTAAATACAACGTTTAAGCAGTATTGATTTTCCTTTGTAAAACGTTGGATTTAAAATAACATCCACAGAGAGTAATACCACCCTTGTCCTTGGCATCAGAAAAGATGCTAGATCCTTTTATAAACACTAATTGCTTAGGAGTTTTCGATAATAGAGTTCTGCGTGGCAACACAAGCAAAGAAGCCAGTGCTGAAGAGCACGAAAACCATGTTCTTATATGGAAAGTCACTTCACACCTCGATTACAGCTTCTGCCAACCACTTCAGATGTGAAGTATAATGTTTTCTCTGGCAAGAGGATGCCATTAGCACAATAAGCAGTTAGCACCGAGACTGCAAACTGAGCAGCACTGAGGGAAATCACCTCATACTGGAAGCTCTGCAGATTTCTGTTTCCATGTCACTCTGAGGAGTTATTGCAAGTGATTCAAACACAGATACGCACATGAACCTTCTCACTTGTAGTCCCAACTGAGAGCAGCCACTGAAGGATATGACAGTTGTCTGTGTGATGTTAGGACACCAAGTATCGGTATAGGGACTTCTTGGTAACAGTTCCAAAATACTAGCATCCCTCTTCTTTCTTTCTTTCTTTCTTTCTTTCTTTCTTTCTTTCTTATTTGGCTGGATACCTTTCAGTCTACAACTGAACTTTTTTTAAAAAAATAATCCTCCATTTGGAACCATTATAAAACCTTTTTGTTCTCAGCTAACAGTATTAGTCTCAAGGTTAAAGTATTAATGTAATTTGAGAACTTGCCTCTTCTAAGAGCAGTAACATTAAATAACTCTCTCTCACACACAGACAGACACACATGCACACAGAGAGATAGTCCATAGCAAAATGCCAAAATCCACAGTTGGATAATAATATCTGTAACAATACTAACCAAAATGCCACCCAAGTATGCAGACATTCTAACATTCTCCAGAAGTCCTCCCCATACTAGGAAGTTTTACAAATGTAAAGGATGGGGCAGGTGGAAAATAGAAAAACACAAAACCTATGGCCCTTTCACAGTACACCATTAAAGCATTGTGATTCCATTTTAACTGCTATGACAACATTCTCTGGAATCCCTGGATTTGCACTTTAAGGGTGCAAATTTAGAATTCTCACCCGGAGAACTCAAGTTCCTCACCAAACTACAAACCCCAGGATTAGACAGGATATTGCCATGGCAGTTGAAATGGAATTATAGGACCATCATTGTGTAGTGTGAAAGAGCCCCTGGCAAATGTCGTGGACATGAGTTTGCAAGTTAAAATTGCAGACTGAATGAATCACTAGTAGCTGTACAAGGAGTCCAGTTACACCTAGCAATGCATTCTGGGGCAAAGGAGCAATGGATGATTTCCATTTCTGGAAACATCAATGTTCTTAAACTTTTATATACCAAGACAGGACAGTTTAGTCCCCTAGATTTATGTTTTGTTGCAGAATCCTCACAGAACTATAACTATGTAGGCATTTTGTGACATTGTCACTTGAGTTGCAAACAATGTCCACACGCTTTAGCAAATTGCTGTATACAGGTTTTTTAAAAGTGGATTCAGGAAAACAAAAGAACTTTAGCAAGACCTAAGCAAGGCTGTTAATGATAGGGTGACTTGGAAGTCCCTCATTCATATGGTCACCATGACTCAAATTTTTTAGATTTTAATTTCCTGAGTAAAACACTGTGTAACTGACTTAAAATGTCCCATTCCTATCCATTTTAGCTCACTCACCCCAAGTATTGCAATGTTTATATATTCTTTTTCCCCCCCTATGTCTAGCTTCCCCTGATTCATGCTTTTCACAGTCCATGTTTCTATAATATTTGTACAGCTTCAGACTTTCCTTTCACCTCTGAGCATGTCAACACCTGAATGTATGTTTGGCTTGAGTCCAGTTGTGTCATTAACTACAGTGCTACTGATCATTGTCCTCTTCTTCAACCTAGTAGATTGTTGAGTGCTGTTTGACCAGAGTTTTATTTTCTGGCACTATCTCTTGTTTTATTTTGCATTGCCTCATCATCGGATTTTCATGGTAAAAGACATTGAGGAGGGGTTTACTGTGCCTCCCTCTGTGCAGTATTAACAAGTGTTAGCCATGGTGCCACTATCATTGCGTCTGAGAGAGCCTCTGCCAGTGTCACCCACCCACGTACACACCCTACTACTGGTGCCCAGTAGCTGTTTCATGCATTTAGTCTGGCTTCTCAGCAAAAGCCTGTCTGACATGACAGACACTGCCAGCAGTACTGTTGCCAGCAGCATAGCCTCTTGCTTCTTAGAAGAACACAATCCCACCTCTTCTCAGTTATTTAATTAATTCAGAGTAATTATTACACCTTGGCTCCAGAATTGCAATCATAACTTGGATCAGAATACCATAACACATCTTTAAACATATAACAAAATATTGCTTAAAGAGAGGAGCTGCAGTGAAGGGACAGATTTTTGAAGATGAGGGTTTGTTTTTTTTTAAATAATTTATGTATTTTATTTTATTTCTTTCAAAGATTTATATTCCACATTTCTCCCACAATGGGATTCATAATAGGAAAAACAGTTACAACATTGCTGGATCCACATGTAAACATCAACATTTATTTCATGTGTGTAAAAATCAAGTTCAACAGAGGGGAGGGAGTCAACAACAAAAAAGAGCAAACAGTGAAATGGATCGTTACCTGTGGCTCATAACCACAGGATGCCAGATATATTTGCAAATGTTAGCATACCTCTGGGATCCCTCACAAGAGAAAAGAAAGGGGCAGAGAAGGAGTTAAGTCACCCTCCCCAGTTTGCTGAACATCTGATCAAAATGGCATCCAGATCACCAGGCAAAGGAAACTCAAAAACCCTGTGAGGACCTCCAGTGTTCTTTCAACTCTTTTGTGGTGTCTGGTTTTGCTAATTCAAAATAGGAATCATCAGTCCACTCTAAGTAAACACAAAGAGCAAGGCTAGCTTTTCTTGCTCTTGGTGCTGTTTTCTGGCAGCACCTGTCAAAGGAATGCCCCCCTTCCAGAGGCACCTGTGTTAGATGGCATCCCTGCACCCTGCCTGCTTGGTCTCTGCACCCAACGCTGTTCAGCTCTGCAAGAACAGATGGAACAATCATTGTACTCATCCCACAGTTCTTCGCCCTGCTGCCGCTGCTGTATGCCTTCTGCAGTTGTAATACACATAATTAGGCAAGTCAATGGCCAGTGCAGGAGATTAGAGCAGGCGGAGTTACATCCAGAAAAACACACACTCTTGTTTGTCTACTATACTGAATGGAGCTTCCCCCCTCCCACTCCAAATTACTCCAAAAGTGTAGACAGGAGGCAGAAACTAATTACGCTGCTAAGCGGGAAAAGGGGGGGGGGGATGCTTTTCCAGCCTTAACCATTGCCAAGAATATTTAAGAGGGGAATTTATGGGATTAGTTCCTAGCTTGTCTCACAGGTGATTTATGCTTACAAGTCCCATTAACATTTATGACTCACTCACTGGAACAGTCTTTGCCGTTCATGAGTAATTAGATGGCACAGAGTTCCATCTAGCCCAGTTTTCAGCGAAACTGTGCAACAGTGGCCTTCCCTTAGCATTGTCAGGGCAGGCCCAGCCCTATCATTAGTTAGAGTGAAGTGGGTGCCTCAGAGATATCACAAAACAGCAGCCAATTGTTAGGTGAGTTAATTTGCTATTGTATCTGTCCTTCCAGGAACAGGGAGGGGCACTTTGATTTTCATCAGCAAAAACAACCTGGCTGGTTTTAGTTACTAGATGTGTCTGTGGAAGAGGGATAATTCACTCCTGAGAAACATACTTGGAAAAGTCACTTTTTTGGACCACAGTTTCCAGAATTTTTAAGCCAAGATGTCCAGTGGGATTCTGGAACACACAGCATTTCCAGTGATCTCTTTCTTAGATGCCGTGCTTTTCCACATGATCTATGGAGCATTGATCAGGATACACCCACACACCCAATTGGCCTTCGTGAACTTTGCATGGCTGAAATGTTTCCACTGTTGCCTGTTGTTTCCCCGTTTTCTTTCTGTAATGCTGACCAATTCACAGTCCTAAAGGGCCAAACAAACTGGGGTCTAAATAAACTGGCAGGCCAAAAACTAGATCACACAGTAAGCAATACTGAAGACAATAGGAGATGGGAATGATACTGGAAAAAAGCCAGAGGTACAAGAGCACCTCTATATAGGGATTATGTGTCATTTGCTATTAGACAATGTGAACCAGGCTGCAGATTGCACAGGTGGTGCTTTCTTGTCTCTGCATGTTACTAAAAACAACACAGCATTCGTCCACAGCAGGTAGGCATGCATGCATCCCTTTTGCTTCAGTTACTACTTCTAAGGGCATTGTTGTATCTTCATGCTGGGCTAGTGAGAAATGGGGACAGGCTGATCATGACCCAAGTTGTTGAGCCAAGCCAGTGCACTATCTGTCTACATATTTCTTCAAAGAACTCTGCAAAGATACAGCATGATGTACATCAAATGCTTCCATTCTTGAATGCAAACAGGAAAGGGGAAAGCTTTCCCATTACAATGGAAACTGGCTCTTTAGAATTTCCATTTTTATTTTTCATCAGTTCCACTGTCTACAATAAATCTAATTCTTCTTGTCTTTAGGAGGAAGTAGACTAAACACTAGAAAGAATGGCCGTAAGAGCTCTTCATTCTCTGAAGATGCCAGCCACAGATGCAGCTGAAACGTCAGGAATACATTCTTCTAGAACACAGCCTCATAGCCCAGAAAACCCACAAAAAACTATGCTGTAAGAGCTGCTTCACAGTGTGGAATTGGCTGTTCCTGAGGGTAATGGAGCAGAGACTGAATGACAACCTCTCAAGGATGCTTTACTTGTGGATTTCACGTTCTGGTATCAGAATGAACTAGACTGCCAATTGGTTCTCCTCCAACTCTATGATGATCTATGACATTACAGTGGCTCCCATCAGGGCTGGCTCCACTATAGACAGAAGGAGACAAGCTCCACAGGCAGCAGATTCAGGAGGTCAGCAACAATAGTCCTTTGGCTATTCTCTTCTGTTTGAGCACAAAGTGGTGAGGGCCACATGCCTTGTCATATTTCTCTAAACTGGGCTCCTTGTCCTAAGGGTACGATGGAGGATGCTATTCCAATGCCTCTATACAACTTGCAGTCCATTAAGCTTTAGAATGGGAGAAAGGACACCATGTTGTCCTTTATCACCTTGTTTGTTCTTGATTTTTTTCTTCAAACATACACATATCTTTTCAGTAATGTACATTAGAATTTGCTTAATAACATAAAACACTACCCCTAAAACACTACTTCCTCAATGTCTCTTGCGAGGTCATCCATTCTTCCTGACCATATCTATTTGAATTTATTGCTCTTTTGTTCTTTTATTACATATATCCATATATCTACAGCAGTCACAAAGTTTTATACTTGTGTGAGGCAAGGGATTTTTCTTCCCTCTCCCAGTTCATCTTATTCCCTGTCATCCTATTACTCTACCTATAGTTTAATTCCATCTGTTCTTACAAAACTCGTTTACTTGAAGCCATTCTTTCTCAATTATATTCATATCCTTCTGATTGAAATGAGCCATCAAATTATCCATTTCCATCATTTCTGATCATTTAGTAGCGAATCATCTAATGCAGGAAGTTCATTATTTTTCCATTTTTACGCAACCAAAAGTCTTGCTGCTATTATCATATAGAGTAAAATTCTCCAGTGTTTTGTTTCTACATGAGATGGGATCTTATTTAACATACTGAGTAAACAAATTTCCAGTCTCAGTTCATAGTTTATTTTGAATATCTTTTCAATCATTATGTGAATTTTCCAAAAGACCTTTAGTTTTGGGCATCACCACCACATATGGATCCATGTACCTCCCTTCTCTTGGCATTTCCAACATTTATTAGATCACCTTGTTTGTTCTAAAGAAACATTAGCAGGGCTTCTCCTAGTATATGGGAAATGGAGTTTGGAGCTTTTTGTGGGTTTTTCAGGCTGTGAGGCCATGTTCTAGAAGAATATATTCCTGATGTTTCACCTACATCTGTGGCTGGCATCTTCACAGAATGGTGGCATGGAGGTGTGTTGGGTATATATACTGTGTGACCCTTGGTTGAGAGGATTAGCATATAAATCTGTGTATTGTTCTGTTGAGGCAAGGCCTCTAGGTGGGAGGATATGTGAGGATTAGTGTCTATTTAATTAATGGTCCATTGTCAGCTGGGGATTAGCATGTAAAATAGCATGTAAATCTGTGTATTGTTTTGCTGAGGCAGACCTCAGGGTGGAAGGATATGCAAGGAGGATTAGTGTCTATTTAATTAAGGGTCCATTATCTGCTGGGAAACCCCCTGACCCTGGGTTCCTCCCAGTGATGTATTCAAGTCTTTTATTCCAAGTCTCTACCTTCAAGTCTCAAGTCTCAAGTCCTTGCAAAATACTTTCAAGTCTCATGTTGAGTCTCAAGTCTGGGAGCCAACTTTAACAGAAAAAAGAGAAACAGGGTGTATTACTTGGAGAGAGAACAGCAAGCATGTTAAGTAATGGACTTGAGGCAAGGGTTGAAGTCTGTTTGGCAGCCTGTCCCTGATACACCTCAGGGGAGCCTTCTAAAGCTTTTTCAAACATTTTAGAAAGAACCTTCTGCCTTAAGCCCATTGCCTAATGCATTTTCTGTTTCCCTTCATGAAACATGCCCCATGCCCTGGGAGTGAGTCTTGCCTGCTGCTCACATTCAATAATGCCAACAAGTTGCTTGCTAAAAGTATAAAAGTTGTGAGTCACATCAGTGCATCATTTATTGTCAAGTGACTTGAGTTCAACTTAAGTCCAAATCACTTGACTCAAGTCTACATCATTGCTTCCTCCTCCTAAGAAGTCCACCTTTGCAGCCGTGTAGTTCTCCAGGTGGATTCCTAGATAATCCACACCTTCAAGCATCACTTCTCTAAAGGGCTGGAAGAGTCTTAGCCTATACCTTAGATTTAAGCTCCCACCCCAAGGTCTGCAGCCTTTTCTCTCAGATTTCTGTGTAGGGTTCCTTGATCCTACTTCATCCATACACTTTGAAAACACAATCTCTTCCAGTCTGATTCTTCCAGCAGGGGAAAGACAGCTTAAAGTGTAATGATTCACTACAATGATCTTGTATAGTTGTTTGCTGAAACAGTGTGGACTGAATGAAAAATGAATGTCACAAGACTGTCGGCTAAATGAAAGTTTTCTGGGACATTGTTCCATCTGACAGAGCTGTATTGTAACCACATGTAGTCTACATTTTTAGATTACCAGATGTAGCCATGTGCTGCTAATGTGAAACCAAGTATTGCCCTGGATGTCATGAAGTACTGGTGAGAGTTTTATTTGTGAAATCATGCCTTCTCCTTCCACTCATAGTTTTTTTTTATCCCTACCACCCCTTGCAAAATCTGATCCCAAGTTGGGAAATCAGCATTATTGGTCTCAGCATCAGAGGTTGTTGCAACACTAGTATCTCTACCACTACTGGAAACAGTTGTCTGCCAGATCCCAGCAATAATAGCAATGCTGAGCATTGATGAAGTGGGTGGCTAGGAACATTAAGACTGCGTAGGTGGATGGTATGGCTATGGGAATGCTGTGGTAAGCAATGATACTTAAGAGTAAGGTCAAAGGGAGGGAAGGAATAGAACTGCTAAACCAGGGGTAGGCAACCTTTCCCCTTTAAGGGCCGAGGGACTTCAGCTCCCAGAAGCCTCAGCCATGTTGGCCAATAGTCCCATGTTGGCCAATAGCTCCTGGGATTCTGGGAGCTGAAGTCCCTCGGCCCTTAAAGGGGAAAGGTTGCCTACCCCTGTGCTAAACTCTGGTGGAAGGAGTAATCATTTCTACCTGACTAGAGAGTGCAATTCATAAATATCAAAATAAGCCTTGCTTATTAAGATTGGTTGTGTGTCTTCAAGTCTTTTACGAGTTATGGCAATCCTAAAATAAACCTATCAAGGAGTTTTCTAGGGCTGAGTGTGTGTGACTTGCCCAAGGTCACCCAGTGGTTTCCATGGCCGAGTGGGGAATCAAAACTAAGGTTCCAGAGTCAAAGTCCAATGCTCACCATACTGGCTATCTCCTGATCTGGAAGTGGTAACTCTATTAAATAGAATGCAGCTGCTGATTATTCTCCATTCATCTTAACAAATTATCCTGGATACATAATGACACTGAAGTAAATGGGGATGACATGCAAACGTGAAATGCCTGCATGTACAGCACCATACACATAGGGTACTGAGGTGGGGCAGGGCTTTTAGAATATTTTATAGAACAATATTCCAAACATGCCTGGGTGTATATCTCTCTCCTCGAATGAGGACACAATTCCTCATTCATTCCACTCTTCTTATCTTTTTCACTGCTTTAGAGAACATTCTGCCTTATCTTGAAAACAAATGGTGCCCATGGACACTTCTAAACAGCAAAGCCATTTATCTGTCTGACATGTGTTTCCCTGTTTGTTTTCTCTTGCCTTGAGACACCAGCTTTGACAATGTTTAGCTGTGTCAACTTCGGCAGGCCACTGAGACCACTCACTCCAGAGGTATGAATCAATTTCCTTGCACCATTCATCACATTCTATAGTAAATAGAGCTTCATCAGTGTTTCCTTCATTTGCTATAAAATAAGCTCTACATATCTTCCAGGAGAGGAGAAGAGACAAAAATGGGAAGCTACTTTGGTCCATCTACTACATTACTCTTGTGTAGTATGTGAACAGCATGGGCTAAGTCAGAAGGTTCTCATTTCAAAACAGATTCATTCATGAACCCCGCTGTGTGTGTGTTTATCTAGAAACATCTGGAAGAACTTGTTTTAACATTTTGATAACCAAGCATACTGAAGGCCATCGTTCTGTTTACACAGCACTGCTTTGACATAGAAATAACAGGGGATGCTGTCTTGTTCAAAAGACTGAATTGTTTGATCTGTTTAGGGAAGCTTCCTATCCAATTTTACCAATATTTTTCATTTTTGCAGTAGATCAAATGGTTATGCAAACTACCAATGGGAATCAGCTGCCATACAAAGTATGTATGGGTAAGAAAAGCTTTATACATTTTTCTCTGGACAATATGCTCACTCAAGCTATATTTTAGGGGAAGGGGAGAGACTGCAACTATTTGGATTAAAAGGAATCCACTACCTAAATGATGGTTGGGTACACTTGTCTTCAAAACAGCTAGATGTTTGGGTGGCAAATTGGAAATGTTTATGTCACTATATACTGATTACTGTATGGCTTATGTTTAGAGTAGGAAGACCCCTGGGAGGCCCCAGAAGATACCTTCGCCATTGTGCGTCTCACGATAGGGACATGGCAAGATGTTTTTCAGATGTATCCTCCTTTTCAATGGCCACTATATAGCTATGTTGGGAGCATGCAGTATACATACAAAGGGCTTCCAAGAAGAGCTTCCAAAAGACGCAGCAGCATTTTTACAATACATCTCTGTGAGGCAGGTTCTCAGTTCTAGTTTACATGGAAGTTGTTTGCACAATGTGAACAAAAATGATACTGAAAGTGCAAATAATTGCACTGACAATGTACAAAAACATCCTCTCACCAACTTGCTGGCAAGGAGAAAAATGTTATGGTTTCCTTTTGTGAGGATGAAAGAAGTTAATCATACAATCTCTTGCATAAATGAAATGTCCCCATCTTCTATGTACATGCATGCACACACAGGGTTTGAATGTTGTCCTTTTAAATGTCTGATTTGTGTCCCATCAATCTGATAGAGAGATTTACTAGTTTGACCTACAGAAAAAGCAGAAGGGCCTTGTTGGGTAGTAAAGGCATAGTCTGTTGGAGGCTGCACAAGGGAATGATCTCTTGACTGCAGGGCTAATGGTTCGATTCTATCACATCATGTCTTGTTCAAGCAGATAGGGGACAGAACTGGCACACTGTTTAAGTACATTGTTCCTGGAGCTATTTCGTTGCTCAATAGGCTTCTGTCCTTTATCAGGGAGCCACTTCAAGAGGAACTGTGACTGCCTGGACAAATACTGTCAAGTTATGCCAGCTACTGATTTTAATCTAATTCCAACTCAATCCCTCATATGCACAAAAAATCATACAAAAATGCTCATAAAATCTACAGACAGAAGACAAGGGAACACCAATAAAAAAGACAGGTGTATGCATGGTGTAGTAGTTTGAGTGTTGGACTAGGACCCTGGAGAGCAGGGTTTGAATCTCAGTTTAGCCATGGAAACCCACTGGAAAATGTGAAGCAAAGTAGAAATTACTTCCTGCAATACCATTGCTTACAGGAACTGTGGTCAGATTATTACATAAAAAAGAATGTAAAATATAGTTCACCCTCCATTACAAAGTAAAAGAATGATTTGGAGTCTGATGTGGGGGAGAGGGGAAAGATAAGCACTAAGTTTCAAATGTAACAACTAAGTCAGTGGCTCTCAAACTTTTTACACTTGTGACCCCCCTTTACATCTACATGCAAGCATCCTGCCCCCCCCCAACACAGTATATGAATACAAATATATTGTTTGTGTGGTGTCCATATTGTCATTCACAAACTCATGTATATTCATATTTTAACATTTTATGAGCAAATAACTGTCCAAATTAAAACAGATTTAATTAACTCAATATTTAACTACATGTTAATTTTACAAACTAAAAAAATTAGGAGGAGGAGAGAGATCAATGCCTCCAAGTCTCACATTTCTTTTGAGCAACTCTCTCATACACACACCTGGGGGTCCTGCCACCCCACCATTCGAGAACCATTGAACTGAGGTACTGGAAGAGATGGTGCCTAGATAAATATACATTTTTGGGGGGGGGGGGAACCACTAAATTGAAAGCTAAGAATTTTAATAGTACCTTCCCTAACATATGCACTAGACAATGGTAGCCATTACTTTTGTATTGCTTGTACTTTTCCCTGTTGGTCTTGATGGGTTACAGCACACATAGCTAGACCTTATGGCTTGTTAATCTGTCCATTATCAAAGCAGTTAGATGGAACTTGAGTTATCAGAAGGCAGGCCCAGAAAACAACATTAGAATGCTGGGCACAAAAATATTCAGGCTAAAGATTTCCAAGGATGGGAGTGAGCAAATGTGGGACATTGACATGACTACAATCTCAGCATAGCCACTAAATTGGTGGATTATAAGGAGGACTTTCTTCTTTTCTTGTCTATTTGCAGTTTTCCTCATTCTTCCCACAATGCTTAGGAATGCTTATCTGCCTTGTGGCATTATCACAGTCTTCTCTTGCTTCATGCCACTGGTTGTCATTGGTAAAGAGGAGTGGTAATTACATTTCAGTTAGTTTCCAATCAGAATTTACCAAAGCTGACAAGGCATTTGTGAAAGTGAAGCAGACAAATCCACGTACTTCTTTTTATACAAGGAATAGGGAACAACATGTAACATGACTATTTAAGATTAATTTTTAGTAGGACAGTTGTCCCTCCTAGTTCACAGATTTCCCATTTGCAGTCTTGAATTTCCGCAGACAGGAAACCAGGAGGGACAAAATGGTGCATGTGGGAGCACGCGGCCATTATATCCAATGGGGTTTGTATATTTGTGGGTTTTCCGATTCAGGGGAGTCTGGAATGGATCCCCCGCGAATCGGGAGGGAATATTGTAATTGTTTTGGGAAAACACATTCAACGCAGGATGTCATTTTCAGATGCAAATTTGTGCTACACCTTAAAAATTTGCCACACGATGATTTAAATGGAAGATGTCATCACACACTGGTTCCTATATTTCAGAGATTCCTTATTCTTAAAGAAAAACCATATTGTTTTCAGACTAGCAAAATTTCAAAACATTGGAAGAAATGGTCAAGCTTAAATATGCCAGAACAATGTAAGACTGAAGTAGCAATTTCCCCTACAAAGGTAGAAAGGCAAGCCTTTGGATATACCGTATATACTTGACTACAAGTTGACCTCATGTATAGGTTGAGGGCAGATTTTGGGACCAAAATGATGGATTTTGATATGCCCCATAGATAAGTTGAGGGTAAAACGTAGGGGCATGTAAATAAGGATGTAATGAAGGAAGCAAGGGAAAACAATGCAAAAAACCAAAATTCCAGCAGATATAACTGTTTGTGCTCATATTAAAGACTGACTGGATGATGGAAGTAGAGTAAGATCAGTGCTTCCAAGATAGATTACACACTTGCCTTTTACCAGAGGATGGTTCCTTTTTTAAAATAAGACTTAAAGTACAGTACTTACATTGACCCATGGATAAGTCGACTCAGGTCTTTTGGTTAATTTTTTAACCTAAATTTCTAGACTTATACATGACTATATACAGTAATAATGAATTTGATTTCATTAACACAATTTTTCAGTATTCAGAGAGAAAAGAGCTGTTCAGAGAACAGGAAACATGTTCTCTCCTCCAGCTGCCAGCTACTCAATGGATGAGCAAATGTGAAGAATGGGAATCTTAAACCTTTGCCACATGTTTTTTTTTTAAGCACTCAGGTTTTGGCTGAATGCATGATATAACTCTATTCTATTTTTAATTGACACAAATCAGACACATTAAGAAGATGTGTATTGGTTATATAGTTTGCGTAATTTATTATGCCTCTGACAACCCTGGCAGAAACACGTAACTGAACATTAAAAAACAAAGGATCCTGTAGAATTCAGGCTGCTGGCTGCTGAATAGCATATTCTGAATCACAGATACAATACATTTACTTTGCCTGCTCCTAGCAAAGAAAGCTTAACTAGCAAAGAACAAGGGGAAACTAGGTTAATGACTGAAGCAGAAAGATGCGGTAGTCTAAATGCTGTCACTGAATTATTAAGCCTTTTTAGGTGAGCCACAGGAAGAATTATAACTAAATGACATTTCCTACTTTTCAGATCTCTCCTGCAATAACCTTTTCTCCATTTCAGCCACATGTCAATATTGTAGCAGCAGTGTCAATCTGAAGCCAAATGTTTCCTAAAGTGAAAAGTATTTTGACTACTACATTTCCATGATTAAAAAAACAAAACAAAAACAAAACAAAACCAATCACACTTCACAGACATTTGTGAACGCAGTCCTGTGCACTTACCTGGAAGTGAAGATTAAGACATCTGCCCATTTTTGCTCCTGTCATTTTCAGATTTTAAGTTCTCATCTATCTAATTTCTGCATCAATTTGCAATTTACTGTTAAAAAAAAACCTACATGGAGATGTGTGTGTGTACATTTATGCTCATTTCACATTCTATGTGCAGTTCTGCTTAATATATGCATTTCTGCAAGCAATTTCTCAAAATACAATGTATTTTATGTTATATCCACTAATATATGCATTGTGGTACATACCTATGACAGAACTGCATAATAAAATTTAGAGAACACTAAAGTATAACTGCCTTTTTTATTTGCATATTCCTCCAAGAAGTGCAAATTAGGTAGTTTTGCATTAAAATACTAGCTGAATAGACTTGGTTCTCCATCCCTGCCTGGCAATTAAGATTCCCTGGACATGGAAGGAACTACAGGATCAGTTGCACTGGGATGCAATATGCTGCATGTGCAAAAAATATTGAAAGACAAGCTTATGGAATCCAATTGTCTGCCATTTGCAAGACTACTGGACACCTCAACATGGTTAAAAACAAATGAACAAAGAGGTAATACCTTTTGGAAGCTAGATGCCAAGTTAAATTGTGAAATATAAACAGACAATATTTACATATCAACTTTCTGTATAAACAATTTACAGAACAGAAGCGAGTAACCTACATCAGAGTTTGATTATACTTTAACAATACAACTAGCCTCTTTCAATTCACTTCAATAATAACTGAAAATTACAGAAGTTGCCTATTTACTTATTTGTGTGATTTATATCCTGCCTTTATCCTTCTACAGGACTCAAAATGGTCTATGTATAAGGCATTACTATCTGGGTGGATTAAGCGAAAATCAATACATCTTTGTCTATCATCTTTCATGATGACGTTTAATTAAGAAACCACAGAAAAATGGAGAACATTTTTTAAAATCCTATTTCATTTCTTGATTGTTTAAATGAAGCATAATAACCACCAGCTAAAGCCCATCCATTCCAGCCCACTCCATCCACATTTGCTTAAGAAGCCTGGTTTGTGGTGGCAACAAGCAGAAGAGTGCTGGGCTTTGGAGGCACCTCCAAGAAGTGTCTCTCTCCATTATGATCCGGTGAAGGTCCTGGAGGCTGAGCTGCGCAGCTTGTCCCCGTCTCTTGTAAAATGCTGCTGCTTCCATCGTCATTTCCCAGAGAAGAACCTTCAGGCGGCTCGGTAAGCCTAATTGCAGTCTGCATTTGGTTTCCTAATTCCTCTATCAGTTTCCCAGGAACAGATGTAGATTGTAAAGAAGGCTTTGATTTTTCATTCCTAATATCTAACGTCAAAGCGCCTGCCTCTTGCCTTAATCCATTACAGTCAATAAGTGGGGCTGTCCTCTCGTCTTCGAGTGTACTTTGTAAAGGATTTATTTCCCCATCTTTGCTGGCTGAGGACTCTTGTTCCTCTGAATCAGAGTCTCCTGTCTCATATGATGAAGTGCTGCTTGAGCCTTCAGAGTCACTCGCCTCTCCTTTGGAGGGAGGCAGCGGCTGCTTACAAATGCCTGCGCCAGTGGCATTTAACTCCTTTTCTTCCTCTTGCACAAGAAGAGCGGCTGCTTCCAGCTCACTAAGTTCCAAACATAATTTGGCCTTAGTCAGCTCTGTTTTCTGCATGCATTCAGCAAGAGCTGCCAACTTCTTTGACCTTAAAAAAAAGAAAGAAGGGTGGGGGGGGAAGAACACAGAAGACACTTTAGCATAATGATTCTCTTAGCTTTTTACCCTTGTAACCTCCTTTACACCTACATCTGGATGTCCCCTCCCCCCGCTTGACATAATATATGAATAAAAATATTTTGTTTGTTTAGTATGTGTATTTTCGTTCACACATTCATGTATATTTTGTGGTAATAGCTCTCCTCCTCTTTCAGGCAGAGGCTCCAAGTGCCCCCCTTGTCTTTCTCTTCCCTTCCAAGGGAGAAAAGATTTGGGAAGAGGAAGAGCAGGAGGGATCAGGGCCTCCAAGTCTTGTGTTTCCCCTTGAGCAACTCTTGTACACACATCCCTGGGGGTCCCTCCTCAATATTTGAGATCCACAGCTTTAGCATACTCTATTTGACTGCCATGAATGCAGAGATAATTGAACCAACTGATTTCAACCATGACAAAGATATAATTAAGCAACGATGAGAGCTCCCAGTATTGGGACTAGCCAAATTTCCTAAATAGACATGAACTGCTACACTGCCTGTTTTTTAATTAGTTACTAGCCATTTGCCACTGCTGCTGTTGCTTTGTGTGCCTTCAAATCAACTCTGACCTATAGCAATCCTATTATAGGGTGTTCTTGGCAAGATTTGTTCAGAAGGGGTTCACATAAGTTGGAAACGACTTGAAGGCACACAACAACAACAAGTGCATAAAGTTGAGGCTGGGTGACTTGGGCTGTGCAAGTTCTATTTTTATTTTTATTTTTTGGGGGGGAATGGGATCTTCCATATCATTTTTAATTGATTTCTAGTATTCATTCCATGGTATCTACCAAGTGAAACAAAAAAGCAAAAAGGCATTAGCCTTCTTAGAGGTATGATGCCAACCTAGCCTCTCTTAATCCTTATCTACGACAGGAGAGGCTAACAACATCCAATTCTGTGACAGATTTTCTAAAAATAAGTGACAATAAGCTAAATGGTTGTTTTTAGGCAGGGAAGTATTTTTTTTAAAGAGGGAGGCTTGAAATGTGATTACTCCCACAAAGATGTCAGCCCCATTCTGAAAAGACTGAGGGGTTGTCTGCACAGGCCCAAAGGCCAGTGTTTCTCCTGCCTCACGTCATCCACTTCAGATGACACAAGCCAAAACCCCGAGGGCAGGATTGAGCCTGATCTTGCCAGACTGGATATGGATCAAATGGATCTGGCCCAATCCTAGGGTAAACAGCTATTACCCTGGGGAAATGTGAACTCTGGTTTGCTTAGGTTTCCAAGGAAACCCACTGCAAAACGTTACTGTTCAGACATCTCCCTGCGCTCCTTACCTTGCTACACCATTTTATTCAGAAGTCACCCTGTCATCGTGTCTGATGCGGTAATGGGGTGCCTGGCCACATGCAGTCAGATACCCCATTTCCGAGTAAGAGTGATGGTGCAGCCAGGTAAGGAGTGCGCACCAGTAGCGGGCCCCAAGTCAGTGCAGGGATGGGTGTGTAAACACCAGCCTGTCCCTGTGTCAACCCAGGTACTGATCTGGGTGAGCACTAGGGCTAAGATAGCATGGGCTCAGCCCATACTATCGTGGCCCGTCTGTTCAGCCCCTGAGAATCTATCTTTAAATACATGATGGACTGTCATACAAAAGATTGAGCAAACCTGTATGTATGTATATATTTTATTTTATTTATACACTACCTATCTCCCAATATTGGACCTAGGGGTTTGTTTTTCTGATCCAATATTGAACCTGAACCAATCAGTTCAAATTATAAGAAGATTCTGACTAAACATTAGAAGAACTTCCTGACAGTAAGAACTATGTGACAGTATGATAAGACTCCTTTGGAAGACTATGAACTCTTAATTGGAAGTTTCTCAACGGAGGTTAGATGGCTGCCTCTTGGGGCTGAATGCCCAAAAGACACTTCCTACCTTGAGTCCCTTCCAACTCTATAATTTTTGCAATTAGACCATTCCTGAATTTAGCCTCTTCCAGGGAAGCTTTCTATTTTACCTTTTATCCCTATGTAAGGCTTTTTCTTTTGGATAACAGGAAGATGACTGGCAGAAACATGGGAGTAATGGGAAAACAGTAACTGGCCATTTTTCTGGGAATCTGTTTATTGTAGTTGTTGCTGCTGATGTTGTGTGCTTTAAAGTCATTTCCAACTCATGGTGGCCCTAAGGTAAACCTATCACAGTGATTTTTGAGGCTGGGAGTGTATGACTGCCCTAGGTCACCCAGTGGGTTTTATGGCCAAGCAGGGATTTGAACCCCAGTCTCCAGTCGTAGCTCAAACCACTACATCATGCTGGTTCCTGGGCATCTGTTTAGAACACCTGAAAAACTCAATTAATACTGCTGTTTAGCTGGAGAGGGTTTATATAATCCTCTCTATTCCTTAAAAAAAACAAAACAAGAATACAAAACCATGCTCCGATGTACTGTAGGGAGAATACTAATCAAGTGGTTTTCATTGCAACTTAATGAAAGATCTCCTTGGGAAATGCCAAGTGTAACCAGCACAAGACAGGTGAAATGTGTATTTTTGGACACAGTTTATGCTCGCCTGCTGTACTAGGACAGGAACATAAAAGTCAAATGGATGAGTTGCGGTTTTACTTATATACAACATTTCTACCCTGCCCTAATCATAAGCTTTGGGGTAGCTTACAATAAAATCACTGTACGATTTAAAATGCAGAATAAAACAATATTTAAAACAATAAAAGTAATTTCAACGTTCTAAAATCATCCAAAACAACTGCATTGTTTAAAAAGTTGAAATCAAACTACTATAAAACCATGTAGGTATACATACAGAATGACACTGTTAGACCCCAAAGGCTTTTTAGAAAAAATCAGGTTTTAACTTGGTGATGAATCAAGTCCAACACTAGTGTCACTTGGGTCTCCAGGGAGAGAGCATTCTACAGTTGGGGTGCCACAACTGAGAAGGCCCGCCCTCTCTCATGTCCTCTCATGGTGCCATCTCTCATGTCCTCACATTGCTACCATTGGTGGGAAACAGAGGAGGGACCCTGAAGCAGATCTCAATTATTGGGCAGGCCCATATGGAGAGAGAGTGTGTGTTGTGTGCCTTCAAGTTAATTCCACATTATGGCAATTCTAAAGCCTATCATGGGGTTTCCTTGGCAAGATTTGTTCAGAGTTTACCATTGGTTCTCCATAAGGAAAGAGAATCTCCTTCAAATATGTAAGTCACAAAGCATTTAGGGCTTTAAATGTCATTACCAGCACCCTGAACTCAGGCCAGAAACATACTGGCACCCAGTTCAATTCCTGACCCCAACCTGATATATGATTTCCACATGTTCTTTTCTTTTAAGTTAAATTGCTTGCTTTGAAGTTCTGCAATAAGGGGAAATAAGGCATTGTTCCACAGAAAAACAAAAGATGCCTCACTTTTTATAAAATTCCATAGAATTTTATATTTCCATATACTTCATACTTCCATAGGGGAAAAAAGATGCTCTTTAAGGAGTCCTTGACCCCAAAATCATGCTTTTTTGCAAATTTGTTGTGACACCGTTCATATAATGAAATATTATTTATTCCCTCACTGAACACTTGAAAGGATGAGGTATGTATATTCCGTTTTTATCAATTAATTATCTGCCCTTGATGGATGGAAAGAGGGAAGTATCTTGACAAGTGAAATGTTTAACCTTTTAGAGCAAGAGAACTTTCTCAGGCATTTTGCACTGATTTAAAATCAAGCAGTAAAAAGGGTGGCAACTAGACAGATGGTTTGCTTGGCAAATGGGCAATAAAAGGAGGAAGGGAAAATCCTATTCCTGCTGTTGGGCACTAAGGAGGTGATGGCAGAAGGTAACACATCCAGCATTTGCACAGTTGATGGGCATCTGAAGTTAGCAGCCTGTTATCCACTAAGAAGACATGTGTTCAGTGCTGAATGGTACTCCTAACTTCCAATACTGTTTCCAGATGCCCTAAGCTTGAGGTAAGGGTAGGACATCTACCCAATCCCATCAACACACCATATTGCATTTTATCTAGCAACCCTGCCCACTGATAAGTATAACAACAAAAAGTTTTTACAGTGGGCCCTCCACATTCACTGGGGTTAGGGTCACAGGGCCCCCATGAAAGTGGGAAAACTGCAATTAAAAAAAACAACAACTTTTTTTAACCTTGAGAGCACTTCTCTAGGAATCTCTAGGTCCTCCAGCATGACTATGGTCAACTTCTGGCAGAGTCACACTGGAGGACCTTGACACTCGTGAAGAGAACATGTTAATTAAACCCACAAATAACTGAATCTGCAAAAGTCAAACCCACAAATGTGAAGGACCAACTGTATGTACAGTTATGATGGAATCAAAGGAGGGAAGGAACCAGCAACATGCAAAAGAATGCCTGGGTGGAATCCCAAAGGAACAGAAAAAGAAAGGCTCACTAGCCCAAGACATTTCAAATCCGGATGCACTTTAAAAGCACACCACTATATCCCCTAGTGTTTGCCATGATTTTTTAAGTTCTCCAGAAGAAGAATTTTTAATTTAAAGCATGTTTGGCCAATAAAATCTTTTGTTGTTGTTGTACATTCTAGGGATTTATTTTCCCACTTTTCTTCTTGCCTATATTGGTTTTAAACATGGTGTTTGCTAAAATTCAGGGTAAATATGTAAGGGTACCTGTGCTCAAAAATTCTTAGATTAAAAAAGAAACAAAGGGTTGCCTAACCACTGGAGCCACAAGATTGGACAAATTCTTGCCTGGCCTGATTAGCATCTTTCCCTCTGGGCAAATGGATAACATGAAACAAATGGCACCTTTGTGTAAGAAGTTTTGAATCTAAATTGTTTGCTCCAAACAGTTCCTTTCACTTCTCGTACCTTTTTTCCTACCACTCCATTAAAGAGCAGCCTGCTTGTTCAATTAAAAAGAATACCAAGGGAATTATAAATGAAATAAATGAATGGCTTCAGTAGCTAATTGGCCATGGCATAATAACTAATCTGTAACACTTGGATTAATGGAGGCTTAATTGGAAGTGCGTGTTATGTGTGTGTGCGTGATTTCCCTTAAATGTTGGGAAATGTTTTAGCTACAGTATTTTCCTTTTAACTTATATAGTAACCTGCTCTGCGTCCTATTTTGAGTGAAGGTTGGGATGTAAATCAAATCCAACATTTTATGCTATCTGAATGCTTTTAAATGTTCTTACAGAAATTGAACTGAGTTGCACTTTTGCTTTTCTGAGAATGCTGAGATGCGAGATCATACCGAGCCCACTGAGAAACATCCAGTTATTCAGTATAGTCTTCTCTCATGGCATTCCTCAAGATTTCAGGCAGTAGTTTGCCTTGCTCCTTGAGATTCTTCAGCTCAAAGTACCAAGTCTTGACCTTGGACCTCATATATGGGCTCTGCTGCAAAGCTTCCACCTTTCCCTTAATAGTCTTATAATTGGGGTTGAACTAAAACATTTTGTTGGAACATTTTTTTTAAAGGTGTTGCACTGCCTCCTGGAATGAATGCAATTCAGAAAAGGGTGAGAGCACAAGAAGCATCATCCCATCCTTTCCACATGCTTTTAAGTAAAATTCCTTTAGGAGATAAAAAAAAAAAATCACTGTGCGTTACACTGAGTAATTATCCCCCTTGGGAACTAAAATATAAAGATCTTTAAAATCATTCAGCTGAGAGAACAAGCACTTTAACTTTTGCCTCACAGGAGCTGTGTATTACATTATCAGCTGCTCACTCTGGTGTCACTGTGTCATGCCTGGCAGGTTAGCAGGGTTTGGCAGAGGAAATGAAACCCAGTCAGTTACGGCAGGATTTATAGCAGACCTGCTGTTGCAGGAAGTGGTGAAAAGTTGATTGATAGCCTGAGACAAAACTCTACTGCAAAAAAACAGGATGTATGTCTGCTATTTATACCTGGTTTCCATTTCTTTCTTTCTCTCTCCCTCCTGCTCCATATTTCATGCAATTTTATTGCTCTTTTTTGGTTCCCTTCTTTGCTTTTAAAAAAGCTTCCTGGTAAAGAATGCTTTCTATCTGCAAACAAGACAGACTTTCTCTCCCTCCCCCCCCCGTGACCTCCGTTTCATGACACATACCAGGGCAATTAACCTCTCCTAAATATTGTCCCACAGTAGTTCATTTGGGACCGGAAGGACTTAAAATTACAATGCAGCTATCACCTTGAGAGATCATCTCTGTTTTGAGATAATGTTTCAGATGCAGGGAGTGGTCTGTAACTTAAGTAACAAATAAAAACATTCTTTCAGAAGCAAGAGTGTATGAGTAAGGCAGAAGATCCACAGAGATTCTCTGGAAGTCCAAAATATGTACAACAGAAAGACATTTGCCCATCCTTTGAAATCAGAGGGACTCTAGCAGGGCTGGACTGGTTTAAACCAAATGACTTAGTCTTAGGGCCTTTGCAGATTGCCAGAAATAGTGCAAATTGAGTCCACTTTAATTGTTAGAGTTAGTGCGAGGGAATCATGGGAATTTTTTTTTCTGAGACATTGAGCCTTCTCTGTCAGAGAGCTCTGGTGCCACAATAAAATACAGTTCCCATGATTCCCTAACCATAACCATAACCCTTAAAGTGGACTCAGTTTGCACTATTTCTAGCAGTCTGCAAAGGTCTTTACTCCTGGTTTTGGAAGGGTTTTTTTTTGGGGGGGGTTATCCTTATTTCTTTTAAAATCTGGTTATTATTAGTATTTTCCAACCCTCTTACTGGAACAAAAAAATCATACCATTTTAACTGAGAACAACATCTGAAAAAATGTAGGCCTATGATTAACATTGTCATATTTTTCTTTTCTCCGGTATGATTTTTAACACTTTTGCCTGATGAAGAAGCCAGAGGAGCTATGAAAGCTTGCACTTGTATTTTGTGCATTTTAAAGATATCATTATTTCATGAATTTTGGAGACTTAAAGAATTATACTTAAAGGGGAGGGGGAGAGCCTTTTCCAACATCTGGAAGAAGTGTCCATACATAGTCTATATACTTATGTATACTGTATATACTCATGTGTAAGTCTAGAAGTTTTAGTCACAAAATTGACCCCAAAAGCTTGGGCTTACTTATCCATGGGTCAATGTAAATACTGTACTTTAACTCTTATAAAAAATGGGACTATTCCCTGGTGAAAGGCAAGTGCGTAATTTTGTAGGTTCTTTGACATCATTTTCCATTCCTTCATCATTTAGATCCTTTGTTGCATGCCCCTAAGTTTTACCATCGACTTATCCATGGGTTATATCAAAATCCATAATTTTGGCCCAAAAACCTGGCCCGGACCTATACATGAGGTCAACTTATAGTCGAGTATATATCATTAGTTCTAGAAATTCTAGTCAAAAAACTGACCCCCAAAAAACTGACCCAACTTACCCATAGATCAATGTAAGTACTCTACTTTAACTCACAAAATAAGAACCATCCCCTGGTGAAAGGTAAGAGTGTAATCTGTCCTGGAAGCACTGACCTCCCTCTACTATCTCATCCATCCTCCTTTAGTGTGAGCACAAACAGTTATGCCTTTGTTAAGTTCTTTGTTATTGTTTTCCTTTGCTTCATCTTTTACATCTTTTGTTACATGACCCTAAGGACCTTATCAAACGCTGGCCACGAAGCGAAGAATAAGCGAAAAATACCCGAAGTAGGAATAAATTCAGTTCTATAGCGAAACGAACGGAATATCGCCCATTTGGCCATTGCACAATTAATACGAAGGCTCCCTTCTCTCCCGTCACAAAAAGCTGGCATCGTAGAATGTGGATGGCAAGGATGGGAGGAAGGAGTCGGGAGGAAAGGCAGCCAAGGGGACCGAGGAGGAGGAGGAGGGCTGGAGGACTGGAGAAGGGAAGGCAGCCCACAGTGGCGTGTCGGTGGGGAAAAATGCGAGAGAGATCGCCTCCCTCTTCCCTCCTCCTCTCCTTCTTTTCTCCAATCCGGTTTGCCTTTTGCCAAGGCAATCCCTTCCCCTCGCTGGGATTTTCTCTCCGCCTACCATTGCGCAATGAATGCGAAGGCTCCCTTGTACTTCCCCGACAAACCGAATGTCAAAATCTCTCTATTCCTTACGGATTAGCTCCGTGTTCTGCCGAGTTCAGGGGCAGCGTCGTGTATAAACACGGGGAAACAATACGGATTAGCTCCGTGTTCTGGGGCAGCGTCATGTATAAACACAGGGAAATAATATGTATTAGCTGTGGATGCCCTTTGGATTAGCTCTGCTTCAGACCCCATGTGATAAGGTCCTAAGTTTTACCTTCGACTTATCCATGAGTCGTATCAAAATCCATAATTTTGGCTCCAAAATGTGCCCTCAATTTATACACGAGGTCAACTTATCATCGAGTATATACAGTAGTAATATCCAGCTGTTGTTAGGCCTATATCAATCACGCCCAGAATGAAGGCTCACAACTGAAAATGACTTGATTATATGTCTAGCAAAGGATGTTCCTTCTGTTCACAAATCATCACTGAATGTACCTGGCAGACAAAGGAAACTATTTGCAGAAGACTGTAAAATTTCCATAGGACAAAGAAAAGGAAGTGGTGTCAAACTACATTAGCTGCAAATTGTTTAGGGCTTTATGAGACAGATTGATACTGATGAAGATGGGTGTTTTTTTAGAGCTCAGAAGCACTAAGTGGGGTGCACCACAAAGTGACTGCCAGGTGTTTGATGGCAGTTTTAAAAGTCACTTAAAGTTCAGTTGCAAATAATTCATTTTAAAGAACAGGCCTATAAGTTTATCACCCGTAAAACTGCAACAGTTCTGTCTTTACTGCCCCCAGGGCTTGCTCCCACAATACAGTAAGGGTTGCAATGCCACACGATAAAAGAAATATATTTTGTTGTAATATAACCACCACCTCTTCTCAGTGGAAAAGCTGGAGCAATTAAGGTATTCGAGCATGAGAAGGTTCACACTCTGGTATGTGCACAGAAATTAAGAACAACACACCCACACTTTTGAAAAGACAAGCAGCAACATTATCAGAATAAATATTACACATGTTGGGCTCCCAGCCAGATCAGCAAACTTCAGAACTTCAGAAGCACTGCAGTAGCTCAAGGGTCTGGCTCAGAGCCAGACACACGTATTACTCATTCAAACAAGACCCAGGCATTTATTTTCAGAGATATGGAAGCAATCACTTGTCTTCCAGTTCTGCTGCAAAACACAGTCCTGAGCACAGGTACATCATATCATCTGTGCGGGGGGAGCACTTCCTGTCACATGAGCACCCCCAACAGGTATCCCTTTCTGTGACAAAGACAAGACAAACAGCTGCCATCAAAGGAGCACAACCACAGTGCCAAGTGGCTGAAGAAAACATCTTGAGAAAAGCAGTCATATTGTCAAGAACAGCTCTTCGACTGTAGTCCCAGGAAAGGAAAATCCTTGTCAGAACAAGCCGCAGGATGCTCTGGGAACTTCTTGGTGATGGATATATTTTCAACATATGCATTCCCCTGACAAATAATGAATCTGCCCCCCTCCAAAGCTTCCATTATCATTTTTATGTTGACCTGATTCTTTTTTTTTTTTTTAAGAAAGCTTTGTTGAAAACAATCACCCACTGGGACTGCCAGAATATTCATCTCCTTGCAGAGAAATCTTCAGCTCCAACTGTATCCTCAGGCCCTTTCTGACAGTATCAAAGTGTGAACTTTTCCTTGCTAAAAGGGTTCATGTCCTGCTCCCACTGGTGCCAGTACTCTCAGTTTTTATTTCCCCTCCCCTATCCAATCCACTTTCCCCATCTGCTAGCTGCTCCCTTTGGAAAAACCTTCCTTCTCTATCATATATTAGCCACATACATTTCCATTGTTCCCTTGAGTTGTGCAGACTCTCTTGTTTCTTTGAGTAAGACTAATTATATTCCCAAACTAAGCAATTCTGCCTTTTTCCTGAGGATTTATTTCATTACTCTGTCTGCAATAATATACCAAGAATCAAACTCCTTTGAGAATCAGGTACATCTTGTCTGACTGTAGATTGATAGATAAATGTACAGTATGAAACAAGAAAAAACCTTGAAACAGCACGTTCATCTCTCTCTGGCCATTAGGATACAATTATTTCTCATTTTCTGTCTGGTGACCTTAGTCAGAAGGTGCCTGACGTCTCTAAAAAACTTGTTTTAATTCCACTGGGTACATCTACTTACATTCATTCATTATGCAGATCAAAACATAATGTCTTAGATCCAGTATATTTGTGGGCAATGTACCATTCACAGGACTCTTCCACTAGAGGAGAAGATATGATCTCCCAGCAGGCCTTTGTGTGCCCCCCCCCAGTTGCTCTGGCCCTGTAGAAGAACATGGGGAGCTATACATAATGTTTTCAGGGGGGAGGGAGATAAACAAAGATTTCCTTTCCTCTTCCTCTAGTAGGACTCCCTCACAGCTGGATCTGTATTTCAGTCCCTGATGTGAATGAAAGAGTCAACAACAACAACAACAATTATTATTATTATTATTATATCCCGCCCCTCTGCAGAGCAATCGGGGCGGCTTACAACATTAAAATTACCGTACAGATACATTACAATACAATATAAACACAGCCTAAACATTCCAAAACCCACTCGCCCCTTAAAAAGGTATTAAACAAGAATATAAATTAAAACATGTTTAAAAGAAATCTCACAAGAGCAAACAGTGACAAACAATAGCAGCGACTACAGCAGACAGTGGGAGAGGAGAGGATGGGCTAACTCCTGAGGCCAGGAATCTAGTCAGGAAAGGCCTGCTGGAGGAGATCCGTCTTAACAGCTTTTTTGGAAGCTGCTTAAGGTCGTAATACGTCGGATCTCATCCGGCAGGCCGTTCCATAATCTGGGAGCGGTTGCCGAGAAGGCCCTCTGGGAGATTGCAGACAGCCTCATTGTTATTGGCTGCAGCAAATTCCTCCCAGAGGACCGAAGTGCGCGGGGTAGAGGCAGTCCCAAAGATAGGCTGGACCCAAGCCATTTAGGGATTTAAAGGTAATGACCAATACCTTATACTGGGCCTGGAAACTAATAGGCAGCCAGTGAAGAGACTTTAAGACTGGGGTTATGTGACCTCTTCTTGATGTACCGGAGATCAATCTGGCTGCCATGTTCTGTACTAATTGAAATTTCTGGACCAAGCAAAAGCAAAAAGCAAAGCAGCTTATTTATATACCGCTTCATATCACGCTATGGGATGTCTAAGCGGTTTACAACTGTGAGCTGATTGCCCCCCAACAATCTGGGTACTCATTTTAGCGACCTCGGAAGGATGCAGGCCTGAGTCAAGCCTCAGCCCTGGCTGGTATTGAACTCGCAACCTTGTGGTCTATGAGTGAGTGGCTGCAGTACAGGCATTTAACCACTGCGCCACCAGGGTAGCCCCATGTAGAGTGCATTACAGAAATTAAGACGGGAGGTTACCAGCGTGTGCACCACAGTTTCAAGGTCCTTAACTTCCAGGAAAGGGTGCAGTTGGTGTATCAGCCGAAGCTGATAACAGGCGCTCCTAACCGTTGCATTTACCTGCTTAGTCATCTAGAGCGACGAATCCAGGAGCACTCCCAGACTGCAAACACAATTCTTCACGGAGAGTGTGACCCCGTCCAGGACTGGAGGTTGTATTCCAATACCTAGTTTCAGGGCCGCTACTATGAGTACCTCCGTTTTATCTGGATTTAGTCTCAATCTGTTTTTCCTCATCCAGCCCATTACTGCCTTAAGACAGTCACTGAAGACCGAGACATGGAGAAATATATCTGGGTGTCATCAGCATACTGATATCACCCCGCCCCATGACTCTGAATGATCTCTCCCAGTGGTTTCATATATATGTTGAACAGCATCGGAGACAGGATGGCGCTTTGAGGGACGCCGCAATTAAGCTCTTTTCTTGCAGAGCAACTGTCTCCAAGCAACACCTTCTGGAATCTGCCCAAGAGGAAGGAATGGAACCACTGCAATGCAGTGCCTCCGATTCCTAACCTACTCAGGCGATACAAGAGGATGTTGTGATCGACTGTGTCAAAAGCCGCTGAGAGGTCTAGGAGCACCAGCAGGGTCACACTACCCCTGTTGGTGCCCAGACGAAGGTCATCAGCCAAGGCAACCATGGCAGTCTTAACTCCAAATCCTGTCCTAAAGCTAGTCTGAAATGGATCTATATAATCGGTTTCTCCCAAGACAGCTTGGAGTTGAAGAGCAACCGCCCTCTCGATCACTTTGCTTAAGAAAGGTAGTAAGGAGACTGGCCTAAAGTTGTTCATATCCAGAGGGTCCAGGGAAGGTTTTTTTCAGAAGCAGCCTAACAACTGCTTCCTTTAAACAAGAATGTGACCTTCCCTGAGGGATGCATTGATGATGTCCCTGAGGAACACCCTCAAGGCATCCCCCCAAGACAGCCAGCCATGATGGGCAAGTATCGAGAGGGCAGATCGTTTTTCTCACTCTACCAAGTAGCTTGTCCATGTCATTGGTACAGATTGAAACTGATCCAGTATAATTTCATTAGCGAAGTTGCTGGACACCTCATCAATTGATTCTGTTACAACACTGGTGTCTAAGTTGGCTCTTATCTGAGAGATTTTATCTGCAAAGAAGGTGTTAAACGCATCACAGCAGGCCCTTGTCAGGATAAGTAGTGGATTCTGCACAGGTGGAACCCGTGACAGCTCCCCTACCACTCTAAACAGCTCCGCTGGATGGGACTCTGCAGACGCAATATGTGCAGAGAAGAAAAGTCTCTGCGCTGCACGTATTGCCTCTCAATAGGAAAAAAGAAACTTTCTAGGTTCCAGCCCTGTAACTTAGCCATCGCTAACTCTTCTTGTTCATATGCCACAGCAACATCTGGAAAACTTTGCAAAATTGCCTTTGCAAACCTATCTAGATCAAACATCTAACAAAACTTACTTTTTTGTTGCCAGCCATTAGTAGCCCTCTCACTGGAGTTTTACATGTCCAATAAAGTCCCCCGTCCACTTCATAATGTGGAATTCAGCAGCAATACATTGTTTTTTGTGCCATGAAGTTCAGCTCTTAAAACTCTGACATTGTTCTTCATCAACTCATTTAAAGTGATGTGACTAACTCCAGAAGGACAAACAAACACATGAACCAAGTTGGTATGAATCAGATATAGGCAGACAACAGCTCCCCTGTATTCTGCTTTGACACCTATTAACTGGGGGGAAATCTCTAGGAATCATTTCAAGCAGATTCCTGTAACAACATATTTTTAGTTTTTCTTATCTGTTTACCATTGATTTGGTAGGTTGCAAGGTTTGTGCTGACTGCACATAGATCCTGACTACATTCCTGTAAACAGCAATACATGGCTTCTATGTTCTTTTCCAATTCAATCCTGTAAATGTTAATTTTATCTGCATTGTTTGCTTTGCTCTATACTGGACTTTAATAAAGTATTAAGAATAAAAATGTTAATTCTAGAAAACCAGTCTAGGCTTAAGTCTCGTAATAGCTCACATCCACATGAGAGCCAGCTTTTAGGGGCTCTTGTTCTGAACTTTGGGTAATCTTATTTCAGGGGTAGGCAACCTTTCCCCTTTAAGGGCCGAGGGACTTCAGCTCCCAGAAGCCTCAGCCATGTTGGCCAATAGTCCCATGTAGGCCAATAGCTCCTGGGATTCTGGGAGCTGAAGTCCTTTGGCCCTTAAAGGGGAAAGGTTGCCTACCCCGGCCTAGAGCCATGATGACGAACTTATGGCACATGTGCCAGAGATGGCATGCGAAGCCATTTTCCCTGGCACGTGGAGGGCGAGGGGGAGGAAGAGGCATGCTTCTGTTCCTCCTCCTTCCTAGCCATCCCAGGCCCTCTCCAGAGGCAGCTGAAGGCCAGGGATGGCATGGGGAGGAGGAGAGGAATGCACCTGTTCCCCCCTCTCCCCCTCACCTTCAGCTGTTTCTGCCATATTTCAGCATGATACAAATTCAGGAGCTATGCTAACCATAGTCTTTAGAATGCATTCATACACATGTGTACATGCATCCTAGAAATGCCTGGAATTGAACTCTGGATTTTCTGTTTGCAAAGCACTGTGTTCTGTCATTCAATGTCTCCTCACCAAACCTGACTATTGCTGACAGAAACCTGCTAAACAGGAATGTTCAGGCGTACCCTTTTTTCTTCTGTAAAAATAAACAAACTTGGTAATTTGATGTTCCAAGTATCAAAAAACTACCTGCTGCGAACAAGCAAAGCTACCAGCAAAAGACATCTATGCCAGTGGGAGAAAACTAAGCCAAGCTGCGGAAAGCACAGTGCAAACAACTCCCCAAGAGAAGAACTAGGAGATGGGGCATTGCTCAATAATCATTATGCACTGAAGGAGAAAAACAAAAAAGACTGTGAATGTGACCCCAGGCAGCTTAGCCAAGACAAGAAAGTGTGTGAAGCAAAGCAGAGGGACAGAGGGACCTGGTAAATGTGCCCTGAAGTTTTAAAGCTCTTCTGATAACCATTTAATTTAGTAAGATTAAAGCCACTCATTTTTAATTCTCCCATGTGATTAATTGAGTCTTGTGATTACATTAAGGTGTACTCATACAGTAAGTACATTTGCAGTAATGATAGCTTATTATTATGCCAAGAGTGATCCTACATAAACAAGTATAATAAGGCCTTTTCAAAGTGTTGTGCTTGGTAATTATCGCTTGACGTAGTGCCAACTGCTTAAGGAAAATGTTTAATTGAACGCTAAATTGATCTTATCCATGTTTTTAGTTTACAGCTTTAGGGAACAGACAAAGTAATGGAGCTAGCATCCTAGAAGTTGCCCACATATCTTGAGTGACAACTGAGAGTCAGCACCATACTGCTGAGGGCAAGACTGGTAGCATCATCTTGTTTCCCTTCTGTTCTTTTTGACTTATATTTTGTTCAAGACATCCTTAAACTTTCACTGTTTTTAGAAAACCTTTCAAAATTGGGTAACAAAACAATTTAGAAATGCCTTAGCTTGTTTTATTCAGTGTTAATATACCTTAACCAGGACAGCAGGGATGATTTTATAATGCAATTTTTTTCTGCACAAAAGTGTTGGGAGGCATGCTAGCACAAGTCATGGTTACAGACTGTAGACACATCTGGATAGAACAATTTCTATGGCACTCTTTCTAAATGATTTTTCTTGGAAAAGCATCAGATTGGAATCAGCCAAAAATCATTTCATCTTCAGTCCACTTAATTTTAAATCTCCTATCAGCAAACTCAAAAATAATAAGGAGCACTACTGTATTCTTCTCGTTCGAGCCCTAACAAGAACTGACTATAAATGAAGTTTCCACAATGTTCCTTACAGTCACCAGTTATAATATGCTACAACTCAATTCATCTTTCGTGTCACAAACTCTGAGATATTCATGTAGCCTTATGGCTCTAGGTCTGTTAAAAGATGCCGATTGTTGCTTTAGCGAATTTGTAACTACAGCCAAGAAAAAAAAAAATACAAAATATATGCATATTTACAAGATACATTTGAAGCAAATTTTTTCTAAGGATACAGAACAGAAGTTAAAACAAGTAAACATTTTAGACTGCCTCACATCTTAGGCTTTCTGCACCTGTACTGTAATATTATACACATATCATCTGGGATTCCAAACACATATACACCTACGCGTGCTGCAAGGACAGCCATGATTTCCTAGCGCATGTCTCTTTGTCAGTAAATTTGTGTTGCTTTTGTGAAGAAATAGCAAAGTTGTGTGGTAAATGCTTAATTAGTTTACATGTAGTGGGCCCTTGGTATCCACTGAGATTTGATTCCAGGACCCCCGTAGATATCAAAATCCATAGGTGCTCAAATCCCATTAAATACAATGGCATAGTAAAATGGTATCTTATATGCGTGTTTAAGGAATCCAAATTGGTTCAGTCAGTCATGAAGAAATGCTGACCACTATAACTTTAGAGTGGCTGAAGGTCTGGTTGAGGCTGTGATGACAAAACAGAAGCAGAAAATCATCTGGGACAATTCAAAAGGGAATGGGATTAGGAAATGGGTAGCTGAAGACAAAGAGCTAGAATAATGCTAAAGACAGAATGAGAGCTGAAGAGCTTCTATCAACTAGAAAATGAGAAGTAGCGACAGCAGCACTAACACCAAGATGAGAGTGCCAACTTGGAGGCTGAAATGCCAGGGCTGAAGAGGTTCTGTGGGAGACGGTGACTCCTCAGGCAGCCTTCAGGCAAAGTGAATGCCTGGATTCAAAGATATAGCTGTGTTAGTCTGTAGAATCAGTATATAGAGAGATCCTGCAGCACCTTTGAGACTAACTGAAAGAAATTGGCAGCATGAGCTTTCAAAGACTTCAGTCTACTTCCTCAGATGCATTTGATGGAGTGGAGGCCAGGCACAGATGTGATGGGACTAGCCTGTGGTGAGAGGAATAGATGAATGTAGGGTACCCAATATGAGGATGGGGTCAGATAGTGCTGAAGTGTGTGTAGTGAGTAAGAAACCCATTGTCTTTCTTCAATCCATTGCTGAGGGACTGTAGTTTGTGGATACATTCCAATTCTGCTGTTTCTCTTTCCAATCTACCTTTGTAGATCTTTTGTTCGTGGACTGCTGTTCTGAGGTCTGTGATGGAATGCCCTACATAGGGGTGCCTTACATTCATCTATTCCTCTCACCACAGGCTAGTCCAGGGACCGGCAAACTATGGCCCTTGGGCCAGTTTCGGCCCAGGTCGCTGGACTTACCGGCCCAGGCCGATCCCTGCCGCCGCCGCCATTTTGAAAATTAAAATGTCGGCTGCGACGCGTTTGCACATGTGCAGGAATACTGCGCATGCGCAAACGAGTTGCGGCCGCCATTTTTTTTTATTTTCAAAATGGCGGCGGCGGTGGCGGCGGTGGCAGTGGCGGCGTGCCCTGGGTAAAGTTTATTTACATGTGCTGAGTCTTGATTTTGGTGTTCTTCAGGACTGGTAGCCAAACTTTGTTTACTTTCAGGGATTCTTATTTCCTGTTGAAGTTGTCCAGGTATTTGAGGATTTCAATGGCTTCCCTATGTATTCACCCAGGATCGGGGGGGTTTCCCAGCAGACAATGGATCACTAATTAAATAGACACTAATCCTCCTTGCATATCCTCCCACCTTGAGGCCTTGCCATTCAACAACAGAACAAAACACAGATTAACAGGTAAATCACTCCAACTAGGGTCACACAGTATATAGACCCCACACACTTCCATGCAACCATTCTCTGAAGATGCCAGCCACAGATGCAGGTGAAACATCATGAATAAATTCTTCTAGAACATGGCCTCATAGCCCGAAAAACCCACAAAAAATATGGATGCTGGTCGTGAAAGCCTTCAACTTCACATTGAATAAGAACAGCCTTACTTTTGCACAGTTCTTCTTAAATCAACCTGTATTATATGAGGATTAGCATTATTGATAAGAGGTGTATCTATTCCCCCCACCATCTCCCTACTGTGGCACAGCATGGCATCTAGCAATGTAAAGGGGAAAGACCATTTTAAAAAGCAAGCCAAGAGGACTCATGTAATAACCTGACTTTCTGCAATATGCTGTTTGTTTGGAGGATCTTATATGTTTTGTGATTCAAAAACATTCATAAACATCCCATCCTTCTTATTGGTATTTCCTGTGGATGGGTAGACACCTTAGTAACAAGCATTTCATTCCAGAGGAGATGACAGAAACCCCATCCAGCTCCAGCTCCAGCTGTGCACATGTTATGAGAAAACAACAGTAAATCCTAGAACAGCAAGCAAGTTGCAGATCCATCTCTCCAAGGAATACTGAGAAGAGTGATAGTTGTAGCCTGGCAGTAATCAGCACAGGTAAATTTGTTCCCCTGGCAGGCTGCACTGTCTTTGCTGAGTAATCTGTCCAGGCAGTTTTCTCTTTGTAAGTAAAGTAATTATGCTGTAGTTTCTGTGCCCAGCTCTGAACTTCTGATGGGCCATGCCCAGAATTACATTCACATGCTTGCTAAAAGCTGTTAAGGTTTATGGCAAGACAGATAATGGAAAAGGAAGGTGATCTGACATACCCTACAGTTCAGCATTTTACACTCCCCCCCCCCCCCCCCCGTTAATGGAACTATTTGCTCAGGTCACCTGTCAGCTTTAGAGAAATTAAATAATACCCTTTTGTAAATCAGTCAGCTATACTACTGAGCACAGGGTGGTGTCATTTTGTCTGTGAATGAATATTAGAGCAAAGTCTACTCTGAAAGAGAGAAGTGGTTGGTTCTCTGCTTTGTCATTTTGCAGAATTTTGATATTTGCTTTAAAATTTTGCCTAAGAACTTTCAAGGAATAGTTTCTGACATTAACTTACTTTAATATACACATACAC
Source organism: Phrynosoma blainvillii (assembly GCA_026167975.1). Taxonomy (NCBI): domain Eukaryota; kingdom Metazoa; phylum Chordata; class Lepidosauria; order Squamata; family Phrynosomatidae; genus Phrynosoma; species Phrynosoma blainvillii. The sequence goes on along the minus strand of JANUYF010000002.1, from coordinate 351,973,654 downwards.
AAAAACATAATGCCTTCTCTTTGTAGAGTTTACGTGGGCCTTTTTCTTCTACCAAAGCAGACTGTGAAACAGCAATCAGTTCCAGCTGAGAGGGAGGGGTCTGAATGAGCTGTTGACACTTTTCTCTAGCTATGGGCTGTGTATTTTGTACAGTAATGAAACAGTACTGTGGCCTGTTATGAACAATGGAAGTCTTCCAATTTTGTGGTATGTATTCTCTTCTGTAGTCCTGAATGGACTCAGAACTGTGAGCAGCCATGATCCTAGAAGAGGCAGGACATGTACCCAGGGTATCTGAATATCATATCAAATAGACAGTTTGGGAGCTGAAGGGAAGAATTCACACTTCTAAGACAGGAAGGCTAGGTGATTTACAGCAGGATGTTTTGTACCCAAGCAGGAGAATGCCCATTTACAATCCCATTCCCACCTTTGAAACACCTATCTCGAGTGATCTTTCCTATGCAGATTTGGCCCTTTGATGTATCTTTGCCTCATGCTATTTTTACCCTATATAAGGACCCAAATTTCCTTTGTTTCCTTGGGCTGGCTAGAATTCATGGTGACTCCATGCCACTTTGAATTCTGACTAGTTCCAACTCGCTGCAATCCCTCTCAGTGTGTTCCAATATGGCCGAGTCCAACACCATACCATCCAATTGGACCACTCCGAGTCACCACATTGATAATAAGTATTACCATTAGTGGAGCCTCTTGTTTTATTCCAACAATCAAACCCTTTTATTCCTTAGCTCTTGTGTGTGTGTGTGTGTGTGTGTGCTTGTTTTCATGTGTGTTTCCCCTAAATAAATTACAATTAATAACAAGAATTCTGCCTCCGTGAATTCCCTATCCTAGCACCTCCATATACAGATGGGAAACGATTTCTAGTGACTACTTGTAACTCGGTCCATTAATTGAGCTAATTAAAAATCCCCTAGTTCAAGAGTTACAGGCCTGGCCCTATCTTTGTGCCTTAGATCAGAGTTGCTAAGATCACTGGTGAGAAAGTAGTTTGTTTTTTCCAATTTACTGTACTTCTGTAAACGCTGTGCTTCTGTAAACTACTGTGTAGTTAAGATTTGAAATGCTGACTTAACACTGTGATGGATTTAGTCCATTCTGTGTTCTTGCTGCTGTCTATCCCATAATAGCTCATTCACCATAGCTATGTCTGAATGCACACATTATTATAGAAGCACACCAAAACAGAGATAATGTGGTGTTGTGATTTAAGTGCTGAACTACAACTCTAGAAGGTCTGGATTCAAAACCCTGTTTGACCATGGACACTCTCTCAGCCTCAGAGGAATGCAATGGCAAACTCCATCTGAATAAACCTGCTATCATGATACAAGTCAGATACAAGTCAGAAATGACTTAAGGGCACACAGTAGCAGCAATCCAAAATCTCAAATTCTTTCTCAGTAACCTTTTCAGCACTCCGTTGTTGTTGTTGTTGTTGTTGTTGTGTTTTCAAGTTGTTTCCGACTTATGGAGACCCTAAGGCTAACTTATCATGGGTTTTGGGGTTGTTGTTTTTTGCAAGATTTGTTCAGAGATGGTTTGCCATTGCCTTCCCGAGGCTGAGAACATGTGATTTGCCCAAGGTCACCCAGTGGGTTTCATGGCTGACATGGGATTCAAACCTTGGTCTCCAGAGTCATAGTCCAATACTCAAACCACTATGCCATGCTGGCTGACTTGAGGAAATATAAAATCTGTCATTCCCAGCCTGAGATGCTAAGCAGTCCTTGTGGATACTTGGGAAAATTCTTGCACTAGCTATTGTGTTACATTCAGCACAATTCTATGCATGCCTATTCAGAAGGGTATTCCATTTAGTTTTAGTGGGCTTACCCCCTAATAAAGGTAGCAGGAATAAATATAAGAAGACTGCCTGCTTCTTTTCCACCAAAGCTTCCTCCCCCTTCCTTCTTCTCATTCATGTTTTGTTATATGCAGCTGGAGGTAGGGGCCTATAGGACAGGTTCTGCATAATATACATACATTTCCTTTTACTTCTCACCCCTGCTGTATGGGCACACATGCCGCAGAGAAGATCTAAAAGAAAAGTTGACAACAAACAGAAAAGCCAAGGCTTCTGAACTTAACTAGAGGATGTTAACATTCCTTCTCACTGACTGATCTAGACAGACAATGACACAAGCAGGAACAGAGAATCACAGCAGAGTTAGCTTCCCCCCACAGAACTGCTTACATTTTCTCCCTTGATGGTGTTTTATCTAAATGTTAGGTTAGTTGTCTTCAATGTTCTACAAAACAGCTTTTGTAGACAAGAAAGCCACTGGTGTGTTATATAACCCTTTAGAAAATCCTTCTAGAAAGGGCAGATGACTACCTTCCAATGATAATGCTAACACAGCTGGGTTTTTTTTGCTTTTGTTTTCTGCATTCAAAGAGAGTCAAGGAGGCCATCTGCACTAACCTTCCAAAACTGTAAGAAATCAGGAGTTAAGGTTCTACACCTTAGAAATAAAATTTTTGAACATTTCAGCTGCAAATGCAGAGATGATAAAAAGCTGTCATAATTTAATCACAGAAGGTGGAGAATTAAAATACACAAGACACTCAATTAAGCTTCAGTTTAAAATAGAAAGCTACACAGATGGACTCACTGAAGCAGCTCCTCTCACACAGAGCTAACCAGGGTCAGTAGTGTAGCAGATACTGAAGCACATATGTCATCATAAAAGGGGAGAAGACCCCTAAAAAAGCAAACAGTAGAATTTTCAAGGCAAGATTTTTTTTAAAAAAAATTAATCTTTAATCACAACAGTTTAAAAAAATCTGTCAGCTTTCAAAACTAAAGCATTTCTTTTCCGAAGGCAAAAAGTTTGAAAAATATTCAACATATGCTTGTTGTTTGTAGTATTCTGTAATGGCACTTCTGCCTTACACAAATAAACTGTTGTACAAACTATTGTCGAAAAATATTCCTGGGGAACTAGTTCATCATAGATTATACCTTCAACCGTACAAAAATTGGCTAGGAATGTCCCACATCACATCTTCTAGGCTTTTTCTAATGAGTACCTCACAATGAGTTGTCTGCAAACTTTGCAAATAATATATGCATTTAACCCTATGTGTATGTTTATTAAGAATTTATAATGCTTTCCATACTTACTCTGTAGAAAACAAGACAGATGGACTCATTTGCTCAGAATTCAGAAACTAACCCCCCCCCCTTTTTTAATTTTTTTTGCAGAAGACTCTGTCAGAATCACAGCATCTGAAGGGCTACACGATGCATTATTACTAACTGTTTCTAGTTTCCTTGCAAACGCATGCAACATGATGTGTCCTGTGGTAATTAGTGAGACTCAACAGGAACATAGCCTAAAGGGCAGATTAGTCTTTCATGGCATTGTGTACACAAATTATACACCATCTGAATACTACTGGTTTTATAATTGCAGCTTTTGCTAAGTAGCTGTGCAAATATCGTAGCTTTGGAACCTTGCATCTGTTCCTTATGTTCAGTGCAGTGACGCAGTACTCACTTGGCGGTTGCTGCTTGGTCTAAAGCAAATGCCAACATCATGGTTGACCAGGAAAACTTAGACTCTTCCATTCCTGTTTTCAGGGACCAACATTTTGCCACAGGAAAGTTCTTCCATCCATCTCAAAGCTATTTTCAAATGATTCAGACTATTCTTTCAAAGAGGAAAATTGGATGGTAGATAGTCTGGAAACCCAGTGTGGGTGGTAGTCTGATACAGGATCACTCAAGAATAAGTTTTATAACCACTCTGTGTACTCTTAATAATAATAATAATAATAATAATAATAATAATAATAATAATAAATTTTTATTTATAGCCCGCCCCTCTGCACGGCAATCGGGGTGGGTAACAACATTTAAAACAGACAAAGTTAAAAACATCCCCATGACCCATAATCCAACCCTCCCATCCCCTTAAAACAGAATTAAACTAAGGAAGAGTTAAAATCAGCAGTACAATAAAACGATATAACAATAAAACAGGAATCAGTGATATGAAACAAAATAAAAACTCATCTCCCAACAAACAGCTGTTATTCTGGGAAGGCCTGCCGGAAGAATCCGTCTTTACTGCCTTTTTAAAAGCAGCAAGAGTAGTAATGAGACGGATCTCGTCCGGCAGGCCATTCCAAAGTCTGGGAGCGGTTGCAGAGAAGGCCCTCTGGGAGGTCTGAGACAGCCTGGTTTTTATTGGCTGGAGCAGATTCCTCCCAGAGGACCAAAGGGCGCGGGGGGGGATCATATGGGGAGAGGCGGTCCCTAAGATAAGATGGACCCAAGCCATGTAGGGCTTTAAAGGTCAAAACCAACACCTTGTACTGGATCCGGAAACTAATCGGCAGCCAGTGGAGGGATTTAAGCACCGGTGTTATGTGCTCCCTCCTAGGTGTTCCTGTAATTAACCTGGCTGCCATGTTCTGCACCAGTTGTAGTGTCCGGGTTAGGCACAAGGGTAGCCCCATGTAGAGTGTGTTGCAGTAATCCAGGCGTGAGGTTACCAGGGCATGTTACCACAGCTTCCAGATCCCTCACATCCAGATAAGGGCGCAGTTGGCGTATCAGCCGGAGCTGATAACAGGCGCTCCTGACCGCCGTATTCACCTGACTAGTCATGTGAAGCGAAGAGTCAAGGAGTACCCCCAAACTGCGAACACAGCCCTTAGAGGAAAGTGTGACTCCATCTAGGACTGGAGACTGTATTCCCAGATCTGGTTTCGGGCCTGTAACTGTGAGTACCTCCATTTTGTCTGGATTCAACTTCAATCTGTTTTTCCTCATCCAATCCATTACCGCTCTGAGACAGTCATTAAGAGGAGAGATGCCATCTGAAGTCTGAGACGATGATCTGGTCATGGAGAGATATATCTGGGTGTCATCAGCGTACTGAAGACACTGCGCTCCATGCCTCCGAATGATCTCATCCAGCGGCTTCATGTAGATGTTGAATAACATCGGGGACAGGATGGCGCCCTGAGGGACGCCACAATTAAGCTCAATTTTAGATGAGCAACTGTCCCCAAGCCTCACCCTCTGGGATCTGCCCGAGAGGAAGGAATGGAACCACTGCAATTCCTAACTCTCTCAGGCGATCCAAGAGGATGGCATGATCTATAGTGTCAAAAGCCGCTGAGAGATCCAAGAGCACCAGCAGGGTCACACTACCCCTGTCGATGCCCAGGCGGAGGTCATCGGTCAGAGCAACCATGGCAGTCTCCACTCCATATCCTGTCCTGAAGCCGGTTTGAAATGGATTGAAATAATCGGTTTCATCCAAGACTGCTTGGAGTTGGGAAGCAACTGCCCTCTCGATCACCTTGCTTAAAAAAGGAAGCAAGGAGACTGGTCTATAGTTGTTTCTATCCAGGGGGTCCAGGGAGGGTTTTTTCAGGAGTGGCTTAATCGCCGCCTCCTTTAAACAAGATGGTATACTCTAGACTTACAGAAATAGTTATGATGGTGAATTAAAAGGAAAAGGAAATGGTGTGACATGATCCATGTAACAGCCAGGATGGACAAATAGAAATAGAAAAGGCAAGGGAGTGCTAAAGAAAACAGAAGTTAAATAGATAATGGTTTGAGACTAGCACCTGGCTAGGAGTAGAACTAAATCTTTTTGAATTGCATCTCCCAATATTCCTCACCATTAATTATGATGGCTAGCACTACTGGGATTTGCAATTTAGCAATATCTGTAGTGCTGCACTTGCCTGTTGCTTAGGTTTATAGTTGCAAAAAGTAGAGATATTTCTTAACCCAAAGGGTGCTCAGCAATGACTCCCCTTCATCCTGGAGAGAAGTGACCAGTGGGGTGCCACAGGGTTCTGTCCTGGGTCCAGTGCTATTCAACATCTTTATCAATGATTTGGATGAAGGAATAGGGGGCATGCTTCTCAAATTTGCAGATGACACCAAATTAGGAGGAATAGCTTATACCCCAGAGGACAGGATGAAAATTCAAAATGACCTTAATAGATTAGAAAGCTGGGCCAAAGCTAACAAAATGAATTTCAATACAGAGAAATGTAAGGTACTGCACTTAGGGCAAAAAATTAAAATGCATAGATATAAGATGGGGGACACCTGGCTTAACAAGACTACATGTCAAAGGGTTCTAGGAGTCCAGTAGGCCACAAGTTGAACATGAGTCAACAGTCTGATGCTGTAGCTAAAAAGGCCAATGCAATTTTAGGCTGCATTAATAGAAGTATAGTATCTAGATCAAGGGAATTAATAGTGCCACTGTATTCTGCTTTGGTCAGGCCCCACCTGGAATACTGTGTCCAATTCTGGGCACCACAATTCAAAAAGAATGTTGAAAAACTGGACCATGTCCAGAGGAGAGCGACTAAAATGGTGAAGGGTCTGGAAACCATGCCCTATGAGGAACGACTTAGGAAACTGGGTATGTTTAGCCTGGAGAAGAGCCGGTTACGAGGGGATATGATAGCCCTGCTTAAATATTTGAAGGGATGTCATATTGAGGAGAGAGTAGCTTGTTTTCTGCTGCTCCAGAGAACAGGACCCGGAACAATAGATGCAAGCTATAGGAGAAGATTCCACCTTAACATTTGGAGGAATTTCCTTACAGAAATAGCTGTTCGACAGTGGAACACACTCCCTTGGAGAGTAGTGGAATCTCCTTCTTTGGAGGTCTTTAAACAGAGACTGGATGGCCATCTGTTGGGGATGCTTTGATTGAGAGTTCCTGCATGGCAGGGGGTTGGACTGGATGACCCTTGTGGTCTCTTCCAACTCTATGATTCTATGATTTATGGATGCTCATATGAATAGGCTGAACTTAGAAAAGCTGCCTTTTGGATTATACATTCCCATTGTTATCACATGGGATAGCCCTCCTTCTCCCCTACTCAACCTTTGATATCAGCTTGATATTAAAAGGTATGTTTGGTCACGTAGCCACCAGAGGCGCCCTGATGCAAATAACATTAGCCTGCCCAAATATGGAGATCTGGCAGACTTGGACTAGGAGTGCTAGCGCACCTAGACAGTATAAGTCTTTTGAGGCTGGAATCTGCACAAACCCTTTACACAGATGTGTGATAGAGGGCACTGAGTACTTGTCAAAAGGTTGGGAATCAAAGGCACTTCCCTCTGGAGATGACACTTTTTTGTGTGAGACATCTAGATTGATTACCCTGCCATTTCTCCAAATCTCTGGCCATTCTTCCTCCTGGAATAAACCTTTCAAATGCCTGGGAATCTGCCTCAGGTCACTCAGGTTTTCCCCTATAAACATGTCTGTTTGGGGCAGACCCAATACAGTCTTGGCTGAACACAGACAGACAGACACTCTGTCCATTTCTCCCTTGACTCCTCGGCACAAGGTCCCACTGGGTGCTGAGCCAGAATCATCCACTGCAACCCCCAATCAGAGCTCCATGCCTGAAAAAGTTAACGTATCACCTGCTGCTAAAACTCTCTGAAATCACTATCAGCTACCACTTTTTACATCGCTAGCTCTTGTGTGTGTATGTGCATGAGAGCCTTTGAGTGAAAATTTATTTTCTCTTTCTTGTTATAAACTATTGTATATACTCATGTATAAGTCTAGAAATTTTAGTCAAAGAAATTGACCCCCCAAAAATGGGTTGACTTATCCATGGGTCAAAAAAAGAACCACTCTCTTTCTCTGAGTAGAGTGGCAAAAGGCGAGAGCTTAGTCCATCTCAAGAGCATCTAAAAGAAGCACCAACCCCTTCTACTCTGCCCACTATGGTTCCACTTCTGAGCTTTTTGAATGTCTGTGTTGGAAAAGCATAAACAATTATGCCTGCCAGAATTCTGTAAATTCTTTGGCATCGTTTTCCTTAGTTTCATCCTTTGTTACATCCCTCTAGGTTTTACCCTCAACTTATCCATAGGTCAGATCAAAATCTGTAATTTTGCCCCCCAAACCTGCCCTCAACTTATACATGAGGTCAACTTATAGTCAAGTATATACGGTAACTAATTTGGAATCTGCTGCCTAGAGTTCTGGGCTTGATACTATTATACCTAGGCTGAAATCCATGCTTTCAAGAGTTACCCGAACCCTCTTGCTGTTCCCTATTGAGCTAAACAAATTTCCCCATTGAAGTCAATTGTGAGTGTCCTCCCAGGACCCCAGCATTTTACGTAACATTACCTCAGCTAGTCTAGCCAAGTGGCTGGGAATTCTCAACTTTATGATCCAAAAGGCCATATTTCCAAGCTCTGGGAATGGAGAGGTGGGGTATGATCTTCTCAAATCCCCAACACCTTGTAATAAGTATCTTCTCTAGAACTATATGGTCCTTCCCTGATCTCTAGCTGGTGTATGGGGTTTCTTTCCCAGTAGCACCCATACAACACAATATGGGAAGAAATGGGGGGGGGTGTCCTTTATTCCTTTCCCATTTCTGAAACTCCACTCTGAAAATGGTTTGAACATCTGATTAAAGATGCTTTAATCGGGAACAATCCTGACCAAGACCAGTCTTCTAAGGTACTAGGGGTACACATCAACAATTGAAAACTCAAAATTTGTTATTACATATTGGTGGCAATATTTACTCCATAAGTGTCAACTCAGGGCACAACACTCAACACAAACTGTCATGTGTACAAAACTCTCTATTCAGAAGTATACAGAACAAACAAACCCAATCTACCTAGAAAACCCTGATCAACCACGAAACTCAGTCACCTTTTCCTACGCCATCTAATGTATCTCATCAATACAGTTGTGAGGCAGATAAGGCACAGAACTTTGCACAGTGCTTTAAGCTTTTTGTGAAAAAGAATGGGATTAAAAAAACTAGGAAAAAATAAATTTCTAGTAATACACAGAATCACAGAATGTTAAGAGTTGCAAGGGACCACATATAGTCAAATCCCCTGCCAAGTGGGAAAACACAACTGAAGCACTCCTGAAAGATGCCCATCCATGTTGAAAGACCTCCAAAGATGGAGGATCCACCACCCTCTGAGGTAATCTATTCCACCTACGAACAGTTCTTAGGGTAAACAAGTTCTTCCTAATGGTTATGTGGAAACTCTTTTCTTGTATTTTGTAATGTCACAGGTACACAGTTTCTTGCTTGTTTCAGAGACTTCTAAAATAAGGAATTCCCCCAGAATCACCTGTACATCAGATCCATTGCCTGTCCTGGAGACACAATGGATCCAAGCTCTGGGAGAAAGACAAATGAAATTAAAATCTAACTAAATAATACATTCACATATATTGTTCTGACTTTCTGTAAAGGATACAAAGATGGAAGAAAAAAGTATCTCTGGAAGGTGAACATAGGCCAAAAAGCACAACAATGCTTACGAATCAAGCCAGAAAGTGGAGCATCTTGCAAGCGTTACAGTGACTCATACAGGCTGTCTGAACAAGCCTAGCTGTCGGGATGCGTTTCCCATCTCTACTGTGGCAAAGCAGTTCAGCCACAGTGCTTCCTGAAGCACCTGTCAAACACCCCTGAAGAGAACAAGCCGTGACTGACTCATCCACACACCACTTCTAGCCTTCCTCGCCAAGACCATTCCCTGGAGAGCTCTCCTCACACAAAGAGACTCATCATGAGGCCACTCAGCTGGAGAGCGCTGAAAAGGATGCAGCTCAAGTGGACCACAGCTCAAACACAGAGCTGACATCAGAAACAAACAATACATCTGTCAAATCTTCCTATTTACTTTCTTGCATTTCTATGTACGAAGTCAAAGCCAATAAAAGACAGCGACAGTCCATTCTTTTGCAAGGACGTTAAATGCCATGGGGAAGAGTAGCAGGAACAGATTTATATACACTCCATTTAAATATTAAAAAATATTATAACTATTTCTGTATGTAACAGTGTGTAGATTTGATGTAAACACACATACAATATAGATAAAAGACAGATAGGTAAGTACAATTAATGGACCTAGTTCATCCCTTTCTGGAGAATGTTGTTTTTATAACATTCATGACTTCATCGGATCACAGCAAACAGCATAGTCTATATGGAAAAAAGTAGAGTTCGGTTACTAGCACATCTCAGGGCAAATTGCAGTTCTTCAGCAGGGCGGGATAACAAGCAGCATAGTAGCTGTGAAATCTCCTCTGGCGGTTATCAGCTGTCAAAACAATGACACAGCCCATTCCACACTGTACACAAGAGATCTGGCAGGGAGAGGGAGGGGAGAAGATGGAGTAATAAGGCAGAGAGCCCAAAACTGTAGCCGAAAATACAAATTCCTGTACTGAGTATAAAGAAACAACATGGATTCAAACTTCCTAAGTTTGTTTATGACAGAGAGGGCAAAGATATACTTGGAGGAGAAGGTACAAATGAATGCTAGTAGTAGAAGAAAGTTCTGGTATTACAACAAGTCCTTCTTTGATGGGAGGAGGGCAGTAAGAGTTCTTCATAGAAATTAGCAGAGAAATCCATGATTTTGTATAGCTGTGACTGAGCGCCAGCATCCCACTCCAAGCCCATAGAAGGTAACAGGAAAGACAAGGAGATCATGTTCTTATTTAGAGCTTAGTTCAGATTATTCCATATATATTGTTTATAATCTTTTAAAAATTGTTTAAAGTGTTAAGTCCAATATGAAATGTAGCCCAAGATGAAATCCAAATTAAGTTTTAAAAGAAAAAGAAAAACCAAAAGAAAGCTAAGTGGTGGCAATGGGCTTTGGCTAGTATAGAGCAGCTGACAAGGACCCTGCAATGCAGTCTCCTGTTACTGCTGGAGATCAGAAGTGGGACCGAGGCATTTTTGGATTTTAGGCAAAATCTCTTCACACAAAACCCCTCTCAGACTTGCTGGGGTTTGGTTCCAGCGCCGCCGCCCCCCCCCCCCATAACAAAATCCATTGATTCTCAAGCCCCATTAGCATAGTAAAATGGTTCTCTTATATAAAATAGCAAAATCAAGGTTTCCTTTTTGGATTAAATTTTTTCAAGCTGTGGAAAGTTGAATCCATGGATGCAGAATCCATGGATATAGAAGGCTAACTATACAAAGGTAAATTTATTTAAATTTGTCAGCTACATACTGAAGGCTTATATGCTGTTGAATTCCATGGAGACATATTGTTCTTTTAAATGCTTATAAAAGTGCGGGGGGGATTTTTATAGGCAATAAAAGCCAAATCAGAAAAAGCATTGTTCGTTCAAACTTCTATTAGAGGTGGGGAAACACTTCTGGGTTTTCTCCATAAATTTCAATAGGCAATTCTCTCCAATGGCTAACAAAATGTCCATCTTTTAAAAAAAATGTTTTAAAATTTAATTTAAATCATTTTTAAAAGAATGTAAACATATAAAAAAAATTCTTGAAGGGTAACTTGGTATATAACATATAATAATCGTAATATGAGCCCTACAGCTGGTCTCTACACAAAATCAATGCCCTTTACCAATTACAGGTAACTTTGGCATCCTGATTCCAAGAGGTCACACACCATCCTTGCTTTAAACAATATCAGCCTCTCACTTCACTGAACTCCCTTTCTTTCTGTACTTTTTTCTGAACTTCTGAACTTTCTGTACACTTTCTGCCTGGCAAGTTTACTTCTTAGACCACAACCCCTGTGAATATGTCACAGACAAACCATGAGTCCTTTAACTCAGATGCAACATATATCCTCACTAGTAAAATTACTATTTCAAATCACCTTCAATTTTAGCTATGAAAGAGTTCACACAGTTAAATTAAGGATCAGGCAAACTCTGACAGGTTTTATCATCCACTTCCTTGGCCTCCACACTTGAGAGACTAAAGCATCCAAGGAACAAAGAACTATTTCTCTTGTAACCGATGAACGCAATTTCACAACCACAGAGAGCCAAGTTGTATCTGCAACTCATCACATGAATATTTTAACTTGCAAATTTACCCTAAGGCAAAACGAAGGTACAGCAGCTCTGGCAGCACATTCTCTTGTCTGCTCGCTGATAATGAAAGAAGAAGCCAGGGAAGAGGCACATACAGATCTCAGAAAACTTTTAGGGTCCTTGGGAACAAAGTCCTGGGGACATTTTTCTAAAAAATTATTTATTTAGCTAGAGCAGCTCTACTGATCCTGGATTCATTATTAATGCTTAAAGATTAAGTGGTATAGTTTTGAGGAACAGAGATCAATACTTCTACGAACACACCAAGAAATTTTCAGAAAGATTTGCCTAATTTTGAGAATGCCTATCCTATTTACATTTGTATAGTGTCATTGCTTCCCAACCTGGTTCCTTAGTACCAATGCTTCTCCTCCTCCTTTAATCCCGTTCCCTTTTTTAATAATTGCTACTCTGTCATCCCCATTATGGAATTCATAACTAAGGGTCACATCAATGTCACCTTTTTAATTTATGTGAAATCTGTGTGTGTGCGTGCCTGCATGTGCGTACATGCACAAGCCTTCAAGTTGCCTTTTGGCAACTTATGGCAACCCTATAGAATCATGGAATCATAGAATAATTTCATAGGATTTTCCTAGCCAAGGAATAATCAGCAGTAGTTCCCAATTCCTTTCCCTAAAATATAGCCTATAGCACCTGGTCTTCATTACAGTCTCTCATCCAAGTACTAACCAAGGTAGTGGTACTCAAACTTTTTACCCTTGGGACCCAACTTGACATCTATATGTGGATGTTGCCCCCCCCCCCCCCCGTAGTATATGAATAAAAACATTTTATTTAGTGTGCATATTTTCATTCACACATTCATGTATATTCATATTTTAACATTTTATTAAAAATAATATTATTCAACTTAGAAGTTTTATTTAAGTAAATTTCATATTTAACTCAACACACGTGTAAATTTTACACATGAAAAAGTTTTGGAAGAGGAGGAGGGATCAGGGACTCCAAGTCTTATGCCCCCCCCTTGAGAAATTGCCTCGTACCCTTGTGGGTTCTGCCCCACCATTTGTGAACCACTGGTTTAGGGTATTTAGATACTACAATATCTGTGTACTCTCTTCAAATATTATTAAGGTTGATAACTGCCAGGTTTTTAACCTAATTTCTCCCCAAATTTTCAATATCACAAAAAACATGAATAAAATATCACTTCCGATGTGGCTCAGCCCTATTAACGAAAGTGTCTTGTACAGATTCTAAAAGGTTACAGTAGAAGTGGATGACTTGAAGGCACATACACACACATATTTCAAGGGGGGGAAATGTCCAGACGTTGCTGGACTACAATTCTCAGCACTCCTCACTATGCTGGCTGCTGCTGCTGCTGCTGCTGGGAGATGCAATTCAACAACATGTAAAAGACTGCACAGTTACTACCAATATATCGCAAGATAACAGCATCCAAAAGATGTGAAGCAGGTGATAAACCTATGGCCCTCTTGAATTTGCTTGAGTGCCACTTCCTTGATCTCTGACCACTGACCAGAGCTCTTGGGAGAGAGAGGTCAATACCCTTGAGGCAGGAGTTTACAGATTCTTCACCACTGATATGAACAGTATGGGCTTTACAGTTTTCCCCACCATTCTAGTTTTCAACCCTCCATAAAACTGTGGGTATAAATGCAGGCCAATAGCCATGGGTGGAGAACTGATGGTGTAGGCATGTAGTATGTTACCCCTTGCCCTCAGCCTACTGAACTATTAGTGTTTTACAGCTTCTGATGTCCATTCAACCTCTACTGGTGAAGGGAACTAGGCATGTAAAGCAATTCTGTCAAATGCTGCTTAGATTTATTCATTAATGTTCACTGCTTTAAAGAGTGGGCTCCCTTCATGAAATTGGGAACTTACATTGGGTGTTTTGTTTGTTTTTGATACAATCAGGAACTTCCCTCTCTTCAATTCTAACATAACGTTTTGACATTCTGCTTTTCCTTACCATGTGCCAAAACTGACAATGATGTTGAGCAAGGTTAGCAAAACCTGTAATGTGGCTTCAGGACACCAGCAAGTTCTATTAGATGTAAAGAAACAAAGCATAGATGCTGTGGATACCTACAGCCATGCATTTACCATAACAGATATTTTTGATCGTGCTTCGTGGTCTTTTTTTTGGGGGGGGGGGGTGAGGGGAGAAAGAGATGTGTTAGGAGGATTGAGGCTCACTCATGCACTGGATAGCAGAGATAATTCCCCTGGCTTCATTACTCCTGTCAAATCGAAGTGTCAACTCCACCCTGCACATGCCTTATGCAGTGATGTTGGCTTAGAGCAGTGTTTCTCCATTATTTGCTGTCACGCCCCCCCTAGGAAAGAAGAAAACATTTCGCGCCCCCCCGCGCGATCACATGGGCGGGTTTGGCCAATCAGGATAGAGCTACTGGGGCTGTGCTGGGACAATCTCCCTCTCTCCAGCCGTAATGGGCCCCCCTTTATGAAGCCTCGCGCCCCCCCTGGGGGGCCCGCCCCACTATTTGAGAACCGCTGGCTTAGAGGAAGGGCTTAGACTAGGCAAACCTTGAGGGAAAATCAGTCCCCTCTAGGATATAAATGAGTATGACAGGCCAACTGAGAGTCCACTCAGAAATGTCTTTTCTATCCCAAAATGATGGTTTTCATGCATAATCTGCAAGCATGAAGCATTGAGGATTTGGGTTAGCTGTTACTTGGTAGGGTTTGAATTGCCACATGTAGATGTCCATGTGTGTCAGAGTGGTCCTAACAGGATCATGACTGACTGATATACTATTCTAAAAATGTCACCACTACTTATCAGCACTGAACAGCTGCTTGGACTCTCATGAAGCAAATGAGAATAGACAGACAGGTTCCTCTAAGGAAAGAGTCTCCAATTCAGACATTTTGGATTACAAATCTTATCATCCCCCACTACCTGCTGAAGGCAATTTTAGAGGTTCTGATACTCCTTAAACCTTGGGAAGTACAGTATGACCCCTGTATCTGCAGGCAATACATTCCCGAACTTTGCGCAGGTACACAAAACTGTGGTACACAAAACCGTGGATAGGAGCAAACCCCAAGCTGGGTGAGACAGCAAGAGAGGGAGGGAAGAAGCCCTGCTGTCCAGCTGTTCCTGCCTGCCTGCCCCTGCCTTCTAAAAGATACATCACTTGCCTGTGTGTTTCCTCCATGGATGTGACTTATAAATTCCTCTACATATTAGGCAGAAAGATGCCCACTAAAGAAAAGCAGAAGATATAAAGGTTTAGTCCATATGGAAATATGCCTCCATAACCTTAACAGGATGGAATGTGCCTAAAATAAACACGGATAATTTGGGTTCCTCCCTTAGGGGAATGCATATTTGTATATCAATAACTATGTTAATAAAATAACCTAAAAGACTAGAGGAGAACATGGTCATTATCTCATATTCCACATCCTGAAATTCCAAGATTTAAGAGTGCTTAAGTGGAGTGTTAATGCTAACTCTGCCTGTCTAGACTATGCTGGTGATCAGGAGTTGGGACCGAGGTGACTAGAGGGTGATGAGAGTGACTCCAAACAGATTTAGCTGACGGACAGCAAAGATCCTTTAGTCCTTCAGTCTAAAGGGATGGTTGTGGGGAACCATGTCTGTTTCAAAGGAAGTTCCCAACTCTTGCCTCCTGGTATCACTACTTTCCTAAGCATAGAGGGTGACACATATGAAGTAGACTTTCTGCTACCTGTGGACCCCTGTATCTGTGAATTGAGTTGGAACACTTATTTTCCAGAGCTGTGATTCATGTGGACAGTCCCTATGAATAGCAAGATTGAACACATGAAAATAATGACTAAACAACCCTTCAGTGAACTCTGAATTTGTGGCACTTAATTAAGATGTGTCATCTATTTTCATGATCTAAACAGAAAATCTCTTAAACCTTACTGACTGAGAATACGTATGCTATGAAGGGAAGTTATGTGAGAGATGGCCAAAGATTAGTAAGCTATAACAAAAAGAAACTACATCACACTTAATGTTTTCTTTAGGGGCAGAGGTTTTTAGCTTAGGCTTCAGTAATAGGTTGATATTGCCAAAAATAAAGTCAACTAGGTCCCAAACATGGCAGCCAATCAAAGCACTCAGCAGCAGCACAATTTCCTGGCAATGGACTGGCCTTGGCTGGAGGCTGAACGTCGGACTAGACGGACCTTTTGCATGAGCCAGAAAAAACAAGTCTCATGTTCCAGCAGTGTAGCAGAAAAAGAATATTAATAATGAAACAGATGACTCATTCAGTGCATACACTCAGATAGACATGCGTGCGCCCATGCACACACACAAGAACAAAACAAAACAAAAAAATGAATGAACAAACTGTAATTTAATTGCAGCTCTCAGCAGTGGTTTCTGGAATCTCTGAATCTCTGTCCATCTAACCAAGGGTGACATCTAACCAAGATGTGACCGCAGTGAGAACCCTACCAATAGAGGGAGATTTAAAAGTAACACTTTTGTGCTTGTAACTCTCCCCCCAGTTGAGCTTTCCCCCAAAGATTAGCTTTCTTCCTTATAGTGAGTGCTATTTCAGATCTCTGAGCTACATACCAGAAGAGAGGATTAAAAACAGAGCTGGTACATGTGTGTTTGTTCAGATCGCTTCTCCAATACACCTGGTGCCTTGGTTTGAATCCCACTGACTTTTTTTTTTCATACTGGATTCAACAAGAAATCTATTTCTACACACAATTCTGCTGCCATCTCATTTAATTTGGCCCTTAGCTTTATGCATGGATTAGCACACTCAATGTAAACATGCAGTTTTATTGTCTAAAGTATCTGACATTCTTCCTAAAAGTCCAGGCTCTAGAACAGGGGTAGGCAACCTTTCCCCTTTAAGGGCCGAGGGACTTCAGCTCCCAGAAGCCTCAGCCATGTTGGCCAATAGTCCCATGTTGGCCAATAGCTCCTGGGAGTCTGGGAGCTGAAGTCCCTCAGCCCTTAAAAGGGAAAGGTTGCCTACCCCTGCTCTAGAATCTCAGGGTTATATTCACATGTCTTTCTCATTCTGATTCTGCACTAATGAAATGACTTGTGTTCCTTTTTAAATGGAGAAATGGGAAATGAATAGGAAGTTCCAGTCCTGTGTGTATAAGTCAGAGCTATGTTCCCTCTGTCACTATCACCTCGGTATGATTTCATAGTAGGAGTATACTTAACCATACTGATCTTATCCAAGTTCCTTTCAGAGCAAGCATTAATTAGAGAGAGCACTAGATTCTGGATGTTAAAGAATTATGGGCAAAATGACCCACCAGACACACCTATGTACAGGCTGATGGAACAGAACTATGACTATCTTGCTAGGTTTAAACTGGTTAAAACTGTTTTTAGGGGTGGTTTAAACTGTAACTGCCACATTTCACAACTTTCATAATGGGGGGAAACATACAAAACAAAACTACAACCCCCCCACTTCAAAATTAAGAGTACTGCATGACACATATCTACAGAAGTGGCACTTAAAACTTTTTACCCTTTGGACTCCCCCCCCCCTTTACATCTATATGTAGACATCACCCACCCACCCATCCCGTGCAGTGTATGAATAAAAATATTTTCCTTATTTACTGTCAGTATTTTCATTAATACATTCATGTATATTCCTATTTTAACATTTTATAAGGAAATAGCATTGTTCAAATTAGGATAGTTCTATTTAAGAAAATTCAATATTTAACTTAACGTACATGTAAATTTTACACATTAAAAGGTTTGGGAAGACGAGAAGGAGAGATCAGAGCCTCCAAGTCTCTCTTGAACAACACTTGCATCCTCCTGGGGGGTCCTGCCCCACCATTTGAGAACCGCTAATCTATAGATTTACAAGATTCTGAAAATAATCTCACAGAAGGAAGGTTTTGATTTGCTCTCTCCCATCTAATGACACAGCCACATCTCTTGTAATATATTGATTTTCCACTCTTCTAGTTGTCTACAGAGCATCTCATGTTGGCTGCCGCTACAAGCCGCAGGCACTGGCTTCGAGCCCTTCTAGTGACACAGGCCATGCCATCCCTGCCGAAGGGAGGACATGAGAGGGACATTCTCCCACTCCCATTGCCCTCCCCACAAAACTGGAGATTATCATTTCAATACAACATCAAAGAATGCATGAGAAAGGAACATTTGCCCTTCTTTTTCTCTCCTTCTGTCTCTGCTCACCCCAGTTAAGTGGCTGATAGTAGAGCGGCTGCCAAAGAATGTCAGCTCCTGACAAGCCTGAGAACAGAACAGAAATATGCTATTTGCATGGTGAGCAGCTTCCCTTCTTTGATCACAGCTGCAGGCTGCACCTGCTTAAAAAGGCAACAGCTACATGGGCTACATGTCGTCCCCGTAGTCAAAACAGGAGGAAACAGCGGATAAGTGCTGATGGAAAGAGATGACATGAATCACTGACCCCCTTTTCTGCAAGCTGGTAGCAAACTGCCTCCTGCCCCGCAACTTCAGAGAAATCAAAGGAAGAACCCAAGGGGAGAAGAGCCTTCCTTGCGTCTCCTCGCTACCTGTGGCAAGGTACACCATTCAGACGCAGATGTAAGGAATAGGAGCTGTAATGGAGAAAGGACAGGGAACAGACAGTGGGGTGTGGAAGAAAGATCAAAAGGAAACACAAAGGAGCAGCTGGGAAGGGAGTTCAAATCCCACATTTAAAAGCCATGTTCTACAGGGATGCTAAAAAAAGAAGACAGGCAGGCAGGCAGGCAGGCAAATTTCTGGCATCCACTATTGCTGCCAGTCACTCCCTTCAGCCTGCCAGGCAAATCTATTGTTACTTTATCTTTTTAATATGCTGTTATTACACAGACTCTATTACTCATAAAATGCCCCTTTCCAGAAATATTGTTCCAACAAGGTAGGGAAAAGGGACTCTTATTATCTATTTTAGAAGCTCTATGCTTCAGGGTAGTAAGTGAAACAAACAAACAAAAAGGGGTAAAGACTGGGACACAGAGACATAAAAACATGAGAGGCTTCTCGAAAGCACAGGCAGGCTGAGATACATCATTTTCAACAACCAAGCTATAATGGTTGAAGTGGTCCCAAGGCATAGCCTGAAGGCACATGATATAACCACCTCACTGAACCTAAGCATCTGAGTAGGAGAGCAGCTGGGAACTCTGCGTATGTGTCCTCTCAAGTTGCATCATTTAAAAAAAAAATGTCAAAAGCAGAAGGCATAATCTAGAACTGCTTGCTGGTGATAGGGAAAATTTCCTTCCTTCCCAAGAAATGCCCACACAGAACATGAAAAGCCACTCAACAATTCCTGAAAAAAGTTAGGAAATTTAGGGGAAGACCTTTGTTTAAAAAATTGGGAGGCACAATTACCACATATATACACACTTTTGTCAGCCTTGGGATTGACCACTGTAATAAACTTTATGTTGGATTAAACTTGAAGATTTCATCTGATTAACATGGAGAGAACAGCCACATCTGCAGCAACTGGACTATCTGCCCTACCTCTTCCAGGTCTGTTTCAAATTCCTGGTGCTCCCTTTAAAGCAACAGTGTGCAACTCCCCACTATTGAGAGACCGCCAGGTCCTGAAAATTCAGGACTGTGATATCCTTGAATAAATCTATCCATCCATGATCTGGTTTTCCTCTTTTCCTACTGCCTCCCACTTTACCAAGTATTATTGTAGACAATTCTACTTCTTATTTTACAATAGCTTCCCAATTCATGCTTTTCCCATTTCATGTTCCCATTATATGTATTGCCCACTCTATACATTCACAGCTGAGCATATCAGCAGCTGAACATAGAACCATAGAGTTAGAAGAGACCACAAGAGTCATCCAGTCCAACCTCCTGGCATGCAGGAACTCTCAATCAAAGCATACCTGACAGATGGCCATCCAGCTTCTGTTTAAAGACTTCCAAAGGAGGAGGCTAGAGTCCAGTTCCATCATTAGGCACAGCGCTAGTCATATTTGTCCTCTGCTCTTTCCCAGTAACTGGCTGAGCACTATCTGCCCTGGGAATCCCACCTTCTGGCACAATGTCTTGTTCCATTATACCTTGTCTTATTCCATTATGCCAGGGGTCAGCAACCTACAGCCTGCGGGCCGCACCCGGCCCGCCGACCCCCACCGACCGGCCCCCACTGCTGCCCGCTCCCGCGCATCACCATTTTGTTTGCCAAAATGGCGGCCGCAACTCGTTTGCACATGCGCAGTACTCCTGCACATGCGCAAACGAGTCGCAGCCACCATTTTGGCAAACAAAATGGTGGCGGCAGCGTGTGTAGCGGTGGGGACCATGAGCGTGCGCATGAGCGCACGTGCCGACATTTCTCCCCCCCCCCGGCCCGCCGGAAGACCTGGGGACCAGCGACCGGCCCCAGGTAAGCTAACGTTGCCGACCCCTGCATTATGCCAATTAAAAATATCACTTACCCTCACTATGACTGCATCCACACTGCAGACATAATCCAGTTTGACACTACTTTAACTGCCATGGCTCAATGCTATGGAATTCTGGGAACTGTCGTGGCACCAGAGCTCTCTGACAGAGAAGGCTAAATGTCTCACAAAACTATAGTTCCCAGAATTCCATAGCACTAAGCTATGAAAGTTAAAGTGGTGTCAAACTGGATCATATTTGCAGTGCAGATGCAGCCTGTGTGAGGTAAACACAATCAAGAGCAGGATTTATAATGCTATCCATTCAGCTAGTCTATTCCTTATGCCCGCCCCCCAAAATGCTGCAAGCTCTGCCTATCTGGGATGTTTTCTGGTAGCTGACTTGTTAGAAAATGGGCTTCTGTAAATTACTAGTCTTGATCAGCACATTTCATTTGCTGCAGTGTCTTTTTACTGCATTTTTATGTAAACTATCTCAAGCTTGGAAAAGATAGCAAATAAGTTTTAAAATAGTTTCCCAGCCTTGCCCCACTAAAATCTTACAAATTCATTGGGTATCCTGATATGTGTATGTGTATGTGTATAGCAGACAAAAAGGAACACAAACATACAACATTTTTCCAAGGGACAGTTTATCTTTCACATTAACCTACTAATAAGCCCAAAACTAGAAATGGGAAAATTCAAACCTATTTCTGACAATTCTAGGAACAGATTTCACTTGAAATCTGAGAACCAAGATACTCACATTGCCCTTTGTAATGATGTCCAGTGTATGTTGACTTCACAGTGCCTTCTGGCATCTAGAAACTCTTGCAAAGGAAAGGTGCCCTGGTGAAACTAATCTGCTTAGTCCCTTCAAGTGCTGAAGAGCAGGGATCATGAGTCCAAGAGAGCTGAACAGTTCCAGAGAGCCAAGCCAGATGGCCAGATTAAGTCCTCAGGAGCTTCTTCCTAATGTGAATCACAGCCAGCCTGCACGAGTCTTTTTCCTAGCAAATGTGACTGTTGTAATGAGAGATGGAATAAGTACTTGAAAATTTCCCTGCTGGGGTTGGATTTGGAGTGCCTGCGGGATTACCTGAAATTTTCAGGAAAAACAGAACCCAAAAAGCTCCTGCAACCTTGTGGAAATTTTTTGTTCTCAGCACAATAAAACATGCACATTTTGTGAACTGTGCAGTTTGAGAAACTGCAGCTTTCCAAGAACAAAAAGCTTACACTGTTTTTTGTTGTATGTACACTTGGGAAAACTGTACACAATAAAAACAAAATTAAACAGTAGGACCTCACCATCCATGAGCTTGCTATGTACTGGTTTGAGTACCTGCGGATGACAGACCCCATTGTCCCAAACGGTGGCATGTGTGTGCTGCTGTGCTAGCAACTGAACACATGTCATACCACAATTAGGGACAATGGAACTTGAGGTCCCACATTTTTTCATATCCGCAGGGGGGACAGATCCCTTATGGAAATGAAGGTCTTACTGTATAAATATAGAACTCTATACTGAAGTGTCTCTGTGTATATGTGATCTGGTTGTTCTGTGGACACTGTACTGTTTCTTGCACTTTTGGGACTGTAGTTTTTAATTTCCATTTTAAAGTTGTGTAAAATTTAAAGCTGTGCAACATTCAGTTCTGTGCTTCCCCCCCCCCCCCCTTTGGGAGGGGAAACTTTTGAAGCTGCACAACTATAGCTTTTGAAGTTGTTGCATTTTGTGCTTTCCCTCCCTGTATTTTAGGAGAAAAAACCTTTAAACCTGTGCAACATTTAAACATGTGCAATATTCTATTTTGTGCTTTTTTCCTCTGTCTTTTTGGAAGGCTCTGTAGCTTTCATGGAAAAGCTTGCAGCTTTCTGGAAAATTATGTATGTTTGTGTTTTGTTTTGTTTGTGGGAAAGCTCTGTAGCTTTGTTCACAAAGTTACCTGGTTTCCTGTCATTTCAGCCAGAAACAAGCGTCTTGATGCTGCAGGAAGAAAATTTTACTGCTTTTTTCTGACATCTCTTGGGAATGGACAAATCTAGAATTGCCATCCTTAGTTGTAACCAATCACTAGACCAAAATGTGTTTTCCTGTTGCTAGCATATTAATTTTATTCTGTTTCTTCACTGATTTAGCTTCTTAGTTTTTAAAACTGAATTAAATTTGTTGTGATTGAAGATGCTCAAGACAAACAAGCCATGGCTGCTGCAGTCAAAGGCTACTTCCTAAAACCACCTGGCTGGGTATTTTGGAGACACAGGGCCTTTACAGACTGCCAGAAATAATGCAGCTTGAGGACACTTTAACTGTCCTGGCTCAGTGCTAGGGAATAATGGGAACTTTAGTTTATTGTGGCACCAGAGCTCTCTGGCAGAGAAGGCTCAATGTTCAGGAAAAAATACAATTCCCATGATTCCCTAGCACTGAGCAAGGACAGGTAAAGTGGCCTCAAGCTGCATTATTTCTGGCAGTCTGTAAAGGCTCATAGTGCTGGACTGTATGGACCTTTGTTTTGATGCAGAGAGGTAATTTTATTATTAATTCCATAAATCAACCAAACATATTGTAACAAGACTGCTTACAGAACTCTATGCCTGGCATTCCTTGGGAAAATCAATATTAGCTCATGATCTTCTGCTCTAAAACAAAGCAACTGAGCCTTGTCCCAGGAAGCAATGTTTTCAGTTAGGATGCAAAGCTTTTGTACTAGAAGATCCTTTCCACACGGGTTTGAACTTAGTTGTCCATCTTTGCATACATCTGCAATTTGCCCATAATGTGTATAAAGGCCATTTCCTTCCTTAAGCAAACAAGAAGCCTTTCAGCAGAACAAAAAACAGCATAAGGAAATGTAAGTTAAATGTATGTTTGAATAAGTTAAAGATATGTTGGAATACAGAGGCTCGGAAGGGAAGGACTTAAGTTCTCTCTTCAATGACACAGAGATGATTTATGACAGCCTTTGCATGTGCAACATACTTTGCTGGCAACTGCTATGAGAGGATCCCATGCTTATGGAAAAGCAACTGCTCTTAGGTCATGCCACTCTCCAAACCAGACTGGGCACTCCAGGGATTGTTGAGGAGAAAATGGCAATATTCTCTATAGTAAATGTACAAAATGGGGAAGTAATAGCAGTCAGGTTTTCAAAACATCCCAATCCAAGGAGCCGTCCTGGTTTTAGACCAGTGTCTGTCATCAATAATGGACTGGATGAGAGTAAACAAAACTGAAACCTAATCCAGACAAGACAGGAGTGCTCTTGGTCAGTAGTAAGACATATCAGAGAATAAGGACTTAAGCCTGTGTTAGATGGGGTTACATTCCCCCTGAAAACACAGGTTCACAGTCTAAGGTATACGCCTGAACTCAGCTTTAAACCTGGAGGCTTAGGTTTCTGTGGTGGCCAGGAGTGCATTTGCACATTTACAACTTGTGTGCCAACTGCATCCCTTCCTTGAAACCTCAGATCTGGCCACAGAGGTACATCCCTTAGTTACATCCTGTTTGGACTATACTGGAAGAAGTTCTACTTTTGGGTGCCTTTGAAGAGTGTTTGGAAACCTCAGCTTGTCCAAGAGCTGCAACAAAATTGTTAACCGGGGTAGGTTATAGAATACATACAATGCCCATGTTGAAACAGCTTCACTGGCTCCCAGTTTGTTTCCAGGCACAATTCTAAGTGCTAGTTAGGACCTATAAAGCCCTATATGGCTCAAGTCCAGGCTATCTAGCAGACCGTATCCCCATTTATGAGCTAGCACTGGCTCTGAGATCATCCAGAGATGCCTTTCGCTCAGTTCCATTACAGTCACATTTGGTGGGGATGCAAGAAAGGCCCCTCTTGGTGGCTGACTCTAGAAGACAGAATAGCTCCCATTTTGTCCTTCCGCCAGCAGACTAAAACCATTTTATCCAGACAGGATTTTAAAAGCAGAACGTTTTAAAAGTATGGGCTAAAGGGTGCTGCATTGTTTCAAATGAACCAATTTTAAGTGCTGTTCTTAAATCACATGTTATTCCTTTAACCTGAGTGTGAACTGTTTTAAATAGTTTAAATCTATTCAGGCCTTCCCTAAATAGCCCATCCTATCTCAATCTGTGCTCCTCCCCCTTTTATATATCCACTGGTGTCCCAGAACACCTGCCATTTTTAATTGTATGTTTATTTTAGCATTGTATTTAACTCTTTTTAAAGGGGGATTATTATTATTATTGTTATTATTATTGTTTTATTGTAGAGTATGTTTTATTTAAAGTTAATTTTAATTTATGTGAGCCGCCTTGATTGCCTCAGCAAAAAGCGGGACATAAGAACAAAGTTGTTATTATTATTACTACTATTATTATTTTAATGTTCACATTTTGTATGCTTTGAATCGTATTGTTCTTTTAAACTGTGAACTCTTTGAGGGATAAGTAGAATACAAATAAATATAACAACAACATATATACACTTAGTTGACATTACTTCTGGACTTCAAGCATTTGCTGCAGAAAGCACAGGCGTAACATTTGGCAGGGGTTGGACTGGCTGGCCCTTGAGTTCTCTCCCAACTCTATGATTTGGTGCTGTACTGCAATCATGAATTATACAGATGCCCCAGTTTCCTGGCTTGTTAGGTTTGTAGCTCTTCCTTCCTCTACGAGTTCAAAGCAAAAACATAAGATGCAGGGGGAAGAGACTGACAGATCTGTACTGAGATGGTACCATGGTTGGTCTTTGTTTTATGCATGACATAATTATAAAATGGTATGAATGTCACTAAGGCACATATTATTTTATTATGGCCAATTCATGGCTTTTATAGAATAGATGGAATGGTACATGGCTTGTCTGTAATTTCATAAAAATTCAGCAGCACACGTGTGCATCTTTCCAACTTCTACATGATGAATAAAGGCACACGTACATTTACTCTTCATGATTGATTCCATTTTCCAAATCATTTACTCAGGGACTTTTGGGGGGAGAGGAGAATCTGAGCCTACAGGGTGTGGAGATTACTATTAGGTAAGAAACAAAGGGACAGAAAGTTGTGCAAGGCAGCAAAATTGTCGTCAGAACTGGCATTTGAAACCAAGACTGTGTCTCTACAGATGTCAGACCGATTACAGAATATGTTCTGGTTCTTATTCATCTGTCCCATTCTGTTAGACCCTGGCACTCAATGCCTCTAGCTATCATTCAATCCTATACATATGTAGAAAATTCCATTACTAGCTATACCAGGGACAGGAACCCTGACATTAAGTTATCACATTGTCCATGAGGGAGATGTTAAAAGTTTTCCCAACTGTCTTTCTCACATCTGTCTTTCAAGATGATCTTTACACAGCGCTCCTGAAGAAAAACAACTCTCATTCCAACTTGAACCACACTTGGCTGAGTTTCCAGAGACAAGACATCAAAAAAGAAATATTACCTAGAGCTCATCTATTACCATTAGCACACAAAAACAAGAGGCTATTAATTCAGTGTGGCATAGTGGCTTGAGTGGTTGACTACAAATCTGGAGACCAGGGTTTGATTCCCCGCTCAGCCATGAAACCCAGTGGGTGACCTTGGACAAGTCACATGTTCTCAGCCTCAAGGAAAGGCAAAAGCAAACCTCCTCTGAACAAATCTTGCCCAGAAAACTCCATGATAGGGTCGCCTTAAGGTTGCCATAAGTCAGAAACAACTTTAAGGCACACAACAACAACATCAGTACTGTAAGGAACAACAGTTACCCCATGCTACATGGTAACTGATTTTCCAAAATAGTTTATATGACAGAGGGGGGGCGGTGTGTGTATGTGTGTGAAACATGTGTATCATGATTAAGCCATTTAAAGTTATTCTTTGAATAACAACCACTGCTTTGAATAGATATTTATATTTTTAAACTCTTCTACCAGGTCCCTCACTCCCTCAAAAATGCAGGTTACAATCTCTGCTCTTTTATAAGAAAACAGTGCCTCTCAAGAGTATTCCATGTCAAAGGATTTATGTCCACATCTGCTCAGTGGAATTGCTGACAACAGAGTATATTGTTTTATTACATTTTTATTGAAGCCTCTCTCCAAGCAAGTAAGAGTGGCAC
This sequence comes from Phrynosoma blainvillii, assembly GCA_026167975.1. Lineage (NCBI taxonomy): Eukaryota > Metazoa > Chordata > Lepidosauria > Squamata > Phrynosomatidae > Phrynosoma > Phrynosoma blainvillii. The sequence goes on along the minus strand of JANUYF010000002.1, from coordinate 351,947,267 downwards.
TGTCACACCTCCTGAACTCACAGGAGCCAATTCAACATCATCCGCTTCATATCCTCTTTTTGAATTCTCCACACAATGAATGTGGAAAGCTGGGGTCAGACCCTTACAGGCTTATATAGCCAACAACTATTTATTTATTAGAATGTTTATATCCTGCCCTTTATCATGGGATCTCAGGGCACAATAAATGTAAACAATTTGAAACATTTACAGATTAAAGCCATAAATAATTTAAATAATTTAAAAACACTTTAAACAAGGCAAAAGTTAAAAGCAACAACTATTCCAGTGCTCTGCCCTGAAACCAAGCTGAAATGAGTCCAAATAACCTGCTTCCTACAAGAACATCTGAAGTTGTCCAGCCATGGTATGCTCAAGTACTTTGCCCAAAGGGGATACAAAACTAAGAAAATGAATTTCAATAGGGACAACTGTAAGGTACTACACTTAGGGGAGAGGGCAAAATTCAGATATAGGATGGGGGATACCTGGCTTGATGTACATGTGAAAGGGATCTAGGAGTCCTAGTAGACCACAAGTTGAACATGAGTCAACAGTGTGATGTGGCAGCTAAAAAGGCCAATGCGATTCTAGGCTGCATCAAGAGAAGTACAGTGTCTAGACCAGGGGTAGGCAACCTTTCCCCTTTAAGGGAGAAGCCTCAGCCATGTTGTCCAATAGTCCCATGTTGGCCAATAGCTCCTGGGATTTTGGGAGCTGAAGTCCCTCGGCCCTTAAAGGGGAAAGGTTGCCTACCCCTGGTCTAGACTGAGGGAAATAATAGTACCACTCTATTCTGCTTTGGTCAGACTTCATCTGGAATACTGCGTCTAAATCTGGGCACTACAATTCAAAAAGGATGTTGACAAGCTGGAGTGTGTCTAGAGGAGGGAGACTGAAATGGTGAAGGGTCTGGAAACCATGCCTTTATGAGAGACTTAGGGAGCTGGTTATGTTTTGCCTGGAGAAGTTTAAGAGGTGATATGATAACCCTGTTTAAATATTTGAAAGGAGGTCATGCAGAAGGTGTTTTCTGCAGCTCCAAAGAATAGGACTTGGAGCAATGGATTCAAACTACAGACAGCCCTCCACATTTGCAGCATTGACTTTTATGGATCCGATTATTTGTGGATTTGATTAATAGCAAAGCAAAGCAGCTTCATTTATATACCGCTTCATATCGCGCTATGGGATGTCTAAGTGGTTTACAACTGTAAGCTCATTGCCCCCCAACAGCTGGGTACTCATTTTAGCGACCTCGGAAGGATGCAGGCCTGAGTCTAGTCTGAGCCCTGGCTAGTATTGAACTCGCAACCTTGTGGTTTATGAGTGAGTGGCTGCAGTACAGGCATTTAACCACCGCGCCTCTCTCTAGGAATCTCTAGGCCTTCCTGTGCAACTCTGCCAGAGGTTGACTATAGAGGTGTACGGGAAGACCTAGATATTACTAGAGAAAACACTTCTCTAGGTATTTGAAGATCTTCCAGCACAATTTGCTGAACTTCTGGCAGATGTTGATCACGGAGCTGGGCTGGGGGACCTAGAGATTCCCAGAGAGGTGTTTTTTCAGGTACAAATATTAGTGTTCTTTTATTTGCATTTTCCCCACTTTCATGGGGGTCCTGTGCCCCTAACCACAGTGAATGTGGAGGGCCCAATGTACAGGAAAAGAGATTCCACCTAAACATTAGGAAGAACTTCCTCATGGCAAGAGCTGTTCAACAGTAGAATACGCTGCCTTGGAGTGTGGTGGAGTCACCTTCTTTGGAGGTCTTTAAACAGAGGCTGGATGGCCATCTGTCAGGGGTGCTTTGATTTTGAGTTCCTGCATGGCAGGGGGTTGGACTGGATGGCCCTTGTGGTCTCTTCCAACTCTATGATTCCACACTGGCTTTTACATATAGTTCTAGATAATATGAAGTTACAAGTGCATTTACCTACACACACATCCCCAAGAGTCTAACAGGACAGGCAGAAGATGAGCAGACATACTTGTATAGTCAACTCCCCGAGAGATGAAAAAGTTAACAATGGCTTCCATCAATCAAGGGCTTTAACACTATCTATCTGTGGCTATAGGCCACCCAAGGAATGAATAAAGGATAAGCTTAACCCAGCATGTCTGCTCAGAGGCATAAGCAGATGTGCTACTATGTTCTGAAAGTGCTGCCAGCTACAGCGATGCTCTGCTTGTAAGCTGTGCTAAGAGGGAATTACAATAATTGAGCCTTTGGGTCATGAAGGGCTGAGCTGTCATTGCTAAGTCATCACAGGATAAGCTGAAACCTTCATGGATTGCTCTATATCCAAAGCATATTTGTCACTCAAAGGCAAATCGACACTCTGGGACTGCTATGAACGTGACCTAATCGGAGGCGTTATGAAAGGTGTGCTTTGAAAGATTTAATGCATATCAATGTATCTCTTTTAGTACCCACACTCAAAAGCAATTACAATATGGGTGTTTTCTTCTACATAAGTGAAAAGCCAATTTTAAATCTCTCTCTCTTAATTGTTGCAAGTAAAGCAAATCAGTATATGGGGCTCACTCTATCTGAAATAATTCATGTAAAAACATGTAGACCAGGGGTAGGCAACCTAAGGCCTGGGGTATGGATGCGGCCCCCTGAGGCCTTTGGACCGGCCCCAGGCTGCTCCTGCCGCCGCCGCCACCCACTGCCTCCCGCCATGATGATATTATTGTTGTAATTACTTGTTCTTGGGGTTTTCTTGGCAAAATCTCCACAGGGGGTTTGCCATGCTTTTCTGGGGCTGAGAAAGTGTGCATGCATTTTAAAAAAATCTTTTAATTTTAATTTTAATATTTATTTATTTATTTATTTATGGTGCTTCACACACACACACACCCCCAATTGTCTGAGGGACAGCAACCCGGCCCCCGGCTCAAAAAGGTTGCCTACCCCTGATGTAGACTGTCCGTACTTGTGTGATTTATTTTAAAATATTTTAATTTATGATTATTTAATCATTTTTAAGGGGTGGGTGGGTTTGGGATTCTGGATTGTAATTGTATTGTATTGTATTGTAAGCCTTTGCTTAAATTTAATGCTATAAGCTGCCCCGATTGCTTCGCAGAGGGGTGGCATATAAATAAACTCTATTATTATTATTATTATTATTACATTCCATGCACAGAAAAACTGTAGACCCCTAAACCTGGGAGACACAGAAGTTAAAAGAGTTCCAAATTTAGACAAGAGTGTGTGAATGCTGACTTTATGACCTGGTGAAATAACATCTCCCTCCAAATTATACTGCTCAAAATGAAGGGCATAGCCGTGTTAGTCTGAAATATCAGTATGCAATGGGATCTTGTAGCCTTTTTGAGACTAACTATGGGGGGGGGGTTGCAGACTACCAGAAATAGTGCAAATTGAGTCCACTTTTAGGGTTAGGGTTAGGGTTAGGGAATCATGGGAACTGTATTTTATTGTGGCACTAGAGGTCTCTGATAGAGAAGGCTCAATGTCTCAGAAAAAAAACAATTCCCATGATTCCCTAGCACTAACCCTAACCCTAAAAGTGGACTCAATTTGCACTATTTCTGGCAGTCTGCAACCCCCCTATGTAAAAGAAGTTGTAGCATGCTTTTCTTTTGCAGTTAGTCCCAAAAGTACTACAAGATTCCACTGCATGCTTACAATGAAGCCAGCCTTAGAAGTGCATGTTTCTTTTTTTTCTGTCAAAACAAACTCTCATTTTCCTTGTTTGTCTTCACAATATTTTAGCAAAGTGTATACCCCTTTCACTACCCATGTTTAGGTTACCTCTTTAGTATGTTTTGCAACTCCAAATAAACATGGATTAGTATTAGACACAAATACCACCAAATCATGGAAGGAAAGTGGCAGGAAGGATGGACACATTCCCACACTGGGGCCTGATTTATATCATCCAGAGTTACACCACCATCTGATTTATGTGACCAGCTGTCATGAAAAGAACAAGGATTCCATGTCAGTCCAGCTAGGACATCATTATCATAGTGAATTTGGGACAGTAAATCAGGAAAAGTCCCAACTTACAAAGTTTTAAAATCTGGCCTGATACATTCACAAAAAGTGAGCTAGAGTAATTCAACCACAGACAAATGTTTCTGCTCTTCTTCTCAGTCAGTAATTAATAACCTCTGAAATTATTTGGAGGCAAAGTAACTGGAGTGGTTTCATTACAACAACCTCAAAACAACTGAGAAACCAGCTTCTGGCCCCTCACATCAACACTCTTGCATTGGCTCTACAATAAAATACCTGTCATCTTCCCTAAAATTTTCTAAGTTGATTAATAAGGATGCCAGGGCCCAGCAATTTTATGCAAAGGAGCAAGAGAAAACAAAATTCAAGCACGTAAAGAAAATCCAGCTGTTTCCCTCTCTGTCAGACTTCTAGCACCTCTCAAATAGCTGACAAAAAAATCCCTGACAAATTAATTTTAATTTTATCGTGAAAATGAAAGTGGTATGAAGGCTGACAGCAGGGAATGTTATAAGCATGCTTAGCAGGAGGATCAAGTGAAATAGCAACATGCTGTATGACCTCAGGGGTTAAAGATGCAATTTTCCATCTGGCCACATCTGGCTTTTCAACATAAAATGTTGACAACACCTGCTGGGTTTCTTGTTTGTGCTGCTTCCAGGGCTCTATGCGTACCTGCTGCAACCTGGGAGAGCCTATTACCAGCATCCTCCCTTCATGTTTTGCAGATTCGTGCAATATGTTGCACCCATCCATAACTGCTGAACTGCATACAAATAGAAAGTTTCATGTGCAATGCATATACGGGAGTAATTAAAACAATAAGTATTAGAAAATTACAGGGCATGCTGTATCTGCTTTATGGTACAGCATATGCTGAATCCAAGATTGCCAACTGTTTTGCTTAAAGGAACTGAAAGAGGAAACTTTATGAACTTTGAAAAAGAGGTCACAGAGCCTCTCACACTAAAAGACTCTTTCCTGTGGGGTTATCTAAATTTGCTCATATTGCTCGTACAAATCAGCACAATGAAAGGGATGAAAATTAATGGTGCTATCAGGGATATAATTTTACCTAGGGGGTTTCTTCTCATTTCCCCTTTTAAAAATAAATACTCACAGGGGCACACTCAGGGGGCCTCTGAAATGCCTTGCAAAAAAGAATTACTACATGTTTGATGGGTGTGCTTCAGGTCTAGATGGAATCCTCCATTCATGTTAAGGCTGATTTAGTTCCAAAGTGAACCATATCCAAATCTGATCATTTCTAAAGATCTATTAGCAGTATGGATCTGGAAGGACATTACAATGCCTCTCTGGAAACTGATACATCTCTCTTTCCATATAAGAAAAACACCACAATGAGGAAAGCTGAGAGTGTTGTTTTGTGATTGGCAGCTCTAACTTCTAATCACAATAAATGGTTCTACCACAGCATTTTTAATCCCAGGGCTTTGAGAGAGAGGTGATGAAGCAGTATGTATTGCAAGACTGAATCAGTATTTAGTGATTTTTAATCGCCTTCTGTTCAAAGAATAGGAATATGGAGACTATTTTGCTGGAATCTGTTGGCCCTGGGAGGATATAGCTCTGGGTGCTTGCCTGGAAAATACTAAGTGCTTGCTCAGAAGTGCTTGTCTCTGTCAATGCATGCTCTATGTCCATTATCTACCTCTGTCTGCTTCCATTTTCTATTATTCCAGTGTAAACTCCTTAATCCATGCATCCATACCTCCTTCCTGAAATTCTTGTTTAGGACACCTCCATGACAAATGCTGGTTTCATACAAATCACCCCACAAAGTCCTTAAGAATTGCCCACAAAAAATCTTGTGGAATAAGCTCACATGCCCCTTTAGAAATCTCCATAATATAAGACCTGCACTTGCATAAAACACCTTTCATATATTCTTCTGAAATTCGGCTGGTTTTGATATCCTTTGAAGGGGTGACTACATCTGCAAAATTCACCCAGTTCTGTCAAGAACTACAGTTATATGCCATTCCTTTAAGCATTAAAGATGTGTGGCATACTGTCTCTTCTCACAGACATAATCACCCCTCTATGAGACTAGTAGCATGGCAAATTTCACCAAACTCTGGCAAGGTTGTTGACTTTTGATGATAACAACAGCATGCACTATCCCTGCAATTAAAAATGTGGTAATAATTACATTTGCCAAATATGTTAATTACATCAAAAAAGTTGCACTTGCATTTTATAATATTAATGGCAAGTGACTCTCCAAAAACTATTTCTTCACAATGTTTAAAATTAGTTGAGGCAGACTTACTACATCTTCGGAGAACTTGTCCTATTACATAAAACTTATTGAGATACGGTTCTACAATACATTTTATAATAAGAATTAAGCTTATGCAATGTTTTGGAATGCAAGAATGATACGCCAATGGAAATCAAGCATATATAAGGTATTATATATAGTAGATACCTGTATTGAAGATCGTTACCAAATTCTGAAGCAGTAAATATATATTAACTTGCGATCTAAATGTATGAACCATGTTTCTGCTTTGAGTTTCTTATATGTACTAAATAATGTTTCAAATATAATTACATTTGTGAAGGTGAGAACTGCTGTTCTTAAGAAAGTACATCTAACTGTTTTGCATGTACTGAAAGTACATCCCACAAAAGACCTCATTCCTGTGGGAGTGTGAAATCTTTCTGGGAAAGCCACACTTTCTAGCTGCTTTGGAAGATCCCATTACCTCTTTTCAAATTAAATAAAATAGACGGTACATGGCTACAGCTCTACACTTCTGAAATGAAGTGATTTTATGAAGGTGTCTTTAGAAACAGATTGTGTAAAACTCAAAAAGCAATGTACACTCTACTCAATTCCTTAGGCTTCACATGTTAGCACCATCCACCCAAGGGAGTTCGGTTGAGTGCCTGAGAAGCTGAAAGGCTGGGCAGAGGTGACCACTGAAGCAGACTGAACTAGGAAGCAAGGAGTGACAATACTGGGCCTGTCAGCAGCTAGTACCAGTCCCCCCAAGGGTGTCACCTTCTGTGCAACAATAATGGAATAGCTGGAGGCACTTCAGGCCAGAACAAAGAAAGGGGATGGAGCCATGCCTCCAGAGGCACTTGCATAAAGTCTCTCTTTCCAGGAATAGCTGGAATAAGTGCAGCAGTGTAAAAGAATCTGGAAGTAGCAGAGAAAAACAGGCTAGCATGTGCTACATTAGTCTTCTTTCTTCCAGATGGCCCTGGGAAAAGCCATAGTGCAGACTATCTCACTGGGGAGAACCCTGCTTCAACCTTACATTATTATAGAAGTACAGGGACAGCTGTATCTCTTGAAAAGACAAATGGGTTTGATACTGGACTAGGACCCTGGAGAGTAGGATTTGAATCCCCGCTCCGCCACAAAAATTATTTGGTTGACCTTGAGCAAGTCACAGTCTCTCAGCCTCAGAGGATGGCAATGGCAAACCTCTTCTGAAGCAATTTGTCAAGAAAACCCTGTGAAAGAGTCACCATAAGTCAGAAAGGGCTTGAAGGCGAAACAACACTACACACTGAAGGCACTCAACCAGTTTGAAGCATCCTTCAAATATTTTCTATTCTAATACAAAAGCTTATTTGTGTTGAACTCAAACTAGTGATGTATCTAGGCATAAGGCTGTACGCTGGAGCACTGTCCTTGTACTTCCGTAATCCTTGTCCTGTGGGATGACTTCCTAGTAAATTCTAATATTCAAGCATCTCTGTAAGAGCTCCCTTGAAAGCAAAGCCCTCAGCCACATGCAATTATATGGGTTTTCAAACAGCAAACATATCCATCTAGCTGTCTTAGCCATAGATCTATCATGATGGGAATTACATCAGGAAAATGCAGCACATTATTTGAATTGTGCTCAAGAACCTAAAAACTACTTTCATGAGGGCTAAGTCAAGACACCCTACATTTAAAGCTCATTCGAATGATATCCTAATCTAGTCTTTTCTTGGAAGCCTCCAGGAAGAAGTTTCAAAGCCTCTCTCTAACTCAAATGTTTTCAACCTTTCTAGTATGGAGGAATCCTTGAAATAATTTTCAGGTCTCAGAAAATCCCTGCATAAAAACTATTATATCAAAAATGTTAAAGAGCTGTTGATACATTTCCACCAGCCTAATAAATCTGCGTGCAAGTCGGTTTGGTATTTTTGATGATTCTGTATAGTCATTGTGATGACTTTACCATTACCAACACATTAATTCTCCTAAAGAAAGAGGTTCATAGATCTCATATTCATGCTGGGGGTCAGAGTGGTTTTGCAGTTGAACAAAAGGAAAAGACGAGTTGGGTTCCTGTATCTTAAATTCTAAAGCATGAGCCACACTACTTTGGCAAAGGTAGCTTGACCACCTTGGAGCCTGTACTGGGAGAAAGGCACGATATAAATTAAATAATTATTGTATATATTTGACTATAAGTCGACCTCATGTATAAGTCGAGGGCAGGTTTTTGGGGCCAAAATTATGGATTTTGATATGACCTGTGAATAAGTCGAGGGTAAAATTTAGGGGCCTTGGCAAAAGATTTAAAGAACAGAGCAAAGAAAAACGATGCCAAGAACTTATACAAGTTCAGCAGGCATAACTGTTTATGCTCACCCTAAATGCTGGATAGATGAGGAGAGAACTATGGTAAATCATGGCCGTACAATGTTTGGGAGAAGCAACAAGGCACAGGTGGGGTTAAGAAAACACACATCAGAAAGGATGAAAAGGCAAAACAAAAAATGATGTCTACATTAGCAGTGATTATAGTCTTTAACCTTAATGTGATAGCTTTGTCTGATTTTAATCCGAAGAGCTGGCATACATAAATGATACATTGAAATCCTTCAAAGTCTGATTCTTCTGGGCTCTGCCATTTTCCCATCCAGGAATTTGAAAAGGTCAGAAGTAGCACTGTGGCGGAGAGAGTAGCAAGGGTCAGTGCTTCTTTTTGGTGCTCCTAGCATGGACTAAGCTCTCACCTTTCACCACTTTACTCAGAGAAAAGGGACTTTTTGGATAAGAGTTAAAGTACAGTGTTTACATTGACCAGGGGATTAGTCAACCCATGTTTTTGCGGTCAATTTTTTGACTAAAATCTCTGGACTTATACACTCTTGTCTAATTCTAGTAATTTTAATCAAAAAACTGACCCCAAAAATAAATAAACAAGGGCAAAAACGTATGGCATCTTACTGACAAACTGTTTCATATTGTCTGCAATTTTACAATGATTGAAACTAGGCCGCATTAGCATTTTTCCTTTCCACATATAACATTCTTAGTGAAGATATTCCAGAATTCAAGTCATCCTTTTTCCTCTCTAAAGCAAATGAAATCAAATTTCATCAGGATCCATCAAGTGGAAAATGAATGTCTTGGAAATTATGCATACAATGGAGAGGCAGAAGGAAGACAAGATTTAAAAGGAACACCCTCTGAGGGTGTATGTATAATCCATGAAATCAAGTGAAATTAATAAGATTCTGAATCAACATAGTCTAGTAACTGCAGAAAATGTAGACAGGGTACAGACCCACAGGCTCCTTTTAGCAGATCTATGCTTAATTTATGTATCAACAGTTGTGATATAACTGGCATCTAATGTGGGGGGGGGGGGGGGGGAACAACCAGAAGGAGAACGGTTTGGCCAAAGGAAATTAGGGCCAAAGCAAATGGCCCAGAAGGAGCGATCTCCGGCCACTCTGGTCATGATCGTTCCGGGACCACGACTGCACAGCCTACTCCCGAAGTGGGCAGCTTCCACAGTCTCAAACAGGCTGCCAACAGGAGTAGATTAAATCCACTTTTTTGTGGCCGCTTTTGGAAGCCTTAGGCGCCTCAGAGCATCTTCCGGCTGCTTCAGGGCATGCACTGTCTAAACACCATGCCCCCAAAGCAGCCAGAAACTGCTTTATTTGGTCCATCTGCTTTGGGTCATAGTGGTTTAGTAATTAGTTTAAAAGAGAACACCTCCGCTGATATTATTTTTCCTAACCTTACATAATACTCTGTGCCTAATTTAGACTCCCTCTTCTGTGTCTAGGAAGTTTATTCGCCTTTATATGTGGTCACAAAGCTGGATAATTCTTAAATGCAAGTAGATATCATTCTATTGTTTATGCCAGGGGTAGGCAACCTTTCCCCTTTAAAGGCCAAGGGACTTCACCTCCCAGAATCCCAGGAGCTATTGGCCAACATGGGACTATTGGCCAACATGGCTGAGGCTTCTGGGAGCTGAAGTCCCTCGGCCCTTAAAGGGGAAAGGTTGCCTACCCCTGGTTTATGCTATTACCAATATGTACTAACACTAGGAGCTAGCCACAGAAGACAGATTTAAGTTGCCCATTTTTCAGATATTTATAATGGGAGTAAGAAGTGTGTCAGGGTTTTCTTCCTATTCTTGCATTCATTCTAGAAAAAGTGGGCTCTTTTTAACCTATGCCTAACATACATTCTTGCATGATGTATATTAATACAGGCTGAGACTACCTTATCTGAAATGTTTGGGACCAGAAGTATTTGGGATTTCAGATTTTTATTTTTTTATTTTTAAATTTTGGATTTTGGAATACCTCTATCTGCATGTATGTATAAAATGAGATACCTTGGAGATGGAACCCAAGTCTAAACACAAAATTAATTTATGTTTCATGTACACCTTAAACACATAGCCTGAAGGTAATTTTATACAATACTGTTAAAAAAAAATCAAGCATTTTCCATGTTCCCTGTTTTCTGGTATGACCCTAAAAAGGAAACATGGTTTCCGCCACACATCCAGAGGCAAGTTGGTCATGTAGGCACGCTGGTCCCATAGACCCCAGCACTCATTTACAGATCAAACAATCTGTTTCAGGAGTTGCAAACAGAAAGATTCACACCTTGGAGACAAGGAAGCTAGAGGATTTATGGCCAGATAAGACCCATTATCCCCTTTTGAGATCTATCTACTTCAAGATCTTTACTATGCTAATTCAAACCCTTTGAAGTTAGGATAAACAACCTTTGCCTGAAACCATTTTTGGGCTATATTAAGACCTCTAAATCTCTTTGTTCTGAGAGCTGGCATAGAAGGGAGGGGAATCTCATATCTCCCTGAAATTCCTAGCTGGTCTCCCTCATGCTGCCTCCATCCCAACTTCGCTCCATGAGCGGCTGAGTATATCTACATAAAGAAAAGGAGCACTATGGTGTTGGGTAATTATTTTGACTAGGAAATCTGTCTTATGAATTCCATGAGCCCCTGTCTGTGTGTGCATGTGTACATTGTTGATTTATTTCCCCCCTTAATAAAAGTACAATTCATTGGAAGAATTTTGCCTCTGCGAAGGTTCTCTATCTCCTCCCACTCTGTATAAATTGGGTTGCTTTCCTGCTAACTATTTGAGTTAATTAAAATTCCCCAAGGTCAAGTTTATTTGTAGTAATATTTTTAATAGAGTTGTGCATGAAACAGTTTATGTACACTGAACCATCAGAAAGCAAAGGTGTCAATATCACAGGCACTCATGAAAAAGGTTTTGGTTTTGGAGCATTTGTGATTTCCAGATAATTTATGTATGTCTTAGTTATCTGTTTATGACAGGCTCACTAAACATTATGCTTATTGATAGCAGGAATAATAAGGATCTTGCACATTCTTTTCTCCAGGGGAAAATTAATTCTTTGAAAAACTGAATTTCATTTTATTTACTTTTTTAATTTATTTATGAATGGCCCATGACACTCACTCATTTGTAGGTGTATCAGCCTCCGCAATTAAACACAAAGTACAAGGAATAAGGAGCCCTGGTGGCACAGTGGTTAAATGCCTGTACCGCAGCCACTCACTCACTTACAAATCACAAGGTTGTGAGTTCAATACCAGCCAGGGGCTTTGGGTCAACTCAGACTGGCATCCTTCCATAGGTTGCTAAAATGAGTACCTAGCTTAGTATACCAGTAAGCGATATAGAAATGTACTTGCTATTGATATTGAATTCTAAACTTGTACTTCTCTTTACATATCATCGTTAATCTAATGCTACATGTAAATCTTTTTCTATTCCTGCAGGCAGAAATGAAGATTGATTTAAACTGATTAAGTATCAATTGGGCCTACACTGGTATAGAGAAAGAGGGCTAGACCATCTGGCCACTTGAAAATGAAAAGGGGGGAGGGTTGGAATAATCATTAGAGGTCCATCTTCCTCTGGCAAATGTGATGGATTTTTTTGGTTTCCCAAATGAAAGTCAGATATAGTAGATGAAATCTGTTCAAACTTCTTTTACCATTTACTGGGACAGTCTTACCTTAAAATAGAATTGCTCATTTTAGAACAGCTGGGTGATTAGAAAGAGCTGAATACCAGGAACATTCAGTATTATAATTAGGTTACACTAGTTAGTACATAAGCATGCTTTCCCTTCCTGCTTCAGAACCTTTTGCTTCCAGGTTTTATGCAATTAGATATTTTTATTTTTAAAAATGACCACAGATTAGTACCATTATGCAAAATAATATTCACATAAAGCTTTATCACCTTTATCAGAATTTGAATTTTGTATGTATCTATTTCATTTGATTTTCTGAAACAGTAACTTTTTAAAAAAGCAACTATTATAGTAATCATTTTGAGGCGCCCTGGATCAGTAAATGTAACTAAATAACATTTTGTTACCTTTAATTGCTAAAGGTAATATAACTTACTAAGAGTTAAGCTCCTTTTCTTCAAAGTTTACTATTTTACTTTGTAAAAATTAAGTTATTAACTAAATTTACCAATTAAACTTTTACTAAAAGTGACTAAAAGTAATTTCTACTTTTTAGTGAATAGCCAAGGTCTGACTATACCAGTGATGGAGAACCCTTTAGGGCCCAACTGCCCAAACTAAAAGGTCTTCCGGCACAAGGTATTACCCGGTGCTGGGGGCGGAACTTCCACCCCCTGGGGCAGGATTTCTGGGGCAGGATTTCTTCCCTCCACCCTCCCAGAGACAGCTGAAGGTCCGGAGGGGGCCAAGGGGGAACAAGAAGAACAGGCATGTGCCTGTTCCTTCCCCTCCCCCAGCACTGTCCCTCGCCTTCAGCTGCCTCTGAGGCAGGTGAAGACCGGAGAGAGTCAAGAAGTAGGAGAAACAGATGTATGCCTCTTCCTCCTTCTCCTCTCCGTCCTCCACATGCTGGGCAAAATGGCTTCATCTCGGGCACGTATGCCATAGGTTCGCCATCACGGACCTATATAATATAAACTTACTTAAAATGTACTATTAACATGATTTAGCCATTTTTAAATTTTTCCAAGTTATCACAAGACAAAGAGACATTAAAAACAACAGTTGTGAAATGCTACAGTGAAAAATGTAGTTTTAAGAAATCAACTTCATCATTTATGTACAATTCAAGAGTTTCTGATTCTTCCTTCCATGAATTCAATGACTAGCTAGTCCAAGGAGGAATGGATTGATGAAATCTCTGAGGAAAAGGGAATGTTTTTACTTTGCTTGATTAGTATTCTACAAGGTTATTGGATCAAACATGCCAAAATGTTCTCATCAGGGAAACAGCAGATTTGATAACTTACTTGGCTTTTTGAATCCAAATGCAATAATCTGTGATATAAAGGTCATTAAGAATATATGCAGGATCATTTTCTCGAAAAATCTTGTGAATATCCAACAGACACTTCAAAACCGCACTTTTACCTGAAATAGATAAGAAAAAATAACAAACACATTTAGTTTTCAACCCTATTACCTTCCTTCTCAATTTTTTTGTACAAAATCTTATTGGTACCATGCTATTAGCTGCCAGATTAATCCTGGAGGTCATTAGTATTTCTTTAGCTCCCACCAATCAATGGTAGATGAAAATGTAAGAAAATTGGCAGCTTTTTGAAACTCCTGGTAAGCATCACAGTTAACGAAGGACAAAACTTTAATGAATCTGAACATCGCTAGTGATGCTTGCTAAATATTGAAATAACAGCAGCCAATTTTTATGTTCTACTGAAATCTACACTGAAGTCTTGTAACAGAGAAAAATATCCCTCCTTGCCACAAAATATCAATATATTTTTTAAATAAAGAAAACAGCATAGCAGACATAGTTCTAATGCTTGCCTTAGTCCAAAGGTGGGAATCATGCTTTCCCTCCAAATACTGTAGGACTCCCAACTTCGAGCAGTCCTAGCCAGCATAGCCAATATAAAAAATGCTACTGTTTTTCTTTATAAAATACCTTTCTCAGTCATCACACAAAAGGATATGCACTTACTGGCCTGATAACTGGTGCCAAGGATTACCAGATCACCAGGAAGCTCATCCACAGATCCATCTGTGTGATCTCTATTCCAATTTTACATTCTATCTGATCTCTGCAATTGTCTCAGTTAGTAAACTAATTATAAACCAATATTTCTACAGCATGAAAGGTCACAATGGACCCTGCATGTGGCCCCTCAAAGTCTTTAAATGACTTTTAACTTAAAAAAACACCAAACCCTCACATCCTCTAAGTACGTGGGCTGTACTTTTGCCATGTTTTCAACCTGCCCAACTTGTTTCCAGTTCCAAAACAAGAAATGAGTCTGTATCTATAATCTCTCTTTCTAAAGATATAGAAACCATTGATGTTCAGTTTTATTCAACAAGCATTAATAAATGACAAATTTGGGCTTAAAATCAGTAAAATTCACAAGTCAACATTCCATCCCAAGCATGACTTTGGCTGCATCTGCACTGAAGAAATAATCCAGGTTGACACCACCAATACAATGGAATTCTGAGAATTGTAGGGTTTTTTTAAGGTATTTGGCACTCTCTGTCAGAGAGCTCTGGTGCCACAACAAATTACAATTCCCAGAATTCCATAGCACTGACCCATAGCAGTTAAAGTGGTGTCAAACAGGATTATTTCTGCAGTGCAGATGCCACCTTTGCCTCTTCTCTACTAGAAAGTTGGTTTGTTATGAGGTACCGGTAGGCAAATGCGGTGGGCCCAGGGGCCAATCTTTTTCTCCTGAGATCCCTGAGAGGATTGCTTGGACTGCCAAATACAACACCCAGAACAAAACAAAATCGAATAAAACCAGAAGTGAACAAAAGACCACTTCTGGTTTTGAATAACAGGCTTTTGATATGAAATAATACAGTGGGACGGGCCCACTGGATTATTTAAAAGCAAATTTCTACTCCTGGATGCCTTCACATGAATCAATGAAGAAATAGTTAATTGAAACTTGTAGGAGTATTAGCATCAATGCTTGCATGTCGCAAGGAGTGGTGTGCTCTACACAGGAACACTGATTTATTTCTATGGTCATTTGGTCAGTGTTCTCTGTGAAGAGGTCACTTCCCATACCCCTCCTCTTTCTGGGGTTTGTTTTCCTGTGGTAATAAAGTTTTATGATTCTTTGTTTGTTAGCACACTTTCCTCTCTGCTCTTACCAAGCATGGACGCAAAAACCCAGGCTTTGATCCTAAAGATGTTTTTCTTCTTACGTGCACACATGGAGGTCAGCTATCTAGGGACCTCTCTACTGATTATTTTTGTAGAACCTAGATGTAACAATAAAGTAAATTTACCTACTTATGTATCCTGTTTATTTACCAGAAGCTCAGATCTAGTTGTTTTTACCAAATATCTGTGGAGTACATGCTTGCTGTATTGCTGCTGCTAAACTGATTTAACCACAAATAACCAAAACCATAATTCTAACAAAACTAAGACACAAGAAAAATGCTATACTTTACTGATGATTTGGTCCAGTGAAGGATTTACAATGTTTAATGTTTATAATGTTCATATCTGGCTATAAGACACTAAATCAAAAAGTTATCTGCCATGATGGGTTAGAATGTAATTGCTAACCCATTCTGTAATTGCTAATTGGCCTTGTTAGAAACATGTGGGGGTAAAACTGGTGTCGTTTGTTGCTGCGGTCTTGTAACCTTGTCAACTCTATGATGACACCATTGTAGGTTTTTCTTGCCAGGATTTACTGAGAAGAGGTTTGCCACTGCCTTCCTCTCAGGCTGAGATAATGTGACTTTCCCAAGGTCATCCAGTGGGGTTTCCACAACTGCACAGAGATTTGAACTCTGGCCTCCTGGAGTTCTAGTTCATCTTTCAAACCACTACATCACATTGGCTCTCCTTGGTAAAACCCTGAGTGTGTGTCTGTTGCTTCAAGTTGTCTGTAGACTTATGGTGAACCCATGAATTTCATAGTGTTTTCTTAGGCAAGAAATAAGAGGTGGTTTTATCAGTTCCTCCTCTAAAACATAGCCTACAGCACATGGTATTTGTTAGCAGTCTCCCAAACAAGTACTAACCAGGGCGGACTCTGCTTATCTTCCAAGATCAGATGGAATCTGGCGCTTTAGTGTATAAAGGCAACTGGTAAAACCTATGCACTAAAACCCTACCCATTAATAAATTGATTGCTTAAAATCTAATCAATATGTATTATTTTTTTATTATTATAATTTATTTATATCTCCCACCCTTTTCCCAAAAATGGGACTCAGGGCAGCTTACAATATTTTAAAAAAGTACAATTAAAAGCATACAAAAATGGTACACTAAAACAGAATTAACTTATTATAATATTAAAACATTTACATATTTACATTTACAATATGTAAAAACATAGATTCAGCACTAAGTCAGTAATGATAAACAATACAGAAGTTAGCCAAAAAGCAGTCAAGAAGTCACTAAAACGGAGGTGGACATAGTGCAGTCCTCAAGATGTTATTGGACTGAAAATCTGAACATTCCTCACTACTGGCTCTACTAACTAGGGCCTGCAAAATATGCAGTCCATCATTTGTCACCATGTTATAAGGTGAAATTAGATTTGCAGAATTGCACTATCATGAGAAATGTGTGGTTTGTGTGACAAGGCCAGGACATCTGGAGATTAATGTCCTTGAAGAGGCCAGACATCTAATTGTGTATTGCACTGTAGCTGTGTACATGACTAAGCATAATGATGTAATGCACAATGCTGTAATGCAGGGGTAGGCAACCTTTTTGAGCCAGGGGCCGGGATGCTGTCCCTCAGACAATTGGGGGGGGGGGCCGAAGCAACAAAAATAAATAAATAAATAAATTTTAAAAAAATTAAAAATATGCATGCACACTCTCTCAGCCCCAGAAAAGCCATGGCAAACCCCCTGTGGAGATTTTGCCAAGAAACCCCCAAGAACAAGTGATAACAACAATAATTAATGTTATCATGGCCGTCGCCAGCGGGGGGGTGGCGGCAGCGGCAGGACCGGCCTGGGGCTGGTCCAGAGGCCCCCGCCCCTTAGGTTGCCTACCCCTGCTGTAATGTATGAGATTGCATCAGCCAAGGGTATATAAGCCCATGTAACTCTAAACACTTGTGGGTCAATAGTTGTGGGTCAATAGTAGTTGTAGAGTAGTTGTATAGAGAGTCAGTGTAGTTGATATGTGTATAGTTAGTATACTAGAGAGTTCTGTTTAGCTTTGTTGTTGTTGATCTACTAAGGAGAAAGAGAGGGTATCACTTCCATCCTAGAACTCTGTACCTCTTTATGTTCCTGCATCTGTATATAGTCATCTTCCTGATCACCTGTAAATAAATATCTTCACCATGAGCTGTCCAGTCCTGCTTCCTGATTACTTCAAGGTATCTCAAGGTCTGGCTGAGATACTGAAAATCACATTCACGCCTCAACCTCAGCGTGACATCATTATCAGGAGAAACCCCTTTACCCATCCCTGAGCTAAGAGGAGGCTGGGAGAAGCCTGATGGAAGCTAAAACTACTCAAACTCAGGGTCTGAGAAGGTCTGAAAGAAAGAAGGAAATACCATAAACAGCTTTCAAGGAATCGCTTTCAAATGTCAACACAGTGAAGTGAACCTTAGGTGACAGCAGATGTTCAACCAAAGACAGAAGATAGTTTTTTGTGGGACAGAAGATATCTTGAAAAACATTCTTGCATGTATCCAGGTATATAGAAATCTTACCAGACAGAAGTCAATTAACCAAATCATCATGATCAAATCAATGAGTTGAATGTCTCATTCTCATTCAGTTTAGCTTGCTCACTCCCAAGAAAGGCTATGTTTATATATATATATATTTTAAATGTCTAGTTTTCCCTAACCCATGCTTCTAACATTCCATGTTCATATTATATGTGCTATGCAGCTTCAGACTTTCCTTTCATGTCTGAGTATATCAGCAGTTGAAACTGTTTCGGAATGAGTCCAGCTGCACCATTAGACACAGTACTACTTTTATATGTCCTCTGCTATTCCCCAGCAGCTGGATGACTGTCTCTGAACTGGGAAGTCTCATCTCCTGGCACTCTCTCTTGTTTCCTTTTGGAGAGTCACATCCTAGACTTGTCATGTTAAAAAATTCGTTAATGGTTTACCAGTGCCTCCTTCTACACCGTACTAACAAGAACTAACTAAAATGAGAGTTCTGTTGTCTCTGATAAGTCCTCTGCTGCCCTGTAACTGTTTGGCACATTTAGTGTGGGTCTTCAGCCAAAGCCTGACTGATGCGGGAGATGCTACTAGCAGCAGTGCTACCATCAGCATAGCCTCTTGGTTCTCGGAAGAAATTCCATCATCAAGGAAATGTTGTGCCATGAGGGGAGTGAAGCTGCAATACAGGAAAATCAGTAGGTAGAGTGAATCTCCACTTATGTACGAATTATTGGAGTTCAACAAGGTGCTCCCTACGAGCTAGTTACAGGTGGTGATTACATAACCAGATTCATGTTACTTACTATGTTGGAAGTACATACTATTTTAAACCAGCATATTTATTCTGAACACTGCTCACCTCCACAGGATCATCAAATTTAAGACACTTTGTAAACCACCATGTAATAATGTAAACGAACTTACACATCCTACTGATATAATGATATGTGATGTGCTTGGTAATACTAAGTTTATATTTGCAATGAAAGTCAAAGGTTTACTAACTGCATAGAGATAAAAATCTAGGTATAGTATTAGTTTAGGTGTAGCATTAGTTTTATTTCAGTTTTGATGCCTAGATATTAAAGAAATAAACCATTTCCCATAAAATAACATGATAAGCCCCTGCAATTTGTTAGATTGCTGCTATTACAGGCGCAGTGCCATCGCAAACCACCACTGGTAGAAAAATGAAAGAAGCTTTTAAAGGGAATGAGAGCCTACTTATAAAGATACATTAAATAGATTTCTGAAGTGTCAGACCCTTTCAATGGAAAGCTTCAACACCCTCTTTGCCACTACTTGTGCGTTTCAAGGTTTTTCCCCCCTACAAAAAGGATGTAAAAAGTTAAAAGATCACTTCATGAAATGCCATGGGTCACAGGGAACAGTGATCTGTCAATATTGAAACATCAGCACTTGAATTCAAAGGGGGATGACCTAGTCCTTGTTCTCCCTAATTGAGCATGAGAAGAAAATGCAGCACTGCACATGAGAAATTACCCAACACCAAGACTTCAACTCAAAACTCCCCCTGCTGTCCAAGATGGCTATGACTTGGAATATCTCCAGTCTTACCTAAACAGAACAGGTTAAGTAAAAATGTCTGCAAAAAGCAATTGCTCTGAAAAACAAAGTCTAATAATCACTAGTAAATGTTGCACTTTTAGTGATGCATGTTAGTATGAGAAAGGAAGAAGAGAAAATGCATGCAAACTCTACAAGTTAACTGAAGTATAAACTTTGTTCTGTACTGCATTATAGTCGTATATACTCATTGCACCAGCCTAAAGGTAACTTCTGAAGAAACCCAAACAGAATACCATAGAGACCAAAGTCAGAAAGCTTAATGTGAGAAATGAGAAACTGCGGGATCAGGTGCTTGTGGGAGCACTGTTTATAGTTGGTGTTTTTCAGAGATATCTCAACTGGGATCTGAAGCAATACTTAAAGAAACTAAGAACACTATACAAGAGTATTCCAACAACAGTATTTAATAAACAGTTAATGAAAGCTTGTTCAACATGGGCAGAGTGCAAAACTCCACTTGCATGTTTACACAGAGGTTACAGTGGCGGTGGAGCAATGCAGCTGATAGTTTCCCAGCTGTTCAAAAGGCTATTCCAGGGATATTTTAGAAGTGTGACAGAACGGCATAACTGTGCTCACCTCCCATACCTCCTTATGAAAGCATCTGAACCACTGGCATAAGCAGGAGTCACACTACAACTCTATGATTTTATGATTCTATAATGCCTCAACAACATTAATAATAATAATAATAATAATAATAATAATAATAATAAATTATTTATATCCCGCCCCTCTGAGGACAATCGGGGCGGCTAACAATGTTAAAAATGCACAATACAATCAAACCCCATCACCCTCCCCCCTCTAAAAAAGCATTAAATCCTGTAAAGAATTAAAAGCTTAAAAATTAAAACTGACCAAGTGGTCACAGCATTATACAATTGAAACAAATGACAATTGCATTCTGGCAATTGTCGAGCATGATTGACTCATTCTGCATTTCAGACTTTCAGACTATAATTTTTGCAACTCTGAGATTTATAGTAATATCTTGACTTTCTCCATGAAGGAATTCAACACTGGCTTTCTATCTGGGCAACAAAAAGATGTAAACTTCACATACCTAGATGTGCCAAAACTAGTTCCACAGGGATCAAAGGACTCAATATTACTGAAAACAATAGCAAACATTTGGGCTGGAATTCCTTTCTCAAGACTGTGTAACTCAGGTGCCTAATGGAGTCAATCATTCTGAAAGCACACACTCTCTCTCATTTTGAACCACCTCAATAAGCAGCTAATTGACCAGTTCACAAAAGGTAAGATCAAGCCCATGGAATCCATTGCAAAATCAGGTTCACAACTGTGGGACCCAGCATAACTACACTAGAGATGTGAAAGCCCAGGGGGAGGGTAACAGGGATAGGAAGAGGGAATCTTTTTTCTTTTATCCCTGAAGTCTTATTTTTCCAGAAAAAATGATTATCTAATGTTTTCATGTATAACTAAAATGTTTATAATTAAATTATTTGTGTATTTAGTGTCCGTTCCATTATTTCTATAAGTGATGAAGCATGTGGACTTTTCAAACTAGTTTTTCCCCATTAGATATGATGTGTACTGCAGCTGGTATGAAAGCCATCAGCTGCCAGACCATAGTAAGTTTCCAGCATATAAGCATAACAAAAAGATGAACAGACAATTTCTTCACAGCCTCACAGGGTGTCCTGTTTTGTTCTTGTTGCTGTATGCTTTCAAGTCATTTCTGACTTATGGTAATGCTAAGGTGTTTCCTTGCAGTTTTCTTGGCAAGTTTCTTCAGAGGGGGTTTGCCATTGCCTTCCCCTGAGGCTGAAATGCCCATGGTCACCCAGTGGGTTTTACAGATGAGCCGGGATTTGAACCCTCATCTCCAGAGCCAGAGTCCAACACTCAAACCGCTACACCACACTAGCTCTCAAGGAGGAAAAGGAAAGAATATAGCTGTTGTTTTTGTTTTGTATCTTCAAGTCATTTCTGACTTCTGGAAACCCTATCACAGAGTTTCCTTGGCAAGATTTGTTCAGAGATGGTTTGCCATTGCCTTCCTCTGAAGCTGAGAAAGTATGACTTGCCAAAGATCACCCAGTGGGTTTTGTGGCCGAGCTGGGAATCAAACCCTGGTACCCAGAGTCACAGTCCAACATTCAAACCACTATGACACTATTCCATGTCCTGTTTTACATTGCCACATTGGAAGATGTGACACCCCAAAACCAGCTAAATATAGTGGCATACAATGGCTTTCACCTTTGTTTCAAAAGACTGGGTCAATACCAGAGTGCTCAGCACAGTAACACACTGTTGCTGACTTCCTCTTATTAAAGTTTTGAAACCACGAATATAAATATTTGTTATCTATATAGTGGTAGGAACTCTGTATAAAACTTCATTTCCTGTCATAAGGGCTCACTGAATAGGGACAGTATCCCAAATCAATACTGCAAATGATTAAGCTCATTTGAAATAAAAGTGATTTACTTCCAAGCGCTTAAGGCTGTATAATAAAGCACAAACCATGGGGAGAATGTGAAATATGGGACCATGCACTTAAAAGCATACCTACCCACCACTTTTACCACACAGAGATCAAACAAAATCCTTATCCATGTAACCAGATGTGAGTATCAGAATCAAGTACATTCTTCCTACAGTGACTGTGAAACATGTTTTATCTGTAGTTTTCAGAAGAACAGTGTCAATGTTTATAGAAATAATTGAACTACTTGCAATTAATCTATTTTCACACCATCAGTTCTAGTTTGCTAATTATGTCAAGCGGAATTTTAATATTTTATGTACTACCAGCTCACTAATCAAATACTTATCAAATTCAATTGAACGTGTAGATGTTGCCTTTTAAAATTAGATCTAACAAGGCATAAGAAAGTGAAGGTTAACATTTCAATGTCCTTTTCATCAAAGGACACAGAACCTTAATCACAAATATATTTTGCTTGTTAGACAAAAGCCGTATTGGGAGGCATGCATATGTTTCCAGAACAGGGTTTATTTGTAGAGTTCCCCCAGCAACAGGGAAACTTTTAAACTCCTAGCTGCTACAGAAGGGAAACATGCCTCCCATATATGCTATTTTCACTTCAATTTTGCCATTCATCCCAAAGACCACAGGATATCATCTACTCTTAGCAGTGCACTAAACTATTTCTCATACATTTTCTAATTCAAATACCCAGCCTAACACAGACAACAGACAGTAAACAGACAATAATAGTTGGTAGTCATGCATTTCACAGAAGACATACCAGAACACAGTTTCTATAGCATTCCTAAGCAGCATTTTTGTTGCTCAATTGCAACAATTGTCTCCCATCTTGCATGACATTTCTGACCCCATAAGATTTTCAGAGAGGTTTGAAAGTTCTACTTCTGAACAAAAGCTCCTGCCTTCCATCTTCTTTAAGTGTTCAAAGCCACATGGCCACAGACATAAATCTGAAGAAGTGTGTCAGGAATGCTAGAGAAATAGGAACGGACTCCTTTTTCAAAAAAAAAAAAGGGAGAAAATCTCATAAGGTTGGGTTCAATCATGTCCCTTAACAAATGGAAGCAACTCCCTTTAAAGATAAAGATTAGTGGATACGCTTAGTAATTTACATTTTAGATTGAGAGGGTTAACGAAGTAAATAAAGGAATGTAGTAGAGTGTAGATTAGTAGAGTTGATTGGTGGTGGGAAAGTTTTAAAGTCGAATGGTGTATGTATGATGTGTTCTTTATTGTTTAATAAAAAATTAAAAAAGAGGGATTGGATTCACTTTTGCTCCTCAACAAAGGAAAGCACTCCTTCAATTTGCAAAAACAATCAAGATGCAGCTGCAGGAATCAAGTACACAATTTTTATAGTCCAGAGTGCAACTTCCCATGTCGTTCTGAAACAACGCTGGCTGACCAGAGCGACTTCAAAGCAAGCAGAGGAAGAGAAAAAATTGGCAAAACCATCCCCAGCAAGACCCCTCTGGACAGTGAGCACCAGATATTCTAAACTTTAAGCTGTAAAAGTTTTTGTACTAAAGTTATACCTTCATAATTCCACTGAATGTAATGGTAACAGTGGTGACATAAACAAATCCTAAACATTCTCTTCATCCTCCTAACTCCTGAAGCTGGAGGCTGCTGTTCCCCATTCACACAAAATACTCCAGCTTCAGGAGTGAGGTGCAGAAGGAATCCAGGGATTCTTCCTCCTCTTTACTCCCAAAGCAGAAGGCTGTTGTTAGAATGGGAGACAGTAGCCTCAAGCTCCTAAAGCAGGAAGCAGAACTGACACAACATCCTTCTGCTTTGGGATTAAAGAGGTGGAAGATCCCTGGATTCCTCCAGCACCTCACTCCTGAAGCTGAAGGCTCTTGTGTCCATTGCATCCTCATACTCTCACTCTCTGATTCTCCTGCCTGCTTCTCCTTCTCTCACAGATGGGGCCAGGGCATACCAGGAGGATGGAGGAACACAGAAAGTCCTGCCCTGTCTCTTCTTCTTCCAGAGAGTGTTTCAAGCTCGTTGGGTGGACAATGAAGAGGCCTCGTTTGCCCCACTTTCTGGCCACATCTTCTCTGAGCTCTTCATGTCTTACAGACAGATGTCTGTCTGTCTTCCAAAAGACAGATGTTTAGGGACCAGCAATGGTGTTGCTAGGGTAGTGGTCATGCTGTCACCCCACTTATGGTGTCACCCAGTGTGGCCTGCAACCCCCCCCCCCAAACCAACTAGTGATGCCTCTGCTGCAAGGCCAGCATGGGTGAGAGGTTTCTCAGTCACTACTGAGCCAGTTACTTGGTTGCTGCTCCCAGGGTGACCACATGGCAAAGGGACAGTGGCTGAGATTGGTTGTTTTGAATGTGCAATAGAACAGTAGACCTAATATCAAGAAATATGCATTGGGGAGCACTAGGGTTGTCGCCCAAGAGGTAAGTGGACAGTAGCCCCAAAAAGTTTGGGGACAACTGCTCTAAAGCCATGGGGGAAGGAAAAGCACTTCTCCTTTTTTTTCCAGAAAAAAATTGAATTTAGATAAATTTCAGGAAAAAATCAGCATTAGCAACCTTTACAGATTGAAAATCACTGTCACTTTAGGAACATAAACATAGTACATATAACTTTGTGTGATATAAAATAATCAAGTTTACTATATTAACAGTAACTTCATTTACAATATAATTGCAAAATGAATGTACAAAGAACATTACTTTGTCTCTATAAGTTTGGAACAGTGTCAATCAAGTATAACATACTCATTTTCTCACAAAAAGAAATTGGGGGGGGGGGGAATACCCCAAGATCATGAATTGTAATGATCTGATACCATACATTATTCCACTTATGTAATATTTGAAAATGTTTTGGGGGCAGTAAATACCTTGTCATAAATATTTTATTCATCATTCTAAAAGAAAACATTCCATAATCATTTTTCCATTTTTCAATGTATGCTCTATTGCCCTATCCAGTTCAAAGTAACAATTAGATTTAGACCATACATTTTATTATAAATAAGTTATCAAAGGTGTAGATACTTCATGGAAAACTGATAAAAACTGCAAGAACACTTAAGACATGCTTCCTTTTTGTAATTCTCTTATTTCCTAAGCAGCCATAGTATGAATAGGCATATTATTAGGCATTTTGATTGGTGTTTTAAGAAATGTACTTATCTAGGAGTGTATTTGTTAATTTTTGATTATGCAACTGGCATGTCTTTCTTACATATGAAAAATATTTACTTAAATACAGGAAGACAGATGTGAAATTACTTTTCTGTTTGTTCACAAGCATAAAGAATTACATAGCATTTACCTGAAAACAAAGCCTATGAACTTGTCAGAAGGATTTATAATTACTAGCATAGTTGGAGCTTTTCCCTTCATACAAGTATGCAAGCTATTTAGAGTCACAGATGTTCAGACCCTGAGACATAGCCATATTGCAGAACTCAGGAAGCTAAGAGGTCAAAATCAGGGAGTAGCAAGATAGCCTCAAGCTGTAGAAATAATACGGTTTGACACCACTTAAACTGCCATGGCTCAAGGCTATGGAATCCTGGGATCTGTAGTTTGTTGTGGCATCAGAGCTCTCAGAGAAAGAAGGCTGAATGTCTCACAAAACCACAAATCCCAGAATTCCATAGCCTTTAACTGGCAGTTTAATGCAGTGTCAAACCGGATTATTTCTGCAGTGCGGATACAGCCTCAGTTTATGATGCTGGTAAGATTCAGGGCTATGGTCTCACTATATAGCATCAGTGCAGGGTCCAGCTGAAGCCCACAACTGACTAATATAATCTAACATATTCTACCCATTTTAAATATTTACACTAAAACAGTACTTTAAAAACACAGTTACAGATGAAGCAGTTAAAAGCACTGACTTCAAAAATGTTTTTTTTACCAAGTGTCTCTTAATATTATTTTTTAAATCCTCTTTATTCTTTAAAAATTATTTTATTCACCCTGAAATATTTTGCAAATCAGTGTTTTAAGATAAATCGTTGAGCTCCTGTACTATTGGCCCAATGGGCCCTATATCATTAAGATCACTGTCCCAAAGACTTGGTTTTAGCACTATTCAGGGCAGCCTGATGTGGGCACAGATCTGTGTGCAAATGACACTGTCAAACTATCCTTAAAATTAAAGCTCTCTAGCCTCAAAGTTTTTCACACTCAGGATGAATGTACTGAGATTATGTAGCACCACAAAGCACCACAAAGATGAGAAAGAAAGTGAGAAACACTAGGGTGTTTCAGCAGTCAGCAAGGTTTTCCAACAATTTACAATCTCTCCTAATCACCCTAAAATTCCTACTGCCCCATGTTCTAGCAGGCCCCCATTCAGCTTTTCATCTTTGTCAAAGAAATGGGACAGAGAAAGGAGTTCCAAATCACCCAAGTCAGTTCAGGCTGTACAATTTATCAGACACAAAGAATTTCTGCTCCAAAATTATGCTCTAGTAAACAAAAGTATTTATGCTATAAAAATATCCAATATAAAAATATTCTGTAAGTTGATACACTACAATAACAACATGTATCTCAAGCCATGCATGCACAATAATGTCTTACCTAGTTGTAATATCATAACGGTGTCATTTAAGGCCCGAGTTACCAAACTGAAATGTCTGTAGAGAGGATAGCATAGAACTCTTCTTCCAAAGGCTATCAGGACTTCAGAAATACCAGTAAAGGTCTGCATG
This sequence comes from Phrynosoma blainvillii, assembly GCA_026167975.1. Lineage (NCBI taxonomy): Eukaryota > Metazoa > Chordata > Lepidosauria > Squamata > Phrynosomatidae > Phrynosoma > Phrynosoma blainvillii. Next base: position 351,920,527 of record JANUYF010000002.1, on the reverse strand, counting down.
GGGGAAATTTTTTTGAAAAAATTAATGCAATAATAAGAGGACAATGCATATTTATTTCAACAGCTTGTTTTCAAATTCCAGTTCTGTTCAGTATTGGGGGACAAAGTAGTAGTAATACTTTAACAGATGTACCTATGGATTTAACATGAGTTCCCCAAAAATATTATTATATGTTTATCTTACCTCCAGCCAGCACAAAGTTGAACTCAGTTTTCTTATATTCCATGGTGATTCAACCTTGTTTATTAAAAAAAGATATTAGTAAATAATGCAGAAACTATACAAAATAATACTCTCATTGATCTAAGAGAATGAAAACTGTATGGTAAGAAATGTTGTATCTTTAGAATTTGCTAAAGCTTAGAATTTTGAAGAAAAATTTTAAAGTATACTTTGACCAGTAAATAATGTCAAAGAAATCCTGAGTGCTCCTAAAATTTGCAGGTATCAACTAACTCAATTCTTATTCAGTTATCCAGTTTTAAAATCTGAAGTAATTCAAAAGATTTTCTTCCTTTTTATCCTTTTCTTTAAAAGATTGTTATTTTCATTTTTCCCTAAAATAAACTATAACGTGGCTCAGCTACGTTATAGTTATAGGGAAGAAAAAAGTGACTGAAGATAATTTCCTGAAAACATTTTGAATATAGACTACACAGAAAAGGTACAAAAAACGTATAAAGCAGTTGGCAAAATAACTAAGATAACCAAGCATCTTAGCCATAGCAATACAAAACAGATATATTATACCCAAAGTATTATTGAGACAACATGGTTACAAAACTAATCTCATTCTTACTTAGAATAAATTAGAGAAGCAGCATAACTAGGTCAATACATTACTACCTTCTGGAACCTATATTATCTGCCTACTTCTGTTCATTTGCATTTGTTCATCCACTACAGCACGGGTGGGTAAGATGTGACCCTCTAGATAAAGTTGGATTGCACATCCTACCACCACAGATACATAGGTTCAAAAATATGTCTAAATTAAAACCCAGAACACATTTGCTATCTCATTGACATCAGAGCTGGACAGACTGCTTGCCTGTAACTCTATTTCTTCAAGTGGTCATCTGCGAATTCACACAAATGGGTTTTATCTGTGCCTGCAAAGACACACAGGAACCAGGACTGCACCGGCCTGAGACGTAATCTTGCCCATTGTGTTACAAAGGTGGCTGAGGTCACGTGGCACAAGGCTACCTGAATTAAGCGTGCTATGATGCATCTGTGGGTCAGGCAACTCTTGATGGCTGTGCAGAGGGCCTGGAATCTGTCCTGAGGCAGGAAGGCCATGGTTCTGTTGGAATTGAGGAGTGCACCAATGAACCTGACCCGTTTGGATGGGGACAGGTTCGACTTGTCCAAGAGGGTCAACGTGAACTGGATGTCTTGCTGGAGTTTCTGTTGAGATGGTGCTGTGAAGAGCCAGTCATCCAGGTAAGGGAAGACTGTGATCCCCTTCTGCTGGAGGTAAGCAGCCACTGGAGCCATGCATTTGTTGAAGACGGTGCCATAGAGAGCCCAAAGGGGAGGACCCTATATTGACAGATCTTGGTCCTGACGGCGAAGGCGAGGAACCTGCTGTGATCCCTCCGGATGCTGATATGGAAATAAGCATCTTTGAGATCGAGGGTCGCAAACCATTCTCTGTAAGAGTGGCAAAATAGAGGCAAGAATTACCATGCAGAAGTGCTTGTAGCAAACAAATGAATTCAAGTGTCTTAAGTCCAGGATAGGCCTAATGCCCGAGTCCTTCTCCGGCACAGTGAAATATCTGGAGAAGAAGCAATATCGGGCCTGAGAGGGTTCTACAGGCTTGATAGCTCCCTTCTGTAACAATGAGCGCACTTCGTTGAGTAAGGTGTCTGAGGCACTGGTGGACAGGATAGCCCCGGTGGTCGAGAGCTCCTCGAACTCAAGTGCATTGCCCCTATAGACCAGGGGTAGGCAACCTTTCTCCTTTAAGGGACGAGGGACTTCAGCTCCCAGAAGCCTCAGCCATGTTGGCCAATAGTCCTATGTTGGTCAATAGCTCCTGGGATTCTGGGAGCTGAAGTCCCTTGGCCCCTAAAGGGGAAAGGTTGCCTACCCCTGCTTGACAATGTCAAGCACCCAGGAATCAGAGTAAAATAGGCCTCTACCCTGTCCCCAAAGGGAGGTGTGGTGAAGTGCGCTGCCCTATATCACAGCCTTCTCTTGTCTGTGGTCTTCTCCCAGAAACCATGCTGGTATCTAGGCTGGGGCTGCTGGTGTCGACCCGAGGAAAAAGAGGAGGACTGAGACAGCTGGTGCGGACGCTGTTGGCCTTGTTGCTGGACCTACTGATCCTGATGGTAGGGCTGGAACTAAGGCCGTTGACCCCTATACCGCTGCCTAGGTGACTGAAAGGTGGAAGAGGACATGCCATGTTTTCTGGCCAGCGCCTTCATACAGTACTGAAAACTGAGCTTCTCATCCTTCTCCTTGTTGAAGAGACTGGAATCATCTATCGCGATTTTCACCTGCGGGGTCAGGTCTGATGCCCAAAGCCATGCGTACCTACAAAGAGCTACCGAGACCGATAGCATCTTCGCAGCGCAATCCATCAGGTGGTGGACAGATATAATTTTCTGGCCACCCAAAGCATGCGTCTTAGCCTGGATCGTCATCGCAAGGGCTCTGTCCTCATCTGGGATGGAGGCTAGCAGACTTTCCATGAGGTGCTGGACATAGGCCCCCATACAGGCCATGTAGTTGGCGACCTTCAAGTCCAGCACCGCCGCTGCATATATCTTTTTCACCACTGCATCCAATTTCTTGCTCTTCCAATCTGTGGGAGAGGAGGAGGTCCAGGGAGTAAAGGCCAGCTGGGAGCCCTCTATGACGGCCGAGTTAGGCTGTGCATGTTTGAATAGCCAGCTCGGTCCCGAAAACGAGATGCAGTACAGATTCTCTATCTTACGGGACATTGATGGTACTGCTGCTGGTGTTGTCCATGACCTTTTAGCTATCTTCTCAAGGGACGGGAGGTATGCAATCGCCGGCAGTGTTGGTACCTTGCCATGCACCCTCCTTTCCATAGGATCGATAGCTTCCTCATCGGTCCGCGCTACCTCAGTTTCTAAGGCATTCGCCATCCAGATGACCTGATTGGTGAACGACTTGACATCGTCAGTTGGTGAAAACGATGCCAAGTTGCCCAGGTGTGTTGGACTTGGGGGCCTGCCAAGGTCCAAGTCCGGTGACGGTGATCAGGACCTTATCACAGAGCAGCTTGAGGTGGGAGAGTCCTCTGGGAATCTTGGGAGAGGTCTGTCCACGAACAAAGAGGCGTGGCGTGGTGGAACTGGTGGAGCAGATGGAGTGCGCAGCAGCGTCCGGGATGGAGTCTGTACCACAGGTCGTTGCCACTCACATCGGAAATGCTCTGGATCAACTGGAAAGTATTATCGACCTGGGGGAGCATCAAACCAGAGGTAGGGGTATTGAAGAAGGAGAGGGTGCTGAGGCAAGGGTCTCTCCTCTAGTCCTGTCTGCTCAGCCTCAAATCTGAGAGAAGATGACTCCTGGCATCGGGTTTGATCCTGGGATTCCTCTAGGTCCCGAGAGGCGCCAGCAACCACCTGCTCCACTTGGTACAGAGTCAGAGGTGGAGGTTCCAGTTCATGGATCTCACCTTCCGATTCGGATTCGACATGAACTGGAGGGGAAAGAGCTTAGACACAGTCGTTGGATGGGCCAGCTCGGACCCAAAGGAGGCAGGAGGGGTTTTCACTGATGCCTTGTCTCGATGGGATTTCTTCGAGGATGCGGAGTAGCTCTTTTGGAGGAAGAACAATCAGCAGACCCACCCTCTTTGGCCTCGAGATGTTTCCTCCTGGCCATTTTTTGTCAGCCCCTCTCAGACCTTGCGGCCTCTTGTCCTTGGAGGATCTCTCCTTGGACCTTCCCCTCTCACGTTCACTCTCCTTGTCGGAGGTCGACAGATGGATCTCTGAAGGGCCTTGGGCAGGTGCAGAGGCCAGTCTAAGGGCCTGCTCCCAGAGCGCACCCTTCAGATTCAAATCCCTGTTTTTCAGGGCTTGGGTAGTCATGCTCTTACAGAGGGGACAAGCCTTTGGGTTATGAGTCTCACCCAAGCAAAGAACACACTGATCGTGACGGTCAGTGGTCGGAATCTTTGCACCACATTTTGTGCAGCACTTAAAGCACTCCTTCAATGAAGTTGAGTCCAATGAGCAAAAACAAGGTCAAAAACAGTCTGGGTCAATTGATTTGCCAACAATCACCAATACGAAGTCCAGAAGAATAGTCAAAGCCAGAAATTAGTCAAAAAGCCGTTAGGTCAAAAAGTTTTCCAAAGCGAAACAAGCGACTCTAGCATGCAAAGTTCCTTGCTAGCTGCTAATGTGGCGGACGAAAGGAACTGGAGGAAGAGCGGGAATACCAGGGGCTTTATAGGGGTGGGAGGAGCTACCACCAAAAAGTTGCAATTGAAGATTTGCCCAGTGATACTAGAACATTCCGAGCTAGCTGCGCAGGCGCATATAAAACCCATTTGTGTGATTCGCAGAGACCACAAAGAAGAAACTAGTCTTGACAGTTAAAAACAAAACAAAAACAGAAAACAATGCAAACTGGAAACAATTACATGACACACTAACTTAACAATATATCAGTCCTGGATTTTAACACTGGGATCAAAGTATACTTCAAAAGTCATGACTTCCAGATGGCCAAGCAATTCTGAAGCTACGTAAAAAGCGTCATAGAGGGAGATGGGATAGAAAAGAGAAAGAAACTCACATTCCTCTCTCCTTCAGTGGCATAGATTTCATAGCAGTAGGCCAGAAGTATATCAACTAAGCTCAGATATACTTGATGACAGGTTCTTTTATCAAGCAGGAAAGTTCTGTTGGTGAATTTTCTCAGCTGTTCTTTCTCGTCTTCTGTAAAGTCAACTAAAAAAGAAAAGGTTATTTTAAGCATGCCACATTTGTAGCCACACTTTTAAAAAAAGCCCTCACATACCTTGAATTAACAGGGGCAGTACTGATAAGAAATGTCTCCTCTCACCCAAGTCCTCGACTTACTCCAGTGATAAGCTTAGAATTAACCACTTAGCTACTGGAGCACGTGCTTGCTGGTTTCATTTCAGAATACCAAATTTTTCCTGACTTGCTATGAGTTTTCACCAAATACAGCAGAAAACCTGTAACTATCCCAATATTTCACCAGGGAAGCAGCGAAAGAATTTCTATTCAGTCACAAAGAAAATATTAAACCTTAGGCTATACCCTTCTCAGGCAAAAGAAGCAGAGAGGCATTATACAAAGCATACTTGAATCTATCAGAAAACAGCAATAATGCTGTTTACAAGTTAAGAACTGCCTAGATTAATGCTACTGTTATAGATTTTTACAACATCCTTTCAAGACATAGCCTGCCCTCACTGACAGAAATATTGGCAGCTGTCAACTATTCTAAAATCTACGCTATACAAAGATTGCTCTTTTTGAATAGTTAATATAATTTCAGATCTATTTCTTTGAATGCAAATGGTCTGAATATCTTTAAACATAAAAAAGCACACCATTTGAAGATTAAGCTCAAAGAAAAGAGATTTTGAAAGGAAGGGGAAAACACTGATTTCACTGAGTCTACTCTCAGCAGGACTAATGTGAAGTTTTGTCAAAAACTTATAAAGGAGAACTACTGTATGTATCATTTATCTTAAGAAACTAGAAATGTTTATCCAGTTTGTACTAATACAAAAAAACCCAATATGCAAAGCAATAATAATTAAATCTTAGGTCACTTTTAACCTGATTGAGACAAGTGCTTAATGGAAAGCTTATCCTTATTCAAGAATGCCTGGGGGAGGGAAACACTTGTACATGTGCATCTCCAAATCACACATGGAGGGGGATCACTGCTCTATTTGACATATAGGTTTTCCTCCAGTGACAGTGCTTAGATCTGATAATTGATAAACTATGGTATGGCCCGAAATAGACAGGCCAAATAGAGCAGTTTTTGTCCACTTCAGGGGAATGATGGTTAGATGATGCATGTCCCTGAAGCGGCTGAGAGCTGCTCCGAGGCCACCTAAGGTGGCCTGAAACCACCAGCAAAAGAAGCGGATTTAATCCGCTCCTGACAGCAACCTGTTTGGAACTGTGGCCATGCCCCACTTCAGGAGTGAGTGGGTCAGGAGTGGTTCCAGAGTGATTGCGGCTGGAGATCGCTCCTTCCGGGCTGTCTGCTTTGGCCCTATGTCACACAAATGATAAGAAAGTTTCTGCACTCAAAACACAATCTGTCAGTATTTTTCCTGCAATTTAAGAGTGTGCACGTTTGATGGCTAGGCATATTACAAATTACAGACTGGATGGTGACAGGACTTATCCAAAATTAAAACATATAAATTATCAGCTTTATTTAACAAAATTATTCTGGAATTAATTTGTTTCTAGCTATATTTCCTGTTCTTTAAAAAAACAGCAAGGTTGTATCAGTGCAAAAATGTGAATAGGAATTATTAGCAGCAGTAGTAATATGGGAGACAGGAGTAATACAATACAAAGTTCTTCACAAGGAAGCCGCAATACACTTTTTTAGCAAAAAGAAGAGTGAAAGAAGAAGGCATGGAGAAATTAAGCAGCTCTTTGTCATCCAAATTATTGAGTTTATATAGAGCAAAATTGTGTGAGATGCATGCAAAATACACTGATCTAAATCTCATTTTTAAATACTCTATAATGGATTGGCTCTAGAATTAGATAAGCAAAATTCCACTTTCCCCCACTTTCTGCTTCACCACCGTAAGCTTCCACAGCCACCTTATAGGGTGACAAGATCCTCTGGGATGCTATGTGATGGCAGAAAGGGACAGCAGCAGGCTGGGAAAAACAGGAGAGTTTGGCAAGGCTGCCTTGCACAAGGGCTTTTTTTTTCTATTCATGCAAAGTATTTTTGGATCAAAGTTAATTTTAAAAAATCAAGATGAGGAGTTTCTTTAATTTAAATCCAAACATTAGAATTCCTATCCATAAAATAACACTTGAGACACAAATACAAAGAGGGTTGCATACTATCAGAGTATAACTAAGGGCCGTTGCAGACCGGCCCAAAGGGTCGGCCTGGGGGTGGAGTGGGACGGGGCAGTCGCATGCCCCAATCCCACCCCAAGGCTGTCCAATGCTGGCGCGCGGCATCAGGACGCCCTCCCGGCGCAACGTTTAAACATGCTGCGCCAAAAGGGCGCTGAAGAGCCATGGCACTGGCTCCTAGGGAGGCCTTTTGCTGTTCTTTTCAGGGCAGCAAAAGGAAGGCTTGGGGCCACAGCGTGGGGTTGCCGTGATCCTAATCTGCCGCTTCTCGAAGCGGCTCTGTGTCGCCCCAAACATCTGGTCTGCATCAGCCCTAAGCTACCAATTCTGGTAACCACAATTGCAGAAGGATGTTGACAAGCTGGAATGTGTCCAGAGGAGACATGATGAAAGGTCTGGAAACCATGCCTTATGAGGAGTGATTTAGGAACCTGGGTATGTTTAGCCTTGAGAAGAAAAGATTAAGAGGTGACATGACAGCCATGTTTAAATATTTGAAGGGATGGAGGATATTGAGGATGGAGCAAGCTTGTTTTTTGCTGATCCAGAGACTAGGACAGGGAGCAACGGGTTCAAGCTACAGGAAAAGAGATTCCAACTCAACATTAGGAAGAATCTCCTGATGGAAAGAGCTGTTCAACAATGGAGCTGTTCAACTGCCTCCAAGAGTAGTGGAGTCTCCTTCCCTGGAGGTCTTTAAACAGAGGCTGTGGAAAATGCTTTGATTGTGTACTCCTGCATGACGGGGTTGGACTGGATGGCCCTTGTAGTCTCTTCCAATTCTATGATTCTCTTATTCAATGATTCTTCCCATGCAGCCAAATACAAGACAGTAATGGGGAATTTTTCAATCCTAGGACGATATGCCCTCTGTACATAATTTCCCTGGGAATGCATGTCAGCTAGCAGCTTTGATGCTGGGTTCAGTGAGTCTGCTTTGGAATATTCCAGATTTTAAAGGAACTATTCAGCATGCTGAACCCTATCCCCAAAAGAGGTTCAGTACTGTAGATAACTCCTTTAAAATCTGGAATAAAACCCAATAGAGGACTGATCATAGCTCTTAACATGGAAGCACCCAGCCACCCTTTGAATGCCACAGTGGGTGGGAGAAAGGCACACAAATACCATATATTTCCTCCACACAGAACCAACTGTGGTGCAATAGGAGTGAACCCAAGTACAAAGTGCCACAGAAAACTGGAAGGAAGAGAATGTTAAGCAGAGGAGCAAGATAGGAGGACATGTGGGCAAGATAAACATTATAAACAGTACACATATAGACACACACACACACACACACACTAGCATAATAATTATCATTCTTGTTTAATAAATATGTTAGGACTCATAAAATGTGCACAACATGGAATGAGATAAAAAGAGGTTTAATTTAGAAACCTAATTTAAATCCCACCTCACCAAATTTTGCTTTTCAACCAGGATTATAAAAATTTCACATCAACTAGAAGGTACAATGAATAAGATAATAGGTCAATGTGAATAAATGTCAAACTTGTTTTATACATAATAGATGCCTGGTAGATAGTATTAGGAGAGCTTTTCCATTATTAATCATTTGAACAATCCAACATACTCAGTTTTGGCTCTCTTAGATTCAGAAAATGCCTTTGACCACCCTAAACGGAAGCTTTACTAAAAATCATTAATCAAAATTGTTTTGACTGTTTCAAGACAATTTTGAATTAACCAGTAACAAAAAAAATCAAAAATTTTCACCTTCATAACAGCATTTGGCAAGGTTGCTCATTATCTGTATTTTGATTTGCTTAAATTTCTTAGCACAGCCTATTGGGGCACAATAAAGGCACCAGAATAAGACAGAACTGAGTGCAAGTTTTCATTATATGCAAATACTGGTTCTAGAATATCCAATCCCTCACTGATACGACTGCAAAATTATGTTTGCAAAAACTCCCAAGAATCCAAAGTATTACTGCTTCCGGTTCCTTCTAAAATTAACCAACATATTTGCAAAATTAGCTGGGTAAAAAAAACTTATCCATCACTTGCTCATTTGACCCCATCCTTCTGAATTCAAATGTTTGTACACTTGCAGAGATAGTCATGATGAACAGGCTTCTGTTAACTTTATTGCATTTAAAGCTGACTTTGAGTCCAGTCACCTAAGATTGTTACTTCATGTGCTGTAGCTTCCTGAATCTTTTAAGAAAGCTCAGCAACAAGTTTTGAGACCATTTCTGATACCTTATTCCAAACTGTGGGATGACTGCTACTCTACTTTTCATTATTGGCTATAAAATGCACTGTGACCCCACAGTAAAACTCATGCAGCTTCTAGCCAAGCCCTACTAGTGCTCATATCAGCCAAGTTTGCCACATTTTAGGGAATGAAGTACTGCTTAATGACTCTGGAACTGACATTTATCTTCACTGATCCCTGTTCTGACAGCAATTGTGTCAGTTTTTTAAAAAAATGGAAACATAGGTTTCAGAGCAGCCATTATCACACGTCTTTACAAATGTGGGACTGGGGCTGCTGACATCACTGCACTCTCTTCCAGACTCCTCCTTAACCCTACCTACCTGCACTATATACCCTACCCAGAGTGCCTTTCAGTTTTTAATTTTAATTTTATTTATTTTAATTTTAACTTTTTTCAAGCAATTCTGCAGTTCTGCTTCCGTTTTAAGTTTTAAAGCCCTCAATGGCTTGGGTCCAAGTTATCTGCGGGACCACCTCCTCCCATACACTCCTCCCCGCGCACTCCGGTCCTCTGGGAAAAATTTGCTCCAACCAATGAAATCTAGGCTGTTGGCAACCTCCCAGAGGGCATTCTCAGTAATCGCCCCCAGATTATGGAATGGCCTGCCGGACGAGATCCGTCATATTACCAGTTTAGGCAGCTTTAAAAAAGCTGTGAAGACGGATCTCTTCCGGCAGGCCTTTCCTGACTAGATTCCGAGCCTCAAGAGTCCGCCTGTGATATGAAGCCGCTGGGTGAGATCATTCAGAGGCATGAAGCGCGGTGTCATCAGTATGCTGACAACACCCAGATATACTTCTCCATGACCAGATCATCGGCTCAGACTTCAGATGGCGTCTCTCCTCTCAATGACTGTCTCAGAGCGGTAATGAATTGGATGAGGAAATACAGATTGAAGCTGAATCCAGACAAAACGGAGGTACTGACAGTCACGGGGCCGAAACCAGATTTGGGAATGCAGTCTCCAGTCCTAGACGGAGTCACACTCTCCTCTAAGGACTGTGTTCGCAGCTTGGGGGTACTCCTAGATTAGTCGCTTCACATGACTAGTCAGGTGAATGCGGTGGTCAGGAGTGCCTGTTATCAGCTTCGGCTAATACGCCAACAGCGCCCTTATTTGGATATGAGGGATCTGGAAACTGTGGTACACGCACTCTACATGGGGCTACCCTTGTGCCTAACTGGAAACTGCAACTGGTACAAAACATGGCAGCCAGGTTAATTACTGGAACATCCAGGAGAAAGCATATAACACCTGTGCTTAAATCCCTCCACTGGCAGCCGATTAGTTTCTGGGCACAGTACAAAGTGTTGGTTTTAACCTTTAAAGCCCTACATGGCTTGGGTCCATCTTATCTCAGGGACCGCCTCTTCCCATATGACCCCCCGCGTGCCCTTAGGTCCTCTGGGAGGAACCTGCTGCAGCCCATGAAGACCAGACTCTCGCAGACCTCCCAGAGGGCCTTCTCTGTGACTGCTCCCAGACTTTGGAATGGCCTGCCGGACGAGATCCGTCTTATTACCACTCTTGCTGCTTTTAAGAAAGCAGTAAAGACAGATCTCCTCCGGCAGGCCTTCCCAGAATAACTTCCCGGCAATGGTGGAGGTTTGCTACCCACTCCCCAATCTGCCACTGTTTGCATACTGCCCAAAAATATTGTTATTTGTATTTATGTTTAATTCATTTTAATTCTTTCTTGGTTTAATCTAGTTTTAAGGGGTGGGAGGGTTAGGGTGTGGGATTTGGGAATGTTTTAATTGCTTACTGTTTTTATAAGGTTGTACGCCGCCCCAATTGCTGAGCAGAGGGGCAGGTTAAAAATAAAACTTATTATTATTACTATTATTATTATTATTATTATTATTATTTATCATCCTAGTTTTGGCTCTCCCACTGTTTGCTGTTGGCTGGCTATTGTTTTGTTTTTTTAATTTTTATTGTATTGTTGTGTTATTGTATTTTTGATATGTTAAGGTTTTAATTGGATCTGTAGTTTAATACTGTGTTTAATGGGGGGAGGGGTGGGGGATGTTTATTTTTTATATTTGTATGGATTTTAATTCTTGTAAGCCACCCCAATTGCTTGACAGAAGGGCGGGGTAAAAATAATTTATTATTATTATTATTATTATTATTATTATTATTATTATTTAAAAATAGAAAAAAATTAAAGAGAATCAGTCTGCTTGGGAATAGCGAGAAAAAGTGGGGACAAGGAAAAGGAGGAGACAATGACACCATGTGACTGCTAATTTTGCAATCGCCCTGGCAGTGACATTTTGCACAAGGGACTAGTGCAACTGGGAGAGCATTAACAAGTTTCCCCATCAATGAAAAGGGATGCGCCAACTGCACTTCAGGGACACAGCAGCTACAAATTGAAAGTGTCATTATGCAATAACCACTGCCAAAGCCACTTTTCCCTGGATGTAATCACAGATTAAAAGCTGTGTGTAGTAATTTAGTAAGATTAAAGGTAAAGGTAAAGGTAAAGTTAAAGATTGTCCCTTGACATGAATGTATAGTCGCAACCGACTGTAGGGGGTGGCGCTCATCTCCGTTACTAAACCGAAGAGCCAACATTTTCAGAGACCACTCTGTGATCATGCGGCCGGCATGATTGCACAGAACGCTGTTTACCTTCCCACTGAGAAATGGTACCTATTTATTTACTTGCATCTGCATGCTTTCAAACTGCTAGGTTGGCAGAAGCTGGTACTAGTGGTGGGAGCTCACCCCATATGCAGCACCCATTTTTCAACACCAGCAAAGGCAGTTGACAAAATCTAGCAAACAATGGAGATAAAAAGCAACAAAGGCACACAGTGGGCCATAAAAATAACTCAACGAACTAACTAAAAGCTTGCCGGAACAAAGTGCTGTTTAAAAGACCTCTGAAATACCAATAGAGAAAATTTTGGGAGGAAATTAAAGTACTCCACAGATGGAGCTATCAAAGAAAAAACGCATTTTGTAAAGTGGCACGAATCACACCTTAGCATGAAGAATTTACATAGCTAACATTAGTAATCCTAACTGCATCATATCCCACTTTTCCTGATTGTATATACACTGTTTAAACTGACTTGCAAATTTGGTAACTAATTAAAGAACAGGAGGGCAATCTTCACAATGGAAGGGTGTTAGTAGTAGAGAAACCAAAGGAGTGGGCAAATGTTCCAGCACACCAATGTTCAGGTTGAAACAAAAATGGACAGTAAAGAATTGTACTGATGTGATCTGAGCTAATGGTAGCTGACCAGAGATTTGTGGTTAGCACTGTGAAAAAACTAACCAATATATATCTGCAATAGAATAGGAATATTCCATGTTGGGGATCATTAGGAAAGGTATCAACAATAAAACTCATATACATGCATAGTGTCACCACAATCTCAAAGGATAATGTGAAGCTGAAAAATGTACAGAAATGGGGGAAAAGCAACCCCAAAACCAAGGGGCTACAGCAAACCCCCAGCCCGACCATGTTAAGTAGGGTCATTATCCCTCTCCCTGCTACCTGTTTTTCTATTTTTATTTATTTATTTTTTACAGCTGACAACATGGGCAGCCTCAATCGGCTAAGTATGGAGAAGGATTATGTCCCTTAAAATTTTTCTTCCTATTGTATTCCTGAAAACCTCAAGCTTCTCTCAAGCAAACATGCTGATACTGATGATCAGTAGCCATGCTTTAGCGCAGGGGTCAGCAAGATTTACTTACCTGGGGCTGGTCGCTGGTCCCCAGGTCTTCCACCAGGCTGGGGGGGGGGGGGAATGGCAGCACGCGCCCTCCTGCCAACCCCCACCACCGCCAACCCCCGCCGCCGCCATGCACGCCACAGCCGCCATTTTGTTTGCCAAAATGTTGGCTGCGACACATGCGGTGGCGGCGGCGGCAGGGGCTGGTGGTGGGGGTTGGCGGCGGCAGCGGCGGGGGGTCGCGGGCCGGATGCGGCCCACGGGCCGTAGGTTGCCGACCCCTGCTTTAGCGTCAATCCTTTTATCATCCCCATCTATTATGATTGTGGGCAGAGGATAATATGAACATATAATGACTAGCAATAATATTGAACCAGAGCTAATGGTCATGAAGGGCAGTGACCAATCCTATTTCTTAAACCATCAACTTTTTACAAGTGAACAGCCTATATCAGTGGTTCTCAAATTTTGGTCCTCCAGATGTTTTAGACTTCAGCTCCCAGAATTCCTGACTGTTGGCCGAACCAGCTAGGGCTTCTGGGAGTTAAAGTTTAAAACACCTGGAGGACCAAAGTTTGGGAACCACTGGCCTATATCAAAACATTAAGAAGAGTAAAGCTCAGTAGTCATTCTTGTGTAGGGATGGATCAGTCAAGTAAGCAAACACAACATTGGCTCTTCCATCTGTATATCATAACCCGCGACATGGGCTGCAATGTACACAATGTGGAAGCCAGCCTGGATCACACCATTATGTTCATGTCTTTTTGAAGCCTGGTAAAATTCCTCTCCCTGTCACTGCTATGACAGATACTAGAACGTAAGGTATTCACAATTTCATTGAATTCAGGGACCTAATAAATAAAAGCGAGACTTGTGAATATTTTATTTGGGCACTTAGATGCTTAAGGAAAGACCAGACCTTTTTAAAAATTAAGTATCATTTTTCTTCTCCTATAAAAGGAAATTGGAAACTGATCGCTAGTAAGCAAGATAGATTACTAGAGACAAAATAAATTACCACAGAGCATGTAAACGATATATTAAATGTACACAGCTGCCTACGCTTTTGAAGACAGCTTCTCGCCTGAAACAGAGTTTTATAATTCTACATTGTGAAACCAAATAAAAATGTGCTGTTAACTAAGCCGAACGTGACTTTTAAAAAATGTAAAACCCTTTCATCTGGAGCCTGCAGAAACCTGAGCAGCAGCACAGAGCTCCCTGCAATGCCCACACCTCCCCCAATCCATAGGAGAAGGCTATGGAATTAGTTGGCCTTATGTGAGAATTTCTTTGGCTTGCTTTACTCAATCTAATCATGAAGGGAAATTTGGGGACATCAGTTAAAGCAGTGGCCCCCAAACATTTTCAGGCTCCTGCTCCCTTTCCTCTTGGGTGACAACCTTAGTACCCCCCATGCCTATTTCTTGGTATTAGGTCCACTATTTTACTGGGGGGGGGGGAGAGAAGAAAGAAAGTATCCTAAGCAAGGAAAGTTTTGCAAATGAAGTAAATAAAATCCTGCTTGCCCTGCAACCCCACTGGGTGACCCTGGGCAAGTCACACTCTCCCAACCACAGGGAAAGGCAATGGTAAACCCCCTCTGAAGAAACCTTTTCCAGAAAACCCATGCTAGGCTCTCCTTGGGGTCATCATGAGTCAAAACAACTTGAAGGCACACAACAATAATTACTGGTAGCCAGCCCAAGTTCCAAAAGGAGCCTGGAGCCCCACAAGTTTGTATTGGAGGGAAGGAAGATGAGGCTGCAGGGGTGGCTTGGGAAAGTGAAAGAGTGAGGCCCTCTATGGAAGGAACAATGCTGCCTGAATGGGGTGCCTGGCGAAGAGGATGGGCGGGCAGGTGAGCTCAGCAGGATTTCCACCTGAAGAAGCCCATGCCAAGAAATGTCCCTGCAGAAACCACCCTCCTCCTCCTCTTCCTTCTCCTCCAGGCTTCTCCTGGCAAAGGGAGATAGAGGGGAATAAAAGAGGGGGAAAGGGAGAGGAAACCCCAGGAGTCACCAGAGCACTGATAGTATCCAAGACAAGGGAGAATGGAGGACGAGCTTGCCCTCTTCCCTTCCCTTCTGCTTTGGCTAGCTGGCTTGAGCTCACTAGCCAAGGCAAAAGTGAAAGAAGAGAGCACACCTGTCCCCTTCCCTTCCCCCCTGCCTTGGCTGCTGGCTTGAGTTAGCTAGCCAAGTCAAAAGGGAAAGAAGAGTGCATGCTTGCCCCCTCCATCCCTTTTGCCTTAGAACCAGCTGGTGTCTTTCTTACCAAAGAAGCTTGCCTCCTTGAGCTCCTTATAGGGGGAAGCTGAGCAATTTCTGGAAAAAGATGGGCATGTCAAGTATTTTGGTGCCCAAAGAAGGGAGGGAGCAAAGAAAAGGGAAGGGCAGGATCCGTTTTCTCTGTTCCAGGCTGATGCAAAGCTGGAGGAGCCATGCAACATCTCTTGCCTCTCAGTCTGGACAGACACGGCTTGTTTCCTGTGCAGCTCTCCATTCAGCCTCCCTCTGTCCTGTCCCAGAATGGTGTACAAAAGAAGTTTCTTGCAACTAGGATTGCCATAATTCTCTACCACAAAACCTCAGATGTAAGTCTATGAAAGCTTATGCTACAACTTTTTTCACAGTTAGTCTCAAAGGTGCTACAATATCCCTTAGCATACTGATATTCCAGAGTAACATGATTTATGGTTTAATCTGCACTGCAGAATTAATGCAGTTTGACACCTCTTTAATTACCATGGCTCACTGCTATGGAATTCTGGGGTTTGTAGTTTGTTGTCACACCAGAGCTCCCTGAGAAAGGCTAGATAGCTCACAAAACTACAAATCCCAGATTTCCATAGAATTGAGCCATCACAGTTAAAGCAGTGTTGAACTGCAATATTTCTGTAATCCAAATTAAACCTATGTCTCTGAATTCTAGCCAATTGGAAGAGACCTTAGCAAAGGTGGGTTTTCCCCCACTTCTATTGGGGAGGGCGGGAGAACAGCTCCCAAACAGCTATAAGACTAAGAGGGACTCCTACTCCAGAGCCCATTTGTTTCCCCTTTTTTTCAAACACACCTACACATTTTTAATGAGGGAGGGAAACAGAGGAAAGAGGAGCTCCAGCCCATTATCATGCAACTAAGAGGAAAGAGGGACTCTGGACCTTAAGAAAGCCCCACACACACACCTTTTCAACACACACAAAAGCATTTCTATGTGGGGGGGAGGGACTGGAGGGAAGGGCAGCTCCAGGTCCAAGCAAAAAAAAAAAAAAAGTTCCACTATGCATGCAGCATCACCACACACATTCTGGGACACAAGAAAGCCTCCTTGCTGCCCCAAGCCTCTGTTTGCCTTTCTCTTCCTGCCTCTGAGCTCTGGGTCTGGCATGCCTGCACAGTAACACTCAGAGCCTCAAGGGCGGAATCTGGATGAGTTTTTTCCTGAGGTTTCAGTCCTGCCTTGAGGAATCTAAGACTGCTGCTTTTCAAAAACTTTAATCCGGGACTTTGATGGTTTTTCAGCAGCAATGACAACCTTACTTGCAGCCCCCATCCCCACAATTCCCTGCCACCCCCTTTTTTCCTCTCAGCACCCCCTGCTGCTTTTTTTCCCCTCAGCACCACCCTGGAGCTTTCCAATGTCCCCAGGTGGGGTGCTACCGCCCCCTTTGGGGACCACTGAGTTAAAGGAATGAAGTGCCCTCTACTGGAAGGATACTTGGTCTCAAAGCCAAAAATGATGGTGCCTGAACCATATCAGTATTTCTGCTGGCTTCTTGTGAGAAAACTTCTTTCTGAGATAGGAAGTAGGGAACAAAGTAGGAGACAATATGGCTGTAACACACTCTTAAAAATCTAAACAGAACACAAAAGGTTAAAACAACAAAACAGGTGAGCATGACAAAACATGCATGTTCTTACCAAAAGCCTGAATTAACGAGAGATTATTACTTTAAAACAGGATGAAATCAAGAAGAAGAAGAAAGAAAAACCTAGTTAATACAAAGAACTACAACAAATACTTGATTCTTATCAGTAAACAAATGAAAATAAATACTGTTTATTTTTGCTTCCAGGCTAGCTTACAAGCAAGTGTTCAACAATAAAAATCCCAAATGGATGGGTGGATGGCCTTTCATAGAATCCTAGAGTTGGATGAAACCACAAGGGCCATCAAATCCAACCCCCTGCCAAGCAGGAAGACACAATCAAAACACACCTGGCTGATGACCATCCAGCTTCTGTTTAAACATCTCCAAAGATGGAGACTCCACCACAATCAGAGGCAGTAGCCTAGAATCGTATTGGCTTTTTTAGTTGCCACAGGACACTGCTGACTCATGTTTAACATGTAGTCTACTAGGACTCCAAGATCCCTTTCACATGTACTGTTGTAAAGTCAGGTATCCCTCAACCTATATCTGTGCACTTCATCTTTTTGCCTAAGTGCAGTACCTTACATTTCTCCCTGCTGAAATTCAATTTGTTAGTTTTGATGCAGCTTTCAAATCTATTGTCTCTGGGGCATTAACTACCCCTCCTAATTTAGTATCACCTGAAAATGTCATCAGCATGCCCTCTATTATTTCATCCAAGCCATTGATAAAGTTGTTGCACAGCACTGGGCCCAGGACAGAACCCTGTGGCACCCCACTGATCACTGATCTCCAAGATGAAGAGGAGCCATTGCTGAGTACTCTTTGGGTTTGGGCAGTAAGCTGATTACAAATCCACTAAACCAGGGGTAGGCAACCTTTCCCCTTTAAGGGCCGAGGGACTTCAGCTCCCAGAATCCCAGGAGCTATTGGCCTACATGGACTATTGGCCAACATGGCTGAGGCTTCTGGGAGCTGAAGTCCCTCGGCCCTTAAAGGGGAAAGGTTGCCTACCCCTGCACTCAACAGTTGTATTGTTTAGCCCACATTTTACTAGTGTTTTTGCCAGAATATTGTGGGGGACCTTGTCAAGGGCCTTACTGAAATCAAGATATGCTATGTCTACCGCATTCCCTTCATCAACCAAGCCGATAATTTTATTGGAAAAAGAGATTAAATTAGTCTGGCATGACTTGTTTTTGAGAAACCAATGTTGACTTTTTGTGATTATGGCACTCTCTTCTAAATATTCACAGACTCTCTTTAATGATTTGCTCTAGAATTGTTCCTGGTATTGATGTTCATCTGGCCCTGGAGATCTGAATTAATTTAGACTGACAGATATTCTTGTTGTTGTTAGCTGCCCTCGAGTCGGTTCCAACCCATGGCGACCCTGTGAAACATCTCCAAGAATCCCTATCTTCCACTGACTTGCTAGGATCCTGCAAGCCCTTGCCCATAACCTTCCCCCCCGCCCCCGATCAAGTCTATCCATCTGGTCTGTGGTCTTCCTCTCTTTCTTCTACCCTCTACCTTTCCTAGGATTATTTTTTTTTCTAGTGATCCGTCCCTTCTCATTATGTGGCCAAAGTATGATAGTCTCAACTTGATCATCTTAGTTTCCAAGGAGAGCCCTGGTATGACCTGTTCAAGAAACCATTTGCTTCTCTTCTTGGCTGTCCATGGTATCCTTTCTCCAGCATCACATTTCAAATGAGTTGATTTTCTTTCTGTCTGCTTCCTTCACTGTCCAGCTTTCGCATCTGTACATAGTAATTGGGAGTACAATGGCCTGGACATTCTGACTTCAGTGCTCAATTATATCTCTTTGCTCTTCAGTATCTTTTCCAGCTCTTTCATAACTGCCCTTCCCGTTCCTAGTCTTCTTATTTCTTGACTGCAGTCTCCATTCTGGTCAATGTCTGATCCTAGATATGGGAATTCTTTAACTATTTCAATTTCCTCATTGTCTAAATTGAATTTATGTATTTCCTCTGTGGTCATTATTTTTGTTTTCTTTATGTTCAGCATCAGGCCTGCCTTTGCACTTTCATCTTTGACCTTTCTTATTAACTGTTCCAATTCCCGAACGTCTTCGGCTAATATGGTGTTGTCCACATATCTTAGGTTTCTAATGTTGTTTCCTCCTATCTTAACTCCTCCTTTTTCTGATTCTAGTTCTGCTTTTCTCATGATGTTTTCAGCATATAAGTTAAACAAATAGGGTGATAGGATGCAGCCTTGCCTGACCCCTTTGTCTACTGGGAATCACTCTGTTTGTCCACATTCTGTTTTGACGGTGGCCTCTTGTCCTTGGTACAGATTCTTCATTATCAGATGTAGTGGCACCCCCATGTCTTTGAGAGCATTCCATAGCTTTTCATGATCCATACAACCAAATGTTTTGCTGCAGTCTATGAAACACATGCTGACTCTTTTTTAATTCTTTGGTACACTCCATTAGTCATCATATGTTTGCAATGTGGTCTCTAGTGCCCCTTCCTTTTCTGAATCCTTGCTTGCACCTCTGGAATTTCTCTCTCCTTGTATGGTTGGAGACTATGGGCCTTTACAGACTGCCACAAATAATGCAGCTTGAGGCCACTTTAACTGTCCTAGTTCAGTGCTAGGGAATCATGGGAATTGCATTTTTTTCTGGGACATTGAGACTTCTCTGTCAGGGAGCAATAAACTACAGTTCCCATGATTCCTTAGCACCGAGCCAGGACAGTTAAAGTGGTCTCAAGCTGCATTATTTCTGGCAATCTGTAAAGGCCCTATGCTGCAAAATTTTGGGCATTATTATGCTTGCATGTGAGATCAGTGCTTTTGTCCTATAGTTGCTGCAGTCTTTTGTATCTCCTTTCTTGTGAATTGGTATGTATATCGAACATTTCAGTCTGTTGGCCACCACTTAGTTTTCCATATTTGTTGGCATGTTTCAGTCACCACTGAAGTTGCATCTGTCTATAGGCACTGTAGCAGCTCAATTGGGATATCATCTGTTCCAGGTGATTTATTTTTTCCCATTTCTTTTATTGCAGATTTCATTTCACTTCTTAGAATTTGGGGTTCGTTTTCATATGGCTCCTCATTCCAAATATCATTCATTCTTTCATCTCTTTTGTATAAGTCTTCTGTGTATTATCCCTGTACTACCTCTTTATCTGTGTCATCTGCTCCATTTCCTCAGGTTAAGCATCATTTTCCTTTTATGAGAATATTGGGACAAAGAATGTGTTGAGCAATTCTGCCTTTTCTCTGTCCCTGTTAGTATTTTCCCCTTCCAAGTTTCTTGTCTTGTGTTTTATAGCACTTTGGGGAACAGCAGGTCTTATAAAACATACTTAATTCTTTAGTTAAACAGCAGAGGGCACACAAGGGTTTTGTTGTTGTTTTGAACATAATATTCTGCATCCCAAATTGCTTCCAGCTACAAATTTAATTGACAGATCTGTACAATCTGCTTTTGTACTCTTCAAACTCTTCCTCTTTTTTCACATCACCATCCTCTCACTCACTCTCTCTCAGGTCTACTGTCAGTGATATTCTGTAAAATGGCAAATGGCTACCTAGCAACTGGAAGTTTTTTTAAAAAAAAAATAGCATCTTCTTTTAATCCACAAACTTGTGCACATCTAGGGTATCTTGAGTATATAAAAGCTATGATTTTTTGGGGGATGGCCTGAACTCAATCACCCTGTTTAGTTATTGCCATGTATGTAACACTGGCTACACACTATTGTTAACTGGCAGGAATTGTGATGCATTAGCAGTAGGGTTCAGATCAAGGGAATAACAGTGAATGATCAGGCAGAATTCGAACAGGAAGTGCTTCATATGAAATTCAAAATTTTCTCAATGCAACACCAGGATTGAGCAGCTAGATAGTGATATCAGCTATTCATAGCAATAGCATATTCATGGGGCCTAATTTACTTATTTGATATATATCGTCCATTAGGACTAAGTTGCCTGATCATTCATTCATATATATACATATACATACACACACACACACCATGCTAGTTATACTATATGTCCCTCTAACAAAATACTCTCAACAAAGTTTGTGTTAAAAATAAGTTAAAATTTGCAATACAGCACTATTCAATGAAGCATAACTCCTCCAAATTATTATCAGAAACAAGGTCAAAAACCAAGAAGGAAAGGATAACAAGGAGCTAAGATAATATTCAAATGCTGCAGAAAAGTTGGAGAAAATTGCTCAGCAACTGAAAAAACATTAATATAGGCACTGGGCAAGCTTCTCTAGGGAGTTTATTTTATTTATTTAGAGCTCCACAAGTGAGGTGCTGCAGCTGAAGAGACCTTCTCCCTAACAGATGCCACCACATGTAATGTAGCAAGTACACCCCTCCCCGCCCCCCAAAAAACTTCAAAACTTTTTTGTAACTATGTGTGGGAAGAGATAGTCCTTTCAGGTAACATAATCCCAGATCAAAGAAGATCTTAAAGAGCAAAACTAGCACTTTGACTTGTACCAAACAGATTGGGAAGCAGAGAAAATGCAAAGTTCTGGCATAACATGTTAATGTTACCAAGACCCAGTTAGCAGTATCATAGTCATATTGTAGAGGAGAGCTGGGAAATATGCAGCCCTCTGGATGCTGTTGGACTGCAAATTCCAGCAAACGTCACCTTTAGTTATAATCACCAGGGATGCTGGAACTTGCAGTCCAACATCATCTGCAGGACTGCTCGATTCCCACCCATATTATGAACCAGTACATCTTAAGTGAGCCGGCATGGCGTAGTGGTTTCAGTGTTGGAGGCCAGGGTTTGATTCCCAGATCAGCCATGAAACTCGCTGGATTACCTTGGCAAGTCACATGCTCTCAGCCTCAGGAGAAGGCAATGGTAAACCTCCTCTGCACAAATCTTGCCAGGAAAACACCATGATAGATTTGCCTTTGGGTCACCATAAATCAGACACAACTTGAAGGCACAGAACAAGAGCCGTGGTGGCACAGTAGTTAAATGTCTGTACTGCAGCCACTCACTCATAGACCACAAGGTTGCGAGTTCAATACTAGCCAGGGCTCAGGCTAGACTCAGGCCTGCATCCTTCCAAGGTCGCTAAAATGAGTACCCAACTGTTGGGGGGCAATGAGCTAACAGTTGTAAACTGCTTAGACATCTCATAGCGCAATATGAAGCAGTATATAAATGAAGCTGCTTTGCTTTAGAACAGGGGTAGGCAACCTAAGGCCCGGGGGCCGGATGTGGCTCCTTGAAGCCTTTGGACCGGCCTGGGGCCGGTCCTGCCACCACCGCCGCCACCCCCACCACCACCCACCGCCGCCCGCCATGATGATATTGATTATTGTTGTTATTACTTGTTCTTGGGGTTTTCTTGGCAAAATCTCCACAGGGGTTTTACCATGGCTTTTCTGGGGATGAGAGAATGTGCATGCATATTTTTTTAATGTTTTAATTTTTTTAAAAAAAAATATTTTTTTTTATTTATTTATTTATTTTGGGTGCTTCGGCCCCCCAATTGTCTGAGGGACAGCAACCCAGCCCCCAGCTCAAAAAGGTTGCCTACCCCTGCTTTAGAACAACAAAGAAGTGGAACCACTGAATAGCAGTACTAACAGCTGCCAACTTAAGACAAGCCTCTTCAAACAGGTATCATGATTGATGGTACTAAAAGACACAGACAGATATAGAAAAATGAGGATCACATTATTTGCCTCTATCACAGTGGAGGTTAATCTGCAAGATGGCCAAATATCTTCAGTGAAGCTAAAGACACTCCATGGTGATTTTTTTTTCCAAATGTCAGAAATATCTAGACAAAAATGTCATCTCCACTACTGTATTACATGCTACCAATGAAATATTAACTTGTTTTGAAGGGTAATCCTCACCACTTACATCATTAGAGCCTATTATAAAATGAGTCAGCTCAATTTCACTGTATTCCCGTATTTTTCGGCATATAAGACGCTCCGGCATATAAGACGCACCCAATTTTAAAGGAGGAAAATCTAGGAAAAAAAGATTCTTAATAAAATACAGTCAGAGGACGCCTCCAACCCAGGCATCCGCCCAAGGAAAGCAACCAGGCTTTCCTTGGAGGGACCCTGGGGTCTGAGGCGTCCTCCGGCCCACGGAGGACGACTCAGACCCTAGGATCCCTGCAGGGAAAGCAGCCAGGCTTTCCTTGGAGGGACCCTGGGGTCTGAGGCGTCCTCCGGCCCACGTAGGACGCCTCAGACCCTAGGATCCCTGCAGGGAAAGCAGCCAGGCTTTCCTTGGAGGGACCCTGGGGTCTGAGGCGTCCTCTGGCCCACGTAGGACGCCTCAGACCCTAGGATCCCTGCAGGGAGAGCAACCAGGCTTTCCTTGGACGGACCCTGGGGTCTGAGGCGTCCTCCGGCCCACGTAGGACGCCTCAGACCCTAGGATCCCTGCAGGGAAAGCAGCCAGGCTTTCCTTGGAGGAACCCTGGGGTCTGAGGCGTCCTCCGGCCCACGTAGGACGCCTCAGACCCTAGGATCCCTGCAGGGAAAGCAGCCAGGCTTTCCTTGGAGGGACCCTGGGGTCTGAGGCGTCCTCCGGCCCACGTAGGACGCCTCAGACCCTAGGATCCCTGCAGGGAGAGCAACCAGGCTTTCCTTGGACGGACCCTGGGGTCTGAGGCGTCCTCCGGCCCACGTAGGACGCCTCAGACCCTAGGATCCCTGCAGGGAGAGCAGCCGGGCTTTCCTTGGAGGGACCCTGAGGTCTGAGGCGTCCTCCGGCCCACGTAGGACGCCTCAGTCCCTAGGATCCCTGCAAGGAAAGCAGCCAGGCTTTCCTTGGAGGGACCCTGGGGTCTGAGGCGTCCTCCGGCCCACGGAGGATGCCTCAGAACCTAGGATCCCTGCAGGGAAAGCAGCCAGGCTTTCCTTGGAGGGACCCTGGGGTCTGAGGCATCCTCCGGCACACGGAGGACGCCTCAGACCCTAGGATCCCTGCAAGGAAAGCAGCCAGGCTTTCCTTGGAGGGACCCTGGGGTCTGAGGCATCCTCCGACCCACGGAGGACGCCTCAGACCCTAGGATCCCTGCAAGGAAAGCAGCCAGGCTTTCCTTGGAGGGACCCTGGGGTCTGAGGCGTCCTCCAGCCCACGGAGGACGTCTCAGACCCTAGGATCCCTGCAGGGAAAGCAGCCAGGCTTTCCTTGGAGGGACCCTGGGGTCTGAGGCGTCCTCCGGCCCACGGAGGACGCCTCAGACCCTAGGATCCCTGCAGGGAAAGCAGCCAGGCTTTCCTTGGAGGGACCCTGGGGTCTGAGGCGTCCTCCGGCCCACGGAGGACGCCTCAGATCCTAGGATCCCTGCAGGGAAAGCAGCCAGGCTTTCCTTGGAGGGACCCTGGGGTCTGAGGCGTCCTCCCACCCACGGAGGACGCCTCAGACCCTAGGATCCCTGCAGGGAAAGCAGCCAGGCTTTCCTTGGAGGGACCCTGGGGTCTGAGGCGTCCTCCGGCCCACGGAGGACGCCTCAGACCCTAGGATCCCTGCAAGGAAAGCAGCCAGGCTTTCCTTGGAGGGACCCTGGGGTCTGAGGCGTCCTCCGGCCCACGGAGGACGCCTCAGACCCTAGGATCCCTGCAGGGAAAGCAACCAGGCTTTCCTTGGAGGGACCCTAGGATCCCTGCAAGGAAAGCAGCCAGGCTTTCCTTGGAGGGACCCTGGGGTCTGAGGCGTCCTCCGGCCCACGGAGGACGACTCAGACCCTAGGATCCCTGCAGGGAAACCAACCAGGCTTTCCTTGGAGGGACCCTGGGGTCTGAGGTGTCCTCCGGCCCACGGAGGACGACTCAGACCCTAGGATCCCTGCAGGGAAAGCAACCAGGCTTTCCTTGGAGGGACCCTGGGGTCTGAGGCATCCTCCCACCCACGGAGGACGCCTCAGACCCTAGGATCCCTGCAGGGAAAGCCTGGTTGCTTTCCTTGGGTGGATGCCTGGGTCGGAGGCATCCTCCGACCCAAGCATCCGCCCAAGGAAAGCAACGTTGCTTTCCTTGGGGCAATGCTGGGGTTGGAGGCACCCTCCGACCCCAGGATCGCCCCAAGGAAGCTTTCCACGGGGCGATGCTGGAGTCAGAGGCGTCCTCCGACTCCAGCATTGCCCCATGGAAAGCAACGTTTTTTTCCTTGGGGTGATCCTGGGGTCGGAGGAGTCCTCCGACCCCAGCATCGCCCCAAGGAAGCTTTCCATGGGGCGATGCTGGAGTCAGAGGCGTCCTCCGACTCCAGCATTGCCCCATGGAAAGCAACGTTTTTTTCCTTGGGGTGATCCTGGGGTCGGAGGAGTCCTCCGACCCCAGGATCGCCCCAAGGAAGCTTTCCATGGGGCGATGCTGGAGACAGAGGCGTCCTCCGACTCCAGCATTGCCCCATGGAAAGCAACGTTTTTTTCCTTGGGGTGATCCTGGGGTCGGAGGAGTCCTCCGACCCCAGGATCGCCCCAAGGAAGCTTTCCATGGGGCGATGCTGGAGTCAGAGGCGTCCTCCGACTCCAGCATTGCCCCATGGAAAGCAACGTTTTTTTCCTTGGGGTGATCCTGGGGTCGGAGGAGTCCTCCGACCCCAGCATCGTCCCAGGGAAAGCAACGCTCCTTCCCCCTGCGTCCTCGGTGGTTCAATGGGCTGCTCGGCCTCCGATCCCAGGAGCAGCCCATTGAACCACCGAGGACGCGCAGCGGCCTCGGAGGGGAGCTACATTCGGCCTATTAGACGCACCAACTTCCCCACCGCCATTTTGGGGAAGAAAATGTGCGTCTAATATGCCGAAAAATACGGTATAAGGTGTTAAGATACTACAAAGATCAATATTGTGTATTTCTAAAATGTCTTTAAACTTAATTGCCCATTTGCAGTTTCAAATAATTTTTTATTTATAACCTGCCCCTCTGCTCGGCAATCGGGGTGGTGTACAACAAATTAGAAAGACAACAGTTAAAACATTCCTTAAACCCACACCCTAGCCCTCCCATCCCCTAAAACTAAATTAAACTACTGTAGAATTAAAATCAAGTTAACACACTTAAAATATAATAAGATCAATTCTAGCAAATGTATCGTGGCGGCAGGAGGGGTAAGTGGGAAGTCACATCCAGACTCTAAGTAGAGTCTATATCTGTATCCACAAATTTTTTATCCATGGATTCAACCATCCACAGCTTGAAAATATCCATAAATAGTATAAATTCCCCAAGCAAAACTTGTTTTTGCCATTTTATATAAGGGACACCATTTTATTAGGCCACTGTATTTAATGGGACTTGAGCACCCACAGATTCTGGTATCCATGGGGGGGGTGTCCTGGAACCAAACCTCAATGGATACTAAGGGCTCACAGTACTATGTGAAGACCGAAAGACAATCCCTTAGATATGAAACATCTTCAAGCAATGTTAATTTATTTTCTCCTTCTAAACCTCCATGGAAGAACATTCCATGAATTCTCTGAGCAATGACTCCCTTGTGACACAAAGTTATGGTGCTTCAGTGCCTACCAGTTTGGAAGCAAAATGTCTCTCCATCCACTAAAGTAAATAGAAGATTCTTAAGAGATGAAGAAGCGAGCTGGAAAATTTACAGAAGTGAGGGATTTTTTTGCATGGAATAGTAGATTTTATTTTATTGAGTGTACAGAATGGTAGGGAGAGGAGGAAGAATCAAAAATTAGCTTCCTGAAGCCACTCAACAAAGGGTGCTTTGGTTACAGGACTACAAGCCATGAGGTCTGTGAAACTCTTCTCCTGTGCTATATACAGAAAGGAAAACAAAAAGATCTTCTCTGCACAGTCAAATATCTCCTCACAAGACAGATATAAATTATTAGACTCGGGGCTCAGATATAGCCCCATATTTGAAGCCTCCAGCATCACAAAAAACAGCAGGTAAAGGGCTCAGTGGAGCAGAAAAAGAGTAAAATTATTTCTCTCCCCAAACTTTCTATGCTATCAGAATGATGAGCTGGATGCTCCAGATTGGCTAGACTCCTGAAGAAAAGCACTCATCTTAGGAGATGTTAACATTGCAACACTTTGTTTTATAGATAGCACTCCAGTTCAGATGTTTTATTGTCCAACTGTTATAGTCCAGAAAATGATTTCTTTCTTGATATTGATTTTGCTGTACTGGATTCAGAAAG
Organism: Phrynosoma blainvillii; assembly: GCA_026167975.1. Lineage (NCBI taxonomy): Eukaryota > Metazoa > Chordata > Lepidosauria > Squamata > Phrynosomatidae > Phrynosoma > Phrynosoma blainvillii. The sequence goes on along the minus strand of JANUYF010000002.1, from coordinate 351,893,422 downwards.
TATAGCTACTGTAAAGTGCAGCAGCAAAACTGCTGACTGGAAAACCATACAGACAATACTTAACATCAGAGGTGTCACTAAGGGTGTATGGGCCACACCAGGTGACACCCTAAGGGTGACACCACTGTTCCCCAAACATCTCTCTTTTGGCAGAAATAAGCTGTGGCTTTCACTTGCATCCCTTTAAAACGCTGGAGGTGGTGTGAGTGGTATGAGATTCAGCTGGAGGGGAAAAGAGAGGTCTTGGGATTGTTGTTTTTTAAAAATTAATTTGAATATATAAAGTTATTTTTTAATATTTACATTTTCTTTAAAAACATCACATCTTACTAAATTTTCACTTTAACTACATGAAACTATATGAATGTAGATACGTACATGTTGTGCATAGGATATTGTTATTTAAAGGTATAATTTTAATTTTGCTAGTTGTTTAAGTCACAACTATTGCCATTACATTCAGACATATACAGGTATTATGTTTTATGAGTAAGTAACATCAGTACAAAAAACATTACTAAGAATTCTGTGTGGTGTGGTATGGGAGGAGGTCAATGGAGGGGTGACACCATGAGTTACTACATTAGGTGACGCCAACTCTGGTGATGCCACTGCATAACACTGGTCTTAAAGGAGCTGCCCTGACTGCCAATTTGCTTCTAGTTGTCAATTCTAGGTTCTGGTGATGAGCTTGGGATAGCTAAACTTAAAGGAGGAACTCTTACTATAAGAATATACTAGCTTGAGAATTGAGGTTGACAGGAGAGGTCCCTCTCTGTGTCCCACCAGTAGAGGCAAAACAGTGGAGAAAGACACAGGAGATGGCCTTCTTGGATTTTGTGCCATATTTACAGAAGGCCCTCCCTCTGAAGGTCCATCAGGCACCAATGCTGGGGTTTTTTGTGGTGCTAGGTCAAGACATGTCTTTTCATTAAAGCCTTTGAGGCCTAATTTACTTTTAAGCATGCATATGGTTTAATTGCTTCAAGCCTTTTAAAGCTGTTTTAGTATGTTTTGCCATGTTTAAATTATTCACTGGTTTTAGTCTGGAATTGTTTAAATTGTCTCTGTTGTTCTACCTTTTTCCTGTCCTGAGATCGCACAATAAAAGATGTATATAAATAAAGACTCCCACAATGCATAATTCTGAAATGGTAGTCACCAACCTAAGACAGAGAATCAGTATGAGGCAACATTTGGGTTGGAAAAATCCAAGACCTAGATCCAATTATTAGCCTCAACTAGAGGAGACCCACTAAAGCAAGGGTGAACAATGCTATCTTGGAGGACTGCAGCAGTCCTCCAAGTGACTTTACAGGGGTAAAACAATTCACTCCAAAATCCCCCCAGAATTTTTGCCAATGTTTGATTCTCTCTAGGTCTCTCTTGGAATGAAAAGAGTTGGGGGCACTCAGGATCAGGGGTGAGGTGGTGGCCAGATGCAACCCACAGGCTGTATCTTGCTCAGCTCTGCATTAAAACAATGAATCCTACATAACTGGTGACTTACTAAGTTCCCAATGATCAGGGGTTTATTCTAAATGGGGATAACAATTAGACCTAAATTCAAATCTCATTTAATCAAACCAACATCGGTCAGCTGAACCTGCATGACAGGAGTCTTGTTAGTTATGAGGATAGACATCTGAGGATATAGACTGAAGTCTACAAAAGCTCATGCTGCCAACTTCTTTACTCAGTTAGTCTCAAAGGTGCCACAAGATCTCTACATACTGAGGAAAATCCTGTACATATTACCCTGAACTCCTTGAAAAGGACTATTATGCCACACTTGTGGCTATGTTAAATATGCGTAATCTGTAGAAAGAGATTAGGAATCACAGCTAGAGACAGTATTTTGTGCATAACATCTGTCTTTATTACTATATTGCTGCTATTTTGTAATTTTATTGTGCTTTATTATTGACTTTAATTGTTGTTAGCCATGTTCAGTGGTATGCAAACACCAGAAGGGCAAGATACAGGTTTTCCTATAAATATAAATAATTCAAAGCAAAACCCCTAACAACAACAGGCTTTGAGAAAGATGAAGCTGATTATTTTATTCTTCCATTTTTAAAGGAACACCACACACTTAACATTCAAGGAACCTTCTGGCCCCTTGGCAAACTGTGATCCATTACCAACCTTCCTCACTTGATCTAGAATTTTGTGGAAGTTTCTTCCTTAATTTGAAAAATTTCCAATGAGACTAAATTTAATCAGTGACATTATTATGTGCAAGTCCATTTGGTGAATCCTATCTAAGCAAAAAAGCTTGAGATCACTTTAAACTGGTTAGAATTAATCATTTATTCTCCTCCAAAAAAGAAGTTAAGGAAAGCATTCTAAAAGAAGAGCTGAAGAGCAATTTGTTGTGGAGGAAGTGTTGTTGTTTTTTTAAAATTGTGTAAAGTGTTAAACACAGATATCTCAATCTTCCTCAAGCAACCTTTTGCAATTCTTTAAAAAGGAACAGTAAGACATTTGTACAGTCTTTTTTTCAAAACAAACAAGTGTTGGAAAATATCCACTCAGAAGACTGGGCTCTCAAGCCATACAGAGAACAAACATTTATAGGAAGCAGAGAAAAATGATCATACCAAGTTCAATTTGATTGCTTTCATTCCAAGGACTGCCTTCTTGGGAAGCCATCTTGACTCTGTAGACTTCAGCCCACCAGGGCTTGTATTTCAACAATTGGCAAATAGCTTCATCTTCAAAAAAGTCAGCACTAGACAGATAGAAAGATTCAACTGTTATATCATTTGATATTAATTACACATTACCAAAGTAATCATGTTGAGTGGCTTCCTAGCAGCATGCAAAGTGTGGACTTGAAACAGTTACAGATGCATGACCTCTACACACATCTGAAGGTTGCCTGCTTCTCCATGAGGATGATACAAGTCAATCACATTATCTTTAGAAGATGAATGTTTGTGGAATTAGCTGAAATGCTGAACCAACATGATTGGATCTATGGAGGGCTAGTCTCCTTTTCTTTTTCCTTCACAGAATTCATATATAATATTGGCAAAGTCTGTAAAATATCATGTGCCACCAAGACAGAAATAATAGGGGGAAAGACTCAATGGTCAGTATGCGCTTCTGAAAACACAAAGGCTGGTTGCAACTCAGTTCTGTCCCTTGCTGTGAAGGTGACACTCAGTCACCTTACTGCTATTCTCAGGTGGCAGCACAATGGGTTTTGTTATCCCATCACTGTAACCAATTTGTGACAGTGACACCCCTTCACCTTACTACTTTTCTTCAGATGGCAGCCCAATGGGGTTTATTATCCCACACTGCCACCTCTTTGTGATAGGGACTTACTTTTTCCCCAAACCACTCAAGGGGTCTCAATAAAATAGTTTCTTCAATGTTGGTAGCATATAACTGTATCCTTAAAAGCACTTCACACAGTCATGTACTGAAACAAGTTTATTTGTAGGTTGACTTAAATACAGTATCATTTGTGTGGGATGTTGTTCACAGTTGATACTATTGGCACACATTATTTGTTACACTGTGTTAAGGTTGTAGTTTCTTGGTTTTATACATATTTGTTACAGTTATCCAAACCTATTCAAATGCTCACATACACTTTTATTTCACACGTTTCACCAACTACTATTCACCAACTAGCCAGAGCTCAGGCTAGACTCAGACCTGCATCCTTCCGAGGTCACCAAAATGAGTACCCAACTGTTGGGGGGGGGGCAATGAGCTTACAGTTGTAAACCGCTTAGACATCCCATAACGCAATATGAAGGGGTATATAAATGAAGCTGCTTTGCTTCTCAGAGAATAACACTTCACTTTCCCCAAGACACTCCTAGTCCTCTCTTGGGTACTTGTAAAACCTTCAAACTGCTTCTCTCTGAAGTAGAAGCTATCCACTAAGGCTCTTCATACCCCTCAGGTTGCAACAAAACAGCAACTCTCCCTCTGAGTCCTGTTCCCTAACCAACTAACCCACTCTCTCTCTCCTACACTATTTATCCACTCCTAACTCCCCTCTCATTGACTGGTGCTTGACTCATCCTGAATAGATGTTGCCAGGGCTTTTGTCTGCCTAAATCTCTCTTTTCTCCACTTGCCTTCAATGAAACACAAGTTCTATAGATTGTACAGAACAGAAGTAGACAGGAGGATATCATGTTTTTGTATAAGTAAAGTCAGAGGTTAAGTTTTAGCTGGTGCTCTAGTTAAATACGTCATATTGAAGCCAAACTGCATCACCTAGTGGTTGGGACGGTATGAGGCCCTAATTATCACTTAACACATGGAAACTCACTGGGTGACCTTGGACAAGTCACACATTCTCAGCCTCAGAAAAAGACAATGGCAACTCCTTCTGAAAAAATCTTGCCAAGAAAACCCCATGATAGGTTGCCTTAAGATCGTCATACGTTGGAAATGACCTGAAGGCACACATTAACAACTTACAGATAATGATCAGGATCAAACTTGGCTGCCTCTGCTGCCAACCGTTTTTCTCTCCGTTCAGCTGCAGATGTTGAGTCTGGATTTTTTATATCAATGACATCATTAAGTTCATCCTGTAAAGGCAACAAAAGAATCAGTAAAGCTGCAAAACTGCAAAAAGTCAATTTTTTAAAGGTCTAGTGAGAAGGCTATAGTTGTCTTGCACTGAAACAATGTGGCACCACCAAGCTGTTCCCTCACAAGTAACCATTAAAGGCTCTGACTACAGTCAAATACCTCATGATGCCAAGAACATCATTGTAACTAGTGTAGCATATCAACACAAGGGAAAGTGTCCACAGAAACTGTTTCCTTGAGACACTCTCACTGAATCACAATACTATAAATATGTTAGCACCCTATCATTCACAGAGAAGTTTAACCAAACCCAGTTCTAACTAGCTTTCTCTGAATTATCCAAGTTTTTACATTTTGCATTAAGACCATCTGATCTGATAACAAGCTATAAATAAATATTTTAGGAACATGGTAATAAAGCTTATGTGAATACCATTCAACAGTGAGAAACTGTTTGTATGAATTATTATCCACAAATGGCTAAAACTAATTCACACATGACAGCGACTCTAGATTTGCTTAACATCATTGTTGCTTGTTTGAAAGCTTGAGCTCATCTCGGGCACCAAATCATGATTTACTACATTGAGACAATCACTTTGAGCTGTCATCATGTCCTGGTTTATTACCTGAACTTTGGGAAAGGCAAAGAGTCTCCTCCGCTACATCATCGCTAACAAACAAACATTTTCTGTTAAAACCTTGTGCTACTTTTGCTACTGGCAAGTCAGTGTCTTCCTTCCACTTTGCTGCTCCTCTTGAAGGGAAAGCTTACAGAGTTCTTCATCACCTGCTTTGAAGAACAAATCTATAAACTAAGGACTGATGCAGATCAGCATTTTAGGCCGGCCTGCATCAGCCCTAAGTCACTTCTATTCACCTTTGCACTATTTATGAATAAGCAGACAAATACAAGCCCCAACAGAAATAATTATGGAACTCCACTGCTTCCATAATGGAGAAAGTTACATGGTTTATTTCATACTATTCTTTTGTTTTCCATATTGTATTCTTCACATAAACATGTTTCTGCACCAAGAAAGAAATGCATTTTTAAAGAGATGAAAAGTTTGCAGAACCCTAGACAAACAATATGATTATGAGAGTTTATAGTTAACAATTATTCTTCCTGCAAGCTTCATTATACAGCAGCAAAGCATCCCTCACTGCTTTTCTTTAAGGACACACTAGCTGAAACCAGAGAATGCCACTGAATATGCTTCTCCACAAGCCAGTTAGGCAACACAAAGTCCTGCATTATACATCATGAACCTAAGAGGCAAGAACGTGGGGCTTTATTCATATTTGAAGGAAGTCCATGATAACCTGAAATAGAAAAATCTGTGTGACAATAAAATGTTTTTCTTGGCTTCCACTGAGCCACTACAAATAAAAAACAAAGCAGAACAGAATGTTAGCTAACTAATTTAGTAAAACTACAAATGCTTATATTTGATAGTCAAAGCATAAGCAAACATTTTAAACTCCTTTATCCTACAACTAGTGGGATGCTTGCAGTAAGGATAGGCATATGTAGCCTTGCCTCGTTATTTTTGCTGCCCCTAACCAGCCAGACTTTCCCAGACTACTCTTTTTTTGAAGAGAAAAAATAGTGAACTCTCTCCCCTGGAAGCCTCCATGAGCCACAATTCAACTATTACATAAACCAGGGGTTGGCAACCTACAGCCCGGGGGCGGCCCCCCCAAGGCCTCTGGACCAGCACCCGCCGACCCCCGCCACGTGCGTTGCGGCCGCCATTTTGTTTTCCAAAATGGCAGCCGCGACTTGTTTGTGCATGCGCAGTACTCCTGTGTATGCGCGAACAAGCCACGCCACCAGTTTGTTTGCCAAAATGGTGCCCGCGACTTGCTTGCGCATGCGCAGTACTTCCAGAGTACTGTGCCTGCACGCACGCATGCACGAGCGTGCCCCCGCCATTCCCTCCCCCCCAGCCCAGCAGAAGACCCCAGGTCTGTAAATCTTTCCGACCCCTGACATAGACTGTAGTCACTGCCCCCTCCCCCTTGGTTTTACTTAACATTTAAAAATACCAGTTTTTCAAACCAAGATGTGGACTTCCAGCATCTTCTAGATTATTTTTGTTTGCTTAGCATTTTCAGCAGCCTGTGTGGCCTTTGGAGACTCAGACACAGGAGACAGATCTCTAGACCTGTCAAAATGGCTCAATCTGTAGATGTACTGAATCAGTACTAACTTGCTCTAATGATTTCAGTGGATCTACATAGGTAGAACTGAATGTGGATTGAAGTCAATACCATTTTAAGCACTATATATCATTAACAGATGTTCTCTCCTTACAATCATTACATGAATATGGCAGAAAAAAGCTATGGTACAATCCTATCCATATTTAATGAACATCCGTTCCTAATCTATACATCAGGGGTAGGCAACCTTTTTGAGCCGGGGGCCGGGTTGCTGTCCCTCAGACAATTGGGGGGCCGAAGCACCAAAAATAAATAAATAAATAAAAAATTTAAAAAATTAAAAAATATGCATGCACACTCTCTCAGACCCAGAAAAGCCATGGCAAAACCCCTGTGGAGATTTTGCAAAGAAAACCCCAATAACAAGTAATAACAACAATAATCAATATCATCATGGCAGGCAGCGGCGGCGGCAGCAGGACCGGCCTGGGGCCGGTCCAAAGGTCTCTAGGGGCCGCGTCCGGCGTCCGGCATCCAGCCCCCGGGCCTTAGGTTGCCTACCCCTGCTATACATCATTCCCCTGAACTCAACAGAGTTTATTCCCAAGTAAGTGTGCTGCTTTAGTCACTGATGTTGCTTGCTTGTTTTGGCTTTTGCTTTATGGTTGCCCCCAGGCTCTAGAAGCTAGACTGGTAACCTCACTCCCTTCTTTTCACAGAAACAAATATTTTCTGTTTTGACAGGCATTTGATGATTGATAGATTCACCTAAACAATATGCTGGATTCTGCTAACTGTTCTGCTGGTGTGTGAGTATGTGTGCACACAATGGTGTATGCTTTAATCTGCTTTTAATTTTTTTTAGTGTTTAATGTATTTTTAACTTTTGCATTTTGTGAATTTTTAACCAGGCGTTGTTTTTAATTTGTTGTAAGTCACTTTGAATCTCAAACTGGGGGAAAAGAGGAACATAAACAGTATATATATATATATATATATATGTTTGTGTGTGTTATAGTGATACTTGAAAATTATCCTTACATACCTGAAGACGTTTGAAAACTCCCGATTTCTGATTTCCAAAGCCATAGGTACAAAGAGAACATAAAGAGTTCTCTTTGCTCTCACAAAGAGTCTGCTCTATTTCCCAATCAAATTCCTCCTCTTCTTCTATGTTGTCATAATTTTCAGCACCTAAGATTTTGTGGTCAGCAAAGATTGGTATTAGAAAAATAACTAGTCTTCCTGCTAGAAAATTCCTTCCAATATTTTGTCTAAGAAAGTGATTCATTCAGAAAATCAAATTAAACTTTGAGCTTAGTAAGAACTATATGTAAACATCTCTGACAGAACACCTGAGTGGAAGAACTAGAATCATGCTGGTTTAGTTCCAGGACCATCTAACATCCATAGACATTAGAAATCACTCTGAATACAGAATAACACACAAAAAGGTTAATGTATGTACCCCAACTGCCCTCAGAAGTGTGAATGAGCATAACATGATGCTTTCTATAAAAGATTATCAAGAGTCCATAAAAGAAGTAACTGATATGTTTATGTAGAAAAGTTAAGGAACAAACAAAAACTGTACTAAACTATAGTGGATAAAAGTTAGGATTAATATGTATGTAGCCAACAAAATCCCAGAAACACAGAGTTGGAAGAGATCACAAGGACAATCTAGTTCAGGGGTAGGCAACCTTTTTGAGCCAGGGGCCGGGTTGCTGTCCCTCAGACAATCGGGGGGCCGAAGCACCATAAATCAATCAATCAATCAATCAATCAATATTTTAAAAAATTTTAAAAAAATATGCATGCACACTCTCTCAGCCCCAGAAAAGCCATGGCAAAACCCCTGTGGAGATTTTGCCAAGGAAACCCCAAGAACAAGTAATAACAACAATAATCAATATCATAATGGCGGGGGGTGGCGGCGGCGGCAGGACCAGCCTGGGGCCGGTCCAAAGGCCTCAGGGGGCCGCATCCGGCCCCCGGGCCTTAGGTTGCCTACCCTTGATCTAGTTCAACCTCCTACCATGGAGGAATAAACAACTAAAGCACTCTTGAGAATTAGCCATCCAATATCTGCTGGATGCTATGCTTTGTGTATTCCTGCATGTCAGGGGGTTAGACTTGATGGCCCTTGAGGTCTCTTCCAACTCTATGAATCTATGTTTAAAGACCTCAAAAGGAGGAGAGTACACAACCTTCTGAAGTAATCTGTTCCACTCTCAAAGAGCTCTTATAGTTAAGCTCTTCTTAATGATCAGGTGGAAATACTTTTCATGTAATCTGAATCCATTAGATTTCATTCTAGTCTCTAGAGTAGCATAAAATAAGCTTGCTCCATCTTCTCCATGACACCCCTTTGGATATTTTAAAATGGCTTCTCCAAGCTAAACCAACCCAGCTCCCTCAGCTGTTCCTCATAAAGCTTGGTTTCAAGATCTTTTATCATCTTGGTCATCCTTCTCTGGCCCATTCTAGCTTGCCAACATTCTTCTTAAACTGTAGTGCCAAAAAGAAAAAGAAAAAAAGGACCCAATATTTCAGGTGAGGTCTGACAAAAGAAGAATGAAGTGGCACTACTACTTCCCTTGATCTGGACACAATACATGATCGAGAATTGCATTGGCAATTTTGGCCACTGCACCAGACTGCTCACTCATGTTTATTTATTTTATATCCTGCATTTCTCCCAGGATGCAGAAAGCCTGAGGTCTAATAAGATTCCTAGATCCTTTTCACATGTGCTGCTTTCATGCCAGGTATTACTAATCATATTTGTGCATTTCATTTTTGCTTTGCTGGCCTAGATTTAGATCTGTAGACATATCCCTGTTGAAATTCAAGTTATATGAATGTACAGAAACTGATTTTTATTTAAAAGTGTACAAACCCATCTCCTCTATTAAAGGCTTTGCTGATCTGGATTTCTTTGGTGCTAGTAGAGCTGTCAACATGTCTAACCCATCAAACTTCTCTCCAGGAGTCTCCTTGGGAAGCCGTATTGTAAATATCCCTTGAAAGAAGGAATTATTTTTAAAAAAAAAAACCAAACTAACAAAGGTATTTCACAATCTCAAAACAGGTCATTTTCATATTGGTAAGATGCAAAGATTGCAAGATCAGCAGGTTGGCAGTTCAAGGCCCGGTGCTGCATGATGGACGAGCTCCTGTCTCTAGTCCCAGCTTCTGCCAACCTAGCAATTGAAAGCACGTAAATGCAAGTAGATATCGGCTTAGTAACGGAGATGAGCCCTGCCCCCTATGGTCAGACACAACTTGACAACCTTGTCAACGGGGAATACCTTTACCTCTTTAAGCTGCAAATGTTTTCAAAAAAGTAACAGAAAGCCATACTATATTACGAATCCAGAGGCAGGCATGCAAATCAAGCTTCTCTTTTGGTATCTGTTTTAATGTGCAAAAGAAGAATTCATGTATCCCTCAAGTGGAAGGATGCAGTAGTCATTTCCACACACAGAGTTCATACATCTCATGAAGTTTCCCCCTCTAAATATAAGAAGCATAAATTATTTATGCCTTTCTCTCTCCATTTGTCATATTGAGAGAAAGAGCCCTAACTTAAATACATCTTCCAAATAACTTGTTGGATCAATCTTCCACAAATATGCAATTTGGAGAAGGAGTGGAGGAGATTAGAAAAGATGTGATACAGAAGCATTATTCTTAAATCTCCAATTTGTCAGACAACATGTTCCAATAGATAAGACTGTGTTTTAGGTTATCTGAGTGAAACATGAGAACTATCCTCCTCTTCTGCCTAGCCAGCATAAAGCATTTTAAGTATGCTTCACATCTCAGTGAAGAGAGATGTTTCAAAACAAACTACATCTAGCAGCAAGCATATTTAACGGGATCTGAAGCAAATTTATACAGCTGCAGTTTGACACAACAGAATGAGTGAACAGCCCTGCAAAATACAGCTTTAAAAGAATATAAAACCTGAGTCATCATATGTTGCTTTTTCTCTTCCATCTTCAACAATTCGTCCAGGAAGAACCAATCTGTACAAAAAGATTAAGAGCTATGTTATAATCAAGTATCTGGTAATAACTTTTTTAAAAAGGGGCAGCCAGAGTTATGAGTATCATACTTTGGCAAATGAAGCTGCATATACAAAACAATGGGAGAAAATGCCATATTGCCAAGTTGTTGACACAGAAATTGACAGAGATACCAGCCTGAGGTAGCTCTCACATGCTCAGCACACTATAAACACCACAGACCAAAGCCCCATCTCCTTTGAATTCCTGCCCAGTCTCTCTTCCTCTTTCCCAGTATTTAAGAAATACTATCTATTTATTCAAAAGATTTGCTAAGCATTAATGCAAAAAAAAACCTGCTCTAAAAATAGATCATGAAAGCAGCATACAACAGGACAGTCAACTGTACTGCAGATACAAGTGCTCTGCTATCTACTACTTCTTTAACAGAGCTGAGTGAAAACTCTATACAAATGCTAAGTATATTTGGTAAGGTGAATCCCAGAAATTCCTTGGTACAAGCAGCTATCAATAGTAAGGAAACACTAGGTAAACCCAAACAGACCAAAGTACCAGAGTGAGTGTTAGGCTCATGTGTTCTCTTCTTCATCCTTCATGCACAAAAGGAGGAAATCTGACATTTTCATTTATGGCTGGCAACAAGCTTCAGCTTCCTACTTGCATTCAAATATCATATACTATTGTTTGTACAACCCATACTTTGTTAAGAAACCAGGGTTGATTCCAAGGCATGCTGTACTTCATCCCAGTAAAAGACACAGTCTGTTGTTACATCTGAGTTTAGTTTATGTGTATGCTGGAATCTATCATTTGTTAGGGATTTTCTGCCATAATGTGTATGAGAGAACTCATTCCTAGAGACTAGCAGATATACTGATTGATGTACCAGACAAGACATTAAAAACTGTTTTCAATCAAGTGACATCACATACCTGAGAAAGTAAGGCTTTGCATAAAATTTGAACTCCGTTCCTTCAAAATAGACATCAAACTCTGAAACTCGTGCATATGGTACTCGGATGGTTATGGTAAGAAAATCAGGATCTTGACTCAGTTCAAATGCTGGCGTTATCATGCTGAACACTCTTGGGGAAAAACAGCAACACCTCCTATAAAACAATGTAATGAAAATAAAAGAATGATCATCTCAGTACATGTGAATGAGTATGTGAATGAGCATGGTAACTGTATTTTTTTAATTAAAGCCTAAAATGATTAACTTGGGGCTTCAGCTTTGATCAGGAATTTTAATTTGTGGGGCTGAGATTAAAGCCAGGCTTGTTTAATATTTTTTTTTCAAAGGTCAGTTTTTTCTGGAGCATTACTGTCAGGGTGTATTAATAAAACATGTTATCATTCTTCTGCCTTTCCACCTTTCTTCTGCCACTGAAAAAAAGGAAAAAGAGATATTTGCCACATTCATGCCTGGTTAGATTCAGCAAAAGACAGCTATATCACATGTTCTTAAGATCACGTTTTGTCACATAACTGTGATTGAAAGAAGTGCCCATCATTTGTACCAATATAACAGTAGTCTAGTCTTATTTGATCTAAGCTCTGAGAAACCATGAATTAAAAAAACCCAAACAAACAAACAAACAAACAAAAAACCACTCATCATTTGACCAAAAATCTACTGCTGAAAGAAAGAACACTTTCATCCACACAAGCCTTTTGCTGGATCCAACCCACTGAATTGGGGAATATGTAGCCACCTTGAATCCCATTTTAGGAGAAAGGTGGGATATAAATCCAATAAATAAAAATAAAATAAATAAACATAATTAAATTTTGTTTCTCATTTGGAAGGCCTACTTTCAAAATTTCCTCATGGGTGAAGTATATTAGCAATCAGTGAGTGCAGAAACACAGGGACACATTTCATACTAATCTAAAACATAGGTGGGCAGATTTCATGCTTCCCAGTTCTACTTAACTTTTTACTAGAAATTTAAGATACAACTAAAGGCAGGTGAACAATAATGGTGGGAGTGGGAACATCCATACATTTTGAATTAAAGATCAGGTTGATTCAAAGCATATGCTGAACCTAAGAAATCACGCTTTAATAGCAGAAATAAGTGTACATAAATTCTGCTCCTGGTTTCCCTCCTGTCAATATTTTATAAGAGCAACAACATACTCTATCTCACTATATCTCACAGTGGCATATAATCAAAGACAGAAAGAAAAATCCTATCAAAACCCCACTCTCCAGTACAAAGCAAAGGTTAGTCAGGATGAAGCTATGGGGCCACAAAGATTTCAAAACCTGAATATACAGCCAGATATTAATAAAGCTCTAAAATAAGGTCAGCATCAGAACTAGCCGGGCCTCCAGAGAAGGGTCATTCCATAGCCAGGACCACAATGGAGAAGACCCTCTTTTACAAATCTAAATCAGTTCTTGGAATAGTTACTTTCTGAGATTACAACTCCCAGGACGCTCCAAACCAGCATGGCCAGTGGATTCTGGGAGCTGTGGTCCAAAACCCTAGTTTTTCCAATCTCTGAGCTAGTTAATTACACTCTGCTCAGCAGATCTTAAGACACAGGCAGGAATATACAACATTTCCAGGCACCTCTCCCCAACTCCTTTTTCCTCCAGCTGTTAATCAGAATGGAGACTATAGTCAAGAAATCAGAAGATTAGGACTGGAGAGAGCAATCATGAAAAAAACCAGACGAGATCCTAAAGTACCAAAATAAAAAAATAAAAAATACTGAAGTTAGAATTGTCCAAGCCATTGCATTCCTCATCACCATGTACAGATGTAAGAGCTGGACAGTGAAGAAAGCTGATAAAAAAAATCAATTCATTCAAGATGTGGTGCTGAAGAAGGTTGTTGAGGATATTGTGGATAGCCAAAAAGGCAAACAAATGGGTCCTTGAAGAGATCAAGCCTGAACTCTCCCTGGAAGCCAGGAGGACTAAATTGAGGCTGTCTTACTTTGGCCATATCACAAGAAAACACGACTCATTAGAAAAGACAATAATGCTAGGAAAGGGGAAAGGCAGTAGAAAGAGAGGAAGGTACAGGCTGACAGGCCTGAGCAGAGTGGTTTTGGACAGGGGATCTTGGAGGTGTTTCATCCATGGGCTGAAGTTAACAGCAATGACCAATTTTTTGGTATCCACAAGTCACCCACATCAATCTTTCTACCCACACACCTGATGTGTAATAAGAAGTAGTATCAAATCCTTGCAATTTGTAAATACCACCATTGTTTATGCCACTTAAAAAAGAATTTAAACTACACTACAGTCCTGTGTAGTCACTATAATTCCAAATGATGTTGTGTTCTTAACTGATGTATATTTAATAATAATAATAATAATAATAATAATAATAAATTTTATTTATATCCCGCCCCTCTGTCACACAATCGAGGCGGCTCACAACAATTTAAAAACATCATACAATGTTAAAATACCATCCAAATCCCACAGCCCCCCATCATTTGTTGGTTTGCTGTTGTTTCCCACCATGAATCATGGGAGAGGCAGGTAAGAAGTTATAGTATCATTATTATTATTATTATTATTATTATTATTATTACTGCAATAGGAACCCTGTATTTGTACACTTCTAAAGATCTGATTATAGTAAGGTTTCCTTCATATGAAAAGTTTAGCAAACTTCTCCTTGCTTCTATAGCCCCATTTCCCAATTAGTCCCAGATCCAAAAGTTGGTTGAAAACACAATGGCTATTGGTAAACACAGCAGAAACAATCAGCATTTAAAGGTTTAAAAACTTGTGGAATACCTCTAACTTATGAAATTCAAACAAAAAATCCACCAAACAGTGATACCTTTATTGGCCCACCAAAATGCCCAATATACTAGTTGCAAGCTTTCGAAGCTCCATGGCAAGATGTTTACAAAACAAACACGAGAAAAACAACTGGAGATGTAAGTCAGATGCCTGCATTTTGATGTTTCTGTCCTTAGTTAAGATGGTAAGTGGAGGGTCTCTTTTGCAGGCTGGCCCTTCATCCTTCTGGCCATGTGGCAATAAGGAGATTTGCAAAGACCAGGAAATTTAAAGTCCATTTCCATCTCAACAAGGACACACAACTATAACAGCCCTCATACATCTTAAAATTATTTTTATTCAAACTGACCTTTGTGACAGAAATAGGATGTAATGGTTAGCATACCTTAAAACCTGAAATTCAGAGGTCTATGGCTATATCTGCACTGCAGAGATAAATCAGTCTGACACTACTTTAATTACCCTGGCTCAATGCTAGGGAATTCTGGGAAGTGTAGTTTGGTGAGACATTTGGTCTTCTCTGTCAAGAGCTCTGGTGCCACAACAAACTACAAATCTCAGAATTCCACAGCATGGAGCCATGGCAATTAAAGTGGTGTCAAACTGCAGTGCGGATACAGCCCAAGAGGTAAACACATGATTCATAACATATCAGTTGCATATTGCTCCTAAAGACTTGTTACTGTGTGCCTCCAAGTCGTTTCTGTTTTATGGCGATCCTAAGATGAACCTATCATGGGGTTTTCTTGGCAAGATTTGTTCAGAGGAGATTTGCCATTGCCTTCCCCTGAGGCTGAGAGAGTATGTCTTACCCAAGGTCACCCAGTGGGCTTCCATGGCCGAGTGGGGATTTGAATCTGGCTCTCCAATGCTCAATAAGAGTCCGGTGCTCAAACCACTACACAACGCTGACTGTCTAAAGACCTGTTGTTGTTGTTTACTGCCATGAGTCAGCCCCAATTCATGGGTGAGACATCTCCAAGTCCTCCACTGCTAGGCTCAGGTCCTACAAATTTAGGGCCCTGGCTTCCCTGGTTGAGTCCTTCCATCAGTCATGTGGCCTTCCTCTCTTTTTGCTTCCCTCTACCTTTCCTAGCATTTATATCTACCATATACAGTCATTTGATTAGGGCTAAAATCCCTGCTGGGCCTTGGAAACCCACTGGGTGACCTTAGGTGAGTCACACTCTCTCAGCCTCAGAGGATGGCAATGGCAAACCCCTGTGAAGAAACCTGTCAAGTAAACCCCCCCGAGAGAGTCACCTTAGGGGTGCCGTAGGTCAGGAACTACTCAAAGGCACACAACGACAACAAGATCTTGTGACTCCAGCATCTTTTCACCTGTGTTTATTTTTTCTCTTGGCAAAATGGAGGGGGGCCTTAATCTAATATCCAGCCTTCAGTAATCCTATCATGGCGAGAGTGTGGTACCAGGTACACGTTTTGTTAGTGGTCTGATCCAGAGAGCCAGTGTGGCGTAGTAGTTTGAGTGTTGGATTATGACTCTGGGGACATCAGTTCGAATCCCTGTTCAGCTATGGAAACCCAGTGGGTGACACTCTCTCAGCCTCAGGGGAAGGCAAAGGCAAAAACTCCTCTGCCAAGAAAACCCCATGCTTAGGATCACCAAATATCAGAAACAACCTGAAGGTAAACAACAATAGCAACAATAAACATCTGGAATTGTCCACTGAAAACAAGGACCCATTCAAGCTATGTTATTATTTCACTTTGACTGCTGTAGTCCAATTCTATATACACACACACACACACACACACATATATATATATATTATATATACATATGTCATGAAACCCACTGGGTGACCTTAGACAAGTCACATGCTCTCAGCCTCAGGGGAAGGCAATGGTAAAAGCCCCTCCGAAGGCACACAGAGATGTACCCCAAGACTCTGAGAGACCAGGGTCCCCATCTCTTTGGGTCATGGAAACCCACTGGGAGACCTTGGGCAAGTCACACTCTCTCAGCCTCAGGAGAAGGCAATGACACACAGCCTCTGAACAAATCTTGCCAAGAAAACCCCATGAAAAGGCCGCCTTAGGGTCGCCAAAAGTCGGAAACAACTTGAAGGCACACAACAACAACAAGGTCCCAGAATCCCCCAGGACAGGAGGCAGAGGCTAGGCTAGCTGGCTGGCTGGGGAATTCTGGAAGTTGTAGTCCCCAAAAGCAATGCTTCTCAGCGATGTCCGAAGCTGAGGGTTGAGAGGAGAAGCTGCCCCTGCTAAGAAGGCGGCGGCGGCGGCGGCAGCTCCTCCAGGCTCCCTCTATGGACCCTCGGACAGAAACAACCAGACAACCTCTACCAACCCTTTCCACTCACCGACTGAGCGAGACCACGCACTTACTTCCCCACGCGCTCTGGGACTCCGAGTCTCCGCCCCCCAGCCGTACGGCCCGCCCTCCTCCGCCATGCACGGACTTTCTATTGGCTGCCACCCGCTGCCAATTCAAACGCTCTCCTCCCGGGAAGCCACAGAGGCCGTGGACTACGGGGGAGGGCTTCGACACCATTGGCGGATCTCGTCCAATCAAAAGTCACCTAGCGAGGCAGAAGTGATTAGGGCGGCGGAGGCGGGAGTGAGAGGGGAAAGGTGGAGATGGGGAGTGTCGTCATTGTTGCTCTGCGCATGCGCCTCCTCTTAATGCAGGAACCGCGTTGTTAAAGCGACATTGGCTACGTCTACATGGCGGAATTAAAGCAGTTCGACGCCGTTTTAACTGTCATGGCTTCATCGAATGGAATCTTATGGATTTCTAGCTCTCTGATAGAGAAGGCTAAATGCCTCACAAAACTACAAACCCCACAATTCCATAGTATTGAGCCATGGCTGTTAAAGCGGCATCAGCCTGGGTTAATTCTGTAGTGCAAATATACAGTATTTTCACTGGGCCCTGGGAGAAGGGAAAGGAGATGCTCAACCCAGGCTGCTGTCACACTGCAGAAATAATCCAGTGTGACACCACTTAAAACTTACATGGCTTAGTCCTATGGAATCCTGGGATTTGTAGTTTGTGTGTGGCACCAGACACAAAACTACAAATCCCAGAATTCCCTAGTATTGAGCCATGGCAGTGGTCAAAGTGCATTATTTCTCACAAAACTACAAATCCCAGAAAGTGATTTGAGACTGCTTTAACTGCCCTGGCTCAATGCTAGGAAATTCTGGGAACTAGTTTTGTGAGCGTTTATCCTTCTCTGACAGAGAGCTCTGGTGCCACAATAAACTACAATTCCCAGGATTCCCTAGCACTGAGCCTGGGCAGTTAAAGCTGTCTCTAACTGGATTATTTCTGTTGTGTGTTTTGGACCAAACATAACCTCCAAATTTGGTGAAAATCTGTCCATCTGTTGCCACATGATGCAGTGACAAACCGACAGAAATTTTAATTTCATTTATATAGATTTGAACCAAAACTGAATACAAACTTTGCATTTAAGAAATTTATAGCGCATTATCGCTGACGAAGATAACACTTTCACATGGTTTCCTTGGCACATAATGGCAGGTTTTATGAAAGTACCCCCATCACTGTGGAAGCATCCTCTAAAATGTTATTTAACAGGTGATTTAGAAGATGAAGGCTAAATCCGCGCTGCAGAAATAATCCGGTTTCTAGTAAGCAGAAGGATATAGATCCGACATTTTTGAGGTGTTTGTGGAGGGGGATCATAATTCTTCTGTATTCTAGAATTATGATTGTTCCTTCACAGTATTCAGAGACATTCTGGCTGTTTCCACACTACAGAAATAATCTGGTTTGGCACCACTTTAACTGCCATGGCTCAGTGCTATGGAATTTTGGGAACTGTAGATTGCAAAGCTCTGGTGCCAAAACAAACTACAATTCCCATAATTCCACAGCATGGAGCCCTGGCAGATAAAGTGGTGCCAAACTAGATTATTTCTGTAGTGCACATGCAGCCAGAATGTCTCTGAATACTGTGAAGGAACAATCATAATTCTAGAATACAGAGGGATTATGATTCCTGCCCCCAACACCTCAAAAATGTAGAACCTATATATCTTTTTGCTTAGTAGAAACCAGATTATTTCTGCAGTGCGGATGCAGCCTTCATCCTTCTGCTTCCTAGAAACCAGTATAAGTGAGTATATTTCAGCGTATGCCCTGAGGGACACCCCACTAATCTAATGTTCTTTACCATGATCTTGTTTTCCAGGTCATTGATTTAATTTCTCAGGACTTTAGAGGCTGTAGTAGCTTCATTCATAATACTGTTATGAACATCCAGTGATATTTTTTTCTAGCTTTTAAAAATTTCAAGCCTAGCTCAGTCTTCATCTAAATCCCTTGCTTAATCCCTGCAGAGAAAATATGGAAAGTCAAACTGCTCATTTCTGTGTTCCATGTTAGAAGGAAATATAGTTCATTTTACATCCAGTAAATTGCTTGCATTAGGCATACAGCATTCAGATCTGTGCCTTTTATTTGCTATCCATCAGCTTCTCCAGAAGAGGAAAGTGTGTCAGGAGGTTGCAATCCTTGTAGCTGTAGTTCTTGGGGGGGGGGGTATTTTAAATATATATATCCAAATGACATTTCTGTTGTCCCAGAGTAGCATCTCCCTGTACCAGCTGCAGCACTTTATCCTCACCCTCAAGTGGGTTTCTTTTAAATTCTGATGTAGTTCAGAATCAGAATACACACATTTCTTTCTCTCCTTTAAAAAAATGGACAAGATCCTGTATAATCAGACACTGCAACAATAGGATTCCATTATCATAGCTACAAGTCTGACTTACACTTTTGCAACTTGTTGTTGTGTGCCTTCAAGTCGTTTCTGACTTCTGGCAAAGGTGAACCTGTTGCAGGTTATTCTTGGCAAGTTTCTTCAGAGAGGGTTTGCCATTGCCATCCTTTGAAGCTGAGAGAGTGTGACTTGCCCAAAGTCACACCACAGGGTCTAGGCAGACTGAGAATGGCTTACTGCTTTGGATGCAAGGAGATCCTTCATCTCAAGATGCAAGAGGAAGTGTATATCATTTGGGGGAAGGATGAAGCACTTCATATACGCATCTGGATTTGATTGTCCCATTACCTGGATGCACATATGCCTTGGGACACGTTTCTTTTCTCCTAAGAACCTAACCTAGTGTTCATGAAAGGTCATCAATCTCAAAAACATACTATCTTCAGATATGAGATATGAAATATGAGGATCCGCAAAGTATGCACTGTGTGCTAATAGTAGTGCCACGGTGAGAGGTTGCATGTATAGCCCCTATAATTTCATTGAGTTGTGTTCTCCTTGTATTAGTAATGCTGGTGTGCAGTGACTGGGTGTTGAGGTACACCACCTTCTATCCTCTGTTGCAATAATGTGTGGGGTAGCAGGTAATAGCTATTTTTAAATGTTCAGATCTTCCATAGAATCCAATGAGAAAGAAGCTCCTTAAACTATATCCAGGACTAGTATGCAGAGCTTATTGCATCGCTAAATAAAACGGTTTACCTGAACTGAATTTAATCTTAAATCGGGCTGCATCTGGATCCTATCACAGTGATTTTGCTGCCGAAATCATGGGTCCATCCCCGCTTCCAGAAGTGCTCCAGCAGCCATTTTTCAAGCCGCAAAACTCCCAGTTTCGAAAAGATGCGCCTGGGAGTGGGGATGGACTCAGGCTGCATTTGGGTGGCAATTTCAGCAGCAAAATCACTGTGATAGGGTCTGGATGCAACCCAATTTAAGATTAAATTTGGTTCAGGTAAACCATTTTATTTTAGCGTTGCAATAGTCTCTGCAGTGTTGTCAGAAGAGGAAGTAAGAATAGCTATGAAAGGATGTGCTATAAATGTTCTCCACTCCCTTTCTATCCACTTCTCCAGCCTTTTCCAAACATTCCACCTTTCATCTTCACAAACAGAAAGGCTCCTTAGACAGAATCTTCCACCAACATATTGGTTGAGGATAGGTGACCTTGGACAGGTCACATGTTCTCAGCCTTAGTGAAAGGCAATAGCAAACCTCCTCTGAGCAAATCTTGCCAAGAAAACCCCATGATAGATTCACCGTAGCGTCGCCATAAATCGGAAAGAACTTGAAGACACACAACAACAACAGTGTTACAGTGGGTTCTGTGTCTGAATATGTCATGCCCATAGCATATCCCAGGTTCCATGAGCATCAAAGGGGTTCTTCTTAATCTTAAAGCCCCTAAAGGCTAGCAGACCTTAAGTATAAATTTGCACCTTAAATGTTGCAAATGTATTTATTACTGGTAAAATGCATTAAATGTTTTTGTCTTGAGGAGGAAAATTCTCACTGGGAACAACGTAGATGCTAATTTTGTGGGTGCCACCAAAATTAGAAACCGCTTTACTCCCCTCTCCATAATCTATAATATGATTTGAAGTGTTTATCTGTTAAGCTTTACAAATCCACATTTTTGCCTTGACCACACTGTCAGCAATCATGGTGTGCAAGCTAATGGGATCAAAAGGAAGACTATTATAATCTGTTGACCATTTTGCGCAGCTCCTGAAAAAACACTTCAGATATCTGGTTTGGTTTTGTTTTGAATGCAAATGCATGTTTATGAACTGGTTTTTGATAAAATGTGTATTTACACTTTAACACCCCAAGCATTTTTGTGAAAGTTTGGAACTGATAGGCAAAGTGGCCTCTTTTTTCCAGAAAATTACCAGCTTCTGTCCATTTTGCATGAAACTCATACTCTCCATGAATTCACAGATGAAAATCAGGGCATGTGTGGCCAAGCAAGATCAGAGTATGGTCAGGATGGCAAAAGGTATGGATGAGAGGGAAAAAAGACAAGGTGAAAGAGGCTGCTGAAGTCTGCTTTTCACTGAACCTACTAGGAAGAGCAAGATTCGATTTGCTCCTGTCACCCACTGCTGAGTTAACACTTTTGCACTTTGAATGCAGGGGGGGTTGCAGACTGCCAGAAATAGTGCAAATTCAGTCCACTTTTAGGGTTAGGGTTAGTGCTAGGGAATCATGGGAACTGTATTTTTTTCTGAGACATTGAGCCTTCTCTGTCAGAGAGCTCTGGTGCCACATAAAAAATACACTTCCCATGATTCCCCAACCCTAACCCTAAAAGTGGACTGAATTTGCACTATTTCTGGCAGTCTGCAACCCCCTTAGTTTGCATCAATTGAAGTAAGGTGAGAAAAAGGGAAGAAGTGGGAGGAGGAGAGAGAAACTGGGACATTTTTAAAGCAGCTGAAAAACTGAAGTGACATCCTCAGACAATCCTTACAGGATTATTCAGAACTGTTCCTACAAATCAGAACAATTGGAGGATATTTGTGTGGAACAGATATAAAGGCTTCTAATGCCTACCAATAAGATGTAGTGGTCATTTATTTACAGTCACCCCTCCATGGGGGGGGGGATGGCACTGCACACGCACATACGCAAGCGCATGCGCAGTACACTGAAAGTACTGCGCATGCACGTGCAAGCTCGCTCGTGCATGCGCAGTACTTCTGGAGTACTGCGCATGCGCAAACAAGTCGCAGCGCCATTTTGGAAAACAAAATGGCGACCGCGACTCACACGGCGGCGGTGCGTGCAGCCGCGACAGCAGCTGCAGGACCGGGCTGGGCCAATCCAAAGGCCTCAGGGGGCCAGATCCGGCCCCTGGGCTGTAGGTTGCCGACCCCTGATCTAGATCAAGGGAAGTATGGTAATAGTGCCACTGTATTCTGCTTTGGTCAGGCCCCACCTGTATAATTGTGTCCAGTTCTGGGCACCACAATTCAAAAAGGATGTTGAAAAACTGGAGCGTGTCCAGAGGAAGGCGACTAAAATGGTGAAGGTTCTGGAAACCATGTCCTACGAGGAACGACTTAGGAAACTGGGTATGTTTAGCCTGGAGAAGAGATGATTAAGTGGGGATTTGATAGCCCTATTTAAATATTTGAAGGGGTGTCATATTGAATAATAATAATAATAATAATAATAATAATAATAAAGTTTTATTTTTAACTCGCCCCTCTGCATGGCAATCGGGGCGGCTTACAACAATTAAAATACAATGGCTAAAAGACAATCCAGTAACCCAATCCCTCCCCCCACATCCCTCCCTCACCCCTTAAGACAAAATTAAACTTGAAAAAATTAAAACAAATGATACATAACAATATTAAAATTACAATCAACAAGAGCTTGAGGAGGAGAAATCCAGTATTCATTCTCTAAGGAGAGTTATTCTGGGAAGGCCTGCCGGAAGAGATCCGTCTTAACTGCTTTCTTAAAAGCAGTAAGTGTTGTAATAAGACGGATCTCATCCGGCAGGCCATTCCATAG
This sequence comes from Phrynosoma blainvillii, assembly GCA_026167975.1. Lineage (NCBI taxonomy): Eukaryota > Metazoa > Chordata > Lepidosauria > Squamata > Phrynosomatidae > Phrynosoma > Phrynosoma blainvillii. Next base: position 351,870,551 of record JANUYF010000002.1, on the reverse strand, counting down.
TTTAGGGGCAATGGCGGAAAATGCCCTCTGCGAGGTCTGTGTAAACTTCGTCTTTGGTTGTTGAAGAAGGTTCTTTCCGGCTGACCGAAGGGCACGGGGGGGCTCATACGGGGAGAGGTGGTCCCTGAGGTAAGTTGGACCCAAGCCATGTAGGGCTTTAAAGGTCAAAACCAACACCTTGTTCTGTGCCCAGAAACTAATTGGCAGCCAGTGGAGGGATTTAAGCACTGGTGTAATGTGCTCCCTCCTCGATGTTCCGGTGATTAATCTGGCTGCCATATTTTGCACCAGCTGAAGTTTCCAAGTTAGGCACAAGGGTAGCCCCATGTAGAGTGCATTGCAGTAATCTAGACGTGAGGTTACCAGTGCGTGCACAACGGTTTCCAGGTCTTTCCTCTCCAGGTATGGGCGCAGCTGGTGTATCAGCCGATATTGAAGAGGGTGCTAGCTTGTTTTCTGCTGCTCCAGAGAATAGGACTCGGAACAATGGATGCAAGCTACAGGAAAAGAGATTCCACCTCAACATTAGGAGGAATTTCCTGACAGTGAGGGCAGTTCGACAGTGGAACACACTCCCTCGGAGAGTAGTGGAGTCTTCTTCCTTGGAGGTCTTTAAGCAGCGGCTGGATGGTCATCTGTCGGGGATGGTTTGATTTTGAGTTCCTGCATGGCAGGGGGTTGGACTGGATGGCCCTTGTGGTCTCTTCCAACTCTATAATTCTATGATTCTATCTATGGGCCTTTACAGACTGCCAGAAATAGTGCAAATTGAGTCCACTTTAACTGTCCGGGCTCAGTGCTATGGAATCATGGGAACTGTATTTTTTTCTGGGACATTGAGCCTTCTCTGCCAGGGAGCTCTGGTGCCACAATAAACTACAGTTCTGATGATTCCTTAGCACTGAGTCAGGACAGTTAAAGTGGACTCAATTTGCACTATTTCTGGCAGTCTGTAGGTCCTATGATTCTATCATGAGATTTTCTTTGTGACTCACCCAAGGTCATTGAGTGGGTTTGCATAGCTGAGCAGGGAATTAAACCCTGATTTCCAGAGTTGTAGTCCAACACTCATACCACTACACCACACTGGTGTCCCCATAAGTCAAAGTCAGTTCTGAAGGTGCATAACAACAAGAGGTTACCAGCCAAACATTTGCTTCATTCACCTTAATCTCAGTCCAGGCAATGCTGGGTCAGTTTTCTCATTTCTATTAATTAAAGCATGCTCACGCCCAGATATCATAGCATTTCACTTTTCTCACAATGATATGGCATTGGTGGAGGGAAATACAGATGATAATGAGTCAGGTTATGACCCAGTTTCTACTAGATGCTGGTGGTGTTGTGTTGTTGTATGCCTTCAATTCGTTTCTTACTTATGGTGACCCTAAGGTGAAGGGAGTTTGCCATTGCCCCCTTCTGAAGCTGAGAGGGTGTGACTTGCCCAAGGTCACCTAGTGGCCAAGCGGGGATTCAAACCGTGGTCTTCTGAATCATAGTCCAACACTCAAACCACTATATCACACTGGTCTAGGTGTCACAGGGATGCAAAGGGGGAGAGAGGGACAAGTGGTTGCCATTTTTGGTGTAACTCCCAAATTTAGTGCCATGTCTAAACTGACCCACATTGTTACTGTAACATGAAAAAGTCATCCATTTCTCATTTATGCCTTTGTAGAAAGAGAATAACAACTTAATTAGGAGATTAATCATCTTTATCAGCTATCTTTAAAAATGATGTATTGTAATGTCTTTCATGCTGGACTGACTCCCATGTTAAAGACTTTTTCATCCTGTTTCTGATGATGATAAAATCATTACTGTCAATTCATAACAATGCCTACATTACATCATTATGGCTGTTTTATGCTACTGGCTGTGGTCCAGAAAGTTTGTCTTAAAACAATGAATGTACTTTTGAATAGTTCATTCACTGATGTAGGCTATTCTTGTAATTTTTGGACTGTTTCTAGCAGCCAAATCCACAAAAACTATGTGCCCCTCCCTCAACTCCAAAAATTTCTCCATGGCAGTTAAAGTAGAATCATAGTGCTATGATAGTACATTGTGGAAGAAGCCCTGGACTCACCAACACTCCTTTTCCCAGTTTTAAAAGACACAGAAGCATTCACCTTTTCTACAGTTGGTTCCTAATTTAATGAGTTCAATTATCTTGTGATGTAAACATGAATGAATGGATTTATTTCATTTATTTCAGTCACAGACCAGAACATACAGAGCGTATAATACCCGGACATCAATACCCGGAAAGATTCTGGAGCAGATCATTAAACAGAGAGTCTGTGAACATCTGGAAGATAATTTCATAATCACAAAAAGTCAACATGGGTTTCAGAGAAACAGGTCATGCCAGACAAATCTGATCTCTTTTTTTGATAAAATTACCAGCTTGGTAGATGAAGGGAATGCTGTGGATATAGTATATCTTGATTTCAGTAAGGCCTTTGACAAGGTTCCCCATGACATTCTTGCAAGCAAGTTGGTAAAATGTGGGCTAGACAAAGTAACTGTTACATGGATTTGTAATTGGTTATCTGGTCGAACACAAAGGGTGCTCAACAGCAGACAATCTCCTTGATTGCATTCCTCACCTGGAAGCCATGCCATTAACACCAGAACAACACCTATTCAACACAGAACAATACACAGTTTACATGGGAACAGCAGACATATCCTGGATTGCATAGCCTGAAGCGAAGCCATCAACACAGAACAATACCTATTCAACACAGAACAACACACAGTTCACCTGGGAACCACCCCTCCCTACCCAGGATCTCACAGTATATATACAACCAGGCTTTTCCATTTCAGTTTTCTCTGAAGATGCTAGCCACAGATGCTGGCGAAACGTCAGAAAGAAACTCTTTCAGAACATGGCCACACAGCCCGAAAAAAACCCACAAAAAAACCACTCACTGTTTGTCTCCTTAGTTTTATAGCAGCAGCACAAAATGTAGCCACTCTGAAAGTGATCTCTGATTTCCTATCCTCTATTAGAGCCACTTAATAGAAGTAGAGAGTATAGAATGAATGACCCCATAGAAATGGCAATATAGGTGGATATTACTGTTTTCGCCTCTAGTATATTATTATTATTATTATTATTATTATTATTATTATATCCATGGGGATATACTCATATATATATATATATATATATATATATATATATAGTCACTCACTCAACCGATCACCATCCATATGCAAATACACTTTATGCAATATCCCACACTATCATATACCTCAGTTTTTCTCCTGAATGATTCTTGATGAAGAAGCCAGTGGAGCTTCGAAAACTTGCATCATGTATTTTGTGCATGTTCAGTGGCCAGATAAATGTATCACTGTTTTGTGGATTGTAGATGTTACTGTACTTTCCTACTAACCATATTTAACATATGGTTACTTTCTCTACACAGTTTTCGGTACACAAACATCACAATTTAGCATTCCTAATGTCCCCTGTTGCTTCTTCCATTTGAAATTTCTGCCAATGGGATGAGAATTGGCCAGAAATGGCACTAGCAACTGCGTATATACATATGGCTATTGCAACATCCTATACAGCACTGAGCTGACCATAGTGCTTGGAAACACATATGTGCACACAGTGATATCAGGCCTTGAACTGCTGACTGGTTATAAATCTAGGGCAGCTGTTTGATTTTGTGTCTGAGTTCCTTGCTGATTTTCTCTCTCTGAAGTAGGGTCCCTTCTAAAATGCAGTTTTGACTAAATGACCAGGCATGGCTGCAGTTGGTGCCATTAATCATCTTTCAGTATCTTCTTTCCTCCCATACAGCTTTCTTGTTCCTTGCAATTGCCTTTCTTTTCCCTTTTTGGAAACAAACAACATGTTGGCTATCAATCAGAAACCTCTTTACCTTTTCTTCCTGGCTCCTAAGACAGTCTCTCATCAAGTCTCAACATTAGGGCAACTCTCAGAGTGCTTCACCTTTGGCTAACAGCACTGCCATACAGGATCCCAAACTGTACATAGATGCATTAGAACACTTTGTACATGGATGTATTGGGCATTTGTGTTCAGTGTTCAAAAGTCAGTTGTTAATTGAATATATGATATAATAAGGAAGTAACTAAGAGCCAGCATGGTGTACTACATTGAATGTTAGTGTATCTACACTGCAGAAATAAAGCAGTTTGACACCACTTTAGTTGTCATGACTCAGCGCTGTGGAATTCTGGGATTTGTAGTTTTGTGAAATATTTAGCCTTCCATGTCAGAGTACAAATCTCAGAATTCTGTCGCACTGAGTCATGGCAATTAAAGTGGTATCAAACTACTTTAGTTCTGCAATGTGGCAGCAGCTTAAGACTCTGGGAGACCAAGGTTCAAATCTTCCCTTGACCATAGAAACCCATTGGGTGACCTTGGGCAACCACTCTGGGTGCATGTACACTGTAGAAATAATGCAGTTTGACACCAATTTAACTGCCATGGCTCCATCCTACAGGATCTTGGGATTTGTAGTTTTGTGAGATACCAGCACTCTTTGGCAGAGAAAGCTAAAGACCTGGCAAAACTACAAATCCCAGGATTTCATAGAATGTAGCTACAGCACTTAAAGTGATATCAAACCACATTATTTCTACAGTGTAGATTCATTAAGCTGCCTTTGAACAAATCTTGGCAAGGAAACCCCATAACATCTTCACCTTAGGTTTACCATAAATCAGCAAAGATTTCACGGCACATCAGCTATCACAACAAAACAACAGTGATTGCAAAACAACAATGGTATGTAGCTGCATTGTGATAGGAAACCTGGCACATATAGTCATAATAGTCCATGCAAAAGATTCCACATGAATAATGTTATGTTTATACTGGGACTGAACTTTATTTCCTTTGTTTACAGAGAAGAAAGCATCTGGAGTTAGTTAGTTTTCCAGACAACACTTGCCATGCATTCTTCGGTCCACATAAAAACAAAAAGATGCTGCCAACTTCATTCTCATTAACCCCATCACTTATGTGTTGCAGGAAGATGATGGTTTGCTCTAGTTTTTATAGAATGGATTCATAACTATTAGACTAAGGGGGGGTTGCAGACTGCCAGAAATAGTGCAAATTGAGTCCACTTTTAGGGTTAGGGTTAGGGAATCATGGGAACTGTAGTTTATTGTGGCACCAGAGCTCTCTGACAGAGAAGGCTCAATGTCTCAGGAAAAAAATAATTCCCATGATTCCCTAGCACTAACCCTAACCCTAAAAGTGGACTCAATTTGCACTATTTCTGGCAGTCTGCAACCCCCCCTAAGATGCCTCCCTTCTAAATGCTACCATTTGGATAATTTTATGCCATTTCAGAGGAAACAGTAGAACATAATTTATCGAAACCAGAGAGGAGGAACGTGGCCATATGTTAAAATCCCCATCATCCTAATTACTAGCCATATGGACTGGGGCTAATGGAAACCAGAGCTCAGCAACATCTGGAAGGCTAGAGGCTTCCTGTGTCTAGATCTGGAAAAGATTTTCACAGCATATACTTAGGAGTCCACAGCACTCCCATCCATGCTTTGTGGTCCCCTAAGCCCAGGGTGATGGTTAAATCTTTGAATTTTACATCATGCATGGCCTTGCTTGATTCCCTTTCAGGAAATGATATGGAGAAAACAGGAGAGTACAGCTCCCAAACATCATAAAGGATCAAATGTACAAAAAATGTCCAGATTATTACCAAGTATTCTGAGTATAGGATTTCACATACAAACTAGCATACCAATGTCACTAAAGGAGCTATTAATGGGTGCCCATAGTTTACAGCTGGCTTATTCACAAGAAAATTCCCCTATGGTCAATAAAACCTACACAGACAAGGATGCATAATACTGTAGAATTTAGTTCTGCTGCAAATGGTTTCTCATGCCACCAGCTTCTTATTAATGTATAATTATCAAGTTTCTCCCAGTCCCCTGGCAATGATAGATGTACTGGTGTATGTTGACAGAACTTTTAAATACAGAGCTTCAAGTGAGTTGTTGTTGTTAACTGCCTTCAAGTTGACTTTGACTTGTGGTGGTCCTATGAGCGAGAGACCTCGGAGACAGCATCAACACTGCAGAATTAATCCGGTTTGACACCACTTTAACTGCAATAATAATAATAATAATAATAATTTATACCCCGCTCCTCTGCATTGCAATCCATTTTGACACCACTTTAAGTGCCATGGCTCAATGCTATGGAATTCTTGGAACTGAAGTTTGTTGTAGCAATGGAGCTCTGGTGCCACAACAAACTACAGTTCCCAGAATTCCATAGCACTGAGCCATGGCACTTAAAGTGGTGTCAAAATGGATTAATTTGCAGTGTGGATTTAGCACAATTACCCTATCTTCAACCACCCTGCTCAACTCTTTCAGATTCATGGTGTGGCTTCTCTGATTGAAGCTATCAGTCTGGAATGCAGTCTCCTTCTTTTCCTTTTGCCCTCAACTTTACCAAGCATTATAATATTTTCTAGTGAATCCTTTCTTCTCATGATATGGCCAAAATATGACAATTTCGGTTTAGTAACTTTTGCTTCCTGGTGGCACAGCCCTGGTGGCACAGTGGTTAAATGCCAGTATGCAGCCACGTTGTGAGTTCGATCCCAGGGCTCCAAGGTTGACTTAGCCTTCCATCCTTTCATAGGTCAGTAAAATTAGTACTCAGCTTGTTGGGGGCAATTGGCTTACAGATTGTAAATCGTTTAGAGAGTGCTGAATTCTGCATACTGATAAGTGGTATAGAAATATAAATGCTATTGGTATTGCTTCTAGGGAGAATTCAGGGCTTATCTGCACTAGGACCCATCCATTGGGTTTTGGGGTTTTTTAGCAGTCCACAGTATCCCCAGAACTCTTCTCCAGCACCACATCTCAAATGAGTTGATTTTCTTCCTATCAGCTTTCTTCACTGTCGAGCTGTCACAGTCATACATATAAATGGGCAATATAATGGCATGGACAATCCTAATTTTAGATACATAGAGGCCAATCTGCAAAAGAATAATAATGTTAAAAGATTAAGAATAGCCCTCATTAAACATTACTCTAACCCTCACCTTCTTGTCTCATATTCATATGGATTCCTGATTTCCCTTCCAATTCTGACACCCACCTACCTACCTCTGTCTTAAAATGTTTGTGTAAAACATTTTAACATTGCCCCCACAATAGCTCCTGGGTCTTCTTTGGGGAGGTGGCATCCCTCAAGCAGTGTACCCATTCATCTAGGTTGGTAAATGTGGAAGCCACCTCCCTGTGCAAGTGAGGCAGAGTAGATGGTGAGTGGCAATGGCACCTGGTGGCAGCTATGTCAGTGAGATAGTGAATTCCCCCTAGGCCAGAGATGGGCAACTGTGGAAGACTAGGGGGCAAAAAATTGACCCCCCTAGGAGGTCCTAGGAGCCCACAAAACTGCCTTGGTGGGACTGCATGCAGTCCACAGGCTACACTTTGCCCATCCCTACTCTATGCTAATGGCTCTCAATCTTCGGTCCTCTAGATATTTTAGAGATGGCCTTTCTGAACCCTTGTCCATTAGCTACATTGGCTTGAGCTTCTAGGAGTCAAAGTCCAAAACATCTGGAGGACCAAAGGCTGAGAAATCACTGCTCTGGGCTCTAGCTAAGAATAACTATCCAAGGTTTTGAGCTCTATCCCCCAAATCAGTTCAGCACCTTTAAAGTTCAGAACAATTCCTGGAGCAGATTCATCAACCTATTGAGACTGAAGCCATCAGCATTCTCCTGGATTGGTGGACCTCACACTTATGTAATGTCCACCCTTGTGCTGCCGACATTCTTCTCATGACTCCATCTTGTGCCTGCTTTTGCAGTGACACATCCTTGTTATGGAACAGCTCCACCTTCAGAGCATTCCTGTGATATCTCCTTTGTAGATTCTGCTAGCAAATCTTTTCCATGCAAATCTGTTCCATGCAAATCTTTTCCATGCAAATCTGCTAGCAAATCTGTTCCATGCAATACTTGGAACAGTTGCTTTTTGGATTCCATCTTTCAGAATTGCTCAGCCAGCACGGCCATTGGATGTGCTAGCTGAGGGATTCTGGGAATCAAAAAATGTAAACTTTACGCGATCTCCTTTCATCGTTCTGGAACATCTTATATTCTGCTAGATGTTTCTCCACAGGTAGCATAACTCCAGTCTATGTTTTCAGCCAAATGGCACAGTCCTGAATTTGTCTACTGAAGGGTATATGTCCGACCAAGTTCAGTGGAACTTACTCCCCAGTTAATGAGTATGTGGTTGCAAGCAGCCTTAATCTGAAGCAAAAAGGGTTTTGTTGCCATTGATTCACTTCTTTCATCTATCATAAATGTGCCAATTATATTCATTTTCCAAATGTGCTACAATTCCAAAATGAAAAGTTAATTGATTTTCTCTCCAGTATAAGCTTTCAATGCCAACATGCAGAAACGTACTTCAATCCTGAGTACTTTAACTTGGCATTAAATCCCAATTATTACAGAAGAGCTTGCTTCCACATAAGTATACTTTATTAGCTCACAGCCTTTTATAGAGGTAAATTCCATTTAATTCAATGGGACTTTCAATACAGTATGAAATCAGTTAGTCAACTTCTGATCTTTACTTTAAGATATAACACTTAGCAATTCTAATCATAAGAATCATAATCATGGCCTTGTAAATTACTCTATTTCTTTAAAGAAGTAAGTACCACCCAGGATTTTGTTGGACTGCAGCTCTCATCATCCTTCAACATCCATTATTCTGGCTAAGGCTGATGGTAGCTGCAGTTCAACAACATCTGAAGGTCATAATTGCTGTCAATGCTTTAAATATGACACTGAAGAGAGAGTAGCCTGTTCATTCCTCCCTTCTTATTGTCCACTGTCCCCTTCTGCCTGTAGCAATTTGTGAAGAACAAGGAGTGAGTAGGAAGAGTTACTGATAGCATAACAGGAATGGGAATTTTGCAGCCTTCCAAATGTTGCAATGCCTAGTATTCCTCATCATTGGCTACGCTGGCTAGAGCTGCTGGGAACTGCAATCCAACAAAATCTGGAGGGCCACATAATTCCCACTTCTGCAGAACAGGGAAAGAATGGACACAAGAAGCTCTACAACTGGGCAAGTTTCATTTGTTTCTATGAAGCAGAGTGAGCCTATCAGCTATAAGCTAGTAATCTGTAAGCTCCAGCTGTGTGATGCTCCTATTTAGGGTGCATCTACACTGAAGGGGAAAAAAAATGCAGTTTGGCACCACTTTAACTGTTATAACTCCATCTTATAGAATCCTGAGATTAGTAGTTTTGTGAGGCACTAGTAGTCTTTGGCAGAGAATGTTGAGGACCTTGCAAAACTGCAAATCCCAGGATCCTAGAAGACTGGGTTACTGCACTTAAAGTGGTGTCAAACTACATTATTTCTACAATTAGATGTACCCTTAGAATGACCAACACTTAGGACTTTATCACATGGGAGGCAAGTGTTCTCCTCCCATCATTAAATTGTCATTAAATCCTGTTAATCGCATGAAAAGTGGGAAGATTGTCACACCCCTGTGCGCTTATTCCATTCTTGTCCCAGCTGTAAATAGTAATGGACCCATCATTTGGTATTAATGGAAACTCCATTAATGACAGGTCCATTACTGTTTATAGATGGGACAAGAATGGGATAAGCGCACAGGGGTGTGATAATCTTCCCCTCAATCACACGATTAACAGTATTTAATGATGATTTAATGACAGGAGGAGGACACTTGCCTCCTCCGTGTGATAATCTCCTTAGAGAGGTGAGATAATATAAGACAAGGATCAGCAATTGTGGCTCTCCAGATTTTGTTGGACTTTATCTCCCAGAAGTCCTAGCTCACATAGCCAAAGGTGAAGAATCACAGGAGCTATTGAGGAAAGAAATCTGTAGGTCTGCAGTTGCCCACTCATGATGCAGGGATGCTTTCAAGTGGCACACTTGTATTAGGTCAAGGTTAGAGAGAAATACACATGAGGTGCAGGTGTGAAACTGGTCAGGGGAAGACATGGGAAGAAAACTGGATTGGTTGACCCATAAATTTTCAGGAGTGACAACCTGCTCTGCACATATCTTAAAGTTATGCATCTCCAGCACTATTCACCTATTACTTTATTTCATCCTTGGAGAAAGCCATATATCAACCAAGGGTTGTCTTGCTTCCTAAACCATGGGAAAGTTCCTTTATTGGACTACATCTCCCATCATTCTGCACCCAGCCTAGCCAGGCTGACTGGGCGGTGGGTTAGTAGTTCACAAACATGCCTTTTCCAAGCTACCACTATCCATTACTTTTCCAGGGCTTAGCAGCCATTTTAACTATTTTAAATTTTATTCCTCTCCATGTTTAAGCCCCAGGTTCCGTGGGGCTCAGTCTCCCCAGCATGCATGTAGAGATGCAATACTTTTAAAATATAAATACATTATATAAAGAGAGTAGGATGGAGGCGACTTATTTTTTTCATTCTTTTCCAGAAAGCTGAGATCAAATGCATCCCAGCTAGATGCGCTTTCTTTTTCTGGTTCATTGCAACTGTACTGACTGTTTATGTCATCTTCTTCTCATTTTTTTTCCAGGAAGAATAAACAATCATACTTTAATTAAGCACCCAAAGTCTTTGGAAACCAGAAAATCATACATTCAGCTCTGAGTTTTGCAAAGTGAGTCACTGGACAAACAGGAAGATTCTCTGAATCTGATTTAACCACTATATCGGGCACTAGACTGGACAGAACATAGCACTTTGATCCAAAAATGTACAAGCACAAGTTATGATTTTGGTGAAATCCTAAACACCTTCCTTTTGCACAGCATCCAACTTTTCCAGATGTATTCAGGAATCAAATATTGGGAGTGTCTTTAATGAAAAAAGCAAGTGTGTCACCAATGTTATTTTGCAAATATTAATGATGCATTACCTATTATGGAGCCAAAGAAATTGACTTAAACAATTAACTACAGATACTGTCTCACCCTCTATCTGAATGTGAGAGCAGTTAACATTTTTAATTCAGGTACAAGTCCTGTCTTCTAAAGTAGGACTGCAAGCTAAGTTGTCTTTAAGCATTAGCTCTTTATTTTATAAAACCCACCAAAACAAGTCATTATAGTAAGATCTCTATTTTTCCTCAGTGTAATATTTTGCAAGAGTTTTCCTCTGGTTATTTTAAAAGGTTTGATAGCTGTTGGTTGACATTCAGTCATATCCTAGAATATGGCAGTCTTCAGCTCACTGATGTTAGCAGCAGGATTGTTTGTATGTGTGTTTTAAAAAAAGATATTCTAACTGCACAACTCCCCTACGCTAAAAATAAAAGAAGGAGGGAAAGAACACAAAGCATGCTTTGACCCTCACTTGCACCCCATATCAATCAGTTTCTCCACATGAATCAGTAGCTTTTATCTACCGTATCCTATAACTCCCTTCTGACTCTAGTTAAGAGCCATTTCTGCTGCCTCATAAAATTTATACTGCTAATACTGGTACCTCTCCAAAATTGGGCTTCTCCTATTTTCACCAAGATTGCCTGATAAACATTGTCATTTAAGTGCTTAATGAACACAGTCTCTCACCTTTTTTTTTCCTAACTGCACATTTTCAATTTCCAGTAGCACATTTTGTGTCCAAAAGTTTTTGTAGATGCTGTTTGATATCAAGTGGAGTTTGATGTATTATGAATGAGAGATCTCCAAGTCTCCCTGTCATCAACAGCCCTGATCAGGGCTGCCAGACTCAGGGCTATGGCTTTTTCAGGATCAATCCACTTGTAGTGAGGTCTTCCTTTTTTCCTACTACCTTCCATTTTACCAAGTGTCATCATCTTTTTCAGTGAGTTGCATCATCTTATGATATGTCCAAAGCACAACAGCCTCAGATTCTCTGAAGATGCCAGCCACAGATGCTGGCGAAGCGTCAGGGGAAAAACTCTTTTAAAACACTGCCTCATAGCCCAAAAAACCCACAAAAAATAACAGCCTCAGTTTAGCCATCTTGGCTTCTATTGAGATTTAAGGCTTGATTTGTTCTTGGGCCCATTTGTTTGCCTTTTAAGTGATCCATGGTATCTGTAAAATTCTCCTCCAGCACCACAAACCCTATTTAACAGTGTGTGCATGTGTTGTGTGCCTTCAAGACGTTTCTGACTTATGGTGATCCTAAGGCAAACCTATCACATGGTTTCCTTGGCAAGTTTTTTCAGAGCGGGTTTGCCATTGGCATCCTCTGAGGCTAAGAGACTGTGACTTCCACAAGTTCAGTTTTTATGGCTGAGCGGGGACAGCAGTACCCTGTGCCTAGTTCTGCTGACTTACCCAATCTGTTTTCAAAGCCACCTGAGCTGGTGTCTGTTACTGTAATCGACATGTAAGTCCAGGACCAATATTTGGAAGGTGATATAAAAATAACACAACGCAGGGTGCCATCAGGAGTCAGCATCATAGGTCATTTGCCAAAGGGCATGTTTTAAACAGGTGGACATCAAATCTTGTTGCTGTTCTTTTTGCCATTGCTGCTTCCTTTTTTCCTGCCTAACCTGAAAGGATAGTGCATGGTCTATTTAGTACTGGAGATCACCAGGGAATGATTCTCGAGGGAGGAGGGTAAGGAAAGAATCCTATTGAAACCCCAGAGGACTAGTGATGCCAGTCAGGTATGAGAATACTGCGGAGGATGAACAGATGGTCTCACACTGTGGTGGCAGACAGGAGAGGGATGAAACAAAAGCAGAGCAACTCGGTAACATATTTTTATTTCTTTATTTATATTTATATACCACATTTTTCCTTATACAGGATCTAAGGTGGCTTTTGTGTGTGTCAACTGTCCTCAGTCAACCTCGATTAATGGCAACCCTGTGGATGAGAGATCTCCAAGTCACCCTGTCATCAACAGCCCTGCTCAGGTCTTGCAGACTCAGGGCCAACTGGGCCCAAACAGAAAGCTTGATAAAGCCACCTTCCAGGCAGCTCAGGAGCATGGCATTTACACACCACATGCCCCCAAGTCATCCAGAAGCTGCCCAGGGTGATTACATGGGTGGCTTGAAGACGTTCCAGTGGTATGTCATTTACATGCTGCATGCTGTTGGGGTGCCCAGAAGCTGTCCTGGGGCTGTGGCAGCTGAAATAGAAATGGATCTTCACCAGCCCAAATAGGAGTGAACTTTTTCCACTCCTATTTGGGTTGGCATCAGGGCAGATTGGGGCTGCGCTGTGTGTTTGCAGCAGTCCTGGGGTGATCAACTATGGGGTGGCCCCAATCCGCCCTTTTCAGGTCGTCTGTTTGGCCCGTTATCTTTCTTTTTCCTACTGCTTTCTGCCTTATCAAGTATTATTGTATTTTTTAATGAATCATGCCCTCTCATGATATGACCAAAGTACAACAGCCTCAGTTTAGTCATCTTGGCTTCTAGGAAGAATTCAGATTTCATTTATTCTTGGACCCATCTGCTTGATTTTTTAGCATCCAGAGAATTCTCCAGCACCAAATCTCAAATGAATTGGAGCCTTATCGCATTATAAAATAAGACGAGAGGCAGTGAGATAGAAGTGGTTTTCTGTTTACATCTCCACATGCTCTTGAAGCACATCCGTTCTGTTTCCAATGGAGATGATCGTAAATGTGTGCCTTTTGGAAAAATCAGTTTGGCCAAAGCCACACTTTTATTACCGTCTCCCTCTAGAGGGAGAACACAAATACTATGATGGCGTCATGAGGAGAGGCAAAGAGAAAGTTGCTATTATCTCGTTGCCTCTTGTCTGTCTTTTGTAATGCGATAAGACTCTTGATATTCTTCCTATCAGCTTTCTTCACCATCCAGCTCTCACAACCATTCATAGTGATGGGAAATACAATCACATTGATAGCCCTAACTTTAGTATTCAGTGACATATCTTTGCAGTTCAGGATCTTGTCTAGTTTCTTCATAGATCCCTTTCCAAACTCTAGTCTTCTTCTAATTTCCTGACTGCAGTTTCCATTCTGACTAATGACTAAAGGTATGGGGGATCTTTCACTACTTTAAAGTTATGTATTTCATTCATGGTCATTATTTTTGTTTTCTTAAAGTTGAGCAGTAAACCTGACTGAGGGCCTGAACAGACTGTCAGAAATAATCCAGTTTGAGACCAGTTTAATTGTCCTGGCTCAAAGTGCTAGGGTATCATGGGAATTGTAGGTTTTTCTGAGACATTGAGCCTTCTCTGCCAGAGAGCTCAGGTGCCACAATAAACTACAGTTCCCATGATTCCCTAGCACTGAGCCAGGGCAGTTAAAGTGGTCTTAAGCTGGATTATTTCTGATAGTCTGTTCAGGCCCTTAGTTAGCACTTTCTTTCTTGACTTTCTTCAATAATCATTCCAAGCCTTTGCTATTTTCAGCTAGTAGTATGGTGTTATCTGCATATCTTATAATGTTGATGTTCCTCCCTCCAATTTTCATATCTTCTTCCTCAGTCTAATCCTGCTCTGCATATGACATTTTTGGAATACAAGTTAAACAGACAGGGTAATAAAATGCAGCCTTCTCTGATCTCCTTGTCAATTGGAAGCCATTCAGTTTCTCCACATTCTGTCTTGACAGTAGCTTCTGACTATAGGTTACACATCAGGACAATCAAAAGTTGTCACACACACATTTCTTTAAGAACAATCTATAGCTTTTCATGATCTATAGTATACAATCAAAAGCTTTGCTGTAGTCTATAAAGCACAGGCTGATTTTCTTTTGGAATTATTTGGTCCACTCCATCACCCAATGTACATTTGTAATGTGATCCCTGGTACCTCTTTCCTGAATCCTATTTGTACCATACATCTGGCATTTATTGCTCCATACATGGTAAAAATATTTGCTCTAGAATGTTGATATGGTCCTAGGGTCTGAGGTCTTCTTGCCCCAATATCCCACACCCTGTGAAACCTGGAACCAGCACGGATATGTTGTGTAAGAAGCCTATGAAGCTTTGGCATTTAGTGTGATGTTCTTTAGTTTTTGGATGGGTGATTAAAGGATGAGTTTGGGATTCTGGTTTGCTTGTTTGTTTGTTTTGTGGCCAACATGGCTGCCTCTTGTTAAACCCAAGGGCTGCAGAAACAATGCATTTTTACATGGCTTTAACTGCCAGGGGACAATGCTATGGAATTGTGGGATTTGTAGTTTATGTGTGGCACTAGAGCTCTCTGACAGAGAAGGCTCAATATATCACAAAACTATGAATTCCAGGATTCCACAACATTGAGCCATAGCAGTTAAAGCGGGGTCAACCTGGATTATTTCTGCAGTGCAAATGCAGCCTTAGACTTCAGTATCTGAGCCAGTATGGCATGGAGGTGTGAGTGTTGGACTATGACGCTGGAAACTCAGATTCAATTCCCAGCGCAGCCATGAAACCCACTGGGTGAAATTAGGCAAGTCACACACTCTCAGCCTCAGATGAAGACAAAGGCAACCCCCTCTAACAAATCTTGCCAAGAAAACTGCTGATTGATGGATGGATGGCTATCCGATCAGGGTGAGCAGCCATCCTGCTTTTCCAGGACATGTCCTACATTTCAATCTTCTGTCCAGGAGGAATTCCAAAATGTCCTCCATTTTGAACATGACTAAGAAATATGAATTTATATTAGTGGTTTTTAGCCTTTATTTGGCAATGTCTCAAATGCCCTACATTTTACTGTGGCTTATTCTCCTTTGCGGTTAGGACATCTGGACACCCTATATCCAATTGATTTCCACTTTGACGTAGTGCTATTTGTCTGGTAATGAAAATGACAGTTTGGTGTATATGCAGGGTGACCAGGGACCCTCCTTCTCCAGGACATGTCCGACATTTCAACCTTCTATCCAGGAGCAATTCCAAAATGTCCTCCTTTGCAGTTAGGATATTTGGTCATACTGAGTATAGCAGGTTGGTCACTTCCTCCCTGTTTCCTATCACTGAGAATACAGAGATTTCTCTGTTGCTCCCTGCAAAAGGGGGCTGCTTCACCATTGGCTTCCAATTAGGATACAGCTATGTGATGCTGCCATGTTCAGAGAAAGTTAGTTCATCATGGATCGCCATCTGTTGCATAACAAAGGGAAAGAACAGTCTCCCTCAGACCCTGCTTGTGGGGTTCCCCTAGTGGTCTAGTCACCCTTTATGCATAATGAAGGCAGGTCTGTAGGGAGCCGGTATGGTGTAGTGTAGACTCCAATCATACATAGAGAAAGAAATCCCAGACTTAGTTCAAGGGAAGTAATAGTGCCACTGTATTCTGCTTTGGTCAGGCCCCCACCTGGAATACAGTGTCCAGTTCTGGGCACCACAATTCAAAAAGGAGCATGTCTAGAGCAGGGCGACTAAAATGGTGAAGGGTCTGGAAACCATGCCCTATGAGGAATGACTTAGGGAGCTGGGGATGTTTAGCCTGGAGAAGAGGTGATATGATAGCCCTGTTTAAATATTTGAAGGGATGTCATATTGAGGAGGGAGCTAGCTTGTTTTCTGCTGCTCCAGGGAATAGGACTTGGAAAAATGATGCAAGCTGCAGGAAAAGAGGTTCCACCTCAGCATCAGGAGGCACTTTCTGACAGTGAGAGCTGTTCGACAGTTGAACACATTCCCTTGGAGAGTGGTGGAGTCTCCTTCTTTGGAGGTTTTTAAACAGAGGCTGGATGGTCATCTGTGGGGGATGGTTTGACTTTGAGTTCCTGCATTGAACGGATCAAGACTGAAATCTTCTTGGAAGCCAATAGGATGAAACTGAGGCTGTTGTACTTTGGCCACATCATGAGAAGACATGACTCATTAGAAAAGACAAAAATGCTGGGAAGGGTGGAGGGCAGCAGAAAGAGAGGAAAACCACACACCAGATGGAGAGACTATTAGGGAGGTGAGGGGCAGGAATGTATAGGACCAGAGCAGAGCAGTGGAGGGTTAGGGACAGGGGGCCTTGGCGATGCCTCACCCACAGGGCCACCCTGAGTCCAGGTGGATTTAAGGGCAGCTAACGACAAACAATATGGTGTAGTGGTTTGAGCATTGGACTTAATGGCCCTAGAGACCAGGGTTCAAGTCTCCACTGGGCCCTGGAAACCCACTGGGTGACTTTGGGCCAGCCACGCTCAACCCTGTGAACCAATCTTGCCCCAAAGGCCCCAGGAGAGGTTGGCCTTTGTTGCTGCTGCGCTCAGCGGATGCCCGTTTGACGTGGCGCATCTCTTGGCCAACATTTCTTGCTCGCTCGCTATTCCCACTCCGAAGGAAAAAGTAATGGGACTGAGGAGGAGGAGGAGGAGGAGGAGGAGGAGGAGGAAGGCGGCGCCTGGTCCTCGGCCGAAGTGCCTCTGGGCGGCCCTGGGCAAGAAACACCCCCCCACACACACACACCCCACTTTCCTTCCCTTGGTGTTGAGGGGGGCCGGCAGCAGGCTCTGGGGTCGAGGGTCCCTGTGGGGGCTCCTGCCTCTTCCTTCCTTGGGGCTAGTTGGGGGCCTTTGCGAGGGGACACCTCCTCCCTCCCTTAAAGGAATGCCAAGGAGGATGCGGAGGAGAAGGGGATGCGGAAGAAGATGAGGAGGAGGAGGAGGAGGAAGATGAAAGACGGGCCGGGCGGTGTCTTCTCCTCCTCCTTCTTCTCGCCTTCCTCTTCCTCCTCCCTGCTGAGTTCTCCTTCTCCTTCTCCTCCTCCTCCTCCTTGCCCACCATGAAACTCTATTGCAAAGTGGGGGCCCTCGCCCTCTTCCTTGGGGTCCTGCTCCTCCTCTACTTCTTCAGGGAAGAGGGGGAGGATTTGGAGGATTTGGAGGAGGAGAAGCTGCCCAGGAGAAGGGCCAAGGGGGGCAAAGGGGACCCCCTCTTCCTCCTCCTCCGGCCCCCCGCTGACCCCCTCCTGCCCCAGCAGCCTCCGCGGGACAAGAAGCAGCCACGGCCCCAAAGGGAAAGAGAAAGGGAAAGGGAAAAGGAAAAGGAAAAGGAAAAGGAAAAGAAGGCGGCGGCTGGCGGTCAACGGAGCGCTGCCCGGGGGAAGTTGGCCAGCCTCAGGTAAAAAGAAAAGCTCCCTCCCTCCTTCCTTCCTTCCTTCCCTCTGTTTCTCCTTCCTTCCTTCCTTCCTTCCTTCCTTCCGTCTTTCCTTCCCTCCTTCCTTCCCTCTGTCTCTCCTTCCTTCCTTCCTTCCTTCCTTCCTTCCTTCCTTCCCTCCTGTGCGACTTTTACCTTCCTTTCTTAGGCCCTTTACAGACTGCCAGAAATAATGCAGCTTGAGGCCACTTTAACTGTCCTGGCTCACTGCTAGGGAATCATGGGAATTGTATTTTTTTCTGGGACATTGAGCCTTCTCTGCCAGAGAGCTCTGGTGCCACAATAAACTACAGTTCCCATGATTCCTTTAGCACTGAGCCAGGGCAGTTAAAGTGGCCTCAAGCTGCATTATTTCTGGCAGTCTGTTAACTTCCCACTTTGGGTGTGGAGTGGAGTGGCCACAGGGTGACCTTTTCTTAAACCCTGTGCATTTTAGCTGTTCTGGGGTTGGGGAGGTAGGTTGGCTGGCAAAGATGGGGCTCTGAGGGATGAGCTTGGTCCTCCACTCTTTTCCTCTTTCTCCCCATGCATCTGAGGAAGGAGGCTCAAGTCTACCAAAGCTCAGGCTCCTAGCTTCTTTCACTCAGTTTTCTCAAAGGGGCTCCAAGACTCCCTTGCCATATCAAATAGGGCTGTTCTTGGACTGGGGAGAGGAGGTGGGTTGGCAAAGATGGGGCTCTGAGGGTTGAGCTTGGCCCTCCAGTCTTGTACCTCATGTATCTGAGGAAGTAGACTCAAGTCTAGGAAAGCTCAGGCTCCCAGCTTCTTTCACACAATTTTAATCTCAAAGGGGCTCCAAGACTCCCTTGGCATATTATATAGGACTCTTCTTGGACTGGGGACTGGAGTTGGGTTGGTTGGCAAAGATGGGGCCCTGAGGGAGAAACCTGATTTTGTTGCTGTGTGACTTCAAGTTATTTCCAATTTATGGCAAAGCTATCATGGGGTTTTCTTGGCAAGATTGATTTAGAGGGGGGGGGGGGTTGCCATTGCCTTCCCCTGAGGCTGAGAGCATGTGACTTGTCCAAGGTCACCAGGTGGGTTTCATGGCCAAGTGGGGAATCGAACCCTGGTCTCTAGAGTCACAGTCAAACACTCAAATTACTATACCACTACACTGTAGAAATAATAGTTTAACTCCAGTAAACTGCTGTAGTTCCATCTTATGAAACTCTGGGATTTGTAGTTTTGCCAGGTCCTTAGCCCTCTCTGCCAAAGAGGGCTGGTGCCTGACAAAACTACAAATCCTAGGATTCTGTAGAATTGTATTGTGGCTGTTAAAGTGGTACCAAATGGCATGATTTCTATAGTGACTGTAGATGCACCCCAAGTCTAACAGTCAAGCCATTACACCATACTAGTAGGCAATTCTTTGATTCTACTTCTAAGTAAACTGAGTACTTCATTATGTATGCTCCTCATGGTTCAGTAAAGCCAGAGATCTCAGGATGAAACCCTACCTTCCCCTCCCCCATGGCATCTTGTGCCATCGCCCTTTCTGCCCCCTGATTCTTCTGAGGTTTTTTGTGGTTTTTTTTTGCTGCAATGCCCAGAGTACAGTAGTTGGAAGAGAAACTGTTTTTCCCAACAGGAATGCATTGTTGTGAGCTATCCCAGTTTTAATACCAAGTTTTTTGAAAGAGCTTGGTTTTGAGTGGGCAAGAGCCATTAGTTGTACAAAAGACCTGTTCCTGGTGGAGACGAAAACTGCTTAAAAGAACTGTTGAAAAACAGAGCCACTTGCATTTTTGGATTCTACTTGGGGCTGTACCTATATGTCCTAACATGATGGGGGCCTGCACTTCAATATCTACTGCTTCACCACTGTATGGTCTTTCAAATACATTTCCAGCTCATCAGGATTAGGTTTAAAGTTTTGAACCCTGTTCCTAAAACAAGAATTCAGTGCAAGTTTCCTTCATTCCAAGGCTGAGTGACTTTGAAGAAGGGTACGAAACGCATGGCCTTCATTAGCTGTACATAATGGACCTCACAACACATGAAGAAAATGTATCTCTATTTTAAGCATATGGTATATAAATGAAAAAACAAAGCTGTTTTGTTCCACAAGAGCAACACACATTACAAAATCTACAGGATGGCAATAATCTTATGAGGTCCAACTAAAATTGCCCAAGTTTATTACAAGGTTTTGAGTTCTTCAGAAATACTGCTAACTAAAGACATACAAAAAAATAACTGAGAGGTAGAGGGGACAAGAAGTGACACAGAAGAACAAAAGTTTTGTGGGATGTTGTAGTTTAAATCAATTAAACTCAGCACCCGTGTGTACACTGTATGTATACACTTGTGAGGGTCCAGTGATTTGCCATTGTAGAAGAAAATGTGTCTCTTTCGTGTGTACAGCTGGGTTTGTCATGTCTTCAGGACCATTTGACTCCAGGTTTTGATAGCCTGAGTACCAACAACATGCATTTTGACATCAGTTATAAAATATGTGAAACATTTTTTAGAACAGGTATCAAGATGGCGACACAACTGCTTACTGTTTATCCTTCTATTTGTCTAAAAGCAACAGAACATGTGCCACTCACATAAGTATAAGCTGTCAAGTGAGAAGCAGCCATGAAGAATCAGTCTAAAACACTGACATGAGTGATAGCTGTAATCTGTTGCTTCAGCCTATCATATGAAAAGCATGCATCCTATCCGGAAATGTATTTTTTCACCTGGATCTGCAAGGGAAGTTGTTGTTGTTATCACATTCTTTTCCCATTCACAAAATAAAAAGTTAAAAATATAATTACACTAACAAGGGAGTATAGGACCAGTGTGGTATAGTGGTTTGGTTGTTGGACTATGACTCTGGAGACTAGGGCACGAATCCCCGCTCAGCCATGGAGACCCACTGGGTGCCCTTGGGCAGGTCGTACTCTCTCAGGCTCAGAGGGAGGCTATGGCAAGTCCCCTCCAAACAAATCTTGCCAAGAAAACCCCACTCCCCATGATAGGGTCGCCATAGTTGGAATTGACTTGAAGGCACACAACAACTACAGTGGAATTTAAAGCAATTGAAATTATGACCATTAAAAAGAAAACACAAATAAGCACTGCAGCACATTCTGAAAGGTCTTCCCCTCCTGAGCAATCAGCCTTTTGCTAAAACAAAAAGTCTTCACATGCCTACAGAAAGATAGCAAGGAGAGCTCCACAGAATCACAGAATGATAGAGTTGGAAGAGACCACAAGGGCCATCCAGTCCAACCCCCTGCCATGCAGGAACTCAAAATCAAAGCATCCTGACAGATGGCCATCCGGCCTCTGTTTAAAGACCTCCAAGAAGGAAACTCCACCACACTCCAAGTCTAACCTCTCAAGGGAGGGAGTTCCAGAGCCCAGGAACAGCCAAATGTATCTGTGAGGGTGATTGGGCAGAATGAAGGGTCTCCCCTGAAGATCTCAAAACATAGGCAGGCCATGGGGGAGAATATGGTCCTTCTGGTATCCTGGTTGCAAGTCATATAGAACTGTTGGTCATAACCAGCACTTTAAATTGGGCCCAGAAGCAGTTTATCAGCCAATGGAGCTGTGTGCTTTCTGTATTTAGTCCTGGTTAACAACAATCCAACTGCAGCTTTTAGCACCAGCTGAAGTTTCCAAGCACTCTTCAAAGTCAGCCCCCTGTAAAATGTTTTACAGTAATCCAGACAGGACATATCTAAAGCATTTGTCACTAAGGCCAGATCAGGCATCTCCAGGTGTGCATTGGCTTTAAGTATCCAAATGCCCTCTTGGCTGCCTCAGAAACTTGAGCATCCAGGCTCACTCCAGGAGTATATCCAAACTATAAACCTGTGTCTTCAAGAGGAGTGCTCATCTAGCATAGGCTGAATCCCTGTTCCCTGATCTGCCTTTTGATTGATCAGGAGCATCTCTATGTTGTCTGGATTAAGCTTTATTTTGTTCGCTCTCATCCAATCTATTACTGATGCTAGACGCTGGTATAGAACTGAGACAGCTTCCTTGGATTTAAGTGGAAAAGACTAATAGAGCTGCTTGTCATCTTCATACTAATGGCACCAGATCCCCAAACTCTGGATGACTGATCCCAATGGTTTCATCTATAATTTAAATAGGAAGGAGGACATAACAGAACCCACAAGTCAATGACCAAGACTTCAAGCAGGAGTCCCACAGCACCTCCTTCTGCATTTGTAAAATAGTACCTCCAATTCCCAGCCCTGCAAGGCAGCCCAGAAGGATATCAAGGTCAATGGTATTGAAAGATATAGTTACTGGGAGGTCTACAGAAACAATAAGGACAGACTTCCTGTGTGCAGTTCCCAGTCTACATCATCCGCTAATGCAGTGCTTCTCAATTATTTTCTGTCATGCCCCCCCTAGGAAGAAGAAAACACTTCGCGCCCCCCGCACGACTGTAAATAGTATCTGTACAGTATTTGCCGAAGTCAAACAAGCCCCCCTTTACGGAGCCTCGCGCCCCCCCCTTGGGGGCGCACCCCACTATTTGAGAAGTACTGCGCTAATGCAACTGAAGCTGTCTCTGTCCTATAGCCAGGACTGAAATGAGATTAATGAGTTTATTGCTCAGCTTTTAAAATTGGCTTACTTTTCCTGGCTTAAAATTTAATTTGGGCGGCATCCTGAAATTATTGCAGTGATTTTGCCACCGAATCTGCTGCCTGAGTCCATCCTGGGTCCATCTCCGCCTCCAGGGGTGCTCAGCGCACCTCTTTTTGAAATCAGGAGTTTTCCAGCTTAAGAAAATGGCTGCCGGAGCGCCCCTGGGAGTGAGGATGGACCTAGGCAGCAGATTTGGCAGCAAAATTGCTGTGATATCAGGATGCTGCCCGAATTAAATTTTAAGCTAGGACAGGTAAGCCAATTTAAAAAGCTGAGCGATAAGCTCCTAAAACTGATCTAGATAATTCATTTCATCCAGAAACTGCTGGAGTTGACTGGCCATTCTTTGTTTAAAACTCATATTGTAGAATCCTTTCCAGCATTGACTGTTTTGCTCTCTGTGTGTGGGCATGTGCCTTAAGTCCCCTGTTGACATTTGGCAACCTCATGAATTTCAGAGGGTTTTCTTAGGCAAGGAATACTCAGAGGTAGTTTTTACAGTTCCTTTCTCTGAAATGCAGCCTACAACATCTGGTATTTGTTGGCAGCCTCCCATCCAAGTATTAACCAGGGCTGACCTTGCTTAGCTTCCAAGATCAGACTGGTCTGGTGCCTTTAGAGTATTTAGACCCTCCTACACGGAGACAAATAAGTAAAGTGCTCTGTTAGTTGTTTTGGCAAGTGTATGCCAATTTCTTGATCCCTATGTTTGGCTGAAATAAGCTCTTAGAAGGCATTTCACAGCTGTTAGAGCTTGGAATAGTTACTTTGGGGAGGTTTGTTATGTGCCTTCCAAGTTGTTTCCAACTTATGGCGACTTTATGATGGGGGATTCTTGACAAAATTTGTTCAGAGGGGGTTTGCCATTGCCTTTCCCAGAGGCTGAGAGACTAGAACTTGTCCAAGATCATATTTTTGGGGGGAAGGAATTCCCAAATATTCCCAGTAGTGTGATCAAAAGAGTAACTTTCCCAAGTTCTGTATGCAATATACATGTTTTTGAATGGCATGCGTTGGATGAAGCACTGTTCGTTTCCAAGAGGGTCTTCTCCTGAGTCTGCTCAGCAGTTCAGAACATTTCCTTCCCCTAAGGAAAACATCTCTAGGGTGGTATCGTGGAAGGAAAGCAAATGGAAATTTCCCAGTTCAGTGTCTTACACTTGATTTTATGGGTTTCCATATTCACTTCTATATCCCTTTTTTTGTTCTTGAGCCTAGTAAGTGAGTGGATTGATAACTCTTTACAGATAAGCTTCAGGCAGAATTTTAAATGCCCCCCCCCCCCAAAAATCTCCTTGACTGTCTTTTCTTTTGGAACAGTCATGGCTATGCTTATATTAATAGGAGGTAAAAGAACATTTTGAACTATAAAGATAGGTAAGATTTTTCATCAAGCCTGTTTCACTGCAAAGGCTTCCAGAACTTAGGGGGGTTGCAGACTGCCAGAAATAGTGTGAATTCAGTCCACTTTTAGGGTTAGGGTTAGAGTTAGGGAACCATGGGAACTGTATTTTATTGTGGCATCAGAGTTGTCTGACAGAGAAGGCTCAATGTCTCAGAAAAATAACAGTTCCCATGATTCCCTAGCACTAACCCTAACCCTAAAAGTGGACTGAATTCACAGTATTTCTGGCAGTCTGCAACCCCCCTTACTTTACAATATTAAAATATAATTCAAATGAAACAAAACAGTCATGTCTGGAGGTCACAATGGAACTTCCCTGTTTCAGGACCCCTGATGTCTGAATTAAGTGTGACATTTGAGATCTTTGTTCTGGATTGTCCTATCTCTCTCTCTTTGTTTTGTAAGAAGTAACAGGACTAGTAATTTGAATCCGGACCAGAGCTTGTAAGTATTAGTGTCTTTGGACCACAGCCTTTAGAATCCCCCAGCTAGCAATGCTTTTAGATATTTAAATCCAAAAATGTAACTTTTCCCAGCTCAGGTTCTAACACTTATGTCTCTAAAGTTATTCCATGAAGGAAAAATTTATTGGCACCTAGAGGACTCCAGCTTTCTCACACAGATTAAAGATGTGTGGTAGAAGCTCACTTTGATCAAAAAGAGGCCAGCCTGGAAAAGCAGTTCTTGAATTCTCATAAGCTCATGCTTAAGTTACTTTGACAATTTAGAATAGCTCTGTCAACAATAAAAAGCAAATTTGTGCTGTCTTCTCTTCTTCCCACTCCACAACACACACACTCTCACTCACACACATATGCACATGGGTATCTGAATTCAAACAAAATGTCATGACAGGTGTGTGGCTTTACTAAGTAACATGGAACTGAATAATTAACTAAGCCGTCAACATGCCTTTAATGTAGACATTAATTAGAGCTTCTGATATAATTGCAATTAGAAAAACATACTGCAATTTGTGCCTGTTATGCTCCTTCAAAAATAGGGTGAAACTGAAATGCTAGAAAATAATAGGCTTTTAATTCAGGAAAGTATAGATAATTGCTAGGTGGTTTCTGGGGGCTGGCAATCCACTCTCCCATCCCCTTTCCTGCTCAGTGTGACCTCATCTATCAAATGAACCCCGTGTGTGTCTTTGATTCATGATTTCACAGAGTTGTTCTGAATGAAAGACTGCTCCATTCTCTGAGATCTTATTCTTTACCCCATTAAAGCAGCTGGGGTTGGGTTTTTGTTTTACTAGCATTGTATCTGATTGAGAGCAGGGGATATTTACTGCGGCCAGGGAGTGGATCATGGACTGAATTCAAATGGGTGCATTAAGGCAGGATTATTTTCCATTAGTGACTGTACCTCCTGAAGTCGTTTTTCTTCAGAGCATATCTCTTAGATTATCATGGACATTTAAGGCAGAACCAAATAAATGAGGAGTTATTTGTGGTAAAAGCTTCCCTAGAAAGGGTAAATGAGGGCACAAATCGGTATTTCAGTTACACTGACTGAGAGGCTGCAGTAATGGCAGAATACCTGCTACATTGGTGGCATTTTAGATATGTTTCCACCATATTGTATCCATCAGTGCAACTTGGTGATATGCTACAGTAGTCTCAGACATTTTGTTGCCTAAAGCAAAGAACAAGATGGCTCCCCATTCCCAGTAAATTGGAATTTTACATCTGCAAATTTTAAGTCTACGGAAGCTCATGTTGCCAACTTCTTTCTTTCAGTTAGTTTCAAAGGTGCTACAAAATCTCTCCACATGGAATTGTATTGTAACACTGCTGGTGGGATTGGATCTTCCACTGTGATGTTTGCCAGCTGTTGGCTCCCCAGATGTTTGGATTTCAACTTCTGGAGGCACCTGGAGATAATCAGTGTACATGTTGAGTCTCCCTTATCTGAAATGCTTGGGACCAAATCTGTTTTTGATTTTGGGGGATTTTGGAATATCTGTGTTTGCATATGCACAGATAATGAGATATCTTGGAGTTGGGACCCAAGTCTAAACACAAAATTCATTTATGTTTCATATACTCCTTGCGCACATAGCATGAAAGTAATTTTATACAATATTTTAAATACTTTTGTGCATGAAACAAGGTTTGTGTACACTGAACAATCAGAAAGCAAAGGTGTCACTGTCTCAGCCACCCACGAAAAAAAGTTTTGGTTTCTGGAGTATTTGGATTTTGGAATTCTGGTTAAGGGAAGCTCATCCTGTATCTTCTTCACCACCACAACTCAGCGGTGCTGACAAAATGAGGTGGATACATGGGTAGGACAAGGGAAGAGCAGCCATATATTACATATCTTATGTCCCTTCAGATTATGACCATGCCTACAATAGGGGCAGAAGATTACATCTGCTTCAGAGCTGGAAAATGTGCACAAAAAGTGGTGGTTTTTTTTTTGTTGTTGTTGTTATTTCAAAAAAATCTTTGTTTTTATGTTTTTTGAGGGGAGGAAATCCCTGCATTAAATTCCAATGCAGAAATGAGGAGGAGCAAACTTTAAAGTGGACCCCCCTCATGCTCTTTTTAGTCTCCTCACAGTGGAATAGAATCATAGAATTGGAAGAGACCCCATCAAATCCAACCCCTTGCCATGCAGGAATACACAAAGCATCCCCGACAGATGGACATCCAGCCTCTGTTTAAAGACCTCCAAAGAAGGAGACTCCACCAGACTCCGAGGGAGTGTGTTCCACTCTCAAACAGCTCTCACTCTCATGAAGTTCCTCCTAATGTTGAAGTAGAATCTCTTTTCTTGTAGCTTGCATCCATTGTTCTGGGTCCTATACTCTGGAGCAGCAGAAAACAAGCTTGCTTCATCCTCAATATGATACCCTTTCAAATACTTAGGCTATTATATCACCTCGTAACCTTCTCATAGGGCATGGTTTCCTGACCTTTCACCATTTTGGTCACCTTCCTCTGGACACACTTCAGCTTGTCAACATCCTTTTAAAACAACATCCTTTAGATGTTGTTGCATGTCTTCACATTGTTTCATCTATCATGGGGTTTTCTAGGACTGAGAGTGTATGCCTTGCCCAAAGTCACCTAATGGGTTTTCATGGCTGTGCGGGGAATCGAACCCTGATCTCTAGAGTCCAAGTCCTGTGCTCAAACCACTACACCACTCTGGATCTCTTTAGATGCTGTAACACACACAAACACACACATGTGTGAGTATGAGTGTTATGTATAATTTCTCTTCTTCCCCCCTTTTTTGCTACAGAAATAACAAAAACAAAAAAAAGCAATAGTCATGAGCAGTATAGGAGTTCAAACTCTGTATGTAGGGATGCCTGTTCTTTTTGTTTCTTGTGTGTTATTTTTTATGTTACTTGTAGGGAAGATTACTGTGGCACCAATATATCTGGTGTGCTGTGTAGGTTATGTGTTGTGAGATAGGGTGGGATGGGATGGGATGAAATGGTGCCTCCTTCTCAGCATTTATGGGCTGGCCCCTCCATATCCAACTAACACAAGGCATCTATGTAACTTCACCAGCTCTCCCCTGCAGTTTGCAACATCCTCTCTGTGACATCACCAAACTTGAGTTTTTGGAGCAGTTTTTTCCCTCCTCCTGGTCTTCATTTACACTGCTGAATTAATGCAGTTTGACACTGCTTTAACTACCATGGGTCGATGCTTTGGAATTCTGGAATTTGTCATCTTGTGAGATATTTAGCCTTCTCTGTCAATGAGCTCTAGTGCTACAACAAACTGAAGATCCCAGGATTCCATAGCATTGAGCCGTGGCAGTTCAAGTGGTGTCAAACTGTTGTTTCTGCAGTGCAGATGCAGCCCAAGATCCCTTTAAGGGCCGAGGGACTTCAGCTCCCAGAAGCCTCAGCCATGTTTGCCAACAGTCCCATGTTATCCAATAGCTCCTGGGATTCTGGGAGCCGAAGTCCCTCGTCCCTTAAAGGGGAAAGGTTGCCTACCCCTGTAATAGACTGTAGACTGCCAGAAATAGTGCAAATTGAGTCCACTTTAACTGCTCTGACTCAGTGCTAGGGAATCATGGGAACTGTAGTTTATTGTGGCACCAGAGCTCTCTAACAGAGAAGGCTCAATGTCTCAGAAAAAAAATACAATTCCCATGTTTCCCTAGCACTGAGCCAGGACAGTTAAAGTGGACTCAATTTGCACTATTTCTGGCAGTCTGCAAAGGCCCAAAGAGGAGGTTTAGGATTGCCTGATCTGAAAATATATTTTGTGCTTTGTGAATTCCATAGCTTTGAGCCATGGCAATTAAAGCAGTATCAAACTGCATTAACTTTGCAGTGTGGCAGCAGTCCTGTTCTGGCCTACCTGTGTGTAGAATATGGCAGATGTTGCACTGGTGTAGCAGTGACACCATGTGCCTGGCATAGTGCAGTATAAGTATTTTTTTCAAGTTTACCACTGAAATGATTCCAAATAATCTGATGTTCTAAAGGTTTTTCTTATCTGAGTTTTGTTTATTTGCAGATGCTTCAAGTACATCTTCAACTTGGCAGGCATTGTTCATCAATGGAGAAAGCGTCAGAATAAAGAAGCAGGAATACAGAGTTTTATCTTCTTAAGCTTTCATAGTTTTTTTTATTAAGTCTATATGGAATAGCACTTTGTTCTGTCCAAAGCTCCACTGATTAAACTATGAATAATGCCAGAGAGAAAGAATACATCTATACATTTTATATATCAGATAATGTTTAATACTGGGAGGCTGAGATACTGGTTTTTAATGGAAGTTATAGTTTTAGCAGTCTTGAATGCTAAACTTCTGTGGTATCACAGCAGTTCAGCCAATCATTAGGAACTTGCATACTGGGAGATAACAGCCAATTTGGGTTTAGCTCAAAGTTTGTCCTCGCCCTTCCAAGTTGCTGTGATGTACGTTTTGGGGGCTTTAACAAATTGGCACAGTGACTGTTTTTAGCGGATACTTTCTTGGCACTGACAGCTCATTTGTCTCTCTGCAACCAGTATAATTATCCTAAAATAAGGTTCATGTGAAATATGAGAGCGGAAGTTTGAAAATTCTATTATAATGAGCTATTTGAAGGGTGTGTCATACATAATGATACTAGTGAGTTAAACAAACTCAGAATCACCACTCATTATAAAATATTCATGCAGTTAACACAAATTGCTCGATGAGAGGACACCCATGTAGGGATTTTGTCACATATGACTCAAAATGTCTGAGCTTTGTCAAGTTGAATTAAGGCAAAGATATGCAGTTTGTCATTCTTTTTCCAGTGAGCATGTGTCTTTGGATATTCATGTATAACATCTAACTAAAGATGCCTTTTCCGCAGAGTATTGGTTGTTGACAGGATGACAGCACTATATAGATGGAGAAGAAGCTAAGACATACCTGAGTGAATTTGAGTAAGGGTTCATTTTAGGGCCTACTCAATGGCATTGAAGCAATATTACTGGGAAATAATACTCTGTCTCTGTTATCATTGCATTAATGATATAAACACACTTTAAAAAAAAAATCAACATAACTGCCTGCATTTTTGATTCTACATGCAGGTGTTAATATAAAGACTGTCATGATCAGAGCCTGCACTTCAGAATTTACCTCTTCATCACCGTTAATGTGTTTGCAAGGCCCTTTGCTTTTCAAATTGTTCACATCTGCTGTTACTTGGGCTCCACATTTTGTTGCATAACAGTCCTCGAGAGATCTCCAGAGATCTCCAAAGCTTTGCCCCATTGCATTTGTCTGGAGGAGTTTCAGTTGTTGCATGCTTAGGGTGTGGACACAGTTCTTACAGTTCTTGGTGACCTCTCACTCATTCCTGGTTAACTGTTGCTTGCCAGGTTAAGTTTATCAGTGCTTTGTTCAGTGAGGCAGTGGTGTCAAACCTTACACACATTTCCTATGCAGGCTGGAAGTTTAATACCTACTTGTGGATAACTTAATAGAAAAAATGGGCCTCACTTTGAGTAAAGATCATGCTGTGTGTGCTTATAAGATTGTGAGCTCATTGTTTCATTTAGATTTAACAAGGTGTATCTACATGACTAGGTACATGGTTGACAGCAGGGTGCAAAATTACTAGGGCTGTCTCTTGGCAGATAAGCACTGTTTTGTCTGAATGTGGAATTGTTCAAGTGTGATAGGATTCATGCTGTGTCTAAGGATCAGGTTTATCTATTTGTTATGGCAAACCATGGCATTGCATCACGTTTGGTCTTTAGTTACAAAGTATATACTGGCTCTGACTGCGATGCTGGAAACTGTGGATTCATTTGGGGCTTGAAATCACTGGTGCAGCCTTCCCGTTGTATATCTAGTGGCATGTATTGAGCAATATTCTTAGCAAGTAGTCTTCCAAGGCTTTTGTGTCATGTTTGAAGTGCTCAATGCAGTGTGTTGCTTAGGCAAGTTGCCAGTTTTTGCTTAGGAGATAGTGTGTAATATAGATATTCCTCAGAGTCTCATCACTGTGTTTAATTTTTGCCCACAACCATTAGAAGCTCCCTCACCTCCAAATGTTTATGGCTTTTCCCTGTTCCAGCTCAATCCTCCCTCTTGGGGTTTAATAAAAAGACTTGGAGAGGACAACAACAATGTGTTCTAGTTTATGCAGTCATGCTGAATTTATGCTTCAAGGCAGTTCTTTGGAAGCAATTTCATCCAGCATTCCAAAGGAGATCAGCAGCTTCATCTAGTCATGTTTATTCACAGAGGATAATACCATCTGCCCTTGTCTTGCCCTCCAAGGCACACACTGTCCAGAGGTGATAGCAAATTTGGAGATTTATGTAACAGATGATGGTCAAAATCAGAGCTTGGAAAAGTTACTTCTGGGGACTAGCACTGTCCATCCTCAGCTGATCATGCTTTCTAGAGAATTCTGGGAGTTATAGTACAGATGTAGCTCAATTAATAAGATGTGTCCCTGGGCATTACTTCTTTAACAGAAAATTTGGTAGAGGCAAAAATAACATGGAAAGAATAGGGTTAGGCACCTGCAACACAAAAAAAGAAGAGTAGTTCCACATGTTTCACCAAATTTTCTATTCACATCTTAACAATATCCACATTTGAAACAATAGAATCAGAGAATTGGAAAAGGGCCATCCAGTCCAACCTCTTGCCATGCAGGAAATTACAATCAAAGTATCCCCAACAGATCATAGAATCATAGAGTTGGAAGAGACCACAAGGGCCATCGAGTCCAACCCCTGCCATGCAGGAAAGAAAAATCAAAGCATCCCCAACAGATGGCCATCCAGCCTCTGTTTAAAGACCTCCAAAGAAGGAGACTCCACCACTCTCCGAGGGAGTGTGTTCCACTGTTGAACAGTTCTTACTGTCAGGAAGTTCCTTCTATTAATGCAGCCTAAAATTGCATTGGCCATTTTAGCTGCGGCATCACACTGTTGACTCATATTCAACTTGTGGTCTATTGGACTCCTAGAACCCTTTCACACATAGGGCCTCTGCAGACTGCCAGAAATAGTGCAAATTGAGTCCACTTTAACTGTCCTGGCTCAGTGCTAGGGAATAATGGGAACTGAATTTTTTTTCTGAGACATTGAGCCTTCTCTGTCAAAGAGCTCTGGTGCCACAATAAACTACAGTTCCCATGATTCCCTAGCACTGAGTCAGGGCAGTTAAAGTGGACTCAATTTGCACTATTTCTGGCAGTCTGCAAAGACCCATAGTCTCATTAAGCCAGGTGTCCCCTATCTTATATCTATGCATTTCATTTTTTTGCCCTAAGTGCAGTACCTTACATTTCTCTGTGATGAAATTAATTTTGTTAGCTTTGGCCCAGCTTTCTAATCTATTAAGGTCATTTTGAATTTTCATCCTGTCTTCTGGGGTATTAGCTAATCCTCCTAATTTGGTGTCATCTGCAAATTTAAGAAGCATGCCTCCTATTCCTTCATCCAAATCATTCATAAAGATGTTGAAGAGCACTGGGCCCAGGACAGAACCCTGTGGCACCCCACTGGTCACTTCTCTCCAGGATGAAGTGGAGCCATTGCTGAGCACCCTTTGGGTTTGGTCAGTCAACCAGTTACGAATCCACATAACAGTTGTATTGTCTAGCCCAGGGGTAGGCAACCTTTCCCCTTTAAGGGCCGAGGGACTTCATCTCCCAGAAGCCTCAGCCATGTTGGCTAATAGTCCCATGTTGGCCAATAGCTCCTGGGATTCTGGGAGATGAAGTCCCTCGGCCCTTAAAGGGGAAAGGTTGCCTACCCCTGGTCTAGCCCATATTTTACTATCTTGTTTACAAGAATATAATGGGGGACCTTGTCAAAAGCCTTACTTAAATCAAGATATGCTATGTCTACCACATTCCCTTCATCTAGCAAACTGGTAATTTTATTAAAAAAAAAGAGAGATCAGATTAGTCTGGCATGACTTGGTTTTGAGAAACCCATGTTGACTTTTAGTGATTATGGCATTCCCTTCTAAATGTTCACAGACTCTCTGTTTAATGAACTGTTCTAGAATCTTTTTCGGTATTGATGTCAGACTAACTGAGCAATAGTTGTTGGGATAATCTTTTTTCCCCTTTTTGAAGATGGGGACAATGTTTACCCTCCTCCAGTCTGCTGGGACTTCTCCTGTTCTCCTGGAGTTCTCAAAGATTATTGCCAGTGGCTCTGAGATTACATTTGCCAGTTCTTTTAATATCCCTGGATGTAGTTCATGTGGTCCTGGAGACTTAAATTCATTTAGGTTAACCAGGTATTCCTGTACTTCCTCTTTACCATATTTTCCAGCGTATAAGATGACTGGACATATAAGACAACCCCAAATTTTCCAGTTAAAATATAGAGTTTGGGATATACTCGCCGTATAAGACTACCCCTCATCCAACGCACACCAAATAAAAATTTAAAAAAATCAGATTTGATTTCAATATGGTAGTTTTAATTCAAATGCTTATGACATGCAGGTACTGTCACTTATAAACACAACAAACTACAGCTCCCATGTTCCCTAGCATTTATTTCTGCAGTGTGTTTTGGACCTTACTTTTTTAAAAATAGTCCAGATTAAAATGCTACTTTAAAAATTATTTCCATCTCCCAGCTATGAGATAGTTGGGGGGGAAATGAGAAAGCGTTGGGGGGAAGGACTGCCAATATACTAGGTGATGCATTCTGGGGTATGTACAATTATGTACAAAGCCTCATAATCCCTTCTTATATTCTGAAGACTGTGCCTTGCAGTATCATCGGTTCCCACATGGACCATGAGGAAGGGGTAATGATCAGTAGGCTTGACAAGTCTTGTCGGCCTCGCTGTCACATCACGGATTTTTGCCCCAGGGAGCCAACACACCTCCCGGGACATCTTGTCAGGCCCACAAACCACTGATTCTGTACCCCTCAACAAGGAGTCCCCAACCACCACCACACACTTCCTTCGAGGCTTAGCAGTGGCTGTTCCCTGCAGTGGTACTCTTAAGGTCTGCTGCACGGTCCCCG
Source organism: Phrynosoma blainvillii (assembly GCA_026167975.1). Taxonomy (NCBI): domain Eukaryota; kingdom Metazoa; phylum Chordata; class Lepidosauria; order Squamata; family Phrynosomatidae; genus Phrynosoma; species Phrynosoma blainvillii. The sequence continues at coordinate 351,836,939 of JANUYF010000002.1, read as the reverse complement.
AGGACTGTTCCTGCTGCTCTTCCTCTTCATCCTTGATAAGGGAGAGAGCTTCAAATCGATTCTGTAGCTGCAAGCTCTCAGAAGGCTCCCTAGTTTCCCTACTTCTGTGTGTGACGTTCCTCTAGGTGTCCACCTCCTGTGTGCATGAAATGACCTCCTCCTCAACAACTTCCTCTGTGTGGTCCCCATTCCGCTCTGTCCAAGAAAACCTCTTGCTCCCTAACATGCTGAAGTGTAGCTATCTGAGCCTCCAGCTGCTTGACTTTCTCTTCCAAGAGGGTTACGAACTTGCACTTGGTGCAGGTGAAGTTCCCCACATCTCTTGGCAAGAAGACAAACATCCCACAAGTGTTGCAGGTAACTGCAGCAACTCCCTCAGTGTCCATATTGAGAAATCTTAGGTAAGACCTGAAACAGGACTGTGGGCTTCTCCCTTAAAAAGTCCCCTGGTAAAGACCCACGTAAAGACCATCCAGCCTCTGTTTAAAGACCTCCAAGGAAGGAGACTCCACCACACTCTGAGGGAGTGTGTTCCACTGTTGAACAGTTCTTACTGTCAGGAAGTTCCTCCTAATGTTCAGGTGGAATCTCTTTTCCTGTAGCTTGCATCCATTGTTCCGTGTTCTAGTCTCTGGAGCAGCAGAAAACAAGCTTGCTCCATCCTCAATATGACACCCCTTCAAATACTTAAACAGGGCTATCATATCATCTCTTAAGCGTCTCTTCTCCAGGCTAAACATACCCAGCTCCCTAAGTCTTTCCCATTAAGGCATGGTTTCCAGACCCTTCACCATTTTGGTCGCCCTCCTCTGGACATGCTCCATTTTTTCAACATCCTTTTTGAATTGTGATGCCCAGAATCGGACACAGTATTCCAGGTGAGGCCTGACCAAAGCAGAATAGAGTGGCACTATTACTTCCCTTGATCTAGACCAGGGGTAGGCAACCTTTCCCCTTTAAGGGCCGAGGGACTTCAGCTCCCAGAAGCCTCAGCCATGTTGGCCAATAGTCCCATGTTGGCCAATTAGTCCTGGGATTCTGGGAGCTGAAGTCCCTCGGCCCTTAAAGGGGAAAGTTTGCCTACCCCTGATCTAGACAGACATCCCTGACATCCTCTTCCTTTCCTGCTTGGCCTTGTGATGGTTCTCTTTGTTCCTACTCCACTCCCCTGAGCTGGATGGGACCCCCGGAGACCTGTTAAGAAGAGAAACAAACAACTCACTGCCACCACCCAATGATTTAACTTGCCACACCCCAGCAATGCATTGGGACATTGCTGGGCCTTATACTGAAAATTAGAATAGACGTTAGCCGAGCTAAGGCCGTTAAAAGGAATTAAGAAGAGGCAGAGTAATGAAGGGAAAGGTTTATTAATAAGTAACAAACATTAAAGAGCAAAACATGGAGGACAACTGATCCTCCAGGCACACACTTAAAGAATTAATTACAAAAAGATAATCGTTTCAGCCAAACCTGAATCTCTGACTAATCAAAAAACCTAGAAGCTGAGACCTTGCTGTTTCTCAGCTTCTTACTCTCTCAACTGCTTCAACGGTCTCTCTTCAACCATTGTCCAGAAGGTTCTTTTCTAACAGCCATCTGATTGGCTGGCTGCCATCACACCACTAGTGATGTCATCCTCCCCATAGATTCCAGTACCCCCTCCAGGGATTCCAGAGGAAAAGGCCCTGATAAATGGAGGGACTCCATGGTTGTGTGCGGCTTGACATTTGGTCTTCCTCATTGCTTGATTGACATGAAAAAAACAAATCATCTCTCAATATTGCAGAGCATTCAAGTCACTGTATACTGCAAAAGTCCAGTAACCTTTCCATCCCTTATACTGAATGGTGACAAACGCAGTTGGCAATTGTACTGGGAGTACCCTGAAGCCTCTCACCATAATCCTGACATGGTCATCAAAGAAGCCTGGATTCACATAAGATTGATGAATAGCCAAAAGCTGGGCACCTGAGTCTCTGTAAGCAACAACTTTCTTGCTGTCAACCAACAACACATGTCTCCTGTGTTCGGATCAGGATCAACAGCTGGCCCGGTCCTAATTGCATCTGAATTGGACGTAGGTTTCTGCTTACATTGGGCCTTAAGATGGCCAGATTCCCCACACAAAAAGCATTTCATATTATCCTTGTTCTTTGGTTGGCCCTGGTGATTAGAATATCACTTTTGATCAGGTTGAGGCAGTTGTGCCAGCTTAACATTGTTGTCTTTCTGCACCTGGCAAAGAAAGTCAGCTTCATGTGGAAAGTGCTGCTCTGGTCACGACTCGCGGGAATGTCCTGGATTTGGCTGTGCAGGCTGCTCTCCATAGATCTCCATATAACAGTCTGCAAGCCTCGTCTAGTGTTTTTGGCTCCTTGGCTATCACATAACAGACAAGATCCAAAGGGGCCCATTTCTCTTTAAAAGGTTATACCTCTCTATTATTACATTCCAGTCATGAGACTCATCCCACCAGATTTCAGAGGTGCCTATTATATTGTATTTGTTTTGTTGTGCTAGGAGTTCAAATTCATCTTGCTTATTTCCCATGCTCTGTATATTAGTGTAGAAACATTGAAGACCATAGGTTTTCCCTCCCTGTGTAAAGTTTTCTCTCTCCCACTGCTGGGATCCCTGCACTATTTGCCTTGTTCCCTCTATAACTGACTATTATCTACAGCCCTTGATGAACTCCTGCCTTCCAAAGTACTGTCTCTCTCCCCTGAATAACTCAGTTAACAACCAGGCCAAGTAAAGCCTTGCATAAGTAAAGAAAAATGTTTGAAACTTCTAAAGACTACCTGAAAACTTCTTTCAAAATGTATCCAGGGATGACTTTCTTTCAACAGTCCCCACTTTTCTTACGATTCCCGTTCTGTTGGCCAAACTTATAAATCCATCCTTTTTTTAAAAAAAAATATGCTGGCTTTCCCCAGCTGCTGTTTACCTTGCATGTTATAGGCAGGTGCACATGGTTACAGTAGGATCAGCTAGAAAAGAGAACCATTTCCCTCCACCTCCATCTTTTATTGCATTTGTCTACAGCAGATGCACTGCTGCAACCCAGCACCAAAAGTCAGCGCTTTTCCTGCCCTCCTTCACCATCCTTCCAAGGCTTATGCTGCTAAAAATGGTCCAGCTAGATAGAGGATAAAGAGGTGAAGAGGGAGCTGGTTGTATGTAGAAAAGACGTTTGTGACAAGTACATCTTTATCAGAGGCTTTGTTAACTGATTTATGCTTGCACAAAAAATTAACCTTTTCAAGTTATGATCAAAATCACAAAAAGTCCTCTAGAGAACTTGGGAATGGCATTTTTGAGAAATTAGTAGTATTCTGGTGTTCCTTTATGGGGTGGGGGTGGGGTCATGCTGAAGGTAGGATGCTAGATGTTTCAGTTGCTAATTTCACTGCTGGCTCAAAAAAATGGCAACCTTTTAAATTCATCTCCACTTTTCAACAACAGCAGCCTATTAATGTTATTATAAAACCTGCACAGTTCTCAGAAATCTGGCATATCCTCTGAAACAGGCATAATTGCCCATCACTATCTCTTTAGGCTGCATCCTGTAGTGTTGTGGATCTGGGATTTGGGAGTTCCAGGTTGAAATGCCCACTGAGCCATGGAGTTCACTGAGTGACACTGAGCTGGTCATGTTCTCAGTCTCTCTCCCTCTTTCTCTCTCAGCCTGACCTACCTTATTGAGTTGTTGTGAGGATAAAATAGAGAGGAAGAGAGTAATGTATATTGCCTTGAATTTGTCGAGAAAAGGCAGCACAGAAAAGTAATCAATCAATCAATAGGTAATAGAAGAAGAAGAAGAAGAAGAAGTGTTTGTGTGATGTGCGTCTTCAAGTGGTTTCTAACTTATGGTGAACTTATAATAGGGTTTTCTTGGCAAGATTTGTTCAGAGGAGGTTCGGCATTGCCTTCCCTTGAAGTTGAGAGCATGTGACTTGCCCAAGGTCACCCAGTGGGTTTCATGGCTGAGATGGGAATCAAATCCTGGTCTCCAGAGTTGTAGCCCAACACTCAAACTACTATGCCACAGTGGCTCTCTCACCCCAGTTTTCAGTTTACAGGCAGGACATGGGTGTGGAGGGAATGAAGATTATTATTTGGAAATTATCTGTCATACATATTTTCTGCTTGTTAGCTATTGAGTTGAATTTGATTAATCAAGCAGCAGATCTGTAACATTTATTTGTTTTCTTATCTGGCTATATCCCATATGCCATCCTGAAGGCTTGAGGTAGGTAATGGAAAAACCAAAAGCTAAATATAAAATTTCTCATTAATTCAGTGGAAGTCCAATTAAACAAGCTAAAAAACAACAGATGTCAGTACCTCCAGGTATCTACTGACCTCACCTCAGTTCCCAAAAGGCCATATGAAATAGGAGGGCAACACCAGTTTATCCTTATTCTTAAGGAATAAATTACTCCAATAATTACTTCATTGAAATGTCATAAAAACACATTTGTGGTTCTGGGGAACTGGAAGACCTAGTGCAGGGGTCCCCACACTTTTTGATCCGGGGGCCGGTTCGCTGGCCCCCAGATCTTTAGGGGGTCAGAGGCGCGCGCATGCGCACTACTCGGGTGCCATTTTGTGTTCCAAAATGGCGCCTGAGTATTGCGCATGCGCATGTGACGCTGGGCACCATTTTGGAACACAAAATGGCACCCTGCATTGCACAGTGGTGGCAGCGGCGGGCTGGTTCAAAGGCCTCGACGGGCTGGGTTCGGCCCACGGCCCGTAGTTTGGGGACCGCTGACCTAGTGCATCGTCTTGTACACTGTCCACTATATAGGGACCCCAGGAGACTTTTTGAAAGCGGGGCAGGTTGGACGCTGCCTGATATTATTTGTGATCTGTTGGCAGACCACTCCAAATCTATTACACTTAAGGTAGCCACCTTCACAGTAGCAGCCCAAAAGATCTGCTGCAAATTTCTAAAAACATCAACAGTGGATTACAAAGGGGATCAGTTGTTGTAACCCTATTGTTGCCCTGGCATTTTCCCCTGTAATTTTAATTGATTTTATTCCTGTATTCTCCTTGTACTTTGTAGATATCTTTCTGGTAAGCATGCTGGTGGTATTATTATAATTTTCTTGCAGTGCTTATGTAATATTTTGTAATGGACATTGTGCCACAGACAAATTAACTTGATGAGAACAAAAGCACATCTATAAACCTTCTTAAATTAGTCTAATTTTTATGTCAGGGTAATTTGTACAATTTAAGAATAACATGAAAATACAATAAAACACCAGTAAAATAATAAAATTAGAAAAATTATGGTAACAGTCCCTTGAAATAAACCCTTATGTGGCACTGAAAACGCATTAAAGTATGTGTTAGGCAAACTTCCCTGAAGACAGAGTTCTGAAAAGGAATTACCATAACAGAAAAGGCTCTCTTCCTGATTGCCACTCCACTGGCAAAGCTATCAGCAGTATACAATATGCAGATCTCTCATAAATTTCCCCTCCAAACCCATTTCAAGGATAATTATTCTTCAGGGGAAATATAGTTTCCAATTCTATGACCGTATGAAAAAGTAGGATATAAAATAAGTAAATAAATATGTCCCAAATCCCTGCAGCTGAGTTCAGAATGCTTCTGCAGACATGATTAATGAATAAACTTTTAAACCAAGTAAAATGCACAAAGTTCCAAAGTTAGCCTCACGTTATCCAAATGAGTAATGACATTGCTGTTACTGCCAGTATTTGTCATATTTTCTTTGCTTTGATTCATGCTGGAGACCTACTGCCAACCAAAACAGACAGGCACTTGACTAGATGCTCAATAGTATAATTTGGTGTAAAAGTGCTTGCTATGTTTCTTAAGGCCTTTGCAGACTGCCAGAAATAGTGCACATTAAATTGAGGCACTGCCCTGGCTCAGTGCTAGGGAGTCATGAGAATTTTATTTTTTTCTGGGACATTGAGCCTTCTCTGTCAGAGAGCTCTGGTGCCACAATAAAATACAGTTCCCATGATTCCCTAGCACTGAGCCAGGGCAGTGCCTCAATTTAATGTGCACTATTTCTGGTACTGAGGGCCTCGGTAGACGGGAGGCCGTGGGCTGCCCTGGGAAGGTGCGCCGCGGGACCGAGGCATCCTCATGCCTTGGTTCCATGGCGCACCGTCGGCGCCCCAAGAAAGGAGCACTAATGTCACCGGAAGTGTGCCGCAAAAGCTTTCGGCATGCTTTCGGCGACCCTTCCGCCGCAGCGTGTCCGGACGCTGCGACGGGAAGTTGTCTTCGGAACGCCGGCCATGCGGAGGGCCGGCAGCTCCGAGGACGACCTTGGGAGGAGGAAGGGGCGCCAAGCGTGCGGCTGCCCCTCCCCTTCCTTGCGCCGAGGACGGCTCTATTAGCCATCTGCCGAGGCCCTCAGTTAACAGAAGGAAAATACATTTAAAATTTTGGTATAAGTACCAGTTATCTCTGTATATGTCTTTCTGGGGCTGGAGAGTATAATGCATTAAACATTGTTCTCCATGTGTTGAGTAAACTATATATAACGTTGCAGTCTCTGGCAAGCACAAGAAATGTAACATGTAGTACTTGTAATGGCATAAATACCATAAAGGCACCAGATTCCATCTGGTCTTGGAAGCTAAGCAGGCTCAGCTTTGGTTAATACTTGGATGGGAGACTGCCAACAAATACCAGGGACTGTAGGCTACATTTCAGTGGAAGGAACTGACAAAACCATCTCTAGCCTAAGAAAACCCTATGAAATTAATGCTGTCACTGTAAGTCAACAGGTGACTTGGAGGCACATACACATATACAGTACAGCTAACACTTTTAACACACAGTACAACTAAGAAAGAGCCAGCATGGCATAGTGGTTTGCGTGTTGGACTATGACACTGGGAGACCAGGTTTCGAATCCCTGCCTGGCATAGAATCCACTGACTTTGGGCAAGTCACATGCCCTCAGCCTCAGGTTAAGGCAATGGCAAAACTCCTCTATAACAAATCTTGCCAAGAAAAACCCATTATAGGGTCACTATAGGTTGGAAACGACTTGAAGGCACACAACACACACAACTAACATCTTTAAGCTTTACTATGCTTTGAATGCTTTTGTGCCCAGCTACAAGCTACATTAACTGCGCTCTAGAAACAGCTTGCTTAATGATATCATTTTAATTTTGAAAGAAAAGCAGCCCTGGGGCTGTTGCTGAAAGGTTCTCTCTGTTCTGGTTTGGTGAATGGGTTGGCTGTAGATATGGTTGGTTTCAGTGTCTTAAAGGCAAATGTTGGAAATAGTTCTTGAAAGTACTAATGTGGAAAGTTTTGGAGTCCCCGGTAAAGCCTTCACACTTACTGCAGTTCTGTTTGTTGTTGTTGGGTACCCTTAAGTCATTTCTGACTTATTGTTACCCTAAGGTTACCCTGTCACAGGGTTTTCTTGGGAAGATTTGTTCAGGGGGTTGCCTTTGCCATCCTCTGAGACTGACAGTGTGACTTGTACAAGGTCACCCAGTGGGTTTCCATGGCCTAGCAGGGATTTGAACCCTGTTCTCCACATTCATAGTCCAGTGTTCAAACCACTACACCGCACTGGCTGCCTAGAAAAAAAAAAAGCAGTTTTGATATAAATAAATAAAATGTAGACCAAGGATTACTGGCTGTGTGTGTCTGTTTGTGTTGCTGACTGGACAGACACTCCTTACCATCTGACAACCACTAATTTTGTAACACATTATCATGATTTTTGTGGGCCTACAATGTTCAACTTGCAGAAATAATTGGGTTGAGGAAAAGCTCATTATGCACTCACTTCTGAAATCCTCTAAGAGGAATTCCAGGGAATCCCCCTCCAGCCCAGTCAACCTTGAGAGCAGTAAATGTCGGCTGCCGGGTGCCAAGAAAGACAGCTTTGTTGGTACTGACAATGGCTGTTTTGTGGAACATTCAGAGCTGGGTAAAACAGCTTTTTTTCCCTGTTTTCTTTTTATCCTCCCAGAGCGTCGTCTCTCTCTCTCTTTCTCCCTCACCCATCCACTCTTCCTCTGTTCCTCAACCACTGTTTTTATTCCAGAATCCATGTATCCCTTCCCTCCATGTATGTCAGTCACTCCCCAGCATCTCTCTCTGCTATAGTGTCTGCCATCCTCTTTTAAAAACCCAGGGCCCTTTCACACTATGTAATTATAGCACTATTATAACTGCTATGGTTGCATCTTATTAAATCCTGGGATCTGCAGTTTAGAGAGCACCATTTAGAATTCTTAGAGCCTTATCGCATTATTAAACAAACCCAGCAGGCAAATGAAAAGATGTGTGGGTTTGTTGTTGTTGTTGTTGTTTTTGTAATTCTCTTTTGTTCTCTTCCAGTTGTAAAACTGTGGGAGAGGGTCATAAAAGTGTTGTAAAAGTGCCCCATTTGCCAAGCTGAAATAATTCGTTTGGCAAAAATGACACTTTTACAGTGCTCCCCCATGCTTTTCCAACCTGAACAGAATGAGAGTCATGCAGAGGGAGGGGAACCCCCCCCCCATCCATCTTTTTGTTTGCCTGCCAGGTTTGTTTAATAATGCGATAAGGCTCTTAGCCAGAGAGTTCCAGTGCCCCACCAAACTACATGTCCCAGGATTGCATAGCATGTTGTCATGTCAGTTAAAGTGGAATCAGAGTGCTATAATTTTATAGTGTGAAAAGGTCTCAAGTCTTTTGCATACTCGTTTCTGGGGGGTTACAGACTGCCAGAAATAGTGCAAATTGAGTCCACTTTTAGGGTTAGGGTTAGGGTTAGGGTTAGGGAATCATGGGAACTGTATTTTATTGTGGCACCAGAGCTCTCTGACAGAGAAGGTTCAATGTCTCAGAAAAGAAACAATTCCCATGATTCCCTAGCACTAACCCTAACCCTAAAAGTGGACTCAATTTGCACTATTTCTAGCAGTCTGCAACTCCCCTCCCTCTTTGACCTTTCCATACATTCTTGCACTCTAAACCAACTTTTCCCTGCTATAGTCCCAGTACTTTTTCCCCTTAGCTTTTTCAGAGGAAGTAAATCATTTTATCATCCAGCCTCTGCAAACTTTCAGTGCTGAAGCTGGTTTCTGTGCCAGCTCTTCAGCATCAGAGTTTCTCTGCATGAGCTCTAAGTGTGTGTATAACATGCAAAGGCTATAAGGGCTAACCGTAACATTTGGCAGAGTGGAGCAGCCACCCCAAAACAGCAGATTTGGGGTGGCATGAAAGGGTGGCTCACTATTAGCTGTTTAATTTATTCCAGTTGCATATTTACTGCCAGGGTGGGGGACCAATATTTGTGACATTTTCTTCCTAGTGTGTCAGAATAATTTGGCTGGCTTGAGTAGGTGTAGGGTGCCGTTTGTTGCTCCTCCTCAGGTAGCACATTATCTTGGGACAAAAGGCTATTTTTCATTTCCCCCTCTTATTGAAGTCAGTCAGAACTGGCCAGATGACTGGAAGGACCTGAGGCAAATGTGATGCTGGGGGTTCTGCTGCTGTGCCAAAGCCTGGGATATTGCCTTTTTAAAAGTCACTAGTTGGATTCTCTGTTCATCAGACCTGATCTTCTAATTTCTCATTGTGTTTAAAGTCCCTTGAGTTACTTAATACTCTGATCCTCCAACAGTTAATTACTTGTAACTGTTGCTGCAGTCCATAAAGTAACTCAGTAGATTACTCTTTACTAAACACATCGTACCATTGAAAGATACATGAAAATGCTGTCTGGTTCTCTTTATCGCTGAGACATGCAGAGGATCACACAGTTCTCCTCTAAACGCTTCCTCATAGCTCACACTTATCCAGTCCAAGTGCATACCCTGTGCTGCTGTTTGGAGCAGCCAGCCTGGAAAGGCAGCCCCCCCCCCCCCCGCCACTCCTAATTCTCTTTTTCTTTCTAACAGTGAGAGCAGTCTCTTTTATTTGGGCAGAATAGAGGAAGGCAGAAAATGCAAACTAGCATTTTTTTTAAAAAAATCTAACGTGAATGTCTGGTGCAGCTCATATTTTCAGTTTCCTCTCTCTCTTTCTGTTGGCATAAAATAAATTTTCCTCAAAGAGTCAGCATAAATCAACCATATATATGAACCTCCAGCCTCTTGTTCTCAGTGTTCAACTGGTTCAGAACACATCCAGTGATACAGAAAAAAACCTATGAATGGTAGTGAATTATAGCCCTGGCTGTTAAGGGCAAAAAAGTAACAACCTTCCCATTTGATACTGCAAAAGGTAACTACCGTATTTTTCGGCATATAAGACGCATTTTTTTCTTCCCCAAAACGAGGGTGGGGAAGTTGCTGCGCCTAATAAAGCGAATATACAAGCGAGGCCTAGGCTAAAAGTAGGCCTCATTTCAGCCTCAGCCTCGGTGCTCCAGTGGGCTCCTCCCATCCCAGGAAGAGCTCATTGGAGCAGCCAGGACGGGGGTGGAAAGAGTCCTCTTTTCCTGGCTAGTTGAATGTGCTCCTCCTCTTTCCACCCCCATCCTGGGTGCTTCAATGGACTCTTCCTGGGGTCAGAGGACATCCTCCCATCCCAGCAAGAGTCCATTGGAGCACCCAGGACGGGGGTGGAAAGAGTCCCCCCCTTGAAGAAATCTGCCAAGAAAACCCTCATGGTAGGGTCAAAATGAGCCAGAAATTACTCCAAGGCACTGGATTATTACCCTGGCCAAGTTACACTGTCTCAGCCTCAGAGGGTGGAAATTGCAAACTCACTCCTCTGAAGAAATCTGCCAGGAAAACCCTCATGGTAGGGTCAAAATGAGCCAGAAATTACTCCAAGGCACTGGATTATTACCCTGGCCAAGTTACACTGTCTCAGCCTCAGAGGGTGGAAATTGCAAACTCCCTCCTCTGAAGAAATCTGCCAAGAAAACCCTCATGGTAGGGTCAAAATGAGCCAGAAATTACTCCAAGGCACTGGATTATTACCCTGGCCAAGTTACACTGTCTCAGCCTCAGAGTGTGGAAATGGCAAACTCCCTCCTCTGAAGAAATCTGCCAAGAAAACCCTCATGGTAGGGTCAAAATGAGCCAGAAATTACTCCAAGGCACTGGATTATTACCCTGGCCAAGTTACACTGTCTCAGCCTCAGAGGGTGGAAATGGCAAACTCCCTCCTCTGAAGAAATCTGCCAGGAAAACCCTCATTGTAGGGTCAAAATGAGCCAGAAATTACTCCAAGGCACTGGATTATTACCCTGGCCAAGTTACACTGTCTCAGCCTCAGAGGGTGGAAATTGCAAACTCCCTCCTCTGAAGAAATCTGCCAAGAAAACCCTCATGGTAGGGTCAAAATGAGCCAGAAATTACTCCAAAGCACTGGATTACCCTGGCCAAGTTACACTGTCTCAGTCTCAGAGGGTGGAAATGGCAAACTCCCTCCTCTGAAGAAATCTGCCAAGAAAACCCTCATGGTAGGGTCAAAATGAGCCAGAAATTACTCCAAGGCACTGGATTACTCTGGCCAAATCACACTCTCTCAGCCTCAGAGGATGGAAATGGCAACCCCCCCCCCCTGAAGAAATCTGCCAAGAAAACCCTCATGGTAGGATCAAAATAAGCCATAAATTACTCCATAAGCCAATGGCCTAAAAACTCCAAAGGTACCAGTCCATCTGATCTTGGAAGCTAAGCAGGGTCAGCCCTGGATAGTCCTTGGATGAGAGACTGCCAAAGAATCCCAGGTGCTGCAGGCTGTATTTCAGAGGAAGGAACTGACAAAACCACTTCTCGAGTCTTCCTTGCCTAAGAAACCCCTATGAAATTCATGGAGTCACCATAATGCGACAGGAGACTTGCAAGAAAGTTGGGCAGGGAATTTGTGCAATACTTGGCCCTGCTGCTGACTTAAACTTACATTTACAACTTAAAATTGTTCTTAAACTGCTGTTAACTTTATACAGTTGATATAAAATATTTTACTACAGTATTTGGTTAAGAATCTTTTTTTTCTAGATTTTGCTCCTTTAAAATTGGGTGCGTCTTATATGCCGAAAAATACGGTAGTTACCAAAGCAACATTAAAAGTAAAATGTTTCTTCCAATTTCTGCACTGCCCCCTACAAGGACTCTCATATATGGTGGTCTTTGGTGAACAATATGGCAAGATCAGGAAGCAGGGCAGTGGTATGTACAGGACCTGAGGAAGGGGATGGACTTATTTTGTGATGGCAAATTGCCCCATTTGCCACACCTTGGTAGCATGTGTAATGACAGTTTTGCTTAATACTTCTATTCATCAGCTACTATATATTCATTACAGGATTGTACCCTTAATCCTCTTTGTATAAGCATATGCATGCATGTTGGGTATATAGTCACATATGCAGGTGTGTATAGAGACGCAGTACATATACATGCATAGGTATACTTTAGAACCATGTTTCAAAGCCATATGTAAAATAAATTTTCCTGATTTAAAAGGGTAAAATGGTGGTAGAAAACATTTTGGCCTTTATATAATAAAGAGCTGGCATTCTAACCTTCTTCACCTGGATAGCATGGACAAAGAGCATTATTTAAATGTTCATCTTGATTTAGCAGTACAATTAAGAGCAGGCATAGAAGAAGTAGGCAAAAAACCAGAGCTATGAGAAAGGCAAAAGAGCATCACCCAGTCCATACAACCAACCTATTATGCATTTTAATAATTCAGTGATTTTGCGCTTAATTGGCTGGAAAGTAAATAATATCTGCATAAGTATAGTATGCCATTATTTATCTATGGCAGAAGCGGAGGTTTAATTAAGACAAAAGTCCATGGGCATTTAAGCAATTAATGAAATATATTGCCTTGCTGAAACCAGTCAGGTACTGAAAGCTAGCATCCCTTGAGGCACAAGTAGATTTATGTTGTAATATAAAATATCAGCTATTGGAGACTACCTCCAGTTCCTGGAGGTAGAGGAACATGTTCACTGTATGAATGAAGTGTCCCACCAAGGACACTTTTTCACCAAGGAAGTCAATATTTTTTTTTTCCACCAAGGAAGACAGGATTTCTGAGCCAAAATAATTTATTCAGATTAATGGCACTCATTGTATAAATAACTTCTGTGTGCATCAACTCTAAGAATTTCTGGAAAATACTGGTATAACAGATAACATAACATACTGGTTTAACAAATAACATAAACATCTAGAGTCAAGCTGGTTCCACATACAACACATTGTAACACCTGAAACAGCATTTTCTCTTAAACTCTTGCTCCACTCTCAGCTCCCCAAGACCACAATCAGGTCTTATCAATTCCCCTATTCCTAATTGGCCCTAACTCTATTTCTAACTCGTCCTATCTAACCCCTTTACAGACAAACCCATAGATTGTTATCTTTGTCCTCCCACAGGCTTCCCGTCACAGCATTTTATGAATGGTGATTGAGTGGCTCTACCCAGGCATGCCCAGCTTCTTGCTTCACATTCCCAATGGGGTATGTGGGACATAAGTGTTGGTTCAGAGGCAATAGAGGGGCTGTTGGAAAAGAAGCATGATTGAAAGAAGTTAGAAGCCTTGCCACCAGAACCCAGAGTAACGTTGGCAGAGGTAGCCTCCACAGTCAGGAAGCCTGCTGACCAAATGTCAGAGTCAGTTGCATCTTTGGCTTGGAAAGCTTCCTGCAACATAAAAAACCACCCGGACTTTAGTTGACAGCCATAAATATATTTCCAATTTTTCCACCTTAATTGATGTTTGAACAGCTGAGCTATGTGTAATCCACTCTGCATAAGGAAGTAATTGTGGTGATGGAAGATAATTATGTTAGTACCTTAAAGTTCTGTTGATTGATTAAAAAGGACCCTGGCAAATTTTTGCATTCTGCTCTTAATAACTCACATCTTCCTTCAAACAAAACAAATCTTTTATTTATTTGATGCCAAAATTCCAAAGACAATAACTGTCAGACCAAAATACACACTTATCTATATTTTTTAGGAGACCAAAGGACCAGAAGCTTCCTACGGCCCTGATCTCATCTCCACAATGGATGCATTTGGCGGTTGTAGCATGTGGCGACCGGCTGGAAGAAACTCTCATCATGCTGAAGTCAGCAGTTCTGTTCAGCAACAGGAAGCTCAAATTTCACATCTTTGCTGAGGATTCCTTGAAGCCTGAATTTGAAAGGAAAGTGAGTTCCCTTTAGTAATTTCTTGTGGGGGGTGGGTGGGAAGTCCAGCCAAACCTACATCTTTTATTATAAGCCTTTAGATTCACATTGGTCCAAAACACATTACTCAATGCTAGGGAATTCTGGGAACTGTAGTTTTGTGAGACATTTAGCCTTCTCTGTCAGAGAGCTCTGGTGCCAAAATAAACTACAATTCCCAGGATTTCCTAGCACTGAGCCAGGGCAGTTAAAGTGGTCTCAAACTGGGTTATTTCTGCCGTGTGTTTTGGACCTTGGAAAAGTTTGAGTGTTATAAGTTAATGAATGGATAAACTCTTTCTGGTAGTAGGTCTTGACTAAAGCTCAACCTGAGTAAGGGCTTTGCCTTGATATGTTTGCTTTTGCACAGAACTTACCTTTCTGGCGTTCTTATCCCCCCATTCTCCTCCTTGTGCTTTACAGTTACAAGAATGGCCTCCCTCTTACACAAAGAAGTTTGAATGTCATGTCTATCCAATCTCCTTTTCTGTTGGAAATGCTCAAGAATGGAAAAAATTATTCAAGCCATGTGCTGCCCAGCGCCTCTTTCTTCCGGTAAGGTGACCACACCTCTCTAAATCCAAGGAATCAGATCAATGGGTTTAGAAAAATTACTCAGGCTAAGTACTTAGGTAAAATACTAGAGAAGGCCATTGATAATTTTCACCCCTGGAGTTTTACTTGCACTGGTGTATCTAACTTTATAGGATTAGGCTAGTTCTGCCTATCCATAGACAGTTCTTGACTATCCATAGATAGTTCATTTACCAGAGCCTTGAGTTAAAGGAAATGGTTCTGTGTTATTTACAGTTGTGTGATTCAGGGATGGAATTATCCTTTCTCTTTGAGGTTCTGTGACAAGGGAAGTTGAGTCTATTGAATATCACACTGCTGTTGAAAGAGCCCACCTTTTGATCAAGCCTTAGAAACCCATATTACAGGACTATTTTTATTCCAGCAGAGTATCAAAATCTCAGTTTTTAAACTTAAATTCCTGCTTGGCCAAATTTGATTGACTGATAGAACTTGAGTAATAAACAATACTGAACATTTTCTTCTTAAAATGCTTAGGCTTGAATTGAAGTAATGCTTCAATTCCAGTAATGTTCAGTTGGATCCAGAATTTGATTAATTTTATATGGAGGTGGAGAAAAGTTAGCATTGAGTAGTAGTAGTAGTAGTAGTAGTTGCTGTTGTTGGTTGCCTTCAAGTTGTTTCCAACCTATGGTGACCCTAAGGCGAATCTATAATTGAGTTTTCTTAGCTAGATTTGTTCTGAGGGGGTTTGCCATTGCCATCCTCTGAGGCTGAGAGTGTATGACTTGCCCAAGGCCAACCAGTGGGTTTCTGTGGCCAGGGATTTGAACCCTGGTCTCCAGGGCTGCAGACCTATGCTCAAATGACTATACCAAGTTGCCTGTCGTTTTATGGAGAAACAATGAAATTTATAGGCAACAGATAGAGGTGATTTATCATTGACATTGAAGAGGTCACAATAAATGGCATTTGTTATTTTTTTGGTAGCAAAATAGATTCCACTGCAGTAGTTTGTGTGCACTGGAGTGACTGAGAATAGGTCAATAAATAATTACAAAAGCACAAAATGCTGTGAAGAAGTGCAGTGCTAAATCTGAAAATATGAAGCGAAAGTGCTGCCATTCTAAGAAAAGTAATTCATGTTTTCTTAATTGGAGATTTTATGAGGCAAAACACATCACCATGCAACAGTAACCTAACTCATCACTATACCACACAGCTAATCCTAAGAGCTGCCAGTAATATAGAAATGCCACTTCATGTCCCTGGAAAATAGGCTATTTTTTGAAGTATTTATACAATCCAGAGTCCCTTTCTATAAAATAGATATGAAATGATGCCTTGTTTCTGAAAATCCCAATCTGTTTTTTCATCATTTTGAACAGTAAGATAATGACCACATAATTGCCCATGCTGGGAGATTTTCTGTTAAATTTAAGATTCAGAAGTTGAGACCTTGAGGTTAGTCAAATGACAATCAATTCAGATTTGCATTCAGGAATATGTTCTGCTGAATATGTCCCATGAGGGCCTTTTTAATGTGGTAAATGTAACCATATATCTTAATACATGCTAGTTTTATAGCCAGTTTAAAGGTGCACATGGTTTTCTGCTTACTTTTGTATCATTCTCCCAAGGGCCATGAATGGGTTTTGCCCCCCCCTCCCAACTTCCCAGTTGCAGGACTGCAGAAAAAAATAAGAAACTTGTCCAATATCGATGGCACAGTAGATATTTCAATATGGGTTTCTCATCCAAGCTGCTATACTAGCTGTTTAATATGAAAATAATCAGGGAATGAAGGTGAGCAAAGGAGGGATATATGATAGTAATAAAGTAGGAAATAGGTACTCAGCTACATTTGGGTAAATACTATACTATCTTTCAGGAAACAAATGAAGTTGTGAATGGATCTGTACAAAGTAGATATCCACAAGAGGGCACACTATGAATAAGAATAGAAGGGCTGATGCTCCTCCTCCCTTTTGCTATACAGACGTTGAAATAACTAGAAAATAGCCAAGGGAGATCATTGCAGTTTTGTGCAGAAGTTCAAAAGCTGACCAGACTGAGGGAGAGCTACAGTTCAGACATAGGGTACTTCCTATATGGACAGAAAGTCTCAGGTTTGACATGTTCAGGTAGAAAAGTAGGGATGGGCTTGTGCATGAGGCTTTGGGGCTCAATACTAATTGAATAAAAGAGCACTGGGCTAAACGGAACTGGTATAAGGGATCATCATAAGCTGATAAAACATCTCTTTTGTGAATTCTTAATATTGTGTCTCCATGTCTTCTTCTTCTTCTTGTGTGCCTTCAGGTGGTTTCAGACTTATGGCGCCCCTAAGGTGAACCTATCACAGGTTATTTTTTTCAAGATGTGCTCATAGGGGGGTTGCCTTTGCCTTCCAGTGAGGCTGAGAGAGTGTGACTTGCCCAAGCTCACCCGATGGATTTTCATGGCCAAGTGGGGATTTGAATCCTAATCTCCAGAGTCGAGGGCCAAAGCTCAAACCACTATACCATGCTGGCTCCACATCTACATGTGTTGAATCATTCACATATATCTGAATGGATTCATGTTAAGATTTTTAACTAAAAGTTCCTAATTCAAAAGTTTTTGGAAAGTGGAATGCATATGTGTTTATGTGTGCATATTTTGGGTGTCTCAAACCTTGATTGCTACTAATGGATATTTACGAATGACTGATTACGTAAGATAAATTCACTGGAGCCACTGGTTGCTGCATAGTGCTGTTTATATATTGTCACTCTGAATAAGGCAGCCAGTACTAGGTGTGCTTAGACAACTTGATTGCATTAGAAACCACACAGGGAAGAAGGCATCTGCATATTTCCAGGATTTCTCATTCACTGCATAAATAGCAAGAAATATTCTTCTTGCCCTGAAGTCTTTATAGACAGAGCCCAGCAAGTGTAAACTGCTGTTTGTTTTGCTCTGATAGCTTAAACCTTTGCTTAATATGCTTTCCCAGACACAAACTGGAGTTGAGATGGTGGGGAGATACTATGGAAAATATTACAGGGGAGGCTTAGCGTCCTCCTCCCATCATTAAATCGGCTTTAAATTGTCCTAATCACGCAATTGGAGTTCACACTCCCACACACTTCTCCCATGTTTAAAGTGTAATGGAGCCATCCCCATGTGCTTGTCCCATCAGTAAAGTGTAATGGAGCTGCCATTTGGTAATAATGGGAATGAGTAATAGCCGGGATGGCTCCATTACGCTTTAAACATGGGAGAAGGATGGGAGAAGTGTGCGGGGTGTGAACCCCAATTGCGTGATTAGGACGATTTAAAGCCGATTTAATGATGGGAGGAGGAACCTCCCCCATAATGTTCTCCTACGAATGGCAGAGAGGATAAAATTATTGGTTAACATTCTCCTTTAGAGGCTTCAGGTGACATTATGGATTCTGGCCACCAAGCAAGAATTTATTTAGGTGTGAACATATTTAGGTAGGACTAATCCATGTGACTGGAATTCATTATGAAAAGATCAGTTACAGGAAGGGCCCTCTATATTAGAAAATGTCAATTACATTGTGTCTTTCCACATGATATTCACATGTGACCAAATGATATAACCATTGCTTAATTAGTAAAGCTATAGGTCTGGGAACTTGCTTGCTTATCTGAGCCCATCTTACATCAGTATGTCCTTATTACTGATTTAGTTCTTCAGTATTTATTTAAAATATGTTTTTATTATTCATAGTAAATTATTTTAGTTTCTTTTTCAATTTATTAATTTTACATGTTACCTTCCTTTGAGGGGTGCAATTTCAGAAAATCATGTTGTAATTACTTTGAAGAAAAACCAGCATTCCTGCTGGCATCCCTGTCATTCAAGTTTCCTTTCCTTCTAAGGATCTCCCCATGACAACTTTATTGGGTGCCACAATGTAGTTAGTTTTATTTGCTAGGTTGAGAGTGAGGTGTGTGTACTGTAGTTAAGGTGTTCCCTGTTGACAAGATTGTCAAGTTGTGTCCAACCATAGGGGGCGGTTCTCATCTCCGTTACTAAGCCAAAGAGCCAGCTACTCTGTGATTATGTGGCCAGCATGATTGCACAGAACGCTGTTTACCTTCCCACCAAAGTGGTACCTATTTATCTACTTGCATTTGCATGCTTTCGAACTGCTAGGTTGGCTGAAGCCGGGACTAGTGATGGGAGCATGTTTCTTAATTTACAGTATACTGAGCAAAGGGTTAGATCAAAGAATATGACCTGTTGTCATCTTGCTTGTATACACCTCTAATCTGTCAACTTTGATTTTCCTGTGTGTGTGTGTGCGCGCGCACACACACGCGCATATATGTTGTGTGTTTCCCACACCACACCCACACTTTTCTGTTCTATTTCCAAAGATGATTTTAAAAGATGTGGACTCCCTTCTGTATGTGGACACAGATGTCCTCTTCTTGCGACCCATTGATGACATCTGGAGATTTCTGAAAGCATTCAATTCCACACAGCTGGCTGCAATGGCACCAGAACATGAAATACCAAAGATTGGCTGGTACAGTCGGTTTGCTCGCCACCCATATTATGGAACAACTGGAGTAAATTCTGGTGTTATGCTGATGAATTTAACCCGCATAAGAACTACCCAGTTTAAGGTATGCTTTGTTCTGATTATTTTGAAAGAAAAAAACAATCCTTAGGATTGTGTTTTGTTCCTTTCTAAATGCTCATGTAGAACTTCCTCAGTCCAAACACTTTGATTCATTTCTATATATTTGACCATGTGTGATGGTACCCCTCTCCAGGTTGTCCCCATAGCTCTATCTCTTGTGGCCCTGTCACTCACCTTGTCCTATCACCCTCAAGATCCCGCCTCAGTTTTGTACTTGGGCCTCAAGCTGATCACTTTTGTGGTCAAGTAACTGTATTGATCTGTATTTCAATGTGGTAGTGGCCAGTTCTCTTTATCAGTTATTAGACTAAAACATTGAGACTGATATAGAAAATAAAACAAGTAAAGAGTTATTATATAACAATTAGGTAAAACACCAACTCCCTGAGCCCTTTCCTCATTCACAGCTCCCTAAACCCTCTTCAGATCTTATCCATTCCTAATCACCCTTCACTCTGTCTTTTGCAATCCTAACAGCCTTATCACACTAGAAAGCAAAACTGAAACAGAGCCAGAGAGCAGCAGCTTTCTCCCTGCCTTACTGCATGGCATTGTAGCATGTCAGTTCTCTTCCCACGGTGATAGCTGTCAAAGCAAGTTTTTTTTTCCTAGCCCAAAAAATCCATTTGACAAAAAACTCACTTTGACAAACATCTCCCCCAGGAAGAGAACTGAAGTGCTGCAATGTCATGCAGTAAGGCACAGAGAAAGCCACTACTCTCTGTCTCCATTTCTGTTTTGTTTTCTTGTGTGATAAGGCTCTTAATTCTTTCTCAGACAAGCCTTTAGGTTGTAGTCTTTCCTTTCCATAGACCCCCCCTTCACTAATTGCCATCAACTGTGATTGGCTGGTTCTACCCATCCAGCTTCTCACATCACACCATCGGACATTTATAAAGCAGCCTTCTGAGAAATGTGCATTTATTACTGGGATGAATAGCTTCTCTCCATGGCTCAGACTATCATAGCCAGGTTGACTTGGAATAACCATATGTGGGTTGAAAGACTCATCATTGTAGGTCTTCAGGTGCTGCCACACTGAGAACATTATTGATGTAACTCTTCTTAATGGTTTTTTTTTTGCTGATCTGATTAAAAATAACTATGCAATCTTCAGACAGTATTTTTGATAACTCTTGAGTCCCAGAGCCACATGTGCTCCAAACTTTATTCATGGATTCTTCCCCTCATCCACCTCAAAACATTACAGAAACTTCAAGTGTGGTCATAGTACTAAGATGCATATAGTAGTGATTCCTATTGGTACATCTTGCACCTGTTGGGATTTATAATACTACTCAGCACAGAATAAGTAAAGAGATAGTACAGAAACATCTTGTTAATCTAAATGAATATAAGTCTCCAGGACCAGATGAATTACATCCAAGGGTATTAAAGGAACTGGCAAATGTAATATCGGAACCATTGGCAATAATCTTTGAGAACTCCTGGAAAACAGGAGAAGTCCCAGCGGACTGGAGGAGGGCAAATGTTGTCCCCATCTTCAAAAAGGGGAAAAAAGAGGATCCCAACAATTATCGTCCAGTTAGTCTGACATCAATACCAGGAAAGATTCTGGAGCAGATCATTAAACAGAGAGTCTGTGAACATCTGGAAGATAATTTCATAATCACAAATAGTCAACATGGGTTTCAGAGAAACAGGTCATGCCAGACAAATCTGATCTCTTTTTTTGATAAAATTACCAGCTTGGTAGATGAAGGGAATGCTGTGGATATAGTATATCTTGATTTCAGCAAGGCCTTTGACAAGGTTCCCCATGACATTCTTGCAAGCAAGTTGGTAAAATGTGGGCTAGACAAAGTAACTGTTACATGGATTTGTAATTGGTTGACTGGCCGAACCCAAAGGGTGCTCAACAATGGCTCCTTTTCAACTTGGAAAGAAGTGACCAGTGGGGTGCCACAGGGCTCTGTCCTGGGCCCAGTGCTATTCAATATCTTTATTAATGACTTGGATGACGATATTGGGGGCATAGTTATCAAATTTGCAGACGACACCAAATTAGGAGGAGTAGCTAATACCCCAGAGGACAGGATCAAAATTCAAAATGACTTGAACAGACTAGAAAGTTGGGCCAAAGCTAACAAAATGAAATTCAACACAGAGAAATGTAAGGTACTGCACTTAGGGCGGAAAAACGAAAAGTACAGATACACGATGGGGGACACCTGGCTGAATGAGACTACGTGTGAAAGGGATCTAGGAATCCAGGTGGACCACAAGTTGAACATGGGTCAACAGTGTGATGCAGCAGCTAAAAAGGCCAATGCAATTTTAGGCTGCATCAGTAGAAGCATAGTGTCTAAATCAAGAGAAGTAATAGTGCCACTCTATTCTGCTTTGGTCAGGCCTCACCTGGAATACTGTGTCCAGTTCTGGGCACCACAATTCAAAAAGGATGTGGAGAAACTGGAGTGTGTCCAAAGGAGGGCAACTAAAATGGTGAAGGGTCTGGAAACCAAGCCCTATGAGGAACGACTTAGGGAGCTGGGGATGTTTAGCCTGGAGAAGAGAAGGCTGATAGGTGATATGTCATATCGAGGAGGGAACAAGCTTGTTTTCTGCTGCTCCAGAGACTAGGACCCGAAACAATGGATGCAAGCTGCAAGAAAAGAGATTCCACCTCAACATTAGGAGGAACTTCCTGACAGTAAGGGCGGTTCGACAGTGGAACACACTCCCTCGGAGAGTAGTGGAGTCTCCTTCCTTGGAGGTCTTTAAGCAGAGGCTGGATGGCCATCTGTCAGGGATGTTTTGACTGGGAGTTCCTGCATGGCAGGGGGTTGGACTGGATGGCCCTTGTGGTCTCTTCCAACTCTATGATTCTATGATTCTATGATTCTTTAAAAAATGAAATTTAAAAAACCCACCATTTTTATTCCCCTGTTTCAGAACAGCATGATACCGACAGGCCTGACATGGGAGGAGATGTTGTACCCTTTATACCAAAAGTATAAAAACTACATTACATGGGGAGACCAGGACTTGCTCAATATTATTTTTTACTTTAATCCAGGTACATGAAGCATTGTATGTATATATATTTGTACTGTATCTGTATTATGTGTGTGTGTATTTGAAATGTATTTGTATATATTATAAACCTCTGTGTATATATTATGTTACATTATTTTTTAAAATGAAAATCTCCTTTGAATAGGTGACAGAGTGGTCTGTAGATTCTCCTCCCCTTCTTTTTGAATCTACTGTTTGAACTGCCAGTACTATAGATGGGAACAGATTAAATGTTTTAAGTGTTTGCTCCTTCAAATTGTTCTCCATGGTTGTAACCATGTGGGTAGCAGTTAGCTGGCACGTGACTGGAGCCTACAGACAAAAGATTTCTGTTACTACAGAAAAGCAAAAGGCAGACCCTCTTTCTGTGCGGTTGGAGCCAAGAACCAGACATTCTAACCCACCGAGTCAGTAACTACATTTTGCTTATCTTGAGGATGATGGCATTTTTTCATATTAAGGTTTTTGTGCAGAAAGTTTGGAAATATATATGAGCATGACTATAAGTTGAGAGATCCGTTTCTAATCTCAGAACAGTCAAGATGGTGGTGGTCAGGACATAGTAGCCCACCTTTTTTGCATTCAGTCCAAAGATCATGCTAAGCAAAGTTTGTATTATGAACCTTGGGCTAGCTCTTCCACCCTTCTTCTGGTGAATGTGTCAAGACTAACTGTAAACTTTTGTTCATATTGTCACATCCGAACCAAGGACTGTAGTTAATCTTAACTATGGTCTCTTCTGTTGGATGCCTTTAAGTCGTTTCTGACTTATGGCAACCCTAAGATGAACCTATCATTGGGTTTTCTTGGCAAGGTTTGTCCAGAGGAGGTTTGCTATTGCCTTCCCCTGAGGCTGAGAGTGTGTGACTTACCCAAGGTCACCCAGTGGGCTACATAACTAAGATGGGAATCGAACCCTGGTCTCCAGACTCCAAGCCCAACAACCAAACAGCTATGCTATGCTGCCTCTCAACTATGGTCTAGGGCAGCCTTTCCCAGCTTGGATCTCTCTAGATGTTTTATACTATAAGTGCCACCATTTTTTTTACCAAGCTCTATGCCAGGGGTTGGCAACCTTTTTTGCCGACGGGCTGGGTGGGTGGGGAATGGCGCTGGTGCATGTGCGCGCTTGTGCGTGCGCACATACTACCATTTTAAAAAGCAAAATGGCAACCGCCCCCTCCCTTTGCATCCCGCGCGCATGCACACGATGGTGTGGTCCCCCCAGGAAATCCATCAGTGATACCTTTATTGGCCAATCAAAATGCACAGTATACTTGTTGCAAGCGTTCAAAGTTCCATGGGCTTCTTCATAAGCCAAGATGTTACAAACCAAACCGGAGAAAAACAATTGGAGATGTTAGTCAGATGTTTCTTCATCTCTTACCCTAGTCAATAGAAATTGTCCATATTCTTCTCAGTCTCCTATTCATCCACTCCCTAAAGCATTGGCTACATTATGTAAGCAGAAAAAGGTATTACAATTAAACATATCCATGATTGACTGAGCTGTAGTTTTTATAGTGCAGAATTAAGACATTCTAATTATATTTGTAGGAGGTTTTTTGTTTTGTTTTTTGTTTAGTGCCACATTTTAAAACTTTCTCCTCCTCCCTGCTCTTTTCATCTTTTTTCCAAAATGGGTTTTCCAGAATGTCTCTACCTGTTTCCTTGCCAATGGAACTATCGACCAGACCACTGTATGTATGGCAGTAATTGTAAAGGAGCAGAGGAGGAAGGCATTTCCATTCTCCATGGGAACAGGGGTGTCTACCATGATGATAAACAGCCTACTTTCAAAGCGCTTTATGAAGTGATACGTAATGTAAGTGTTGCTCTGCCAAAGGGCAAAGTCTTATATGATATTATAACATGTGATATAGTGCACTGAGTAATATTACATTCATATGTGTGTGTTTTTACCAAAGAGCCAGGCAGCATATGTAGTCTTCTCACAAAAGAAAGAGAGAGAACAAAAGAAAGAAACAATGCCAGGAGAGATCATGTGATTTCAGAGTGCCTCTGTTTATTAACATTTGTCCAACACATTTCAGGAAAATAATGATAACAACATTTACTAGTGGTAGTATTTATTTATTATTTATTTTCCCCCAAAACTGTGACTCAAAAATCCTTCATCACAAGCAGTCTGAATTTGTGTAGTCTTGAGCATGTTTTTTTTTTTTTTTATCCTCACAAAAAAACCAAAAAAACACTAAGGTTAGATTGAGAGAGAGTGACTGCCTGAAGATCACCTACTGAATATCATAGCTGAGTAGGGCTTTGAACCTGAGTAGCCCTAATTCTAATTTGAGTCTATGAATTACTACACCACATTGAACCTCCCACAGGGAGTGTGGGATTTTTCAGGCCAAGAAGCCTGACAAGTTCCTACTTGCTGCCCCAGGTTTAGAACAGAATAACCCCAGATCTATTCAGTATCAGCAAAAATATCTTGCTTGAGATGATGTCATTTAAATACTGTGGTAATAGAAGAGAAGGAGAAATGAGTATTGCAAGCTCTTGATGGCCAATTGTTGGTTCATTTTCACTTGTGGCTTTTATAGTGGAACAGAGGTGGGTTACATTGGCAAACAGGATGCCTTTTCACACAGTGTTGCTGTTTTGTTTTCCTCCTTGGACAATCTTAATCCCCCCCCCCCAAAAAAAACACCAGTTTGTTAGTCTAGGTCATGATAATCTCCTGATGGTGTTTTTTTACTGTTGTGAAAGATCACTTTCACAAGTAGCCAAGTTATGGATCATCTTGGTGTGTTTGGGGCATGTAGTAGATGGGTTTGTCCCACCTCTTCCTTCTTGCCTTGTTTCCAGAAAGGGGGCTGGTGGAAGGATGGACGTAGGGGGGTTGCAGACTGCCAGAAATAGTGCAAATTGAGTCCACTTTTACCGTTAGGGTTAGTGCTAAGGAATCATGGGAATTGTTTTTTTTTTTTTTTCTGAGACATTGAGCCTTCTCTGTCAGAGAGCTCTGGTGCCACAATAAAATACAGTTCCCATTATTCCCTAGCACTAACCCTAAAAGTGGACTCAATTTACACTATTTCTAGCAGTCTGCAACCCCCCCCCCCACCCTTAAGTCTTTCTCCAATTCTTCCTTTTTGTATATTGATTGCTTTTTAAGCCGCTACTGTTGTAGTGGCACAGTGGCAAGAGAGCCCTTGGGATGTGTAGAAGGAATGTCACATTACCTCTGTAGTGATGCAGCGGCAAGAGAGACCACTGAAAATTGTTGAAGGAATGTCACACTGGTGCAATTATGACTGTGGAGAATTTTATTTTTTAAACAAAATGAAATGTAGGTTAGGCAAAAGACTCCCAGAAAATAGCCAGATAAGGATAAAGCGTAGGGAAATGTGTGTGGGAGGTACTGGGCAGTTATCTCAAACTATCCCCTATGTGGTCAAGCATGGAAGACCGCTACATCCATGGAGCCAAACCTGAAGTGTGAAAGGTAACATTACATTCTCAGTAGTTTAGTAATAGTATAAACTCTTGGGCTTCTTTAGCGCAACAATGGCCTAGTAATGGGGGAAAGAATATAAGTCAGTGGAAAGGTAATATTTTTTTAAAAGTAATGCAATGATAAATTTAGTTAATCTTGCTTTTTTTCTTTTTTTCTTTTAGTTTTCCTTTGAAGACAATCTGTTCCAATCAATGTACTACCCTCTCCAGACTAAATTCCTTGACACTGTACACACTTTATGTGGGCGAATTCCACAGGTTTTTTTGAAACAAATTGAGAGAACTATGAAGAAGGTGTATGAAAATCGAGTGATCGTCAATGTTGGGGCCAACTTCAGATTGTAAATGGAGCAATGTATTTTGATATGATTTTCATAGTTTTATGCAGCCTGCTTGAAGCACATTTAAAGCTGCATTCTTACATGTCTGCTGAGAAAGACAGTTGCAACTTAATCAAAACTGGCAGGGTATTCTTTGTTTGGTTTTAATGGTTCACACATGGTTAATGAGCTTGGTGAGAGTCAATATCGACATGATTGAATTTCAGCAGAAGCTTTGGAAATTATTGATAAGATAATCTGATTTTTTTTAAAAAAAAACTTTGACAATTACAAAGCACTGATTCTGGACAACTCCCACTGAAATGAATGACCTTTCAGAATGAAGATGGTTACCGGTCGACAACTACAGGGGACTAATCCTCCCAGCAGTCTTCCCACAGGCCACTCTCTTCCTCACAGGAAGCCAATATACCTCCATTTTTCTCTGCAGTCCCTCTCAAAATGGCAACAGGAGGTATGGTGTGCTTATGAAGATAGGTGTGTGTTCACACATTTGGAAGGCTTTTGGTGTGGTTTGGGGACAATAATTGCTTGAAGATAGTGCTGATTTTAAAAAATAAACCAAATAGGGATTTTGGGGGATTGGTGAGGCTACAAAAGTGGGTCCACATGCCTCACTTTGCCCCTTCTGATTTAGTACGTTAACAGGGCTATTCTATACATATCTACTCAGATATAAACCTCATTTTATTCAGTGGGAATTACAGACAGATGGATATAGGATTCATGCTTAAGTCATATTTTTAAGTTTCTGCTGCCCAGGAAGATGAATGGCTTGAAGCAGGCTGGTACAAATATTGGATGAATGCTGACTTTTTCTGTGCAGTTCTGTAAAAAAAACCAGTGTCATCTTCAAAGCCATTTCCTAGTATTTGAAAGTAGCTGCACAGATAAGCGATCTTAAGTTTTATGGCAGAGGACAGAAATACATCCATTCTAATTTAATGCACCCTTCTTTCTTAAGATGTTATAGCATTTTAGATCTGGTTATTTCCCACACTAGCATTTGTTCTCCATTGGGACCACCAAATTTAGTCTAGTAAGTGGCCATGTGGTTCACACTTTCATAATTGGACCTTAGTGCTAGCCACAGGAAAACAGATTTGCAGAAGCAATCATGCCAGAACAGTAATTGGTGATTAATTAGATTCTGGGAAACATAAAATGAAGGGAACTCTATCATTCTTACAGTATGTTTGCATTATGCTGCAGATGCACTTAAAAAGCAAAATCCATTGGGTTGAAATCCAAAGGTTGAAAATGGAGGTGTGAGCAGTCCAGCCCTCCAAAGTCCCTATGGAGCCAATGTGCCTCCTCCAACACTGCTATATAGTATTGCTTACTTCTTATGTTGGCAAGGTGTTTGTCCTGTGGAATAATGCATGGATGAAAGTAACATTTTTTAAGCTAGTAGTTTTTGGGAACTCATGTATGCAACCATTTCATTTAAAATAATACCGTCATTAAGGCTCTTGTAGTTTGCTTGTTTAAATACAGCACAATTGTTATCACTGGCAAATAAAAGTTTTAATTCCATGACCAAAGGCATTTAAACACCACCAGGGGTAAAAGAATAAGCAGGAATGATGGTGCAATGTATGACAAGTGTTAATAAGTGCCAGTGTTTCAACTAAGTAGTATCATCTCATGTAATTTATTTCCATGTGGGTAGGGAGGGGGCATGAGAAGAATAATTTTTCTCTGCAAGTGTTTACATAGCAAGTGAAAACAGCCACTGTTGGTGCTATTTCCTTACCATGGATGGGTAAGCTCATGTCTAAAGCACCAAGTAGGTTGTTCTTCCTTATGAAGACTCAGTTATTAGGATGACGTGAGACTAGGTGGTTATGATACAACATAGAGCTAAGTGTCCTTAAATCCATTAATCTCAACAGTTTCCAAGTGTGCTTACATCTGTGAAGGATTGCACTTTTTGCCATCTTCGTAACAGGTTAAAAGAGCTGTTCTTCAGAAATTTGCCCTATTAGTAGGGAGGAGGAAAGAGGTGTCACAGTGCAGCCAGTTTAAAGTGTGGTTATATCTGTGAAGGACTGCACCTTTTGTCACCTTTGTCACAGGGTAATAGAACTGTTCTTCAGAAATTTGCCCCATGTAGTTGTTAGCAGGTAGGAGGAAAGAAGTGTCACAGTGCAATCTTGCATGATTTTGTAAGGGGTAACTCTATTAGCCTATTGCAGCAAAAGCAACCAAGAGTTTTATGGCATCTTAAAAACTAGCACATTTATGGTGATATAAGCTTTTATGGCTACATAGCCCACTGCTTCAGATGCATGAAATGTTATTCAGAATCTTAGGTATACTTGTGGTGAACACAGTGAGTTCAGACGGCTATTAAATGCAAAAAAGTACTTTGACAGTGACACTATTAATCCCGCCAATTAACAAAACAGTTGTTGCTGATAAAACAACTGTTTTATGATAATTGCCACTGTCAGTACTTCCTGCATGTAACTGCTCTCTGACCTCACTGTCTAAGTATAGGTACTTGGAAATATAACTGAAATTCTGGACAACATTTAATGTGTCTGATGGTAATGGGTTGTATTCTATAGAGTCCTAGGACTCCATAATCTTGCCACTGTGCCTGTGGAATCCAAGGGAGTGAATATCTGCTGGAATTCATTTTAAAAATGATAAAAATGACAAGATTTGATTCAAGATAGCCCTCCTTTTGCCTTTATTATCTGTATAGCTGGAAGAACTTAAATGGATGCTACATCTCTTGTTATCATACAGTCTTTAACAGGAACTGCTACACCGTCAGACATTTTTTCTTCCTCAGAAAAGTTATGTTCCTGTGGAGAATAATTTAGTAGCTCTACTGCCAATATTAGCTTAAGAGGAACAAGAGCATATGCCTGTTGAAGTGTAATAAAGAAATATAAGGGATCCTACAGTACTTTCTGCATGTAATTGCTCTCTAATCTCTCTAAGTATAGGTACTTGGAAATATAACTGAAATTCTGGACAAGATTTAACATGTCTGATGGTAATGGTTTTATTGTATAGAGCCTTAGGACTCCATGATCTTGCCATGGAGCCCATGCAGAATATCACTTTGATGATAGGGTAATCTGTGTGGCAACTGTGTATGACATTTTATCAGTGAGTGATGAAGACCGCAGAAGTGAGCCATAAAGGTTGTATAAGAGAGGATGAGTGACAAAAGGGCATTAGGAACACACACAATATTAACAACAACAGAACTCACACTGATCAAGTGTGTAGGTGCCACAATGTGAATTAAATTGATTGACAGATATTACTAGAAAAGCACTCAATTGGTATCAGGCCATTGATCCCAGAGTTTAAACATTTTTCCAATGGAGGCAAATAGTCAAAGGTTAGTGGCCTCCGTATTCAGTTTGCTTCTCGGTGCAAGCTGTTTTGTAAAATATATGAAAACGTAATGTAAGTATGCAGGTTTCTTTTGGCAGTTTCTGATGTACCATTTGGTCCCAGAACTTGTGCAGCTTTTTTCTGAAACAGATATTTCTTATTGTTACCACATTTCATATCTACTTTAAGTAGATAAGATAACCCAAGAACATACCCACATCTCAGAATAAAACTGTGAACCTAGGTGTCTTATCAGAATTGAAATGGCCACATTTTGAGGTAATGTACAGTGCTGTCCTTAGCACAGAGAGAACCACAGAACGTATACTACTAACTGTACCATATGTTAACCCGATATTTGAACTGGGCCACTTTGACAAGCTTTTTGAAAAGCCAAGTTCAAACCCTGGACATGAACACACGGGTGAAACCATCTGAAAACAACTAATGCTGGTCACCTATCTTCTCTTTCCAAATACATACCTGTATTTCTGTGTATTCAAATATCCTGTTCAAAAACAGTTCCACTAATTCCATTATAGGAAACTAAAAGGGGCTGCTCGCTACATAATAAGGAAAGCAAGGGACTTGACTTTGTTGGTTTTCCCTTGCTTTGTTGGGGTTTCATTTGTTTACAGCAATTATTACATTCTTGGTTTGTTTGTTTAACAAGGAAACCTGTTTTCCAATGTCTCTAACTGATACATGAAGGAGTTAAACATAAAACTTTTCTATATAGTATTAATGGAATTATGCAAGAAAGAGTTTTTGTTGTACATTGTATTTGTGCATGTGTTTTACCAGCAACAGGAAGACTTAAGCCCAAAATAGATGGGCCAAAAGTGCCACCTTTGGGCCAATCTGGGGGTGTGGTGTTCATGCCCCTGGACCAAGCCAAAGCCACACCATGGCCCAAGCCCAGCTAGTAAAGGAGTGCAAAAGAAGTGTTCCTTACCCGTGTTTCCCCATTTAAGCATAATAATGTATACATAAGAGCTTTCAGCACTATTCACATTTCAGTTTTAATTATAGCTTGTTATTAATATATCATACTTATTGCTGATTTCTTTAAAAATAACTTTAAGTTCTTTTAAATAACAATATATATAAATCTTTCTGTCATCTTTCTCATCCATATATGCTATTATTATATTCTGGCCTAGAACAAGTTCACCAGGAGGGTTTCCCATCTATTGTGCCTGAGAAGGAAGAGGTGCCCTTAAAATAAGTTGCAGTTGATCCTGTGGTACAACGATACTGATCAGCTGCCTGCCCATTAGCCATTTGTGCTGTAATGGGCTCATGATGCATTAAATGTAATCAGTGAGTGAATTATTCAACAGTGCTGCTTAAGCTATCTTATAAAGAGAAATGGCAGGGTTTTCCCAATTGACCAGGAACCGGCACCATATTTGTGCCCATTGACTACAACAGTTTCTTTCTTTCCTACAAACTCTTGCGTGGACTATCACTAGTCCACGGATGACCACTTTGTATAGCACTGTTGTACAGCATTCAGAGGCTCACTTGCAGAAGGGCCTATAGCTAATGCATGGAGCAGGTGTCAGGATCAATCCCAGGCATCTCCAGTTGAAAGGATCTGTGTGACATCTTCAAGAGCTGTTGCCAGTTACAGACTAGACAGTAATAGGCTAGATTGGTCATTGGTCTAGATCGGCATAAAATTGCACTCTTTCAACTGTGAAAAAAATAAATAAAACTGAGCCACATGACCATCCGTAGCACACGTAACATAAAGTGGCCATTACTTTTGTAGTCACACCTACAGGAATTTATTTAAGGCCCAGTTCTAATTTTAGTTATATATGCAATTTATGGTGATACATGCTTGCAGAGTTAGAAAAAAATTATTTCAACCTTAGATGTGCTTAACTGTCCATAGTATCAGGCTGCAGGTATGTTTGATTTCAACATTTGTCTGAACCTTGTCTCAAAGGGATTGATGATTCAGGCTCAAGAGAGCTTAAGAAAAACAAAGTAAGTTTTTCAGCATCAAGTATTGTTAACAGCTGCCTTGTACTGGACAGGGTTTCTCACACAGTTAAATTGTTTCAGTATGAGAAGCTAAAATCTTTACAACCTCATGGCATATTAAATTCAGAACTGCTACTTGATGTAGACTTGCCAAGCAAAAATTTAAAACTCTTAATTTCCCCTGGAAATAGAATTGTACTATACTCAGTTCTTCCATATTTGGCATAAAATATCTCCCATAGAGATCTAAGACTTCTAAATAATGTGTTTAGAAATCCAATCATACATTTTTATTCCTTTAGCACAAACATTTGGAAATGATTCCTGAACTGTTTCTTTAAAGGTATTTGATGAGGGGAAGTATTGAAGATGTTTTCTACTAGTGACTAGTACACTCATTCTATGTAGCTCTATGATTACATGTGGCAAAGTGATACTGATTTCAGTACAAGCTGAAATGCAATTGGAAATTGTACAAGGTCAATTATTGTGTGTATGTGCAAAAGTGTTAGCATGTCGATAAGGAACTGCAATCAATGTCATGTCAATTAAGCATCTTGCATACTTTTATTTGACAAATGCACCAAATGTTTATAGCTCCTAAGGAGGTAATTACAGTGCATATCAAAGTCATTTAAAATTTTAAATGTACCATGTAAATAAATGAACATTTGAGCAAACTTCATGCTTGGGTAATCTCTCTTCTTTTCTAGAATGAATAAAAAGGCTTGTGTTGAATGCTTTTAGCTGATATTGCCTAAGATGACCCACAAAAGTGTTAGATATAAAGCAATCAGTTCACTAAATATGCAATAAAAGTGTTTTTACTGGTAGACTGCAAGAGAAGGTAAACAAATGATTTTCAGAAAAGGGCAAGATACAAGCAAAATGTGATAGACCGTTTGCAAACATACAGCATAGACTTCTTTCATTTTAGGGGGGGAGTGTTGCAAGCATAACCCATTTACATTTCGGGGACTTGTACTTATTATACTATTCTGATGTTATATCAGAATTAATGGCTAATTTCCAATAGTGTTCTGTGCTTTTAAAATGGTGAATTGATGGCATAACCATTCAGCATCCTGATGCCTTGCAAATAACTCTTTTTCTATTCAGACCTAATGTCTTCTTTATTTTGTAACTGCCCTTGAGTCGATCTTGACTCATG
The DNA here is from genome assembly GCA_026167975.1 of Phrynosoma blainvillii. NCBI lineage: Eukaryota > Metazoa > Chordata > Lepidosauria > Squamata > Phrynosomatidae > Phrynosoma > Phrynosoma blainvillii. The sequence goes on along the minus strand of JANUYF010000002.1, from coordinate 351,804,190 downwards.
GTGACCCTATGGATGAGATATCTCCAAGACCCTCTGTCCTCCACTGCTCTGCTTAAATCCTGCAACCTCATACCCATGACCTCCTTAATAGAGTCCATCCATCTAGATGTGGCCTTCCTCTCTTCCTACTTCCTTCCATCTTTCCTAGAATCTTCTAATGAGTCTTCTCTTCTCATGATGTGTCCGAAATACACCAGTCTCAGTTTGGTCATCTTGGCTATCAGGGAGGTTTCCGGTGTGATCTGCTCTAGGACCCACTTGTTTGTCCTTTTGGCTGTCCATGGGATCCTCAGCACTCTTCTCCAGCAGCATATCTCAAATGCATTGATTTTCTGCCTATCATCTTTCTTAACTGTCCAGCTCTCACATCCATACATGGGAATATGGAATACAATGGCTTGTATGATTCTAACTTTTGTGCTGAGTTGTATGTCTCTGCATTTTAGAATCTTTTCTAGTTCTTTCATAGCCACCCTCCCCATTCTTAGTCTTCTTCTGATTTCCTGATTGCAGGCCCCATTTCTATCAATGTTTGATCCCAGCTATGGGAATTCTTTTTCTATTTCTTCATTGTCTAGGTTGAACTTGTGAAGGTCCTTGGTGGTCATTATTTTTGTTTTCTTTATATTCAACATTAATCCTGCCTTTGCACTTTCTTCTTTGATCTTCCATATTAAGTGTTCCAGGTCTGTGAGGTTTTCTGCTAGTATTATGGTGTCATCTGCATATCTTAGATTGTTGATATTCAATCCTCTGTTCTGTTTCTCTGTGTTCTGTTCTGACAGTAGCCTCTTGTGCTGAGTACAGATTCCTCATCAGGGCTATCAGGATGTGCTGGCACTCCCATGTCTTTAATGGAGTTCCATAGCCTTTCATGGTCTATGCAATAAAAGGCTTTGCTATAGTCTATAAAGCACATGCTGATTTTCTTTTGGAATTGTCTGGTACACTCCATTAGCCTTTGTATGTTTGCAATGTGACCCCTAGTGTTTCTTTCTTTCCTGAACCATGTTTGGACCTCTGGGCTCTCTCTTCCCTTGTGTGGTTGGAGTCTGTGTTGCAGAATTTTGAGCATTGTCCTATAGTTGCTGCAGTCTCTTGTGTCTCCCTTTTTGTGGATCGGGATGTATATTGATCACTTCCAATCTGTTGGACATCATTTTGTTTTCCATATCTGTTGACATATGTTGGCTAGCACTAGAGTTAACTCCGTCAATGTGGATTGCAGCAGTTCAGTTGGAATATCATTAGTTCCTGGTGATTTGTTTTTTTTGCTATTTCTCTTATTGCAGTTTCCACCTCACTTTTTAGGATTTGGGGTTCATTATTAGGAGGTGGAATTTATGAAATCACTCCTTGACATTAGAAGCTACTTTCACTTTCTTGCAATTATTTGGCTTGGGAAAGTTCTGTTAGTTACTGCTTATCTTTGTCTCTGTTCTCAGCTCTTCAGAGATACATGACTGCAGAGAGTTGCCTTTGAACAAGTCCAGACTTGTAATACTAGAGCACCATATATTTGGCCCTCTTCCATTCATTGTACAAGCCATGGTTCCAAATGTTAATTAATCCTTATTAAACAATTTAAAATATCAACTGGAGATTAAGTTATCAAGGTCTATAGCTGTCAAGGCCAATCTCTTTCACATACTACAGGAAGATGGGAAATTAATTGTTGCTGGATAACTGCATGATACTCTTTATCCGGATGAGATGGGAAGACAGATTGCCCTGTTGTAAGGAAAAAGAAAATACCTTGGGCAGATAGATGAACATGCCTCTCATACTGGGAAAAAACTGTGTTAGAGAGAGAGAAGACCTAAATTGGGCAAACACCCAGATAGGGAAAACACATTGTATGCCCACAAAAATTGACACTTTGAACTCAAGAGTAGTAATGTAGATACAATTCTGGTTATTTAGGTTTCTAATCTTACATGCTTTTAAAAGGGAGTGTATCCAACTCTATTGCCATTCATGTGAGAACTGTGACTAAGAAAAATTACTTTAAAGATCACAACTTCCACAGTTGTCCAGCTACCACATTAGGAATGGTGGTCCAAGAAATAACTTGTCCAAAGTTCTGGTCAAAACATTTAAATAATGGCTATAGATCTGAATGTCGTAATTATAGCTAGGACTTCCTCAAATGGGTGTATATATCCAGCTCCACTCTTAAATGCACTCTTTCTTCTTCCTCCTCAAGAAAGAAGCCCTTGGTGATATAATACAGGCAACCAAAATGTTTGGAGTGGAGCAGAAAGGTGACTGACAGACTCCTGATCACCAGGAGCCTTTCACATAATCCAATTACAGCATTATGGTTCTATTTAAATTGTCATGGCTGCATGTCTTGGAATCCTGAAATCTGTAGTTTGGTGAGTTCTCTGGCTAAGAATTCTAAAGCCCCTCCCTAAACTGGAAATCCCAGGGTTCCATAGGAAGGGACCATGACAGTTAAAGTGGAATCACAGTGCTATAACTGTAGCGTAAAAGGCCACCAAGATGGTAGCATCACATCAGACACCACATGGAGACAGTCATCCAGTGTTCGTCCATGTAATAATGGTAATCCTGCAGAAAGAAAACTAACATGTCTGATAAAAGGCTAGACTGGAATCTTTCTCAACTTTTGTGGGGTGAGGATTGTGGCTTAAAGGCTACTTATAGCCATATGTGATTGCTTGCCCCATTGTGCAGGATTTTTAGATTCAAATTTTAAAACCGACATCCATAATAACTAAGCAAGAAATTCACTAATGTAAGGATTTGATGTTACATATTGTGCCTCTTTATTAAGAAAAACAAATTACAGCACAGAGAAGTTATTATTTTTTCTGGTTTCTGCTTGAATGAGCATTGCGAAACATTGAAAACAAACTTCGATCCCTATGGAATACTGGTTGGGAAAGGTTTGGGACTCCCTTCTCATGGAAAAAAAAAACTAATTTACAAAATACAAAAAAGGTAACACATAGTCAAAAATCATGTAGTAGGCAACAATATTCCTAATTCTCCCTCTATATGTATGTTTGTATGTGAAATCAAACACAATACATGGACATACCACCCAGCTAGATTAGATTATACGGTGCAAGGACCTTCATTGTTCCAACAATGGAAAAACCAGAAATGTGTTTATACTTTGGATCGCCACTATCTCTTCTCAAACCAGGTGCAAGGATTTGGAGTAAACCTCAATGCTTTCTGGTTTTACGTGCACTCTTTATTCTTGAGTTGATTTGTTACTTCTAAGTAGCCCTTTTACCTGAGAAGTCTGGAATCTGCTATCCAATGGCTTATTGACTCAATATTGTTGCTATGTGCCTTCAAGACAACTCCAACTTACGGTGACCCTATCCTAGGGTTTTCTTGGCAAAATTTATTCAGAGGAGGTTTACCATTGCCTTCCACTCTGCGGCTGAGCATGAGGATTAGAACCTAATCTTGCAGACACCTAGTCCTACACACCAAACCACTATACCCCGCTGCCTAACAAATGACTCAGTAGCACTTAGGGAATCAATGTAATACTGCAGGCTGCACACAGCTTTTAATTTATTCACATTAATCATTTCTAAAGCAAACTAACCCTGAGATAAACATGCTCAAGATTTCCTTAGTATGCATACCAGGTTTGTGAGGTCTAGGTTTTACGATTTTTGAGTTATAGTGGACAGACTTATTTATAGATCCCATGTCCTAGGCAGTCAGCATTGTGATTCATAGTTTTAGTCTGGTCCAGAGGGGGGTAACTGGAGAAGACTAGGAGGCCGCATTATCACTCTAGGAGACCTTGGAGGGCCACACCTGTTCCTGCAAAAAAATATCAAATTTTCCCCCAAACACCTTCTATGGGGCATGAAGGCATGTTTTGGGGCCTTCCTGGGATCCTAGTGGGAATTTCAGGACATTTTGAAGCAGAACCTTTTCTTTAAATTTTTGTAAATTTTCCATTTGACCCAGGGGACATCAAACATGGAGAAATGCCCTTTACTCCGTCTAGAGATAATTTTGGGGTATGTTGGAGCAAACAAAGTTTTACAAAAAATGTTTGACCCCTGGGGGCCACAAAATCAGCTTGAGAGCCTCATGCAGCCCGCAGGCGGCACTTTCACCACCCTTGGTATAGTCAGTGCTATGACACAATAGAACTATAACGAGATATTGACTGTGAAGTTGTAGGCTTTCATGGCCGGCATCCATAGTTTTTTGTGGGTTTTTCAGGCTGTGTGGCCATGTTCTAGAAGAGTTTCTTTCTGACGTTTTGCCAGCATCTATGGCTGGCATCTTCAGAGAAAACTGGAATGGAAGAGAATGGGTCTATATATACTGTGAGACCCTGGGTAGGGAGGAGTGGTTCCCAGGTGAACTGTGTGTTGTTCTGTGTTGAATAAGTATTGTTCTGTTGTTAATGGCATGGCTCCAGGGTGGGAGGAAATGCACTCAAGGTTATTGTCTTCTAATCCCATGTAAACTGTGTATTGGAAGAGGAATTGAAGCACCTAGACCGGGCTCTACAGGCAAATGGTTACTCCAACTCAGACATCAGAAGGGCTGCCAGACCCAGAAAAACCCAGAGGACTGAAGACAAGCAGCCACCCAAAGGGAAGGTATTTTTACCATATATCAAAGGAGTCACAGACAGAATAGGGAAAGTAGTGAGGAAACACAACCTCCAAATGGTTTACAAATCAACCAAGAAAATCCAACAAATGCTGCGCTCAGCGAAGGACAGGAGAGACCCTCTCACAGCTGCAGGAGTTTACCACATACCATGCGGCTGCGGACAAGTCTACATAGGGACCACCAAACGCAGTGTCCAAACACAAGTCAAGGAACATGAGAGACACTGCAGACTGGGCCAGCCAGAAAAATCAGCAGTAGCAGAACACATTATAAACCACCCTGGGCATAAAATGCTGTTTGAAAACACTGAAATTCTGGACCATGCCAACAACTATCAGGTCAGAATGCACAGGGAAGCCATCGAAATCCACAAACACTTGGATAACTTCAACAGGAAAGAAGAAACCCTTAAAGTAAACAAGATATAGCTACCAGTCCTACAAAATAAGAAAATCAGCACTCAGCAAATGCAAATGGGAAACCAACCAGGGTCAGGGGCTTTCCCAGCAGACAATAGCAGACAGTCTCCTTGATTGCATATCCTTACCTGGAAGCCATGCCATTAACAACAGAACAATACCTATTCAACACAGAACAATACACAGTTTACATGGGATTAGCAGACAATAACCTTGAGTGCATTTCCTCCCACCCTGGAGCCATGCCATTAACAACAGAACAATACCTATTCAACACAGAACAACACACAGTTCACCTGGGAACCACTCCTCCCTACCCAGGGTCTCACAGTATATATAGACCCATTCTCTTCCAGTTTTCTCTGAAGATGCCAGCCATAGATGCTGGCGAAACGTCAGAAAGAAACTCTTCTAGAACATGGCCACACAGCCCGAAAAACCCACAAAAAACTACAGATATTGACTTATAGTTTTGTTATGACCTGTGGTCAATATGAAACCTCTACTTTCAGGGCTGCCAGATTGAAAACTGAAACGGGTTCCTGTACCTCTAATAGCTGTGTGGAAGGGAAATTTCAGCAAGCATTGCAACCAAGTAACAAGCAATACCTGCTGAAATTCCCCTTTCCACACAACCATTAAAGATGCAGTTATCACTCTGACAATCTTATACTGCATATGTCAGGATGTGTTTAAAACTGTCAAAATGTGTAAGAGATAGACTAGAGAGTGCACTTTGTTTCATACAAAAGCTATGCAGTCACTAGAGGTGAGCTACTTAAATTGGGTCCCTTCTAGGAGAAAGGCAGCAAATAAAATGAATTAATGAATTAAATGTGCCATCTCTCATTAAGCCACCAGCTTTCTTCAACCTAGTGTCCACCAGATGTGTTAGGTCATGTCTTATCATTCACAACTAGCATGGTCATGTTCTCTGGGAAGAATTGTATTTGAGTGGAATAGCATCAGAAAAAGAAGGTACCAGTTGAGTAGGTGATGTGTGCATCAGCTTTGATTTTTCACCTGGGAGATATTTCACCTCAATGCCCCTAAGAACTGAATAGAGCCAAACTGCTTTGAACTAAAGATGTTCTTCCAAAACTTTGTAACACCCACAGCCATTACTTCAACACTCAGAATCATGTCAGAGCTGTTTCCATTTCACCATAGTGTGTTCATAACCAGTTAGTCAAAATCCCCTTAATGTCAAACTAAGAGCGCCAGCATGGCATAGTGGTTTGAGTGTTAGACTGTGACTCTGGAGACCAGAGTTTGATTTCCTGCTCAGCCATGAAACCCACTGAGGAGTCCCATGTTCTCAGCCTCAGGGAAAGGCAATGGCAAACCTCCTCTGAACAAATCTTGCCAAGAAAACCCCACGATAGCCTTTTGTTGTTGCGGTTAACCGCCCTCGAGTTGATCCCAACTCATGGTGACCTTGTGGATGAAACATCTCCATCTTCCACTGCTCTACTTAGGGTCACCATAAGTTGGAAACAAACTGAAGGCACACAACAGCAACAAGAAAAGAAAAACTACTGTAAGGGTGGAAAGAAAGTACAAGGATCAATGTGGGCAGAGGAAAATAAGCCAAAACTGTCTGAACTCAGCATTGAATGACTGCAGAAAAATGGGGGAGAAAGGACAAGTTATTCAAAATTTGCAGCTTGTTCAAAGACTTAGCTAGATCTAGGTCCCTTATCCATTAACCTGACTACAAAGTCCCTGCACACACTGACAAAAGGTTAAATGAATACTACTGCATTTCATAGTGTGTGTTACCATTGATAGAACAACTCAGGTGTCCATGACTGGGGGAAAAAATTTTCAGGCAGACCTCAAAAGAAATGAATAATATGGACATTTTGTCATTACATGTAAAATCATTGATATATAATGGGGTAAGAATAAAAACAATACACGACCAAAGACCCAGTAATACTCAAGTTTCAGCAAAGAGAAAATGGAAGTCTTTGTTTTTCTTTTTTTAAAACCTAACTATAAAGTTAAAATATACATAATGAAATCTTAATAACCTGAATGAGTTTCTAATATCAATAGCTTAAAATAGCAATGGATCATTATGAGAGATTATCATGAACTACGTCAAATTAGTTATTAGGCATAGATTAAGTTTGTGAGCCAGAGTAGTGAAGTGGTTTGAGCATTGGACTACAGAGACCAGGGTTCGAATCCCTGCTCAGCCATGGAAACCCACTGGATGACCTTGGGCAAGTCACACTCTCTCAGCCTCAGAGGAAGGCAAAGACAAGCCCCCTCTGAATGAATCTTGCCAAGAAAACCCTGCAATAGGGTTGCTTTTAGGGTCTTGAAGATAGATGACAACAAAAGGTTAACTTTAGTTAATAAACCACTTTAGATGTTTTTCAAAGTAGCCATTTCTAGAGTCTCTGTATCATCCAATGGGGCTTGATGACTGGATTGAAGATCAGTTACATTATTGCAAGGCAAACTTCTTAAAGGCCCAAACTGCATAATAATTCCCAATAGTGCTGCCCTTAGGAAAGGCTCTTTGTCAACCTGAGAATAGGACAAAATATTTATAATAGCAGCTTGTTGTGGTGATGGCTGTGCATGAGGTAACATTTGATAAGATCAGCTGAGCCCTTTTGCTTACATTCCAAACATGGCTCATGGAAAGTTACTGAAACTGGGACTCAAAAACAGAGTAAAGATTGTAAGAAAATATGACTGGTTGCCACACAGGAGTTTTGGCTGGGTTTGTTTTGGTCACAAACATGAAACATTGTGCTGAGTAAATGTTGTTCTTTACGCAACAGGAAGATGCATTCTGTGCTTCACACTGTTTTATCTTTGGTGTTGGTTTTACTTTTGATTTTATTTCATGCTGCTTGAGGCATCTAGAATTATCCAGGAAAGCAAAAGGAAATGCATTTCTGTGCTCTAAAATTTTGATCCAAAATCTCAAATTATCTCCAGTGGAGGGCTCCTAGCACTATCATGAAAAGGCACTATGTACTTTCCCTGCATAATGGATTTTTATGGTTAAAAAATAGAAGATAATGGCAGCTGTGGTGGGAAAATATAGAAGATGAAAGATTATGTTGTCTGGTCCTCCCCACCCTAAAACTGTATGGGTTTATTTGCATCATACAGTTATATCAGTCTGATACTACTTTGACTATTTTGGCTGCATCATAAGGAATCCAGGAGTTTGTAGGCTGGTGAGGTATTCTGATAGAGTTTTGACAAGCCAACAATTTATTCATTGCAAGTATCACCTTCATACAACCAGAGAGGAGACTGTATATATAGACTTCACCAGATGGTCAATACAAAAATCAGATAGACTATATAATTGGAAGCAGAAGATGGAGAAGTTCCATTCTCTCTGAAAAAGACTGGGAGGAGATTGTGGCATAAACAATGAACTGCTAATATCAAAAATTAGAGTAAAACTAAAGAGGAACACCAAACCAACCATAATGCCAAAATACGATCTGAAGGACATCCCAGCAGAATTTAAAAATAATGTGAAAAACAGATTTGCACTACTGAGCCTAATTGACCAGGAACCAGACGAACTATGGACAGAGGTCAGGTACATACTCAGAGAAATTCAGAAAAATGCTATTCATAGACAAAAAGAAAGAGGAATCATGGATAACAGAAAAAAAGCACTTCACTCAATAAAAGACAGATGAGGAGGAAAGGGAGAGAGTAACAAAACCAGATTCATGAATGCAACTGTCCAGTGTTTAGTACATAGGGAAAAAGAGAATTATTATAATAACAATTACAGAGAAATAGAAGAGGACAACAAAAAGATATGACAAAAGCACTCCTCCACAACTTCAGTGAAATAAAAAGGAATTTCAGACTAAATGTAGGGATGCTGTATGATCAGCAGAGGAACATAATACATTACCAAAAGACACAGAAGCAATACACACAAAAAAGATGAAAGAATTAATGACACATGGGAAGAAGAATCATATGAAGATGAACCTCAAATTTTTGAAAGGGAAGTGAAAGCTGCACTAAAAGAAATTAAGTGGTCTCAGACTGGATTATTTCTGCAGTGTGTTTTGGACCAGAGTTATTGCAGATTATGGAGACGAATTCGACTTCAATTCAAACTCCTCTATGCTGAGGAGAAAGGGATTGAGGTCTAAGCCAGTTTAAATCTATAGGGTAGAGATGCATTCAAAGTCCCTGAATATAGTCCTAGAGTTCTCTAGCAAAAGATTCTAGGTATCTCATCAAACTATAAATCCCAGGATCCCTTAGGATTAATTCATAAGAAAGTGGTATGACACTGACATAATGGTATAGTGAAGACACATGCACCCTGTGAGGAAGGACTTCTGCATGATGAAATCCTTACCTGAAAGCATCCTCAGTCAAGGACAGATGTCTGCAAAGGTGAAAAACTATGTCCCTCATGTAATAGCCATGGAGATTCCGTCTAGATAGAAATTATAACACCAGTGGTTATGAATACTATTGATTCACTGGTGATTTTGGCGTATTGCTCAAGCCCCAAAGAAAAGTGAAACTACTTGCATGAGATCAAGGATGTCATTCTTTTTTTCTTGAACAGCAGCTCTTAACTGTTACCGTGCTGCATAATCTCCCTCGTTCCATTAAAGGGCTTGCAGAGGAGTGTTGTAATACGGCGCTAATGTTTCTTCTCTGCTACGGTTTCACCAAAACTAAAGTTACTATGCTGGATTAAGAAGATCCTTGATTGGTTAATGATATGTCACACTCCTTTTGTCCTCTTGAGAGCAATTGTTTCCTGTCCTTATTGGACAATACTGAGATATAATATAATACGTCTCAGCCACCAGGAAAAAATGTTAAAAGATGGATGAGCCTTGTCAGTTCCTCCACGGAATGACAAATTGGCTCTGTTGTTCTGAAAACTAAAAAGGAGGAGGAGAAAGCTCTTGCTCTCCTTCTCTTTTCTCCCCTATCAGCCTGGAGGTTGTCTGAGAACTTGCTGTCACTAAAATCCTATGGTAATAGCCCATAGCAGCAAAGAAAAGTTATCTGCTGGAGAGAGGGTGTTAACTCTCATTGTATTCATAAATTTTCTGAGGTGCTGTATATTAATACTTTAAGGACAATTGATTCATCACTGTTTTTCCATCTCCTTCAGTGCTACCACAACCGTGTAAGAGAGGAAGGGATGAGGAGTAGGGAACAGCACCCCAAAATGGAAAAGTGGTGAAAGAGTTCAAACTGATCCTTGACATTAGTAACCTATTACAGCCTGGGAGGAGTTGGGACACTCCCAAACCCTCCACTGTATGTATATTGTTCTACCCTGATATTGGAAACTGCTTGTTTCCATATCTGCAGGCAGAGTGTCAGAAATCACATGGGTGCAATGGATTATTCCAGAATGAACCTAATCCAATCTGTGTACAAGATGAAAGCAAATGCTTTTCTTTGAACAAAATTGCCCTAGGCTGGTCCAGGTCAAAGATCACTAAATATCTAATTGAAGCATCATTAGTAAGAGCAAAGCTCATCACAGGCCTTCCATCCTTTTAATCACAGTTCAGTCAATGAAGATTGGTGAGAGCTCAGTGAGCTAATATTCTACAAAACTTAACTGTTAGTTCACAATAGAAATAGACTCTCATTATTGAAAATACTACTTAGTGGGATAGACCCGCTGATGCAGAGCTTTTCCGTAAGCTGTTGTGATGATGCTATTCTTTTTAGCTGACTCTCAAAGAATCAAAATCTACGATTGCCTATAAACATTTAATAATTCCGCAGGATTAGAATTTAGTTATTCCACATGATTAGAACAATTTGTGAATAAAATGGCCCACTGAGAATTATATTCAAAACATGAAGTAAAACAGTTTGATTGAAGATTTTTATGCTTTGAAAAATTTGGTTCCCAGTTTTGTGACTGCTGAATATTAAAATAACCTTTAAAATGATTTATTTGAGCTCTAACCAGGTGGTCAGCAGCACATAATGTAGCTAGTAGGGGAAAGGATTGGGAAAATCACAGTATCACAACTGGATTTTTAACAAAATGAAATCACTGAAAGGAAAATTCATAGAACAAATGTGGATGCTATGTTATTAAACAACGAAAAGCAGAGTGCTGGATAAGTTCTGAGCTTTCACTGAAGTAACTTATTAACTGAAATCTCTGCATCAAAAGGCTGTTCTATATGAGGAATGAAAAGCTGAATAAGAAGGTTGCAGTTAAAGGTCCAAAACACCCTCCAGAAATAATCCAGTTTGAGACTTTAACTGACCTGGCTCAATGCTAGGGAATTCTGGGAACTGTAATTTTGTGAGACATTTAGCCTTCTCCGTCAGGGAGCTCTGGTGCCACAATAAACTACACTTCCCAGGATTCCCTAGCACTGAGCCTGGGCAGTTAAAGTGGTCTCAAATTGGATTATTTCTGCAGTGTGCTTTGGGCCAAAGTAAAGTTTCTTACCCCAACTTTATTCTCACAAACTGAATTTTTGTGTGTATGCTTAAGTACAGGAAACCATTTAAGATGTGGTAATTTACCATGCCAGGCATGTGGTCACTTGTGGAATGTTGGCTGTCTATTGTCCATTTTATTGGTCAAGAGAACTTTATCATTCCTGTAATGAGACCTGTATGGTAAGAAAGAATTAATTTGACCCTAAGGTGAATTATGATTTAATTTTGGGATTTGGGCGAGTCCTTACCTATGTAAAACAATATTTGGTTTGCCTTCCATTTATGATTGAATATTAGCAATCAGTCTAACATGTTTGGGATTGTTAGGAGGCTTTACATATTAAGCAAAGATGATTTATAAAGATATGATCTGCTTTCAAACTCAAGTTTCTATAGCTGTCATTTTAAAAATTACACACTATAGGTATACATGTGGGAAAACTAAGGCTTTATTCTTTAAAAAAAAAACAGTGGGTATAGTGGTAATCCACAAAATCGAGTTCATTTTCAATTAAAATCTGCAACAAATATGGAAAACAAAGCAGTGACCCACAGACTGGAGAAGATCAATATACATTCATATACATATTCACAAAAAAGGAGACACACAAGATTGCAGTAACTGCAGTGCAGCACAGGACCATAGCATTAATTTCCAACTCAAGGAAAGTCATGCGTAAAATTCCACAGAAAAAAATCCTACCATATATGGAACTAGAAATTTCAGAAGTGGAAATAGGTTTCCGAAAAGGAGGAGACACTTGGCATCACACTGCAAACATATGATGGATAATGAAGTGCACTAGTTAATTCCAAAATAAAACTTGCATGTTCTTCATTAACCACAATAAAGCTTTTTACTACATAGACCATGAAAAACTATGGAATGCTCTCAAAGAAATGTCCTGATTGTCCTGATTCATAACTTGTACTCAGGACAAGAGGCTGCCATCAGAACTGAGTATGGAAGGAGCAACGGAATGGTTCCCAATCGGAAAAGGGGTCAGGCAAGCCTGCATACTGTCACTCTATTTATTCAACCTGTATGCAAAAAATGTAGTACACAGAGCAGGATTAGACTCACAGGCAGGAGGAGCAGAGTACACAATATTGCTAGCAGAAACCAACAAAGACATGGAGCAATTACTGAAGAAGGTCAAGGAGGAAAGTACCAAAGTAGAATTAATGCCGAACATTAAATAATAATAATGACCTAGGAAGATCTACAAGGATTCATCCTAGAGAAAATGAAATAGTCAAGGAGTTCCCTTATCTTGGCTCAAACACAGACCAGAATGGAGACTGCAGTCAAGAAATTAGAAGCAGTGGCGTGGCTGAGATTGGTACTACCCAGTGTAGAGGAGTCAACTGCCTTGCCCCCCACCCACCAGCCCGCCCAGGCCACTGCTGAGGCCACTGCCCCCTCAAAAGCCTTCAGGGTCCAGTAGGGTCTGTACCCTGAAGGTGCCACTCCTCCAGCCACACCCCCCCAGCAGCAGCTGCTACTGATAAAGGTGGCACTGTGGCCGCCAGATGGCCTGTTTAGGATCTCGTGTGACTGCTGGGCAAGCAGAAAACTACCCTTTCTTGCTTGCCCAGTAGCCATGCCAGTTGTCAGGGACAGCCAGGTGGAGGACTTGGAGGACTCTGAGGGGGAGGATGTGGGGCCTGATCCTAGCTTGATGCTACCAGCCCCCATAGACCTAGCTGAACCTGGACCTAGCTGTGTGGAACCCAGTGAGCAACAGCCCCTGCCTCAGCAGCCTAGCCTCCCTCCTCAGCAGCCTAGCCGTTCCCCAGCAGAAAGCCTTTCCCCAGCAGAGGTTTCATGCCAGGAAGAAGCAGAGGAGCAAGAGATTGAAATCCCTACCTTTGCTCAGAGGAGAACAGATAGGGAGGAACTGCGGCATTCTCGAAGGCTAGCTGAGAAACGTGCAGCTAAAGAGAAACACCTGGGGGAGAGGAGCTGAGGCTGGATAAGCAGCTGGGGAAAGCCAAGCTCTTTGTCAAGGCTTATCTTGGATTCCCCAGTGAAAGCTCTTGGCTCTCGGCTTGACTTTAGACTGCTTACACCCTGTGACCTTTGGAACGGCTCTGGACTACCTGCTCGTTATAACCCTGAACTTTGGAGTGCTCTCTGGACCTGACTTTCGGAACTCTTGGTTTGTTGATACGTCATTTGCAACTGGGTTGCTGTCTGGAAAGAGGCCTCTGTCTTTATCAGCCACGGGTTGGCAGCTTTCCTGGACAGACCCCTCAGAGTCCTCCAAGTCCTCCACCTGGCTGTCCCTGACACCAGTCCATCCAGGTGAACCCTCTGGGGCAGGGGTTGGCAACCTACGACCCGCGGGCCAGGTGCGGCCTGTGGAGGCCTTGGGACCGGCCCATGGCAGGTCCCGCCGCCGCCGCCGCCACCACCCCGCACGCGCCACCACACCACCCGCAAGCGTGCCCACCATTTGGTGTCCAAAATGGCACCTGTGCTCATGTGCGCGCGAACGCAGACGCCATTTTCTAAGGCTCCATGGCAGCTGCGCCGTGCAAATTCGCATGCCGCAGCTGCCGTTGGGCCTTCGGAAGGCCCCACCGCGGCTGCACTATGAGAATTCACACAGCGCAGGCGCGGTCGGGCCTTCCCAAGGCCCAGGGAAGGCCCCACTGTGACTGGGCCATGTGAATTCGCACGGCGCAGGTGCAGTCGGGCCTTCCACAAGGTTGCCGCGCTGTGCGCACATGCGTGTGCAATGTGGGGCGCCATTTTGGAAGGCCCGATGGCACCGTGTGCATGGGTCTTCCAAAATGGCGCCCCCCATGCGCATATGCATGCGGCCCCCACCCGGCCCCCCGGCAACAAAGGTTGCAGACCCCTGCTCTAGAGTGTCATCTGATGCAGTCTGCAGCCTCCTACTGATGCCACTGATTAGAAGGAGGCTAAGATTGGGAAGGTCAGCTATGAAAGGACTGGCTAAAACCCCAAAGAACAAAGATATAACTCTGAACACTAAAGTCAGGATTGTCCAAGGCTTTGTATTCCCCATCATCATGTATGGATGTGACAGCTGGACGGTGAAGAAAGCAGATAGGAAGAAAATTAATGCATTTAAGATGTGGTGCTGGAGAAGAGTGCTGGGATACCAAGAACACTCAAGAAGACAAATAAATGAGTCCTAGAACACATCAAGTCTGAACTCTCCCTGGAAGTCAAGATGAAGAAATTGAGGATGTCATACTTTGGCCACATCATGAGAAGGCACAAATCATTGGAAAAGACAGTAATGCAAGGAAAGGTAGAAGGCAGCAGAAAGAGAGGGGGACCACATGCCACATGGATGGACTCAGTCAGAGAGGCCAAGGACCTAAGCCTGTAGGATCTGAGCAGAGCGGTAGAAGACAGGGAGTTAGGATGGGTCACCTTGAGTCGAGATCAACTCGAGGGCAGTTAACAACAACATTAATGATAAACTTGTGTTTAAATTATCTCACTGCAGACTGACTGAGGGACTTACTCATTATCCTTCCAACACAAAACAATCCTTCTGCACTGACTGTTCCAATACAGGAGCAGAATAATCTTTATACCTGTGCAAAATGATTATGTGGAGCAACTTTCCAACTTGTGCAAGTGAGCTAGCTGCTACGACATTACCATATCCAAGTGTTTTTTTCTCAACCGCTGCCCTTTAACAGTATTATCAGAAAATAGGTGCAAAAATGCAGTGGGCTCTTATTATCAATGGATTTGAGCTTCAGCAGACAGTAAGCCCCATTGCTTTTAATGGATGATCATGCACACAGCCACGCCAGTGGCCTCGCACATATCACACTGCCATAGGAAACAACAGGACCTGGAATGGATCCCCCACTATTACAAAGGGACGACTGTAAACATAAACCTCAAATAAAGAAATAGGAGGGTTTCCACTTAGCAGTCAGCAGGATTTTTAAAAAATTAAATAGATGTCATGTTGCCCTGTGATGAAAAAACTGAAATTAAATTTTCTAGTTAACAATTTACCAGGATTATCATGGCAATCTTACTGTGTCCAGCTTCCGGAAGCCACATTTGACAATAATTCCACCCTCAGACACTTTGATCCATTTGCGAGCCAATTTACATATTAAGCAAAGATTATTTATTTACTTCATAAAGAGATATGATCTCCTGTCAAACGGCAGTTTCTGTTGCTGTAATTAGAAATTTCACACTATGTATATACATATGGGAAGACTAAAGCTCAGTTCTTAAAAACAACAACCGCAGGCGTAGTGATAAATTTGTGTTTAGATTATATCACTACAGACGGACGGGGGGGACTGATGTATTATCCTCCCAACACAAAACAACGCTTCTGCAGTGACTGACTGTTACAACATAGGGACAGAATAATCTTTGTAACAGTACAAAATGTTTATATGGCACAACTTTCCAGACTGTGCAAGCGAGTTAGCTCCAACTGTATTTCTCTCCAGCACTGCCCTTTAACAGCATTATTAGGAAATGGGTACAAAAACAAAAACAAACTTCAGATCAAGAAATAGGAGAGTTTCCACTTAGCAGCCCTTAGCAGCAACCATTTAAAAAGGGGGATCAAAGTTAATGATGAAAAAACAACAACAACCCTGAAATTAAATTGTTTAGTGGTTTGAGTCTTGGACTAGGACTCTGGGTTCAATTCCCTGCTTAGTCATGGAAACCCACTAGGTGGCATTGGGTGAGCCACATACTCTCAGCCTCAGGGGAATCAATGTCAAACCTCCTCTGAACAAATCTTGCCAAGAAAACCCCGTAATAGGGTCCCCGTAAGTTGGAAATGACTTGAAGGCAGACGACACACAGCGAGTTACAATTTACCAGGATTATCAAAGTAATCTTGTGATCAGCTGCTGGAAGACACATTTTACTATAATCCCCTCTCCCTTGCATCAATCTATTTGCAAGTGAATAATCACCAGTGATGCTGATGGAAAGGTAAATAATCAGGGCAAGAGTGTGGATGCTTCTGACATCCCTTGCAAGAGTTTTGCAGCTGCACCCTCCTCCTAAATTTTTAAGAGAAAAAGCCAAGAAAGGTGCACCAGGAGCAAGGTGACCAGATGTCCTAACTGCAAAGGAGTACAAGGAACTGAAAATGTAGGACAGTCATGAAAAAATGTAGGACACGACCAAATAAAAGCTAAGGGCACTTGTATAAATGTAAACTAATGCTTCTTAATAATGCTCAAAATGGAGGACATTTTGGAATTCCTCCTGGACATAAGGTTGAAGTGGAGGACATGTCCGGTAAAAGGAGGACATGCCTGGTCACAATTTGGGTGTGCATGTGTGTTAAAATGACAATTTTGAGACAACAACTCTCAGAACGCCAAATTCAACAGGTCCACTGGCTGTGTTTGCCAGGGGATTCTGGGAGTTGTAGTCAAGACAAGTAACTTTTCTTTTTCTTCCAGCTCAGAACAAGGGATGATGAGGAGCGAGGGAAGCAAACTTCTCTGCCGGGGGATAAACAACTGAAACTGTTCCTCGCGGGAAGAGAACGCATAGGCTGCATCTGCACTTTAAAAATAATCCAGTTTGTCACCACTTTAACTGCCAGGGCTCAATAACACTACAGTAAACTGAGGTCTGTAGCTGTTTGAGACATTTTGCCTTCTCTTTCAGAGAACTCTGGTGCCATAACATCCTACAAATCCCAGAATTTCATAGCACTGAACCACGGCAGTTAAAACGGCATCAAACTGGATTATTTCTTCAGTGCGGATGCAGCCCCAGAAGCAATAGCATCAGCAATAACATTTCCAAACTGCTTATCAGTGCACTTAGGCACTCCCTAAGCACTTTATAATGTGTAGACTAATTTCCTCAAAGAGGCTGAAACAAGCCTGAGTTGAGCCTGAGACCCTGGCTGGGACTGAACTCACAACCTTCTGGTTTGTGAATGAGTGGCTGCAGTACCAGCATTTAACCACTGCGACACCATGGCGCTATTTCCCTGCTCTCCCTTGCCTCTCCTCAAGAAGCCGGGCTGGCCGCCTTGAGCCAGGCCGTGACGTCATCAGGAGTGGGCGGGGCGATCCGAGAAAAAAAACAGAGGAGGCTCTTCTCGCCCAATCCAGAGCTGCGACTCCTCGCCCTCCTTCCTAAGGTTCGGGCAGTGACGTCACCGCCGCGGTCCTTCCGCCTCCGGCGTGCGTACGCGCGCGCTCCTGTGGCCGGCGGGAAGAGGCGAGGCTTGAGCGAGCGAGCCTCGGAGGCGCGCACGGCGACGGCTTGGGCGCCATGTTGGAAGGCTACTGAGCCCGGCCGCCGGGGATCTTCTGTGTGTGTTTCTGTCTATCAGTCCGCCATCTCTCTGTCCGTCTCTGTCTCTCTCGCACAGGCTCCCACACGCCTTCCTGGCCCTCGGGGGCGGCTGAGGCGGAGGCACGGTCGCTGTGGGGCTGTCGGAGGGCTTGTTCCCTGAGAGGGCCCCAGGAGGAGGACCATGGACGTCGAGAGGCTGCAGGAGGCGCTGAAAGGTGGAGGCTTTTTTGGGGGGAAAGGGAAATAAAGGGGGAGGGAGGGAGGCCTGGGCTGCTTCTGTTTTTGGTGTAGCCCCACGAAGGAGCTCCACGGAGTCTTTCCCTTTTTGGGTAGGAGGACAAGGCACCTCAAAATGGAGGGCATTCCAGGGAAAAAATGGAGGACCTGGCCCAAAACCACTCATAGAAATAGTAAACTCATGCTTCCTGGTCAGGCTCAGCATGGAGGACCTTCAAGAGAAAGGGAGGAGATGACTCAGTAGAAGAATAAAAAGGTCAAAACGCTTCATAGAGATGTAAATCCATGCTTCTTAGTCATGGTCAAAAATGGAGGACACTCAAGAGAAAGGGAGGACATGGCTCAATAAAAAGAATAAAAAGGTCAAAATGCTTCATAGAGATGCAAACCTGTGCTTCTTAGTCATGGTCAAAGTGGAGGACGTTCAAGAGAAAGGGAGGACATGGCTTAAAAAAAAAGAATAAAAAGGTCAAAATGCTTTATAGAGATGTAAATCCATGCTTCTTAGTCATGGTCAAAATGGGGGATGTTCAAGAGAAAAGGATAATGCTCAAAAGACTTCATGAAAACGTAAACTCATGCTTCTTAGTCAAGCTCAGCCTGGAGGACATTCAAGAATTGTGTAGGATGTGACCAAATGGAAAAGGTCAAAGCGCTTCATAGGAATGTGACTCCAATGCTTCTTAGTCATTAGGACATTAAAGAGAAAGGGAGGACATGGCTAAATAAAAAGTAATAAAACCTACTCAGGATTGTAAATCATGCTCAGGTCAGGCTCAAAATGGAGGACATTCAAGAATAATGTAGGATGTGATCAAAGAAAAGCTAAAAACAGTCATATATATATATATATATATATATATATACATTCATGCTTCTTAAGGCTTTTGCAGACTGCCAGAAATAGTGCAAATTGAGTCCACTTTAACTGCCTTGACTCAGTGCTAGGGAATCATGGGAACTGTAGTTTATTGTGGCACCAGAGCTCTCTGACAGAGAAGGCTCAATGGCTCAGAAAAAAAATAAAATTCCCATGATTCCCTAGCACTGAGCCAGGGCAGTTAAAGTGGACTCAATTTGCACTATTTCTAGCAGTCTGCAAAGGCCCTTAGTCATGATCAAAAAGGAGGACCTTTTGGAATTCCTCCTGGACAGAAGATGGAAATGGAGGGCAGGTCCTGGAAAAGGAGGAGGGCCACCTCTGGTCACCCTGTTTTTCCTTGGCAAAGAGGGGATGGTGGAGGCCCTTCCTTCCTTCCTTCCTTCTCTCTTTCCCTCCTTTCTCTCCATCAGACCCTGAGCTGATTTTTTTTTTGGGGGGGGGGAGCTTGTTGGTGTGTGTGTGTGTGTGTGTGTGTATTGTGTGCCTTCATTTCTGACTTATGGCAACCCTAAGGCGAGCCTGTCACAGGGTTTTCTTGGCAAGGTTTTTTTCAGAGGAGGCTTGCCATTGCTTGCCTCTGAGGCTGAGAGAGTGTGACTTGCCCAAGGTCACCCAGTGTTTCCATGGCCAAGCAGGGATTGAAACCCTGGTGCTTCCAGGAATCTTTGGCAAGGGTTGTCATTCAGGTACCCAAACATGCTTCCCCCCTCCCCCCACCAGAGGTTTCCCCTTCCAGCTAGTTGCGATACTCTTCCCTTAAAAGGGGCTTTTAGAGGCCTTTCCTAAACATTATCTAGACCTTTTCTGTGTTAGAGGTCTGTTTTGTGACTTCAAGTTGTTTCCGATTTATGGTGATTCTAGAGCCAAGCTATCATGGGCTTTTCCTGGCAAATTTCTTTAGAAAGAATTTACCACGGCCATCCTCTGAGGCTGAGAGCATGTGACTTGCTCAAGATCATCCAGTGGGTTTCCATGAGAGTCGTAGTCCAATGCTCAAGCCACTATGTTACACCTGAGTCTGTGCTCCATTCTAACCTTGCTACATTTTTCTCCCTTTTTCTTCTCATCCACTCCAAGAAATCACTGGACTGCACTCTTCATTCAGCTTGCTTTCCATCCAGAGGCAGGTGGCCTAGTATTAGGAACTAGCTTTGAAAGAGAAGTTCAATATCAACTACCCAGACTTAAGTTATATTTGAAGTCCTTTCAGAGGCCTGTTAAAGAGCAGGTCTGAGTGTATGTGTGTGAGAGAGTGAGTTTAGAATTTGGAGAGGGGAATAAGATGCTTAACAAACAAGGTGAGTTTTTAATAACTGTTATCTTGTTTTTCTGTCCTCTGCAGATTTTGAAAAGAGGGGGAAGAAGGAAGTGTGCCCAGTACTGGATCAATTTCTTTGTCATGTTGCCAAGACAGGAGAGACAATGTGAGTTTAATTGACTGATGGTTTCTTTCTGAACTCCCGGATAGGCCAGAGAGAAAGTTAGCAATCAAACACCTTTCATGTCTTGATCATTTAAATGTATATACAATTCCATATGAGCAGTCCAGCAGTGTAAGCATTTCTCAAGCTTCTCTAATTAAGCAACTTTCTTTTAGACTTTAAAAGCTGTTCATCAAAGATTGAGAAGTATCTTTCTGAGTGCCTTTGACTTTTTCTAGAGTTGCTTGTCAACTTTAATAGATTCTACTGAGTGCAATAAACTGGATGCTTTGTGTGTTTTAAATACTTATGGCCCTATTTTCATAAGCAAAAGTGCTCAGCTGTTGTATGTTTTGGCAGTCAGTTTTCAGAGTCGTAAGTTAAATTGGATTACAGACTTTGAGTCAGGTTGTTGCTGTCAGTAGTGTAAAAAGTTAGTCTATCTTGTCTTCTTAGATTTTGTCTTATAAATTAACACATACTAATTTGTTTTCTCAGGGAAATGTGGTTCCGTGTTTGTTTAGAAAAATTAGTTTGGTAGCATTAGATAAATATGTACACAAATATTCAATGTTTAGAACTATCTTGCTTAATAATTATGGGAACTATTCACAAAACACCCTCTGTGTGTTTATGTGCTTCTTAATTCAAAAATAAAACTTCATATAGAAATATTCTTAAGTATAAAGTTCTATTGCTCCTCTTCAGGCCCCCTTTAGATACAGGGAATAAATGATAAGAATGACTTTCTCAAGCCACATTCTCTGTTCTGTGTTGATTTTCCTTTCTTTTTCATACCACTTTCCCTTGTCATAGCATATCCTCATTCATCAGATGTGGACAACCATATCTGAAATGTATATAAATATAGAGATCCATAATATACTTTCTTAGATGACTAACAATTCTTTATTGGGCACATGGTCCTTACTTTGTGTAGGAGTTCCTTTACTTCATCTGGGATTTCAATTAGTGCTCATCTAGCTAACTATTTTGAAGGGATGTTGGTTCTTAACTGGAATGACTAGTTGTGTGATTGTGGAGGCAAGGACTGAGGTGCCAAGGAGAGAGAACCAAATGCTTGCTCTTCCAGATAAGATACATTCCTCTTACCCTGCTCATGGGTATGGTGTAGCTGAAGGCAGGAATGTATTGGTGGGAGGAAGGCTGTGTTAGTCTTTGGCGTTAAGGGTGAGGAGTTTGTGCTTGATCTGGGAACAAATGGGTAGTCAGTGTAGAGATTTAAGAAGGGGTCATTGAAGAAAAGGATGCAAGGATAAAGGTGAGGCTGGAGGATGAGAGAGAACAGTGTTAAGGACATAAGCAGCTGCCTTACACTGAGTTGATCCATTGGTTCATTTAGTGTTGTTTGCCAGTATTTCCCAGGGAAAGCTTGCCTTGCTCTGCATAGAGATGGAAGAGTTGTATCAATGTGCATGAAAAACAAGTCTTTTAACACTAAGGGGGGGAAGCAGACGATGGCGTCGGGGACACCGCGGGACGGTGCGCCGCCGGAGCGACGCAGCCACACCGCAGCGCACCGTCGGCGCCTCTGAAAGGAGCGCTAAATCAGCGCTCTTTTCAGAAGTCAGGGAAAGTGCGCCCTAAACGCGTAGAGCGCACTTTCCCTGGCTTTTCCGCCGCAGCGTGTGAGGACGCTGCGGCGGGAGGTTGCCCTCGGCGCGCCGGCCGTGCAGAGGGCCGGCAGCTCCGAGGGCAACCTCGGGAGGAGGAAGAGGCGCCGCTCGTGCGGCTGCCCCTCCTCTTCCCTGCCTCGGAGACGACCCTATTAGTCGTCTGCCGAGGCCCATAATTGATTTACTTCCTACATTGTTATCCCAGGTTTCCTCTGGTGGCCTCAAGTTGCAGAAGTCAGGGAAGGAAACATGTAAACACATTTGATTTTGTATCTGAATTATACTCTACTCATGCTGCTCTGACTTCTTTATTGCCTTGGCATTTAGCATAAAGTTCTCCAGTATGTGCTAATAGTGAGTGCTGTCCCTCCCTCCCCCCCCTTTTTTTTTGCTCCCATGTGCTTCAGGAAGAAATGCTTGTTTCAGTGAATATTAGCATACAGAATGCAACTGTGCTTTACTGCGTTACTCTGGATTTAAGGAAAAAAGCCCTGAAATCTTGTCTATTCTTTGAAACAAAAAGTTCCGCTCAATAAGAAAAGAGTTTCCTTCCAATTTTCCCTTATAAATGATAAACTTCATTACATTTTTGGCCCGAATAACTGTTAATTTGTTGCACACATCTAAACTTGAAAAAATTATAGTGGTAGAAATTTGGAAAATTTAGGGCCATTTAGCATCATAATGAAACGGCTGTTCTAAAAACCTGTATGTATGTCTTCTGCAGATGTACCTTTTATATTCTTTATCATAGTGTGGACAGTCTAATCTTATGTTACATAAATCTAGTTGTTGCTTTACTACCAGTATTGATCCCCCAGTGTTTTTGGCTTTTGGAAATAGATGTTTAAGAGATAACGTTTTTGGTATTTTTAGTTTCCATTAGGATGTCTCAGGACTATAGCAGATAGTTTTTAAACAACTGTTAGCACATTAATTTTAAGCATGGGTGGGTAAAGTGGTGCCCTGAGGCTGCATCTTTCTACAGCTTTCTAGATGTCTTGGGTGACCTGTTTTTCTGCCTCACCCCCCAAGGGTGTATAACCTCTCTTGGAAACTTCCAGGAGTGTAGATTCACCTTTTATAAATAAAATGCATTCTTCATTCCACAGTACTTACATTAAAAAAACTCCCAAAAACTGATTTTTGAAAATCAGAAGGGACTTCTGGCCACTTTGTTTTTGGAGAGGGCATTTTTTGTGGTCCCTGAAGGATTGCAAGGCCATAAAATTGCCCCTAGGCTCATATCTCAGGAGCCCTAGTGGCGCAGTGGTTAAACCCCTGTACTGCAGCCACTCACTGACAAACCAGAAGGTTGTGAGTTCAATCCCAGCCAGGGTCTCCATGATCAACTCATCCTGGCATCCTTCCGAGTTGCTAAAATAAGTACCCAGCTTGTTGGGAGCGATTAGCTTACAGTTGTAAACCGCTTAGAGACTGCTTAGTGTGGTATGAAGCGGTATATAAATGAAGCTGCGATTGCAGTTCTGTTTCCTTCACCAGTTTAATTGTAGTAAAAATAAAAAATTATTAGTGAAGCATTTCAAAAATAATTGTTGTTTTTATTTGAGTTGAGTATCCCCAAATGTAGAAGTTAAATATAATTTCTAAAAAGCACATAGGAATTTCCTGGAAAAAGAATTATAAAACTACCTTTCAGTTTTGAGACAATTTATTGCATTGTGTAAGTTCCAGCCGCCTGTCTAAAGACACCTGATCCTGGAAGCTGAGCAAGGTCAGTGCTGGTTAGTACTTGGATGGGAAACTGTCAATAAATACCAGATGGTGTAGGCTATATTTCAGAGGAAGAAACTGGAAAAACCACCTCTAGTATTCCTTGCCCAAGAAAACCCTAGGAAATTCATGGGGCCACCATAAGCTGACATGCAACTTGAAGGCATGTGCATACACACAAGTTCCAAACATGGAAAAGGGCTTTATGGTACGGTTGGGTTACAATTGTGAACAAAGGAGCACACATTTACTTTATTATAGTGCACTGAACTCTTTATTAATAGCAGATCAGTGTCTCATATCCTTAAAAAACTAAGGGTCTTTACAGACTGCCAGAAATAATGCAGCTTGAGTCCACTTTAACTGAGACATTGATCTCAGTTTTTTCTGAGACATTGATCTTCTCTGTCAGAGAGCTCTGGTGCCACAATAAACTACCATTCCCATGATTCCCTAGCATGAGCCAGGGCAGTTAAAGTGGACTCAAGCTGCATTATTTCTGGCAGTCTGTAAAGGCACTTAAGTTTCTGTTAAGTACATAGTTTTCAAAAACATTTTATTAAAAAATACTGTGAGCTGTCTTACTTAATATAGGCATACTTGGTTTAACAAAGGACGTTTTCACACTGGGCTTAAGGCAGAAGCAATCCTACCTCACTCTGGCCCCATGCCGGCTCCTTTGCCAGTGTGTTCAAACGCCGTCGCAGTGCCATCCCCGGCATCCAGTGCCATCCCCGGCATCATTCCGGGTCCTTTCTCCGCGTGTTCAAACGACGTCGCAGCAAGCCCCGCCCCATCCTGCCCCATCCCCGGCATCAGCCCCGTTCTTTGCAATTCCTCTTTTTAAAAGGAATTGCATCTGCCGCGGCCAGAATCATACCGGAATGATGCTGCTGTCACCGATCTGAAGCTGCAGGATCCATTCCGGTATGATTCTTTCATTGCTTCCATGTGGCTTTAGACCCCAAGTGTGAAAACGTCCAAAGCCTCTGACAAAAAAAGCCTCTTTTTACAAAGTTGTTTTATGCCCATGTAGCCCCCCTTTCATTATTGCCCTTCATGTAGCTAGAAGTTTTTTCGATGCATTTTCAGAATGGTGGAGGGATAGAGAACACATAGTTTTGGTATAAGGTTGCAGCAGTGTATCTGCAGTAAACAATGCAAGAAAATTTGAGCTGGTAAAGAATGGGATTCTGCTCTAGCCAATGGTGTAATGCAGGGGTAGGCAACCTAAGGCCCGGGGGCCGGATGCGCCCCCCCTAGGCCTTTGGACTGGCCCCAGGCCAGTCCTGCCACCGCCCCCCGCCGCCACCCGCCATGAAGATATTGATTATTCTTGCTATTACTTGTTCTTGGGGTTTTCTTGGCAAAATCTCCACAGGGATTTTGCCATGGCTTTTCTGGGGCTGAGAGAGTGTGCATGCATATTTTTTAATTTTTTTTTTTAAAAAATATTTTTATTTTTATTTTTATTTATTCATTTATTTTTGGTGCTTCGGCCCCCCAATTGTCTGAGGGACAGCAACCTGGCCCCCGGCTCAAAAAGGTTGCCTACCCCTGGTGTAATGTGTGTGCCTACAACAGACAAGGCAAACAGTGGATGCCTCCAGATTTTCTTACTGAACATACATTAACAGCAAAATAGAGACCATTTTTAAAAGAGTATAGATCTGTATGCTTGGACACCACAACAGAAATCATAAGAAAACTGGAGGCTGCTGAAAGAAAAACAGTAATACCTGGATGCATTTTGGGAGGATCTTTCAAGTGGTCTCTAGAAAGATCAACTTGTCTACTTCTCCAAGGCTTGGCTGAAATGGTTGTTTCTTTTCACATGTGCATATTATTAGGTTTGAACAGAAAGCTTGTTGAAACATTTTTGTGGTGTAGCAACCTATCCCTATTCCTTCTGTATCATTTCTGCATCTGGTACCATATTTTCTATTGAAGAAGTAAGTCAAAAACAAATTTATCTGAACCCAGTTGCTGATAGTATAAAGCAGGGGTAGGCAACCTTTTTGAGCCGGGGGCCGGGTTGCTGTCCCTCAGACAATGGGGGGGGGGCGAAGCACCATAAATAAACAAATAAATAAATAATTTTTAAAAATTAATTTTTTTAAAAAAAATAAAAAAATATGTGTGCACACTCTCTCAGCCCCAGAAAAGCCATGGCAAAACTCCTGTGGAGATTTTGCCAAGAAAACCCCAAGAACAAGTAATAACAACAATAATCAATATCATGGCGGCGGCGGCGGCAGGACCGGCCTGGGGCCAGTCCAAAGGCCTCGGGGGGCCGCATCCGGCACCCGGGCCTTAGGTTGCCTACCCTTTGTATAAAGGTTTATTTTGCCTTATACTTTCTTGGTTTAAAGCAGGAATAGGGAAGTTGTGGCTTTCAGGTGTTGGGTTACAGCTCCCATCAAGCTTTGCAACTGCTTATGTTGAATAGGCTGCAAGACACTGCAGGCCAACAGAATTTGAAGGACTGTGGGTTTCCTCATCCTGCTTAAAGGTATGATTTCTACATAAAAGCAAGTATGTGTGTCTATGGGGTGAAGCAAACAGCTGGGAAAGTGCGGCCTGAGGCCGCTCCAGCCGCAAGCAGATCGTGTCTATAGTAGTCTCACAGGCCTCTCTTGACAGTGAGCCGCAGCTGCTAGCCCCAAACCACACCAAAGGAGTTATTCTGGCTCCTTTTTGCTCTGGTTTAAAGGACCGGAGCACAGCCTTGGCATGGCTTCCAGCTGCATCATATAAATGGTGTGCCTCCAGTGTGACCAGAAGCCACTTTTTTTGGTCCAAGTTAGATAACTAGATTTTGTAAATCTACCTCACTTGTGGTAGTGTAATAATGCTCTAACTAAAATAATACCTGCTTGTAACAAGTAGCTGAACAGTTTAGAATTGTGATTTTCACAAGAAGCTCCCTTCTGTATCTCATGTGAAAAAACATATAAACTAGACTTGGGCTATCTGGTATTGTATAACACTCTAATTGCTTATAATTGCCTACACTTATTTCATTCAGCATTTGGCCTCACTTCAGAAGTATAGGTGTACACCCTCTGTATTACCACATGTTAAGAAAAATCTTGTTGAAAAGGAAATCTAGACAGGGATTTGAGGTGGGAGATAATTGTTATTTGTGCCTCCCTAATATTTACTATTTATATATATCATATGCCAACTTTCAACAGTTCTTTTGGAGTGAGGCTATTCAGTTAATGTCTGGAAGTTGTGGATGCCTGTGTCAGGGGAGCCCCAAAATAAGTTGTAGAAGTCTGTTCTTGAAGAAACAAAATACTGCTTGACTTCTTTGGCAAAGGAAGCACTACTGCTGTTGGAAAACAGGCCAAAGTTACTCATTGTAGGTATGCGGTTTTCCCTTGTGCACTCATAGTATGTATCTGGTTTTAACTATAGCAGGGGTCGGCAAGTTCCCCTTACCTGGGGCCGGGCCGGGGATCCCTGGGTCTTCCGCGGGCTGATGGTGGTGGTGGTGGAAATGGGGGTGCGCGCGGCCCCCGCTGACTGGCGCCGTCGCCACCACAGACCGCCGCCACCGCCATTTTGTTTTCCAAAATGGCAGCTGTGGCTGGTTCGTGCATGTGCAGGAGTACGTGTGGCGATGGTGTGGCGGCAGCGCACGCGGCGGGGGCCGGTCCAAAGGCCTTGGGGGGCTGGCCCTGGCCCATGGGCCGTAGGTTGCCGACCCCTGAACTAAAGTTTTTAGCCAGGTTTTTCTAGTTGTAAGCAGAACTGTTTAGCTTGAGTGGACACAATATGGCTTGTGGGCTGCATGTAGTCCCAAGTCCATTTTTGAGGCTTTCAGGGCTGTTTTTATTTATTTATACAGAATTTTCCCCTCCTTGCCATCTAGGGGATGTGAGTGCATGTTTTTGTTTTAGGCTGAGAAATGCTTCTTGTAAACTGTGTACATGTAACTATGAACATAACATTTTATAGTGGCTTCAAGCTTATCTCCTAGTTTGAAAAAGTCATTTTCTGGGTCTAACGAAGCTGGACCCCTCCCCCTAAAGGTAACATTTCTCCTACATCTCCATAGCACGCAGGGAGGCATTTGAGGATTTTTGTTAAATGTAACAAAATTAAGAAGGGGATTTGAAGGCAAGACATGGTGCTTGTTATCTATGGAGGTTAAGTCTGGTGAAGGTGTGTGTGGTTCCCTGACCTTAGATAGCTGCTCACCCCAATCTAACTTGTATTTAATACTTGTGCCTTTGTGATTCAATTTAGACATTTTAGATACTTGAATCTTGGCTCAAATCCAGAAACCATATTCAGGCTTTATCACACTATTTAATAAATGAGTACATTTGACCCTCAGCTTTCATGGGGGGTTAGGGTGCAGGATACTTGCAAAAGTGAAGAAACTGCAAATGTTTTAAGCCTCTCCCCACATGCCTGCTGCAGCAAAAATCCTTTCTCCAAGGCTAGGATGACAACACTGCTGCAAAAATCTCCTGTAGTGTTGTTGTCCTTCTCTCCTTCCTTTCCCTCCACATCTCTTCCCAGCCCATACCTCGCTCCCCCTTCCTTGATACCATGTCATCTCCCCACCTCCCTACTTCTCCACCACTCCCATATCTCAGCCATCTTCCTCTTCTTCCAAAATTTGGAGGTGAGTGTGGAGTTCCCATGTCTTTGTGGCTTTCCCTGGAGAGGAGCCCCAGCGATGGTGAGGGGAGGCTACTACTGTTTTGCAGCTGTTTTGGTGAGCAGGTGCAGATCTCCTGATACTTCTTTTGTAATGCAGCCACCACAGTGGCTCCTCACCAGGCATGCACATGCTCCCTTCCATGTCTCCTGGCTTAGCCACCATGCGGCCTGGGAGTGAGATGGAAGTGTTGTGATGCTGATATGGAGGGAGGGATGGGCTGGGAAAGGAGAAGGAGAGATGTGAGGAGAAGGAGGATGACAATGCAGGAGATTTTTGCAGCAGTGTCATCATCCTAGGTCTAGGAGGTAGAGGGGGGCAGCTATAAGCTTGCAAATAATCAACTTTGCAAAAGAAAAACCCACAAAAGTCGAGGGACTGGCTGTAAAGTGATGGACGGATGATAGGGACAGAAAAGATAAAGGTTGTAATTCTCTTTTAAAGTTCGGATCTATTCATATATTTCTAACCTTTCTGCAGTTGTACTTTTGTCTTACTATGTAATTTGCTTCTCCTCTTCTGCTGAAGAGCATCCAGTTTTAAACTTCCATTAGCAAATTCTTGGATTTCAGTAATGAACATTTTTCCCCCCATGATAATTTTAAAAAACTAAAACGTTTACCAGGATGTTATAGAAGAATCAGTACAATTCTTAACGAGTCAAGTATGAAGGTTGGGGAAGTTTGGTACAAGAAATGACATGTGGCTAGAAGCCATCATCATAAGACTCAAGGAATTGTGCAAAAGGTATGTTGCTTGTGTGGAGTGGTTTCACTAGGGGACTTTCATTCTGATTAATGAGGCTCAAATGAAAGATGCTTAAAAAATCCTAATAATGCAGCTTGAGACCACTTTAACTACCCTGGCCCAATGCTAGGGAATCATGGGAATTGTAGTTTTTTCTGAGACATTGAGCCTTCTCTGTCAACGAGCTCTGGCGCCACAATAAACTACAGTTCCCATGATTCCCTAGTACTGAGCCAGGGCAGTTAAAGTGGTCTCAAGCTGCATTATTTCTGGCAGTCTGTAAAGGCCCTAATACACAGTAGGGTTGTGACCCCATCTTGATTGTTGTTGTTTGTTGAATGCCTTCAAGTTGTTTCTGACTTATGGCGACCCTAAGGTGTTAACACGGGGTATTCTGGGTCTGTGTGACTCTGCAAGGTCACCCAGTGGATTTCCATGGGAGAGCAGGAAACTGAACCCTGATTTCCATAGTCCAAGTACTATGCTGAAACCACTACATCATGCTGGCTCTCCATCCTGATTGTAGTGAAAAGGAAAAATAAAAATAAGAGAAAAAATTACCATTATAGATTCAACTAAATAATCCTACTAATTACCTAAAACTACCAATAGCCATAGCCACAAATTATTGTATTGTTAGATGATTTTTTTTTATTGCTCAAAAGGGACATACATGAATGCCAGTCTTTCAGAGTCTTCAATTTGCTTATCCTTTAGAATTTGTTCATTTGGGCTATGTCAACAACCTGAATTTGTCACCAGTGCTCCAGTCCCTTTCCAAGTTTGAGCAAACAGTATTCTTGCTGTTGTTGTTATATTGAAGAGGTAATCTATATCTATTATCCAGTCCTTTATCCATAATGCCCAACAAAAACATTTCTGGTAACATTACAAAATCTAACTCTAAACATCTGTAACAAATAGCAGTAACTGTTAGCAAAGAAACTATTCTATGTGTAGAGCATCCATGAGCAAAAGGTGTGGACTTGCACAAGCAAAACCACATTCAGGGGTAGCTGTGTTAGCCATTTAGCAAATTCAAACAAAAAATCCATCAGTGATACCTTTATGGCCAATCAAAATGGACAATATACTTGTTGTAAGCTTTTGAAGTTCCATGGGCTTCTTTTTTCCATGGGTTTTTCCATGAGTTTGTAACATCTTTCCTGATGAAGATGCCCATGGAGCTTTGAAAGCTTGCAACAAGTATATTGTGCATTTTGGTTGGCCAATAAAGGTATCACTGCTGGATTTTTGTTTGAAGCAACACCACAGGCTGTTTTGAGGGTTGGGAAGTCAGCATATGCTTCTCATATCCCCATTACATTCTTCCCTTGTTCTATTTCGAACGAACTCAGAGAACATACAATTAAAGCAGAAAATGGAGATTTCAAGGGATTGGAGGAAGTGCATGCATATCTCTCATAGCTGCTGCATGCGTTAACTAGGGAGTAGAGGAGTACAGCATTCTTGAGCCCAGTGAGGTTCTAGTTCACTTCTGTTTGCTTTTATCCATAAGTTGAATGAAGGCTTTAAACAGTTGAAGTAATTCCAAGGTAATTTATTCTGACTGGCTTTTATAAGAAAGAATATCGTTATTAATCCTTACATGTTAAAGGTATTACTGAAATTAATAGTAAAATTGGTGGTATCCACAGCAACTGGTGGCCCCATAGTCTTACTCTGACTGTCCATCAAAGGAAAATTTCCTTTGTAGAGGTTTGTTTGCTCTTGTAATAATAGTTGAATAACACACCTATCAGAGTTACTTTTTATACTGCAATTTCCCATTAATCCATAATATAGAATGGACTTTCCTTAGGCAAGGCTCACTGCCAGGTGTTGTGAGGGGTTTGGATATGCTTTCAGGTCGAAATTGCCTATATGAAGCAATACAATGTGCTTAGGCCTGGCAAAAATGATAATTTAGGCCAGATAATTTAGGCAAAAATGATAATTTAGGCCAACCTTTTTGAGCCGGGGGCCGGTCCCTCGAAGTCGTCCCTTCCGGCGGGCCGGGGGAGGGGAATGGTGGCGTGCACGCTTACATGTGCGCGCGCGACCCCCGCCACCGTGCGCAACCCCCCCGCACGCGCTGCCGCCGCCACCACCACTACATGCGCATGTCACGGCTGCCATTTTGTTTTTCAAAATGGCGGCCACGACGCGTTTGCGCTTGCGCAGGAGTACTGCGCATGCGCAAACGAGCCACAGCGGCCATTTTGGAAAAGTACAGGACATTCCCCATTTGAAATTGTTTATGGTTATGAACCTAAGTACAGGACATTCCCCATTTGAAATTGTTTATGGTTATGAACCTAAGTTATTGCCCACTTTAATGGTTGAGTCATCTGATCCTGTGACGGTGACTCAGTGGATCTCTAAGTTAGAAACGGCTTGACTACACATTGTAAATGCTCTAGAAGGAGTGAAAAAGGATTATAAAATTTTGCTGACCGGCATGGAAAGGTGGGGTGGTACTTAAAACTGGGAGACAAGGTTTATTTATCCACCAAGCATTTGAAAACAAGACATCCCACCAAAAAACTGGGTTCTAAATATGTGGGACCTTTTGAGGCCAAGAGACTAATCAATGAGGTGAAGGCAGAGTTGGACTTGCCAAAAGCTTATAGACATTTACACCCTGTTTTTATTTCAGCCTACTGAAACTGCCCAGACCAGTGAACATTGGACATTTTAAGATTAAGTTGATGATCATTGCCATGTCTTGTAGAAACAAATTCCATTATTTTAGTATGTACTGTGTGAATAGAGATGAGAAGTGTACAAAACTGGAAAGGTTTAGTGGCTGGGGGTGTTTCTCTTACTTCACTGTGGGTCCTACACATTTTTGTATATGAAGAAGTACTTCCTTTGGCATGTTCAAAGTCTCCTGCCATTCAACTTATTAGATGACCCTGGGTTCTAATATTGTGAGGAAGTGGAGAAATTTTTTCTTATGCTCATTTTGTCATACCATAAATAATATCATGTCCTTCCATATGATCATTTTTAGACACCCCCCCCCCCCCCCCCGCCCAGATATTACAGTTTTTCCCCATCCGGTAGTTATTCTAGCATCTGGATTGTTATGGTTGCTCTTTTCTGTTCTTTTCCCTGGTTCTACAGTATTCTTTTTGAGATGCGAGTGGGACTGTAGACAATATTATGTAGATTTCTATAAAGGCATTATGATGTTGCTCATTTTAATTTTGATGCTTCAGTGGTTCTTTGAACCAATGGTTCAGTGGTTTGTCATTGCAGTAGGTCAATATTTTCATGGAGCTAGAGCTAGTAGTATGTAATGGTTTGAGTGCTGGACTAGGACGCTGGGAGACAAGGTTTCAAATCTCTATTCAGCTATTAAACCCACTGGATGATGTTGTGGCCTCAGAGAATAGCAGTGGCAAACTGCCTCTGAAGAAATCTTGCCAAGAAAATATCATGATACCTTAGGATTGCCATAAGTCAGAAAGGACTTGAAGACCCACAACAGCAAACCCATTGTGACTATAATGGCTTTCCTGGTTACCTTCTGGAAGAATCCTGCAACTTCTTCATTAGTGTGTTATCACTTCATACTTATTTCTGTTGAACCTTATTTGGTGTTTTAGCATTCATTCATCCAATTTGGAAAGATAGTTTCAGAGTTGTTAGAAATCCCATTTTTAAAAACTGAATAATTTGATACTATCTGCAGATGTGGCCACCTCAGTGTTCGGTCCTATTTCCAGGTCTTTTGTGAAGAATAATGAAGTTAAAAAGTAATGGCTTCAACGTGACTTCACTATTTATCTCCTCTATGTACTCTCTGTTTATTGTTCTTGAACTACTTGCCAATCCATAGGAAGATTTGTCATTTTACTGAATAATTGCTAAGGTTGCTTACAGGTCTTTGGTGAGGAACTTTATTGTTTTAAAGAAAACTTTTTGAAAGTCTGAATACATTAAATTAATAATAAACAAAAAGAATCTTAAATGAGGTATTAAGGACAATTACATGTTCATCTAGTTCTAATCCAGTAATATGTTATTGTAAATAGATCTGTTGTCAGTGGACTACCTTATTGTTTACATGTCTGGGAGTTGTGATACAATCACAAATTATGCAGGTTAATATATTTAAAATAATGAACCCATGAAAATAGTCACTAACAGAATGCATAATTTGGAAATTGTGTGCCACTCCTTTGAAGAAACCGTTTACTTGCTGTGAAATTTTGTATACATCACAGAGGCCTCTGGGATGGCGTGTTCCTCACATCACAGTCGCCTTTGAGAAAAAAAAAATCCACAGCAAAGTTAAGTCTTGCCTTGCTTCCAGTCTTCATCAATAACTTGAGCAAAGTAACTTTCACTTTATGTAATCTGCAAATACAGATTGAGCACCCCTAATCCAAAAATCTGAAATCTGAAATTCTTCAAAATCTAAAACTAGTTTCATGAGTGCCTGACATAGTGACACCTTTGCTTTCTGAGAGTTTAATGTAAACAAATGTTGCTTCATGCACAAAATAATAAAAGATTGTACAAAATTACCTTCAGGCTATGTGTATAAGGTGTATATGAAACATAAATTTTGCATTTATACTTGGGTCTCATCTCCAGCATATCTCATTATGTATATGCAAATATTCCAAAAAATTCCAAAACACTTTTGGTCCCAAGCATTTCTGATAAAGGATACTTGCACTGTAATGATAAGCTACCATAAAGAACTGACATTTGGGAATCACTGATAAGAGTGAAAAAATAAGCAAATATCAAATCCTTTAAAATATAGAAGTATCATGCCAACTTTGTTGAGCTGTGAAACTGTAAACTCTCCTACTACCATTACAACACACAGGAAAAATAGTTTTGCTTTATCTGCTAGGGGAAATCTCTTTCCCCGAACCTCCCATTGAAATGGTGCTACATGTTTACCTAAATGAATATGTAATGGCTTTCTTATTTGAAGAGCTTATCATAGATTTTGCTTGAGTTCTCTGGCAAAATATCCTAGTTGTAAACACAACAATAGTAAGTAACTGCTTTGCAAGCTTTTCCATGTCAGTTTTCTGGGATGGAAAACGTTAAAACATGGTTATGTCTAGATCTAATAGTGTAATTGCGATTTGACAGTTTCCAGTTAGTTCAAATAAGGTATAGAATAAATATTTTCAAGTGAGTATC
This sequence comes from Phrynosoma blainvillii, assembly GCA_026167975.1. NCBI lineage: Eukaryota > Metazoa > Chordata > Lepidosauria > Squamata > Phrynosomatidae > Phrynosoma > Phrynosoma blainvillii. The sequence goes on along the minus strand of JANUYF010000002.1, from coordinate 351,769,876 downwards.
AGTTTCACACTAAGCAGTAGGCTTGGCTTCTTTACTATATTCCTCACCTTTCTTTCCATACAACTCAAAACAATATTTATAGCATTTCACATGCAGTCTTTCCTCTAGGTTTCAGTATGTGTTTCCAGACAGTGCACAAGGACATTAAAATTAGCCATGTATTGAATTGCCATTTGCATCTAGACTGCTGTCCTCCACGCTTCCAGAAGTTAGTGATATTGTTCATTTTTGTTGTTGCTGTTAACTACCCTTGAGTTGATCTTGACTCATGGTGACCCTATGGATGAAACATCGCCAAGACCCTCTGTCCTCCACTGCTCTGCTTAATTCCTGTAACCCCATACTTGTGACCTCTTTAAGAGAGTCCATCCATCTAGATGTGGCCTTCCTCTCTTCCTACTTCCCTCCACCTTTCCTAGCATTATTGTCTTTTCTAATGAGTCTTCTCTTCTTATGATGTGTCCGAAGTACACCAGTCTTAGTTTGGTCATCTTGGCTTTCAGGAAGGTTTCCGGAGTGATCTGCTGTAGGACCCACTTGTTTATCCTTTTGGCTGTCCATGGGATCCTCAGCACTCTTCTCCAGCAGCACATCTCAAATGCATTGATTTTCTGCCTATCATCTTTCTTAACTGTTCAGCTCTTACATCCATACATAGTAATAGGGAATACAATGGCTTGTTTGATTTTAACCTTTGTGCTGAGTTGTATATCTCTGCATTTTAGAATCTTTTCTAGTTCTTTCATAGCCACCCTCCCCATTCTTAGTCTTCTTCTGATTTTCTGACTGCAGTCCCCATTTCTATCTATGGTTGATCCCAGATACGGGAATTATTTTATTATATCTTCATTGTCTAGGTTGAACTTCTTGGTCCTTGGTGGTCATTATTTTTGTTTTCTTTCTGTTTAGTCTTTGCACTTTCTTCTTTGATCTTCCTTAGTAAGTGTTCCAGGTCTGTGAGATTTTCTGCTAGTATTACGGTGTCATGTGTATATCTCAGATTGTTAATATTCCATCCTCCTATTTTCACTCCTTCTTCTGTGTCTAAGCCTGTTTTTCTTATAATGTGTTCTGCATACAAGTTGAACAGATGGGATGAAAGGATGCAGCCTTGTCTGACCCCTTTGCCAAATGCAGAAAAACTGTTCTGTTTCTCCATGGTCTGTCTGACTCTTGTCCCGAGTATAGATTCCTCATCAGGACTATCAGATGTGCTGGCACTCCCATGTCTTTAAGGGCATTCGATAGCCTTTCATGGTCTGTGCAGTCAAAGGCTTTGCTATAGTCTATAAAGCACATGCTGGTTTTCTTTTAGAATTCCCTGGTGCACTCTATTAGCCATCGTATGTTTGCAATGTGATGCATAGTGCCTCTTCCTTTCCTGAACTCTGCTTGGACCTCGGGATCTCTTTTTCCATGTATGGTTGGAGTCTATGTTGCAGAATTTTGAGCATGATTTTGCTTGCATGGGAGATCAGTACTATGGTCCTATAGTTGCTGCAGTCTCTTGTGCCTCCCTTTTTGTGGATGGGGATGTATATTGATCACTTCCAATCTGTTGGCCATGGTTTTGTTTTCCATATCTGTTGACATATGTTGGTTAGCACAAGAGTTAACTCTGTCAATGTGGATTGCAGCAGTTCAATTGGAATATCATCTGTTCCTGGTGATTTGTTTTTCACTATTTCTCTTATTGCAGTTTCCACTTCACTTTTTAGGATTTGAGGTTCATCTTCATATGGTTCTTCATTCCATGTGTCCATCTTGTCATCTCTTTTGTATATTTTTCTGTGTATTGCATCCAACGTATTTTTATTTCTTCCTGGTCTTGAATTATGTTATTTTTATTGTCATAGTTTGTCCTAATCTTGAGTTTGAATTTTCCTTTGATTTCCTGGATCTTGTAAAATAGATCTCTTGTTCTTCCCTTTTTGTTGTTGTCTTTTATTTTATTTTATTGTAGTAATTTTCTTTATCTTTCCACACAAGCCATTGTACTGTTCATAATTCTTAGTTTGTTCTTATCTCCCTTTTGTTTTTCTTCTCTTCTTTTCTTTATTGTTTGTAGTGTTTTTTGTCATCCATGGTTCTTTCTCTTTCTTTTTGTTTATTGAAAGTGTCTGTCTGTTCACTTAGTAACATTTAATAGTTATTGATGTATATTCCTGCTTTAAAAACTTTCTCTTTCTGTTTATTGAAAGTGTCTATCTGTTCACTTAGTAACATTTAATAGTTGTTGATGTATATTCCTGCTTTAAAAACAAATGGAAAGCAAATATATGTTGACATTTGACAGTTAGCTACGTTGCACACCATTGTTAAACTAATGAAGCTATAAAAGGAAAAATAACAAAGTATGACTTGCCAAGAAGGGAGAAAGTTGCATACAGTTCAGTGAATCTGTCAAAGATGTAGTAGACTTCAAACCACATATCCCAGATGGAAGCTCTACTCTGTTGGATTATGCTGTCTCTCATGATAATATTAATTATAAAGTTTACATTTAACAGCCATAAATATATTTTTACTGAGAAGTAAAATTGCTCAATGAAGTAGGATTTACTCCTGGAAAAGTGTTTCTAGATCTGCAGCCTGAGACAACTTTTCTGGATAATTACAAGTTGCATGTGAATTTTAACTGTTTTTAAATCACTAGTTTTCCATGAAGCATATCAATGTAAACTAGTTTTTTCCTATAATTGTGATGACTATACCAGCCATTTCTTGCTGACACTTATCAATGCCCCTTGCAAGAATTAATCATGGGACGAAAGTTTTATGATTTGTATTATAATCATTTGTAAGGATTTGAATATGCACTTCCCCCTCCCAATTTGTGAGGGATCTGTTCTGGACCCACCCCCCCCAGTGAAAATGGCAACTCGTAAATATTTGATCCCCGTTGAAGCTAATGGCGTGCGTGGCCAATTTAAATATAGCCGCCTGTCCCTCCATGCAAAGAGCGAGACCGTGGACTTGAAGTCCGCAAAGGACAACATAAGTTGACCTCATTGATGAAGCAAAGGCAGGATTTGCGCCCATAGTTATCGAATTTGCTATAACTTATGGATAAGTCAAGGGGAAAACGTAGGGGCATATAACAAAGTATGTAAAGCAAATTCTAGCCTTTAAATTTGATAATTTTGTCTGGTTTTAGCTCACATCCTGAAAATGCTGACAAACATGCACACATATCTTATTCAAAACCTTCAAAGCCCAATTCCTCATCACTGGAATAACTGATTAAAAGGTGGAACTGTTCTTTGCTGTGGAAATTGACTAGGGAAGATTTAAAGTCAGAGTTGGGGACTAAGGTAGGTTGATTTGTGTAATAAAGGGAAGGGATTCTAGGTGAGTTTAGGAAGAAGAGGATGGTGTAGAAGAACAGCCCTCCCTCCATTACCATCTGATGTCATCTGGGGGAGAGACACTAGGCCAAGCACCACCCAGCCTAGAATAGGAAAGAATGATGAGATTCAAATGTATCTGCTTTAATGTTTGTTTTGATGTTTTGAAATGCTGTACGCCGCCCCGATTGCCTAGCAGAGGGTCGGGATATAAATAAAAATTATTATTATTATTATTATTAGGGGTCTGGGTGATGCTGAGGGTGGGAAATGAGGAGGGGATGTATGTTGGTTGGGGGGCAATCAAAGTTTGAAGTGAACTTGCAAATGGTGTGGAGATAATGGAAGAAGGCCATGAAGTTAGTTAAACTGGGTGTATGTGTGCAAGGGAGAGACTGTTGAAGATTAGTTGGAGATGGCATTAGGGTAGATCCATATCAGGGATTTAGAGAGAGAAGGGGAGCTGAGGGTGGAGATAAGCCCTGTTCGAACCTGGCCAGGACTGGAGAGCATGAATTGTGGTGGCGGTAGTCAGTGGTAGTGTGAGAAAAAAAGAAATAAGACTGGAGGGGGGTGTTGGGTGCTTATGGGAACCTCATGGAAGGGACACTGCCTGGACCCAGGGATGGAGCAGTTAGGCCAGCATATGGAGCTCTGGAGAAAGTGGGCATGGTGGTGGAGGAGGAAGAGTACAGTGGGCCCTTCCCATACATGGATGTATTGCGGACACACACACCCGTAAGGGAAAAACACGTATGTTCAAGCCCCATAGAAAACAATGGCCGCGTACACTATTTTGTCCCCCCGGGCTTGCCATATATGTAAGCTCAAAGTTGTGTAAGGCAAGCCTTCGTATGGTGTGGGTGCACTGTATATGAAGGAAAAGTGGCAGTGAAAGGTATCAGAAGGGGGGGGGGGAACAGGCAGCAACTGGGCTCTTTCTCCCCTCCCTACACTTCACCATAAGGGAAACTCAGCTTGATAATGGAGACAGGATCTGGCTTGGAAAGTGTGCAGTGGTAAAGGGGGAGGGAGGTCATGTGTCAGTGAACAGGTAATTGGAGAAGCCTTCGCCAGACCGCAAACCTTCCCCCTCTACCTCTTTTCAAGTCCCCAGTTCGTTTCATATCCCATCCAAGTATTCTGAAGGGTATGATAGAATCGCAGAACCTTAGAGCCAGAACAGGCTGAAACGGGAGCAGAGAGTAACAAATAACAGAGAGGCTTCCATGTGCACAAGCCCCTTAGTGATTTTCTCCAGTTCAGGAGATTAATTTTCTGAAACCCTTGTCCCCGGAAACAGGGGACCATGAAGCACCTTCCAAAAAGGGACTTGTGCCAAAGTCTATAAATCTGCCCCCTTTGCAGCCCCCCTTAAAATTCTGTAAATTTATGTTTCTATCAGAATGTTTTGATGAGATCTGAAATTGGGAAGTAGAAAAGAGGCAGAGGGGAGAGGGTTTCAGCTCCAGCAGAGGTGGCCTTGAAGGAAGACAGAGGCTTTATGGTATAAAAGCAGAAATGGAAGTACATACTGGAGCTATTGGCAGGAAAGGCATGTGCAGTATGTACGTATGTTGGGGAGGATTTAAGATTTTCCCATCTTTTCCACTTTCTGGGGATTCTGTCCCCCCCCCCCCCCCAGCTGCTGTGAAAGCTGAAGGCCAACTGTGTATATTAGAGGGGAGGGAAGAAGAGTGTGGAAGATTGGTGATGGCTGGTGGAGTGAAGCCAGGAGAGAGAAGAAACCTGGAGAAGTGAGGTAGTACCATTTTTCTTGGATAGAACACGACTCAAGGTGTGTGTGTGTGTGTGTGTGTGTGTGTGAGAGAGAGAGAGAGAGAGAGAGAGAGAGAGTTTTCTGGCTTGCTTTTGGCTGATGCACTTCCTCACCCACCCACCCATTCCCGCCACCCAATCTAGGGTGATCACTCTAAATGGTTTCTCAGAGACATCTGGGGAACTTGTGCTGTTGTTGGGGGCAGGGGTCAAGAAAGCAAATTGTTCAAAAGTGACGCAGGCAGCTCCTCCTGGCTTGAGACACAGAGGCAGGCTCTGGGGCCTTTTCGGCAGCCACAGCTTTCTCCTCCTTTCTCCCATAAGATGGGTGGGCCGGATTCAAGTCTTATTTCAGCATGAACCTGTGAATAAGGCAACCCAGGGTTTTGATTTTTTAGCCTTAAATCCCTTGACTTATAGTTAAGTGTGTTGTTGTTGTCAGCTGCCTTTGAGTCAGCCCCGATTCATGGCAGCCTTGTGGGTTGAGACATCTCCAAGCCACACTGTCTTCCACTGCTCTGCTTCAGTCTTGCAGATTCATGCCTGTGACCTCCCAAATTGAGTCTAGCCATCTGGTGTCCCTCTCTTTCTGCTGTCTTCTGCCTTTTCTAGCATTATTGTGAGTGAGCCATGCCTTCTCATGATGTGGCCAAAGCACGACATCCTCAGTTTTGTCATCTTGGCTTCCAGGCGAGTTCTGGCTTGATCTGTTCTAGGACCCAGTTATTGCTTTTCATTGTTGTCCAAGGTATCCTCTCCAGCGCCACATCTGAAATGAGATGATATTTTTTTCTGTCCACCTTCTTCAGCTCTCACATCCATACACGGTGATGGAAATAGTATGGCTTGACAGTACTTAACTTTAGTGATCAGTTGTATGTCTTGTTAGGATCTTTTCAAATCTACCATAGCTGCCCTTCCCATTCTTAGTCATCTTCTTCTTTGTTATATACTTATTTCAAGTATATACAATAGGCTAATCATTGTCACAAAAAAAGGCATATGGGAAGGAATTGTTTTTCTGCCTGTGAAACTTTATTGTAAAGTTGAGAAGCCTTCAAGCAGCTTGGAAGTAGAGGCTATGCCCACGTGTCCCCCCCCCCCCCCCCACTGCTGCCTCCTACCCTCAGTTGCCTAAAGAATAGGTAAATAGCAGGAAAGATTTGATGCATTGTGTGTGGCATGAATCTTGGGTGCTGTATATGACCGCTTAGAATAAAGTCATGCATTATGCAGGATGTGGCCAAATTTTGGGTTAAGGCTGAAAAGCAAATGTGGTAGAGAAATAATTTGTGCTAATTTTTCTTTCATTAAAGTATAGCCCTCAGTTGCTGAATAAGCTACTGTGCTGTATTCTGTACATTCCTTTGTGAGACTTGATGCAGCATTGTTGCGTTGAAGCCATGGTAACAAGAAGAATGAAAACGTCAGTAGGCAGAATCAAGTTATGGGTGAAAGTTGCCAGCAAGGAAAATAGTTTTGCAATCAAACTGATAAAACTGCTAAGCTCAGTTGGAACTTGGGCAGAAAATGGCAGTGCTTTAGAGTTTGCCTGATAATAATTTATGTTTTGTAAACTGCCATGCGGTAGAAACCATACCACTGTGGCTTAAAGAGGTATGCTTCTTTTGAGAGTATTTTGCTTGTTCTTGAAAAGTCTTGGTGCATTTTTATTTGTTTTGGTAGCTCAATCCTACTGCACAAGATTAACAAGTTGATAGGATCCAATACTGTTGTACAGTTTCGGCATCATAGGTGGTGTTCCTGCATAGCGGTACTATCCATTTTGTTCCAGATGCCTCGCTGGCACTTCTAACAGTAGCTGCATTTGGTGAAAATAGTTTTCAAATAAGGAATACAATTGCTCATGACAAAATATGTAGTTCAGTAGATGAATATTTAAAGGTTTAGACAAATTTATAGATAAGACTAACAAGCTAGCATGACATAGTGGTTTGAGTGTTGGATTATGACTCTGGAGACCAGGGTTCAATTCCTCGCTTGTCCATGGAACTCACTGGGTGACTTCGGAAAAGTAATATGCTCTCAGGGGAAGGCAGTGACAAATCTTGCCAAGAAACCCCCATGATAGTGTCTCCATAAGTCAGAAACAATTTGAAGGCATGCAACAACAACAACGACATCGTGCTAGCAAGCATAATGGCTTTATATTCCCCCATTATTGGAGGCAGTGTGACTGAATACCAAAGAATACTTAACTGTTGTGCTGTTGCTGTCGTCGTCATCATCATCATCATCATCATCATCAACAACAACAACAATAATCTGTAGTGCCATCAGTGCTCATGCTGCTTTACATGAGCGATTTACAATTATTAATTTGACAGGTCCTTGCCCCCTCAGGCTTACAATTTGAAACTATGAGATACACAAGGAAAAGGGATTGGCAGTAGGATTAAGTCCACCATATACTGGCTCCAGTTATCTCCCTCTGAATCCAGAACAGTGGTACTTGGGATGAGGGAGGGCCTTTCATCAGCTGCTGGGCCTAGGCATGGTGGAGCTATGCTTGCCTGACCTTCTCTCCCTCAGAGACCACAACTGTGGGACAGAAAGAGGAGAGGACTGTTGCATTAGCGGGCTTCCCGTAGTAGACACCTGGAGTGAAGAGAATGCCTGGCTAGGTTTGTGTTTGGTGTGATCCAGTGAGCTGTGCCTTATGATCTAAAGCTGTATATTTGTTTACTGTACATGTTATTTTGTCATGAAAACCTGTATTGATTATTTGGAAACTATTTTTTTTTTGGCCAAATGCTGCTACAGAATAATAATAATAATAATAATAATAATAATATTTATTTATATCCCGCCCCTCTGCCAGGCAATACAGTACCAATAGAAGTGCCAGAAAAGTATTTGAGTAGTTACTATAGTAAAGAAAAAAGAAGTTATGGCAATAAAGTCTGCCAATTTTGGGAGAAAGGCAGGATACTAGATGATGATAGTGATGATGAGCAGTAGTATCACAAATCCTGTGTAGATGTGGTGGTTTATCATTTAGATTTTTTAAAAATGCCTAGATCAGCAAGATTACTTATGGTTCGCTTATTATTTTTCTTCATTCCAAGTATTGATCCTGGCAACTGTTTTTCACAGAATATGAAATTAGTTTAATAGCATGATACTGAATGTTAAAGTGGGTTTGTCAGTATGTACATCAGTTCAAACTTTTGAATACAAAAATAAAACTGGTGCAGTCTTTATGTACTGTTCAGGTTCAAGTAGATCCCTTTTTATTGATTTTGTAAATTGTAAATTGCAAATACAAAGAGAGTGTGAGAGAGAAAGCATAGGACATAATCATATGTTAGTCATAAGGATTAGTATAAGCTTATAAAAAGGTAAAGGTATTCCCCGTTGACAAGGTTGTCAAGTTGTGTCCGACCATAGGGGGCGGTGATCATTTCTGTTACTAAGCTGAAGAGCCAGTATTGTCAGAGACTACTCTGTGATCATGTGGCCAGCATGATTGCGCAGAATGCTGTTTACCTTCCCATGGAAGTGGGACCAACTTATCTACTTGCATTTGTATGCTTTCAAACTGCTAGGTTGGCAGAAGCTGGGACTAGTGACAGGAGCTCACCCCATCATGCAGCTTAGCATATATCCAGAAACCAGGTTGACATCTGTTAAGAGCCATTGTCCTGTGTATATAGGGCAGTAAGATCTTAATGTCATTGAACAATGGATGATGAATGTTGGGTTGTTTTTTTTACCTTGGAGTATTTTAGCTAAAATATTCTGCCTTATTAAGCACCAATTAAACACAAAATTAGAGGTATAATTTAAATGTAAGTAAATATTTAAAAATATAAAATATTTTCTTAATGCAAAAGTGTTATGCTGCAAAACATCTAGCCCCAAAAGGGCCACTGCTGAACATGCCCATATCATATACTTCTGAGAGGAATTTACCGTATTTTTCGCCATATAAGGCGCTCCGGCATATAAGACGCACCCAATTTTAAAGGAAGAAAATCCAGGAAAAAAGGATTCCTCCCTTTAGCCGCGGCCGGTTGTTCAATGGGCTGGTGCTGGGATCGGAGAACTTCTCCGATCCCAGCACCATCCCATTGAACTGAGGTCGCGGGGGGAAGGAGGGCTCCTTCCCCCCGCGACCTCAGCCTTTGAATGGGCTGGTGCTGGGATCGAAGCGATCCTAGCACCAGCCCATTGAAAGACTGAGGCCGCGGGGAGAAGGAGCTCTCCTTCCCCCCGCGACCTCAGTCTTTGAATGGGCTGGTGCTGGGATCGAAGCGATCCCAGCACCAGCCCATTGAACTGAAGGCGCGGGGGGAAGGAGGGCTCCTTCCCCCCGCGACCTCAGTTGTTGAATGGGCTGGTGCTGGGATCGAAGTCTTAAAATGTGGATCCATTCTTAACATACTGAATTCAAGCAGTTTTTTTCTTCACTTTTTATCCAAAATAATCACACTCAGAGAGCTTCGTTTATGAAAAAGGAAATGGACAATGTAATTTGGATTGGGTCCAGAAATGCCTTTTTGTTAGCAGAAAGCATCTTCCTCCTGTAGAAGGACTGTTTTTATCTTAGTAGAAGAGTATTATCCTAGAAACGAAATTCCAAATCCAAAGGGACTCCATATGTACAAACTCTTAGCAAGAGTTGGCAGCAGCTCAATTTTTTTGGTTTGTAGAGTTTATACAGTACAAACTATGTTTTTCATGCTCACTCTTTCTTATATATTCCAGTGCAAACCCTGCAATTGTACTGTACTATGAAAAGTCTTCTAGTTCATATGTAAAATTTTACAGAAGACCAATAACACATTTTTTCCCTTTTACTCATAGTTCTTTGGATCCTATCTAGCATTTTAAAGTTAGAGGTTGCTTTTTCCTTCATTTTTTGGTGACTGTAACTATACATTATTCAGGATGATATTGTACTGGCATCACATTTATTCTGTCTGCTTAAGTTTTTTCAGTGGACTGCTAGTTTGTCACAAGGATGTTTAAGAAAATATTGAAAGGTATCCTGTACATTTTGTACAATATCAAGATATTTAGTTGCAGACCCTAACCATTCTAATTTAATTCTGCTGGATAAGTGCTTTGATAATTGTTTTGCTTTACCGTATGCTGCAGGGTGGTTAATGCCAAATCCATGTTTGTTTTTTTGTTCCAGAACACCTTTTCAATCTTTTAATTATACAGATAGCCCTCCATATCCATGGATTCTTTATGCATGGGTTCAACCATTCACAGCTTGAAAATATTCCAAAAAGATATGAATTCCAAAAATCAAAACTTAATTTTGCTATTTTATGTAAGGGACACCATTTTACTATGCTATTGTATTTAATGGGACTTGAGCATGCACAGATTTTGGTATCCACGGAGGGCCTTGGAACCAAACTGCAGCGGATACCAAGGGCCCACTGTATTAAAAGCCTGTGTTTTACATAATGTGTAAAGAATTTCTAGGTATCTGTAATATCTTCCACTTTGGATATTTAAAAAACAGGAAAAAATGAGCACTGAGCCATATTCTGTTTCTTTAGTATTTGCAGACCTGAGAAAGAAACTTTCATTGAACAGCTGAGGAAAGCTATGACAATTCTCAACTCATAGTGTATTCTCCAGAAACTACCAGGTCCAGTATTGGCTCAGCTTCTAGTTTTAAAAGTGTTATATAGTCGCCCCTCCGTTCTTGCAGACTTGAAGTCTGTGGTTTTGTATATTCATGGAGGGGTGACCTCCGTTTAAATCAATGGGGCGCACCCTATTCAAGCCTATGGGGCTTGAATATTTGCGAATCTCCGTTTTTGTGGAGGGACGGAGCCTGGAATGGATTTTTAGCTTTGATTATTTCAGATTCATTGGATGTATAGTGCCTCAAATTGCGTGGGTGTGTACAGTATAGAATAAAACTCCATGTAGGTTTAGTGTGTGCTTGAGTAGTTCTGAAGCATTTTATACACAAGCCTTGTTTTTATCTGGTCTTGACTGTAGTGTGAATGACAACATGAGCTTTGTCAGACCTCACTTCTTATTATATACTTCATTTGATCACTCATGCAAATCTGAATCAGACATAGCAAATTGTGCAAAGAGAACTCTTGAGATCTTCTTGTTGCCCACATCACAAAGGGAGGTTTTAAAGAGCTCTTTGTTGGTAGTCTAACCTGTTTGGAATAAAACGGCTGAACTACATAATAAGGGGATATAATGACGTGGGGTAAGGACTATGTTGAAAGATAGATGGAGACTCTCTGGAACTATGTTGAACCTCATGGCTGTGATTTAGTGATCTAGAAGCTAGGCCTACTAAGGCAGGAACGAATAGAAAATTTTTTAACAATGGTGATCCTGGTTTTTTATGGTGATCTTGGTTTTTTATATGTATATACTTTTAAGTCTTGATTAGAATACAGTTGGACTGCCACATTTGCAGCTTTAACTTTTTGTGGGTTTGATTACCATCTATAAGTCTAAAAATTTATGCCCCAAAATTGACCCCCAAATCCCAGGTCAACTTATTTACAGGTCACTATGGTAGTGTGATTGCAGCTCTTTCATATTTCCCCATGCAGTGTGAAGATAGTTTCTTTTTCTCTTGACACAAGCAGAAAGAGTCCTGAGTGATTAACTGCTTTTAAACAAACAGAGACCCTCTCCTGCCCATGGCCATCACTGTCTGGGCGAAGGCTGAAACCGAAGTTGAAATAAAAAACCTCAGTTAGAGTATCTTGCTGTATGAAGGAGCCTCCAAGTTTTACCCTCAACTTATACATGAGATTGACTTATAGTCGAGTATTTACAGTAATACGTTCTCTCTAGGTATCTCTAGGTTGTCCAGCGCAACTGTGCCAGAAATGGACCAGAGAATTGTGTTGGAGAACCTAGAGGTTCCTAGTGAAAACACCTCTATAGGCATTTGTAGGTCCTCTAACATGATACTATGATCAACTTCTGGCAGATGTTGACCACAGAGTTGCACTGGAGGAGCTGGAGGATCCTAGAGAGGTAAAACAATAGTGTTCTTTTATTTGTGGTTTTTCCACATTCGTGGGGGTCCTTCATCCCTAACCCCAGCAAATGTGGAGGGACCACTGTACAATAGCAGATAGGAATTTTTGATGCCCTTTCTTTCTTTGATAGGGTGGATACTTTGTGATCATATAGAATAGGCACTATTGGAGAATCCTGTGACGTATGATGCCAGAAAGTCAACAGAAATCTAACTTAGGCTGTTTCAGGCAGAGGGGACAAGATTTTCTGTTACTTGTTTCTACAATGTCTATATCAAGGAAGAATTTATTAGTTGCCTGCTGTGGTGCTGATACTGGAAAGCACCCAGAAGTGACTAGGGAACAAGAGGAGGCAAAATAATGGAGGAATTGCAACAACTCTATCCCCAGCTGCTGAAACTACAGTGCTTTTTTATTTTTAAATGTAGACCTCTTAAACTAATTCAGGTTAGTTTTCAGTCCTATGAAATACCAATCCCACTTTCTATCCTTTCTTTCACCGACAGGCTAACTGTGCTCTTCCACATACTAGTTATCCTTAACCCCATTCTATTAGACCTATTCTACCACTACTGTGGCAGCAATGGGAAATGTTTCCCTAGTCGTTGGTGGGGTCCAAAAGTAAACCAAGCTCAACTCCAAAGCTAGTGGGCAAGCATTTTGTTAGACAACAGAAAGAACTATTAGCCACTATGATGAACAGAAAGACAGCAGGGAGCTGTGAAGACCCGAAGACAGCTGACCAATCCTGAGACAGCTGGAACCAGCCAATGAGAGAGCAGCTGGAAGGAGATAAATAGCTCAGGTGGTGAGTGATATAGTCAGTTTGGGACTTAGGAATTGTGGAACAGAAGGCTCGGAACCTTCGAGAGTGTCAGTTGGATCTAACTTAGACAGAGGTACAGTGAGGCAGTACCTTTAGTCAGAGGCTGAGGATTGTTCCTGAGGGAACTAAGTTGTGCAAAGATAAGAGTCAAAATCAAAAAGAGCCCTCCCTCCATTCCATCCAATGTCATCTGGGGGAGAGAGACCAGACGCAGCACCATCGGGCCTAGAATAAGAAGAAGAACCCTTACTTCTTAAAGGACGGGTGGGATTCGGGATTTTTATGTTCTGTTTAGATTGTATTAATATATCTGTATGGAAATTTTAATGTTGTAAGCTGCCTCGATTGCTCTGCAGAGGGGCAGGATATAAATAAATAAAATAAAAAAATAAAAAAAGAACTCTTTTTGTTTAACAGAGCTCTAGTGTAGAGAGTGTCTGGGTGGTTAGATTGTAAACATAGAAACAGCTGAAGGATTGTATTTGAAATAGCTACAATACACTTGAAACTGTAACTAGGTAATATTATTAACAAGTTTGAAAACCAAGAAGCGTGCCTGTATGTTTGAAACACAATAAAACCACTCTGTGTGAGAATTTTGAACAAACGCTACCAGTGTGTTATTAATAGTTATTGGACCGGGAGGTGACGAGGGCTATGAAGCCAGTCACATAAAACTCTAAAAGAGAGAAATAGTCAAGGTAGCAGGAGTGGTTCATCACAGCCACTTTCTCCAGGACTTGGGTTTTTGCATCCCTGCTCAGCAGTCTTTTTTGATCTTAGTTTTAATCTGCCATTAATTTGTTTAGTCCTCCCTTTTAAGTGGCTTGTTTATTCTTCTCACATTTGCATCTCTAGTCCAAGAGTTCCAGTTTTGGGGGTGTCATGGCAGAAAGTACCCTGTTTTGTTAATGATTTAGATTTTGTATTTTGGCTCAGAGGCATAACATGCAATGCATAATATAAAAGGTTAGATCTTTGTTTTGTCTTGCTTGCCTGCAGGTAATTTTAAAGCTAACGCTGCTGTGCTTGCTTTATTGCTTTAATATAAATATGGCAAGCATGTGGTTTTTTTGTATGCTGTTGAGCAAGCTCTGTGTGTTTCTTTTTTAGGATTCAGTGGTCGCAGTTCAAAGGCTATTTTATTTTCAAATTGGAGAAAGTGATGGATGACTTCAGAACTTCTGCTCCTGAGCCAAGAGGCCCTCCCAACCCCAATGTGGAGTACATTCCCTTTGAGGAGATGAAAGAACGTATTCTGAAAATAGTCACTGGCTTTAATGGGTATGCAATCTTACATCAAGCCCTACTTGTTTTTTGGAATGCATGATTTATTATTCTTACCTTCCCATTGTAGTAATTTTCAGCCATATGTGCAACAAAAATGAATCACTGCCATTAATATATGTTTATTGGCAAAGTTCAAAGTACTGTAAGAAACTCTCTGAATTCTCCTTGTACAAAAATCACTTACTTAATTCCCCTCAGCTCAGTTTGAGAAGACTTGATGAGCTGACTCTTCAAAGATTGTACTTTCTATTTTGCATGACAACTTTTCAACAGTTTACTGGATGATTTAATTTCAAGGGAACATGATGTAAGAACAGAATATTTATTTTAACTACTAATTTTGCTGGAAGTATTTTAAATTGGAAAGTAATTGTTTTTTGGTTTCTTCATTTCACTGCAGTTCAAAAATATGAAGTTTCTAAAACACAGTTACTCTTAGTTTTAATGGTTCAGAAGAAGGGTTTTTTAAAGACTTGTATATTCATACATTATGAGATAGTTCAGACATAATGGGGTTGTCTGCATATGCCAAATGGTCTGACTTTCCCCTGGCCCCGCGTCATCTAGTTTAGAGGATGCAGGCCAAAACAGCTGTGGCAGGATTGGTCCCAATCCTGCCCGTGCAGACATGGATCCGGTCTGACCCTGGAGAAAAGAGCCTTTACCCCAGAGTAAAATAGCCCTGCAGAATGGGTCATAATGCATCCAATAATGTACAGGCCTTTTGCATTGTTCACTGCCTTGCCACAAAATGCCATAATCAGTGCACAAGAAGCACAAGTGTATTTTTAAAACTATTCTCTGATGTTTTAAATTCAGAAATTTTAACCAGCTGAGGGAATAGCTAAGTATAGTGCTATGTTGGCGAACCTATGGCACATGTGCCAGAGATGACACGCAAAGCCATTTTCCCTAGCACACAGAGCAGGGAAGAGGAGGAAAAGGCGTACACCTATTGCTCCTCCTCCTCCTGGCTGTCCCAGGCCTTCAGCTGACTCCGGCGAGGCAGCTGAAAGCCAGGGAGGGGGCTGAAGGAGAAGGAGGAACTGGTGCATTCCTATTCCTCCTCCTCCTGGCCTTCAGCTGCCTCTGGAGAAGCTAACTTTATAAATGTTGATCTTATGTAAATAATGCTATTAAAACCCGTTTTTTTTAATGTCAAAATTTTATGTCAAAATTGAAACTGAAAGATCTAGCCCCAGAGCAAAAATACTTTTCATATTATATCTGAAGTGTCAGTTACCTTTGAACTCTGATTACCCCTTCTCCCGAATAAACACATTTTTGTGATATTTAATGGTGGTGTTTTAGGCTTTTGAGTTATCCTTGTGTGCTTTACAAGTTATTTTGATATTCTGTAATACTAATTTCCACATTTCTTAAAAAAAAATCACATTGTAGACTACTGTTACTTTAATTTAACAATTGCTTTACTCCTTTACTCCTATTTAACATTTTTGTCAGCTATGACAAATGCATTGTAGAACATAAATGTCAGCCACGTTCCTGTCTGGGGTTTACAGTTTATATATGACCCACAAATAATAATTAGATAAATATTAATCAAAGCCAACATGATATAGTGGTTTAAGCGTTAGCCTATGGCTCTAGGGACCAGGATTCAAATTCCCTCTTTGCCATTGAATCCCACTGGGTGACTTAGGAGAAATCACACTCTCTCAGCCTCAAAGGAAGACAAAGGCAAACCTCCACGGGATAAATCTTGCCAAGAAAACCCTGTGATAGGTTCTCCTTATGGTCACCGTAAGTCCAGATGACTTGAAAGCACACAACAACAAATGTTTGTCATTTGTCTCAGTTTGTACAAATATTTTAGCTCTGACACCTAGATTGCGGAACAGGTTTTACAGAGGGAGAACCTTTTCTCATCACTGACCATTTTAAGAAGTGAGAATTTAGGGAGGGAGGAGCCACGAGTGATGGTATGAGGAGCTGAGATTGTATTCTCCTGAAAGCCAAAGCGTAATAAACCGAATAATTTCTTCTAAATGGAAAAAAAGACTCAGCAATTACAAATAAAAATCAGAATGTGAGGAAAATAGAATGGAACTGCCTAATTAAAGATTTATTGAGAAGAAAGATAAATAAGAGGTATTTTTGTTTTCAGAACTTGCTGGCTGCTAAGCTGATCAGAAGTTAAGATTTATAAAACAAAAGCAAAGTAAAACAGTTAAAAATAAATATATCAGATTGTGTGGGATTTGAAGAATTAAAATATTGAAATATTAATTAAAAAACAAACAGAGAGAAAAATATAATAAACTGTATGTTGGCAATTTGAGACACAACATTGATTAGAAGTTGGCAGATGTCCAAAAGTCAAAAAAGAGAACTGAAACAAACAGTTTTAAGTTGGAAGAGACAATCTGTACATCCATCAGACAAAGTATATGCACGTTTAACAAGCGTAAACTCACAAGAGAATTTTGATACTCATAATAAAGAAATGCAGAAAGCTAAATTTGGTTCCATTGATACAATGCAAAAACCCAGAGCTAAGCTTAAAGTTTGAGGCACCCAGCCAGACAGTGGAGATAACAGAGGGGTTGAAATGAAAACATGGTTCTTGCAAGTTTTTAACAGAGGGATGGGGTATAAATAATGATGATGATGATGATGATGATGATGATGATAATAAAAATGTATTAACAGAATTATTATTATTAAGTGTTAACAGTATATCAAGTCAAAAGCAATGAGACTTTTAAAGAGGCAATCAATAAATAATGGAACACTATCAGAGACAATAACTAATAAAATTATGGATGAAATGAATAAATCTATTCAGAATATTAAAAAGAAATTGAAAGAGTGGGGAAAAAAGTAAACTCAATACAAGATGAATAAAAAGCTCAGCAAAAGATGACTTTGGAACACTCATCAAGACTGGACCAATTAGAAAGAAAAATCATTGACCTGCAGGACTGTAACAGAATAAATAGCCTTCGTATCCGTGGTTTTCCCGAGTTGGCAAATGAAACATTGAGAACCCTGAAGAAAGAAATTCTCAAATGGCTACAAAGTATTGTTCCTCAAATAACCTGGGAAGAACAGGAAGTGAAATGTCTGTTAGGCATGGTAACACAGCGCGTGGAGACCATGTAACATGAAGCACCAGGATCCAGAATTCTCGGATGAAGCAGGCTCCTTGTCCGCTGGAGAAACTCCTCTCCCCTTCCAGATAGAGCACAGAGACTCTACAGCCAGACGTCTCATGAATGAAGCTTTAATCTTTGTTGCTCTATATACAGCTATGTACAGCATACACCAGCGAAACTCCAACAGCAATGCACAATCCACCATCAACAATCCACAACCCACACTCCACATGTGTGTCCAGAGGCTTGTGCCTTATATAGCCTGTGCTCCACATGGCTTTCTGGCCCTGCCTCTTCCTGCTGGACACCTGTCACTCACCTGAGTGACACTGCAGTTTTACTGCACTTTTGTAGCAGTTTCTGTGCTTTCCAGCACCAGGTGACTACCCTCATGATGTCATGTCCTGTTACATCAGCATAAGTCTGCATGACTCAGCTGTGACCAAATGCTGTGTCATCATGGCTGCTGCACTATCCCACAATGTACATTTTCCCTTGGGACCCAATCCTAACAATGTCTACACAAAGCAACAACTTTAAAAAGAGGCCTGGTTCCCAGAGACGTGATCTTGAGAGTAACAAGCTTTTATAAGAAAGACCTTTTAATGAAAGAAATCAGAAAACTCTCAAGATTACTGAAATATGGGGATACCGCAATTGAAATTTATAATGATCTATGCCCAGAGATTATCAGCTGGAGAAGAAGAGTCAAACTATGCATTGTAGTACTGCCAAAAAAAAAAAAAAAAAAGGAATAAGATACAGTTGGGGGTGCCCTCTTTTCCTGAAATTTCAGTGGAAAGGGAAGCAGCATAAAATCTATTCCCTGGAACAAGAAATGGATCTGTTGAAGCAATTAAATCTGGGGCAGCAAGAAGAAAACATTGAGGGTGCAACTGGTGGAACCAAGGAACCATAGAAGAGAAGGACAAAGACAATAAAATATTTTTTTTAAAAAACTAGAAAAAATGACATAACAAGAGAGACAATAAAAAATCAGGAGGAGAAAAATTATTCACACACTGGGAATGGTGGCTTTTACTCCCCCCCACCCCCACCCGAAGGACTAGTAAAAGCTATGAACAAGGCTGGACAGCTTTGGGAAGGAGGGGGGTAGAAATGTATATGTGGGTGGAGGAAGGGAAGGGAGGGGTGAGAGAGTGAAGGAGGGAGGGAGAGAAAGGATGAGAGTAAGGGTATCAGACTGAAGAGCCAATTTAAAAGATTTAGAAAAGTAATATGGTTAATCAAATAAGGATAGCGGTGTTAAATGTGAAAGGATTGCGGATCTCTAATCAAAAGAAAGGATAGAATCATTGTTGAAGAAAGAGAAAGCAGTTTTTTTTTTCTATAAGAAATGCATCAAGCAAAACAAGGGACAAATGAACTTAAACCGAATTCGGTTGCTGCTTATGAAAAAGTATATGGTACTTCAAAAGCAAGAGGGGTAGCAACTATAACAGTGGTTCTTAACCTTGTTGGAGGTACTGACCCCCACCAGTTTCATATGTGCATTCACCGAACCCTTCTTACGATTCTTACGTATTCACCGAACCCTTCTACCGCCAATACAGATGGTCCGTCAGGGGAGTGGGCTGCCGCGCTGTCAATCATGCCACACGGCCAATCAGAGGGCCACTTCTGTCGGTGGAGGCAGGGCAAGCTGGTTTGGTTGGATGGGGCATATAAATATAAAACGTATACAGGTTATCACCTGCAGCCAATGATGGACGAGCGGGGCGTGTAATCACAAATCATATGAATCGGATGTGTGTCTTGACTTCCGCCAAACCCACGAGACTGACTCACCGAACCCCTGGTGTTCGATCGAACCCAGGTTAAGAACCACTGAACTATAATATCTAAAAGATGTGGTTTTAATGTGTTAAAAGTTAAGAAAGATGAAAAAGGAAGATTTATACTTATGCAAGGAACAATTTGTTGGCCAATGTGTATGCTCCAAATGAAAAACAAAAAGAATTTTATGAAAAGTAAGGAAATGGAGGATATGCAGTGAGATTATACACTTATAGCAGGAGATTTTTAATATGGTTATAGATAAGTGGAATGATAAATCAGACCCAACAACAAGGGATAGACTCAACAATATTACACCCCTGAATAAAATAATGAATAGAAACAAATTAAAAGATAAAGTAGCCCCTCCATTTTCATGGACTTCAAGTCCGTGTCCCTTAGCCATTTGCGGGCAGCGAATGAAGGGGGACAAAATGGCGTGTGCCTGTGGACTCATTCCTCCATTCAAGCCAGTGGGGCCTGAATAACCATGATTTCATGGGGGGGGGGGCGGAACGGATCCCCCACAAGAACGGAGGGGTGACTGTATATGGAGATTGATTAAAGGGGATGAAAAAAATACAGTTATTATTCTTCAGTTCATAAAAATTACTCCAGAATAGATTTTATTTTTGTATCAAAAATATGGATCTAACGTATTAAATACAGGAATGAAAGGGATAAAAGTTGCAAACCATGCTTTAGTAAATATGGATTTTGTAGTTAAAAAGGCTTATAGAGAAGCAAAAATATGGAGGTTGGACATCAGAATACTTAAGATATGGTGAGTAAGATTGAGAAAGAATGGCAAAATATATGGGATCTCAATAATAGAGAGGTTTCTCATAGTATGGGATACTATGAAAGCGGTTTCAAGAAGGATTTGTATTAGGGAAACATGTAAAGAGAGAAAGGGGAGAGAAAAATAAAATTAGAAATGAAAATTTAAAAAATTAGAGAATAAACACATAAAAGATAGGAGTAAAGATAATTATATAGAATTACAAGCAAAAAGAAATGAATTAGAGAAAATAGAGATAGATGATGTCCAGAGAAATTTGATATATTTACAGAGGGAGGTTTTTTTTAAATATAACAATAAGAATTCAAAAATGTTGGCAAGATTAGCACATAAAAAGAAAGAGGAATATGATTGATGTAATAAAAGATAAAACGGAAGATATGTATGATGATGAAAGAAAAGATAAAGATATTTGAAAAATATTTCTAGGAATTATATTCAGTAGGGAATAAGTCAGTGGAAAAAAATGAGGAACATACTGAAAAACATTGGAAAATAAAAATAGATGAGGAGGATAAAGAAATAATGGAACAGTTGGTTTCGAAAAAATAAATAGAAAAAGTGAGAGACAAAAGGAGGGCAATGACCAGGAATGGCTGGGTTGGGACCAGAATATTATAAAACATTTAAAAAGATGTTAATTCCTAAATTGGAAGTATTATATAACAAAATTCTAAATGGAGAAAGGAACCCACTGTCATGGGACCATTCATTGATAATACTGATTCTGAAACCAGACAAAGATTTGACAGACCCAGGATCATATCAACCTATATCCCTTATAAATCAAGCTGCTAAAATATTAGTATCCATAATGGTAAAAAGAATGAATAAGTTCATACATAAATATCTTCAAAAAGATCAATGTGGCTTTGTGCAAGCAAGACAAATGTCAAATTTAATAGGAAGAATATTGAATAAAATAAAAATAATTGGGAAAAATAAACAAAAAGCAGGAATAATAACATTAGATGTTTATAAAGCTTTTGATTGTGTGGAATGGCCAACATTAAAAATATTGTGTAAGAAATGTGTAAGAAATTCAGAGGATTGGTAAACCAGCTATATTCAAATAACACAGCAGTAGTAATGGTAAACGATGGACTAACAGAACAAATTCAAATTTCTAGAGGTGCAAGACAAGGCTTCCCTCTCTCTCCGATCTTATTTGCAATGATTATTGAAATGTTGGCAAATATTATTAGGAAGAATGAAAATTTGGAAGGAATTGGGATTAGAAAATTAAATAAGATAAGTTTGTTTGTTGATGATGCCCTATTGACAGTTTGGGGTAGTTTGAGTATGCACTTCATACAAGACCTTCTTGTCAAGCAACTTACCCACCATGCTTTAAATCGGGGAATTGTGTGGCACTCAAATTGTTGTTGAACTGCAGATACCAGCAGCAATAGCTAGCACAGTAATTGGTGTGGAATGCTATGAGTTGCAGCCCAACAGCTGCAGCTTGGATGGACCCAGAGTTCTCATCTCTGCTTTAAACTCTTACTACACTATCTCCTCAATTCACTGAGAATCAATTTAATCTCTGGTTTTTTAAAAAAAATGTGTTGAAAATGCTCAGCTTACTCTCCCTTTGGAAAATAGCACTTCAGTTCATTTGCCCCCAAGACTATTTTGATATATATTGCAGCATGAAAATGAATGTTTAATAGTGTTAGAATGTTAGCCATACCACTTTTTTATCCACATTCCTTTAGATTTGGGGGAAATAGCTGTTCAGGGAAGCCAGTGAGCAAACTTATCTATTGTATGATGCAAATGCTCAATAGTTTGCTTCTCTGACCATACTAATGGTATATTGATAGCTAAGGGGCTATGCAGACAGGCAAAAAAGGGTGCTTTGAGGGTGACTTGTAGGTGTGGCCTTTAGACGACGCACACCTTAAAGTCTCCAGGAAAGCGCCCTCCAGCCGTCGTATGCCGAGAAAAGCCACTCCAAAAAGGAGCCGCTTTTTTCCGCTCCTTCGGTGAAGATGCGCACCTTCGCATGTGTGTATGTATGCAGCAATACTGATGCACCAGAAAACAGCCGTATAACTATACTGTTGCACGTGCGGCGGAAATTGACTTGACGATCCAGAGCATGTGCCTTACAATACAAGCTTTAATTTAAAGCACCCTATGCTTCCAGGTGTGGATGCACTGGCACAAGTGCACTTGAATATTAGAACCCTAACCCTAATTGTAACCCTATGCATGTGCCCTAGCAACTGTCCTCTGTTATGACAATAAATGCATTTTGTTGGATGTACGCTTGCTGTCAGCATGCACAGCAGTTTGCATGAAACAGGCTTTTGTGATCTCTTCTGTGCAGGTGTGCATAAGACCTGCACATCATTTCCTGTCATGATGGGAGGGGGGGCTCCTGGAATAACATTTGTCTGTGTGTCCTGTTGACCTTGTCCCTTGCATGACCACCAGCTGCATGTATCAAGTCTGTCCACACAAACTTCCCTTGCAAGTACCTCTCCCCTCCCCCTGATCTGTGTGGGACATGTTTTGTGGAGGATTATGAAGTGTCTTCAGTTGACAAACCCGTTCCTTTGCCCCAAGGGTGGCACAGTCAGACAATGGCACCTGTCTACTGCACCCACTCCTTGGGGGGAAGTGGAAGTCAGTGAATCCTTATATGGTATGTGGGTGTATGACAGGTCCTGTGCAGGTGCACAAGGATGCCAAACTTTAGTCTTCTTTGTACACAGAGAGTGACAGACTGTATACTAGCCTATGACAGGTCCTGTGCAGGGATGTTTTCCTGCATTTGAGAACGAAAAAAATTAAAGCAGCCACTGCTGGCCCATGCAGCTGCTCCATCTCCCTTTGTGCCATCCTTGGGGCCGGCAGTGCGGTTGCTGGGGCTTCAGTACAGCCTCAGAAAAGTTGCATTGACTCCCCCCAGTGTGGTTGCTCTGCCTCCATTTAGGGCAATCTCACGGCAGGCAGTGCGGTTGCTGCAGCTTAGGGAAAAGGCAACTTCAGGTCACCTTTTCCTGCCCGTCTGCATAGCCCCTAAGTTTGTGTGAAACTTCCTGGATTTCTTTCAACATCTGGGAGCATTTGGGAGTGAATTAATGGCCATAAGTGAGTCTATGATACTGCAGCACCATCTGCTGCTTATTTAGTTTGATACATTTTTAGTGGTACTAAACAGAAATGTCCAGTGACTGTGCAGTTACAGTACTCATGTACACTCACAAAACATTGTGTAAGATGGTCAAAGTTAAATTCTCATAATTCCTTTAAAGTAAAATTTAACATCTTTGCATTTTGTTTCAGTATCCCCTTTACTATACAGCGACTCTGTGAGCTGCTGACTGATCCAAGGAGGAATTACACAGGAACAGACAAATTTCTTAGAGGAGTTGAAAAGGTAATGGCTGCCTCCTAGCTGAATTTTTGTTTTGACTTAAATTGCAGTTACACTACATATCAGGTACAAGTTGAGTAACCCTTACCCAGAATTCCAAAATCCAAAGTACTCCAAAATCCAAAACTTTTTGAGCTACAACACAAGTAGTGTAGCATTATGTACCTGCATTGTATTTGCAAGGATAGGGAGAGGCAATGTGAGGATCTGTGAAATGCTAGGAATCCATGCTTCCCATCATTTCACAGATCCTCAGTCTCTATCCAGCCTCAGCGTCTCTCATTATTTAATGTAAGGTATGCTTTTAAACTGTAGTTCATATTATGTAAGGGGTATAAGAATATATTATTGTTGTTGTTGTTGTTGTTGTTATTATTATTATTTAAAATACTGATATTCCACAATTTGAAAAAATCCAAAATACTGAACACTTCTGGTCCCAAGCATTTTGGATAAGGGATACATAACCTGTAATTGAGATTTTAAAAATCAAAACAGATAATCTGTTAAAGGACATTATCACTGGCTGAATTTTCTCTTGAATGCACCATAAGGAGAGCATTTTCTAATGCTTCTTGCAACTAATTCTCTATTTGGTCTTTTTGTAAAGTACTTGCCTGTTGTTTATTCAGTGATGTATTGATAAAATGTATAAGTAATAGCTAAAAAATGAAAATAGGTACAGAAATGTTCTCAAATAAATGTTCTTAGAGCTGTTGTAGAATAGTTGGAGTAGCTATTCTCCTTTAGTTGGGCATAAATCTTGAGTAGAGATTTAGAGTTCAAAATTATTTGCCTTCTCTTTTTTTATTTCATGTTCTTTCATGCTTACGTTAATACATCTGCTAACATGACCAAATTTGATAGCTGTGGCTCTCCAGCAGGAATTTGTGAAAATGTAACAGGGGAAAAAGCTACGTTTGTGTGTGAAGTGACCATTGTACATGTAGTTCTCTGGTGTTGGATGTTGTTACTTCCACGATACTGTGTTCGTAAATTGGGTCTATGGATTCCTGCACATGGAAATGCATGAAATTTCCAAGGGCTGTGTTTTGAACAGGAAAAATAGTATAATTTCATATTCGCTTTATGTAATACATGAAAATTCTTTGTTTCCTGTGATGGTTCTTCTCTCTTCTCCAGCTGCTGGTTGATTAGCTATGGTGTCATGAAATGTTTACAGACATTTAATAACACTTCAGGCGCTTCAGAAATTCTGTATTCTGAAGTTCTGTTACTTTGTTAGTATTACTGAAGAACTTTTTAAATAATTTGTTACCAAAAAATGCTGGTTAGCACCTTTCACGGGGCCAAGAGGTTTTGACTTAAATTGCAGTTACACTATATAACAGGTACATGTACATGTGTTGCAGAAGACACAAGTGTCAGTCTTTCATTTTTGAAAATTTCTGGTATCTGTATATTCTTCTGTTCTCTTTTCATTTGTCCAACAGAATGTCATGGTCGTCAGTTGTGTGTATCCATCTTCAGAGTGAGTACAATCTTTGCTTTTCTTACAATTTTTCAAACAAAGCTCATGGGAATTTTCTTCCATGTTTGATATTACCACATTCTCTATATTGTTAGTAGTGTCTGTCTTATCAATGCTCTTTCTTTCCTTTGAAAGGGATAAACAATCATCATATTCTCACTAGGACTCCTAGCTGTGTAAGAAATCATCCTGCTGACATATAATACAGGGTCTGCTAGGACAGTAATTTGATATTGATTTTATAACCAACATGGCTGCATGCTGTAATGAATTTAAAGTTAATAATTTTAAGTAATCATTTTTGAAAGGATGCTGCATAAGATCAGTCTGGGAACAGACTGGGAAGATTTGGCTGGAAAGACTGAGATCAGGCCCAAACAAATTGTAATTCAGGAATATTAGAATCCAGCTAGAATAGAATCCAGCTAGCTGGTATGCTGTAGGAGACCACTAGTTGGCTCTTGGCAGGGTGATCCTCCAATTTGATTGAAGTGACAGGGTGTAAATAGTGAGAGTCAGTAGAATAGCTTTCCAGCAGGCTTTGCTGTTAGAAAAGAGTTAACATTAGATGGCAGGAAAATGGTAAATAGATGGAGTTATGTTTGTGGCTTCCAAGCTAATTATAGTAATGGAAAGAGTACCGAAAAGCACGTCATAAAGCAGAAAGCAGTGAGGAGAAAAACTCCATGTGCTCTCGGATAGTCAGCTGTGTTTATTCAATGTTTAAAAAAGCCCAACACGTTTTGTCCACAATGAGAAAAGATCTTCTTCAGGGGCTGGAAACAAATACAAATACATATATATTATAAATATTAAAAAGATAGAACAATAGTTCTCTCTTCTGTTCTCCTGAAACCTAACCTTTATCTGGATGGCCAGTGTGAGACTGTAAAACACCATGTCGCCTTTCACAATGAAGTGGTGACGATGGAAATGGAAGAGGTTTGAAATTCGTGTTTTTCAGCAAACTTTATAGGAGTGGAGTTGTTCTTTCCTTAGTTCATAAGACTAACTGATAACTGCAGAGCTGGTTCAAATGCTGAGTTGAAGCTGGAAGAACCTGATGAGGTAGATGTTCCCTTTCCATATAACCTAGAACTAGGGCTTTTTCACACTACATAGGTACAGTGCTATAATTCCAGTTGAACTACCAAAGCATCATCCTATGGAATCCTGGGATTTGTAGTTTAGGGAGGGGCATTTAGACTACTCAGCCAGAGAACTCTACTTCCTTACCAAACAACAGACACTAGGATTCCATAGGATGTCTCCATGACAGTTAAAATGGAATGTAGTTACAGTGGAATACATGTGTAATATAAAAGGGCATTAGCTTGACATTTAAGGATCAAGTCTTGGAATTACTTGAGGAACAGGCTGGAGAAGCAAATGCTAGAATGAATAAAACAATGAACATTTTGCAAGGTCATGCTTGATAGCAAGGGAAAATTGGAATAGTATCTGAGGAACCAAGAAGAATGGAATGTTCTTGAAAAGATCAGGAAACACAAATAAGGAGCTTGAATTGCATCTAAAGAAGTAAATGTGACTGTTTAAAGTTGTGATTCTCTTGTCTGGTATTACCATAGCATTGCATAATAGTTTTTTATACACAAAGTGGTCATCTTCATTTTATACTTGCATTGTTATGATAGTTTTGCTTTATGGGAGACAAGGGCAGATTAATCTCTTATTGATGATCTGTATAGTTTCTTATTGCTCTAATCTGCACTGTATTGCACTTTACTCATAAGATGCTCTCACCAGCAGAAGGAAATTCAGGTCCAGGTATGTACATGTAAGTAGTCAGAAACTTTAAGCATCAGTGGCTTGTTTTAATTAATTATGTAGCATCATTTGTTCTGAGGAATTGCATACAGTGGTCTAATCTGCACTGCAGAAATAATACACTTTGACATCACTTTAACTGCCATGGCTCAGTACTGTGGAATCCTGGGAGTTGTAGTTTGTTGTGGCACCAGAGCTCTCTGACAGAGAAGGCTAAATATCTCCCAGAACTGCAAACACTAGCATTCCATAGCACTAAGCCTTAGCAGTTAAAGAGGTGTCAAACTGCATTATATCTGCAGTGCAGATTAGACCATTGTATAAAATTCCCCAGAACCAATAATGCTACTTAATTAATTAAAATAAGTCACTAACTTTTAAAGTCTCTTGACTACTTGCATATATATACTTGGACCTTAATTTCTTTCTGCTGGTAAGAGCATCTCGTGAGTAAAGCCCTTGGACATAAACACATTTGCAAATGAAAAGTGGAAGGAAGCAGTTTTCATTGATTTTTACCTTCACTGTGCAACTCATTACTACCCTGAAAGTCTGCTCCAGAGGACTGGGATAACTGGGAGCAGGAACTGGGTTCTACCTCTTCTCTGTACTGAATTCTCTGCTGAACTGAGAGCCTTTCTGGTGGTGGAAGGACCCATTCTGTTTATGGAAAGCACACCTTGGTCTAGCCGATATTTAGTTATGAACATACTTAGAAGTAGGTTTTTTGAAGGCTTAGTCAATGAACTAATGTAGGGGTAGGCAACCTTTCCCCTTTAAGGGCCAAGGCACTTCAGCTCCCAGAATCCCAGGAGCTATTGGCCAACATGGCTGAGGCTTCTGGGAGCTGAAGTCCCTCAGCCCTTAAAGGGGAAGGGTTGCCTACCCCTGAATTAATGAGATAAGTGAGTTTGTTGAGTGTAGCACTGCAGAGGCATAAGCTCCATTGCCCCATATAGTTTATAACATTTGCAGAATCCATGATTGTCCACTTATATTGGTTAGCATGTATTTGGTTAAAGCCCTGTACATAAAGCCCTGTACAAAGAGTCAACTGTGTGGCTGCTTAAAACTCTACTTCAGGGGTAGGCAACCTTTCCTCTTTAAGGGCTGAGGGACTTCAGCTCCCAGAATCCCAGGAGCTATTGGCCAACATGGGACTATTGGCCAACATGGCTGAGGCTTCTGGGAGCTGAAGTCTCTCGGCCCTTAAAGGAGAAAGGTTGCCTACCCCTGCTCTACTTTGTTGAGGTACACAGTTTGCAGTGATATGGAGGAAAGTGCTTGGTCAGTATAGTGAGCCATTGCACATGAGCAGAATGCCATAAGGATTTAAATGGATAAGATCTTGCTCTTGTCCTGTATTTGCCAGGACCTAATTGATCCCATGGCACTGGAATGTTGGGAGGGATGGGAATAAGAAATGATAGCTGGTTAAAAAAAACTGTGTGGTGTTGCCCAATAAAATGTACAGTTTTGTTTCTAAACTATTGTTTGTTTTACTAGTTAAACATGTGGTAGGCTTTGTGTCTCAGGGCAGAAGGTAGATAATGGCCTTACAAAAATACTAATTTCAAAGATAAAGAATACTTAATGGGGTTTTGAAATTCTGGACATTTTTAGCTGAAAGTAAAAAGAGTGCTGTAAAAATCTTACAGCAATTTTATTTCTTGTAGGAAAAATAATTCCAACAGTTTAAACAGGATGAATGGTGTAATGTTTCCTGGAAACTCACCAAGTTATTCTGAAAGGTAAGAGAAGAGTGTGCTTAAACAGAGTATAACTGCAATAGAAAATGTTAGATGATAGCTTTAACATTTGTGTTCCTAAATCTTTTTAACTTGGTGCATTTAAACACAATGTCAAATACTTCGGATGAGCCCCCTTGTGAAAAGAGAACGTTTGTGGAGAGCGAGGTATATGCATTATTTTTGACAACCATGTGGGAATGAACCATGATTTATGTTTTTTCCAGACAGGCCAAATTCTGTTAGTGGCCTAACACATGGAGGTTTTATGCATACAGATGTCTTTTGCAGGCACTGCAAGTGTTGGTAGTCTCTCCCTCCTTCCAGAGTGCCAAAGTATCTCCTGCTTATGGAAAAGTCCCCGAAGCTACATTGCATAGGCAAGTTGGCACAATCAGAAGCATCTGACTATGTCCCCATATCCAGATGCAAAATGATGACATCATTGCTGAGAGCCACTGTGCCTTCCAGGGGTCTCTGACCTGCTTTAATCATTTCATGTCTGGCTATGGGGAGGGAGCCAGATGCTTCTTCAATCTGGCCTGCTTGCTGTGAAGCAAAGAGTGGCTGTGCAGGGCAGCTTAAGAGGTTTTCAGTAGGTTTAGGGAGAGGGCATATGGCTCAGCATAGTGTAAGTCTGCATATGGATGTTTACTTGTGTACTGGGGGGATTTGGGAGTGAAGCCAAAGTAAATTATTCATAGATTCTGTTAGATTACAAGAAATGTGAATTATTTTCTTTTAAAATAAACTTGTTGCACAATAATATTCAATTAAACAAATAGAAAAACTTAAAAATTTGGGACAACAGTAATGAAATCACAACACATGTAACAGATTTCATCTAATAGCATTTTGTTTGGTGTTTCACATTTCCTAAAACATTTCCATTCTTTCCTAGACTTACTAGATTTGGGCTGAGGTCCTAAATTCACCTGTCATATAACAGTCCCATTAAATATATTGGAAGTTATTTTTGACTAGCCATGTTTAGGATTTTACTGTCAGATTCTCTTTGCTTTAGTAAATGATCTTATTCATTTCAGTCTCACATAGTTTGATAATCTTTATTTCAATATCTTGTCAAATAAAAGAAGACTGACATTCAAAATTGGATTAATCAAATGTAAGAATTTCTTTGTCCTTTGCAGATCCAATATAAATGGCCCTGGAACTCCCCGACCTGTAAATCGACCAAAAGTTTCTTTGTCACCTCCTATGACAACAAATGGTTTACCAGACAGTCCAGAAAATAAAGAGTCAGGACACCCACAAGCAGAGGACAAAATTAACAGGTTTGTAAGAGGTGTATATGTACAAGTAGATTTGCTCAGCTTTTTGTTTGTTTGTTTCACAAAGACTTCCTTTGTAAAGTATACTGCACCAGCGCCTAGAGAAACTACTTTCTTTCTGCTAAATACATGTGTCCCTTGCATTCCAACAACTTACTTTTTCAAGCATTCTAAACTATTCCCAGAACCCATATATTTGACACATGGTCTGCTCTTTTGACTTTGTGTTGAATTAATAGGTTTGGTTATAGTTTAGAATGAAAGAGCAAGTAATCAAAAAGTGTTGAAAGAATGGAGCTAGGGTCTGGGACATGTAAGATGGGCACATTAAAGAGAGATGATGTGGGGTTAACAGCCTACAGTACCACCCTTACTCCTTTTACAGGTGCTACAGCCAAGTTAAAAATGGGAAATTAAAAAAGAAATGTAATCACACTTGATGTAATTTCCCCTCTGCTGCCCCTTTTCGCCCTCATGGGGTGGCTGTGGTTACTGCTGCTACTTCTGCTGCTTTCCTTCACCTCAGTCTTGTGCTGGCTGAGCCAGGGGGTAGGGTAGATACTGTCCTAGTTCTGCTTGCCCTATGTATGTGCACGCGCATGAGTGCATGTGAGCATGCATGCCTCAACCAATCCTATCAGCCTCTGCCTCCCCCTGGCCAGTCTGCTCCCTTCAATCGGCACCACGAAGGAAAGCAGCAAAAACAGCAGCAGTAACTACAGCCATATTGCGGCAGCCTAGTGAAGGGACCAGATTGGCTGGGGTGGAGGACAGAGAGGCTGACCAAGACCAGCAGAAGCACACATGCAAAAACACATAGGGTGAATAGAGCTGGGTTGGTATTGCCCCCTCCCTGCCCAGCCAGCATGATGGTAGTGTGAATAGCCTGTACCATTGGGGCATGTGGGGTGGGTGGAGAGAGGAAGATATTACCTCCTGGGTTCAAGGGAAATGTTTCTGTGTGTAGAGAGGGAGTCATTTCTTTTCTGGGGAGAGCTTGGTCTTTCTCTCGCTCCCCCTCCTGTGTGTGTGTGTGTTAAGCAACAGGTTAAGGGGCAAAGCACAAAACAGCTCTTCATTTTGACAAATTGCCATTT
Source organism: Phrynosoma blainvillii (assembly GCA_026167975.1). Lineage (NCBI taxonomy): Eukaryota > Metazoa > Chordata > Lepidosauria > Squamata > Phrynosomatidae > Phrynosoma > Phrynosoma blainvillii. The sequence continues at coordinate 351,739,101 of JANUYF010000002.1, read as the reverse complement.
TTGATAGTGCTCTGGTCACTGATTTGTTGAATAAGTAAGGGTGGAAGGCCTCTACTTAACAGACTTGTGTGCTGAACTAGAAAGCAATGTATACTCTGATAGAGGCCCAGATTTCTTGCTCGCATAGGCTTTCTCTGTATTTTAAGAGATGGACTTGTTCCATAAATAATCACTGCCTCAGGACACTGGGTTGCTGTTTATAAATGGTCTGCCTCAGAGTGATCTGATTGTTACTGTTAACATCAATGAGACTATTAGATCACGTTTGAGAATACTGAAGAAATTTGTAGGGTTAGTTGAAGAACTAATTGCATTGGTTACCGAGAACCAGTTTAATGTGAATAGTAACAGAGCTGTCTTGTCAATGCTGGAATCAGAGTCATTCATCTGTGAATAACGCCAAAACTCAAAACACTTTTATGTGATATCTTTTTCATTTCAAGTGGCACAAGGTTGGCTTTTTGTTTTGTTGCTTGAAAGTTTAATAAACACAAACGACTGGTCAAATTAGAGAAAATATCTGTGCTCGAGGTTATCACTGTAAGCTACAATGTGCTGGTGATCTCTTCATATGAATATGAAGTTTTGTATCAACACCATTTTTGTCTTCCAGTGAATTGGCAGCATCAGAACCTGAAAAAATCCAAAGCAGCCCAGTAAAAAATAAGCATGTTGAAGAAGATCCAGCAGAAATTGAGGGTCGTGAGGTTAAAAGACTTAAATTTGACAAAGAGGAGGAAGTCACAGAAACGTCCGATCAGAGTAGTTCCAGTGAAGCTTGTACAGCAATGGTGGAAGAGACTGAAACAACCTCTACATCTCAGGACAAAGAAAAAGAAACTATTTGTGAGAGGCAGCATTGTAAAGAGGAAGAGGAGGAAGGTATTTTAGTGCTTCATTGTCACTATTTGAGTCACTTTTTGTCTTTTCTGTTTGTGTGTTTAGAATATGGGTTAACTTTAAATTTTCTGCCCATCAAAAACTCCATGGGTCAGATCCAAATTTTGGGCCCTTGCAGACTGCCAGAAATAGTGCAAATTGAGTCCACTTTAACTGACCTGGCTCAGTGCTAGGGAGTCATGGGAATTGTATTTTTTCAGAGACATTTTCTGTCAGAGAGCTCTGGTGCCACAATAAACTACACAGTTCCCATGATTCCCTAGCACTGAGTCAGGGCAGTTAAAGTGGACTCAATTTACACTATTTCTGGCAGTCTGCAAAGGCCCTTTATCATACATAAAGCAGACTCACTGAAAAAAGTTACACACTACCTAGTTATGTAAGTTTTCCATGGATCAGTGGGTCAGCTTTAAGGTGGGTAAGTCAGAGTTCTAACCTTACATATCCAAACTAATAGAACCAGTACACCTTAATATGAGCAGGCAGAAAGGAGGGATATGAAAACATCTTAAATGCTGGTGGTGTTTAATGGTCCTGGATTGGCAGTTTTTCATGTAGATTTCAGTCTGAAAATGAACTGGGATTATGAGGTATAAATACTATTTTTTTAAAAATAGACAAATTGGTGAATCTAATGGATCTAAGTAAGATTTAGAGCTAAAGTTAGCTCAAATTTAAATCAACACCCACATTTGAAGGTTTGAATACATGTCTCCATGGAAAGGTGCAAGATTAAATTCACCTGTGCATAGTCTACCATGCCTTTCCTTCAGGCCAGTGAGGATGTAGGCTGTCAGTAAGGCTATTGTACTTGATAATTGTCCTTGACTGTGCTGATTCCTGTATTTAATAACAACAGTCCTGCCCCTACTGTTAAGCAGGGAGAGGAGAACTAACCCAGTGACTGATTTTAGGGTGCTGTTAAAGCAAGATGTGAGCACCTTATGGTCCTCCAGTTATTGTTGAAACTACTCATTCCTTACCCTTGGGACTGCCAGTAGAAAGGAATGATGGAGCTGCAGTCCAACAGCTTCTGAAAGTTTACAAGTTGCCCACCCTAGCATTAAGGGTACCAAAGATTTTATTATATCACTAAGGGACAGGGGCTGGATTTCAGTTTGAATTTATTTTCTTTTTCTTGCATCTGTGAGTATCTTTAGGTACTGCTAAACGGCTCCTTTGTAGCAGAGTAAATGGCAAGGAATATATGTAGGTAAATCATTTCTTGTGGTTACTGAACACAGTGCAGAATAGCCAGGCTTCTGATTTGCTGCTAGAAAAGTGGCAATATAAGGAATTATGTAGCTATTTATACAGCTCTTGGTAGAATGCTATCTTGTTTTAGGTCCTGTATTTAACTCTAAATTCAATCTTTCTTCCAGAATCCCTTATGACACCAAGAGAAATTATTCCAGAAAGGAAAGAGCAAGATAAAGACAGTACCTTAACTGTGAAGGAAGATCTTTCTGAGGAGAATAATCAGATGGAGGAATCTGACCAGACTCAAGCAGAGAAGGACTTGTCTTCTGAAGACAGTGAATACAGTGGATCTGTTAGTAGCAGAGCTGACTGCAGTGACACAGAAGAATTGGGTTCTTATGTCAGTGAAACTCCTGAAACAACATCAGAGACCCCAATGGAAAACTGCGATGAAGCCACAGAAGCTCCAGAAGAACCTATGGAACAAGACTAATAATTTAAATATACTTAGAGGCAGTATTTTCCATAAGGCTCTGGTTTTACACTGTATAAATAATTTTATGTAATAAAAGTGGACCTTTAGTTTTACAAGAGAAGCAGGCTGTAAATTGAACTTCTCAATGCGTTAAATCCTGAAGTTGTTCTTGTTACTGTGAAATATCAACATCTTCAGGTCCTGCTTACCGCTGAAATTTCACTATGGTCAAATCAGTGGTCTATGTATAGTTTTTTTTATTTAGAATTAAAGTTTTTAAACTGGAAAGTAATTATAATTTTGACAACTTTTTGAAAATTACCATATTTAATTATTTTCTGTCTTCATTTCCCCAATGCTACAGTAGTTTTTATTCTGGTTTTGGTTATAGTTTTATTATCATCTGAATTTTAAGGTTTCTTTTTTGGTTTCCAGGTTTTCATTTGACTGCTTTGTGGGCTTTAAAAAGCTACACTGTTGGCATACAATACTTGAAAACATGCAAATCTAAAGAAAACCTATGCTTGCACTCCGAGATTTATGCTTTCCCCCCCTGGAAACAGCTGAATTCATTTACACAGTGCAACTTTTTCACCTCTGAATAAACCAAATAATATTTGGCCCACCTGAGATCATGAAGATCCAAACACTGTTGAAGTATCAGGTTAAATACATTCCAAGAAATCTATTCTAACAAGACACTTTTGTACATTTCTGAGGTGCCTGAATGAAAAGTTTCCATTTTATTCCCAAGAAAATGTTTTTATGTTGAGAACAGACTTCAACACAATAGTTTCAGCATGTTTTAAAAGAAGGGAATGTTTGCAAACCTGAGACCATTTCTGTGAACAGATGCAATGTTTGGCCTTGGATAATTGTTTCAAAGTAGGCAGATCAGATTGGTGTGAGATGCTGCTGCATTACACATCTCAGTTATGTACCTGAGTTGAATGGTGGGCTAATAGTTGTTGGTGTGCATAGAAACGACCATTAATTGTACATCATTTTGAAACTGAACTGAGTATTTTCAAACATGCTACTTTGACAGCCAGCATCAATTCTTTCTTTCTTTCCCGAAACCAGCTGAAAGCACAACTACTGCTTTAAATTCTTCATGTTATATTTTTCAGACATCGACATTTAAAGACATCAAGATGCAGCCTCCCAGTTGCATTTCCTGGCTGCCAAATTTATACCTGTTTCTTCAACTGTACCTTTTTGATATTTAGAATTTTTAAATTTCTGTAAAGTAGATTTTTGTAGATTGTAAAGAGTGCTCACTGCCATTGTGAAACGGTATATAATTGTATAATTTGTGTGTAAACTGGATGCTTGGGCTTTCAATACAGTATTCATATAAAGCAATAAATATTAATGTTATCAAATGCTTGAGTACATTTTAATCAAAACACAGTAGGAATCTCTCTTTATAGAGGTGAGACTGCATACCTTGGAGTACAAAAATAACCAGCAAAATGCATGCTAACAATTCTTGTACTGCATGGTGTTTCATTTTGGAGAAGGGTGGCTTTTGAATTCACTTTGTATTCCAGATTAATTTGGGTTTGCACCTCTTTGAGGTGATACTTAACTGTGCTATCTTCAGGTTCAAAGCAGACAAGTAGATGCTTAGGAGAAGTCCTGCTATTCTATACACAATGGAAAATTCAGTTGGTCTCAGAAGCAGGAAGGTTTGGTGTATAAAATAAGCATTTGGGGGAGCATTAAAAACAGCACAAAGAAATTAGAAAAATATTTTCAGAAATGCAAAATAATAACACATTTCTTTTTCCCCAAACCCCCCCCCCCTTTCCTTCAGGGATATTTGCCAGTGAGAACAAATTTTAAGTTCCAAGATTTCTGACATTTTCTTTAGAATGTTTGTGAAAATATTGTTAATAAACCTATTCTTTAAGCAGTTGTGATCCTTCGACATGTTTATTTTAACCAAATCCAATAATCTCTAATTTCTCTGTTGAACAATGGATTTATAAATTGCAAAGTTACTTATGAAATGGCACCAGGAAGCTAAAAAATGAACTCACTACACATAGATCTACTGAAACCTAATTCCTGTTGAATCCAATGGAATTTAATTGCTGGGCAATTAGGCATAGGATTGCAGCCTAAATCCAACACAGCAGTTTGAGTTAAATGGAGATTTTGGTGGCAGCTAATTTTCATTGAATAATGCAATGCTTATTGGGAGGAGGGAGATTAGTGTAGAAAACTGGTTTTATAGGCACAGTTTAGCTGCCGGCAGCATGTAAGCTAGCTTTCAGTATTGCTTGCTCTCCAGTTGGAAATGATGAAAATTAGGATTGTGTGATTTATTTTTGAGATGGTGGCTGCAGGCAGCTGTCCTACTGCACAGGACAAGTTGCTTTGGCACAAAGAGGATTTTGAATACTAGCTACTTTGCAAAAACGGTGCCATCATTTAAGTAAACAGTTTAATTGAAATCAACGGGACTTGCTTCCAATGTGTTTAGCATCTGGAACATAAGTTATCTCCTAATTGTAATGTTTAATGTTTGGATATGGCTGTATTCTGTGCTACCTAAAAAGAAATCTAATCACAGTGCATACTCTGAGACACTGCCAAGTTGCAAGGCAATTGCCTTGTAATAACACATGGATGCAATTACTTGTTTCAGCCAGAGATGGCCGTACATGTTGAGTCTTCTTTATCCGGAATGCTGAAATATTCCCAAAACCAAAATGTTTTTCCATGGGTGGCTGAGATCGTGACTGACATCTTTGCTTTCTGATTGTTTAATGTACACAAACTTTGTTTCGTGTACAAAATCATTTAAAATATTACATTAAATTAAGTTCAGACTAGGTATATATGGTGTATATGAAACAAAAATGAATATTGTGTTTAGATTTGGGTCTCATCTTCAAGATACCTCATTATGTGTGTACATGCAAATACATGTATTTAAAAAAAAATCCCAAACACTTCTGTTCCCAAGCATTTCGGATAAAGGAGACAACTTGTATAACCTGCCTTAAGGTATATACAATGCATATATAAAAGAGAGATGGAAACTTCCACCCAAACACTGTTCAGATTCGGAGAGCAGAATTTAGAAATGAACATTTCAGGGCTATTAGTCCTATGTGATGACACAGTGACTACCATCATGCATATGAATGTTGAGGATACATCCATACTACAACTTAATTTCTTTTGTGGTTGACAGATTACATTCCTTCCAATGTTTTCCAGTCATCTCTCATATTTTAGATACACACTTTATTCTCTTGTGTTCCTGCATGTGCTAGAATGGGGCTCTGTTCATATCTATTTGTCATTGAGGTTTAGAGGGCAAGAATCATTTAAAATTGAAATATATTTCAAACTACAGTAGATATTAAAAATGGAGGTGTGAAAGTTCTGTGTGTGTTCTCCAAGTCGGCATTTTAAAATGCCTTGCATTTTTCATGGTTTCTGTGCAGTCCCATACATGAGCATTTTCACTTTTGAAAGTTTAGAAAGAGGGGCTGACCCTTGGGAGAGAGATCTGCAGTTGCAGGCATGCTTTGAGATTGAAGCAAGGTGAGTAAGTTTCCCATATTTAATCAGCAAAATAGTTCAAATCCTTGTAAATTGAAACCATTATGTGAAAGGTGGGTGTTTTGTTTTTGTTTTGTTTTGCTTTATGGCAGAGGAAACCCTTAAAGACTTCTTTTTTGGCCAGTAAAAACAGACTAGTAAAGGTGTGGTCCTTTGATGGTTGGATTAGGATTTTGGGAGACCAGGGTTTGAATCCCTGCTCAGTCACGGAAACTCACTGGGTGAACTTGACACTCGGAGGAAGGCTGCCTTCAAAAACTGCTCGGAAAACATCAGTTGGTCCAAAGATCTGCAGCCAGGTTGTTAATTGGTATTGGCTGTAGGGATCACACAACTCCCAATGTTGCAACAGCTCTATTTTGAGGCACAATTCAAAGTGCTGATTTTGAAGCATGTATCCCTAAGTGGGTTGTGTCCAGGTTTTTTAAAGGAACATATCTTCCTTTATATATGCACTGTATATACCTTAAGGCAGGTTATACAGGTTGTCTCCTTTATCTGAAATGCTTGGGCCCAGAAGTGTTTGGGATTTTTTGAAAAAAGCTGTAAGATCATCCAGAGAGGCCTTTCTCACTGTCCCTTTCAGGCTTGTCTGTGGGAATAAGAAGGTCTTCTCAGTGGCTGCTCCCAGTTTTTGGAACTCCCTCCCTAGAGAGGCCAAGATGACCCCGTCCCTGCTCTCCTTTCAGCAACAGGAAAAACATTTTTGTGCCATCAGGCCTTTTCATACTGATGTTTTTAACTTTAGAAATCGATTAATTTTTACTATTTCTTAGTTTTTGTCTTGATTTTCGTTTCTATGGTTTTAAATCTGCTATGAGCTGACTTGAATCCCTATATCGGGACAATGGTGGGATATAAATAAAATGACAAACCACTGAATAAACCTTCCAAGAAAAGGATAAGGTTACTATAAGCTAAGTCCATTTGAAGGACATAACAATTGAAATAGTTAAAGATTTCCCATACCTTGAATCAAACATGGATCAGAATGGAGACTCCTGAGAATACAGTGGGCTCTCGGTATCCGCGGGGATCCGGATCCCCCACAGATGCCAAAATCCATGGATGCTCAAGTGCCATTAACTTCAATGGTGGTGCATCCACATGGCCATTCCACCATTAAAGACAATGGCATTACTGCTCCTGGCACAGTTGCTCTGCCCTCGGCTGCCCATTCTGAAGCTGGCTGGAGCCTGAGGAGAAAGATGAGGGAGGGAGTTAAAGCTCCCGCCACCAGAGCTGTACAGCTGACCTGGAGCCCCGCTGCAGCCAGAGGCTCCTCACCCTCAGGTGGAACCCTCCTTTCTCCTCCGCTGGCTCCCTCCCCTCCCTGTCCCAGCCATGGGGTATCGGGCCTAGGTGGCCGGCCCTTGTGGCAGTGGGCAAGGCATGACCCTCCTGGCCTCCTCCTCCCTTGTCACACCGCTCCTTCCTCCCCCTTCTCTTCCTTGTACCTCATGCCGCCCCTTCCTCCTCCTCTTCCTACCCCTCCCTTGTGCTGCACCTTTCCTTCCTCTTCTTCCTTATGCCTCATGGCGCCCCATCCTCCTCCTCCTCTTCCTCCACCTCACACTGCACCTTCCTCTTCCTCCTCATGCCGCACACCGACTCTTCTTCCTTCTGCCTCGCACCACACCATGCCTTCCTCTTTCTCCCGCCATGCAGACCCTTCTTCCTCCTCCTCTGCTCCCCCCCCCCCATGGGCTTGCAATCCACAGATGCTCAAATCCGCAGATGGCAAGTCCATGGATAAGGAAGGCCCGCTGTACTGTGGACAGCCTAAAAGACAAACAAATGGGTCCTGGAACTGATCAAGCTTGAACTTTCCCTGGAAATCAAGATGATGAAACAGGCTGTCATACTTTGGCCACATCATGGGAAGGCATGACTCATTAGTAAACACAATAATGCTAGGAAAGGTAGATGGCAGTAGAAAGGAAGGAAGACCTTATGCCAGGTGGATAGACTCCATTAGTGAGATCACAGGCATAAATCTAGAAGACGTAAGCAGAGCAGTGGAGGATGGGGTCTTGGAAATGTCTCATCCACAGGGTTGCTATGATTTGAAGTTAACTCAAGAGCAGTTAACAACAAGTGAAAAAGGAATAAAGATTTGAGAGACTTATGCCTATAAAACTAAAGACTGCATTATACTTGTGCCTTGTACTTTGATCGTGTAGAATTCATGCTAAATGCAAACATATAAAATAAAACTCATACTACAAAGCTGATGCACACAAATGTATAAACCGCACTACATCACATGTAACTACCTTTTAGTACTGTCTTTATCCCACATATTGTTGCATCTTCATAGGTGCACTGCATTAAATTGAAATGCAGTTTGTTTTAGAATCTGAAGTCGTAGGCTTTCATGGCCGGCATCCATAGTTTTTTGTGGGTTTTTTGGGCTGTGTGGCCATGTTCTAGAACAGGGGTAGGCAACCTTTCCCCTTTAAGGGCCAAGGGACTTCAGCTCCCAGAATTCCAGGGGCTATTGGCCAACATGGCTGAGGCTTCTGGGAGCTGAAGTCCCTCAGCCCTTAAAGGGGAAACGTTGCCTACCCCTGTTCTAGAACATGGCTACACAGTGCGAAAAACCCACAAAAAACTATGTTTTAGAATCATACATTGAATTGTTCTGATAACAAAACATGTTGTGCTTATAGTGTTTTTGCAAAGGCCAACATATGATTCATTCTTGGGTTCTTTCATACTTAATATTTCATTAATATCCAGCATGGTTAAACAATCTTATACCATGTCTCTTCTTCCATCCTCTTCTTTTTCTACATGTAGAGTCTACAACAGAACATTGCAAAAGGTCTCCAGTTCTACAGAGCTGCAGTAGAGGTTTTCCTGTCCTTAGTCATGCCAGGAAGATCGGGGATCCTTTGGCTCATATGAACAAGGACGTCTTCACTGAAGCTTCATTGCTGATGTCAGATTTTCACTCAGGCAAAGCAGGGTCTCTTGCTTTGGAAACCTGCAAAGCCTAGAAGCCAAAGCCCACTGTGCTAGAGAAATGGGGGAGATGACAAGCCTTTCCCTTGCTATATGGATGTGCACATGAAGGAACAGCCACCATCATGATGTGCATGCTCACAGTAGCAAACCACATGCATCTGAGAAATAACCAACTCTATAAAAGCTTATGCTACAACTTCTTTTTCAGTCTCAGAGGTTCTACAAGATCCTTTTGCATACTGATATTCCAGGCTAATGTGATTATGTCTCTGAATTCTGCCATCACAGTGGAGACTGTATATTTTTAATTATTTACTTAATCCTCTCCCTGCTTTGGGCTATTTCTGATCCCCTTGCATGCCAATTTATACCACTCCTCAATTTTATCCATATTTAAGTCTTTGGCAACCAAATGTTTGGCTATAGGTCACTAGCTTATATTTAAATATTATTACTACTCGTGTGTGCTGATATTTGCAACTGACTAATATGGCTACAACCTCTCCTTCCCTCCCCCCCCAGGAAAAATTATTTATCAAATTTCACCACACACAAGTAGTAATAACGGGGGATTTAAATATGAACTAGTGGCCTACAGCTACTGTTGCAATGTGAGTTTTTCGGACTGTGCGGCCGTATTCAGGAAAATTTTATTCTTGACGCTTTGCTTGCAGTTGTGGCTGGCATCTTCAGAGGGTGGTGCCATAGAAGTGTGTGGTGTATATATACCTTCAACTTCCCATTAGACCAAGGTTTCCCAACCTTTTTGACTTGTGGAGCCCTAAGGGCTTCACGGAGCACAGACTGGGAACTGCTGCATTAGATTAATTTATGTTTCATTTCATTTCGTTTTATCTGGCTTAAAAAACAAAGTGTCTTGTGGCACCTTAAAGATGAACATGTTTTATCTGTTGTAAGCAATTGTGGTCTACAGTCTATGTTATCAATCTAATGAAATGGGCTGCTCACAAATACTTAAGCTTAATACTTAAGTAAGGGTGGTTCGACAGTGGAACACACTCCCTCGGAGAGTAGTGGAGTCTCCTTCCTTGGAGGTCTTTAAGCAGAGGCTGGATGGCCATCTGTCAGGGATGCTTTGATTGGGAATTCCTGCATGGCAGGGGGTTGGAATGGATGGCCCCTGTGGTCTCTTCCAACTCTATGATTCTATGATTCTATGATTCCCTCCTTTGAAGGTGTCACAGGCCACTTCGTTCTCAAGTTCATTATACAATCACATCCTCATGATTCACCCCCTGGATTGTATGTGGTTTCCCTCCATATTGACACTGGTATATGCATGATGTAGTGATGTAAGTGTTGGACTGTGACTGGAGACCAGGGTTCAATTCCCACCTCGGTCACGAAACCCACTGGGTGACCTTGGGCAAGTCATACGCTCTCATCCTTAGAGGAAGGCAATGGCAAACCTCTTCTGTACAAATCTTGCCAAGGAAACCCCATGATAAGTTCACCTTAGGGTTGCCATAAATTGGGAACAACTTGAAAGCACACAACAACATGGCATATACAAGAAATGTCCTGGCTATCTTGGTAAAGAAGTGTGGAGCACACAAGAATCTACAAGTGTGCATAAAATAGCCAGCTTGATTTACTGATTCTTAGTTTCCCCGAAACAGCATCAGATTAGAAAGAGCAAGAAATTAAAATTAATCCTACAGGAATTATCTATTGGAATTAAAAACAAAACAAAACCTATTGCTGGTCCAAAGTAAGAGGATTTCTGGCTGTGTCTCAATACTGACTGCAAAACTATTTGTACACAATTCAGGTAGGCAGGCTCTGCCCCCAAGTGGAAGTGAGGCTCTTTACAACCAGAGAGATACTTTATTTTGCCTTTTTTGGTGCTGCATATGTTTTCAGTCAGCAACAAGTTTTGAAGTCTTGACAGTTCAGTCAAAACAATTTAATTCAAGAGATTTCAAAGTAACCGCAATAGAGAAGCCATGGAGATGCTTCAGGTTTTCAGTGTAAATAATGGTTGACTACCAAAGGAGCCAAAATATTTTGGAAGGAGAGGAAAAAAAATATGCTGGATAAAGAAAATTGTGGAAAATAAAATGCGGTAAAATAGAGCTCTTCAGTTGTCCAACATTTCAGGACAAAAAAGAACATTCTAGATCAGTGAGGGGTAAGGATAAGTCCTGTGAATTTTGTGATAGATGTATGATATATATCTAGAAAGATTCTGATTAACAAAGTCGAAGAATAAAAATGTGATAACAAGGTGATCTACTCAGGAGATTGTTAGGAAGTATGGAATGGCGGAAATAATATTATGATGTAGAATTTGAGAATGTAAATTCAAGCTAAATAACTGTTGATTTAATGTGTATAATATATATATATATATATATATATATATATATATATATTTAAAAATAATATTCTAGATAAAAAAATATCAGGAAGTAGATCCAGGTGGCTAGCTCTTTTTGCAAAAAAAAGAGCAACAGGTTCTTATTCCTATCTCAAAATGTAAGGAGCATTTGGTTTGTGTGCCATTTTAATACATTTACTTCATGTTTCTCATATCTTTTATCTCCCCTACATTAATACTCACTGCAGCATACACAGAGAAACTCCACTCTTCTGCCATGCAGAGCTAGAAAGTCTGCATCTCTTTCAGTCCTCATGATATTCCCATCATCACATTGGAGTCTTCCCATCATCCAATCTTCCACCATCCCTCACCATTGGCCAGTGGGCTTGCATCCAGTGTTTTCATTCAAGTTTTCTGACTTATGGCAACACTAAGGTGAAATATCAGAGTTTTCTTGGTATGATTTGTTCAGAGGGGGTTTGCCATTGCCTTCCTCTAAGGCTAAGAGAATATGTGACTTGCCCAAGGTTACCCAGTGGGTTTCCATGGACAATAAGGAATTAAAATCATGGTCTCTCAGTCCTAATCTGACATTTAAACCACTATACCATGCTGGATCTCTTGACTCTGACTTAAGGCAACCCTATCCTAAGGTTTTCCTGGCAAGATTTATTCAGATTTGCATGTGGATTTGAACCCTGGTCCCCTGGAGTTCTCATCCAACACTCAGATCACAATATCACTGGGTTCTTGAAGGAAGGTCTATTCTCAAATCAATTAGTCTGTTTATTTTGGTAACCGATAGTGGCTCTATTTTAGTCCCTGCTATCCAACATAAATGCTGGGAAGGAAGGACATGTTCCTCCCAGAAAGTCCCAGGCCACTGGACCCTCCACAGTTGCCCATCCCAGTATTAACTGAATATTCTGGAACCTTAGAAACTTATAATTTTATACATGCAAGACATGTTCCCTACCATTATGCTATGGCAGAACTGGGGGAAATTATTTCATTGAAGTGTTGCGCTTGCTATAGAATTCTAGGAACTGTAGTCCAAAACAAGAAAACTCTCCAATCTCTGGGCTCTGGTTCCTCTGCTGAAAGAATTAGTAACTCTACAGGAAAGAGGTGGAACATTACAGCAGCAAAAGAAAGTGGTAGAGTGCAACAGAGACCCAGAAACACACAAAGGGTCTCATCCTGGCAATGGTGGCAATGGCTAGTGTGACATCTGGTGAGGCCCATTCAACAAAGGCAACAACAGATTGACATGAAACATTCCATAAATCAAGAATGTCTTTTTTCATTTTAGAAATAACCTGTCTGGTGTCTGAGCGTTAGCGCATTCCCCAGGGTGACGACTGGATAGCTCAGAAATGGCTAATTATTAGCTGCTTTAACTAGAGGAGAAGTTTGATCTCTGTAATTGTCTGATAGTATCAGCCTGGTGTTTGGTGTCACTGTGTAATTCTCCAGAGAGATCTGTTTGGCAGCCAAGCAAAAGGCACATTGGCTTTTGCTGATTCAGATGATGGTTCTGCAATGTAACAAAAAAACTTGCCCCTGAGTCATTTAAATAGGTGGATGATTGTGGTACTTTACAAAAGATGACATAGTAGTAGAAGCAGTAAAAACAATTACAATAATAGTATTAGTAAAACTATTATTATTACTACTGTTACTAATCTCAACTAAAACTAAGCTAGGCATTAAACAAGGCTTTGTCAATGGTAGCACTGCTATTCTGGAAATGGCCGAGCAGCCACTGTGAGAATTTGTGAGCATTTCTCGAAAACCGCTGCTTAAGCTTGCTGATGTACAGTCAGCTCTCCTTATCCATGGATTCAACCATAGAATCATAGAATAATAGAGTTGAAAGAGACCACAAGGGCCATCCAGTCCAACCCCCTGCCATGCAGGAACTCAAAATCAAACCATCCATGGATTGAAATATAGATAGATGGATAGATTCTAAAAAGCAAGCCTTGATTTTGCTATTTGTAAGGGACATCATTTTACTATACCATTGTATGTAATGGGGCTTGAACATCCATGGATTTTGGTATTCATGGGGGCCCCTAGAACCAAGCCCCAGCCAATACCAAGGGTCTCCTGTGCCAGTCTTATTATGATTTCAACCCAGCCTCATCACCCACCCTACAGTTTTACAGCACTGGTGATTTAGGGCCTATTCAACGGTTCATATGAAGCTGAAAATATTTGGATTTCAACAGGTTTAATGCCATTAACTTGGCAATTCTGTGCCTGATGTGATTGTAAATTCCACTAAAATCAATGTAATTTACCTGTGTATAACTTTAGAGTTATATCTGATTTAGGAAATGTTATATGCTCTTTTTGGACTATGATTCCAGAACTGTGTGGCTTCTGCAAGTAGGAGCATTGGCTATGGTGGCTGAGAATTCTGAAAGTTTGATTGGAACCAATAAGTAGGTGTGGATTAATCATTAAGTTAATCTTACACTCAAGGCTGGGGTTATTATCACATACGCAATGATGATGAAATGCATTTATAACTAAAATTGGCCCTCTGAATCCATGCAACCACAGATTCAATCATCCAGAGCTTGAAAATATTACCCCTCAAAAGAATTTCCAAAAAACAAACCTTGAATTTGCCATTTTATATAAGGGACACAATTTTATTTCACTATTGTACATAATGGGACTTAAGCATCCACGAATTTTGGTATCCACTGGAGGTCCTGGGACCGAACCCCAACCATTACCACTATATTTTTTGTCTTTCTGCTTGGTACAAAAACCCAGAGCCCTTTTAAAAAAAATTTCTACATGAATGACAGAAAGGTTTATTATGAATAAGTAAAATTCATTTCCCCCTGCCCATGAAGCAAACTACTAAAAGTATGGGCATACCAGATATCCTACTTTTACATACTGTTAATCACATGGGAGCTGAAAATAATGCATGTGCATGATACTGGTGACATAATGTTGCAGCACAAAGTGCTCCTGTTCATTCAGTCATCCATGCCTTCTTCCAGGATACTCTATTCTATTCGCCTGCCCTCAGCCAGGGTTCCGTGAACACCGAACATGCTCAGTCATTTGGTGTATATGTGGGTTCCATTCAGATTTACTTTCTAAAACCCTGGGAGACGTAAGGTGATGTATACTTATGTGTGCACTGTGTAGTAGATGTTGTGGGGTAAGGATCTGTTGAGAGGGGAATGTTGGGTGTAAGTGGTGATTGGTGGAATGTCTGGGGAGATTTTAAAAAGTCTTCTGTATGACAATTGGCAAGGTTGAGAGACAGTTTGTAAAGATAGGAATTGGTTAGTGGGGTTTAGGAGGCTGAGTGATTGGAAGAGTTTGGGCCTGTACTGACTACCAGAAGTAATCCAGCTTGAGACCACTTTAACTGCCCTAGCTCAATGCTAGGTAATCATGGGCATTGTAGTTTTTTCTGACACATTGAGCCTTCTCTGTCAGAGAGCTCTGGTGCAACAGTAAACTACAGTTCCCACGATTCCCTAGCACTGAGCCAGGGCAGTTAAAGTGGTCTCAAGCTGCATTATTTCTGGCAGTCGGTACAGGCCCTTAGTCAGGGTCACAGACAGAGGATAGTTAGAGTCAGGGTTAGTGTTTGTTTGGATACAAGTAAGAGTGAGTGCGAGAGATGTTAGAGTTAGCATTAAATAGGGAACCTGTGATGCTATGTTCAGTTTCTGTTTAATAAATTATTATTTTTCTATTATACACTTGAATCTCCAAGAAAGCTGCATACTGGAAAGCTTGATCTCAGAGAAAGTGTCAGTGGTGGGAGCAGTGAATACAGGGTGGTGGTGCCTAGTGCAGTGGGACTTCCAGGGGTGGCATGCTCGGCTTCCATTGGGCCTCCCATCTTTCTTCTCAGGAGGAGGATAGGACAGTATAGCGGGGGGGAATGCACTTGGCCTCCATCAGGCCACCACATCCTTCTCAGTAGGAGAAGGATGGGACGGCATGGGGAAGAGGACCCAACCAGATGTCACTCCTCTTCTGGGTTTCATCACCCAGTGCGGGCCACCCCTTGCACCCACACACCCACATCCCTAGTCGTGCCACTGGTCCAGTGGGGAGATAAAATGAATAATGTATTGCACAAGAACTGTGAGGGCATCTAAAAGATCCCACATTTGATGTAATAGTGGTGGGATAGGAGGAGATTCTCACATTGGTGACAGAAGGAGAGATAAGTGGAAGCCCTCATTGAGTGCAAGGGCTAATAATGGAAAGCATAACAGAGTACTTCTGCAGATTTTGAGATTCCCCCAAGGCTCCTGATACAGTTCCTCTCTATTATATGGAGATACCATGCTTTTAAGCAACAAAAGGAACAGCAGACTTTATTTAAATATGAATGCCACAGATTACCTAAAATACTTAAAAACACATATCTAAAAATAACAAAATAACACTAACAGCAGTAATAAAGCAAATCAATCAGCTATATTATTCCTCCAAGGTCAATATAAACTGATGTGTTTTGAAGTGGTATCTGAACGTTAACAGTCGGTAGGGTATCCCAATTTTTAAGGAAGAAAGTTTCACAACTGGGGTGCTTAAAACTGGATTTAACACACGATGACTTCTTCAGAGTTTGATAAATTCATTGTTATGATTTGCTCATACAGTTCCTGTATCATTCTCCCTCCTGTCTTTTCCACATTTTGTTGGATCACGATCTGGAACTGAACTTGATTTCATTGGCATTGTTACATAAGATACTCAACACTGGGAAGGTAAAAAAATATTTTTCATTGTGGAAAAAAGGTTAAGTAAACCAAAATAAACAGGCACTCACTGGTTGCATAAGTTATTCACCCCCTTTTTTGGTGCACTGTGACTAAATAACCTCTAGTGCAGGCCACTGCCTCCAGAAGTAATGTAAGTCATTGAATATTACGATTGTATCATTCTATAAATGAAATCCACCTTTGTGTAAACCTTAGCTAAACCTGAATGAACTGAGGAGGAGGAAGCTGTCCAACTGTCATGTAGATGGATTAGCGAGAAGAAAACCATTGCTGAAACTAATGTAAGTCAACTTCCATTTGGAGCATCTAGAAAGCTGTTTGGATTTTTGGCAAGACAAAGGAAAAAGTTTTTTTTGATCTGATGACGAACTTTTAGATCTTTTCACAAAACAGTATGAGAACTCATTGCCCATGTTGTGGGAATGCTTTTCTTCAGCAAGAACTAGGAAACTGGTCAAGACTAAAGCAAGACAGATAAAGTAATTGACAGGACAACTGTAAAGAAAAACATGTTTCTGCACATAACATGGGACAAAGGTGGATGTTCACCTGCCAGCAAGACAATAATCATAAACTTGCATCCACTGAAGTGATTAAAACAAGAACCTTGAATGTCAATGGCCCATTCAAAGCCCAGACCTCAATCCAATTGAGAATCTGCCACAAGACCTGAAAGTTACTACTCACCAATGGTCCACATCTGATTTGACGGGTGGCAAAACTGCCAAAAATAATGCCCCCCAAAATGGCAGAATCCAGATGCTCAAATGTGACAGAGATTTACCAAAGAAGTCTTGCACCTGTGCTGGTTCTACCAAATATTTGACTGGGATGTGTGTGCGTAAATACTTAATGTAGTCCTAGTTCCTTTTTGTTTATTTAATTCTTATGCCATAAAAAATGCACCTTCTCAGTGTTGAGTATTTTGTGTACATCAAGTTGGTAACAGCACCTGTGAAATCTATTTCAGTTCCAGATTATAACACAACAAAATGTGAAAGCGTTAACAGATATCCTGATAGTGAGAGCTGTTCGACAGTGGAACACACTCCTTTGGAGTGTGGTGGAGTCTCCTTCTTTGGAGGTTTTTAAACAGAGGCTGGATGGCCATCTCTCAGGGGTGCTTTGACTGTGAGTTCCTGCATGGAAGGAGGTTGGACTATATCGTGAACACTTCTGTAAGGCACTTTGTTGCCTGAAAACTTAATCTTGCTAGGCAGGATTGTCAAATGACCAGTAGAGGGAGCACTATGTTTGTAAATTGGCAACAGATACACATTTATTATTAAAGGAATAGTATCTGGAACTGGTGGAATATGAGAAACTGAAAGAAAGAGAGGCTTCTCTTCCTTTTTCATGCCCAGAACACAAGGAGATGTGTAAAAGTATTTATATATGAGCTTTCCCCACCCCATTTTATTGGTTTTCAGAAAACCTGCTCAATTATTACAAGCAATAGCTTTTCCGATAGGTGGAGGCAGGCTCACAATAGCCCACACGCTAGTGGGATCCAGGCTCATTTTTTGGTCTCTGTTCTGGGAATTATCCACACCATACAAGCCATAGCACTTTGATACCACTTAAACCAGGGACAGGCAACCTTTTTGAGACCTGGGCCGGTCTCCCGTAGCCCAGGTCTCGGCTGGGCCAAGGTGGTGGTGGGGAATGGCGGCGCGCGCGCACCCTCCACCGCCGTGCGTGACCCCCCCGCGCACGCTGCCACCGTGGCCTTTGTTGCTGGGGAGCCGGGGGAGGGGGGTGAAAATGGTGCGGGGGCCGGTTGTACCGGGATTGGGGGTGTGCGTGCGCGTGCACGTGCGCATGCACACCCACCCCTCACAGCCGCCATGGGGCTGTTCCAAGCCCCCCCCCCACCCTGATCCTTTGGCGAATTCGCCTCAGGATCAAGCGAAGGCACCTTGGAGGACCGTTGCCAAGGTGCCACTCCTTGATCCTGGGGTAAATTCACCCAAGGATCAAGAGGAGGAACCTTGGAAAGGTCCCCCCAAGGCCTCCCCGCCCTGATCCTTGGGTGAATTCGCGTCAGGATCGAGCGGGGAGGCCTTGGAAAGGTCCCTCCAAGCCCCCCCCCGATCCTTGGACGAATTCACCCTGGAAGCCCATCGCCACCGAGGGTCCCCCCGAGGAGGATTCCCTCGGTGGCGACGGGCTTCCAGGAGGCCCGTCCCCGCCGAGAGAATCCTCCCCGGGGGGAACCTCGGTGGTGACGGGCTTCCAGGAGGCCCGTCGCCACTGAGGTTCCCCCCGAGGAGGCTTCCCTCGGTGGCGACGGGCCTCCTGGAAGCCCGTCACCACCGAGGGCCCCCACCCGGGAGGCTTCCCTCGGTGGCGAAGGGCCTCCTGGAAGCCCGTCACCACCGAGGGCCCCCCCCGGGAGGCTTCCCTCGGTGGCGAAGGGCCTCCTGGAAGCCCGTCACCACCGAGGGTCTCCCCAAGGAGGCTTCCCTCGGTGGCGAAGGGCCTCCTGGAAGCCCGTCGCCACCGAGGGTCCCCCGGGGGAGGATTCTCTCGGCGGGGACGGGCCTCCTCCCAGGCGGCGCGTGCGCTCCCAGTGCCGCGGCCGCCATTTTGGTCTCCAAAATGGCGGTCGTGACGCGTTTGCGCATGCGCAGTAATCCTGCGCATGCACAAAGACGTTGAGGCCGCCATTTTGGAGACCAAAATGGTGGTCGCAGAGCGCGCGGCCAGGTGGCGGCCGAACCGGGCGGCGGTGGCAGGGGTCTGCCTGGGCCCGTAAGTCCGGCGACCTGGGCCGGAACCGGCCCGCGGGCCGTAGGTTGCCGACCCCTGACTTAAACTGACACGGGTCTGTCCTGTGGAATCCTATGATTTGTAATTTGGTGAGGGAATTGGAATTCTCTGTACATAAAGAGCCCTGCAGTGAATTATAAATACCCCACTAAACTCTAATTCCCAGGATTCTGTAGGATGGAATCATGGCAGTTGAAAGTAGAATCACAGAGTTGGAACAGGCCACAAAGGCCACCTAGTCCAACCCCTGCTGTGCAGGAATAACACATCTAAACCACTCCTGAAAGATGTTCATCCAAACTGTATTTAAAGACCCCCAAAGATAGAGAACCAGCAAGGCAGTGTGGCATAGTGGTTTGAGTGTTGGACTATGACTCTGGAGACCAGGGTTCGATTCCCTTCCTGCCATGACCACTGGGTGAACTTGGGCAAGTTACACTTTCTCAGCCTCAGGAGGAGACAATGGCAAACCTCTTATGAACAAATCTTGCCAGGAATACCCCATTATAGGGTTACAGTAAGTTCGAAATGACTTGAAGGCACACAAACCTACACAAAGATGGACAGTCCATCACCCCTTAGGAAATTATTCCAATGTCTATTCCACTCTTACAGTAAAAAAGTTCTTAATGTTTAGGTGGAATCTCTTTTCTTGTACAAATCCTAGTGTCCAGAGCAGCAGGAAATAAGTTTGCTTCATCTCTTACATTGCATGCCTTCAGATATTTAAAGATGGCTATCATGTCACCCCTTACCTTTTCTTCCCACTATGCCCTCTAAATTTGAATTGTTCCAGGATTTATTCATAAGAGCTTTCTCATCTGTGATGTTCTTACATGGTGGTGTGTGTGTGCAATAACTTTAATTATGCTTACATATGACTAGCTGGAAACACTTCTGGAACACAAGCTGGAAACATGCTTTTCCTGTGGTTTGAATCCATTGCTCTGGGTCCTGTTCTCTGGACCAGCAGAAAACAAATTTGCTCCATTTTCAGTACAACATCCCTTCAAATATTTAAACAGGGCTATCAGATAATCTCTTAAACTTCTCTTCTCCAAGAGAATACATTTTCTGAAATACTTGGGACATGAAGTGTTTTGGATTTCAGGTTTTTTTTTTGGATTTTCAAATACCTGTGTTTATATATACTTACAAAATGAGATATTGCGGTGATGGGACCCAAGTCTAAACATAAAATTGATTTATATTATGAATACATCTTATACACATAGCCTAAAGATAAATTTGTACAATATTTTTAACAATTTTATATGAAACAAAAGTTTGTGTACGGCAAACCATCAGAAAGCAAAGGATGTCACTGTCTCAGCCACCCATGAAAAACCTTTGGTTTTTGGAGTATTTTGAACTTCAGAATTCTGGATAAGGGAAACTCAACCTGTATATAATAGTCTAGTATATTTAAATGACTCATTGAGCCATCAAAAAAAGGGGGGGGGGAAGAAAAAAGAAAGAAAAAAGGATGTGGATAATTTAGTATTGCCCTTCCATTCAATACCATCTTAATACCATATTAGGTATTAAAGGGAATGCTTATCATATTCATTATGATTAATCCAGAAATAGATGCCTCAGCAATCAGAGTTGCACATTAACCCTTTAATTTGCAGTAACCAAACACAAAGCAGAGCATGCCAAACATGATACAGATGTGAGGAAAATAATTTGCAAAGACAGATGTCTTTCATCATTTGAGGAAAGCACAGCTGCAAAAAGCATATTCTAAAGAAATAATCTATTTTTCCCCTTTATTCCCTCTTTTTTCATAGTTTCTTCAGAATGGTTTAATTAACTGGGCCAGAAGTTGCTTACAAAGTGGTAAAGTAAAATGTGTCAAAGCACACTGACATGTTTACAACATGGGTAAGGATCCACAAAAGTGAATTAGATTCCTTGCTGCTGACTAATTTCCAATTAGCACTTTTTCTTTCTCTCTCCTTGTGTATCACATCACTCTCTTTGAAGCAGCAAAAGAAAAGACCAAAAGAAAAGTAGCAGCAAGGGTAAAATAAGCCTATTCATGCCCACCCATCCTAGACTCAGGTGGATACCTGAGGAACCAGTGGAATAACACATTGGCTGGAGAGTGAAGGACCCTATATCCATATTTGCTCTGTGGATTTCATAAGAATTCATTGACCAGACCTGGTAGCCACATCTTTCCTTCCTCTTTTGGTTCTCCTGTTCCCATTGCTATGCCACTGCTGTTATTGTGTGCCTTCAAGTCATTTCCGACTCATGGAGACCTCAAGGCAAACTTATCATGGGGGTTTCTTGGCAAGTTTCTTCAGAGGGGGTTTGCCAATGCCATCCTCTGAGGCTGAGAGAGTGTGACTTGCCCAGGGTCACCCAGCAGGTTTACATGGCCAAGCCGGGATTTGAACCCTGGTCTCCAGAGTCATAGTCCAATGCTCAAATACTACATGCACACTATGCTACGTCATAGATGGAGATAACTTTTGTCTCTGAAGGCTCTTGCATTGTGGGGAGGGTGCTGTATGTCCTTTAGTTTTTGCAGGGATGGACTTCCCTGTTGATTTCCACAAAGACAAAAATGGGAGACCGATGGCGAGGGGGTGAGATTGACAGGCTGGAGTGCTTTGAGGTTAGGAATCAGACAAGGCGGAGGGGCTGAATCATAGAATCACAGCACTGGAAGAGACCATATGGGCATCCAGTCCAACCCCCTACCACACAGGAATACATAGTCAAAGCACCCCTAACAGATGGCCACCCAGCCTGTGTTGAAAACCCCCCAAAGAAGGTTGGTTGGAGGACAGCCTGAACATGGTCCTCATTTGCCCAAATGGATCCGTCTCTTCTACCTGTTGTTGGAGAAGACCTTCTTGGGAGCTGCTCTCAGGCTTTGAATCTCCTTCCCTAGGAAGTCTAGGAGGATGAGCCTTTTCTTCTTGTTCTTCTGTCAGCAGGTGATTTTTTTTTTCTATTTCACCAAACTTTGTGGAACTGACGCAAGAACTTGAATAGTGTGCAGTCCTATGGATTATTTATTCTTTATCTTTTTTATGGCTTTAAGCAGTTTAATTCTACTCGAATCATATTTTAACTAGAGGTTTTTATATGTTTTTACTTGAGAGCCAGCGTGGTGTAGTGGTTTAGTGCTGAATTAGGACTCCAGGGAAATACGGTTCAAATTCCTGTGAAGCTATGGAAATCCAGTGGGTAACCTGGGCTGGGGTAAGTTACACTCAGCCTCAGAGGAAGGCAATGACAACCTCTCTCTGATCAAATCTTGCCAAGAAAACCTTGTGGTTTACCTTGGGGTTGTGACTTGAAGGCACAGCAAATAATTTAGGTTTTACTATGTTTTTAGAATCTATTTGTTTTTAATTTTTGTAAACCATCTTGGGTCTTAATTTTGAGAAACCGTTGAGCTAGAAGTGAATAAATAGCAGCAAGAATTTTGCATCCAAAGCCTTCAGTGTACAACTTTCAACTTTTGGAAATACCTGCCTCACTTGTCATGCCAGTGAACTATCTTTAGAAAGGAAGAGAAATATTCCGCCCCTCCTCCTGAATAATGTAAAAGGTGTATTCAATCACTGACTCATGTCTATGCAGAGCAGCTAATGAGAAAAACCTTAAGGGCCCTTCTCCAGTACTTTGGAGAATTTTAAGCATAAACACAACTAATATGCATACATTAGCTTCTTTGAATAATTAATAGGCAGAATATAACTATATGAGTAAGGTAAGAGATCCTTAATTGTTCAGTGTTGAGATGCATACTTATTGCTTAATGAATAAATAACTCTCTTGCTTCACAGGTCTTGCTGGTGGTTAATGTGTCGTGAAAAGTATTGTAAACAAATATCAATTAATAACTATTTAACATGTGGCATTTCCATCTGATCATTGCTCCCATTTATTTTTCATGGCCATTCTGGGACTAACAGAGGGCCAGCACTTGACTGAGAGTGCAAGTTATCTGTTAGAGGTGTGGGTTAAGAACCACTTTCAAAGAGATAACATCCAGCGGTTGTGAGGAAGACTAAAGCCATGGTGCAAAAATAGTATTTGAGCTTGTCATACATCTTGTATTTTCAGTAGATTATAAACAAAACATGTGGGGGTGGCTTTACTAAGTAAGAAACTATGGTTGCATCTGCACTGCAGAAATAATGCAGTTTGGCACCACTTTAACTGCCATGACTCGATGCTATGGGATTCTGTGATTTGTAGTTTGTTGTGTAGTCACAAAACTACAAATTCCAGAATTCCATAGCACTGAGCCATGGCACTTAAACTGGTGTCAAACTGGATTATCATTGCCATGTGGATGCAGTCTATGAGAGTTTTTATCCAAATTGATAGTGGGACAAATTTGTGTTGGCATTCCATAGCTGCAGGAGCAGTGGTGTATGTAAGGCAACAAGCTTCTTCCAGCCCTTTAGCAATACCAAACAAGAATGGCTAATCTTTTCTTTCTATTGAAGGACTCCTACTCTGGGAGTAATCTCTCATGGGAATAGGGGAGAGCAGAGGAAGCAGCAGACAGGGAGAGGGTCATCTTACATACTCAGGTCAAAATGTTGTGGTGGCCGGTTGTAGAAGTAAATGCCATGGCCCAAGTGGTGGCACTCAGAGTTGTGCAAGTGTAGTATCCTATTCAGGGTTTTGCACGCCCTGTGATGCCAACATAAAGCATTTCATAGGCCTAGGAGAGCCTTAGTGGTGGGTAGAAGATCTGAATCGACTGTTGTGCAATGGGAGAAAGCACAACCATACCACTCAATTGTAAAATGACATCATCTTGTACTGCAGTGTATCTGTGTTTGCACAATTTTATGCTATGGGGCTGATGAATAGGATCTTGACCTAAATTTCTCACTTACTACTCCTCATGGTTTCTCTCATCTAAAGGAGGAAAGAGGCTGTAGCTGAGTGATAACGTGAGGGGTGTGTGACAGTCTTAAGTTAAGATCATCATCCCCCTACACCATTTATCCTTATATTTCTACATCCATCTTCCATATTAACTTATTCTACATGCTCTTCTGGTGGCCTCTCTCTTTTCCTTCCATAGACAAAGAGTTTAGAAAGATAACTGGGGAAAAAAATCTTATCATTAGTGCCCCACAAATGTAATTCATTACTATGAAACATTTTAGGTTATGGGGTGGGGGTTAAATTGTTTTGTCACTTACAAAAGTGTTAGGATTGAGTAGTAAATGTCACTACTCAAAACTCGAAAGCCTTCAACTTCACAATGTTACAAAACTTGAAAAACCCTGTTGAAAACATACTTTAAGATGTACCCCAAAAAACAAGTACCACCATTTGCACTTGCTATCTAAAATGCAACTTTGTAATACCATAATTTCCTGGCCTCAATATTTTGTTACAAGTAGCTTTACTGTAATTCATTACTTCTGGAGTCTGCCCTGAGGGGCAGATGGAGGCCAATATGTCATGGAATGGGAGACAGTGGGGCCTACATGGAAAAAAGCCAACAACCTTAGGCTGTTCACCTCTGATATAAAGCCTAAAAATGTTATTTATCAACAATAAAGATGATTTGTCAACCATAAGAAATTTGCTATTGGCCTTATGAGGGATGCATTTGGAAGAAAGATTTGATACAGTTGTCCCTCCATATTCATGGATTCTGCATCCACAGTTTGAATATACAGTAGGGCCTCAGTATCCTTGCCATCCACAGATTTAAGTACAGGGGTAGGCAACCTTTTCCCTTTAAGGGCCAAGGGACTTCAGCTCCCAGAATCCCAGGAGCTATTGGCCAACATGGGACTATTGGCCAACATGGCTGAGGCTTCTGGGAGCTGAAGTCCTTCGGCCCTTAAAGGGGAAAGGTTGCCTACCCCTGTTTAAGTATCTGCGGACATCTTGGTTTGACTGGACTCACTGAGGGTGCATATACACCAGTGTTTCCCAAGTCCTCCAGGGATTTTGGATTTCAACTCCCAGTAGTCCTAACCAGTTTGGCCAACAATCAGGAATTTTGGGAACTGAGATCCAAAACATCTGGAGGACTAATGTCTAGCAAACACTGATCACACTGTAAAAATAATGCAGTTTGACACGACTTTGTGTTGTAGTTCTAGGATCTGTAGTTTTACAAGGTCTTTAGCATTCTCTGCCAATAAGTGCACATGTCTCAGAAAATTACAAATCCCAGGAATCTGTAGTATGGCACCATGGGGTTTCAAACGGCATTAATTCTACAGTGTACACGTAGAAACCCTATTGAGAGTTGTAGGATGGGGGTGTATGTGTAAGATTATCATGACAGAAGAAAGGAGATGATAACATTTTCAAATAGTGCCCGTATATTACTCTCAGCACCTTTATGGTATGGATTTAATTATTTGAAAAGGGTGGAAAGGAAGGAAGATTGAGATAATTTTTAATTACAGTTTATTTGTAAGAGTTGACTCCCTGTTACAAATGGGAATATTTGGGGAATGAAATAAAAGTTAGGTACATTACCTTTGTGGAAAATATTGATATTTATGGATAATAGAATCTTTTGTTGAGGGTGAGAGTACAAATTTTATGAATTCACTCACACTACAAAAAATACGAAAATAGTATAGCTGAGGCTTCATAGCTGTAGGCTATGAAAGAAGAAAAGACGTTGCACTGTGTATTATATTTGCTAACAATTTAGGATCCATACCCTTAGTCTTTGCTTAACTATTCTCTTTAAGCCAAGTTTTTAGAATCATAGCATATACTGTATTTTGTTGTTGTTAACTGCCCTCGTGTTGATCTCGACTCATGGTGACCCTATGGATGAGACATCTCCTCTGTCCTCCACTGCTCTGCTTAATTGCTGCAACCCCTTAATACCTGTGACCTCCTTAATAGAGTCCATCCATCTAGCATGTGGCCTTCCTCTCTTCCTACTTCACCTTTACTAGCATTATTGTCTTTTCTAATGAGTCTTCTCTTCTTATGATGTGTCCGAAGTACACCAGTCCTAGTTTAGTCATCTTGGTTTCCAGGTAGGTTTCCGGCTTGATCTGCTCTAGGACCCATTTGTTTGTCCTTTTGGCTGGGATCCTCAGCACTCTTCTCCAGCACCACATCTCAAATGCATTGATTTTCTTCCTATCATCTTTCTTAACTATCCAGCTCTCACATCTATACATAGTAATAGGGAATACGATGGCTTGTACGATTCTAACTTTTGTGCTGAGTTGTATATCTTTGCATTTTAGAATCTTTTCTAGTTCTTTCATAGCCACCACCATTCTTAGTCTTCTGATTTCCTGACTGCAGTCCCCATTTCTATCAATGTTTGATCCCAGGTATGGGAATTCTTTTACTATTTCTATTTCTTCATTTTCTAGGTTGAACTTTTGAAGACCTATGGCATATTTAAATATTCGGCACATGTGCAAGAATATTAAATTGTTGTGCAGCAAGCCTTAATGCTTAATCATGCAGGCATGAAACCATCTGGGATTGCATTCACCCAACACTATAGCATTTTATCTTCACATAGGGCAAAATATTTAAAATGATGAAATTAAAAGAACATAGATTCCAGATGTGCAGAGAAATTAATGAAAAAATGACAGATTCTGTCCATCTGCTACCCATGAGCTTCAAATTCTGAGTGGCAACCAAGGTTGCCAAGTGAAAAACAAGTCAGGGCTCCTGTACCTTTAATGGTAGTGTGGAAAAGAGAATTTCAGTCTGTAGAGCTTGCATGACAAGCAACACCTGATGAAATTCCCTTGTCTACAGAAATATTAAAGGTTCAGTAGCCCTGTATTCTCTCTCATCTGACATTGCTAGTGTCCCCTGTTGGAAATTGTATGTATTACATTCTCCTTTCCCTTCTTAGATAGACAGGGACTTCCCACTATCTATCTCATGCTATCTAAACATGTGACTCCTGTGACTCACACTTGCAGGCTGCTTAACAGACTTTCTCTCAGGATTCTAACCAGTCTCCTTTCAGTACAGTAACTGTCTCCTCTCAGTCTAAAGATGGGAAACTAAAATTGCACCCCACACAACCAAATTTCCAGTGAAAATCACATAGAGCTTGCACTCCTTATTCCTTTGTGTTGATTTTTTTATGCCTATATATCCAGAACCATGTATATACAAAATTGTGGAGCTAATATTTTGTTTGTCTTTTCTTGCCATTTAATTTGGGAGATCTTTCATGATGTAAAGCCAGCTAGGGCCAAATTAGGAAATGTGTATGCCCTGCAATTAGCAGGGTTTTCATTTCAACAACAGGCTTTCCTGGGAAATACGTGACTCTGCAATGGGACTTGCAAATGGAATCTGTGTTTATTTTTCAATAAGTAATCATGCTTTTGCTGTTAAGGTCATCTGGGTATCCCATCATTCTGTTCTCTTTTGGTTTATCTTGCTTTCTGTAGCTCTATAAGCACAAGTTAGGAGGAAAACAAGAATTTCAAATTATTTTAAGGTAATTGCAGGGCTGTTTTAGAAGGGTTGTTGTTGTTGTATTTTGCCTTATAATAGCACAGTTTTCCAGATAAGGGAAAGAGGAGGAATCAAGATTTAACTTTCCCCTTTACTCCAAGGACAAATGCCATGTCTTGTGTGTCCCTAACTGGTCTTTGCACATGTTCAGAGATATGTCTCCCCAAATCATCTACTCTATTTTCCGACTTATAAGACGATTTTTTAACAAGGGAAATATGGGGTTAAAGTCAGGGGTCATCTTATACGCTGAGTATAAAGAGGAGGAGGAGGACACAGGTATGAGGGGGAAGAAGCCTTGGGAGAAGAGGAGGACAAGGAGGACAGAGGTGGGAGTGGGAAGAAGCCTTGAGAGAAGAGGAGGATAAGAGGAACCCTAAGGCAATCCTCTCCTGGGGTTTTCTTGGCAAGACTTGTTTAGAGGAGGCATTGTCTTCTCCTGAGGCTGAGAGTGTGTGACTTGTCCAAGTTCACCCAGTGGGTTTCATGGCAGAGTGGGGAATCAAACCCAGGTCTCCAGAGTGGTAGTCCAACACTCAAACCACTATACCATACTCGCTCCTATTTCCATGTACTACCTATGAAACAATTGCAGACTTTTTTGTTGTTCTTGTGTGTCTTCAAGTCCTTTCCAACTTATGGCAACCCTAAGGCAACCTTATCATGGAGTTTTCTTGGCATGTTTCTTCAAATGGGGGTTGCCATTACCATCTTCTGAGGCTGAGAGTGTGTGACATGCCCAGGGTCACTTATTTGGCTGCAAATTGTACATACCCCAGAATGCATCACCTAGTATATTGGCAGTCCTTCCCCCCCTACACTTTCTCATTTCCCCCCAACCATCTCATAGATGGGAGATGGACATAATTTTTAAAGCAGTATTTAATTCTGGACTATTTAAAAAAATAAGGTCCAAAACACACTGCAGAAATAAATGCTAGGGAACATGGGAGCTGTAGTTTGTTGTGTTTATAAGTGACAGTTTTCCTGCTAAGTACCTGCATGTCACAAGCATTTGAATTAAAATTACCGTATTGAAATCAAATCTGATGTTTTTTTACATTTTTATTTGGTGTGCATTGGAAGAGGGGTCATCTTATATGGTGAGTATATCCCAACCTCTATATTTTAACTGGAAAAGTTGGGGGTCGTCTTATACACCCAGTCGTCTTATACACTGGAAAATACTGTATTCATCCTTCATCTTCACCACCCAATTCACAAATCCTTATTTTTCCTTGCCTCTGGGACAAGATATGAAATAGAGTAGTAAACCAATCCTATTAGAGTAAAACAAGAAATCTGTGCAAGTGTGTGAGGTGGACGCTCATTTTTTAGCTATACATTAGCAAGCTGAGATGTGCAATTGCAGGACCATATGGATTACTAAGCCATGATGTATTTACTAAGAGCAGCTGCCTGACAGAGAAAGATGGGATCTGCTCGCTAGGAGTGCATGACTAAGACTACTGAAGGAAGTGAACTCATACCTGAGAATATCAGTTTATAGTCAGAAATCAGATGAGATACCTAAGAGGGAATACAACTGTCTACCTGTGCCTGTCTCTACTTCAGCAGCTCCCTGTAGGTGCATAGTTATATTTGCACGGGTGGTTGTACATTTCTCACTTGGAGAAATATGGTCCATGATGCATAGCGCTTCATTGAACACTTAGAAAGAGAAAGAGAAAGGATAATGTCTCATTACCAGTCTGCTTCAGATCGGAGATCAGCCATTATTTGTTCCATCACTGAGTCAAGACATCTCTCTCATCTCAAGGACTGGGAAAAGGGGTTTTCTCTCATAGGAGTTTATCACACAGGGGATTCCTGTGCAGAAATGGGGCTTTAAATTGGAAAAAAACTGCAAAAGCGGTTAGATTTTCAGACGATGTCGCTGTAAAAATGGAGTTAAAATGAGGTTAATCCGAATGGAAACTCGTCAAAAACTGCTTCTTTTTACTTTCAGAAAATCCTGAAAGTAAAAAGAAGCAGTTTTTGACGAGTTTCTGTTTGGATTAACCTCATTTTAACTCCATTTTAACAGCGCTGTCGTCTGAAAATCTAACCGCTTTTGCGTTTTTTTCCTAATTTAAAGCCCCATTTCCGCACGGGATTTCCCCCGTGTGATAAACTCCATAGATACAGCACAGAGCCAAGCTAGAAAAGAGGGCTCTCCCAGTGGTGAGTAGAGAAAATGCTCATCCACATGGATCAGCTGAGAAGGTGGGGCTGGGATAGACTTACCAGGGTGGAAAGGCCACTTGTAACTTTAATGGTTGTTTGCTGGAGGGAATTACAGGAGGTGTTGCTTGCTACATGGTTGCATGACAAGCAACACCTGCTTAAATTTCTTCTTTCACATAACCATTAAAGCTAAACAAGCCCTCTCTAGTTTTCAGTCTGGCAACCCTAAGCTGGGAAATATGTGTGCCACTTTCAGGTGTGGACAACTTCCAGAGGCTTAGAAGCCAGCCATATACACACACATGCAGGTCATACCTTTCTCCATGCCCTCAACCATCCCTCCAATGTTTTTTCATTGGAAAAGTATTTTCTTTTTCTGTGGAGGGAACTGTTTTCAAAACACAAAATGACCAGAAGTCCTTCCAGCTTTGATAGAAGGCCCTCCTGACCTAAAACATAGGGGCTGGCAGAAAACATACTGAAATTGCCCCTATATTCTCAGAGGTTGAGATATGTCTTTTCCAATTAAAATTACACACAAACACACAAAATATGTATACACACAACATTATATCTACCTACCTACCTATATACATACATATGGTATAAATATATACAAATGTATAAATACAATATGGAGAGCAGGGGGTTGTGGTATGCAGTGAGGCCCCTTGGATGGCCACATGCAGCTTACAGAACACATTTTCTAAGCAATGCTGTATCTGTATGCATGTCTGAATGGAGGATTTATAGTAATAGCAATAGCAAGTACATTTCTATACCATTTATAAGTGCACTAGCACTCCCTAAGTGGTTTACAATCTTTAAGCCAATTGTCCCACAAAAGCTGTGTACTCATTTTACCAATCTATGAAAGGATGGAAGGCTGAGTCAACCTTGGAACCCTCCAGGATTGAACTTACAGTGTTGTGGCTGTGGGACTGCCATTTAACCACTGCACCACTGGGGCTCCTTTCCAAGAAAAAAGAGTCAACTGAAGATTTCCATGTGAACAGGATGTAGAGCAGGGGTAGGCAACCTGTCCCCTTTAAGGGTCAAGGGACTTCAGCTCCCAGAACCCCAGGAGCTATTGGCCAACATGGGTCTATTGGCCAACATGGCTGAAGCTTCTGGGAGCTGAAGTCCCTCGGCCCTTAAAGGGGAAAGGTTGCCTACCCCTGATGTAGAGAGTGTGTTTGGGCAGCTGGGAGAGAGAATTTAAGCAGAGTATACATTGGTATCACTATATGAATGATGCCTAGGGGCTGGGACCAGGCACTGCTAGCACATAGCTGCCAACATCCTGCCCTAGGATCAATCTGCTCCTCTGTCCAAAAATGCCACAGTGTTACAGTAATCTGTACAGCGTGTTGTTATGGGGATGGGCACAAAATGAAGGCATTGCTCCCTCAAAACAAGAATTCCACCAGCTCAGAAATGTTCATTCAGACTCCAAATTTCTAGCATTGCACAGAATGAGACCTTGAAAGTTGTTCACACCTAAACTCTTAAGATTTGTTGTGTTCACATTCCTTTGGTAACTTTGCCTGCCTCTTTTCTTTGGATGCCTGAACTCTAGTTTCTAAATGCTTATCGCATGGCACTTCGAAGAACGGGAACGTAAGAGAACGCAAGGGAACGGAATGGAGCAAAAATGTATTTTACTGCATGGGAGAATGCCACCGATGCCACTGGGAGTCCCCAGTCCATTCCCCAGCAGTTCCTGGCAGCTGATTTTTGAAGGATTGTTCAAAATCGTCCTTCAAAAATCAGCTGCCAGGAACGGCTGAGGAATGGATCGGGGACTCCTGGTGGCATTGGTTGTGTATTTTTGCTCTGTTCTGTTCCCTTGTGTTCCATTATGTTCCCGTTCCTTAAGTGCCATGTGATAAGCTTATATGTTCTACTTTAATGTTTTAATGATTTTTTAATTTTTAAAATGATTTTAACCATGTTGTTTTTATCTTATGTTTTAAGATTATTTAATTATATTTTAACTTTTGTAAACAATGTTTTAGTTTTATCTTTTTAAAATACTATAAGCTGCCTTGAATCTCATTTTGGGAGACAGGCATGATATAAATCCTGGAAGCAAGCAAGTAAGTAAGTAAATAAATAAGTAAATAAATACATTAAAAAAGTTACTGCAATGGTAAAAAATCCGGAGTTGAAGGAAAATTTCAAGGGGGGAAATCCTTATTCAGGAAGGTCTATGTCCTCATTTTGCTGCAGCTACACCCCTGGTACTGTCTACCAACCAAGAAAATATCTGATACAGCTAAACTAATTATATCAGCATTATGGGGTGCCACACACTGAAAGCTGGAGGAGCCCAGTACAGTGACAATGTTTTGTCTCTGACAGCTGCATGACAGACAGAAAGTCACAGGGGATGCTTTTCCAACCATTGTAGTAACACACCAAGAAAAGACCTGGCCTTCTACCAAATTATAATACTACAGGGTACTATAAAATACAGATGACTCTTTGTGTCACAAGTTAGCTTGTTACATTACTGTAGTCCTCCACTGAGTAGAAGGTTTTCTGAAGCTAGAAAAAGAAAAATACTCAACCGCTCTTGCTGTTTTGGGGAGGGGGGGGAGGAGGGAACTTACCAAAAATTGTCTAGTCTCATTGCATGAAATGTGTTGGTTCTGAGATCCTTCCCTTGGTTTAATGTAGGCTGCATCCACACTTCAACAATAATCTGATCTGACATCATTTTAACTGCCATGGCTCAAGGCTATGAAATTCTGGGAAATGTAGTTTTTTGAGGCACCAGGTCTGGTGCAGTGCAGATGCAGTCCTGGAGAAGGAAAAGTTGGACTTTAGTCAAAAGTGCAAAGGTCTACATATTATTGGTTGACTATCTTTTCTCGGATTTAGCTATTATTGAGAGGCTCTTAGATATATGCAGGAGAGATTGCTCCTAACCACTTGACATATCAGCACAAACTTTTGTCTCATGTTAAAATCTCATGGTAAAAAGGCAGAGTTGTTTTTGCTTTTGAACAGCTGTGTGTATTCATGCGCTGAAAAAGGTGGAATATATTTCAGAAGCGAGTACTCATTTAATCAAGAGTAATTCATATCATTAAGTAATGGGAAGATTTGTTTATATTCAGTGACAGTTTTTGTGGGAGTATCTTTTAAAGAAAAGTAACAAGACAGCTGTTCAATTTGTAACTATTTCAGGGTGGGTGGACAGGCCGAGGGTATAGTAGGTTGATGGAATGGTTCTGCCTCCTTCCATACACAGAAACAAATCAAACTTAATCCAGAATAGCAATGGGACAGCATTGTTTAGAGACTTGGGCGGTGGGGGGGGGGAACACTAGTTATGTGACACACACACTCTGGACGTTTTCACACTGGGCAAAAGGAGGACGCTAGCCGGCCTCCCGCCGGCCTCGCTCCGGCGCCATTTCCCGTGTGTTCACACACACGCGGCGGCAAACCCCGCCCCTTCCGGTGTCATCCCTGCGTCCGGCCGGCTTTTGGCTCCGTGTGTTCAAACACACGGAGCCCTAAGTCCGGCGTCACTCCGGACGAACCAAAGATAACTCCGGCTGAAGCGGCATAAAGGTAATTCCGGCTGTCCAACCGGAATTAGCCTTTCGGCGGCGGAGCCATTCCGGAATCGGCGGCACGACCCGTTCCGGAATGGCTCCAGCCGGCTTTAGGAGGACAATGTGAAAACGTCCTCTGTCCTTCAACCAGTGGCTGTGTCTGGCTTCCATGCTATTGTGAGTGGTGAATTCACTCTGGGGTTTAGTTTGAACTTTAACTCAGTTATCCAAAGTGTTAAACCTTTTAGGGGGACTGGATCAACATTCAAACTGCACTCTAGATGCTGAAACCCAAGAAGTTTAGCACCATTGACAATTCATTTAAAGTTCAGGCTAAACCTGGTAAGGATTCTCTGTCTCCACTGACAGGGAAGCCACCAGCCACCATTGTCTACATCCTAGAGACAAGAGAGAATGGTTGTGAAGGTTAACATTGCTATCCTACACAATAAAGGCAGTTGTATCACTCTGCCACAGGACAGGGGGTTGTTCCTATAATACAGGAAGCTGTATTGTACTACTAAATGCCACTTTGATGTGACAAGTGAGTCACCTATGGCTTCTTTTGTTCACTAGGCTCTAGTCTTCATGTCCTCCTTTCTCCCCATCATTGGAACTTCAAATGTCTAGGAACCAGGAGACAGAGACAGAATGAGCTTGCTGGGAACATGAGGAGAACCAACTGCTGCCAGACCCTGATTCCCTGGGGAAGTGAGTTTTCAGTAAACTCTAAACTGACTACTCCTTAGGAGTAATAAGCAACTTAGTACCTTCCAAAAGTTTTGGACTACATCTTCCATCATTGGAAGCTCTCAGCTCTCAGTGCCCGATTATTACTATTCATACCAGCATGATTATTAGTCAGGGATGATAGGGGGTGTTATCCACACAGAGAAAGATGATGTTAAGGTATCTGTTGACCAGGATTTGGGGTTTTTGTTTTATTTTGTAAGCTTTGATTGAGCATATGCTGCAAACCACACACTTAAAAAATGCATCTGTCATCATATCTTGAGGAGTTGTCCCAGTGATTAGGGCAGAAGATGGTCCATTTTTCAAATACCATGTTGTTGTACCTACTGCTTTGTAACTTATTGTGCCTCATGGCTTGCTTGTTTGCCTTTTAATTCATGAACGTTTATAGTAGAATAACATTTTAAGGAATGACTGTGAGAATGACATGGCAGCCCACTGAGTAGTGTTGTCAGATTAGATTTGGGCCAGGGCTCCTGAAACTTTAATCCTCAACAGATCTTGCAGCAGGATGTGGTACTATAATGCTCGGTACTGGTCTCTTCTCACCTTCCAAACCCCACCATTCAGTTGCAGCTATCCTCTCCCAACACAGCTATTGCCTTGTATAGATGGTTTACCCAAGTGTTCTATTATGGTATGCCAAGGTTAGAATAGTTAACCTGTGGCTTTAGACAGAGAAAGTATGACAGAAAAATAAAGCCTGCATTTTTAAGCATCTAATATGTCTACATTATTATTTTGAAAAAGTCCAGGCCTTCAAACACACTACTGGCAACAAAAGTTGGGATGAAGGCAGTGCTGGGGAGATGTGAGTGCGTTGGAAGAGACAACATGTTTCTGCTGCATTAAAAATGGTAAAAAGCTAAATAATAAAAAGAAGGGGAAAATAGCATATTGCCAAAACGGTTTATTACCTGTAAATTTACTCACCGATAACCTGCTGTAATATGACATTTCTAACACCAAGGTGCAGCAATTACTTTTGGATAAATTTATTTTAAAGTGCAGCAACATGTTATGTGAAAATCAGGCCTATATTTCTCTCCTTTAAAGCATTTTTAAGACTGAGTATATTCATGGCTGTTTGGGTGCACACCAATCCCTAGTTTAATTACAAAACAAACCTTCCCCTTCTAGCCTAATTTTGCATATCTATATTGGAAATACACACAGGCCACAATCTAGGACATTTTATTCCTCACACAGTAAGCCTAACTAGAATGTAGCCAATGGCAAGTTATTTACACTGGATGTTGGGGGCTTAATTGCTTTGTTTATTTAATACACAGCTTTCCTCACTGAGCCCACAAAATTCCTTCCTTCTCCACCATTCTATGGAAATATGTGATCTCTTCTTCTTGTTGTTAAGTGCCTTCATCTGGACTCTGACTTATGGCAACACTGTCCTAGGTTTTTTTTTTGGCTCTATTTATTCACAGAAGGTTTGGCATTGTCTTCCTCTGAGAATTCTGTGGCCAAAGAGATTCAAACCCTGATTTTCCAGAGTCTTACTGCAACATTCAAACCACTGCCCCACCCTGGCCTTCATATGCAATAATAATGTGCAAATATCTACCATGACACAGCAGCTGTACCTCTTTTCCCCATCTTTGTTCTTGGACCATGAGAAATCCTACAGAGTGTGTAGCCACTACGGACTTTATCACATGAGGCTAGAAAAGCAGAATTTTAATAGGATAAACACTTCTTTGACAGGTACTTATCACATAGCATTGTGTCCATCCTGCTGCTACCTTGCATTCCACTTGTTATTGTAGTGCATTTTTTTATTGATGTGCAAAACCCATCAATAGGCTCGATTTGAACTGCTACTCCATTACTGCCTTCATTACTGCCACTGCAGTTCCACTTCTCAGATAGTCATGTTATGTGAGTGGGTGTGATTCTACTCCTCTTCCTCTTTCCAGCTCTCTCTCACAATGATCACAGCTACCAACACCATGCAAGTTGACTTGATCACACGTCGCTTCCAGGACAGTTGTGCAATTGCCAGTCACATGGTGTCTGTGCCCCTCCACCTCACTATTCCCAAGCACCCTGATTACCTTTATTTATTTTTGTCTATTTCTTTTATTTCTTTTTTAAAAATTTCAGTTGTGGTAGCAGAACTCCAGAATTGCATGAAAAAGTGGGAATTTAAAACCCCCCTAAAGGGATGCTAGGTTAAGGCAAGGAGGCAGGGTTAAGGGAGAGTGAGGAAGACAGTGCAATGGGGGCAGCAGCCCCAGTTGTGCAATTGAGAAGAGATGTGGTGATGACTTCTCTACAAGTGATATGTTCTCAGTTTTTGGGAGGCACTGCTGTGTGAATGAGGCTTATGCAGTGAAGTCCTAATAGTTGTGTAGCAGAGGGAATTTCAACAGGTTTTGCTGGTTACCTGATTGTGTTATGAGCAACATCTTCTGAAAGTCCTTCTTCTACATAACTATTCAAGGTTCATAAACATCTCCATCTCCATTTTTCACTCCGGCAACCATATTTATAAACAACATGCACACACATACATAAACATATATCCCTTGCTATCACATCCTACCGGAGACAGCTGCCTTACTTTGGATGTTATCACATGTGGGCCAGAAAGCGAAAATAAAAGTGGAAATGAGGCATTATGAAAATAAACCGAAAATAAACTTGTTTCCGCAAACGTCATTACCTTAATTGCGAATTTACAGCAAGTGCAAAGAACGTCCACACACAAGCGAAAATATCCCGTAAATGTAGTAGAAATGAGCCTCTTGCACATGCGCAGATAGAGGAATGCTCACGGGAACCATGGGTAATGACGGGGAAATGCTCCCCAATACGTATTTGGCAATCACATTTGCGGTAAATGCGGAATCACCCTCATCGCGCAATTGCAATTCCCGAAGAAACCAAAATTCAAAAGATCTCGGATCTTTCCACTTTCTGTCGGGGTTCTGTGCAACGTCGTGTGAAAACATGGGCCAATAATCCTGTATCGTTCGGGATTTCGTGTGGATTTTGTTTTGATTGGGCCCCGTGTGATAACGTCCTTTGCCTAATGATAGGGCTGGCCCTCTTTTTATTTTTTGGTGCTTTTGTACATTAAAACAACTGTGCTGTAATTTATTCCTACTGTCAGTTGATCTTCTCTCAATGGCCTTCACAAATGAGCCTATCTGGTCCATTTTGTGGTTTTGTTTAAAATGTGAACACATAGATGTTTCTATAAGGTCTCTGTTTGTAAACTGAGGCTTACCTGCTTCCTCCA
This sequence comes from Phrynosoma blainvillii, assembly GCA_026167975.1. Classification (NCBI taxonomy): domain Eukaryota; kingdom Metazoa; phylum Chordata; class Lepidosauria; order Squamata; family Phrynosomatidae; genus Phrynosoma; species Phrynosoma blainvillii. The sequence goes on along the minus strand of JANUYF010000002.1, from coordinate 351,701,831 downwards.
ACTTTTAACCTGTTGGTTTTCTAGGGATGTTTATAATTTATAAAACGTGAGAAGGATATCTATTGGTATAAATATTACTATTGCTGGCAGTAATTGAAGGTGAAATTGTCAAATGCATGTATCAAGCAGTTTTACAAAGTAATCATTTATGAACATGGCTCTATTAATTTGTTTAGTCAGATGCAGGGAAGCAATAAAAGTGATTGACTAAAAACAATTAAAACAGTAAAAGTAAATTGTGTCCATTAAAACCTGCTGAGCCTGTCAGATGGAAATTGTGGGTTTAAATGTGAAAATTAAAGCTATTGATTTTATCCAGTATTTTGTGAATATCTGAGTTCTAATTTGTTTTACTTTTCCCTACCAAAAGCCCCTGAGGTCAGAATGAAGGTGTTCCCCTAAATTAGCTTCTGCAGATGCTGCTTGTAAACCTCCTGAAAGTCATACATGATAAATAACGTCTTTAAGATGGGATTTTTTTTTTGACAGGGGAGAGTTATGTTTGTTATCGGTATCTCTGCTTTGCAGGACTGAATGCAAATGTTTACCAATAATGGTAATTTATTGCATTTTTAAGGGTGTGAGGAAGAAGAAATTGACAGGAGAAAAATATGACAGCTAAAGTTTAGGGTTGTTGGGATTTTTTTTTTTTTAGTTTATGTGTATGATTTTTATTATTGCTTTATTTTTTTATGTGCTGCACTAAATCTTGCATTCCCCAAACTATTATTTGTTAGTATTTAATTAAAATGGTAGTATAAAATGGATTTTAGACTATTATAGGATATTTGAGAAATAGGGGATGACAAGAAGAGCTGGACTAGACAATAGTCTCTTCTTTTTCCAGCTGTGGCTGGCCAAGTGACTTTGGAAAAGATCCAAAGACAAGGCATGGAGGTAGTGGTGGGCCATTTGTTCAAACACTGCTGATGAAGTTTATCTTTTATATTTTACAACTTTTTTAAAAAGAAAAAAAAACCATACCTTTCAATCATAATCCGTATTCATGAAAAAGTAAGACAATAACAAGTTTATTACTTGAACATTTTGAGCTAACAATTATTCTTCAGTGATGGAACTTGTACAAAAATTTAGAGGGAGACTGTATTTCACAGCAGCCACAAGATTGTGAGTTTGATTCCAACCAGGGGTTCCAGGATTGACTCAGCCTGGCATCCTTCCAAGTATCCAGCAAAAATGAGTACCCAGCTTGTTGGGGACTATTAGCTTACATATTGTAAACCGCTTATAGACTGCTTAGTTCAGTATGAAGTGCTATAGAAATGTAAATGCTATTGCTATTGCTATGAATATTTTTCCAATGAAGTTATCTTAGACAGTACACTTCACTTTTTTTGGACTCTAATTTGCCTATATGATTTTTCAAAGTTGATGACTACGTCAGTAGCTGGAATTTTATCTTTTTCAGTGAAACTGACAATCCTAATGAGGAATCTGTACTCAGGACAAGAGGCTACTGTCAGAACAGAACACGGGGAAACAGAATGGTTCCCAATTGGCAAAGGAGTCAGGCAAGGCTGCATCCTATCACCCTACCTATTCAACTTATATGCAGAACATATTGTAACGAAAGCAGACTTGGACATGTAAGAGGGAGGAATGAAAATAGGAGGAAACAATATCAACAATCTGAGATATGCTGACGACACCATAATACTAGCAGAAAACCTCACAGATCTGGAACAACTTACTGTTGAACATAAAGAAAAAATAATGATGACAGAGAACTTACACACATTCAAACTAGACAGTGAGGAAAGAGAAATAGTAAAAGAGTTCTCATATCTTGGATACATCACGAGATTAGAAAAGACAATAATGTTAGGAAAAGTGGAGGGAAGTAGAAAGAGAGGAAGGCCACATTTTAGATGGATGGACTTTACTAAAGTGACCACAAATAAGAGTTTGCAGGAGCTGGTCAGAGCAGTAGAGGACAGGGGGCCCTGGAGATGTCTTATCCATAGGGTCACCATGGGTTGAGACTGACGTGAAGACAGTTAACAACAAAAAAATGTTTGGAACATAGACACTTGATCTCTTGCAAATGACCACCACGTTTTCAAACAGGGATCTTTAAACAATCTTCACTACATAACAGACCATTTCTCTTGAAAATTAAAGTGATGGGACAATTTAGAAATATGAAAAAAATGATACTGTCCCATTTAAAATTGTATGTATCGTCAGCCTACACCAGATGTACCTGTGAGGGTGGAGGAATAGAGAGAAGGGTACTACTCTATTCTGCTTTGGTCAGATCTCACCTGAAATACTGTGTCCAGATCTGGGCACCACAATTCAAGAAGGATATTGAGAAGATGTAATGCAGGGGTAGGCAACCTTTCCCCTTTAAGGGCCAAGGGACTTCAGCTCCCAGAATCCCAGGAGCTATTGGCCAACATGGGACTATTGGCCAACATGGCTGAGGCTTCTGGGAGCTGAAGTCCCTCGGCCCTTAAAGGGGAAAGGTTGCCTACCCCTGATGTAACGTATCCAGAGGAGGGCGATCAGAATGGTGAAAGATCTGGAAACCAGGTTTTATGAGCAGCAGCTTAGGGATGTGGGTATGTTTAGCCTTGAGGAGAGAAGGTTAAGAGGTGACATGATAGCCATGTTTAAATATTTGAAAAGATGCCATTTTGAAGATGGAGCAAGTTTGTTTTCTGCTGCTCTAGAGAACAGGACATGGAACAATGGATGCAAGCTACAGGAAAAGAGATTCCACCCCAGCATTAGGAGGAACTTCCTGACAGTAAGAGCTGTTTAAGAGTGGAACACATACCTTTGGAGAGTAGTGGAGTCTCCTTCTTTGGAAATTTTAAAGCAGAGACTGGGGGGGCATCTGTAGGAATGCTTTGATTTTGTATTCCTGCATGGCATGGGGTTGGACTCAATGGCCCTTGTGATCTCCTTCAACTCTAGGATTCTATGATTCTAAGAGGCTCCCCCAACAATCTCAAAGCACAGGCAGGTTTTCAAGTGATAATACAGCCTTTCAAATGTGAGCCATATAGGATGTTATAGGTCACAATCAGCACTCTGAATTATGCCTGGAAATAGACCAGCAGTCAGTGGAGCTGTTGTTACAAGGGAGTTAGCTGTGTGCTCCGTTCAGCTAGCCCCAGTTAACAATCTAGCTGTGGCTATAAATAAATGAAAAATGAATTGTTTTTTAAAAGCAACTTTTTGAGCTTGACTAAGGAAAGGCTATCATTTAAAGAGTTGTGAGTAGAATTTTATATGGGAATCAAGATTTTTTTAGGAGCTGTGGAATGAGCGTGGAAATCCTGGTGCATGCCTGAGACCGGTTACTTCCAATTCAGAGGAAGCAGATCGGATCAGCAAATCTTCCACTTCCAGCTGAGCTATTTGACAGCTTACCAGGGAAAAGGTAGAGATGGTAAATGTGGTGAATGGGTTAAGTTTCATGGATCTCTACACAGCAGATGTTCTGACTATGCATTTTTATATAAATAATCATTTATTCACGCAGGTTTTATTTTGCAGTCTTAAAATTCAACATGTTTTATGCTTTGCATTATCACAGGAGGGGAACTATTCCCTTGGTGGCCAAAGCACAGTGAATTTTTACATAAGCACCATCCCCGCATATCTTTCTTTGGGAAGACTGCAACATTCAGCATTTCCAATTCTATTGGGGACCATAAAGTAGTACCATCATAGGAAATAATTTGAGCAGTTATGCTCCTAAGTAGTAAGTACCGTGCTGAGTAGTTCAGGCAAAAAGCAGGTGTGATTTTTATTTGTGCCTTAAGAACAGGGTTATTTGCTTTTCTGTCCTCTTTCAGGAGATGTGTCTCAAGACAAAGCCCAGAAATTATTATACATTTTAAAAAGAAGAGGATTTAAGAATAATTGTAAAACCTGCAGGGAAGAGAAAGGTGAGTAGAAAGTTGCCAGTTCTTTAAATCTGTATAGACAAGTGTCTGTCACTGAATTAGGAGACAATTTTGCTTTGATTTATGCATTTGTGAATGAAGAGTAATGCTACTAACAATGGAATTCTTGCTTTGTTTTTATGATGAGATTTGCAGACCTAGTGGTGGAAACAGCAGAGTGGGCACAAGGCAGGAACACAAGCACTCACAAACATTGTTAACTGTAGTAACAATGACCCTAGTTGTATTGGTCATCATTGTAAAGCACTGGCATGGCTATGGACCTTATCAAACGCTGGCCACGAAGCGAAGTATAAGCGAAAAATAACCAAAGTAGGAATAAATTCAGTTCTATAGCGAAATGAACGGAATATCGCCTGTTTGGCCATTGCGCAATTAATACGAAGGCTCCCTTCTCTCCCGTCATAAAAAGCCGGCGTCGCAGAATGTGGATGGCAAGGATGGGAGGAAGGAGTCGGGAGGAAAGGCAGCCAAGGGGACCGAGGAGGAGGAGGAGGGCTGGAGGACTGGAGAAGGGAAGGCAGCCCACAGTGGCGTGTCGGTGGGGGAAAATGCGAGAGAGATCGCCTCCCTCTTCCCTCTTCCTTCCTCCTCTCCTTCTTTTCTCCAATCCGGTTTGCCTTTTGCCAAGGCAATCCCTTCCCCTTGCTGGGATTTTCTTCCCGCCTACCATTGCGCAATGAATGCGAAGGCTCCCTTGTACTTCCCCAACAAACCGAATGTCAAAATCTCTCTATTCCTTACGGATTAGCTCCGTGTTCTGCCGAGTTCAGGGGCAGCGTCGTGTATAAACACGGGGAAACAATACGGATTAGCTCCGTGTTCTGGGGCAGCATCGTGTATAAACACGGGGAAATAATATGTATTAGCTGTGGATGCCCTTTGGATTAGCTCTGCTTCAGACCCCATGTGATAAGGTCCTAAGAATCAAAACACTGGATGACCTACCTGATGTCGAATGCATCTCCATCTCTCTCCCCTCCCACTTGCCTGCCAGGGAAGCCATGAAACAACATTAAGTGAAATCTCACATGGAAATAAGCTCCTGTACAGTTCTCCTGCAAACCTCCCCCAAACTGGGCATCATACCCAACTATACTGATTTGGCAAGAACTGCCCTATCCTCCCATTTTCTCAACTGCTTTTAAAATGATAGTTTCTCCTTTCCCCCATTCCCCCCCTTTCCTCATCTTACTTCAATTGCTGCAGTTGCTGAGTTCAAAGTGCAAAATAGTTTATACTGAATTAACTGAGCAGTGGGGAGAGGAAAGGGCAGACTCATTTTCTTCCCTGTAGACTCAGGCAAAAGCAAATGCTGCAGCCTCTCCTAGCTTGTTTGTTCTTCCTCATTAATATGTTTTGCCATCTTTTACCACACCCTAGTGTCAGATCTGATTGTCCTGATGTGTAACTTGTACTCAGGACAAGACAGAATATGGAGGAACAAAATGGTTCCCAAAGGAGTCAGGCAAGGCTGCATACTATCACTCTATTTATTCAACCTATATGCAGAAAACTTGTATGACAGCCAGTGTAGCATAATAGTGTGAGTGTTGGACTATGGCTCTGGATACCAGGGCTCTATTCCCCATTTGGTCATGAAACCCACTTGTTGACCTTGGACAAATCATGTGCTTTTGGCCTCAAGGGAAGGCGATGGCAAGCATCCTCTGAACAAATCTTGCCAAGAAAACTACATGATCGGTTCACCTTAGTTGTTGGAAACAACTTGAAGGCACACAACAACAATAGTATTTAGCATTTATATTTCTGTACCTCTTATCAGTGAACTCAGCAGTTTCTAAGCAGTTTACAATATGTAAGCCAATTGCCCCCAGCAAGCTGGGTACTCATTTTACTGACCTACAAAAGGATGGAAGTCTGAGTCAACCAGCAGGCAGTTTGAGGTGCTGCATGATGGGGTGAGCTTCTGCCAACCTAGCAGTTCAAAAGCATGTAAATGCAAGTAGATAAATAGGTACCACTTCTCAGTGGGAAGGTAAACAGCATTCTGTGCAATCATGCTGGCCACATGGTCACAGAGTAGTCTCTGATAATGCTGGCTCTTCGGCTTAGTAACAGAGGTGAGCACCACCCCCTATGGTTGGACATGACTTAATAACCTTGTCAATGGGGAATACCTTTACCTTTTAAAGATATACAGAAGACACAGTACTACTAGCAGAACCATCAAGGACCAGGCACAATTACTAAAAAAGGTTAAGGAAGAAAGTGCCAAGTTAGGCTTAGTGCTGAACATTAAGAAAACAAAAATAATGACCATGGAAGATCTACATGAATTCATCCTAGATAATGAGAAAATTGAAATAGTCAAAGAGTTCCTATACCTTGGATCAAACATAGACCAGGATGAGGCTGCAGTCAAGAAATCAGAATAATAGGACTGGGAAGGGCAACTGTGAAAGAGCTAGACAAGATCATAAGCGCAAAGATAACTGAACACTAAAGTGAGGATCATCCAAACCAATGTATTCCACATCACCATGTATTGATTTAAGAGCTGGATGATGAAGAAAGCTGATTGAAAGAAAATCAACTCATTTGAGATGTGTTGCTGGAGAAGAGTGCTGAGGATACCATGAGTGGCCAAGAAAACAAACAAATGGGTTTGTCATGCCTGAACAGATCAAGCGTAACTCTCCCTGGAACCTAGAATGACTATAATAATAATAATAATAATAATAATAATAATAATATATTTATACCCCGCCTTTAGCCGAAGCTATCAAGGCGGCTTACATTAAAAGTAAGACTAAATTGTGACTGATTGAAAGAAAGAAGTTGGCAGCATGAGCTTTCATAAACTGAAGCCTACTTCCTCAGATGCATTTAATGGAGTGGAAAGCCAGGGACAGACCTATATATATCCTTGGTGTGTGAGAATGCCAATTCAAATTCAAAATCCTTTGTGAATGGAAATGAAGCGGTAAGTCCAGTTTCACTTCATTTCCATACACAAAGAAATTTGAATTTGAATTGACATTCTCACAAACCAAGAGCAGATGTAGGTCTGTCCCTGGCTTTCCACTCCATTAAATTCATCTGAGGAAGTAGACTTAATTCTACGAAAGCTCGTGTTGCCAACTTCTTTCTTTCACTTAGGGCCTTTGCAGACTGCTAGAAATAGTGCAAATTGAGTTCACTTTAACTGCCCTGGCTCAGTGCTAGGGAATCATGGGAATTGTATTTTTTTCTGAGACATTGAGCCTTCTCTGTCAGAGAGTTCTGGTGCCACAATAAACTACAGTTCCCATGATTCCCTAGCACTGAGTCAGGACAGTTAAAGTGGATTCAATTTGCACTATTTCTGGCAGTCTGCAAAGGCCCTTAGTCTCAAAGGTGCTACAAGATCTCTCTACATACTGATTTTACAGGCTAACATGGCTATACCTTTGAATTCTAAACTGAGACTGTCATACTTTAACCATATCATGAGAAGGCATGATACATTAGAAAAGACAATTATGCTAGCAAAAGTAGAGGGCAGCAGAAAGAGAGGAAGACCACCCACCAGATGGTTAGACTCGATCAGGGCGGCCATGTGCCTGAGTTTACAGTTGAAGATAGGGAATCCTGAAGATGTCTCATCCACAAACTCACCATGAATCAATGTCAACTTGGGGGCAGTTAACAACAACAAAATTTTGCTTGGTCACATGTGTCCCAATTTTCATCTGTGAAATGTTGCAGAATGTCCCAGAAGATATTACCTCTAAATCCTTTGAGGGGATTTCCCCAAATGGGCAAGAGAGGTACTTAGCCATTCTATCTCTTCCCTCCCCTGCTCGATCTGATTGTAGGCCAAAACTGCTTAAGTTATGACTAGCAAAACACACAAAAATGCCTACAATGGGATTGAATACACATCCAAAAATAGATTGCAATCATTACAGGTTGAGCATCCCTTAGCCAGAATTATAAAAGCCAAAATATTCCAAAATCCAAAGTTTGTGCACATGGATGGCTAACATAGTGACACCTTTGCTTTTTGGTAGTTCAGTGTACACAAACTTTGTTTCATGTGCAAAATTACTGCACATATGTATAAAATGTATAAATGTATAAAATTGACTTCAGGCTATGAGTATAAGGTATATACAAAATATAAATGGATTTCATGTTTAGCCTTGGGTCCCATTTCCAAGATATCTCATTATGTAGTTTTGCAAATATTTCAAAATCCAAAAACATCCCAAATCCAAAACACTACTAGGGGCGTTGCAGACTGGCCTAAAGGGCCGGTCTGGGAGTGGAATTGGGGTGGGGCAGCCGACTGTTTGCAAGGCACATGGCGTCAGGATGCCCTCTTGGTGCAGTGTGTAGACATGCTGCGCCGAAAGGCATGGAAAAGCTGCTCTTTTAGGGGCGGCAAAAAGAAGGATCAGGGCTGCGGAGTGGGGTTTCCATGGCCCAGATCCTCCACTAGCAGGGGCAGCCCAGAGCCGCCCGTCTGCATAGCCCCCTAGTCTCAAGCATTTTGGATAAGGGAGACTCAACCAATACATACAAATACAGAACGTAGACTGGGATGGACAACTGTTTTTTTTTAAATTTCAATTTATTTATTCATTTATTTATTTACGCATGCTTTCAAATGCTCTCCCAATATCTTTTAGGGGCAATGGGAAGTATTTTGCCACATTTTTGGCCTTCTCAGGGAGTGCTGAAGAAAAGGCCTCTTCTGTATCTAAAACAGCTCACTCGGGCCAAAAAAAACTCCTAGCAAAGCTTTCCTTGCAACTCCCTAGAGCATGAGTTCCCAGCGTTTTTGACTTGTGGAGCCCTTATTTATATGGTGGAGCCCCTAAGAAACTACCCTATGTCTTACAGGTTAATGGTGTTTGGGAGTATATATAAGAATACATTCTTATTCTTTAATTTCATTCAATTTTTATTTCTTTCCTGGAGCAGCCACAGAGCAGCTGGGAAGTGCACATGGAGCCCTAAGGGCTCCTTGGAGCAGAGTTTGGGAACCCCTGTCCTAGAGGGATATTTTTTTATCCCCCCCCCCCCCCAAAGTATGCTCTTCAAAAAAAAATTGGGAGGAGAATCTTGTTGCTTTTTTTCTTTATAAGATTGCCAGAATTAGATCTTTCCTGTCTGTTTCTTCTGGGAAGACTTTTAATTCACACTTTAGTCATTTCTCATCTTGAGTATTGTGATCTTTGTTTTGACAGGTCTTCCATTAACATACTTTAGTCCCTTGGTTTCTGTTCTACATTCTCCTTCTAAGATCATTTATTTGGCTTATCACTTTGATCATGTTATTCCACTTTTGAAGACCCTCCACTGGCCCGCTGTCTCTCCCTTAAGATTCAGTACAAACTTCTTGTCCTATCTTTTACAATGTTACATGATTTGGTTCCTCCCTCCCTTCCAGGACTTGCCTGTTATTATCACCTTGCTTGGATCTCTGTTCTGTGAATTCCTCATTTCTAATCCAACCAAGGAGTTCCTGCTCTCTACTGTAGTTCAGTTTCATCCTTCCATACTCTTGGGATTGTCTTACCAGATACTTGCATACTCTTCCCTCAATTGCTGTTTTTAAAATCTCAGTTAAAACTCCCCCCTCCCCTAATGATTTTGGGACTTTATTTTAATTTTATCTCTATGATGTCTATCCAGAGTTTATCTCCCTTTGTCCTTTGTTCTCCCTAAAGTGGTTGACAGGGATGTGGGTTTTTTTTAAAAAAATGTTTTATGTTGGTTAGTACCATATATAGCTCAAGGAGTGCATTTCACAGTTAAAATTTGTGCACCAGCTGTGCCAGTTCTGTGAGATGTCTGATTGGGTCAAGGTAACACATGCTTTAGTTATATACTGTTTGGATTACTGTGACATGCTCTATGTAGGGCTGCTTTTTGAGAGTGTTTGGAAACTTCAACTGGTCTAAGGAACAGCACCCAGACTGCTAACTGGGGCTGGCTACAGGGAACACACAACCCCCTTATGGCAACACCTCCACTAGCTACTGGTTTGTTTCTAGGCACAATCCAAAGTGCTGGTTTTGACCTATAATGCTCCATATAGTTCAGGTCCAGGTTATTTGAAGGGCCATATTCTCCCTTGGAAATTTGTCCAAGTTTTGAGATCTGTTGAGGAGCCCTTTCAGTCTGTCCTACCACTCTCTCAGGAACATCTCATGGGAACAAGGGATACGGCCTTCTCGGTGGCTTCCCCAGGCTCTGAAAATTCCTTCCCAGAGAAGCACCCTGCTTGTTTTGTTTTTGCACCAAAGTCTTTTCTAAATATCCTAAATGCATCAGATCCCATCTGGTCTTGGAAGCTAAGCAGGATCAGTTCTGATTAGTACTTGGATGAGAGGCTGTCAGCAAATACCAGATACTGGAGGCTATATTTCAGAGGAAGGAACTGGCAAAGCCTTTGAGTATTCCTTGCCTAAGAAAACCCTATGAAATTCAAGGGATTGACATAACTCAATAAGTGACTTGAAGGACATTATCACACAGCAAAGTCCCACTGGGATAGATGTGGGATCTCAAACACATTTTTGAAAAGCTGAGCAAGAAGCACAGAGAAGCTTGGGTTCTATATGGGCAGTCTACTGCATGGCCATGGAGCAACATGATAGGATCCGTCTTTGAGTTTTAGATCCCATGTCTATCCCAGCGGGATTTCACTGTGATAATCTCCATAGGCATGCGTGCGCGCGCGCGCACACACACGTTGGCTCTCTTTTCAATTTTCCACCTGCTGGATTAGCAGTTTCAAAAGCAAAAACTCTCTGGCCCACTTGAGAAGCCAACATACAGTGCTATCTGAGGTAAACACTCTCAGAAGCAGATTACTGTAGTATAGTATGGAAGCACCAGTTTAGTTTAACAGCATTGGCAATGCACTGACCACATTCCATAAAGAAACTGCCAGAAACAGTTGACTTTTTTCCAAGTCCTTGGAGGTTCTTTATCTTGAGTTCCAATATATACAAATATTTACAAACTCTCCTCCCAACTCCCATCAAGATACTCTGTTTGTTTCAATTCAGCAACAATCTACACAACTCACTAACTCCAACCTACATCAACCCACACGTGCCCTGATTCTCAGTGCACTTATAGAATCATAGAGTTGGAAGTGATCACAAGGGCCAACCAGTCCAACCTCCTACCATGCAGGAACTCAAAATCAAACCATCCTTGACAGATGGCCACCCAGCCTCTGTTTAAAGACCCCCAAAGAAAGATACTCCACCACACTCCAAGGGAGTGTGTTCCACTGTTGAACAGCTCTCACTGTCAGGCAGTTCCTCCTAATGTTGACGTGGAATCTCTTTTCTTGTAGCTTGCATCCATTGTTCTGGGTCCTGTTCTCTGGAGCAGCAGAAAACAAGCTTGCTCCATCTTCAAAATGGCATCCCTTCAAATATTTAATCATGGCTATCATATCACCTCTTAACTGTCTCTTCTCCAGGCTAAACATACCAAGTTCCCTAAGTCGTTCCTCATAGGGCATGGTTTCCAGACCCTTCACTATTTTAGTCACCCTCCTCCAGACACGCTCCAGTTTTTCAACTTCCTTTTTGAATTGTTGTGTCCAGAACTAGACACAGTATTCCAGGTGGGGCCTAACCACAGCAGAATACAGTGGCACTATTGCTTCCCTTGATCTAGATACTATACTTCTATTAATGCAACCTAAAATTGCATTGACCTTTTTAGCTGCAGCATCACACTGTTGACTCATGTTCAACTTGTGGTCTACTAGGACTCCTAGATCCCTTTCACACATAGTCTAGTTAAGTCAGGTGTCCCCCATCTTATATCTATGCATTTCATTTTTTTGCTCTAAGTACAGTACCTTACATTTCTCTGTGTTGAAATTCATTTTGTTAGCTTTGGCCCAGCTTTCTAATCTGTTAAGGTCATTTTGAATTTTCATCCTGTCTTCTGTTCCTCCTAATTTTGTGTCATCTGCAAATTTGAGAAGCATGTCCCCTATTCTTTCATCCAAGTCATTGATCATCCAAGTCTACCTCCTGTGTGCATGAAGTGACCTCCTCCTCAACCATTTCCTCTGTGTGGTCCCTGTCCAAGACTGTTCATTCCGCTCTGTCCAGGAAAACCTCTTGTTCCCTAATATGGTGAAGTGGAGCTACCCGGGCCCCCAGCTGCTGTACTTTCTCTTCCAGGAGGGCTACCAACGTGCGCTTGGTGCAGGTGAGATTCCTCACATCTCTTGGCAAGAAGACAAATATCTCACAAGTGTTGCAGGTGACTGCAGCAACTCCCTCAGTGTCCATATTGAGAAATCTTAAGTAAGCACTGAAACAAGACCGTGGGCTTCTCCCTCAAAAAGTCCCCTGGTAAAGACCCACATAAAGGGCCCCCGTGCTCTTGGTCTTTTCACCAGGCTCTGTCAGTGAGCTCAATCAACTGGGTTTCTAACTCTACAAAGAGCTCCTGGATGCTACCTTATTTTGGAGGCAAGTCTCTGTCTCTCTTCCTCTGAGCCTAAAAACCCAAAAACCTCAAAGCCCTTTAAATTATTATTATTATTATTATTATTATTAGGAGAATCTCAAAAAAAAAAAAAAAAAAAAAAAAGGTCAAACCCCTTCTACCTGTGTTGTGCTTTCCCTTGTCCTGTGAAAAATTCTGGAAGGAGTTATATAGAGCTAGTCAGCTAGCTCTACCCCCTATTGTCTCACAAATTGTGACTCACCAAAGCCCCATCCACTCAGCAACAAACACACTCACTCAAGTGTTTTTTAAAAGAATCTAATCACTCACCCACTCAAAATGGCTGCCCAGAAACTGCTTTCCTTCTCCTTCCTGGCAGGAACTGGCCTGGGAAGCCTCTGGAGGAGTTGTATAGAGCTAATTGGCTAGCTCCGCCCCCTATTGACTCACAAATTTGACTCACCAAAGCCCCACCCGCTCAGCAACAGTCACACTCTCCCAAGTGTTTTTAAAAAAGAATTTAAACACTCATATATAGAGTTATATATAGAATTTAAGTTATATACAGAATTATATACTGTATATAATAGAGTTATATACAGAGTTGGCTAAGTGTTATCACTTGGTGCTACTCAGCATGATGCAGTCTCTGCAGAAAGCTTTTGCATCATGCCAAGCACTCTGACTCAGCAATTCCAGCCACTCAAAATATTTTACAAACAGTTTAAAGGAACATTGTTCCAACAACACACACAGAGACTGTTTTGTGTATGTGTGTTTCATGATGTACATATTAATATGCTTTAATTTTTTATCATTTAATCTTGTTTTAACTTTTGTACTTTGTGATTTTTTTTTTAATGATGTGTTCTTAATTTGTTTTAAGCTGCTTTGAATCCTCAACTAGGAAAAAGGAGGGATAGAAATAAATAAATATGAATAACAGCACTCTCTCAGTTCTGTTCCTTACGAGCCAGGATTCAAAGACATACTGCATTTGAAACTAGAGATAATGCACATCCATCATGATGAGTGGTCTTTGATAAGCTTACCCTTCATGCATATGTTACCCAAATCAGCAACTATCAGTAGTTGGAAACTCCATATCTGCGGGGTATAAGAAAAAGTACTTTCAATTGTTGAATTGCTAGATCAAACCACTGATACTTGCATGACTGATCCTTCCAACACAGGAGCAAAAAGTTTTGTTAGCACTGAGCACCTGAATCAATCATAGTCCTTCATTTGAAAGAGTAAGGGGCTCTGCAGACAGTCTCTAAAGGGCAACTCAGTGCCGCCCCTGGGATTGCCAGATTGGGGCAAGCTTTTGAGTCCTCCAGGATTCTTCATCGGGGAGGGCAGGGGATATGTGTTGAGGGAGAAAAACTGATGCAAGCTTTTAGCCTGGGAAGGAGGCAAAATTTTGGTCACCCTCCTGTTTTCTCCCATTTAGGTGAACATTCTGTGCTTAAAGGGAGTAAATAATCTGACAGTCTCCTAGATAATTTGATACAGGGCTGCCTATAGATAATACAGATAACATGTATATAAGCAATTCCTTGATTTTTTTTTTAAAAATGTTCTCATTCTTCTCACCTGGAGATGATGGGTAGCAACAGACAGAGGTTGTAGGATGCTTTTGATAGGAGGGAAAACTGAAAATGAATTTCAACTGAGATGAGTGTAACGTTTTGTATTTAAGTAGAAAAAAAAGTAGGTGTGCAGATACAAGATGGGGTAACACCAGGCCTGAGACCACTCTGTGTGAAAAGGATCTAGCAGAAGATGGGGAATTAGTGGGTCTCCAGTTGTCATTGGACTGCAGCTCCTGTCAACCCCAGCTAGCATAGCCAATGCTTAGGGAATGGGAGTTTCAAATCCCAAGTGGATCAAACTCGCCAACTCCTGGTCTATGGGGCTTAGCAGACCACAAGCTAAGCATGAGGTTAGGTGAAAACAGGACTCCTAAGCATTAATACTTTGAGCCCATATATAAATGGAGCAGGTTATGCTATGAAAAATTCAAAGGGCATACTCTAAAAAGGATTCTAATTATACAGACGTGTTTAATTTGCCATTTCTCTAAGTGCCACTGGTGGGAGTATTGAAACAATACTCAGGTCGTTTCACTCTACACAGTTATAGCACTATGATTCCACTTTGGGTGGAAAAGGGGAAAAAAGGTTCTTGAAAGTTCTTTTTGTTTTGATTTTATGTGGGCATTAATGGTTTTGCATCCAAACACTTTCTTGAAATATCCTGGATTTGCATGTTCCATCCTCTGTCCACTGATCACACTCAGGTAACATTTCAGAAACTGACTTTCACCAATCTCCACAGAGCCCTTTATGATTATTATTCAGGGGTTATGGTGTTTAAAGTGCTTTAGCAATATTACACTGGTTAAGCGTTTGGATCATTTTTTTTTAATTGAAGCATTTCTCTTTCCTTTGCTTAATCTCTGTTGAATCTGGGTCCTGGAGACAATTGCTGTCTTTCTTGATCATGGCAATCTTAGGTAGTTCCATTATTACAAGGAGAGGGAGGGGAGAAAAACCCCATTTATTGATATCTATCATTTGAAACTAGCATGTCTGCTCACCAAATTAAACAGGCACCCACACAACTTATTTCATTAGATGGGCTGCACATGTTTGTTTGTTAATAGTAATATAGGCACACACATCAGGTAGCTGAGACTGCTTTTTGTTGTGTGTACATGCAACAGGAAATGAAAAAGCAAACTCCAGATGCTAAAAAGAACATCCGTCAAAACAAACCAATAAGAGGAATTGTTTTGACAATCCATGATTTGCTTTAAGACAGAAAAACCCTATTTGTTGTTAGGAATTTATTTCCTACCACTGTGAGTGAGAGGGGAACACAGACACCTTTTGCATGTTAATGTGAGTGAGCAGAGTTTCCTTTCTAAAGGTTACTGCCTGGATCACCCTAAATGTTCTTTCAAGTGGACTGAAGTAAGGATTGCATCACTCTGGAGTCATTTTGTATTCCATAGTTATAGCACTACTTTTTAAGTCATGGCAACATCCTATGGAATCTTGAGATCTGCAATATAAGGAGGAGCATCTAGATTAGCACCTCCTCCCCCACGGGGTCACCAAAACTTGGGTTTACCAAAAATTGATGTTGTATTACTTCTGGACAGCATTTTGTCTATTTTTCTGCAATAGGGGAACTTGTTTATTTTTGAGTGGGTGAAGATTGAGTGTGATGAAAGAAGTAAACCACCACATTGGGATTGTTTGGACAGTTTTTGGTCATTTTGCTGGTTTTTCTGTCAAAAAATCACAAAAAAACCCATTAGCAATTTAAAACAATTTTTTAAAAAAGGTGGACAGCTTTGGAGATCATGGGGTGGGAGTGGGGGTCAGGGACTGAAAAAGTGGTCCAGGGCTATACTTTACTCACTTCATCTTATGGAGTTGAAGAGTATCAGTTCTGAGCTACATCTGGCAAGGCAAAATAAATTCATGTCTGCCATTTACAATAAATGATGGGAGTAAATGCTCTACAGGAGAACAGAAGAAGGGCAACTGTGGTCCTCTGTATGTTTCTGGACTGCAGTTTTAATCATCCCCCAACACTGGCTGCGATGGGTAGGGCTGGTGGGGACTGCAGTCCTTTGACCTCTGAAAAGCCATCATTGCCCATCCCGGTTGAGAAAGTGTTCCCTTGTTAGGCATTTCATTTCACAGGCCCATTTTGAGGACTTAGTAAACCTTGGCCTTTAGCAGAACAGGCAGTAAGCAGCTGATTTCTACCACAAATGCCAACATAGATGAAACATTACTTTAAATAAAAAAACCTGAACAAAAATCAAAACGGAGCTAAAATGCAATTGTACATCTGCAAACACTGCAGATGATGAGCCAAACGGTATGTAACAAAACAACAACACACATAAAAATGGCTATGTCTATTACCTGTTTATTACCTCAGTTCTCTTTCTGTTGAAAGGAAGAGGAGGGGCAGGGACCCATTTGAGCAAGGCGCTGTTAAAAAAGCCATAATCCAAGCATCCCCAACTGGCTTTTCCCCTCGGACACACTATTATTGGGAGCTAATGTGTGCCACTTTCAGCAGTCCTGTATAAATGCATGCTGTGACTAATGTATATGCAAATAATTTGCTTTATAGAAGCAAAACTTCATATAAATTAAGGAGATAATTAGTGATGCAATTTGGACAGCATAATACGCACCATGAAATTTGCCATTAAACATCAGATATTGTTCCATAGCCAAGGCGAAAATAAATTGAAAGGGGAGAGGGAGTGAGAACAGATCTTGATAAACAAGCATATGGTGTAACTTGGTCCTGTTGAAATGAACAAGGGAAGAGCACAAGCTCTGATCTAGAATTTATATACTATCTATAAACTTATTGAATTGATATCACATTAGGGTTTACAAGCTGGTTCAGACAAGATCCATCTGTTTGTCAGTGAGGTTTTCAGTTAATCATCCTGCAATTATCACACTGTAAAGTAGTGGAGAACTGGTTAGGTTGATGTTTTTTAGTAAACTTGATTTAAAACAGGAGTTCAGAAATTTGAGTTTCTTGGGGATACTGTACATTTTTTACATTTGTACTAATTCAAGCCTGGGTGTGACATCAAACATGGAGGTGCATTTATGCTAGAATTTTGTCTTTTTAAGTGCTCTATTAACCAACCTTTTCTCTTGCTGTACCATAGTGTGTGTTATCTCACTCTCTCTCTCCACTATGGCTGTTTGTTTGGAATTTGGCTTTGTCAAGTTTCCCTTCTTTTGTCTCCCCACAATGTAGTACTTCTTCTTGGGTGGGGGTTAAAACATCACTTCACAGATGAAAAGAATAGACAAGACTGAGGCATGGTCCTACATACTGACTAGACCCACCCCAGTGGCTATGAGCCCAGTCACTACATGAACATGCAGGGGCTCTGAGTAACTGTTCAGCACTATATAAAAACAGCCAAAGGAGGACTAGTTGAATGGTTCACTGAAGCAAGGCAAGTTTCCAGCCTACCTAAAAGAGGCTGTGGTGACAGTGTTACTGAAAAAACTCTTTCTGAACCTCACTAGATTAGAGGGTTATCAACACATCTCCAATATCCCCTTTGGGCAAAGTACTGGAGTGTGTTGTGGCCTTCCATCCAGCTTCAGGATGAAACAGATTATCTGAACTGATTTCAATCTGGCTTCATGCCTAGTTATGGGAGAGAGACAGCTTTGGTCACATTGGTGGATGATGTACCTTGGAAATGGGACAAAAGGAGAGTGTCCTTGTTTGATTCTTCTTGATGCCTTCATGGCTTTTGATACCACAAATCATTATGTCCTTCTGGTCTGCCTCTGAAGGATGGGATCTAGGGGTTCTGTTTTATATTAGTTCTTGTTCTTCTTGAATGGGTGAACTCAGAAAATGTTGGTGGGGGATTCTAATTCAACACCATGGCCATTGGCCTGTGGGATCTCCCAGATTTCAGTTCTGTACACCCTATGCTGCTTAACATATACATGAAACTGCTGGGCAAGATTGTCTGGAGTTTTGGAGTGCATTATCACTAGTATACTGACATCACCCAAATTTATCTTTTGTTCCATCTAATTTCAAAGAATCTGTCTTTGTCCTGAACAGGTACTTGATGTCAGAAGGACTGGATGAGGGTAAACAAACTGAAGCTTAATCCAGACAAGACTGAGGTGCTTCTTGCCAGTCAAAAGGCAGATCAAGGAACAGGGGTTCAGCCTGTGTTGGATGGGATTCAGTCTTCCTGAAATCTCAGGTTCATAGCTTGGCTGTACTTCTGGACTCATCTTGAGCTTGGATGCCCTGATTTCAGTGGTGGCCAAGAGTGGTTTTATGTAGTTAAAACTAGTGCTCTGGTTGTGCCAATTTCTGGAGATGCCAGATTTGGCTACAGTGACACATGCTTTTATTATACATTGTTTGGTTTACTGTAGCACACCCAACGTGAGGTTGCCTTTAGAAACTGGAAATTTCAGAGTTGACTGAGGCTGATTACAGGGGATATATAACTCCCCTGTTGAAACAATTTCACTGATGACCTGTTTATTTCTAGGTGCAATTCAAAGTGGTGGTTATAACCTAAAAAACCCTGTATGGCTTAGAGACTATCTCTATACTGTATATGAGCCAGCCTGAATTTTAAGATCTTTTCTTCTTGTTGTTGTTATCCACCCTTGAGTTGATTTCGACCCATGGCGACCCTATAATGAAATATCTCCAAGACTCCCTATCCTCCACTGCTCTGCTCTGGTCCTGCAAATTCATACATGTGACCTCCTTAATGAGAGTCCATCCATTTAGCATACAGCCTTCCTTTCTTTCTGCTTCCCTCCACCTTTCCTAGCATTATTGTTTTTTCCAGTGAGTCGTGCCTTCTCATGATATGACCAAAGTATGACAGCCTCAATCTAGTCATCTTGGCTTCCAGAGAGATATCTGGTTTGATCTGCTCTAAGACCCATTTGTTTGACTTCTTGGCTGTCCATGGTAACCTCAGCACTCTTCTCCAGCAGCACATCTCAAATGAATTAATTTTCTTCCTATCCGTTTTCTTAACTGTCCAGCTCTCACATCCATACATGGTAATAGGGGATACGATGGCTTGTATGATTCTAAATTTTGTGCTCAGTTGTATGTCTTTACATTTTAGGATATTTTCTAGTTCTCTCATAGCTGCCCTCCGCATTCTTAGTCTTATGATTTCATGACTGCAGTCCCCATTCCAATCAATGCTTGATCCCAGATATGAGAATTCTTTTAGTATTTCTATTTCCTCATTGTCTAGGTTGAATTTGTGTAAATTCTCTGTGGTCATTATTTTTATTTTCTTTATATTCAACAATAAGCCTGCCTTTGCACTTTCCTCCTTTATCTTCCTTAGTAGTTGTTCCAGGTCTGTGATGTTTTCAGCTAGTAATATGGTGTTTTCTGCGTATCTTAGATTGTTGATATTCCTTCTATTTTCACTCCTCCTTCTTCTGTGTCCAATCCTGCTTTTCTTATAATATGTTCTGCATACAAGTTAAACAGATAGGGTGAGAAAATGCAGCCTTGTCTGAACCCTTTGCTAATTGGGAACCATTCTGTTCCTCCGTGTTCTGTCCTAACAGTAGCCTCCTGTCCTGACTAAAGATTCCTCATTAGGACTATCAGATGTGTTAGAACCCCTATGTCTTTAAGGGCATTCCATAGTCTTTTGTGATCTATGCAATCAAAGGCTTGCTATAGTCTATAAAGCACATGCTGATTGTCTTTTGAAATTCCTTGGTGCACTCAATTAGCCACCGTATATTCGCAGTATGGTCTCTAGTGCCTCTTCCTTTCCTGAATTTTGCTTGTACTTTTGGGATTTCTCTCTCCATGTATGGTTGGAGCCTGTGTTGCAGAATTTTGAGTATGATTTTGCTTGTATGAGAGATTAGACCTATAGTCCTATAGTTGCTGAAGTCTTTTGTATCTCCTTTTTTGTAGATGGAGATTTAGGGTAAGGCTTTCTTTTGGTTCTACCACCTGCACAGGCATGTTTGATGAGGACACAAGAGAGAGACTTTTTAGTGGATGCTCCCAGGCTGTGGAACTCTGTCATAGGAGATTTGTTTTTTCCTCCCGCTCTCCTTTTTATTGTTATAAGCATTTGGTGACTAAATGGCTATACAGGGAAGTCTTTATGGTGTCTCTGTGTGTTGCATTATTATTGTCACTGTCATGTTCTTCAACTATTTTATATTGTTCAAAATATTGATATGCTAATATGGTAGTTTATGTAATTGTTTTTTTTTAAATCTTTTTTTGATTAGGTTTTAAGTCATCTACCTTGTTCTGATTCATGTTGTGTGCCATCCTGGGTCCCATTTGGAAGAAAGGATATTTTGAAAGGCATATTATTTCATATTATTTAATTTAATTTAGTATTATTATTTAAATTTATTTAATAATAGGAGAATTTGGTGGAGGATCCCTCCTCAGATGGAAAAGCTCTAAATGCACATATTGATTTATGCATTGGCTGCCTGTCATGCTCACAGTGAA
The DNA here is from genome assembly GCA_026167975.1 of Phrynosoma blainvillii. Classification (NCBI taxonomy): domain Eukaryota; kingdom Metazoa; phylum Chordata; class Lepidosauria; order Squamata; family Phrynosomatidae; genus Phrynosoma; species Phrynosoma blainvillii. The sequence continues at coordinate 351,681,381 of JANUYF010000002.1, read as the reverse complement.
CACAGGACTGGCAAGGAATCCATTTGTGCAAGAGAGGAAGGAGAACCTGGTACGTCTCTGATGCCCATGCTCTTTCCATATAGCAATTAGGTTTATACATCTTTCCCCCATAGCTTTAAAAAGTTTCTTGGAGGGTGGGTGGGTGGTGTTAAAGCTCATAATATTCCCCTAGCAAGTATGTTCAGTCCAATCCTTCCCACAAGTGCTGCTGTTTACGGGTGTCTTTGATTTTATTCCAGAAGGGAAACACAGCCAGTCAACATGTGGAGAACAGACACAGGTACAGCTGTCACCTACACTTGTTGATTTTACATGGAATTTGGAAATCTGAAAGATGCTATAGGACACCCATAAATGCATAGCATTTCCAAAAGTGTCAGCAAGCATGACAAAAAATAAGACCTTATAGGAGTTGTAATCTAAGACAAGAGAGCCAGCATGGCGCAATGGTTTGAGTGTTGGACTATGACTCTGGAGACCAGGGATCAATTACTGCTTGGCCATGAAAACCACTGGGTGACCTTGGGCAAGCTACACCTACTCAGCCTCATGGGAATCCTCCTCTGAACAAATCTTGCCAAGAAAACCCCATAATACATTCTCCTTAGGGTCACTGGAAATAATTGGAAGGCACAAACAACAGCAAATGTAATACATCTGGAGAGCCCTAGGTTGACAACTCCAATACCTATGAGAGAGAATAATAATAAAATCAATTAGTCTGAATACAGAGACTGCATTCATTTGACACATGAACCATTATCACTTCTGTCTCTTGGACAATGCTTAATCTTCATTTTTGTACCACAGGTTTTTAGCTACTGGGATTTCTAGAACAAGGAAGGTGTGGAGCAGTGTTTAAAATGCAAGAGTTTTAATACAACATATAGGCTGCTTGTGTCACCTTGGTCCTCAAAGTGTCCCAACAGCTGCAGATTCTTCTGTTGCAAAATACAAAACAACCCCTCCAAAAACAAACAAATGGACAAAATAATAATAATTTAAAAAACCAAAAACCAGGGGAGTGCTTCCAGTGGTAAATAAAGTGTATGGTGAGTGTGCACCTTGTTTATCAGCAGAATCATGTTCCTACTGGACTGGTGGAAGTATAGTTCTTCTGGGACAAAAGACACATGCCTTCTAGTAGAGCTGCACTTATTTTCTGTTGCAACAGGGTATAAACACCAGCAGTCATTTGTCAGCATTGTGAAGGGTTGGCCATTGATGGTAGTAGTGGGAGGATGTACCTCCCTCTTGGATGTTTGGTCTGTCCTTCCACTATAGAGTCCTTCGTGCTGTGCAAGAAAACTTATCTTTATCATGTTGCTGTTTTAAACCACCTTTAGCTGCTCCTCAGATTTTGGCTTTTATTTTTTAAATAAATATTTTCCAGCTGTAGTTTTGATAAAATCCACTCTGCTGTCTTTAATGAAGTTATTTTTATGGATCCATATAACATCAGCACTTTAATTACTCCAAATGGACAATAAACCCTTTCTCATGTCTGAGAATGGGAGACATATAGAGTGAATGCCATTAGGAACAATTGGATTTCCACTTGATAATTTAGTTAAAAAATGTAAATACTACAAGAAAATGCCCAAAGGGAGATTTGGTAACTACACAGAGAATAGCTATTCCCACCCCTCATGAAGACTGCTCTTTTTTTTTTTTTGGAGGGGGGAGGTACCATATAAAAAGACAAAAAGCTCATATTCCTTCGTAAAAATGCAATTTTTTTAAAAAAAGGAAATCACTGATTGAAAAGAATAGCCATGCAATGGAAATTATAACTATTTTCTTTCTTTCTCATTCAGTGATATTTCACTTAGTTATAGATCCTCAATTCTGTGTGACAATAATAAGACTGAACCAGGACCCATTTGCTTGGTGACTATGCGGCCTCCACTGTTACAGAGAAATAAAATCAATCATTCTATTTCAAAGATGGTCTGGAATCAGCATCAGACAGTCCAAAAAGGCAAGGCCTTATGCACTTCAGTTGCCGTATGCACTTCAGGGTCTTGTCTTTATAGAAGGCTCCTTGTTTTCAACAGATATATGATGAACAAGTGGAGGGAAGTGATGTCCACACATTTCTTTCCTCCCAGATGTTGCTGTCACCAACTCTCTGGGGCAATTTTGAGGGTGGTATAGAGGCTGAAGAGAGAAGGAGGAATAAGTAAACATTGTCTCTCCCTCCTCCTTTCGTTGAGAGAAACCCCTGCTAGACCAAACCTTTCTTCTGCGAATGGAAGGTCATTGTTGGATATAGTCCCAAGTGAATACCACTGTATCTCTGCCTCAGAAATTCTCAAACAGCAAATTTGTGTGTCATATGTCCATTTTAAAAATTGAAAGGCATCATTTCTTCTGACCAACAAACAATACTTTCAGTCATCATCATCATCATCGTTTTTTTAAAAAAAGCTGGCTCATATCATAATGCATGTTCAGAGTCCATTGAAGAATACAAACAACCAAGCCATGCTGCTGATCAAATAGTTTGTGTGTGTGTGTGTGTGTGTGTGCCTACAAATTATATGTTGGCTTATGGTGACCCCATTAATTTCACAAGGTTTTCTTAAGCAAGGGCTATTTAGAAGTGCTTTGCCATTGGACTTTATCACACGGGGAAAATCCCGTACAGAAACGGGATTTAAAAGGTGGGGGGAAACCTGCAAAAGTGGGTAGATTATGACACACATCGAAGTTAAACTGTGCTTACCCCGAACAGAAAGTAGTCAAAAGCCGCTTCTTTTTACTTTCAGAATTTTCCAAAAGTAAAAAGAAGAGGCTTTTGACTACTTTCAGTTCAGGTTAAGCACAGTTTAACATTGGCATCGTGTGAATATCTACCAACTTTTGCAGGGTTTTTTTTCTTCTATTTAAATCCCGTTTCTGTATGGGATTTTCCCTGTGTGATAAAGTCCATTGTCTCTGAAATACAGCCTACAGCACTGGTAGTCCTTGGTGGTCTCCCATCCAAGTAGTCACCAAGGCTGACTCTGCTTAACCTCCAAGAATAGATGGAATCTAGCACCTTTGGGAACCAAAATCTCCTTCACATTGACTTTCCCAAAGTACTAAATTTTCCAGTTTTACTTTACACAGAGTGGGGTTATGAGCCACTTGCCTGTACCCCCTCCTTCTTATAGCCCCCTTGTCAAAAATTACCACTGCACCACCCCAAAGCTTTATTATTATTATTATTATTATTATTATTATTAAAAAGTTGCAGAGAGAACTTCAAAAGGAAAAAGGAAAAGGAGAATGGAACGGACAGAGGCAAAAAGGACAATTTAATGATGACATCATGAAGATCAGTGCTCTTCACAGGTATCTTAGTTATGCCATATTATTTTTTTATGTTTGTATAGTTTCCTGGAAACCCACTGTGGACCAGCAGCAATGGCTTGTGGGCCAGGAATCAGTCCCTGGATCACCATTTTGAATAGCACCGATGGAGTTGCTTTTCAGTCAGTGAACTTTTATCATTTCTGAACAAACTGCAAGCAAAAAGACACCCATCACAGTTAAAAATCTTTCTCACTATAGTCTCAAGGCTCAGAAAAGAGCAGCATTTTATTCTAATTTCATTTAATGCATTTATAAACCAGCCTTCATCAAATCCAATTCCAGGGGACAGTACAACAGTGTGGACAATAAAGCCTTGCTTAAGCTAAATGTTTCTGAATCAGAACAATCCCTGGATACCTTGGAACCCTTTGACCTGAACCTTTTCTTTCTTTCTTTGTATAAAAATACAGTTGTAAATTAGGGCTGCCAGACTGGAAACTGGAAACTTTTAATAGTTACATAGGAGAGGGCATTTCAGCAGGTAAATGGCAACCAGGTGATGAGCTACAACTACTGAAATTCCCCCTTCTTCACAAACATCAAAAGTCCAGGAGCCATTCCACTTTTTACTCTGGCAACCTTAAAAGACATGTACAGCTTCTTATAGAAGCTTCATAGGCTCTACGCCACCTTCCTTCCCAGCTCTTTATGAAGGGAGTGCCACCTCTGTGGAGCCATTGCGGTGTAGTAGTTTGAGTCTCGCAGAGAGCAGAGTTCAAATTTCCATTCAGTCATGGAAACCATTAGGTGGCCTTGGCCATGTCACACTCTTTCAGGCTTAGAGGAAAGCAGTAGCAAACCTCCTTATCAAAACATCCCTAGAATAATTCAGAGATATAGCTGTATTAGTCTGTAGAATCAGTATGTAGAGAGATCTTGTAGAACCTTTGGGACTAACTGAAAGAAAGAAGTTGGCAGCATGAGCTTTCATAGGACGTTATCACACGGGGAGTCGTGGGGAGAAAGTGGAAATAAACCGGACGAGCAGAAGACTTTAATTTACAGGATTTGTCCTGTTCCGCCTCGTCTGATAACTAAATTCGAATTTAAAAGGGGGTTAATTCGAACAAAAACCTGATCTTTTCATTTCCTCAAAAATCCTGAAAATGAAAAGATCAGGTTTTCGTTCGAATTAACCCCCTTTTAAATTCGAATTTAGTTATCAGATGAGGCAGAACGGGACAAATCCCGTAAATTAAAGTCTTCTGCTTGTCCGGTTTATTTCCACTTTCTCCCCGCGACTCCCCGTGTGATAACGTCCATAGACTACAGCCTACTTTCTCAGATGCATCACTTTATAATTTATATCTTTACATTTTTCCTTTGTTATGCCAACAAAAAAAGTCCTGGTTTTATTCAATTTTATGTTTAAAAATAGATTGCATTAACTTTTGTATTAATCTCTAGTAACTATATGCTTTATTACAAGACCATCACATATGATAAAAAGTATCTTCTTGTACCCCACATTTCCAACATTTGTTTTCAATACTTTATACATTTTAGACCACCTCTCTGATGTCAGATACTATTGATATATCATCTTATATTTTTTCCCCCTCTCATGTTATAAAGTAACTCTTTCAGGTTCATCATCCACATTTTCTCCTAATGTTCCATCTCAATATTATAATCCAAATTCTCAGCCCATTTAACCATACGCTCTTTTAACTGTTTTCCTACCATTTCCATTTACAATGACATTTTATACATTTTCCCAATCAAATATTCATCATCAGTACATAGATTCAGTTCAAATTCAGTTTTTTCTTTACTAAATTCCAAAGTTTTTTGTCTACTTTAAAGTAATTGCTTATGATACCTGTGAAAGTCAAATCCCTTTCTAGCTAACTCCTCCTGTGACATAAATGTATCTTTCCATTTCAGTAAATTTTTGTTGTTGTTATTGTTGTTATCTGCCTTCGAGTCAATTTTGACTCATGGCGACCCTGTGGATGAGACACCTTCAAGAACCATCTTCCACTTCTCTACTTAGTTCCTGCAAGCCCATAGTCGTGTCCACCCTGATTGAGTCCATACATCTGGCATACAGTCTTCCTCTTTTTCTTCTACCCTCAATCTTTCCTAGCATTATTGTCTTTTCCAGTGATCCATGCCTTCTCATTATATGGCCAAAGTACATCAGTCTCAATTTAATCATTTTGGTTTCTTAGGAGATCTCTGGCTTGATCTGTTCCAAGACCCATCTCTTTTCTTTTTGGCTGTCCACAGTATCCTAAGCACTCTTCTCCAGCACCACATCTCAGATGAGTTGATTTTCCTTCTGTCTGTTTCCTTTACTGTCCAGCTCTTGCATCTGTACATGGTGATAGGGAATACGATGGCTTGGATGATTCTAACGTTTGTGCTCAGTTCTATATCTTTACTCTTCAGGAGATTTTCTAGTTCTTTCATAGCTGCCCTTCCCATTCCTAATCTTCTTCTTATTTCTTGATTGTAGTCACCATTCTGGTCAATATTTGATCCTAAGTATGAGAATTCTTTAACTATTTTGATTTCCTGATTGTCTAAATTGAATTTATGTATCTCTTCTGTGGTCATACTTTTTATAAGTAATATTTGTAAGTAATCAATTTTTCTTCCTTTCTTTTATCTCTTTTTAAAAAAGTTCCATGTATGTAGAGCCAAAGTGGATTTTTGGTTACAGTTTTAATTTATATTTATCTCATATTCTTAAATTAGCATACCTTATAAAACGATTATCAAAATCCTTATTTACTTGAATTTTATCATATCGTAAAAAGGCATGCCAGCCAAATCCCAGATCATGACTCTCTGGGTTTAACAATTTATCTTCCTTTAAAGTTATCCCTTCTTTCAACCAAACTAATGAACAAACAGCATAGTACAGTTTTAAATCTGGTAATCCAAGACCTCCTTTTTATTTTGAATCCTGTAGCACTTTTAGGCTAATCCTTGGCTTCTTGCCTTTCCAAATAGATTTAGATAACTCTTTCTGTCACTTAACAAGAGACAATCCATTAGACAAAACAAAAACAGTTTGAAATAAAAATAACATCTTTAGCAAAACATTCATTTTCATATTTGAAATTTGTCCCATCAATGATAACTTCATAGTAGTCCATATTTGTAAACCATATTTAATTTCTTGCCCAATCAGCATGCAAAGCAACATGTTTTGGAGAGCTCTCACTGGAAATGAATTCAGACAGAGGAAGCAGTCATGGAAAACTACCAATATTTTTGCATATATCTGCCTTACTGGTTTAAATCTTCCTTGGCTCCTTCAAAAATGGCTGTATCTCTGGCAGATAGGAGAGTAGTCTGGCTTGACACATATTGATTATTTCAAATTGCAATTGTGTTCTTTTTAAGTGTCTCTTTCTCTATCTCTTCTATTTCTTCTCAGACTTTCAGAAACCCATTTAACTCACTATGTAGCCTTTCCTAGCTGCTTCTGATATTTCCCTTCTAAGTAGCATTTCATTTCAGTGTAGACCCTAGGTGTTCACTCTTCCTTATTTAGCTGACACTCCTTTGGGAGAAAGTGAAAACAGCTCTACAGGAAATGTGTGGATCAATATTTTTTTCCAAAAAACCCCAAACAGACACACTAGAGGAGTTAACTTTTGTCTTTCTCTTGTGACCAAAGGCAATTAACACTAAGGAAGAATGTTGCTGGGCAAAAGTATTCTTCCTTCGGCCAATGCTTTCATTGCCTTTTCTTTTTATAAACTGAGTGGTATACTTGTGCTTAGCTGCTTTTCTATTGACATGTTCTACCTTTGAAATAATCTTATCCAGAAACTATTTAATATATTGTTTTAATCTTTTAAAACTTTTATAATTATTTATTATTTTAAACTGATTTTAATGTAAGCTTCCCTGAGATCGTCAGATAAAGGGCAGGACAGAAACACTGCAATAAATAAATAATCACTGTTAGCATGTTGTAGTGGTTTAAGCATTGGACTACAACTCTGGAGACCAGGGTTTGAATCCCAACCTGGCAATGTAAACCAACTGGGTGACCTTAGGCAAGTCACACACTCTCAGCCTCAGAGGATGGCAATAGCAAACCTCCTCTGAAGGAATATGCCAAGAAAACCTCATGTCAGGTTCACCTTAGGGTCACCATAAGTTGGAAATGATACATAAGTTGAAGATACATAACAATACATTTTCTCTATTAAAACTGGCTATTTGATATAAAACAATTTTTTAAAAAAGAAGTTGTTAAATCACTTTTACCAATTGGTGCAGAGGCAACTTTTGGGAATTTACCACAATTGTGAAAATACTTCACCAGATCTCGGAACCTTTACTTTTTAAAACTAAAATAACCAGAAGTTCCCAATGGTCATGTGTGCAAAAACAAGGCCAGGAGAAGATTGTGGCACAAACCATGAACTGCTAATATCAAAAACTAAAGAGTAAAACTAAAGAAGAACACTAAACAAACCATCATGCCAGAATAAACCTGAAGAACATCACAATGGAATTCAAAGATAATTTAAAAAATAGATTTGAACTATTAAGGCTAGTTGATTGGGAACCAGAATAGCTCTGCAAAGAAGACAGGAAAATTGACATGGAGGAATGCAAAAATACATTATCTGCAAAAAAAGAAACAGAAGCCTCAATGAACGACAAATGAAACAGTACAAGCAGTAAAGGACAGATGAGAAACAAAAGTAAAAGGGGACAGAAATGGGGTCAGAACCCTGACGTTTAGTGATTTGTACACAAAGAGAACTAATATAATTATCAATGCAGAGAAATAGAAGATGACAACAAAAAAGAAAGAACAACAGACTTCTTCCACAAAATACAAAAGATCAAAGGGAAATCCAAACCAAGAGTGGGGATTTTATATAAGTAACAGGGAAGCACATTACATGATCAAGTAGAAATGGATTTTTTTTTTATGCAGACAGTATTCTGAAGAACTATATAGAAATGATGAAAGAAGGACAGATTCATTCAAGAAAGAACCATTTGAAGATGAGCCTAAAATTTTAGACAGTGAAGTGGAACCAGCACTCAGGGAACTTGTAAGAAATAAATCACCAGGAGCAGATGGCTTACCAACAGAGCTGCTTCAAGCTACAGAGAAAGAATCTATTCTAGTTCTAACTAAAATTTGTCAACAATATGGAAAACAAAACAATTCCACATACTAGAAATGCTCAATATTCATTCCATTCCCCGAGAAAGGGAACACTAGGGACTGCAGTAACAACAGGACTATTGTATTAATCTTCCATGCAAGCAAAGTGATGCTCAAAATTCTGCAACAAAGACTTTTATCATATATGGAACAAGATACACCAGATGTCTAAGTTGAATTGAGCAAAGGAACATACTGCAAAGGAACATAGGTAACATATTGCAAACATACATTGGATAATGGAGTGCACCAAAGAATTTCAAAAGAAAACTAGTCTGTGCTTTATAGATTAAAAGCACTATCGCTTTGACCAGGAGACCTATCCAGAAAATGAATCACATTGAGTGTATTTACTTGACCCTGAAGGCGAGGGACAGTCTGGGGATTCTGTTAGTTTACCGTCCACCCTGTTGCTTAACAGACTCCCTGGCCGCGCTGACACAGCTGGTCTCAGAGCTGGTGTTGGAGTCCCCCAGACTCCTTGTTCTGGGGGACCTCAACATCCCCTTGGAGTCCGGCTCATTATATCTGAAGGGTGCAGCTCGGGAGTTCATGACTTCTATGACAGCTATGGACCTGTCCCAACTTGTCTCGGGTCCAACACATTGTGCTGGTAATACACTTGATGTGGTCTTTAGTACAGATCAGGAACATCCATGGGCAGAGGTAATTCAAACTTCTGCCCTGTCATGGATGGACCATTTCCTGGTCAAAGTGGGACTGAAGGCTACTACCCATATCTTTCTCGGGGGTGGAGGACCTATTAAAATGGTCCACCCTCGAAGGCTGATGAAGCTCAAAAGGTTCCAGGATGCCTTTGAAGGTTTTATGGTTGGGAACGACAGCAATTCTGTTGAAGCTTTGGTTGATACCCGGAATAATAATCTTACCAGGGCTATAGACATTATCGCTCCCGAGTGTCCTTTTCAACCTGCTTCAAATAAAAAACCTTGGTATATGGGAAATCTTCGCCAAATGAAGTGGACTGTACAATGACTAGAGCACCGCTGGCGGAAACATCAATGTTTATCTGACAAGACACATCATAGGAACATGTTGGATTCTTATCGAGTGGCAATAGATGCAGCAAATAACTCTTTCTATGCTGCATGTATTGCATCTGGAAAGTCCCATCCAGCAGAGCTGTTAACTTGATTGGCTCCCACCCTGAACCCATTATTGGAACCAACTAAAGCCTGCTGTCACACTTTTAATGACTTTTTTGTAGATAAAATCAATCAGATAAGATAATCTGGATGCGGGCATTATAACAGAACACCTGAGGGAGTTAGGTACTGGGGGCACTGAACTTCAGTGGTTCTGGTCCTACCTCTCGGGCAGATTCCAGATGGTGATGCTGGGGGATAGTAGCTCTTCTAAAAGAGAGCTGACATCTGGCGTCCCTCAGGGCGCCATTCTATCCCCCATGCTGTTTAACATTTACATGAAACCGCTGGGTGAGATCATCCAGAGACATGGGGCGTGGTGTTATCAGTATGCTGATGACACTCAACTATACTTCTCTATGTCTCTGACTGTTGCAGTGACTAAGGATGGCATCGCTCCTCTGGATGCCTGTCTTGTGTTGGTAATGAGCTGGATGAGGGAAAACAAACTCAAGCTGAATCCAGAGAAAACAGAGGTACTCACGATAGGTACCCCCAGTCCGGGAAGGGAGCTTTGTCAACCAGTCCTGGACGGGATCACACTTCCCCTAAAGGACAAAGTACACAGTTTGGGAGTACTCCTCGATTCATCTCTACAGTTGTCATCTCAAGTGGATGTGATGACCAGGAGTGCTTGGTATCAACTTCGGTTGATCCGCCAACTGCGTCCCTATCTAGACCGAAAGGACCTTGAAGCAGTAGTACTGCCATAAAGATGAGTTCTGAAGCAAATAAGGCCTGAATTCTCCCTACAAATCAAGATAACTAAACTGAGACTGTTTTACTTTGGCCATCTCATGAGAAGACATGGCTTAGTAGAAAAGACAATAATGTCTCGGAAAGTAGAAGGGTAGTAGGGAAAGAGAAAGAGCATATTCCAGATGGACAGACTTGATCAAGGAAGCCACAGCTCTGAGTCTGCAAGACCTGAGCAGGGCAGTTGATGAGAGGGTGCCTTGGAGGTCTCTCATTCATAAGGTCACCATAAGCCAAGGGCAACTTGATGACAGCTGGAAAACCCCCCAGCAATCAGAGGGAATATGCCTCTGCACAGCAGTTGCTGAGGAACACGAGTGGGAGGCATAGCTCTTCTTATGTCCTCAGCACTAGATGAATCTTGCCTTGGACTTTTGAATGTGTAAGAAAAAATAAGAATGGCAGTCATTCCCCCTCATGATTTGATGGAGACTTCAAAGAGTGCTATACCAATGTTTGCCAGGGTGCTGTAGATACTATCCAGCAGCCAAAGCATAACGATAGCTGTCTTTCATGAGCACATTGTCTGCCAGAGTCATATGGCAGACTGGACCTCATAGTACAGACTGCAGACAAAACACAGCTGGTAATGCCCAACATGGACTGATGACACCCCTGGCTTAAAGCCATGGCAGATGCTGCTCACCAGGCACCAGTCGCTTGCACAAAGCAGCCTGTGGTGACAAATTTGGTGGCAAGTGGATTGAAATTTACACAACAGACATTCTGTCTCTTCCTGATGTATGAATAGAGCAAGTCTAGTAAAAACATTAGATTCCCTGTCTCCCAGTTCAGAGATAGCTGGTGTCTCTGAGGTCATTGGGACAGTAAATTCATTCTGAGTATTATAGGTTATAGGTACCATCCAGGGTGCTTTCCAAAAATAGTTTTCAGCAGCTTGGATGCCTCATTGAAGAAACCTAGAAGTAGATTTACTGCCTCACTGAGGTTGGAGACACAGGAGATTATCGCATCACTCTAGTAATCCAGTTTACCTCTCCTGAATTGAAGTCTAATTTGGGAAACAGCTAGGTTCTAGCACAAGGATTTTGCTGCCAAAGTCGCCGGGCAAGTACAGACTGGCTGCAGCCCGGGTCCCCAGTGTGCTTCAGCAGCCTTATTTTGAAACCAGGAGCTTTCCGACTTGAAAAAATGGCCTCCGAAGTGCACTGGGGACCTAGGCTGCAGTCAGGCTGGACTCACCCGGTGGTTTTGGCAGCAAAATCCTTGTGATAGGTCCCAGCTGCCTCCTGAATGAGACTTCAATTCAGAAGAGGTAAGCCGGGTTATTAGAGTAGTGGGATAATCTCCACAATGTACTATTGCCCCATTATTCTAAATACAGTGCTTAAGAGGGCAGCCTAGCAAAACGTGACCAGATTCTTACAAAAAGATACCCCCTCCTCCCCTGACCCAACACAGTGTTGTTGTTGTTGTTGTTGATTATTATTATTATTATTATTATTATTAGCTTTATTTATTAAGTGCCGTAGATGTACACGGCGCTGTACAAAACCAATAAAAAATCCAGAATATATAAAAAGCCTGCCTGTGGCGTACAATCTAAAAGTAAAACAACAAATTAAAACATCATAAAAAACAAGTTAAAACAAGAAATATCCAAATTAGGTCACGCATCAGGAACAACCAGGTCACGATCACAGACTCCCTGGGAATGCTTCCCTAAACAGTGCGGTCTTTAACTCGGCTTTGAAGCTGGTTAGGGACGCGCTGAGTCATAGTTGTAAGGGAAGGAGGTTCCAGGAGTGAGGGGCAGCGAGCGAAAAGGGACGGATCCGGGACGGGGCAGTGGAAATCCGGGGCTGGGACAGGAGACCTTGGCTACCAGAATGGAGGGAACGAGAGGGGGTGTAGGGAAAAAGAAGTTCAGAGAGATAGGGAGGGGCGAGGCCATGCAGGGCTTTGAAGGTGAGCAAAAGAAGCTTATATCAAATGTGGAAGGGAAAGGGAAGCCAGTGAAGGGATGACAAAAGGGGGGAGACATGGTCATATCGACGAGTGAGTGAGATGATACGGGCAGCTGAGTGCTGAACGGAAATCAATGGGTAGAGGTGAGAGAGAGGAAGCCCTGCCAAGAGAAGGTTACGTAGTCAAGGCGCGAGACCACTAGGGCATGGACCAAAGTCTTTGCAGTAGAAGGAGAGAGATATGGACGGATTTTGGAAATATTATAAAGAAAAAATCTACAGACCTTGGCTGTGGCCTGAATCTGAGGGATAAATGATAAAGAGGAGTCGAAAATGAAACCAAGACTGCAGGCTTCCTGGACTGGCTGAATAGAGATGTTGTTGACGGAGATAGAAAAAGAATATTCAAGAGTGGGCTTAGGAGGGAAAACAAGAAGCTCTGTCTTGGCCATGTTGAGCTTCAGGCGCCGATGGTGCATCCAGTGGGAGACAGCAGTCAGACAAGATGAAACTTGCTGCTCAATCCCTGGTGAAAGGTCAGGGGTAGAAAGATAGAATAGATAGAATGATGATAATGTATACAATACAGTGTAGTCTCTTCCAGCAGACTTATTCAGATGATTCTTAAATTGTGATTTTTAAATAATGAGTTTTAGATGTGGATTGTTTTAATATGTGCACAACTTATTTGTCCTTTTAAACTGATGTGTGTTTTAACCTGTGTATTTTAACTGACATTGTTCATTTGTTAATTGTTGTTGTCCCCCGCCTCGATCCATGTAGAGAGATGGGTAAGAAACAACAACAACAACCACCCTCACAAGTGGGACACAGAGGACTCCCTCAGCTCAGTCCTTGGGCAGGTTATAGAGAGGCACTTCTTCAAGTACTGAGGTCCCAAGCTGTTTGAGGCTTTAAACGTCATCACTAGCACCTTGGATTCAGACTGGAAAATTATTGGCAGCCAGTGCAATTCTTTTAAGACTGGCATTATATGCTGCCTATATGGTATGCTAGTCAGCAGGAACTGCTGCATTTTGCATTAGCTACTGCTCCTTAGTCTTCAAGGGCAGCCACACATAGAGGGCATTGGCAGTAGTCTATTCAGGAGGTTTCAAAAATGCCCTGTCCACTTATGGGGCCCTGAAGGTTTCTGTAGCTGCCAATATGGCCTTTCATCCCAAAATGTTGCTCACCTCAGCATATACAAATGGGAATGAATGTTTGAAGATTAGATCCCAACACTGTAGGGACAGTTGGTTCATTCTAAGAGCTGAAAATGTCTGGAAAAATGTATTCTTATTTGTGATGTATATAGTTATTCATACCTCTGATAAAAAAACCTGCTCCAGGTTTTACCCTGTTTCCAAGTTCCATTTGTCTGGAAACACCAGTGGGAGCACAGACAGTAAACATGCGAAAACAATTGGAGCCAATGTCCTTCTTAAACCATGTTCTGTCTCTGTTCCCTCTCTCCAACAAGATGACAGCATCTGAGCCCCTGTTTTATTTGATCTTTTTCATACTCTTGGAACACGAGTTCAAAATATTTTTTTCAAAGCAGATGTAGATACTGTGAAATACACAAGATGCATTTACTTTCATAGTGGTGAAAGACACCAGGTAAATGAAAGTAGCTTGGAGCCATAAGGATGAACTCTCTGACATTTAAAGTCCTACCAGGAGCCACTGTTGGCCTAAATGCTCCTTGGAAAAGAAGGGAGAACCTTTGCAAATGCCATAGGGTCTGTATTGCTTAAAAGAGGGAAGACATGTTAACAGCACCGTGGAGCATGAAATAAGAGTTTACACATAAACTAAATCCAAAACTGGTACAGATTACTGGAGCCTTCTGCCTTTTCTAGCAAATGGAAGCTACTGTTTGTTAACCAAACTGTTTATGCTTTGATTGTGTATTCCTGCATAGCAGGGGGTTAGACTTGGTCACCCTTGAAATCTCTTCCAACTCTAGGATCCTATGATTCCTATGATTCTAACCAGGTTGACTGGTTGTTTTTTTACAGCTACTAGGTGTGCCCTGGGTGAACACGAGGCTGGAGCTGGACATCATTTAAATTCCTCTTCACATAGTTGGCATTCTGGGAAACATACATGGCAGCAAGGCCCAGCCTTATACTCTCTGACATGTCACAGATGAATAGTGAGATGCATGTGGCCAGGCATTATCGGTGTGGTCAAAATGACAAAAGTTGTATGCGGAACAACATATGAGAAGCTGCCTAAGCCTAATGGAAGCCCACTGAATTCCATGTTGGGAAAAAGGCAGGATATAAATAAAATAAAATACTGGAAAGGGTAAGATTCTATTCTTTTCTCTTCTTCTTTCCTCCTTGCTCACTTAATTGGGTGTAAACTACTTTTGCTCTTTGAACTCAGTTTGCAGCAACTAAAGTAAGCTGAAGGGGGGGAAGTGGGAGGAAAAAAAGAAACTGGGACATTTTAAAACCAGTTCAAAAAGTGGGATGATAAAGGATGAATACCAAATCAGGATAGTTGCAGGGTATACAAGTAAATTCTCTCTAGAGCTGGCTACAGGTGGGTTCTAGAAAGTTGTTTTACATAGTTCCTTTCCTGTCACAACAGTGCTGGGGCAGAGAAATGAACAGGCTCCAAATGTGCTGTGCTGAGGGTTCCTCAAAGGAAAACGTTGTGAGTTAGGTGTGCAAGGAAATTGCTTGGGAGATCACCATGACTATACAGCTCTATGAAATGGAACAAACTCCATTTTGCCTGGATCACCGTTTTTCCAGTTAAAAAAAAGGGGGACAGATTGTCTTTCTCTGGAATCCTCTGGGAGCAGTGATTCTCCTTCAAATAGGTTTTTTCAAACCAGAAGCAGATTTCTGGCCAGTTTTTAATATAATTTTTCTCAGTTTTTCTTCATGCCAAGAATTTGATCTCCAGACCTAATGAAATTGCTCATCTGACCATCTGAATGTTTGGCATTGTGGGGAGCAGCACTGGATGATTTATATGGTCAACTCAATTCTCCATAGGAAGCATCCTTCCATTGAGACAGACCATTGGCCCATTAAGCATACATAGATTTTTGTTGTGTGCCTTCAAGTCATTTCTGACTTATGGCAACCCTAAGGCAAGGTTTTCTTTACAAGATTTGTTCAGAGGAGGTTTGCCATTGCCTTCCCATGAGGCTGAGAGCATGTGACTTGCCCATGGTCACCCAGTGGGTTTCATGGTCAAGTTGGAAATTGAACCCTGGTCTCCAGTGTCATAAGCCAACACTGAAACCACTATGCCACTCTGGCTCTACATACATACATTAGACCAAATATATGGCTTCATATGGGAGTTTGAGCTCTGTTCATATGAATGGAAACAGATCATAAGGTAAGCTACAGAGCAATAGAAAGAAGACCACACATGATCTCCACACATACACTGTGGTTTATGCACAGAACCTACTCACATACATTCTGTGCTGTGCCCTTAAAGACAACAATAATCTAGGATGGGCTTGACATTGTTCCTTCACTGTGCGAATTAGATTATGGCTTTGGAAAACATATAAACTCAGGAGTGCTTGCACAGTGCTGAGATCACATTTACAGAGATAGTTCGGGAAATTCTCCATGGACTGACTGCTCATGAACTAGCACCAGTCCACAAGCCACTGTGGTATACACAATGAGAGGGAGCCAGAGTTTCATATTCATCGGGAAAGCTGGAATCATAGAAACAAAGAGTTAGAATTGACTGAGTAGTTTAATGTGGGCTGTACAGTGTAGAATCCAACTATAGCATTGCTGATAGATGGGCACCCAGCCTCTACTGCACATTTTAGTGGGGAAGGGCATCTGTGAATCTGCTCTAATCATTTATCCTTCATGGGAAAAAATGGCCTTTAATAATTTACATACATTAATTTAAATGAGTGCACATTTTAAATTGCCTACTTGCTAATCTTGGAGCAAAGAAGAACAATTAATTAGCCAAGTAGGGAAAAAAATAACAAATGAAATCAAACCATTGGACCAGTGTCAACCTAATTTGAAAGATTCCATGCAAAATAAAATTAGGGAACAGAAGCAGCCAATTTTTATTTCTTTATCTGCTCTGGAATAATTTTACCAGATGGATACTTCTAGACAAAAGCTTTCTCTTCCTGTTTTGGAAGGAATAACCATTAAATCCTAAACTGAGGCAATAATAGATACTAAAGCATATAATGTTCCACTCCAAAAAATAATTCCATTGCTACTATTTTTTTTTAAATGAGAAAACACACTCTATTGGTTTTCATTAAGAAAAGCCCTTGGGGACATCAGTGTGTTTTGACTAATTTTTCATTTATCAAATGTATGGTTCATTTATTCTTTAATGGTAAGTAGGAATTTACTCCACGTTTGTAATTTCTAGTGAGTACATAGCATAAAAATAATATGATAGATCACCTTGCATTCAAGACTTACACATTTCTTTTCCTTCCCAGAAATATTATAAGTAATTATTCTTAAGCAAATCGAGATGAGAAATTAGTTCTCTTATATTTTGGCTTTGACATTAATTTACTTGATAACAAATCCCTTTTATGTAAGCAGGACTTACATCCAAATAATCATGTTATTCCTGCTTTCTTTAAACTTGAGTCTATTCTAGAAAAAAGCAAAACTCCCGGCTTAGAAAAAAGCTGCTGAGTGGCCCTGGGAGCGGGGATGGACCCAGGCTGCATTTGGCGGCTAAATCCTTGTGATAATATCAGGATGCTGCCCGATTTAAATTTTAAGCCGGACCAGGTAAGTTGCTTTATTTGACAATGCAATAAGCTCCATAGCATAGATCTTCTCTGGTACATCTAATAGGTTAATTGTTCTGTAGTTTACTGGTTCATTTCTAGGTCCCTTTTTATAAACTGGAACTACAATAGTAAAACGCCTGAGATGTTAATTAAGAGAAATAATGATGCAAATATTGGTAAAAAGGTCTAGTGGACATCCGTCTTGTCCAGGAACCTTTTTATTTTTTAATCTTGAAATTGGTAACTTGGCCCTATCCACCAAAATTCTTCTCCAGCAGTGTTCCCAATTACAATCAACATAGACATCAAAACAGGAACTAGGGAGTTTTAGCTCATTAAATACCTTCCTAAAATAGCTTTCTCTTTCAGATGTAACAATGTGGCTTCCTAAAACAGGCTTGAAAGTACATTCCAGAATTTGCATGGACACCCTCTCCCTGCAAGAGAAAGGTGTAATTCCTTCCACTGTTCCTCATAACAAACTCTCTCTCTTTTGAATGATTAATCTTTTGTAGCTTTTGTGCATTTGATAAAATTTGATAAAAAGAACCACTTTTATGATAAGACCTTATTGATTTTGCCATCTGCTTTTCCAGTTTACTGCAGTCTTCAGCAAACCATTTGTTACCCCTTTTAATTTGATACTTCTTTAACAATGGATCTTGCTCATAAAAATAGGTCTAAGAGAATCTACTAATTGTTCATATAGTTGTATTACTAATTCTCCACTGGAAACCTGGGCTAGATGATTCCTTAGTTGTAATAGCTCTAAATAGAGCTTATGTTTCAAAGCAGATTTTGGTAAGGGATTCCATTTGATCTGCCTATCTGATGGTAATAGTGCCTGATCAAAATGTAAGTTAATACCAGAATTTTTATTATTGATGTTGGACCACTGTAGAAAAACACTTGGGGGCTGATGATTATTATCTGCCACAGCATCAACTGAAAAAGAATCATTGGGCTGGTACAGACTGGCAAAAAGAGCCAGCTTCCTGATGGCTTGGGGGCATGGTGTAGGCATGACACATGCCCCCAAGACATCGGGAATATGTCATAAAACCACACGGCAGTGGCATTTTGGCATTTAGATGCCACCCACCGCCCAAACCTGGAAAAAACACCACAGACAGCAAAGGCACCTTTCTCCCAGTGTAAAAAGGAGCAGCTTTCTGCTGCTGCATTTTGCTCTGGGAAAATGTTGGGTTGGAGGCATGGCATGCAGTTGTCGTGGCCCCAAATTGGTAATTAAAGGGGCGGTGGCAACTGCATGCCACGCCCCCAACCCAGCATTTTTTGTCTGTTTCGCCCCATTGTTGATCTAATGAATTGGAAATCATCACAGTGCTTGCTCCAAAATTACTTATATAAGTAAATTTTCCTTGTGACTTATCCAATTGTGAGCCATTACCCAGTATTAAGTTGAGTTTAATTATTAATACAAAAAGGATAAGGCCAAAATCATTACTCTTCCTATCCCTTGGTTTCCTAGTCTCCAGGTCTTCACATATATCTGAAGGGCTTCCTAAAACTTTAACAATCACCTGAGGAGACAGACCTGCTTTGGACATACCATGAGACAACCTGATTCATTAGAAAAAAAATATTCAATAAAAGGGAAGGCAGTAGGAAAATAGGAAGACCACAGTACAGGTGGGTGGGTGCAGTCAAGGAAGCCATGGCTCTGAGTTTGCAAGACCTCAACGATGCAGCTAATAACAGAGCATCCTAGAAGTCTTTTATTCATAGGGGCATCAAGAGTCAAATCCTGACTTGATGGCAATTAACAACAAGCTGATCATTTCTCCGGATATGTCTTAGGAAGATTTAAGCATAGATTTCTTTTAAAGCCCATAAATGTTTGCTTCATGTATGTAAAATAAACTATATTTAATTCTTCAATAAATATTATTAAATTAGTTGGTAATCTCATGCTGAGAGCCAGTGTAGTGCAGTGGTTTGAGTATAGGAATTGGACTCTTGAGACTGGGGTTCAGTTCCCTGCTCAGCCATGGAAACCTGCTGGGTGACCACGGGTAAGTCACACACTCTCAGCCCCAGAAAAACCCCATGATAGGGTTGTCTTAGGGTTGCCATAAGTCAGAAACAACTTGAAGGCTCACAACAACAACAAATTCTCACATTCATTAAAATAAATCCCCCACATACGTAATTATTTTTAAACATGTATTTATATGTAAAAAGACTTTAAAGATAATTAAATGGACCTTCTTAATAAGACAGGAACCAAAAGGAATTAAATGACTATGGCTATTGCAGAGGTTTGACCCCATTTTAGTTGTCGTGGCTCCTGTGGAATCCTGGGATTGTAGTTTGGTGAGGTATTCAGCCTGGTCCATCCAAAAGCTCTGATGGGCTGTACTTCTAATGTAAGCTGCCTTGATAGCTTCAGCTAAAGGCAGGGTATAAATAAATTTTTATTATTATTATTTATTATGGTGCCGTACCAAACTACAAATTCCAGGATTCCACAGGATGGAGCCATGACAATTAAAGCAGGGTCAAATTGCTTTATTTCTGCAGTGTGGATACACAACCAGATACTAACATGATATTGACTATGGGGGGTTGCAGACTGCCAGAAATAGTGCAAATTGAGTCCACTTT
The DNA here is from genome assembly GCA_026167975.1 of Phrynosoma blainvillii. Lineage (NCBI taxonomy): Eukaryota > Metazoa > Chordata > Lepidosauria > Squamata > Phrynosomatidae > Phrynosoma > Phrynosoma blainvillii. Next base: position 351,661,614 of record JANUYF010000002.1, on the reverse strand, counting down.
TAGGGTTAGGGTTAGGGTTAGGGAATCATGGGAACTGTAGTTTATTGTGGCACCAGAGCTCTCTGACAGAGAAGGCTCAATGTCTCAGAAAAAAAACAGTTCCCATGATTCCCTAGCACTAACCCTAACCCTAAAAGTGGACTCAATTTGCACTATTTCTAGTAGTCTGCAACCCCCCTATATTATCATGATTATATCTATAAGACATTTAGATCCTTTTCCTATTGTTGTTCTTGTGTACCTTCAAGGGGCTTTGCAGACCGGCCTAAAGGGCTGGCCTGGGGGTGGAGTTGGGGCAGAGCAGCTGCCCGACGCTGTACTGATGCCGCGCACCCATTCGAATGGTGTGCAGTGTTAGGACACTCTTTTGGTGCAGCGTGCGCACACACTGTGCCAAAAGGGTGCAAAAAAGCTGCTGTCATGGCTGAAAGGACAGCCTTTTGCCACCCCCAAAAGAAGTGGCATTTTGCTCCTCTTTTGGGGGCAGCAAAAAGGAGGATTGGGGCTGCAGCATGTGGTTGCTGCAGCCCCGATCCACCGCTCCCAGTGCGGCTCTGTGCCACCACTTTAGGCCGGTCTGCATCGGCCCCAAGTCATTTCTGACTTACGGCAACCTTAATGTGAACATATCATGGGGTTTTCTTGGCATGTTTTTTCAAAGAGAGTTTGCTATTGCATCTGAGACTGAGAGAGTATGTCTTGCCCAAAGTCATCCAGGGTGTTTCCATGGCTGAGCAAGCATTCGAATCCTGCTCTTCAGGGTCACTGTTCTGTGCTGAAACCACTACACCACACTGGTTCTCACACTAGCCTGTTGACTGCAGTGCATTTAGTGGTTTGCCAACAAATTTCAGCAGCAACCCACAGTGTCAATATTTTTTAAAAGACAAGAATTCTGGGGAACCACAAAGAGGGCTTAGAGCTGCCTGTGGCTTATGGGTCACACTTTGTCCTGCCTTACTGCTACTATTCTTTTATGAGGTGTCTAATTAACAAAGGTAGTGATTTATTAGGCAACTGAACCTATAATAGTTCAGACATTCACAACTGCAGCGGGCACTATTTCTAAGCCCTGCTAAAAGGCGATTGTTTAAGTGATGTGTGAACAATTTTCTAGGTCTTTTCTTTTTCAATACTCAAATGTTACTAAAATGCCACTTAAATTAAAGATGTCATGGCACTGTATCCCTTAAATGCTGTAACACTTTCTGTATATGTATATACACAAGCTGCTGGATACAAAGGACATGCTCGCTTTGTGGTGTCACCCTTTTGTTTTCTTTTGGCCTGCATTTGTAGGCTGTTATAAATTTTCATTTGGAGGACTCTAAATCCTGAAGGCCAATCAAGTTACAAATGAGAAACTGTGATAATGAAAAGCAAATTCTGGGTTACATTTTTCATAGCCAAAGTTGTTCCCAACAATGCTTATATATGGGCATGTTCCCTATATATCTCTTTTAAAATAAACCAGAGTGAATAATGACTTAGGCGAGCCATAAATACATAATGCAACATCACCTTTGAACCTAGTAGCGTGTGTCAGGGTCAAAGATTTTATGGGTTTTAGTCATGATGTATGAAGCAAGTCTTTTGTGTGTTTATGTGTTCCAAGCCATCTTTGCTGGCTTCTTGGTTTCATCTAGGTTATTTAATTAAATAGTTGTTATTATTCACTAAGCTATCTTTTTAAGGAGTAGGGAAAAGGATGGTAGTTATAAAGGATGATTTCTTATACAAAAGTTTATTTCTATAGCTCACACTTTCTAAATAAGGCAGGTGCTTTAAAACACATATTTTTCTGGAGGTGTGATTCTTTTAAAAAAATGTAAAAATATAACTATAACAAATGGATTAAAAATCTACACATGGCCATTCCACATACCAGTTAATCTTAATAAGAGCCCTTTGTGTTGTTAGCTGGCTCAGTAAAGAACTCATTAATACTGTGATCCAGAAATCCCTGCCCAGAATCTCTTCCCCATTCATTTCAATGGAGAAAGCCAATACACTTGGCTTGCTCTGAAAAGTTAGCTTTGACTGATGAGTGTTGAATGTGTATCATGGATCACTTCCAAGAATAATACTGTTTGAATTTAAATGACTTCAGTCAATGAGCGTTGCTTTGATGGCATAATCTGATACTGGCATGGGTTTATTTTAAACAATGCCTTGTGATGACTTGGCTTCATGCCCTTGTTAGAACAACCTGTCATTTAAGAAGTCTTAAAAATTATACTGATAGAAAATTGTGGAAAACTCTGAATGTCTGCTTCCAAAGTCACCTGTGCAGAACTATTATTTTGATACAAGTGGGATGGATTAACAGGCCTGCAGAAGAAGAAAAAGAAAAAAAAATTCTTCTCTTCACTTTACAAAGACCTGGTGCAGTGATCTATGTTCAGCAATGGCTGCTAAGCAGCCCATGGATTAATTCACCTTAACCACAGAATGGCAGAAAAAGTAAGCTGTGACCCATTATGTTGCTGAAGGTTTGTATGCCCTCTGTGCAAGGATTTTATCACATGAGCCTAAAAAGTGGAATTTTAACAGAATAAAATATATTTTTGGCCAATGTTGTATCTATCCTACTGCTTGCTGCCTTGCATCCCACTCCTTACTGGTGTGCACCTTTTCATTGACAGGCAAAACCTGCCAATAGGCTCTCAATCTTGCTGCTACTCCATTACTGCCTTTGTGTGAATAGGTTGCTTGTGCTGCAATTCTGCTCTCTCCGGCTGTCATATGGTGGGACTGAGCATGATTCTGCCTTCTCCTCCTCTCTCACCTTCTCTCTCACAGTCATTGCGATTGCCAGTACTTTCCCAAAGACAAGCCCAATGCTTTGTTAACCTGAGATTAAGTACAAAACAGTGCCTCTCTTATTATATGCACAGAAGCCAACTATGCCAACAATTGAGGGTTTACAGAGCAGATTGTGTCTGTATGTGCCATGTACACCTCAGATCTCCAATATGTTGCTGACTTTTGCATGTCCAGAGGAGGGTGACCAAAATGGTGAAAGGTCTGGAATCCATGGTTTATGAGGAGAAGCTTAGGGAGCTGGGCATGTTTAGCCTAGAGAAGAGAAGGTTAAGAGGTGATATGATAGCCCTGTTTAAGGATGCCATACTGAGGATGGAGCAAGTTTGTTTTCTGCAGCTCCAGATAATAGAACCTGGAGCCATGGATTCAAACTACAGGAAAAGAAATTCCACCTCAACATTAGGAGGAACTTCCTGATAGTAAGAGGTGTTCAACAGTGGAATACTCTGCCTTGGAGAGTAGTGGAGTCTTCTTCTTCAAGGTTTTTAAACAGAGGCTGGATGGCCATCAGTTGGGAGTGCTTTGACTGTGTATTCCTGCATGGCAGGGGATTGAACTGAATGTCCCTTGTGGTCTCTTCCAACTCTATGATTCTATGATTTTATTATTTGGAGTAGCCACCTCACTCTGCCTAATGATAGGGCTGGCCTTGCATGCACCATATATGAACTCTTGCTGTTATTCCTTGTGTCAATCATGCAAGTAGATAAAACTGTATAAAATGATTATATGGACAGGTAGTTTGAGGCTGAGCAAGTGGTATGTAAGGAATTAGAAGGCTTCATGAAATCAGCATTGCTGAGGTTTATAATCTTTTTAAAGATTCTAACTGAGTGGAAATGTTAGTGGATTTGATTGTAATCCTACCTGGCTAATGTTGATTAAAGGCCAGCTGAGCCAATACCAGTGTAGTTGAAGCTGTTCTGAAGTCAAACGCCTTCACCTAGGATTGCTAAAAAAGTCTTAGTACTACTTTCACCCCAGTCTACCTTTATGATAGCATAACTGATGTGTTTCTGGAATATGCAAAGTTTGGATTTGGAGTGATTTGGCTCCTCTCATGCACCAGCCCAGCAGATCTTAGCCAATGAAGCAGTTTCTGAAGGCTACCAAGAACAGCAATTCAACCTTGTTTTGGCTAGAAATAGCAGCGTCCAGGGAACCTGGGAGGGCTGAGGACTACAAAAAAACAGGCTTGGGGGACTGCATGCAGCCACGGGGCCACACTGCGCCTACCTCTATCTATAGACAGACCTATGGCTGAAATGCTATGGCCAACATAATAAATTGCTACTTTAAAGTATGAACCTCATCTTTTGCTCTCCCTACAGGAAGAACCAGATAGTTCTTTCAACATCTGCTATGCCATTTCCTCCAGCTGTTCTGATTTAGTTGGGACAATTCTCATTACATCTCTGTGATTCCATTTTTTCAGCTGCTTTTAAAATGTCACAGTTTCATTCTCCTGCTCCCACTTCCCCCCTTCATCCTTGGTTTACTTCAACTGTTGTAAGTTGAGTTCAAAATACAAAGTTATTTGCACTCAAATAACTCAGCAGGGGTGGTGGTGGTAAAAATGGACTGGGCAGAATCTTACCCTTCCCAGTTGGCTCAAGCAAAAACAAACTGCTGCAACCTCTCCTAGCTTGTGTATTCTTTCTCATTAATAATTCTTGCCATCTTGACCACATTCTGAAGTTGTTTGGCCACATGTATCCCATTTCCCACATGTGAAATGTTGGAGGGTATGGGTATAGTCAACTATGTGGCCTCTATAAAAAGGTTGGAGAGTTTCTGTTTCTCATTCGGCCCTCTTTGCAAAGAGAATAGTGCAGAAAACAAGACATAAGTTTCAGGGAGGAAAAGGAGGAAAGGATGAGTCAGGGTGATCAACACTATGGTTTACACTCTGCCACAGACAGACAGCTCTCCCTCTGAGATAGTATGAAGCAATGGAGCATAAATCATGTTGTGTGAGAGTATACCTGGTTAGTGGCACAGAACAGAAATGAAAAGAATAAGTTTTGGCTTGGACATCCATATTCTGGCCTGAGGCAATTGCTGCAGATGTAGCATTGGTTCTAATAAACCACAGGTCCCTGTTATCTGTATTGTTATATAAGAAAAGTAATAATAATGGTCTCTGAGAGGGAAAACATCCATCAAAGGCTGAAAAAATCTCTGACATAATTTAGAAGAAAAGGAAATAAAAAAGCTAGTTTAATTTTGAAGGGAACACTCATTAAAAAAAATCTTTAGTGAGTATAATGAAACATCATTTTTGGCTTAGGATTTCTTTTAGGCAAAGCTATTTTTAAAGAAGCAAGTGTTGTTTGAAAAGGGTGCTTGTGATTATGAAAGCATGTCACAATAGGAGGATGGCAAGAAAAGACACAATAGAAGCATTCACAACGAAACGTTCACTCCAAAGCATTGCGTAGAATAAACTTACACTAGTTTTATTTTTAGCAAATGAGCCATGCCATTTTTATTACCCTCTTAGAAAACTCCACAAACAAGTGGTCCTTTATATTATAATGTGGGTGGTCCACATTCAAATGCATACATATTTGTTCCTTCAATAAATAAATAAATAACCAAAGGCAGTGGAGAATATGTAAGCATCATATTGTATTCTAAATATAGAACACAAGTACCTCCTTACCATATGTAGCATTCTGAAAATCAAAATATCCACTATTTTGTTTATTGCAATCCTGCAACATTAAGCAGTTTAAGCCTCACTGGTTTCCATGAGAAGAACACGTTCAAATAGAAACAATAGGACTTCTCTGTATTTATCTTTGTCATGAGGTGCTTATTCTGTGATGACTCCTATTATAACTTCATGAAGGTTCTAAGAAATCTATTGGGATTGTCATCCACCTATTATTTTATTTTATTATTTATTAAGTATTTCTATCCTGCCTTATATCATGAGATCTTTGGGGTAGTATACAAATAAAATCAATATAAATAGATTATTTTTTTTTAAAAAAAAAAACACCAATGGAAATTATTTAAATAGACTAAAAACAGATTAACCGTTCCTTCAAATAGGTTAAAGAGGTCATGACAGTTTGAAACCATGTGCATAGACATTTTTGGGTAAATCAATTAGTCCCGAAGGCTTTAGTAAATAATAAATAGTAAATTGTAGTCCATGGTAATGATCTTGAGATTAGATTATTGTAATTCCCATGATGTTAGGCTTCCCTGAGAGGTGTTTGAGGATTTTCCTGCAAATTCTATATTTGTGGAATTCTCTGCCAAGACAGACCCACCTAACTCTTTCTGTGTTTTCAAAATGTGTTTTTGTTTTACAATCTTAGCATTTGAAGGGGCCCCATAGTCCATAAATCCAACTCCACCCCTTCCCCTCACTCAGTGGAGGAACACAAACTTGAGCAGGTCCAGCCTCTTCTTGAGGACATCTCAGATATTGATTTCAGTGCTGAACTGATCTTGCTGTCAATAAGGAATTTATCACATGGGGGAAATTGGGAGTTTAAACAATGATTAACTGTAAAAATTGCAAAGTTGACATTAAGACGTGCTTAAAACGACATTAGTACAAGTGCCATTATCCAAAGTTGACATTAAGACGTGCTTAAAACAACATTAGTACAAGTGCCATTATCCCATGAAGAACCAGGAAATAACCAGGCAAGAAACAGCAAAAAGTCATTCATGGAAAAATTCTGTGAATGAGTTACTGTTGTTTCTTGCCTGGTTCTTCACAGGATAATGGCACTTTAATCACATTTCATCTCAACATCATGTGAAAACCATTTGTACATTTGCGCACAAGTGTGGTTTAATCACAGATTCTGCATGGGATAACAGTGCTTTGTGGGTGAAAACCATTTGCACAATTGTGGGTTAATCATGGGTTAATCACCGTTTATAGTTCCAATTTCCCCCTGTGTGATAAACTCCTATGCTCCTTTTAATGTTCATTCAGAATCTACCTTCTGTAACTTAAAACTATTGGACCTGGTCTTGCCCTCTTGCACAGTGGAGAACAAACCTGCACCCTTCTCTCTTTAGATATTTAAAGAGTGCAGTCATATCTCTTCACCAAGCTGAACATGCCCAACTCCTTGAAGCTTTCCTCTTATGTTTTGTTCTCCATATCTATTTTCATCCTCGTTGCCCTTCTCTGAACTCACTCCAGCTTCTCCATATTCTTCTTAAAACGAGGCACCTGGAACTGAACATAGTACTCCAGATGAGATGTCAAAGCATAGAGTGGATAAGTGTGAAAAAATGACTGCTTATTGGTTGCATATAAATTCAAAACTAGGAATGATGGTGATGCCAAACAACCCCAGACTAGCCACATGGGTGGCTGAGATAGTAACATCTTTGCTTTCTAATGCTTCAGTGCACACAAACTTTGTTTCATACCATTCACACATAAGGTATATATGAAATGATAATAAATTTCATCTTTAGACTTGGGTCCCATCTCCAAGATATCTCATTATGTATAAGTAAATATTCCAAAATCTGAAAAACTACAAAATCCAAAACACTTCTAGTCCCAAGCATTTCGGGTAAGGGAGACTCATTCTATAATGCCAGAATTCAAGGAGCACTCACTGCAATTGAAATGTGGAAGATCTGGAACAGATAAAAGGAACTACTTTGCTACCAGGAGATGTAATGAGAGTCTTGGACAGTTTTTAATTGTCCATCATGAGAGTTCTTGCGATATAACTGTTTGGACTGTGCTGGGCTTTGATGTTCTTACCTTGTCATCCACTGGCTTCATTCTTCTTTTGTGATCTATTAATAGGGATTTCTTGGATGTGCACTAGGACTCTTCAAGGATTTTTTTTTGAAAAAACTGGGTCATGGTTTGCTGAGAAAGTCTTGTATTCTGTTTGTGGGTTTCCATAGATGTGCTAGTAAGATCTATTCTGGGAACAAAATGCTAGACTTCATCAGCCTGTGGGCTTTTCTCAATTTTTATGTTTACTTCCACTTCTTCAAGGCACCAGCTGCATTTTCCTGCAGTATTTTGTTTCTTCCCTCTTTTCTTTAGCAGTTGCTACACAGCTGAGCTCAATGTCTCTCATACATCTTTGCTTATCTTTTAAAGGCCACTTCATTTATTACATTTTTTTCTACCCACCTTTTAAGCACTTACCAGATGTGGCTGCAAGATTCACCTTTTGGTTCTTAATTCATGTATCCCACAGTAATAGCTGACCTTTCCAGCTTTGCAAAATCCTGCCTCTTTGGCCATTTTTTCAATGCTTTTTAAATGATGAGGTCAGAGCAATATAACTGTGGAATCAGCTCTCAAAAGGCCTTTGACATGCAGATGTATGTTAGCTCTGGTTTATAAACCACTTTGAGAATATAAGTGAATGATGGTTAAAAAGAGATTCAGTGCAGTGTATGGTTTCAGTGGTTGAGTAGGATTGTGGGAGACCAGGGTCTGAATCTCCACTCAGCCATAGAAACTCACTGGGTGAACTTGAGCAAGTCACATGTTCTCAGCCTCAGGAGAAGGCAATGGCAAACCTCCTCTGAATAAATCTTGCCATGAAAACCCCATGATATGTTTGCCTTAGGATTGCCATAAGTCAGAAATAACTTGAAGGTATACCACAACAACAAATAGTATAAAAAGTGTGGCTGCAGTAGAGGCAGATGAGATGGAAACTGGGGCCCTGCTGAAAGACCACCTCCACCCAGAGCAGGTTCACTGCTCCTGCTAACATAGGAGCCATCCACTTAATGTGTCATTCCAGCATTCTTTCAGAGAATGCTACACAATGTTTGGGTGAGGACAGTCTAGGTATAGAATGCACATCAGCACTCTACATTGGGCAAACATGCCAGTATCTGCACCAGAGGATAAATGGACATAAATCAGACCTTAGGAATGGGAATACACAAAACCAATGGCTGAACATTTCAATCTCCCTGGGCATTCCATCTCAGACCTCAGAACAGCAGTCCTTGAACAACAGAGCTACAAAGGCAGATTGGAAAGAGAAACAGCAGAATTGGAATTCTGCAGTTCCTCAGCAATGGATTGAACAGGGACAATGGCTTCCTGGCTCACTACATACATTTCAACACTATCTGACCCTATCCTCAGGGGGGCATCCTACACTCATCTATTCTCCCCACCTACAGACTAGTTTCCAAAGCCAAACTGGTCTTGCTACCTCATTTCCATATCTAATGGGTGTGTCTTTGTTCACAAATGACCATTGTTAAAACTAGACTTGCTATTTCATTTCCATACACAAAAGATTTTGAATTTGAATTGACATTCTCACACACCAAGGGCATATATATATCTGTCCCTGGCTTCCACTCCACCAAAAGCATCTGAAGAAGTAGACTGAAGTCTATGAAAGCTCTTGCTGCCAACTTCTTTCTTTCAGTTAGTATCAAAGGTGCTACAAGATCTCCCTACATATAGATGTATACATTTTTCATATCCTTGAGCTGGGGCTTGAATTTCAAATGGCAAGTCACATTGTATACTACATCCACAACAAGTTTCATTGCTCATGGGAAAGATTACATTAGGAACAGACATCTGTTTAGTTCAAGTAATATTTGCACTCACTGGCAGTGTTTTTCTGGGATTTCAAACAGAAATCCTTCCCAGTATGAACCTGGGACCTTCTATGTAGAAAACAGTGAGCTACAGCTCTTCTTTTCTTTGTTACAAACAAAGAAACAGAGAACATTTTTGCTGTCAAGCTTAACCAAAGGCCTGACTTGTTTAATTGTACCACAACATGTGAATTATGTTTCTCTATTAATATGCCTTTAGTCAGTTTAATATCATCAGAATGGCAACTGCCATCTTCTGAATCCAAAGGAAGAGTCAATCTTGGCTGCCAAAGACATACCATTCTAATTTCATCTGTCCATGAAAAGATGCTGCCAAAAAGCAGATACCAAATTATATTATATTTGTATTTGTGGTCATAAGGTCCCCAATGTCTTTTAAATGGTGGCCACATCTGCCTTTTCCAAGCATGGAAGGTTTCTACAATGGCACACTCTTATCTGGTAAAGTTAATATATGAATTTCCCCAAAGGATAGTTGTGGTCTTTAATTAACTTCTTTCCCACAGGTCTATGTTAACACATTATACAATATTTGGCCAATTCCTTAGCTTGTCTTCCACTCCTGCAGCACACTTATTGGTTCTTATTCCCAAGGGGAATACAGTGAGCACAAAGAAGCAGGAGGCATTAAATAAAAATGGAAGTAATCCTTTCCTTTTCCTCACCCTTTCTTTCTTTTCTTTGCTTCCTTATGGTGATATTGTGTGAAAATATTCCTTTTGTTTGTTTGATTTTAGGCTGACATAAAAGTAACTGTAATTTACTTTGAATCACAACTGAAAGCCTGTTTTCTATTTGAGAATTCTAAATATAATCTATGGTACCACTATTTGAGAAATCTAAACAGTACATGCCACTTTATGTACCACTCCATTTGGATTAAAGCATCAGATACCCATAGGGCTGTGCCATATTACCAGCTAAACACTACGGGTATAAAGTGCCTTGGATGCAGTCCATGGGTTCCATGGCAAGCCAGAAATCAAGAGACCTCTAGCTGATCCATATCATTGGGATGGTAGATCTACTCTGGGTTTTAGACTAAACTTTAAACGACCTATCGAAAGTGCTGAACCCTATCCTCAGAATAGGTTCCACAGCTTGGATAGCTAACTCCTTTAAAGTTCAGACTCAAATCAAGAGTGGATTTGGCATCACAGTGAAATGGAACTCACCAACTGGTACTGATCCTGATGTATGTTAGTTAATTTCTCCTGCCTGCTATAGGAGCAGCTAAAGAAATTCTGGAATCTGACTTTCAGGTTTGTTTATTGCAGTGTGCAAATCCAGGAGGTACCAGCCCAGCTCTCTAGTTTGTGTCTCCCTTGACAAGCCAGAGAAATAAACAGTGGGTTGTAAGAATGAAACAGTATAATTAATATTCCAGTTGCAAATTAACATGGCTTAATGGTCAAATTAGCACCATTCTTTAGAGAATATGTGACATAGTAGAAATGAGAAATGTGATTTAGATCAGCCCCTTTATTGCTGATTGAAATAACTGACTTAAATGCTTTGATCTGAGTCACTCTAGCCTGACTGCATCCAAGGCACTTTATTATCAGGGTGAGGATGACAAATTAAGGAGAGGCTGTCAGAGCTGGCCAATGAGTACAGGTTTGAGATGAATGGGAAGGTGGGATCCAAGGATTCAAAATCAAGGAATAAGCTTGATCTGAGGGACAAATAAGAAGATGGGACTCAACATCAACTAAAGAATACAGTAACATACTAATGCACAGGGAGACAGACCCCCTTATACTACTTTCTGTTTAGAAAGAATTAATGGACAGGCTGGGTAGGGAAGGTCAATCCAGGCTTTAGGATACTAAAATATGCAGCAACTAATTAAAAAGAAACATTTGGACCCCAGTGGCTCCAAGCAACCCCCAGAATGAATCTCAGTCCCCCCTTGTATAGGGAGATGCTGAAACACAGAGATAAGTGGCTCACTGCTACCACAAACTTAAAGGCTGCCTTAGCAATAGCAAGTAGCAATAGCAAGTACATTTCTATACCACTTACCAGTGTACTAGCACTACCTAAGCAGTTTACAATGTGTTAGGCACCTATTGTGCCCAAAAAGCTGGATATGGATTTTACCAACCTATGTAAGGATGGAAGACTGAGTGGGCCTTGGAGCCCTCCTCTAGGATTGAACTTACAGCATCATGGCTGCAGTACTAGCATTTAACCACTGTGCCACCAGGGCTGCTTTGTCTTCATTATCTTCATGTATTGTCTTCATTGAAGTCAAGGTGGTCTTCCTCACTTTATACCCTCATGGCAACCTTATAAGATAGGTTCAAAGGTGAGTAGTCCATGGTCTTCTCAAATCATTGTCTCTCTAGCCATTTCCACCACACTATTGGTCCATACTGTTTGGAGACCCGTTAAGGCAAGCAGTTATCCATAAATTCATAAATTAATAAGAATAGGGATAGCCCTATGCATTCCTATAGGGGGAAAAATCTTCCCCACTCATGAAAATCTTAGCAGACCAGACACCAGAAGTGATTATGATTTTACTGCATGTGCAGAGTGACTCGGTGAATCTCAGTGACATGACAATAGATTGTTCTGAACAATTCACACAATACCAGTTCACATGTGTCAAAATGTACACCAAGGCATAGTAGTCACCTGATGTGAATTATCTCACATCTGGAAATTGTGAATTGACCTTTAGTTGCACAGCTGATGTAAGCCTCTTTTTCCAGAGGGCTGTTTTGTTTTTGTTTTTGTTTTGTTTTTGGTCAAGAATAAGTACACCAAAAGATTTTGTCGCTGACACTGCCAAGTTGAGACTTGGTTAGTCAAAGCTGTGTACAGCTCCTAAAGGAGGGGTGTCCAATGCTTTCAGACATTTCCCTCAGATATAAACTTATTGGAATGTGAAAGCCCATCTTTAGGCTCTCTTAAAATTTGGCTGAAATGTATGGAAATATCTCCACATGCTTCAGAGAATCTGGCTTCTCTTTTCCATTTTTGTAACCAAAAGGAAGCAATCTGGGGCCAAGGGAGATTTCTTTCAGAGTTTCAACCTAATGTAATTAAAATTATACATACTGAGCTGGCTCCTAAGAGACAGGACTCTTATAACCTTTCTGAGCCTTACTTCCACCACAAGGAGGATAACAGATTATTGCATTAAACAATAATTGCTGACTGGTAAATATTCTACTTTTAACAAATGGCTGGAATAGTGCTAGTAAGGCCCAGCTTCTGCAAAATGACACTGATTAGACATCTGCAACAAGTAAAAAGCAAAGGGACTGAACAGATATTGTGACTGCATGATTAGTTCCTAGTGCTAAAGATTTGTTTCTAGTACTAAACAGTTATATTTAACATCCTCTGGATTTAATGTTGTGCCATCCTGACATTTTATATATTTTATTTTATTTATTGAATTTATACTCCGCTTTTGTCCCACCAAGGGACCCAATGCAGCTTGCAAATTTTAAAATAATTTTTTAGCTAAAAACGTAATCCCATCAGATATTGAAATATGCCTATTTTATCACCTCTCAAGCTTTTCTTTTCCAATTTAAACATACTCAAGTCCTTAAGCCATTCCTCATAGGGCTTGGTTTGTAGATCTTTTATCATCTTAGTCACTCTTTTCTGAACAATGTCTCAGAAAAAACTAAAAAAAGGCTCAATGTCTCAGAAAAAACTATAATTCCCATGATTCCCTAGCACTGAGCCAGGGCAGTTAAAGTGGACTCAAGTTGCATTATTTCTGGCAGTCTGTAAAGGCCCTAAGGACGTTATCACACGTGGCCAGAAAGCGATAGTAAAGTGGAAATGAGGCATTCAGAAAATAAACCGAAAATAAACCTTGATTCCGCAAATGGCTTTCACACGTAATTACCTTAATTGCGAAATTACAGTAAGCGCATTTAACGTTCACACACAAGTGAGAAAAGCCCGTAAATGTACTAGAAATGATCTTCTTGCACATGCGCAGATAGAGGAATGCTCGCTGTGGAACCATGGGAAAAGCAGGGAAATGCTCCCAAATGCACATTTGCTTTTCACATTACGGTAAATGCGAAATTACTGTAATTTCGCAAATGCATTTCCTCAAAACTACCGAATTTCAAAAGATCTCGGATAACACCAGTTTCTGTCCAGTTTCTGTGCGACGTCGTGTGAAATCGTGAGGCACAAATCCAGTTTCTGTTTGGGATTTGTGTGGATTAACCAGCAGATTTCCCCCGTGTGATAACGTCCATAGTCTTGTCATTTTGGCTTCTAGGCTTGATCTGCTCTAGGACCCATTTGTTTGTCCATGGAATCCTAAGCACTCTTCTCCAGCATCTCAAATGCGTTGATTTTCCTCCTATCTTCTTTCTTGACTGTCCAGCTCTCACATCCATACATGGTAATAGGGAATATGATGGCTTGTATGATTCTGACTTTTGTGCTGAGTTGTATGTCTTTACATTTTAGGATCTTGTCTAGTTCTTTCATAACCACCCTCCCTATTCTTAATTTTCTTCTAATTTCCTTGCTGAAGTCCCCGTTCTGATTAATGTTTGATCCCAGATATGAGAACTCTTTTACTATTTCTATTTCCTCATTGTCTAGTTTGAATGTGTACTGGAATGTTAGAATTACATTTTAAAACACATGTTTTCAGGGCTTGCCATTAGCTGCTTAAAAAAAAAAAAATCCCAGTGGAAATACAGTTATTTAATGTTTTCTCTCTCATAGTAGCAATATCCATGTACTGCTTTTTTTTTTTGTAAGTGACAGAAGATGCAGCAGACCTTGGGGAGAGCTTTGGTGCCAAGTGTCAGCTCTCCACAGATCCATTACAAAGATGAAGGATCATGCTGCGATGCATATGTACTCCAAACCTACTAATTCATGTCAGTCTGTCTACAGCTCAAAACCTCTCCAGAGATGGAAAGGTCTTCATCTAATACACCCTGCCGTTGTTTATTTCATCTACCGCCTCACTGGTTATTGGGATACATTAATAATAATCTGATGAGTGTCAAAATTATGACCCAGAAATTTGCCCTTAAGCCTTAGAACACAATTGAATTGAAATGATACAATGAACAGTCAGATGGCTTTTTAAATTTCTCAACTCAGGTGTAAAGATCTCTAATGCAACCTACTGTACTTTATATTGGAGGGACTGCTAGAGAGGGGGGGGGGGGAAATGCAAAATGCATATGTAGCTGTGTAGAGCCAACATGTCATGTTGGATCAGAATTGTCCCTGCTCTATTCATGTCTGCATAGGCTTTTGAAGCTGGTATGACATGACAATCTGTCTTTTGACACGGGTGGGTCACCAGGGGACAGGAGTCATTTTTATGCCATTTTCCTAGCAGCTCCAGTTCTCATTGCTTCCCCTGCATAATTTAAAGGGATAGTTTTGACCTAAATGGCTTGGACCCTCCTCATTAGTTTGCTAAAGGTGGGGATTCTCCTTGTTTGCTTGATTAGAAGTGGCAGGAAAGCCACACTTCAAAATTGCCTGCCACACAAACACAAAAGGATAGCATGAGAGAGAATGAAAAGCGGTTTATAGGAACTTGTCAAATTACATAAGGCTATTAATTGTGTCATTTTTAGAAAACAGTTGACAAGTCAGGCAAAACTGTTCCGTTATAAAACGAAAACAAAAATCATTGTTGTTGACTCTTGTCCTTTGAGACATATAAACCATCTCACGATTTCATTGTGTACAGGAAACAGAAATTATTTTAATGAGCATATTACTGGAATAGATCCTGTGGGGTTTTTTTTGGGGGGGGGGTTGGTCACATCTCTTGCTTTTAGCATGGAGAATGTTACAGAATTCTTTATCCATTTGTTACAGATCAACTTTTTGCATATGTCTAATGGAAAGTGAAAGGTACTGGTTTCACTTTCATTGAATAGCCTCCAACATTTCACAGATGAAATCCAGGACACATGTGGCCAAAGAGCATCAGAATGTGGTCAAGATGGCAAAATTTATTAATAAAGGAAAACAGACAAACTAGGAGAGGCTGTAGAATTTTAATTTTGCCTGAGCCTACTGGGAAGAGAAACATTTCACTCTCCTCTTCTCTCCTCCCTCTTGAATTAACTGAGTGCAAAATTGTGCACTTTGAACTCAGTTGGCAGCAATTGAAGTGAGCTGAGGACAATGGGAGAGGAGGAGAAAGAAACTGGGACATTTCAAAAGTAGCTAAAAAGTGAGATAGCAGAGGATTAATTAGGACAGTCCCTACAGCTGAAGGGTATGAGATTACCCAATTTAAATGCCTGTATGGGGTTTTGATCCTAGCTACAAACCTACTATGCTCCAGTAGGTCATGTTAACTCTGAAATCTCTTCTCACTTGTACCTATAGCTATGTTGTTATTGTTTGCCTTCAAGTTTTTTCTGACTTATGGAGACACTAAGGAGAACCTATCATGGAGTTTTCTTGGCAAGTTTCTTCTGAGGGCAGGTTTGCCATTGCCATCCTCTGAGGCTGAGAAAGTGTGATTTGCCCAGGGTCACCCAGTGGGTTTCATGGACAAGCATATATTCAAACCCTGTTCTCCAGAGTCATAGTCCAATGCTCAAACAAATACACTGCTCTCGCTCTCCTGGAAATCTCTGTGCAGCTGACTGAACAGGGAAATAGGGATGTACTTATTAATTCAGGAAGTGACCTTAGTTTGAGCCATTGGTTTATCTAGCCTAGTACTGACAACTTCCCAGGATTCAGGCAGGATTCCATCCTAGCCTTATCTGGAGATCCTTGGTATTCCCTGCTATTCCTCCATCCAATTACTAACAAGCCCCAACTTTGCTTAGGGGGGTTGCAGACTGCCAGAAATAGTGTGAATTCAGTCCACTTTTAGGGTTAGGGTTAGAGTTAGGGAACCATGGGAACTGTATTTTATTGTGGCATCAGAGTTGTCTGACAGAGAAGGCTCAATGTCTCAGAAAAATAACAGTTCCCATGATTCCCTAGCACTAACCCTAACCCTAAAAGTGGACTGAATTCACACTATTTCTGGCAGTCTGCAACCCCCCTTAGGTTTCAAAATCAAGGCCAGGTGGTAGGTAAAGCAGTATCATTATTTTTGATGCATCCCATGCTACAACAACCAGAATATTAAGATTTTCTTTAATCTTTAAGAAATGCCTAGCCTAACCACAGAAAAAGGAACAATCTTTTAGTTTTGGGACAATACATCAAGAGATTCAGCTCTAATCTCCTGTCACTTGAATTGGGGCTTTATATCAAAGTACATGTATAATCTGTGAAAAGATGTCTTACATTAACAGCCAGTGACTGTTTTTTTTTCCTTGGCCATGATTAATCAGCTGAACATTTGCAATTCAGTCCTATCTGATGATGATGATGATGATGATGATGATGATGATGATGATAATAATAATAATATTTATTTATACCCCACCCCTCTGTTAAAACAATCGGGGCAGTTTACAACAATTAAAATTACAGCAAATACAATCCAAACCCCAGGATCCTACCCTCCCCCCCATTAAAAAGATATTAAACTAGACATGTTAAAATTTAGCATAAAATGATCCCACTGATTAGAAGCTGCCACCCACCCAGACATATATATATAATGATTTGTGTACTGAAGCAACTGCTTCTGCATCTAGAGAAGTGGATTGCACTTCATGAAACCAGTAGGAATTGTGTGGCCTTCTAGATGTTGAAATACAGCTCCAAGAATTCGTCACCATTGGCTATGCTGGATGGAACTGCTGGGGATTGCAGTTCAGCAACATCTTGAGGCACAGCCAGCATGTGGTTTGTGTGTTGAACAACAATTCTGAAGAGCAGGATTTGAATCCCCATTTGGCCAAAGAAACTCACTGGATGACTTTTGGCAAACCATACTCAGCCTCAGAAGAAGGCAAGTACAAACTCCCTCTGAACAAATCTTGCCCAGAAAACCCCATAATAGGTTCCCCTTAGGGTTGTCATAAGTCAGAAATGACTTGAAGGTACACACCACCAACAGCAACATCTTGAGGACCACATAGTTGCCATCAACGCCTATGCCCTAATAAAATTCATAAGTCTTTAAAGTGTCACAGTACAATTTTCTTAGTTTTGGTCTATCTCAGAATTGACATGTAATGTGTTACAGATAACATGTTGCCTTTCTTGTAAAAAAGGGATAACAGTGTGCATTTTTTCCACATTTTAATGTGAACATTATCATTTTTAATATAATGAGTAAAGTTTGCAAAGTTGTGGTGAGAGGTCATTTTATAAAACAGGCAGCTGAGATCAAGAAGAAGAAAAGTGGAAAAAAACTCAAAATATTCTGGAGGAGATTAAGAAAAAGGAAGAGGATTTGAGATCTGATTTGACTAATTAATACACAAAAATATATAAAAAAAGAGATCAACCCATTACAAAAACAACTAGAATTGGAGACAACCATAGAAATTGAGAAAAAAGAAATGTCATCATCAAAAATATTTTCAGCATGCTAACGAACCAGGGAAATGGTTGTTGTACAAACTCAAAAAGAAAAAAAAGAAAAAATATTGGAAATCACGAGTGTAAAAGAAATTCACAGAAATCAAAATACAGTTAGAAAGACTATTCCCAAGTTAAATGCATTTAGGACTATCTTGCCTACAGAAACTAATGTTGGAGGGAGCTGCCATTTTTCACTCTGTATTCCAATTCTTTGCTTGACATTTCTTTCTCCCTGAGATGATAGGAGTATTTTATATTTCTATTTAGCCTTATTATCTGGTTGCAGACTGCCAGAAATAGTGCAAATTGAGTTCACTTTTAGGGTTAGGGTTAGGGTTAGGGTTAGGGAATCATGGGAACTGTATTTTATTGTGGCACCAGAGCTCTCTGACAGAGAAGGCTCAATGTCTCAGAAAAAAAAATGCTCATGATTCCCTAGCACTAACCCTAACCCTAAAAGTGGACTCAATTTGCACTATTTCTGGCAGTCTGCAACCTCCCATAATTTCTGACATGGTGTTCTGTAGTGAAGGCTTTCTTCTTCATAAAGGAGAGAGAAGTTTTGTTCCTGATAGTCAAGGAAAAAGTTTGCAGCCATCTATTGATAGATCACAGCTATGCTTCCACCATCTGTAAGTGCCAGGGTGTCTCCATATTGCACTCATGCACATAAAAGTATCTCTATAGAGCTGTTAAACAAAGAATAAGCAGGGCTTTCAAGTGTGAACTGATCTTGTGTTTTGTGAATTGTTCCTAAAGTTGTGGCTGAGGAATTCAGTGTATCAAACCAGTTTTGAGTAGCAAGGCCACCTAATCTGGTGAAATGTTTCACTAATAATTATGTTGAGGACTCCATGTTAAAAGTCCAAATAGGTAGTCAGTAAACTCCATGAAGTTTTGTAATTATTACATTTGTGAAGTTCAAGCAAATCCACAAGATATACAGAATGAATGTGTACACCAGTGATGGTGAACCTTTTAGAGACCGAATGCCCAAACTCAGTGACATTCTTGCACCAGGTGTCACTGGGTGCCGGGGGTGGGATTTCTAGGGAGCGGGACTTCCAGGGGTGCGTCTGCAGCTAAAGTCAGAGGTCCAAAATACCCTGCAGAAATAATCCAGTCTGAGACCATTTTAATTGCCCTGGCTCAGTGCTAGGGAATCCTGGAAACTGTAGTTTATTGTGGCACCAGAGCTACAATATCTCACCAACCAACAAATCCCAGGATCCCATAGCATTCAGCCGTGGCAGTTAAAGTGTTGCCAAACTGGATTATTTCTGCAATACAGATGCAGCCCTAACACCAGTGGTGGAATATCACTATTTTGTGGATTTTGGATGTTACTGTACTTTACTATATGGCCAACAAGAGCCAGCATGGTGTAGTGGTTTGAATGTTGGACTATGGCTCAGGAAACCAGGGTTCGATCCCTGCTCAAGCAAGAAACCCACTGGTTAGGCAAGTCACACTCTCTTAGGGCCTCGGCAGATGGCTAATTGCACCATCTCTGAGGCAGGGAAGAGGAGGGGCAGCCGCACGCTCGGCGCCCCTTCCTCCTCCCGAGGTCGTCCTCGGAGCCGCCGGCCCTACGCATGGCCAGCGCTCCGAGGGCAACCTCCCGCCGCAGTGTCCGCACACGCTGCGGTGGAAAGTGTGCCCCACGCTTTTGGGGCGCACTTTCGGCGACGTATAAAAGGAGCGCTGATTTAGCACTCCTTTCAGGGACGACGACGGTGCGCCGTGGTGTGGATGCCTCGGTCCCGCGGCGCACCGTCCCACAGCGTCCCAGAGCCTCTCGTCTGCTTCCCCCCTTAGTCTCAGGGAATGGCAATGGCAACCCCCTCTGAACAAATCTCGCAAAGAAAATACTGTAACAGGTTTGTTGTGTTTAGGACACCAGTGTGGTGTAGCGGTTTGAGTGTTGGACTAGTCCTCTGGGAGATCAGGGTTCAATTCCCCATGAAGCCACAGAAATCCACCAGGTAACCTTGGGCAAATCACACTCTGTCAGCCTCAGGGAAAAAGGCAATGGCAAAAGCTCCTTTGAAGAAACCTTGTCAAGGAAACCGCAGGATAGTATCCCCCTAGATCAGAAAGGCTTGAAGGGACACAAACAACTTCAAGGGGCCACTCACCTGAGAGGCACTGGGAGAAACCCTGCCACTGGGATCTGGGGAAAGCTACCGCCCTTGGAGCCAGAGGACTGTTTGGCCGGGGGGTTGGGTTCCCTGCAAAAGTGCAGGGCTTCTGGGAGGAAGGGGCTTCCGCGTGGAAGAGGCAGGGCTTCTGGGCAGAAGGGGTGGGCCTTCCAGGTAGAAAGGCCACATGCCTTCCCTCTGGGCCACAGCAAGGAGCTCGGGTGGCCATGTGTGCCTCCTCGCCCCTCCACCTCCCTGACCTGGGTCTCCATGGCCACGTGCCTGCTCAGATGGCTTTGCGCGCCAGAGCAGGCACACATGCAATGGGTTCACCAACACAGGTGTACACTTTTAGCAAATTATGAGGCCCTCAATAACCACCAGTGGCATTACTTCAGTGGTGCAGGGGGTATGGACCACACTGGGTGATATCCAGAAGGGGGGGGTGACACCCTGTTGGGCCCTCCTCCCCCTTTAGGGAAGGAGGGGTGCATGTGTGCCCTTTCAGGCTACTACGTCCAGGGCTCCCAGGGAGAAAGCCCAGGACAGAGGAAGAAAGGCAATGTGCTGCTACCCCCTCCCCCCAGCTGCCATCTGAATTCTTCATGGATTCAGAAGGCTGGGGGGAGAGGGAGACTGCCATCTGAATCCTGCATGGATTCAGAAGGCTTGGAGGGAAGGCTGTCCTTTTGGCCCCACGTTCATAAGTCCTGTCCCCTGGAAGCCCTGCCCCCGCACCGGGTGACACCCTGGCTGGGAACGCCACTGATAACCACCTAGACTGGAGAATTTCATACTTCTGACTTGATGTAAAGCAGCTGCCATGGACAGAGAATGTTGGGTAGAAGACAATATATCTATATGTATGTGCTCAAGAGTTGTTTCATACTGTCCTAGCTCAAATTTCTTCCAAGATGTTTTTCTTCCTGGGTATGCTTGTTTTCTAAATTCTCAGGGAGAAAATATAATTCAAGCTAAGAAGGAAGGAATTTTCTGTGCAACCTCATGAAAGGAAGCCCTCAGGAGAAAAGAATTCTGAAATGTCATATTGTCTGAGATCCTGAATGAGAAATGCACACCTGGAAACCCACTGGGGGACCTTGGGCAAGATACACTCTCTCAACTTCAAGAGAAAAAACTATAGCAAACCTCCTGTGCATAATATGTGTTGCCAAGAAAATCATATGAGAGACTCATCATTATTTATATGATTGTTTGCTTGATTTATAGGCTGCTTTTCTCCAATTATGGGAACCAAAACAGCCTACCCATAAGTTGGAGTTGACTTGAAGGAACATAACAATAGTAAAATGGTCTAAATAAATTAAAAATAACCTGCCTGCCATTTTTGAACCACCTTTAAAAAAGTCTCCCAACCCATATTTTAAGTGATGCAGCCCTCTTCTCAACATGATCATCTCTATGTCATTGGAAAGTAAAGAGATTAGTAAAGATGCATCCAGCTCCAACAAACATCTACAGAGACCTCCGGGGGGCCCTGGAAGATTCCTGCAGATGACATTCTTGCAGTGCATCTTTTACAAGAAAATAGCAGGTTACATCTGTGCTGACCCTCCTGCTCTCCAACAACATGAGAATGGCCTTGGTGGGTGCAAACTGTATCATTTAAAAGGTGGGTTTGGAGGGGGACTTTGGTTGTAACATAGTTGGTAAAGAGTTCCACCCTCCACATTGACAAAAAAGTCATTTATGGTAGCATAAGTTGGATTTGATCCACACTTTATGTAGCTCATGAAGTGGGTGTGCTGCAACATTTCAAATTAAAAACATTTTGTCTGTTTTTAATTGTACTATTCTTTTAACTTGTAAGCCAATCTGGGCCCCAGTTTTTTTGGGGAAAGAAGGATAAAAAGAAATATAATAATAAAAAAATATAATAATAGTTCTGCTGCATAACCTGTACTCAGGACAAGAAGTCAGCATCAGGACATAATATGGAGAAACAGAATGGTTTCCGATTGGCAAGGGGGTTAAGCAAGGTTGCATTTTATCACCCTATCTGTTTAGTTTGCATGTTGAATGTCTCATATGCAAAGCTGGTTTAGACTCTGATGAAGGAGGTAAGGAAACTGGAGGAATGAACCTCAACAATTTAATATATGCAGATCACAAAATCTAAGGTAAAAGGCATTCAGGAATGGTTTACCAGTGCCATCATCTATGCGGTACTAACAAGAGTTAGTTAAAATGCCACTGCCACTGTCTCTGAGATATGCTTCACTAGTATCACCCACCCATGGACACACACTTTGCTGCTCTCCAGTAGCTGTTTGTCATGGTTGGCCTGCATGACATGGGAGATCCTACTAGCAGCATGACCTCTTCCCTCATGGATGCATTCATTCCCACCCTATGGAAAGGTTGTGCCAGGGTAAGTTTGAATATTAAACCAACTTTGGGAAGCTATGATTCCTGGTTTAATGTGAACACAGCAAGTGTCTAAAGGACATTTGCCATGTAGTAGGGGATGATACATCACCTAGTACTCCATTCACTGACTGGCTTGGAAGTTAGTGGAGTCCCTTTCTGTGGGACAATGATGTTTCCCCCGAAAAGGTTTTAATATGGATTTTAAAGGAGGCACCACTTGAGAAGATGGCAGCAGGCAGCAGTATATCTTTAAAGATAGAGCAGCACAAGATATATTCCACCCAGCCCAACCTGGTCCCAGCTAGACCAATCTCCAAGCCAGGTTCTCTCTCTGTCAACCTATCTGTCTAAGGAAGAGAAAATGTTGACAGGAGAACTATAAGCAGCAACAGCCACTCCAGGTCATCACTAATGTTCCTCCACCTGTTCTTATGCCTGGTCTTGTCCTGCATGTTTGCTTCAACTTCATTCCTGGGTGAATATTCCATATACATGATGAGACTTATAGTCTATAAATTGGCTTACTTGAGTGATCTGCTTGGCATGTAGGTTATTTAATGCTTCCTGCTTTTGATATTGCCATCATCTGGATTGTATTGCAGTCTATGCAGGCCCAGGATTCATGGATGATATTACTTGGTGGCAGGCAAATTTTGTAACTAAGCTGTATGCCAATATTTTCTGTGAGCTCAATGACTGGATAAATGCTTCTTCAACTCTGGATTGTAAATAACTATTTCTAAACATTACAATTGTTGACAACCATAATATTTCAGAAATGTGACTGAGGAAACCTGTATGTAAATGTATAAAAAGATTTCCAGTTGTCCTGGAGTGGAATTTGAGACAGTAGTTTTAGCAGGGGAAAAGGTAACCTCTTGATCTGTAAACCTGACTGTTGGTTTGAATACAAGGGACATAAATACCTATGGAAATACATTGCCTTGGAGTCTTTTCTATTACACATTGCTTGCTATGCACTCTAGTTAAACTCTCTTATTGTGTCATTAAAATAATTTATGTAGCATTATGAATCTGCATAGGTCTATATTTCCTTAAAGAAAGAGTTAATTTCTTTGTTGGAAAATGCCTTGTACATGCCAAGACACTTCTGTGTGGAGCTGAGTAATAATCTAATAAAATCAGACTGTTTCAGAAATTGGACAAAGTGGATGCAGATTTGTAGCAACGTTAAATTATACAGAAAAATAATAATAATAAACCTGCTGTAAGCATTAGTGAACTGAATGGAAAGCCTGATCTTCTTACTTATTTAATCACATAATTGCCTCCATTTGGATGCTGAATTACCAGAGCAAATAAGGCACTGCATCCAGCGGGAGTCGTTACACGGCAGAACACAACATCAAGCGTTTGCTTAAATTATTGCAATTCTTTAGAGACTTTGGATGAACTGAACTGATTTCATGCACTTTCACACTGGTGTGCTGTGAGATGAGGACCTCTCACACAATGGTTAGGTTGGGAGGCAGATTAAGTAGCTAGGATGGAGGCTCACTGGGCTGGGCTGGGCTGCTTGCTTGGTATGGGACAATGTCCTAGTGGTTGCATGAATACGCCTCTGGTGCCTGGAAGGGGGAGTCACTAAGATAGCTCTTTTTCTTTCCAGTTCTATATTTATCTGAATATCACTCGCAGCAAATCTGATACATGTCTACTCAGACATAAGCTTTAGGCTGGATCCGCACTGCAGAAATAATCCAATTCAACATCACTCTAACTGCCCTGGATCAAGGCTATGGAGCCACAACAAACTACAATTCCCAGAATTCCATAGTCTTGAGACAGGGCAGTAAGAGCAGTGTTGTACTGGATTATTTCTGCAGTGCAGATCCAGCCTTAGTGACACTGGTAAACCCCTTATGTCAGAAATAAGTTCCACAGGGTGTAGTAGGGTAGGCAAAGGCCAGGGGCAGCATTGTGTCTCCTAGGATCTTGGAAGGATGTACTGCTGCCATGCATCCTGCCCCAATGTTTAAACTTTAGTTTTTTCTAAAATAATTCCTTAGGGTATGTGGGAGGCAATTTTGCTGTTTTGGGGCCTCTGAACCATTTTAGGCCAAGGGGAAGTCTTTTTCTAATTAAGAAGTACACTGGTAAAGATGGCATCACCTCCAACTGTCCTGATTTGGCAGGGACAATATCTATTAAACCTATGTCATCCTATGTTTTCAGCTGCTTTTAAAATGTCCCAGCTTCTCTTTCCTTTTCCCATTTCCCCCTCAGCTTATTACAATTGCAGCAAACTGAGTTCAAAACACAAAAGTAACATACTCAATTAACTCAGCAGGGGGAAGAGGAGAGAAGGGGGTAGAATCTTGCTCTTTGCAGTACGCTCAGGCAAAAGCAAACTGATGCAGCATCTCCTAACTTGTCTGTTCTTCTTCATTAATAACTTTTTCCTGTTGCCTTTACGTATAGTGATACCACATCCTGTGCTTAGGAAGTCACTTTTAAGAAGAACTGACTGTATTGCCATGCTGAAACCATCCATAACCAAGCAGTGTGTTGGGAAACAAGCCTAATTTTGGGGAATTTATAATTAGCTCAAATATGCGAATGAAGCACCCAACTTCGCTTCAGAGATCTTGTCCAAATGTATACCAGAGGTATAAGAATTATGGCAAGGGATGACACTGAAACGGACCAAACTCCAATTAAAGTCTAAAATATTTATTATCACAATGAGCAAACATCCGAATGCGGCACACACACACACACACACACACTAGAAGGACAAGCAGGAAAGAGCGAGAGCGGGGGAGGCAGAGAGGAAACCAGGATAGAGAGGGATATACTTATGATCGAGAGACTCCTCCAGACTTCTGGCGAATGCGGATGGGTTCCGTGGAAGGGTCACGACCTGCAAGAGAGGGGGGTCGTGGGAACTATCTCAGAGTGCAGACCAACAGAGATTCAGCATGCACTTCCAAGGTAACACATGGTCTGTCAAAATCCAGTGGTTCTTATAGGGAATTTCTGCCTTCTGGCCATGAGTCAAACAATAGGTGGACAAAGGCTTGATGGGTTTACCGTTGTTTATCTAAGCATGGGCATAGTCCAAACAATGCATTTGGTTTCAAAACTATCAAGAAAAGGAAGCTAGAGAAAGGGGTGCAATCAAATCTGATCACTGTCCATTAAGTGTGAAACTAAGACAAACAAACACCATTGTGCATCTTTTCCAGTATAATGGGATATTCCCAAGGGCAACTCCCAAAACCTGCCTGTCCAGGAAATCTTTAGTGGTCTTGAGCAACTTCAGCTTGCTTACCTGACCTTACATTTAGGGGATTATGGCTGCCATCTCCCAAGGGTTAGGCTGGGGTCATAGGGAACTCCACATGGCTAAAATATATAAGAAAAATAGAGGACGTCTGCTAACAAGTGATAGGATGATGCTTTGGGGTCTAATATATCCTTTGACTGAAAGTGATAGGTTGAAATCCTAGACCCGCAGAGCATCATCTTATTATTGCTTAGTTAGGGATGGCTTCAAATTGGCAATACAATCAGTTCTTCTTAAGCAACTTTCTAAGTTCTAGCCTCTTCCTTAGTACTGAGGTACAATTTAATTGCCAGTCCTTTTGTATATGGAATGGTACATCTTCTTGTCCACCTCACACAACAAAATATCTCGGGCCATCCTCAATGAGAATACAGTCGTCCCTCCTGATTTGTGGGGGATCCATTCTGGACCCCCCCCTCCATGAATCAGAAAAAACACAAATATTCAAAGCCCATTGGTTAAAATGGGTGTGTGCTTCTGTGTGCAGTGCTGCACATATGCCTCAAACACACATGCCATTTTGTCCCTCCCTGCTTGCTATCCACGAAAGAGTGAGACCGTGGACTCCAAGTCCGCGAATGAGGAGGGACGAGTGTAGTTTATTTACTTAATCATATGGGTATAGTCTTGATAGGTAGTTCTGTCACCATAAACGATTTATGATTGTATAAAGTTGAAAGAGCCAGTGTGGTATAGTGGTTTGAGTGTTGGACTACGAATCTGGAGAGAGGACTTGATTCCTCACTCAGCCATGGAAACCTACTGGATGACCTTGGGTGAGTTTCACACTCAGCCCTAGAAAACCTTGTGAGAGGGTTGCCATAAGTCAGAAATGACTTGAAGGCATACAACAACAACAAAGCTGAATTGTGACATTACACAATGCTCGTATTCTCAGGGGTGGAGCAGAAACATAGGTACATCTTTCAATCTACTGCATAAAGAGAGCCACCATAGAGCCATGGGATTATCGTGCTATGGGTCCCATTGTGTATCAGGGCATCTCATATAATGTCCTGTGGTGCAATGTGATGCAGTGAGACCCATGGGGCACTGTGCAGGATGCCCCACTATGCATCCTTCAGTAGAAAGATTGTGTATCAGATGAGAGACGTAGCTATGTCATAAAGTAGTGAACTATAGTCTCTGATGTAGGATCTTGGCATTGCAATGGAATGTTGTTGTTAATTTTTTTTTAAAACCTCATATGAGCTTAGTTTTGACTCTGGGAACATAGTCAGAAGCTTCTCTGATGTGCCTCTTCTCTCCCTCAGGCATGGAATAGCTGTTGGAGACGCCTGCCACAGTTCTGCAATAAATCCAATGGGGAGGCTTTGGTCAGTGTGAAAGGAGAAAGGAAATATCAGCTTCTGCATTGAACCCCCCCCCCCCCCAAAAAAAGACATGCAGCCGTAAAGTTGAATTATTTCTGCATATCCCACTCACAGGATTCCAGCCATTAAAAGAAGAGAACTATTGCTCAAAACATAACTTGGAAAAGTTACTCTTTTGTATTCCAAAAACTAGCTAGCACGACCAGTGGTTAGCTGTCCTGGAGATTTTGGGAGTTGTAGTACAAAAAGTAACATTTCAAGTTAATGGAAGTGTGAACAATAGAAAATCTCTCTTTCTGCTTGATTGCACTATGAAAACCTCAGAAAGAATTAGATTCTGCTGCTGTCAGCATGCTGATGACTGCATAATTATACATGCAGATCCAGAATGAAAGTAGGGCTTTCCATTCGCTCAGGATAGCAAAGAAACAGTTCACTGCTTTTCTTCTGATTCAGTGGAATTCTTTCCTCTTTCTGGGGGGACTTCATATTAGCACACTTTATTTAATTTTCTATTCACTCACAATTTGTCCCTATATGCAATTATGTCTCTGAATTATTGTTAGAAATTGGCTAGGAGCATTTAGCACTGCAGGTGCCTGCGTACAGAACGCTGGCACAATTAGGGGAAAAACACAGCCAAGGCCCTTTTCTTTCTCTTTTGGCCTGGAATGGCAAGCATATTAATTGCACTGTAGTGTCTGTTAGTATCTGCTAGATCTAGTGTCTGCTAGATGATAAATCCTTACATAGGTTAAGTCTACCTTATCCAAAATGCTTTGAACCAAGCTGTGTTTTTGATTTTTGATTTTTTGTTTTTGTTTTAAATATTTGCATATACATAACAAGATACTTTGGAGATGGGACACAAGTCTCAACATGAAATTTGTTTATGTTTGTATACACCTTATACACATAGTCTGAAGGTAATTTTATACACAATATTTATAATCATTTTGTGCATGAAACAAAATTTATATACATTCAACCACCAGAAAGCAAAGGTGTCGCTATCTCAGCAATCGGTGTGGACAATTTTGGATTTTGAAATGCTTCTCGTTTTAGAATTCTGAATAAGGGAGACTCAATCTGTAGTGCCTCTGTTTGGACATTTCATTAGAGTTTAGCATAGGAAGAACCAGCTACAACAAGGTTGGGTCAGGGCCCCCAAAACTGTTTTAAGGAGAGCTCAAAAATGATAGGCAGGTCAATATTAATTTTGACCACATTGTTTTTGTTATTTGATTTATGGGCTGCTTTGGGTCCCGTATTGGGAGAAAGGTGGCCTATAAATCAAATGAATGAGTGAGTGAATGAATAAATGAATGAATGTGACCCTCTTGTATGGTTTTCAGAGAATGTCTGCCATGGTCTTTCTCTGAGGCTGAGAGTGTGTAACTTGCCCAAAGTCTCCCAGTGAGTTTCCATGGTTGAGAGGGGATTCAAACCCTGGTCTTCTGGATGCTTAGTCAAACACTCAAACTGCTACACCACACTAGTTCCCTTTGACTACTTACAAAATAATAAAAACAGAATGCATTACATTAAAATTACCACTAACACCATCATCCAGCTGCAGAAGGTAACAATCTGACTAACATGAAAGTAATGACAAAATAATAAATGAAATATTGCAAACCTGAGTACATTAAAAAATACACCAATGCAACTAATATCAAGTAAAGGGAGAAAATGTAGGACCTTATTATGGAATAAGGTAATTATATTATCTGTAGGACCTTATTTATTACAGAAATGTTAAAGTGTGTATGAAAGCCAGAGTAGTGTAGTGGTTTCAGCATTGGACTATGACTTTGGAGACCAGGGTTTGAATCCTTGCTCAGCAATGGAAACCAACTGAGTGACCTTATAGGATCAGAGAATCATAGAGTTGGAAGAGACTCCAAAAGCCATCCAGTCCAACCCCCTGCCATGTAAGAACTCACCATCAAAGCACCCTAGACAAATGGCCATCCAGCTTCTGTTTAAAAACAAGGGGACTCTGGCATACTCTGAGGCAGTGTGTTCCACTGTCGAACAGCTCTCACTGTCAGCAAGTTCCTCCTAATGTTTGGGTGGAATCTCTTTTCCTGCAGCTTGCATCCATTACTCCAGGTCCTATTCTCTGGAGCAGCAGAAAACAATCTTGCTCCATCCTCAACATGACACCCCTTCAAATACCTAAACAGGGCTATAAATATCACCTCTTGACTGTCTCTTCTCTGTGCTAAACATACCCAGCTCCCCAAGTGTCTCCTCATAGGGCATGGTTTCCAGATCCTTCAGCAAATCACACTCACTCAGCCTCAGAAAGAGCAGCATCTGAACAAATTCTGTCAAGAAAACCTCATGATAAGTTGCCTTAGGGTGACCATAACTCAGAAATGATTGAAGGCACACAACAACAACAACAACAACAATGACAGCAACAACAATGACAACAACAACAAAGGTGCCTACAAGGTCATCTAACCCATCTGGCCCTCCACTGAACTTATTTAAGAGAAAAAAATGTGTTTTAGAAGATCCAGGATTGCAGATAAAATACTCTGAAAATAAAACACAAAACATGTCTATCTACCAAGCCTGATGTGTGAAGAATCTCCCAATGTAAAATATGGAGTTAGGGATATATAGTGAAGTGGGCATATTGGCCAATGACAATAAATTATTTAGGGTAGAAAAAAGAAAAAGAGATTGCAAAAAGTTCCGAAGGGATCTCCCTAAACTAGAAGAATAGTAAATGAAAATTCAGGGGGGAAATGTGCAAGGTGATAAGATTGAGGCAAAACATCCCAACTTTACCCGTATATTGATGGGATGTGAGCTGGCACAACCAACCAGGGGATCTGAAGGTCACTCACTGATATCTCAGTGAAAATATAAATCTAATGTGTGGCTGCTAGAAAGAAAAAAGGGCAAATTCTAAGTTCAGCACAATTAGAAAAGAAATCAAAAATAGAATTGCCAATAGGTAAGGTTACAATATTCCATTTCCTCAAGTCAAACTATTCTAATTATGGAAATCATTCTCACTTGCATTCTAATTATGCAAATTCAGCACATTAATTGTAGCATTTTTTCTTCCACTATTATGTTTCAGCATTCATATCATTTTTCATAGTTACAACTGATCAAAGAGAAGCAGTACAGAGTAATGTTTAAAGGGCTGAGCTTGGAACAGGGGGACAGACCCTGGTCATAGAATTTGCCACTGGACCATAACTGCCTCTCAGCAAACCTACATTTTATCCCCCTCCCATGCTTCTTGCATTCTGCCATTCATATTGCTCATTCTCCCTTCCCTCCTACTCCCTCACCTCAACCTACTACCTCAAAATACACCTTCCTTGTTGTGGTCTGCTGCTTGCACAACTGACTCGCCCTTCCCTCTTATCCCCTCACCTCGTGTACAGACATTTTTTCAACAGGAAATAACCTAAACATTGACTTCAGGTCAGTTCCTGTTGGAAGAAAAAAGGCTTCTCTTGGGTGTAAAATAAATAAATAAATAAATAAATAATTTCCCACCTCTCCTCAAGGCTCAAGGTAGGGTACACAACATGTTAAAATGCAAAACACAATTAAAAAGAAAACACTTAAAACCAACAGTTAAAATACAATACTATATATAAAGTCATTCAAATACATTCAAATAAACCAATTATAAAATCAGTTTAATTTTTGGCTCAGAATGCTGTTCACCTTAGTAGGCTTAGCTCCTTTGATATTGTCTGATGGGCTTCCTTCTAGAGGGAACAAGACTCTAAATGAGAAGCTAGTTAAGCTGGGCTTTTCACAAACCATCATTTTGGCAACAGGTCATGAGAAAGCAAAACAGGAAATACATCAACAAATTATAGATAATGAGCTGCAACAACATCTAAAAGCAGCCTCTGTATCTCCTGATTTTAGAGATAATGGAAATGCCTTTATGCTATCTAACCATTTGAGTCTTCTAACCCTTCCAAAACACAGGATAGCATTCACATTAGCAAAATTTAATGTTCTATCCTCAACCTTATTGGAAGGGAGATACAATAGTATCCCCTATGCTGCACGCACTTGTCCTTGTGGAACTGGCACAGTGGAGACTATAGGTCATGTATTGTTATACTGTCCTTTTTACTATGGTTATATTCAAATTTTTATTTATCCAATTCTCAATCGTTTTCCTGGAAGAACGGATGAGTTTTAT
The DNA here is from genome assembly GCA_026167975.1 of Phrynosoma blainvillii. NCBI lineage: Eukaryota > Metazoa > Chordata > Lepidosauria > Squamata > Phrynosomatidae > Phrynosoma > Phrynosoma blainvillii. Next base: position 351,630,330 of record JANUYF010000002.1, on the reverse strand, counting down.
GTATCTTACTTGCTAGCGGACCACTGCCCATCAATAACAGCAAGGGTAGCCAGTTTTTGTGCAGCGGCAATGGTCTGCTGGCATTGGATGGTATCTTAAAATTTTATTATGTCTTCTAGTTTGTTTAAAAATTTTATAATACAGTTTACAATCTTATAATGAATTTATATTGTTAAATTTTACCTTTTCTTTTAATATAATTTTCTAATTGAATTTCCAATTAATATAACTTATTTTTATAATCCGATGATTTATTATGATGTTTATTTGTGTTTTACTATGATGTCAGTTGATTTTTGTTTATTTGATGTTTGATCGGTCGATTGTAATAATAAATATATATAAAATCATGATGTAAAATTGACTGGGTATGCCTGCAAGTCCAGACAGGGCCAGAAACATGGTGAAAATGATCCCATGCCTGCTGGGAGATACTGGGAACATTTGGAGGGAACCAAATTTGGGGGTGATTGCAATGGGCTCTCTTACAACCTCCGAGGAACCATTATGCCCCCCAACCTGTGACAACTGCATACCCTGCTCTATACTATTAAAAGCTTTCTTGGGAGTTTATTGAATGGAGTTTTCAGCCCAATCCATGCACAGGGTGGGATCGGGCTGGAATGGGGAAAAATGGGTTTTACTGCACATGAAATTGCTGCTGCGCTGCCGGCCGACCATCACCCGTCCCTGATCTGGCCTTTGTTGGCTGATTCTGTTACTACCAAAATTGGCCTGCAGAGGCCGGATTGGGGACGGGTGATGGTCGGCCGACAGCATAGCAGCAATTTCATGTGCAGTAAAACTCGTTTTTCCCTGTTCCAGCCTGATCCTGTCCCATGCATAGGTCAGGCGGAAAAATGCATGCAATAAACTCCTTGGACTCTCTTCAGTTCTGTATTATACACAAAAGGTGCCTCAGGTAGAGGGATTGCTTTGGACTCTCCTTTGTTGGAGATTGCTTAGCAGAAGTTTGATGGCCACCTCTCAGGGATGTTTTAGCTCTAGATTCCTTCACTGGTAGAGAGTTGGGCTAAATGACCTTTCCAACTGTATGATTCAGTGACTCAGATCTGAGCCATTAACATTTCAAAGCTCTAAATATTTGAAACTAACTTCAGAATGCAGATTGCAAACAAAAATTACAGGGGAAAAATATTTTGTGTCTGCTACTTATGCTAAGATGACTCTGAATCATAATGCTGAGTAGGCTTTTCTTCTTCAGATTTTTCTCTAGTATAGAAGTTTAAAAAGGCGACTACAAGCTCCCCTGCCCTGTTTTCCTTCTCCAGGAGATAAACTCACCCTCAATGACTGACAGTTAGTATGACTATTTCTTTGCTCCTCCTGCATATATATATATATATATTCTTCAAAGCATGAAGCACTTATGGGTATGTGTGTGTGTGTGTGTGAGAGAGAGAGAGATGGGGGAGAGAGAAAGAGAGAGAGAGAGAGAGAGAGGGAGAGAGAGAAGTGAATTAAAATAAACCGCTAATTCATTTTGAATTAGAAGATATGAAATTATGGGAATGGTAAAAGTGAAAGGAAGTATTTATGATATGACTCCTTGGAGAAATCAGGAATGCTTGAAGTGGCAGAAATCAATAATTATATATTTTACAGGAAAGGTTTATAAAGTAATACCAATTAATTATATTAGGAAGGGTATTTCAACCAGACTTCTTTCCTCTTCCTTGAAATCCCCACAGATATGAGGTGGCAGCTTAGATAAGGACGAAAAGGACTTTGGTAGCAGGTAGTGGCATGGTGATACATGCCATGATTACATCTTGTTTGGGCTACTGTAATTCACTCTACATGGGTCTGCCTTTGAAAAGTGCTCAGAAACTTTAGTTGGTCCAAAGAGCTGCAACTAGGTGGTTAAGGGAGAATACAGTTTTCTTGTTGCATAAGCTCTACTGGGTGCTGGTTCATTTTGGAGCACAATTTAAAAAGCTGGCTATGATCTGTAAAGACCTATACAGCTTGGATCCAAGATATCTGAATAAACTTATATCTCCCATACGTTCCTGTCTAAAACCTAAGATCTTTGGCAGAGGTTCATCGCTCATTCCCATTGCCTTTCTAGACAAGGTTGTGGGTACATAGGAGAGGGCCTTCACAGTGGCTCCTCCCAGACTTTGGAACTTCCTCCCTTTGGCAGGTAGAATGGCCCTCTCAGCTCTCCTTCTGTTGTCAAGTGAAAACATCATCTGAAATATAACCTACGACACCTGCTATCCATTGGCAGTCTCCCAACCAAGTACTAACCAGGACTGATGCTACTTAACTTCCAAGATCAGTTGGGATCTGGTACCATTCTATGGTCCTTCAAATGACCTGGACTTGCAGGGCTTTACAGGTCAAAACCAGCATTTTGAATTGTGCCCAGAAACAGTGGCAACCAGTGAAACGGTTGCAACTAGGGAGTTGTGTGTTCCTGGTAGCCAGCCTGAGTTAGCAATCTGGCTGTAGCTCTTTGGATGAGTTGACGTTTCTGAACACTTTCAAAGGCAGCCCCACATAGAGTGTGTTACAGTAGTCCAACCAGGATGTAACTAAGTTGTATATCACTGTGGCTAGGTCTAAACACACACAGATACACATCTATAAGCAGGGGGACTTTGGACCTTTAAAGACTGCCAGAAATAATCCAGCTTGAGACCACTTTAACTGCCCTGGCTCAGTGCTAGGGAATCATGGGAACTGTAATTTATTGTGGCACCAGAGCTCTCTGACAGAGATGCCTCAATGTCTCAGAAAAAACTACAATTCCCAAGATTCCCTAGCATTGAGCCAGGACAGTTAAAGTGATATCAAGCTGCATTATTTCTGTCAGTCTGTAAAGGCCCATAGGAATTTATCACATGGGGAGCTCCATGCAAAATCGCTGTTTAAAGTAAATAAATAAATAAATAAATAAATAAATAAAAACCGCAAAAGCGGAAGCTTTTAATGAACGGGATTTCTCCCGTTCTGCCCTGTGTGAAAAGTAAAAGCGCTGTTAAAAGGAGGTTAATACGAACGGAAATTAGACAAAAACTGCTTCTTTTTACTTTCGGGATCTTCCGAAAAAACACCTGCTTTTGCGGGTTTTGTTTAATTTAAAGCCCCGTTTCTGCACAGGATTTCCCTCGTGTGATAAACTCCTTAGTTCTCTTTCCCCTACAAAAAAATAAGGCTGACAAATTCCCTTTACTATTCTAGAACCTTACAAAAAAGACCTCTTGAAATGGAATAGTCCTCTATTTCCTCTATCTGGTCACCAAAACATGATAAAATGGAAATAATTCAAATATGATTAACACAATTGAATCCCCTTAGTTTTTTTTTTTTTTTTAATGTGAATACTAAAAAGTAGTGAGAGCCAGCATGGTTTAGTAGTGTTGGACTATGGCTCCAGGACACCAGGGTTCAACTCCCTGATCAGCTGTGGAATCCCACTGGGCAAGTCACACTCTCACATTTTCCAAGGAAGGAAATGACAAACCCCCTCTCAACAAATGTTGCCAAGAAAATTCCATGACAGGTTCGCCTTAGTGTCACTATAAGTCAGAAATGATGTGAAGGCACAAAACAACAACAATATTAAAATGTAAGTTAATTCAAGGATGTGTGTGTGTGCCTTCAAGTCCCCAGCTGACTTTTAGTGATCCTATGAAATCATAGGGTTTTGTTAGATAAAGAATCATCAGAAGTAGTTTTGCCAGTTCCTTCCCATGAACAGCTCCTGGTATTCATGGCAATAAAAGACTGCACAATTTGGGTCCTCCCCCTTCCCGATACAGCTCACCTTTAAAACATTGGCCTTTACTTGAATAAACTATGCTCTATAAAGCCATGAATGAGAGTTCCTCATACACGAGCTTCAATGCAGAGATTTGGGCTTACATTAAACCAGAATACCCTGTTATTTCTGAATCAAGGAACCTTATTTCAGCATGAGAATAATAAACCAGGTTGTTGTTTTTTTAACACAAACCAGCATCTCCTAACTCCCTTCAAGCAAATGCAGCTCATCTTTGTTGCTCCTGTTATTTGCTGTCAGGTCAACTTACGGTTGAACTTATCATTGAGAGACCTCCAAGAGCCCTGGTCATCAACTGCCCTGCTGAGATCTTGCAAATTTAGGACCATGGCTTCCTTGATTGAATCAATCCATCTATGATGCTGTCTTCCTCCTTATTGCCTTCTACTTTACCAAGCATTATAATCTTTTCCACTGGGTCCCATTGTCTCATAATACACCCAAAGTATGACAGTTTCAGTTTAGGCATCTTAGTGTTGAGTGGCAGTTCAGGTTTGATTTGCTCTGAGACCCATTCATTTATCTTTTCAGCAGTCCATGGTAGCCATAGAGCTTTCCTCCAGCTCATTTCAAATGCATATTTTTTTCTTCCCATCAGCTTCCTTCACTTTCCAGATTTCACAACAATACATAGAAACTGGAAACACAATGACATGATGATGCTGACTTTGGTATTTAATATATCTTTACAGTTAAGGATCTTATCTAGTTCCATCATAGCTGCCTTTCTAAGTTTTAGTCATCTTCTGATTTAATGGCTACAGTCTTCAATATGATTAATGACTGAGGAAAGGTATAGAAAATCTTTATTTCAGTGTCTTCATTACCCATTTTAAAGTTATCTAAATCATCTGTGGTCATTATTTTGCAGCTTCACAACAGTCAACTGTAACTCTGCTTTTGAGTTTTATTCCTTAATTTTTGTCAATAGTAGTTCTAAGTCTTTGCTATTTTCTACCAAAGATATGATATTGCAAATATTAAATTGTTGATGCTCCTTTCCCCAATTTTCATGCCTCCTTTCTCTGAGTCTAATCCTGTTTTCTGTATGATATGTTCTGTATATATATTCAACTCATAAGGTGCTAAAATGTAGCCTTAGCCAATGGCAAACCAAAGGTCCACTTTGGTTGAGAGTGCAGACTGCAACACCAGAAGTTTCTGATAATTGGTATGTATATACAGTCAGCCCTCCACTTTTGCAACTTTGATTATTTGTGGATTTAATAGATATGTTATCTCTAGGAATCTCTAGATCCTTCACTGTGACTCAGCTAGAAGTTGATAATATAGTTATGTTGGAGGACCTAGAGATTTAACATGATCAACACTTCTCTAGGTATCAATATTTCTCCAGGTATTAATAGGTCCTCCAGTGTGATTCTATGGTCAATCTCTGGCTGATGTTGACCATAGAGTTGCACTGGAAGACCTAGAGATTCCTAGAGAGGTGTTCTCTTAGGTAAAAAAACCCACCCAACAGTGTTTTTTTATTTGCTTTCCCCTCACTTTCACAGGGATCCTGTGCCATTAACTCCAGCAACTGTATGTATATATACAATAGAAACTAATTAATTTTTAAGAAATTATATTTTTATAAGTGATTTATATGTTATCTCAACACCACAATTATGGTAAATGTGTTTTTGTCTATTTTATAATAGCCCCTGAAAAAGGCCAATTGGTGATAAGGCCAAAACATGTTGGGCTTTTTAAGAAATAAACGTTTTTTTGACCATCACACAGCACATTAGACTTTGTCTTCTTTCATTCTTCTACTGTAAATAGTGCTTTCCAGTTTTTTTGTTCTGTTCCATTGTTTTGTTTACCATAATTGTTTGCAGACCTTAGAATTTGGATGAATTCTACCTCTGTAGCTTGAAAAAGCTCTATTGGTGTGCCATCTGTTTTAATAATTTATTTTCCCCAAATGTTTTTGAAAGTTTTTTCCACTTCATTTTTTTAAGATTGTGGTTTCATCTTCAAATGGTTCTCCATTGAAAGAATGTACCATCCTTTCATCTCTTTTCTATAGATCCTCAGCGTATTTATTTATTTATTGTATCCCCTGATTGCTTTTGCTACATCTGGCTTGATGGTACCCTGTTTCTTCTTTGATTCTCATTTCCAGAGCAAAACACTGTAATTATCTGATCGAAAATGTCCCTCTCCTGTCCACTGTAGCTCACTCACACTAATCATTATAACTGATCATTACAACTGTTGTTGCTGAATCTTGGCTGGCATTTGTGAGCAGCAGCAAGGAATTGACTGCGGATCAGGACATGTCCTCAGCTAAGGTGTCTTTCTCTACCTAGGATCATAGAATCATAGAGTTGGAAGAGTCCCCAAGGACCATCTAGTCAACCCCATTCTGCCATGCAGGAATACACAATCAAAGTACTCTTGACAGATGGTCATCTAGCCTCTGTTTGTGTAAAAACCTCCAAAGAAGTGTGTCTGAGGGAGTGCATTCTACTGTCAAACAGCTCTTACCATCAAGAAGTTCTTCCTGATGTTTAAGTGGAATCTCTTTTCCTGTAGTTTGAATCCATTGCTCTGAAGCTGCAGAAAACAAGCTTGCTTCATCCTTAATATGACATCCCTTCAAATATTTAAACAAGGCTATCATGTCACCCTTCACATTTTCTCCCCACTATGCCACTAAACCTTAATTGTTCCAGGATTTATTTGTAAGTTTTATTACTCATCTGTGATGTTCTTACACGGTGGGGTGTGTGCGCAAAAACTTTAATTTTGCTTACATATGTCCAGGAGAATATTGCTAGGGAGAAGGCAGAGAATTAAATATAAAACTGGTTTTTTTTATTCCCATCCACCCCTCCTTGTAAAGAGGAGAATAGAGAGGCTAAAATTACCATGGCTATAAAATGGGTTCCACATGAAGAAAAATGAAGAATGTGAAGACTTTTCAGCATAAACAAGAGACGCCTAAAGAAAGGTATGATGAGAGGTATCTAAAACCACAAATGGTTTAGAAATATGAAAAGGGAACTGTTTCAGTTATGCTAATAATACCTAGAATAACACAGTCTTTGTAATGAATTCAAGGTGGAACACATTTCAAATGAACAAAAAGAATCTTTTCTCCACACAGCAGAGTGGACTTCAATATTACAGAATGTGGTAAAATGATAAATAAATATATGATTTTTAAAAGCCGTTATTTTGAGCAGGTCTTAAAAATAAAAAGAAGCAGTTTTCAGATGCTGGTTTGAGGGTTTCAGATATGGCCTGGAAATCTATTTATTACTTTTTGCAAACTGGCTCTTTTGTTATATCAGGCTGCTTATTCCTCTTCTTGTTGAAACACTGGATTTGTCTGAGGTTTTCTGTTCCCCCATCAATGCAACCTGTCACCTGTGAAAAAGCGTTAAATGAGAAAAACTATATGTCTCACTGGTTAAGAGTCACAGCCTTTTATTTATTTAATTTATTTGAAGAGTTCTATGAAATGCTTGTCAGGCAGCATACAGTAAATATGTAGAACAGTACAAGGACAAAACAGCCAAGTCCAAAAAGGGTGTTAGGTATCAGTATGTATACCCAGGCAAAGGGCTCCCTCCTCCCTCTTGGACATCCTATAGTTGCCCTTTGCTCTTTGCCTGCAAGTACACAGTACAGGCAGAACACTAAACTTGGAAATTTGGGTCCATTTATAAGGGTCTGATACCTGATATCTGGTCTCTTTATAACAGCCATCCTTTTCTCCTCCCTAAGTCCCAGTTCTGGCTCTAAGGACATAAATTCATATACCATGTGCTAAGCCCACAACTGAAGAGAATGTGTATGTGTAATATAAAAGTTAGGAAAGGATTACAGTTGGCCATCTGTATCCATGGATTTTTTTATCCATGGATTCAACTATCCACGGCTTGATAATATTTTTTTAAAATATAACTTCGAAAAAGGAAACCTTAATTTTGCTGTTTTATAAAGGGACACCATTTCACTGTGCCATTGTATTTAATGGGACTTGAGCATCCACAGATTTTGGTATCCATGAGGGATCCTGGAAGCAAACATCAGTGGACACCAAGGACTCACTGTACTTTTGGGAAAGAAAGCACAATTTGAGAAGGTTTTGCTGCTGTTGTTATAATTCCTATTAGCTCACTCAATCCACACTTTAGGAAAAAATTTGTTTTGAGTGCATGAAGTGGAGAAAAACAGCTCAAACATATTCATTCAGTGCAATTACAATTGCCCTAATCTCATCTCTTTTCTTTCTCTCTTTGAGTGTACATAAAAAGCAGAGTTTAGGAAAGTTAACCTGCTTTATTCGATTGCCTCTCCCCCCACTCTGTACCATATCTGTCAAACAGCTAGATTGCAAGTGATTTTCTCTGTCTGAATCTGTATGGTTTATGTAAACTCTATATAGGAAAACAGTCTAGCCATTTCTCTGGGCTGTTTTGACAGTGGGAAAAAAAACATTATAAAAATTCCACTGCTGTAAAATGTAATATGTGAGCAAACATCCTGCAATTTCTGTTGTGACTGGCTGCATATGTGTAACAAATACAATCATGCTGAGCTTTCTTACTGTTACATCTGGACTCAGGGTTACTGTGTATGGTTATTGGCACCTGTGAAAAGCATTGTTGAATTTATTTAACCCAGAGGCTGATAGGATAGTAATCAACACAAGATGCTTCAGTGAGCTACTGATAATTTAATGAAGAATCCCTAATCAAATCTGTTGAAGAGCACAATCCAAACCATGTATTCTCAGAAGTAAATCCTACTGAATGATATATAATTTCACCATTGGGGTTGTGTCCTTTACTTGAACACAGAATTATGAGTTTTCTTTTGACATGTTGGGAAAAAGTACAATAAACCTTATTGCTCTTCAGAGTCTTCAGGAAAAGTTACTTTTCCCATTTACAATTGCCAGAATCTCTTACTGAGCTGTGCTGCCTGGAAGATTCTGGAAGCTTTTATCACCGCCAAGTTCTGTGGCTCCTAAAATAGAAGGGCAGTGAGGCACAGGGAAATTTGTTGAGGTGTTTGCCTTGTCACTGAAGCAAGGCTCTCCTTTCAGCTGCTCCATTACAGGTGCAGAGGTATATATATGGTTAGGCAGCTAGAAGAAGAGAATCTATGCACGTCTCAGCATCATGCACAAGAAATAGCACAGAGGACACAAATCCCATTTTTTTCCAGATAAGACCTTCTTTGAAATGGAGCTGGCATTGGTTTGTTGTTGTTAACCACTGTCATGGCAGTTAACTTATGGTGTCCCTAAGAATGAGAAACTTCCAAGAGGTTCTATTATCATCAGCCCTGCTCAGGTTTTGCAGACTCAGAGCTGTGGCTTCCTTGATAAATCTATCCATTTGTAATGCAGTCTTCCTCTTTTCCTGCTGTTTTATGAAGTATTGTTGTCTTTTTTAGTGAGTCATGTCTTCTCATGATATAGCCAAAGTATGACAGTTTCAGTTTAGTCATCTTGGCATTGGTACCAGTGGCTTCTATTTATCATTTATCCCATGACTTAGCTGGTCCAGAAGCACATGGTTCTTTCTCTAGCATAGTTTCTGATTTCAAGTCATTATGAGTAAGGATCACTGTATATGTATTAGTTTTATTAATGCTTAAGATACATGGTTTTAACTGCAGTCAAGTCAAGAGACCTCCAAGTCCCCCTATCATCAACAGCCCAGCCCAGGTCTTTCAAACTCATGGCTATGACTTCTTGAGAGAGTCTATCCACTTGCAATGCAGTCTTCTTTTTCCCCTGCTGCCTTCTACCTTGCCAAGCATTATTGTCTATTCTAATGAGTGTTGTTTTCTCTTGACAGGAGAGTCTCATCTACTGACACTATCTCTCGTTTCAATTTGGATTCTCTCATCATAGGGTTTTCAAGGTAAAACACATTTGAAAAAGGTTTACCATACCTCCTTCTGCACACTACTAACAAATGTTATCTATAGTGCCACTGCCATTGTCTCTATGGACGTTATCACATGGGGAGTTGCGGGGAGAAAGTGGAAATAAACGGGACAAGCGGAAGACTTTAATTTACGGGATTTGTCCCGTTCAGCCTCGTCTGATAACTAAATTTGAATTTAAAAGGGGGTTAATTCGAATGAAAACCTGATCTTTTCAAATCCTCAAAAATCCCAAAAATGAAAACACTCCCTCAGCCTTAGAGAAAGGGAATAGCAAACTCCCTCTGAATAAACCATGCCATGACATGATCACTATAGGGTTGCCATAAATTGTAAACAACTTGAATGCACACCCAACAACAACAGCCTATATCCTATGGAGACAAGAAAGGGGTGGATCTTAATATCAAACTGCTGAAGCTGTACAGAAAATTCATCACAGATTAGACATTATAGAGGACAAACAAACCTTCATCACAGACACATACTGTACACATCAAATGGTAAGAGAGTTGTTTTAAAAGGATGATAACAATGATATGACTAAAGCAGAAAGCAAAGAAGGCACTATAAAGAATGATAATATTACCATAGCTTAGGCACAGTTTGGAGTCTTACCGTGTAATCCAAATAGATAGTTATGGGGGTGCTTACATATCATGGAAGGATTACATTTCAGAGGTTCTCCCCATAACTCTAAAATCCCTTTATATATTTTTTTAACATTCTCTACCACATGATTATTTGGTTCAACATGGTTTAGATTGTAAGCCTGAGGACAGGGAACCCTCTAATTAACCATTTGTAAGCCGCTCTGACAGCCTTTGTAGCTGAAGGGTGGGGTATAAATACTCCAAATGATGATGATGATGATGATGTTAACAACAACAACAACAACAACAACAACAACATGAGTTAAATTTCTGCAATGAGTTTTCTAAGGGAAAAATGCTGATGATGATAGAAATAATTTTTATAGAATTTTGGAATAGCACCTACCAGTATTCTCACTCATATTAATGTGATATTGACAATATCCTTAATTTAAGCAACCACTCAAAATATATGAACAACAACAACAACAAAAAGAGTTGCAGTGAGGCCACATTGATTCTAAAATAAGTGGATTATTTTAGACACAGGTTCTCACATCTTTAAAAAATAAAGGAGGAGGTGGAGCAAGAAAAAGAGGTGGGAGGGAGGGGGGAAAGAAAAAGAGGTCAATTTAGTTATCTCAAGGGGGAAGCAGATGAGGGCGTCTGGGACGCCGCGGGACGGTGCGCCGCGGGAGCGAGGCATCCGCACCACGGTGCACCGTTGGCACCCCTGAAAGGAGTACTAAATCAGCACTCCTTTCAGATGTCGGTGAAAGTGCGCCCTAAAAGTGTAGGGCACACTTTCACTGACTTATCCGCCGCAGCGTGTGCGGACGCTGCGGTGGGAGGTTGCCCTGGGAGCGCCGGCCATGCGGAGGGCCGGCAGCTCCGAGGGCAACCTCGGGAAGAGGAAGGGGCGCTGAGCGTGTGGCTGCCCCTCCTCTTCCCTGCCTCGGAAACGGCTCTATTAGCCGTCTGCCGAGGCCCTCAGTTACTTCCTGTTGACAAAAACCAACTTGCCATCTATATACAAAATTTGTTTTCTGGCTGAAACAATACGTGAAAGAAATTCCAATGGGAAAGTCACTTGGCATCCTCTTTACTTAGAAACAAGTTTCATTGATTTCAAAGGAATCTATTTCCCAATAACTCTGATCTTAATTTCCAAGATAATATATGAGTGTGCATTTCATGAAATCAGCAGGATTTACTACAGGGGTAGGCAACCTTTCCCCTTTAAGGGCCGAGGGACATCAGCTCCCAGAATCCCAGGAGCTATTGGCCAACATGGGACTATTGGCCAACATGGCTGAGGCTTCTGGGAGCTGAAGTCCCTCGGCCCTTAAAGGGGAAAGGTTGCCTATCCCTGATTTACTAGCAATTAATGGTGTTGTACAACTGGGATACCAAGTAGCAGATGTGATATTTCGAAAGGCAATGGCCACAGTCCATATTCTTTCCTTTTGGAAAATGTATCTATTTAGCTTCTTTGTCTGATTCTTAATTAGAGTGTCATTATGCTCATGGGTGTTTAAAACAATCCCAGCTCTTTCCTGGATGGTTCACACTGCTTTTTTTTGTTTTTGCTAGTGGAAGAGTTTAGTGAAACCATAGTCCTCAAATTAAAACTCATAAACTTTCAGTTTTGCTTATGAAGAATAATATTTGGTGATTTTTTTTAAATATGAGCTTACTAAAATCCATAAATATAATCATAACAAAATGGAATCAACATCATTTGTTTTCTTAAAAATGAAGGTAGAAGATATGAGAACTCAAAGAAGTCTTTCAGTGAAGATGTGAGAGGAAAATTTAAAAGGCCACTACACACAGCAGATCTATGTCAGTATTGGGGTCCATGCATGTGTGTGTTTGTGTTTGGATAACAATTCCCATTACTATTGGCTATGCCAATTAGGACTTACACAAAGTGCAGGTAGGGTTACCAGTTCAGGATCATTCTAGGCCCTGAGGTTTCCAGGCCAAAACTTGAAATCTAGGGTTGGCCCCTGGAGATGTTATTGTTATGTGTTAAATTTTTGTTGTTGTTAACTGCCCTCAATTTCACCCCATGGCGACCCTATGGATGAGACATTTCCATGACCCTCTGTCCTCCATTGCTCTGCTTAGGTCCTGAAAACCCATACCCGTGACGTCCCTAATAGAGTCCATCCATCTAGGATATGGCCTTCCTCTCTTTCTGCTTTGTCTTCTCATGATATGTTCGAAGTACAACAGCCTCTGTTTTGTCATCTTGGTTTTCAGGGAGATTTCTGGCTTGATTTTCTCTAAGACTTATTTATTTATTTCCAGGATTTATACCCTGCCTTTCTCCCATAGTGGGATTCAAGGTGGGTTACAATATATCAAAAAAGACAAGGCTAAAACATTGATTACAAAAGTTAAAAAATAACAATTAAAACATAGATAAAAACCAACATAATTCAAAACAATAATAATAATAAAATATTAAAATTTCACACCAGATCATTCACATAAAATCTACCCACCAAATGCCTGCCTAAATAAAAATGTCTTCAGCTGCTGGTGGAAAGAAATCAGGGAGTGGGCCAACCTGACCTCCTGTGGCAGGGAGTTCCACAGTCTGGGAGCAGACTGTATCTGCGAAGGTGGTGGGACTGAGAGAAACACCTCTTCTGCTGATCTTAGTGCTTGGGCTGACTTTATAGGGAGAAAGGTCAAAACCAGTACCTTGAATTCTGCCCAGAAACAGACCGGTAGCGAGTGTAGCTGTTTCAGCAAGGGGGTGACATGATCCCTGTAGCCAGTCCCAGTCAACACTTTGGCTTCAGCATTTTGCACCCATGGCAGTTTCTGAACAGTTTCCAAGGGCAGCCTCACGTAGAGTGCATTACAGTAGTCCAAACAGGATGCAACCATGGCATGTGTCACCATAGCCAGATCTAGCATCTCAAGGAATGGAGATAGCCAGGAGCTTTCCACCTTTGAAAAGTGGCTTGCTGAGTGCACCTGGGATCCAGGTTGCAGGTGGGCTGGACTTAGCCACCAGATTCGGCAGCAAAATCCATGAGATAGAAACTGGCTGCAGCCTGAATGAGACTTCAACTCGGGAGAGGTACATCACTTTTTTAAGCTGTGCGATAATCTCCAGATCTCAAAGGGGCTACAAGATCCCTTGGCATACTGATTTTCCAGACTGCCACAGCCATGTCTTTCAATGTGTCCTCTTTTATAATCTGAAACATTTTATGTTTTGAATCTCCTGTTAAGTCAGAAATTGTTCAACCATTAGTGACAATTTAAAGTTATCTCCTTTGCACATGTTTTAGGTCTGAAACAGCCTTTAAAACAAAACAAGAGTGAGCCTCTGTTTTCTAAAAAGACTATTTCAGGCTTAAAACTGACTTAGGGCATTTCTTTCAAATACCAAATTCCCCGTAAGGCTTTGGGGGCATCATTGATCATTTTATGAGAATTTTTAAAATAGTCATGGAACTTGTTGTTCACCCTACATTAACCTAATTAACCATGTTGTCTTCAATAACCTGTGGTCTTGTCTACATGGATGCCCTGAATCCTTCCCCCATTTAAATGAGTCAGAGCCATCCTGTTTACATGATGCAGAGCCAACTCTCCCAATTGTGTCCAGATTGTCTTCATGACACCTGCACCCACTTTGGGGGCTTCCTCTCCCAAACCACATTTTTAAAACTCACCCTTTACTGCAGATCTTTGGCTCTCTTCCCAGCAAAGGTGATGACTGCCTTTTCATTTGTGGTCCCTGCGAGTTGCACACTGCTAGTGCTGTGGGTGCAAGTTGCTCTGAGGTCAGAACAAGATGGACAGCATTGATAACATCACTGGGCCCCTCATTCTGACTTCAGCACAGCACCTGGCAATGAATGAGATCCTTTGGGAAGGCAACTGCCCACTGTTTACTGCAAGAGCCGAAAACCTACAGCAGGAACAGAACAGGTAAAGGGCAAATTCAGGGAGAATTCAGAGCCAAAATATGTCCGGGGAAGCCCCAAGTATTCTGGCAAGTGTAGACCTGCCCTGTATAACAGTCCCACCCCTAGTGCATGTGTGATTCAAGGAAATGGGAACAGCTGTTTAAAAAACTTTCATGGTCAGACCTATTTTTTATGCCTAGTTAAGTTTTCATTTCTTGGGCTTGGTGTATAATAAGGAAGGAGATAGTGAGGAGTGAGAGTACCAGAATGGAAGAAGAAAATGGGGGCAAATTATAAGGGCATGACTTGAGGTGAGAGAGGGAGTAGGATGGAAAGAAGAATGAGCAGTGTGACTGACAGAGCACAAGAAGCAAGGAAGGTACCCATTGTGAGGAGGTGAGGTGAGACAAGAGAATGAGTGAGAGGGCGGAGAGATTGAGGAGACAGAGGGCGAAAAAAGGAAGGAAAGGAGGATGAGTGGTGAGTCTACAAATCTACAAGTGTAAGTGATGGAGTACAAGTCGTGAAGGGATACATTGGGTACATCTACACTGTAGAAATAATACCATTTGACACCACTTTAAGTTGTGTAGCTTCATCCAATGGAATCCTAGGATTTGTAGTCTTACAAGTTCTGTAGCCTTTTCTACCACAGAGTACTGGTGCCTCACAAACTACAAATCCCAGGATTCTGAAGGATGGAGCCATGGCAGCTAAAGCAGTGTCAAACTGCATGATTTCCACCTCCTCCTTCCTCTTCTTCCTTCCTCTGAAAGAAGAAGAGTCCACTTCCCCCTTTCAATAGGCTTTTCCACAGTTGAACAGCTTTTATTGTCAGGGCATTCTTCTTATTGCTCTGTCAAAATCTCCTTTCTTGTAATTTGAATCCATTGTCTTGAGTTGTGTACTCTAGAGCAACAGAAGTAGCTTGCTCCATCCTCTACACACAATAGCCCTTGAGATGCTTAAAGTTGGCTATCTTATCACCTCTCAGTCTTTTCTTCTCCAGAGTACCCAAGATTGCAGCTCCTGCACATTGACTACACCAGCATACCCAAGATTGCAGCTCCTGCCACTGACTACGCTAGCCAGGATTGCTGGATGCTATACGAGTAATTGAGCAACATCTGAAGGATCACGTGATTCCCCATACCAAGTTTAGAGTCTATAATATAGACTAGAGCAGGAGTAGGCAACCTTTTGGAGACCTGGGCCGGTCCCCCAAAGTCCAGGTCTCCGCTGGGCCGAGGGGGGGGGAATGGCAGTGTGCATGCTCATGCATGCGCATGCACCCCCTGCCGCCACACACGACCCCCCACGCGCCGCCGCCGCTACTGCCGCCGCCATGGCGCGCACGGGCACAGCCATCCTGGCGCATGTCGTGCCCGCCATTTTGTTCTCCAAAATGGTGGCCGCGACTCGTTTGCGCATGCGCAGTACTCCTGCACATGTGCAAACGTGTCGCGGCCACCATTTTGGAGAACAAAATGGCGGGCGCAGCGCGTGCGGCCACACAGATGGCAAAATGCGTGGCAGTGGCGTGCGGCGGCAGCGGCGGTGGCAGGAGTCTGCCTGGGCTGGTAAGTCCGGCGACCTGGGCCAGAATCGACCCGGGGGCCGTAGGTTGACGGTCCCTGGACTAGAGGCTGCCTTTACAGTCACAAATCTACTTTGCCTACAGGACTGTAATGCAAAAGGACTCTTGCAGAGATTTTAATGCTTGCTGTATCTACTAATAAATATGCAAAATAGCAAGCTAAGAAATTAACTTTGATTGCAACGCAGAGCGCATAATATGGTATAAGTCATAAGAGGTGATTAGTTCTATGGAATACAGGGAGGAAATGCTATTTTCCTAGTACATGTACAATTAGCTCTGAGTGTCTTACTTTTCTTTTTCTAAAAGAAATTATATATCTTCCTAAAAGGGCTAGGGACAGCCTCCATTATCAATTTTTTGGTTATTCAAACCAATACATGTCCATTTCTTTTAATTCTATAATGGGAGCTGACAGAGAAAAAAAAGGCCTCTCAATAATTTTTGATAGTGTGTTGTAGTGTTGGACTCTGGGAGACCAGGGTTTGAATCTTTTCTCAGCTGTGGGTAGCCATGCCATGCTTTCTTAGCCTAAGAGTAATGCAATGGCAAACATTTGCATAATAACGCTAACCAATAAAACCCTCTGAGAGGGTTTCCATAAAATAGATTTGACTTGAAGGCACATAGAAGCAGCTTCACTAAAGGATCCCCCAAGGTCTCTGCACTGAAGAGAGGTGATTAGATTTAGGCACAAAGCTCTTCTGGTGGAAGAAATGTCCTTTTGCCAGTAGCCCCCTCTTGCCAATTGGTCTAAGAGCTCTGCCGACAGAGCACTCTGTTAGCAGAGTTGTTCTGTTTCTTAAGAATTCCTGACAGAATAGCCAAAAAGGGCATGGGGACAGAAAAGGTGGTAGGGTGAAGGGGAACCTGAAGCTAGATCCTAGCTTCCCCCAATTTGGGGACACACCAACAATGATAACACAATTAGGCAATGGCAAGGACAGTTCTATGTAATTTCTAATGCCCTTAGGCTGAGAAGCGTTTGGATTCAGCACAGCTTCAAGCTTCACTGAAATAGAGGGATTTACTTCTGAGTAAACATCCATAGGGTCTGTCAAACAACCAATGACCCTGCTTCAGGTCGATTCCTGCGAGGTTTGTAAAGTAGTCTGAGCCATCATTATAGGCCATTTTGTATTTTCATACAGATGATGATTATACTTTTGACAGTAATATGTGTGTGTATGTGTGTGTGTGTGATCACAACACAATACTCCAGTGGTAAGCAATAAACATTGCCCTCCATTATTAAAGTTTGCATGCAAGGAATTGAATTTAGGAAGATATATAATTTCTGATTTTTTTCTTCCACTGTAAAATATGAAATGCAAGTATGCTATAATTCAAAGCTGCAGCACAACATTTCCTGATAGAAAAATCACCCAAGTATTTTTTCCCTGTGCCTGTCCTTCCTAGTATTAAATAGAGCTATTCAGCTGACTGATGGTGAACTTTAACAGGACTGAATTTGTTGAATAAGTTGAATTTCAAACAACCAATGACCCTGCTACAATGATCCATGTACACTATGTAATTAGATTAAGAATTTTTTAAAAATCAAATCCAATACATGTCAGACAACTCAAATGAGATTTGTCAGGGCTTGTCTATCACACAGAATACAAGTGTTATAGAGAGACTGGTGATAGTGGAGGGAGAGAACTCTGCTGTACTCTACATGAAGCAGGAAACCTCACAGGAGTTTGAATATAGTAAGGGACTCTAGATGCTGTGGGTATTGTAAATATCACTATTACCATGGGTAACTATTAGTAATAGCCATGTTGTTGCTGTTTCTACCACAATTTACTATGAGGATTATTATTTGTAATAAGTAAGTAGTGTGTTTTAAGGAGTGGCCCAAAAATAATCTTTAACCAAGAAAATCGAAGGAAACTTTGACTTTGTTACTGAAATCTAACACGAGATCAATATCTGTACCAGAACTTTCTATTCATTGCTGATGGGTATGTGTAGAGATGAACTCCACTGATGTAATGGTCAATATAACTTTTCTAGTCTTCTCCCAATCTGCCACATCTGAGTAAAACACACAAAAGAAACCAATGAGATATAATAATGCAGAATTCTTCACAGTGTGTGCTAGATAGACAGCTAGAAATACACACAACCCATCCTATTTAGAATAAAAACTAAGCATAAAACCCCAACACCACCCCCATAAACACATTCACTCATTGGATTTATTCCAAGCAAGTCCCAAAGGAGGATCTGTGGCCAATTTTGTTGGCTGCGGGTTTACTTTTTTCATTATGTGCAATACTGTGGAGTCTGAACCCTGTCATATCAGAGTAGCCTTTGGCAGTGTGCTGGGCAATGAAATCTCACTGGTGGTGGTGGGGAAACAACAATATGTGCAAAACAGGACACCCGGAGGAAGCTTTAGTGGGCTGGGCTCACATAGAGAAATGGCTCATGGTCAACTTAGCTTCAGTTACTATAACTAAAGGAGATGTCTTTGAAATCATCTGTGTTAAGAGGGTAAACATAAGCCAATTCCAAATATAGCATTATTGTTAATTGTATCACACATTCACTGTTTCAGTTGCTTTGCTGTCTTTTTCAGAGCATTATAGCAATCACCATTGCTGCTTCTGCTTTACTGAATGGGAGCTGAAACACAGCCTGCTTTCTTTGCAAGTAAGACCTTCAGTAGGTCTCTCTTCCAGTCAGAGATTGGAAAGTTACTTTTAAGAACAATGATGTGACAGATTCTCTCTCCAGGCTAGCCCACTAGTTCCATCCCTTGGGCTCCTGACACTCACCTTGCCCCTCAAAATCCCTCCCTGGATTGGGTGCTTGGGCCTCAAGATGATTCCTATCTGGACCAGTGGATGTGTTGTTCTGTAGGTTTCTCTTTTTCATTATGTGCAATACTGTGGCAAGAACGAGCAGACTATCAAATTTAATAAAAACAGCTAGTCATAGTTGTAAAAAAAAAAACAAAAACCAACAAGTAGAAGCTTATTAAGACACATTTAGATAACACATTGATCCCTGAACTATTAGATCCTTCACTGCTCCTTAAGACCCTATTCAGTTCTTTCTCCTGAGTCACTGTCCTATTTCTATTGCAGATCTCTAGGCCAGCCTTTCTCCATGCCTTCTGTCAGAGGCAAGCATCAGTTTTGTATCCTTTCTACCCCTGTAACACCCTTCATAGTATTCCCTGAGTTGTGATTGACTGACTCCAATGATGCTTGCCTAGCTACTCTCTTCATGAATGAATATGACATGCTGAAATTATCTATAACAGAGAAAGAACATGCTCACCTTGTCCAAACCCAAGAGATCACAAAGATCACAGAAGGAGGAGAAGACCACTGCATACTGTACCTTTGGATGGAGTGGTAATTTCACACAGTTTTTATCACACATGAGTAGAGTCGGAAAAAGTGGCTTTGGAGATACTTATGACATGACAACGCCTTTGACCTGTAGCTGCTTGTGTCCCCAAAGTGCAGTTAGGGTGTCCTTCTTCCTTGATGGGGGAAACCCATCAATGAGCTTGCAATCACACTAGTCCCTAAGTGTGAAATGTTGCAGTTGTGATATTAGCAATCACGTGGTGTTACAGTCTCCTCCTTTCCCCCGTTCCTCTCCCCCTCATTATTCCCAAGCAGGCTCATTTCATTTCTTTCTTTCTTAACTTAAATTGCATTAGAGAACTCTGGAATTGTGTGAAAAAAGTGAAAATAAAAATAAAGAAAAAGAAAAGAAAAAGAAAGGCATGTTGAGTAAGCAAAGAGCAGAGAGACAGGATTAAGAGAGAGTCAGGAAATCAGTGTGATGGCAGAAGCAGCTCCAGTTGTGCAATTGAGAAGACGTGCAATAATGACTGCTCACAAACAGCTATAATTCCGTTTTCTTTAACAAGTGCAACTGCGGTGAGAACAGGGCTTGTGTGGTAATGTTGTCAGTTCCATATGAGTAGCTTTTAAAACAAACCCCTGAGTTCCTCCAAGGGCAATATTTAGGTCAGTTTTGGAGAAGTACCCAAGACAAAATTGGGATACATATACAATTCACAAAGCTACCTCTCCTTGTTGGAGAGGTTGCAAAATAATAATAATAATAATAAAATTTATTTATATCCCGCCCTCTGGAAGTCCAATCTAGGCGGCTTACAACAATAAAAATATACAATACCCATAAAAGATATAAACGATACAACAAACCCCCTCCCCCCCTTAAAACAGTATTAAATCACGAAGTCTGTTCCAGGGGTAGGCAACCTAAGGCCTAGGGGCCAGATGCGGCCCCCTGTGGCCTTTGGACCAGCCCCAGGCCGGGGGCAAAGCAAAAACATGATCACCAATAATGTAACAGATATAATTACAACATATACAAACCAGACAGTCCAACAAGGGGGCATGGGGTGAAGTGGCCATGTATGGGAAGAGGGCTCCATGATTGTGCTTTGCCAATATATCAGCGAACACACTGATGTACCAATGCACTGTACAGGCGGTGCATTATATATGTGACTGTGTGGCTTATCATGTGGGCATGTGTCTTATGGAATGGCAGCTGGATGGAAAGAGGGAGGTAATTGGGGGTTGCTGGTGATGTGTTTGTGTGATGACGTGCATGCATGATGGGGAGGCAACAAAAAATAATAATCACATTGTGTAGCTTGACTCCACACAGTGTGGACAGGATAGCTAGTTATGTAGCTAAGCAGGTGATCTAGAATTGCAACCATTTTTTAAAAATCAAATTGCCACTTTTAAGTTGCTTGATGTAAGCCTTTATTTTTACTGTTTATGTTTAGAATTTCTTTTATATTAAATTTTGAAGTTTTATGAAGAACATGGGAATGTTGCTTTTTTAGATTTGGGAAGTTGTAGTAAATAGTCGCTTTTTAAAGTCCTGGATTTCAATTAGACTTGCTCCCAGGTAACTTGATATAGGATTAGGGGGCTAGTCTACACATAAGTGTATTATGTAAATTGCTGAGAATTGTCACAAATTTGCATCTATTTGCATCTATTCACTTTCCCTCTGACAAAAATCCACAATCTTCTCCATGCAAGTAATGCACATTTCTGCATATTTCCATGGATACTCCAGTAAAAATTGTGAAGCCTTTTTCTGCAGAATTTAAGAAGTCCTCTCCCCCCTCCCCCCACAAAAAACCTGCAAAATGCCTGTGGCCATATTGCATTCTCTTTGACTAGGATGAGGGGTATTTTAATCGTGTAGACAACCCATATGTCTCTTAATAGCCATCCCTTAAATGGAATTGATGAATTTGCCTTTTTCTACTTCAAGCATTCTGACAAGTTTATGTGTACAGAATAGGAACAATATCCCTGATATACATCATGTTTTGTTACTTGGTGATGCACTAATATGCTACTTCCTAGAAGTGCTATTGGATATGTAAAATTCCTTAGCTGTTGCTAAAGCCGAGTTACACCTTTATTATTATAGTGATGAAAGGTCTGGAATCCAAGCCTTATGAGGAACAACTTAGAAAGCTGGGTATGGACTTTATCACATGGAGGACAGTTCAATCTTTAAAGAGATAATAAAGTGCAAATAAGCCACCCTGAAAATAAATAGTGTTTAATTGTGTGAATGAAAATCACACACAATTAGAATAAACGTGTAATAATGTGAAAAGTGAAAAAAAATCTGCTTTTGTGTTTCATACAAAAGCGAGAGAATTCCATATATGAAGTAGAAATGGTATACTCACACATGCGCAGAGGAATGCATAGTTAGTGTGTCACAGGAACCTACAACAAAAACAATAACAACAACCCCTATATACTTCTATACCAGACATCCCATAGCACCATTAAATGTTACCAGACAGGAAATTTTAGAAAGAGAAAGTGGAGAGGTTCATGTCTGCCTGGTATATTTCTCACCTGAGCAAAACAGGAAGTAAAAGTGGGCCCACAGAACCATGGGAAAACTGGAAAAACAAGTGAAAGGAGGATTATTGCGTGAATAAACCAAATTTGACTTTCACACTAGAGCAAATGCGTGATTATAGCAATATCACAAATGCATTTTCGCTAAAATCCCCAAAGTAAAAAGATCTGGGATAACACTACTTTCTGACTCCTTTAATGATGGGTTTTGTGTGACATCATGTGAAATCATTGCGCATAATTATGCATTTTTTCTGGATTTGTATGGGATAAACTATAGATTCCCCCCATGTGATAAAGTCCTATGTTTACCTTGGAGAAGGAAAGAGTGAGACATGACATGATAGCCATTTTAGTCATATTGAGGAGGGAACGGGCTTGTTTTCTGCTGCTCCAGAGACTAGGACCCGAAACAATGGATGCAAGCTGCAAGAAAAGAGATTCCACCTCAACATTAGGAGGAACTTGCTGACAGTAAAGGCTGTTTGACAGTAGAACACACTCCCTCGGAGAGTAGTGGAGTCTCCTTCCTTGGAGGTCTTTCAGCAGAGGCTGGATGGCCATCTGTAGGGGATGCTTTGATTGGGAGTTCCTGCATGGCAATGGTTGGACTGGATGGCCCTTGTGGTCTCTTCCAACTCTATGATTCTATGATTCTATGATAAATATCTGAATGGATGTCTTGTAGAAGACAGAGCTACCTTGTTTTTTGCTGCTCCAAGAATTAGGACACAAACCAATGGATTCAAATTAAAAGAAAAGAAATTCCACTTGAACATTCGGGGAGAGTTATTTACTGTAAGAGCTGTTCAACAGTGGAATAACCCAATGATGTAGACTTGAGTTGATTGACTTGGACTCAAATCACTTCAATTACTTGACTTGGCCTTGACTCAGCAATAAATGATGTACTGACTCAACTTGACTCAAGACTTGTATATTTTTAGGAACTGACTTGCTGGTCTAACTTCATCCAGAAGCAGAAAACACATTAGGCAGTGGGTTTGATGTGAGGCTTGAGGTCTACTCAGCAGCCTGACCCCACTGCACATTGGAGGAGCCTTCTAAAGCTTTTGAAAAGCTTTAGAAAGATCCTTCCACCTCAAGCCCATTGCCTAACACGTATGCTGTTCCCCTCCAAGAACATTTTTTACCTAACCTCATGGACATATTCTTGATTTTCGATATAAAATTCCACATCTCCACCCCTGCCATATACACATCACCACCACTTCTTCTTTCTGCTAAAGATGGTTCCCAGACTTCAGACTCAAGTTGAGACTTGACTTGAATGTATCTTGCGAGGATTTGAGAGTAAACTTGAGACTTGAAGGTAGAAACTTGAGACTTGACTTGAAACTTTGAGTAAAAGACTTACTGGAAGAAACTATTTCCGAGGGTAGAAGACTCTATCTTTAGTGATCTTTAAGCAGAAATTGGATGAGCATCTCTCAGGAGTGCTTTAGTTGTGTATCCCTGCACAGCAGTGGGTTGGACTAGATACCTGTGGTCTCTACCAACTATAAGATCCTATTATTCTATGATTACCTTTTGCTAGAGGCATTTGTTGTTGAAACACAAGTGCAACAATCACTGTGATTGCTCAGCAAAATTGGGGGGGTTGTTTAATAAGGAGTGAAGAAAATATGGTCTCTGGCTTGTGGACACTTGCTATTTTCACAGTGGGTAGGCTGTGATGCAGGTGCTTGTTCTTAATGAGGGTTAATTTGTCTCATATTTTAATTTGACAGAACCTGGCAATGTTGCATTTTTGGTCTTCAGAGATCCTCTTTATCTTTTCATATGTAAACCACAAGTCAGCATTTTATAATTTGGTTTGAAGTTACATATTTGATTTTGGTTGTAATCACATTGATAGAAATGGTACATTCATACAGAGTGCAGTCACTTTGACAGTGATATAAAATAAATTATATAATGTAAATATTTTTTGGGGAAAAAACACATTTAAATACATGCAGAAGTACTGAAAGAAATTTGTCTAAGGGGGGATGCAGACGAGGGCGTCGGAGACGCCCTGGTCCGGACCGCCGCCGGAGTTCAGCCTCCGGATGGCGGCGCATCCCCGGCGCATCTAAAAGGACCGCCAAAATAGCGATCCTTTTAGATTCTGCCGAAAGTGCGCCCTAACAGCTGCGGGCGCACTTTCGGCGGCTCAAAACGCCGCGGCGCGTTCGGCTGCCGCGGCGTGAGGGCAACCCGCAGTCGCCGGCCGTGCGGACAGCCGGCGCTTCCGGGTGCGCCCTCAGGAAGAGGAAGAGCCGCTGAACGTGCGGCGGCTCCTCCTCTTCCGGGCCTCGGAGACGGCGCAATTAGCCGTCTGCCGAGGCCCTTATTAGTGACCCTAGATGTTCACGAATGAATAGGTTTCACCTAGATTAAATCAGGAATAGTATTTCATTTATTTGAAAATGTTTGTTTCCTCACAACACACACACACACACACACACACACACACACACACACACAGAGACATTTCAAGTGACTTTCCACACCTCCAAACCAACTGAACTACAGCAGAGACAAGACTTGTACAAAATGTAGGCCTCTGACTCCAACACTGAGACTTTTTCTACCTCCTGTATGATTTTCAAACATCTTTTGCCTGATGAAGAAGCCAGTAGAGCTTTGAAAGCTTGTATTATGTGTCATGCATTTTTGCTGGCCAATAAAGGTATCACTCTTATGGATTTTAAACTTTGTTTTATTTCCATGCCTCTTTTACACTGAAGCTAATGTAGCTATGAATGTTATGCTTAACATCAGTATGCAAAGGGATCTTGCAGCAATTTGGAGGCTAAGGGCACTACCACATGAGGCTAAAAAGTGGAATTTTAACAGGACAAAAGCATCTGGTCAGCATTTATCAAATGACATTGTGTCCATCCCACTGTAGCTATGTTACAGTAGTGTACCTTTTCATTGACAGGTGAAATCCATCAATGAGCTCTCAATCCCACACAGTTCTGATGGTGTGAAAAGTCTCTTCACTTCATTTCTGGCATCACAACAGTCACATGTCAGGACAGGGCCTGATTCTCCTCCTTTCTCCCCCTCCTACTCACTATTCCAATGCCTGTTTTTTCAAAAAAAGTTTGCTGTTGGTGAAAATTTGCCTGCTTATGGTAAAATGATAAAATAAAACAATATGTTAATCATTTTGCCATAATTACACAAACTCAGAAAAATAAAAAAAATAAAAAACTCAAAGGCACAGAGTTAGCCTGCTTTGGAGTAGTGAGTGGAAGTGGGATGAGAATCTGGTCCCCTCTTGGTACCTGATGGCTGCAATGGCAGAACTGAAGTGAAGAGACTTATCACACTTGGGAGGCAGGTTTCCAAGCAATGCAGTTGTAAGAAAGGAGAAAGGTGTCATAACAAACATTTTCAAAGCAGTTACATTCCCATTTCCTTTCATCATGTGATTGCCATGAGACACAAGGCTGGTGTGATAATGTCTTATCTGAAAGAAGCTTGTAGCATGAGCCATCGTAGACTAGCGTGTACTTCATCAGATGCATGGAGTGAAGGGTCCATCTGAGGAAGCAGTCTCTGGTCAATGAAAACTCATGCTATCAGGTTCTCTCCTGCAGTTAGTCTCAAAGGTGTTACAAGATCCCGTTGCATACTGATTTTCCAGACTAACACAGCTGTGACTTTGAATGCTTAATAACAGGCTTTCATAACTTATTACCTCAGCCTTATTACTAAACCATGTCAACTCAAGCTTCTCCCATTCCTTTTTTCTCCCTGAATAGTCCTTTCACAATAATTTGATAGCAGGCTACTATTTCTTGGGCTAGCAGGCTACTATTTCATAAGTATTACTGCTTAAGTATCACTGTAGCCTCATCTGTATTATTACTTCATTTGAATCATAATGTGGGGAATAGATCGTAAGATTAAAGCTATGTTTAGGTCACAGTGAGATGTGATCTACTGGTATATCTGGACAACAACTGACAGAACCAGACCACCATTTCTCATAGGAGTCTCTGTTAATCCCTGTGAAAGCTACTTCACGCTCTGTTCCATGGGCTGAAGGTTCAAAACTCAGCATGGCACCACTAAAAAAGTGACTGGGGGTATAATGAGATGAAGTGAGGAAATGGTAGAATCATAGGATTGAAAGTAGTGCTCAGATCAGCTAGTTTCCAAATATTGACCAGCATCCCATCCCCCCACCTCCCATGCACATACCAGCTGTAACCAAAATCTTTGATATTGTGAAATCCAGTTGCTCAGGAAATATATATGCCAAATCAAAAAGAACTGACAAAAGACTTCTGCCATTCAGCTTAAACGTGGAATAATTTGAGGGGAAACATGCATATAATAAGGATTGATCTTAAGAGAGAAGTGGAAAAATAGGCCTTGCACACAGATTTTCCACAACTTCTCATTCATTGTCATGGGGGATTTATTCACTATTAGTCTACTGTATCCTTCATAGCCTATGAAATTGGATATTGCCTTTCATGTTGACTTTTCCCATCAAATATCTTCTCTTATGAATGCAATGCACATCTATACAGGCTTGGAAATCAATTCCGTCATTCTAAAATATTACTTCCATGTGGAAGACTTCTGCTGGAGGGAATCTAGTTCAATATCTTACCTTCTAATCATATAGATTGCCTCTTTACTTTCCTAATATCCTGAACATGCTGTAAGGTCATTTTTTCCCTCCTCACTGATGGAAAACAAGTAATGCCAAGGTGTTCACGGGAAAGTGGGAGAAAAAGCAAAACACCAGACAGACTTTTCTCAGTCAATGGGTTGATAGACCCGAGGCTGTCTCTTTGCCCTGCATCTGAAAACTCATGGTAAATAAAGTTCACCGCCCATGGTCAGTTTATAGAGCCTTTCTGTGGCAGTCAGAAAATTAATTGATAATCTCTATTCATTCTCTTTCTTCTTTCAGAATAGTAAAATGATTAGTGATGATAAATAACCAAATCCAGATGAGGAGATCCAGTAATTGGCTTGAGCAAATGCTTGACACAAACCCTGCTGTGCCACTAAATAAACTAAATGAAGTTCCAAGGTAGAAACCCATACTTCAAGCAGCATGTGCTACACAGTGCTTGACTGTCTCAGCAGGAAGGCAGCTCAGTGGTGTGGAAACCCCAGTTCAGTTGCTTACTTGCCACAGCAGATGTCTCAGGCCCAAAACTAATTTAACCAAAGAAATACTTGGACTGACTTGCAATCCAGACTTTCCCTCAGTTGCACCACACATGTGGCATACTATACCGATTTACCTAGTGGTTAAGTCTCAGTAAACATATGCAGGATCAAACTAGCATGGCCACATGGCTTGCTTTACAAGGGCTAATCCTCTCTTTCAAGGGCTACTGGAAGATAATAGAGTTGCCACAATGACAATTGAAAAGGGTTCTTGTATGACCACCAACATTCAAACACATGTTGCCAAGCAAACATCAGAGTGTGGTCAAGACAGCAAAATTTATTAATAAGGGAGAACAGGCAAGCCAGCCTGTTGCTTTTGCCTGATTCTAAAGGGAAGGCAAGACTCCACTCCTTATGTCTTGTTCTGTCCCATTCCTTTGCTCTTCCCTCCCCTCCCCTCCCCTCTGTTGAATTGAGTGCAAATTTGCAGAAAATGAAGTAAGATGAAGACAATGGGGGAAAGTGGGAGTAGAAAAAATGGGACATTTTAAAAGCTGCTAAACAAGTGGGTCAATAGATAACCAACCAGGACTTTCCCTACCAAACTGGGACAGTTGGGGGGTATGCCCTAGTTTAATAGTTTTGTAAAAGAGGAACCTGGTTGTTACCTGTTGAAATTCCCTCTTCTACAAATTCCAGCTCCATTGTTGGAGCCTTTTCCTGTTTCCAGTCTAGCAGGGTGGTTTTAACTAGGCTGACAATAACCTCCCAGAGGGCCTTCTCTGCCACCGCTCTTCTTATGCTGCCACTAAATACCCAATCTGCTGTGAAACTGTATTGGACATATTCTTTTTTTATTGTTTGTTATGTTTTTAAAATTGATTAGTTTAATACTTTTTTAAGGGTTGGGTGGGTTATGGTGTGATATTGCTGTTTCTACGCTGTGATGTTTTATGATTATAAGCTGCCCCGATTGCACTGCAGAGGGGCGGGATAGAAATAAAATTTATTATTATTATTATTATTATTATTATATGGGGTGTTTTAGTTATGTTTTTAACTTTTGTGTGTTTTTATGTTAATTTTAATACTGTTTTATCTAGATTAGTTTAATTGTTTTTAAATTTTTATTTTAAAGTCTTCTAAAATGTTTTTATCTTATGAGCCACCTTGGGTTCTTTTCTGGGAGAAAGGTGGCATAGAAATGAAATACTCACAGAAGGTAGTCTTCTATTTGAAGGAATCTCCTATTTGGAAGGCTATTGGATTTAACGATAAAGAGTTTGGAGTGTTAATCTGAAAAATACATTTATTGTATTACACATTATTTGCTGAAGTACCCATATTGATCCTGCTATTGTTGCTAGTGGTGTGACCCATTTTGTTATGTGTTCTTAACATGGTAGCATTTTCCTAATAGTTTTTTTTCAGCTTTAGAAAGCCAACCATACTTGAAGGATACACCCCAATGCAGCCGGCTACCTCTACATTAAAAAATGAATCTGATTTATTTTGTGTAGTGCAGTCTCGCTTTAGGCTCCAAGCATCTACGTGGGACATGCCTGGCTTTTTTAAAGGATACAAGCATTCCCAGAAGCACTAATGGTGGAATAGCTGTGAGTGCACTTAGTAGAGTGATAGTGCAGAAAGAGTAGTGGAGGTGGTTGACATTGCTGGTCTACCCTCCCCAAGCCCCACACAGTTGTGTGAATATGCATACAGCAGCAGTGGGCTTGGGGAGGGTGGAGCATCAGGGATGGCCACCACCAACCACTTCCTAAATATGGCTGCTGTATGCATAGTGGTGATTGTTCATTCCCCCTTCCTCTCATAGGAGTTTATCACATGGGAGTGATCCCGTGCAAAACGGGGGTTTAAATCGAAAAAATCTGCAAAAGCGGGTTGATTTTCACACAACATCAGGGTTAATGAGCATTTGTTGTTGTTAACTGCCCTCGAGTTGATCTCAACTCATGGTGACCCTATGGATGAGACATCTCCAAGAACCTCTGTCCTCCACTGTTCTGCTTAAAGTCTGCAGCCCCATACCCGTGACCTCCTTAATAGAGTCCATCCACCTAGATGTGGCTTCCCTCTCTTCCTACTTCCCTCCACCTTCCCCAGCATTATTGTTTTTTCCAAAGAGTCCTCTCTTGTCATGATGTGTCCGAAGTACGATAGCCTCAGTTTGCTCATCTTGGCTTCCAGGGAGGTTTCTAGTTTGATCTGCTCTAGGACCCACTTGTTTGTCCTTTTGGCTGTCAATGAGATCCTCAGCGCTCTGCTCCAGCACCAAATCTCAAATGAATTTATTTTCTTACTATCATCTTTCTTAACTGTCCAGCTCTCACATCCATATATGGTAATAGGGAACACAATGGATTGTATAATTCTAACTTTTGTGCTCAGTTGTATATCTTTGCATTTTAGAATCTTTCCTAGTTCTTTCATAGCCACCCTCCCCATTCTTAGTCTTCTTCTGATTTCCTGACTGCAGTCCCCATTTCTATCAATGTTTGATACCAGGTATAGGGATTCTTTTACTATTTCTATTTCTTCATTGTCTGGGTTGAACTTGTGAAGTTCCTCGGTGGTCATTATTTTTGTTTTCTTTATGTTCAACATTAAGCCTGCCTTTGCATTAATGAGCATCAATGCGACATTATCCTGAATGGAAAGTAGACAAAACCTGCTCCTTTTTACTTTAAAAAAATTCTGAAAATAAAAAGGAGTGGGTTTTGTCTACTTTCCATTCGAGTTAATTTCACATTAACCATGATATGTGTGAAAATCAATATGCTTTTGCAGTTTTTTTTCTGGCTTTTAAATCCTGTTTCTGCATTGGGTTTCTAAACTTTTCCCCCATGTGTTAAACTATGGGACAGCACTTTTAATGCACACGCAGTGGCACCAGGCTTTAGGAGAGGGCGACAGCCATGAGGCCTGGCCATTGCATACACATTCTTCATACTGTCCCCTCTGGGCAGCCTCCCAACTGCTCACAAGGCTGGGAGACAGCCTTGCCCTTGCCTTCGTTATATTTGTATTTTTTCCCATTTTCACGTGAGTGCTTTACCCTGATCCCTGCAAATGTGAAGGGCCAACTGTACAGTCAGTAACTGGCTATAAAGCTAATGTTGATTCAAACATATTTAGAAGACAAATACATTTAAGAATCTAGAGACAGTACCAACCCTGAGTTATATAATAATGTCCTATGCTTGGCTGTTTGGGGACTGAGACTAATAAAACCCTTGTGCTGTCTCAACTTAAGAGCAATTCAGTCATCAGTAGTGTTGGGTTGATGCCCACATGTTTTCCTTACCTGTGTGATGAAAGAGAGAGAGAAAGTGAAAAAGAACTCTTAAATGAAAGTGAGAAAGAACTCTTAAATATGTATAACTCTTAACCATCACTTTGGAAATAAATTGTCATCATCATTTGGTTTCCATATATTCTTGTTACTGATCAATGAGTCTCTGCAAATAAATGTTTATCTCCCACATTCTTCCTCTCTTTGTCCCACATCCTTCCTCTCTTTGTCCCCTTACCCAACATTGGCCTAACAAATTAAACAAAACAATCACCACTGTGTGTCCATATAGTCACAGTGTATTTTCTTAAGGCTTGTGATTCAGTTAACTAATGCTGACAGAAAATGCATCTTCTAGGCTCTGCTGCTGCCAGCACCATCCATTCTGGGGTGGATGCGCCAGGGCTCCATCCTGCAAAAGGCCCACTGGAACTAATCAAGTTGATACAACTGCAGAAGTACTTATCGGGTTGCACCCGTTGCAGTTTATTACTTCCCCTCTGATGAATTAATTGACAGAGTGGAGTACTTCTGTATGCACATGCATGCCCATATGTTTTTTTTTTGTTTTTTGTTTTTGGCTTGGTGGGTGCCAACACTTTTTCCCTTATAAGGGATGACATATGAGACAAGTGACAGTTGAAAATGGCAAGAACAGGTGTCTGATTACACATAATAGCATCCTTATTTACTGAGCCACATCTGAGCTTTTTACAAATTAGGGAGGTAAGGGGGGGGGGGGGAAGAGCAACAAGAAGTTGTAGGAGGTTACGGGTTACCCAGACAGACAGCTTTCAGAATGATGATGGTGGGTCTGGTAATTGTGACAAGACAATAGACTATGCTACATATTGTAACACTTACATGGTTATCTTTATTCATTTTCGGAATAAAAATACATTTTATGCTATTTTCCTATCCCCCCCCCCCCCCCCCAATTTAGATGTGCTGCTAGGAAACTCAATATTGGATAGAGAGAATTGTCCATTGCCTGCCAAGGTAACTTGATGCTGCCTTTAGGCTTTGACTTATCTATGGCTCCCACACCTCTTTTGTATCTGAAAACTGCTGCATATCAGTATTACATCCACCCACATTTAAATGAGTAGCCTTTCCAACAATAACAACAAAATCCCAACTGCTCACAAAACATTATCATTAATATGTCAGGTGGGCAGAGAGAGGGAGAGAGATAGAGAAAAATCCATAAATGGTACAGTAGGACTATGAAGAAATTTTATGATAGTAAAGAGTTTATAGCCTCAGGTACTGCTATGTGACAGATCCAACCAACTAACAACAGTACAGTCACTAGCAGAAGGTTTAAATGAGACAGATGGTTAGAGTCAATGAGGTTAGGTTGTCCCGTTATTTCACTTACCAGGAGAAACACTAAGCTAAGAGTTGAACCCCTGTGGCGTCTCCTTCTGTATCATCAATAAAATAAAATAAAATAAAATAGTGTTTTAGGGATAGTGTTTTATGTTATTAAGCAAATTCTGTATTCCTAGACATCCTGCATACTGTTATGGGACAACCTCAGGGTTCTGCATTTCCTTCTTATGGGTCCTTGTCAGCATTGAGAAAGAATGTGTTACATTATCACCCATTACTTAGAACTAGTAACAAGGGTGGACCATTGTTACTGCTCACTAAAAATGTCAAAAACAGACCAAACAAACAAATAGACCTGGAAATCCCTCCCCCAAGAATAAGAATGAGTGGAAGGTCTAGTGTTCCTTATTGTTACTGCAAACTGAACTCTAACATAGGGCATATCTACATGGGCCATTTACTCTGGTCCCTCCCTCATTTTCACAGTGCCCTGTCTACATGACTCAGATCCAAAGCCCCAATTCAAGTGTGGCCTGTCTTCATGTGGAGAGGCCAGTTTTGCACCAAATATGGGCCATCCCTTCCTTAAATTGAATTTTGAAAACTCACAATTTGCTCTTTAGAGCAATGCCAGGTGGCTGTTTACACATACGTCCCGCTGTGCCACCCAGTGCCATCACTGTTGGTGCATGTTACTCCCTCTGAGGTTACAACAAGGTGTCTAGTGACTGGATTGATGCCGGGTGCTTTGTTTTCAGCCTCAGAAGGAGTGACTCACACCAGTGGTGGGGGGTGGCTGGTGGCATAGTGAGACACAGAGGTAGACAGCCACTCGGCATCACTTCTGAGAGCAGCGCTAACAGAGGAAAGTTGGTACTGCCCATTCCCGAAACCTGAGGCTGTTGTCTGAATGTGCATGTGGCATTCTCAAGCTAGGGGGAGGGTAGAGGCTTTGGAAGGTTGGTTGCAAATTTGTGGATAATGAAATCTACAGATCTCAGATCTGTGAATGTGAGGGAGTGACTGTTATTTCTGCATCACTTTATTTGACCTGCTCACCCCCCCCCCAACTTTGTGTAGGAGAGTTTAGATACATTAGGTTTATGCACATTAGAGAACCTGAAGGGACTTGCTGTGGCTCCAGATATGGTGCATTTTTGGAAAGAATGGGAAGCACAAATGCCTTTTTTTGTTGTTGGTCATTGCTTTTCAGTTGATCTTGACTCATGGCAACCCTGTGAATGAGACATCTCCAAGGCCCCCTGTCCTCTACCTCCCTGCTCAGGTCCTGCAGGCTCCATGGTCTCTATGACTGAGTCTATCCATCTGGCATGTGGTCTTCCTCTCTTTCTACTTCCCTCCACCTTCCTCAGCATCAATGTCTTTTCTAATGAGTCCTGCCATCTCATGATGTGGCTGAAGTAGGTAAGCCTCAATTTAGTCATTTTGGCTTCCAGGAGAGTTCTGGCTTGATCTGTTCTAGAACCCATTTGTTTGTCTTTTTGGCTGTCCATGGGATCCTCAGCATTCTTCTTCAGTACCACATCTCAAATGAATTAATGTTCTTCCTAGCCACTTTCTTCACTGTCCAGCTCTCACAGCCATACATGGTAACAGGGAGTCCAATGGCTTGAATGATTCTAACTTTTGTATTCAGCTGTATATCTGTACACTTTAGGATTAAGGACAAATGTTTTATACTTCATGTTCTTTTGCATTTCTAGTCATACAGGTCCCACAGACACTAAAAGCATGTGGTGATTGGTGTGGATACATACTTAGCATAGTGCAGACTGGCTTTTAGCACACTAGTGCAACCAGACATAATTGAAGACATTATGGTGGCATGCAAAAAAGCCCAGTCTACATACCAACAATAGCCATACAACCTTCTCATTGCTTATGGTTGGAACTAGAATTCCACTGGACAGAGCATTTTTGAAGGCATGGAGTAGCTGACAATGAAGAGGTTGAGGTCAGAGATGATGAGAGAACAGAAAGTAGACATTTGTTAATTATTTCTTGCTCATTCCCATGCTGTTATGGTTCAGACCCCTACTATAATAGAAAAATAAAATAGTATTTTTTCATCTTCCCTGGAAGGATACACACAACCAGGTATCTTCATGTTTGAGAAGATGGGAAAATTTCTTTTCAGATGTGACTGAAGGGTGAAGGTAGACAGACATTTTGGCTTACGTCCAATTGTTAGCCACAAATGGAGTAAATCTATTTAAACAATGGGAAATTAGTTAATCAACACTTATGTAGGTTCCATTGATCCCATGGGTCTGCTCTAGCTGGAACCAATAAAAGGATTTAGGCCACTAAGTTTGATGGGAGCTGTTTTCTCTGTGCATACAGAATGAGCCACTGTAACTCAGCTGTTGGGGATACACATGGAGCATGAACATCTGAAATCAGTGGGTGCTTCCGGGTTGGATAGGCGAACCGTGAAGACGGAGGAAAGTGTTGCTCCGTAAGCTCGGCAAAGATATAGGGAGAAGAAGAACTTTACCAGGTGAATTTCCCCTCTGGTAAGAGGGGAGCGAAGGGGCTTTCTAATCCCCCCCTTGAAGACCGTGAGAGACATTCTGGAAGGCAAGGAAGCGGGGGAAAACAACAGAGAAGAGGAGGAAAGGAAGGGAAAAAGGAGGAAGATCATTACTAAAGCCGCCAATTCTTTGCCGTAGGCTACCACTTTATGGTATGGTTCGCCACCAATTTATTCTCATAAGCTTAGAGGAAAGCTTGGAAAGAAGCAGAGCTGTGGCTGTGAAGGTATGAATGTGAAAGACGATCTCAAACTTCGGGGAATATTTTTGTTATATGATTGAAGCTGAAGAGAGTTTGTAGACTCCCTCATACATAGAAAAGGTGAGGCGCGTCGCCTAAACTGGCTCAGCTGTGGAAGAAACGGGAGCAAGTTATGATATAAGCAGGAAGACGTAGCAGACCAGTTACTCTTACCTTGATGGTTCTATCTGGTTGTGGGATCGGTTGTTGGATGTCTCCCATGTAGATAAAAGTCAAAAGTTCGGCGTGTGACTATTGTATATAATATGGTAAGAAGTGGAGGACTCTGGGAATTGTAGTCCTTTGGGACCCGCCCTCGCCAGAGCTCTGGATGAAGAATTAGCATTTTGTGCTCCTTGTGCCCCGTCGGGGATAGAGTTATAGGAGGAAACAAGCGCAAATTGTGACATAAATAGGAGGATGTACCAGACCAGTTATTTTTAACTAACTGGTTCTATTTGACTGTGGGATCGATTTGTTTGTCTCCACTGCAGAGAAAGATCTGATAAGAAGTGAAGGACTCTGGGACTGGTAGTCTTCTGGGACTCGCCCTTCCCAAAGCTTAGGACAAAGAACCAGCGCTTTGGGCTCCTTTGCGTTCCTTTAGGGAAAGAGTCACAAGAGGAAATGAATGCAAATTATGATATAAGCAGGAGGAGGAAGCAGAGCAGTTACTTTTAACTAATTTGCTTTAGCGGTTTGTGGGGACTGTCTGCTGGATGCCTCCTTTGTAGACATAAGACCGGCGCGTAACTATTGTATATGAACTGATAAGGAGTGGAGAACTCTGGGACTTGTGGTCTTTCGGAAGTGGAGAACTCTGGGACTTGTGGTCTTTTGGAATCTGCCTTTATTGAAGCTTTGGATGAAGATTTAGTGCTTTGTGCTCCCTGCGGGACAGAGCTAAAGATATTAAGTTGATAACATATTGATATTTAAAAAGTAGGGAGTGAAGAACAGAGAGGAGAACTGAAAACTCCGGATTACCTGCTTTTGAGATTGCTCCAAAGGACATTATTGTTTATATAGTATATTAAAGCCCAGGCGATAGCGTGGTGAGGGGAACTCAGGGTTTGAAGGCTCTTTCTCTTTCCCTTGTGGTTTATCTTTCTTTCTTCTTCTTCTCTTCTTTTTCTTTTCTATTTTTCCCCCTTCTTATTCTTTTTTTTTTTTTTTTTTCTTTTCCTCTCCTTCTCTTCTGTCTGGTGTTGGTTAAGTGGATATTTAAAGGCATATTTAAGCTTATATAAAGAGGGAACTTAGTAGCCCTCAGAGACTGGCTGACATATATTGGATCATAAGTGTGGTATACAAACTAACACCTTTAATAATTGAACAATTGGGTTGCATCTGAATTATCTGAATAGTTGAGTAATTGGGTAATTGGGTTGCTGTAGTCAGGAAGGAGGATTTGATAGGATCCATTTGGATTATCATATCAGAATTAAATATGTCAACTGGCACAATGACATCAAGAAGTCAAACTTCAAAAGCCCAACCAACCCAACAAAGGAGGGCATCTACAGATCAAACAAAAGGGTTTGACCCTTACACTAATCTTTTGGAAGAAATTAAATTTATGAGATTAGATTTGAGTAAGGAAATACATGACTTGAGGCAGGACTTAACCGAATTTAAATCTGAAATAACTAATGAGTTAAGATCTGAAATGAAAAATGCGAGATCAGAAATGAAAGATATGAGGCATGCAATTGATAAAATTGCAGTGGAATTTAATAATATACGAGGACGTATGGTTAGTATTGAGAACAGACAGGAGAAAGTTGAAGAGAAAATAGATGGCTTGAGGGATCTGGCTAAAGATGTGGAAGGAGAAAAAGCTAAGGCCGATGCAAGGCAACGAGAAAGATCGGTCAAAATAAGAGGATTATTAGAAACGGAAGGTGAAAACTTGTATGAGATCTTATTACCAGCTTTAGCTCAGTATTTAGGGAAGCCAGAGCACTCTTTCGATCTCGAAATCGATAAGTTATTCAGACTTAATTCCAAGATAGCCCTGCAGAAAAAAATACCACGAGACATAGTGGTTAATTTTGTACGCAAACACACGAAGGAGCAATTATTGAGACTACAAAATGAGGTACCGTTGTTGGTTAATGGCACGGAGGTAAAAATCTTTAAAGATATAGCTCCGAGTGTGATGAGAAAGAGAAGGGAGTACCTTTTTCTGACACAGCAGCTGCAGAAATTTCAGATAGTTTATAGATGGCTAACTCCAGAAGGCCTGACCTTCTGGTTTAGGAAGACCAAAGTCGAATTAAGATCTGTGTCAGAGGCAAGGGAATTTTGGAGGCAATATAAGAAAGACTTCAAAGTAGAGGAAAGATTTGAGAGTAAGAAGGAGAGGAAAAGAACACAGAAGGAGGAAGGCAAGGGGGAATATAAAGATAAGGATGTATACAATCAGGAGAATACTAAGGACAAAGAATTGGAAAGACTTCTAGATGGAGAGAAAGGCATGAAAGAAAGATTAGATAAGACAGGGAAAACAAAAGTTAAAAAGATTCAAATCAAGACCAGCAATAAAGATCCTGATATAGGAGCTATAGCAATACAAGGAGTAAGGGTGGAAAGTTATGTTTCTCAGGAAGGGTTGGTATCTAAGGACATAGGTGAGGAAGATTCAGAAGAGGGTGAAGAAAGCCCACAGGAAGAGGAAGGATCTATTTCAGAAGATGAAATAGGGAGTGACAACTATTAAGAAGATTAAATTTATATCTTGGAACGTGAAGGGTTTGAACGGTCCAGCTAAAAGAAATCGAGTATTTTATCTTATTAAGAAGCAGAAATGTGATGTGTGTTGTCTCCAGGAGATAAAAATTAAGAAATCAGATACGAAATACTTAAAGCGGAGCGAATTAGGAACAGAATTTGTAGCTGTAACAGATAAAAGGAAAGGAGGAGTTGTTCTTTACGTTAAGAAGCAATTCAACCCCCAAGAAATTTTAAGGGATCCTAAGGGACATTATGTTGTAGTAGAAATGACATATCAAGGGAAAAAACTGATTATATTAGGGCTTTACTCACCAAATGAAAATAAAGGGAAATTTTATGCAGAAATTTGGAACAAATTGGCTTCTTTGAACATAGAGACATTTATTATGATGGGGGATTTCAACGGTGTTATAGATCCCCAGTTAGATCGTCTATCTACCAAACAGATTGTTTTTTTTATCAGTTTTAGGATCAGGTTAAGGAAGCAATAATTTCACTGCCAACAGTCTATTTGCATTGCACCCTTTCAAGCTACAGTCAGGATATTACTGTGACCCTGAAAATGAAAAAGAAAAAAAGAAGCAACCAGTACCTTAACAATCTGTTCCATTTTAAATTATATTTCCTCATTATAATACACAGATGTAATCATGTATGAATGTATGATTTGGCTGCATGAAGCTTATCAATGAGCTTACTATGAATGGGTCTTATAGTTAAAATGGCATAATATGTAATATTTGGTGCCTAACGATTATTGTTATATTCCTCCATGGATCATCATCCGCTGCAGTCATTTACTAGGTACCAACCAAGGGATTTGCATCATTAAAAACAACAACAACCAATAACACTAGTTTTATTAATAATAATATAATAATATAATTTATTTATATTTCCTGCCTCTCCCTACGGATCGAGGCGGGAGTACAAGGATAAAATGTACAAAATGTACAGTAATACAATCAATAAAGAAATAAAACATAACAATAAAACCACAACAGTAATAAAAGAACAGTAATAAACAATAAACCCAGCAGTAAAAACAATAAAATAACAGCAATAATTAAAACAATAATAAAATTGCAATACAAGTCTATGCCACGAGTGATGTAATCTTTTTTTCACCCGGGAGGTCCTTATAAGATGGTCATATCTAATCAGTTAGGGAGGTCAGGTGGATAGGCCCGCCGGAAAAGCTCCATCTTAAGTGCCTTCTTAAAGGCCTCTAGCGTGGAAATAAGATGAATCTCCTCCGGCAGGCCATTCCATAACTTGGGGGCTGCAGCCATGAATGATCTTTGGGAAGTAGATATTAATTTAGTTTTACAGTAGTTTAGTAAATTCTTCCCTGATGTTCTGAGGGTGCGGGACGGATTGTGTGGGGAGAGGCGTTCCTTCAAGTAACTCGGACCCAAGCCATGTAGGGCTTTATAGGTGATGACCAACACTTTGTATTGTGCCCGGAAGCTAATCGGCAGCCAGTGAAGAGCTTTTAATACTGGTGTAATGTGGTCCGCTCTAGATGTTCCGGCGACCAGTCTGGCATTTTGGACCAGTTGAAGCTTCCGAACTTGGTACAAAGGTAGCCCCATGTAGAGCGCGTTACAGAAGTCCAAACGAGAGATTACCAGTGCAAGTACTACTGCTTCAAGGTCCCTTCGGTCCAGATAGGGACGCAGTTGGCGAATCAGCCGAAGCTGATTCCAAGCACTCCTGGCCATCACATCTGCTTGAGATGACAACTGCAGGGATGAGTCCAGGAGTACTCCCAAACTGCGTACTTTGTCCTTTAGGGGAAGTGTGACCCCATCCAGGACTGGATGACAAAACTCCCTTCCCGGACCGGGGGTACCTATCGCTAGTACCTCTGTTTTCTCTGGATTCAGCTTGAGTTTGTTTTCCCTCATCCAGCCCATTACCGACACAAGGCAGGCATCCAGAGGAGAGACACCATCCTTAGTCACCGCAGCAGTCAGAGACATAGAGAAATAGAGTTGGGTGTCATCAGCATATTGATAACCCTGCGCCCCATATCTCCAGATGATCTCTCCCAGCGGCCTCATGTAAATGTTAAATAGCATGGGGGACAGTATTCCTTTATTCTGTTATAAAGTTATTCCTTTATAACAGAACTTCAATGCACAAGTTTGAATAGTACATGTAAATCAGACAGGCTACATATTATAATGTTCTTCACAGTATTCTTGACTAGCTCTCTTATTGAAATGATGCATCACTGAGGATATTCAGAATGTCACAGGATTGCATCATCCTTTGATATGAAGGTTTGGTGCACTTAGGCTGCATTTGCACTGCAGAAATAATGAGTTTGACACTGCTTTAACTGCCATGACTCAATGCTATGGAATTTTGGGAACTGTAGTTTGTAGTGGAACCAGAGCTCTCTGAGAAAGAAGGCTAAATATCTCAAAAACTATAAATCCCAAGATTCTATAGTATTGAGCTATGACAGTTAAAGGGTTGTCAAACTGGATTATTTTTGCTGTGCAGATGCAGCCTTAAGCTTGCAATTGCCACATTGCATTGCAAAAAGGATGTACAGTGAAACACATGTCATTACTTTCTGTAATTCCTGTTCCATTTAAAATGCTCTATTATGATATACAAATGAATAGTGAGTATAAATGTGAAGCATAATTGTGGTTCTTTTTTCCACTTAAACATTTTCATTTGAAGATCAGAATAACACAACTACATATATACAACCACCCATGCATTGTGCTTTATTCATATTATCATGAAACCAAAAGTATCCGTAGATGTTGGGAAAGACTCTCGATTGAAAGTTCACCAACAGTGATTGCAAACCCAAATGGTTAGTACCAAATAGAATAGACCCATTGAATCAATAACTGAATGGTGAGTCAACAGTCCCACTGACACATTGGATCTATTCTAGTTAGGAGTAAAAATAGGGTTTAAGCCAGTGGTGCAGGACTCAGCAATGAATTAGATACAAGCAAAATTATTGATGCATGTGGCTTCCACAGCATTTATTCTATATTACTGAAGCTTAGAGAAGTATCATAGAAAGTTTATGATCTGACAGGAGAAAGTCTGATGAGAGTCAGACAGTCAAGTTGCATTGCCAGAGTGCAAGCCATCTTTGGATTGTGCCTGTGTTGTTATTGTGTGCCTCCATGTTGTTTCTGTTGTATAACAACCCTGAGGCAAACTTATCACATGGTTTTCTTGGCAAGATTTCTTCAGATTAGGTTTGCCATTGCCTCCCTCTGAGGCTATAGTATTGAGGCTGAGATAGTGTGGCTTTGCCCAAAGGTCACTCAGTCAGTTTCCATGGCTGAGAGAGAAATCGAGCCTCAGTCTCCTGGAATCCTAGTCTAACATTCAAAATGCAACTGCACACTGGCTCTTGAATTGTAACAAGACAATAGACCATGCTACATATTGTAATACTTACATGGTTGTCTTTATTCGCCTTTGGAATTGTGCCCTATGACCTATGAATCTGTATATTAAAACCCTTTGGTGCAATAAATTTATTGGAGTAATAATTTTCTCAGTATATTTTAGCAGATTCATGAGGAGTGGGGTTAGTGTTAGGAAGCTGAGAAATAAGCAGAAACCTGGACAGATTCCTTATAAAATGTCCAGGGTTTTAGACAGTTTTCTGGAAAAAAATTACTGAAATGTTTTCTCAACTCCTTCTCTTTGTGCTTTGTGGTTAAGTACTTGAGAATTAATTAATGTCCACCTGTAGTTCCTATTTGGAAGTTATGCCCACCTTGCTAATGGAAAATATTAATCTGTCTTTGCAAGAATGGGATAAAAAAAGCTCAGTTAAAATTGTGGCAATGTTTCCTAAGGACAAATTTAGTTTATATTGTAGATGTTCTTGCATGAATAGATAACCAATTTTCTTTAATTATTCCACCTTTTTGGAAGTAAGGCTATAGGTTAGAACCTCTAGAGAGATAGAGGAATGTCAGGGGAGTGTATTAATTTCTAATATACTAATATATTAACTTATTTTTCTTTCTAATTGCCTGTTCAAAAGGTTTGAATATACACCTTTTTATTGTGTGTTATGACATGCAAGAATGAGACCTCATTCTCCTAGATGCCACAAAATGGAACAATAACCCAACCATTGTATAAAAAACTAATCATGAAATTCTCCAAGTGTGTTTTCACCATGCACACTAGTATGCATATTTTAACAGAGTAAAATGACAATTGTTGATCATTTCATATTGGACAAAGATAAGAGCAACTAAAATAACTGTAGAGACAGCCTAGTAGAAAATGGGAGAAAATGTTTACTTAGGTTTGTTTCAGTCCTTTGTAAGGTATGTTTCATGAAACATTTACTCCCCTTTCACTGCTCTGCTTAGCTGGTCTTGCCTTTTAAAGTATCAATAATTTTAATCTCCTTCCAAAGGTTACATCTGAAACAGCTGCATAGATGAGGAGGTGGCAGTCCCAGCAGGAGAACTAAACTTGAAAAAACAAAATTCTTTTTATTATAGCCAAATTTGAAAGGAAGAAATAGAGCAAGATCTATTGCCACAATCTAATCGATCTTTCCCCATGTGGACTTTGACAGGTATCCTTGATGTGAGAACATCTTCAAACATCCTTTTGAAAATTAGGTTAGAAAGCAACTGGGAGGTTTGGAAGTGCCTTAAAATGAAGAGGTTTTCTTCCCACTAAATCAAATACCACCGCTTAAATCCAACATTCTTGATTCGATATAAGATATTGAATCATCTTGCATCTTCAATATTTCTTGTTCTCTGGGACCAAAATGGCAACAGATATCTTTGCCCTCAAAAGTTGGTGATTTAAAGTGAGCTGCAAGAGATGTTCTTTTCAAAATATGAAAAGTATGGTCTTGCTTGGCCAATCAGTTTTGGATTTAGATAGTATGATTTAAGAAAATGCGAATGGATGTTAGTCCAGAGTGCTCTCCTCCTCTTCTTGTCATGCACCAATTTTTGTGCAAATACCCTGACCATGTTCCAACCAGGAACAAATATCCAGCCTGTGAAGACACACCCAACTAAAGGTGGTGGCAAATATGGGTGTGCAATGCCAGTACCCTGGTGAGATCAATCTCTAACCCAAAAAAGGCTCCAAAGCTGAGGGTAAAGTCCAAAAAGAGGGAAATTTATTAAAGAAAAACAAAAAAGGGTCTCTCCTCCCACGCTCTAATAGGCTTAAAATAAAAGGTACTTTACAGTTCAAGTTTTAATGATCTTCAATGTTGTCACCTCTCTGAGTTTGTTCCTGGATTGATCTCCTTCTCAATGAAGCTGGTGCAGGGTCTTTCAGCTTCTGGTGCTATTGTCTTCTTTGATGTTGATGTTTACTAGAATTAAATGCTACAGGTAACTACATGGGGAAGCAGACGAGGGCGTCCAAGACGCCCTGCGACGGTGCGCCGCGGGACTGGAGCAGTCGCACCGCGGCGCACCGTTGGCGCCTCTGAAAGGAGCGCAAAAATAGCGCTCCTTTCAGAAGTCAGTGAAAGTGCACCCTAAAAGCGTCGGGCGCACTTTCACTGACTTTTCCGCCGCAGCGCGGGCGGTCGCTGCGGCGGGAGGTTGTCCCCGGAGCGCCGGCCGTGCGGAGGGCCGGCGGCTCCGAGGACGACCTCGGGAGGAGGAAGGGGCGCCGCGCGTGTGGCTGCCCCTCCTCTTCCTTGCCTCGGAGATGGTTCAATAAGCCGTCTGCCGAGGCCCCAAGTTGGCTGAAGGTAAATAATTTGGCTGCAGGTGTAAGTTGGCTAAATGGTGTAAGAAATGCCCTTTCCCTCTGTCTGAGCTTGTTTTGCCACCAAACAGGTAAAGCCAAGCCTGTCTAAGAAAAACTAAAAATCCCAAGCTGAAGCACAGCTTGCTGGGAAGGGGCAAACCAAAAACTAGAAAAATGCAGGGGATTCCTACAGCTTCTCCCACAAACTAATACAGTGGAACATTCCTATGCTCAAACTGAACTGACAATGAAGGAAAATACAGGGGAGAATTTAAACAGTCCAGGCTGGACATCACACAGCCCATAGTCCAACCAGGGAACTGTGACTTAATATTAGGTAAACCAGGAAAATAAGCCAGGATGTGGTTGATATCACCCTGAGTGAGCTTCCTGTTTCCCAGCCAAATTGTGAAGAAGAACATCCATTCTATAAGGTTTTTATTTGTTCCTGTTGGCATCAGTTATGGTGGAAATCATATGTGGAGAAACATTGCTCAATGGGCAAATTGAGCTATACGAAAACTACAGTCCTGATCTTTCAAGATCTTAATAGGGCTGTTAACTACAGGAGGGCTCTCATTCATAGGGTCACCACAAGCCCAACTTGGGTCAATTAACAAACAAACAAACAAATAAATAAATAAATAAATAAAAATAAAAATAATAAAAAAAATTCTCAGTGGTTTCCTATCACCCAGATATTGGTCTTAGCCACTGAAATGAAAGGGAAGGCAGAAACCCATTGGTAATCCTATCTAGGATAGACATATTGAATCAACTGTTCAGTAATGAAACAACACTTATATACATTTCACTGATTTAATGAATTTATTGTAATTGGGACTAGCAATAGGATTCAGGCCAGATATAGTGAGACCCTCTTAGTGTTAAGAAATTGGTAATTTGATGGCTGGCCCTAGACACCTTATACTTAGTTACCAAAAAGCCTATGCTTGCTTATCCATTAAGCTTTT
This sequence comes from Phrynosoma blainvillii, assembly GCA_026167975.1. Lineage (NCBI taxonomy): Eukaryota > Metazoa > Chordata > Lepidosauria > Squamata > Phrynosomatidae > Phrynosoma > Phrynosoma blainvillii. The sequence goes on along the minus strand of JANUYF010000002.1, from coordinate 351,586,513 downwards.
GAAGGTTATATAATAAAGTGATCTTTTAAGTTACTCCCCATTCATTAGCCTGTTTTTAGACTTTAGGATGCTTTAGGTTTCTAAGGCCATACAGTATTATAAGACAACACCATTTATTTCAGAACATTGAATTTTGGGGAAAAAAAATGTAAAATAGACATTGAAAACTCACTATCCTGTTTAAGAAATTAGTTCACAGATACCACTAGCATTTTGTTAACAATTAGAGATCTATTTTTGTGACCCAACAATTTCCTGATAAGATAATTAAATAGTTTTGGTATCTTTGTCATAATAATCCTTTCACTTTTGCACACTTATCCATGTTGTAAAATTTAACTAACCTGAGCTGCATTCTGATTGAAATGTGCTCCACTTTTTTGTGGCTTTTAGGACTGTAATATCCTCCAATGCTTTGCAGTTTCATGCAGTTTAGGATGACATGTTCAGCTATTACAGGCTTTACTTCATTGCATGCACTAGGTGTAACTAAAATCATAAATCTCCTGAATGACAAAACATAAAATTTACATGCAAGATCTAATCTATCCTGTTCTGACTTATAAAAAAGGGGGTCACTAGTGGGTAGTAAATTAAGACTGTATAAAAGTTTTACCTGCAGGTGCTAAATCATTTGCTCATATCAGGCTTATAGGATTGTCTTTGTTAATAATTATAGTGCTGGTTGTCTGCTGTTGGGTTAGTAAAGAATAGGTGAGAAGGTCAATATTTGCCAAGCTGTTCTTCGCCTAAGTAATGGCTTTCCAGATCCTTGTGGATAACTATTGTCATCTCTGTGATTACACTGTTTTTCATTTGAATGGTATCCAAACACCAGGCAGTGAGCCAGTGTCATGCACCTTTAATATTGAGTCAATATGTGCCACAGCAAAGGGAAGGGAAAATCACATCTTACTCCAGCTGATTTGACTTTTGAGACATTTGCTCCAGTGGAATTAAATATTTGGCAAGAATTAGATTGCAAGGGCAATAAGAAAAGGTCAGATGGAGCATTGTAGAAAATTGGAAGCAAAGATGAAAGGAAAATGGTTTCCAGTATGGAATGTAGAAGTTCCTTTTCTTGGCAACTGTATTTGGCACCCAAAGCAACTTCACTTTTCAGCTCTTCAGAGACCTAAAATATGTAAGACTTTGAAGAGGTAGAAGGTAGGCTTTGGAGCACAGTCATATAACAGCCATAACTGTTACTGTGCACTGTGTTCAATGTAAGTTTGAGCCAAAATAGTTTCTCAATTTTGCCATCTTACTTGAGTGGTGGTGGAGAAATGGCATGGGAACTGGCATCAGAACCATCTGTGAAAGTGGTAACATATTAGACAGTACTTGTCACTGTGAGAGTGTTTCTTTTACTTGTTGACTGCTGTTTTTCTGTTTCTAATAGGGCACTATGATGGCTCTACATCATGCATTAGCAGAGTCTGCTGCAGTCATAGTGAAAGCTACAAGCAGTTGTTGCCCCATCAGGGAAACTGGACTTTGGGTGCATATTTGCAGATTGACTCTGGAAGTCCTAAATAAGGAAACCACTTTTTAATATCCCTTAAATTATTAAGTGTTGCTGATGTTGACTGCCTTCAAGTCAACTTCAACTTAGAGCAACCTATGAATGAGATACCTCCAATTCACCCCATCATCAACAGCCCTGCTCAGGTTTTGCAGACTAAGAGCAGTGCTTTCTTGATTGAGTTTATCCACCTGGAATGTGGTCTTCTTCTTTCTATCTTATTGTCTCTTCTAGTGAGTCATGTCTTCTCACAATATGGCCAAAGTATGACAGTCTCAGTTTAGTCATCTTCCCTTCTAGGGAGAGTTTAGGCTTGATTTGCTCTTGGACCCATTGATTCATCTTTTTGGCAGTCCACAGTATCTGTAGAACTCTGGGAGACCACGTTCTAATCCCTGCTCAGCATGGCAATGCACTGGGTGACCCTGGACCAGTCACACTGTGTTAGCCTCAGAGGAAGGAAGTGGCAAACTTGCTCTACAAAAATCTTGCTAAGAAAACCCCATGCTAGATTTACCTTAGAGTTGCCATAAGTCAGAAATGACTTAAAGGCACACAATAGCAAATAATCTGTGGTCATTATGTTTGTTTTCTTAATTTTCAATTGTAGACCTGCCTTTGCACTTTCTTCCATTTCATTCTTCAGTAGTAGGTCAAGCCTTTGGTATTTTCTGCTAGTATTATGGTATCATCTTCATATTGTAAATTGTTGATGTTGCTTTCTCAAATTTTCACACCTTTTTCCTTTGAGTCTAAGGGGGGGTTGCAGACTGCCAGAAATAGTGCAAATTGAGTCCACTTTTAGGGTTAGGGTTAGGGTTAGGGAATCATGGGAACTGTATTTTATTGTGGCACCAGAGCTCTCTGACAGAGAAGGCTCAATGTTTCAGAAAAAAAACCAATTCCCATGATTCCCTAGCACTAACCCTAACCCTAAAAGTGGACTCAGTTTGCACTATTTCTGGCAGTCTGCAATCTGCTTTATGTAAAATTCTGAGCTTGCATGGGAAATTAATGCAATGGGTCTGTGTTTACTGCAATCTACTGTGTACACCTTCTTAGAGATTAGAATATACATATTATTAATGCAGGGCTGTAATTAACTGTAATGCATGTCTGAAAGTCCTGGAATCCCATCTGATAGAGCACCATAGAGATAAGTGGATTGACCACTGCATCCCCCCAACATTCATGAGCTATGCCAATTGCAAACCAATCAATGTGCTCTAGCTGGAATGGAGTGTCCTGACCTGGATGGTCTTCCATCTACAATCAATGATACAGATCTAGACAAGATAAAGGAAGCATTCATAGTCCTGCACTAGCTGAAGGATTTATGGGAGGAAATTAGGGAAAAGATTTTGCTCCCAAATGAGTGAATCTCATTTGGTATGGATTGCTGATAGTTCTCAGTGTGAAGATAGCTTAGAAGTCAGTACAGGAAAAGAGACCCCCTACCCTGTCTGTAGGACCAATCTGCACATCCTGGTTCCCAGTCTGGCCCGTGGAAGTTCCTGCATCACCCAGTGGTGTCACAAGGGTTGGAGTCATTGGGTACGCTAACTCATGGTGTCAAACTCCTGCATTGACCTCCTCCTATACCATACCATGCCATACAAAATCCTTAGAATAGTTTTCTGTACTAATGTTACTTATAAATCTTAATTTCTGTATATCACTGAATGTAATGCTTATAATTGTGACATAATCGCCTGGCAAAATTAAAATTAGACTTTTAAATTACAATATCACACACATAGCCTAAATGCATTTACATTTCCCAGGTTCACTTCCCAGCTTGGCCATAAAACCCACTGGGTGACTTTGAACAAGTCACATGCCCTCAGTTTCAGGGGAAGGCAATGGAAAACTTCGTCCAAATAAATCTTGCCAAGAAAACCCCATTATGGCCTTAAGGTTGCCAGGTCAGAAACAACTTGAAGGCATACAGCAACAAAAAGGTTTCATGTAGTTATAGCAAAAATTTAGTAAGATGTGACGTTTTTAAAGAAAATTTTAAAAGAATTTTTTAAAACTGTAACCTCTCCTTTCTCCTTCCATCGAGTCTCACCCCACTCACACCATATCTTCTGCTGAGCTCCAGAGTTTTAAAGGGATGCAAGCAAATGCCACAGCCTATTTCTGCCAGGGGAGCAGTGATGTTCTTTAGGGTATCACCTGGTGCAGTCCACACCTCCTGCACCCACTAGTGATGCCCCTGGCATCACCAAGCCCTCTTCTTGAAGTCCCAGCCTCTGAGAAGAAACACAAGGCAGGAGAGAGATAAGGAAATGCCAGGGATTTCTACAGCTTGGGATGGGCATTGATACTTCTTTATCTATTTGTTTAACCCTTTTTTAATTTCTCCCCATTCTTGGATGGGCTATTTCTCCCCATTCTTGGAGAGTTTTTTGAAATTTTCATTTTGTATTTGCCTTGATAATTTATCCATTTGATTACATTTAGTAATTTCAATAACCATTCTTATATTAATAAATGTTTTTCCTTTTTTCCAATTCTTTGCATAAACCATTCTTGCAGCCATTATCATGTTTGTTACCACAACTTGAGTGGTTCTGAAATTGGAACCAGTTCTAGCTCAGAATAGAAGGTGGTGGCAGCAAGCAAAGAACATTTGGCTAGCCCTTGGAAGACAGCAAGTCCCAAAGCTATTGCTTTCCCTGTGGAACTAGCCTTGTCTTCTCTCTATGGAGATCAAATTGCAGTTCTCAAACAGTTCAAGAGCCAGCTAAGTCCTGATCTTCTGTGCCAAGTTAGGAGGGAGTAAAGCTGGCTTTCTATCCAGAGGACTTGCTGGAAAAGCTCCACTCACCCCTTCAGCTAGGAACATCTGGCATGGGCTGGCTGAGAGTGGGAATCTGGCCCATCACTCAAACCCACTCCCATATCTACCATCTGTAATGATTTGGCAGGGACAGTCCCCATTAATCTTCTGTCATCCAATGTTTTCAACTGCTTTTAAAATGTTCTGGTTTCTCTCTGCCATTTTTGTGCTTTGTCCTCAGCTTACTTCCATTGCTGCAGAGTGAGTTCAAAATGCAAAAGTAGTTCTCACTCAACTTAGTCAGAGGAGAGGAGAGTTAAGGGTTGACTCATGCTTTTCCCAGGAGGCTCAGGCAAAAGCAAACTGTAGTAGCCCCTCCTACCTTATTTATTCTTCCTCATTAGTAACTTTTGTCAGCTCGACCACACTCTTGATGTTCCTTGGCCCCATCTGTGAAATGTTGGTGGGTATGCTTACCAAAACATTCTTAATGTTAAAACTTTAAAAAAGTATTTCAACATCCACTCTTTAACTTTCACTATATCAGTGTCTTGCATATTAATAAACGGTAACTTCTATATCATTTCTGCCCTGGCAGTCAGAAGCTTTACATCAACCAAGACAGATGTTGCTTGTGGCATTTTATATAAAAAGAGTACAATAAAAATAACTTCATTGTGGCATTTTTAGAGGGAGAGAAAAAGAAAGTGGAAGAGAAAATATAATAGGCCTCAAAGAGTATAAAAGGAACTTGAGGCTCTTTTCAGAGATTGTGGATCTATACAGTTGCGCTTACCATTTGCCAGTTAAATTTACAGTACATCATAGTATTGTTGGTGCAATGTTTATGCACTTCAAATATCATACTGCCGCAGTTTTATGACCTCGCTGGAACAGGCTGATTAAAATTCACTTCAGCCTTCAAGTCTTGCTAAGTCACGGAGGCTATCCTGAGGTCAGGGAGGATTTTCTCAAATAGACAGAAGTCCAGTATTCCATGTCTGATTCCCTTGAAAGGTCTCCTCTTTGTTTTCCAACCAACTTTAGTTTATAATCCCATCAGGAAAACTTGAGTATGCCCAGTGTTGAAGCACAGAGACATGCACTCATACCAAACATGCTGTTGACCCCTCCTGTACTTTGCCCATAGATTTGTTTATAGTATTTTCCCAGTGAGGTTAGATATTGAATTGAGTTGTCGCTTTCCCTTTTCAGATTGCATTGAAATCCTGACAACAGGAGGTGGTTTCCTGCTGAGTTTGGGCTGCCCGTGTGAAAGGAAAGCAGGTGGTGAACCTGCTGTGAATTGGAGGAGATTGGCAAAGGATAGATTATAGTGTTTTATCACAGTGAAGGAGGATTCTCTCCCCCACCTTTCTTTCAGAAGCAGAGAAAAATAACATATGAAGCCAAATTCAGTGTGCTCTTTTCTTAGGCTCACAATTTTCCTTAAATTACACCATGTAGGGAGATGAACACAAGCCAAGTGATCTGGATTTTAAGGCCAAAATAACGTGGTGCTTAATGGGTTGTTGTGCATTGTAGCCCAGTACGGGAAACCAGTTTAGCAAATATTGGTTTTATTTATCTGTATTTTATTTATTACACTGAATTTCCTGTAAAAGATAAATGATGCTCTGCATATAGTCACTGAGTCATGCATTACCTATTTCACACATAATTTCAGGTGTAGGAATCCTTTGGACACCAGCAAAAATTCTGGCTGAGTGTGTTCTGAATTGGAGGGATTTAAAATGCTGGTCAGCTTCACCAGAAAGACAGCATATTGTTCAAATGCCAAATATCCATTCTGAACAGAACTATCCATAAGCATGAGGCTTCTGGAGTACAAATTGTGTCTACCCTACAGATTCATCAGGAAGTGCAGGCCAAGACAAGACTAGTGAACCTCAGGGTAAGAATGGAGTCCTCACACATTCCTATTTTCAGAAGGCTCTTCCTGAGTCCTTCTGACTGCATCTCTCACATACAACTACAGTTGTCCCTCCTACTTTGTGGACTTCCAGTTTGTGGTCTTGAATTTCCACAGACAGGAAGCCAGGAGGGACAAAATGGTACATGCGCCCATGGCCATTATATCCAATGGGGCTTGGATATTTGCAGTTTTCCCGATTCGTGGGGGGTGGATGGGTCTGAAACAGATCCGCTGTGAATAGGGAGGGATGACTGTACTCACTTCCTGGCTCTCATATGACTTTGTTCCAGCTCCAACTCTTCATCCTTCAAAGATTGTACACTGGCTGATAGTCCATTGGTCTAGACTTATGTGCTCATATGAGGAGATGAAAAATTCACTCAGTGGCCACCATCCTGCTAGTGACATGTTGTTGTTGTGTGCCTTCAAGTTGTTTCCAGTTTATGGTGATTCTAGGATGAATCTATTGTAGGGTTTTCTTGGCATGTTTTGTTCTGAAGAGGTTTGCCATTGCTTTCCTCTGAGGCTAAGAAAGTGTGACTTGCCCAAGTTACCAAGTGAGTTTCCATGGCCAAACAAGGATTCAAACCCTGGCCTCCAGTCATAGAACCAGTGCTCAAATCTAGCTGCTCTGCTAGATGAGTATAATTCCACCTTACATTTCTCCATCTATCTATCTTTCTATCTATCTTTCTATCTATCTATCTATCTATCTATCTGCTCATTGCAGAGGTTAATATTTCCTTCTTCCACAATGACCAAAATATCTACCCAAGGACTCACCATGTTGTTGAAGTAGTCACTACTAATGGTCATTCCATCACTGGTGGAAAAAGAGGGCATTGGAGAAGTGTTTGGCTGCGTTCTCATAACCAGATGTAGACCAATGGCATTATCTATTGGAACCTCTGGAGAACCTCAGCAGATCTTAGTGGACAATCTGTGTCTGGTTAAGGGAACATAGCCAGGCCCTTCTCTGATGGCCCTTGCTCTATATCAGCAGTGGAATGGGTTGGGGGGTACCACTGAAGTGACACCATGAGTCCTTGGATGGTGACAGAGAAGCTATAGTGGAGTGCATTTGAAACACTTACACGCTGTGTAACCATAAGAGATCTTGTACTCTTAATCTTATTTATTAATTTAATAAATAATGTTCACCTGGCATGGGACTCAAGGTGGCTTACAACATATTAAAACAAGGTACTTCTAAAATTATACAGAAGTGAAAAACAATTAACAAACATATTTAGGGGAAGGATATCTTGTTTTTAATTTGTAAACCGCTCGGATTGGGTAACCATTGGGCGGTATAGAAATAAATTTTATTATTATTATTATTATTATTATTATTAAAAGCAAAAAGTTCAAATAGTTTAAAACACATTTAAAATACAGTAAATAAAAGATGAATGCACAATACACCACATGAAAAGATTCTTCTTCCACATGAGTTAAGAGCCAGCAAGCCTCTCTAAATAAAGCAAAAGCCCAAACTTACCAGTAAGTCTATTTGTGGCTGTATTGCACCTCAGCGAAGCAAGGAGGGGGTTGCCATTCTGAGCGCAAAGATTCCTTTCTGCTTCCAGAGACCTGTGCAGCTTTTACAGGCTTTGGAGAAAATCAATAAATCAGAGGTTGGGATGGGGGAGGATTGCCCACCACCAGATGTGACATGGAAGGTTTTAATCCAGTCTGGTGGAGGGATAAACATTCAATCTCCTGCCATCTCTCTTGGTACTTAAGCTGAATGCCTTCTCATCCACCTATTTGCTCTCAGTGTTATTGGGATTTTGTTGTGTTTTAAAGTCAGCCCTTCATATCCATGAATTCTTTATCCAAGGATTCCACAATCCACAGCTTCAAAAAAATAAAAAAAGATAAACTCTAAAAAAATAAACCTTGATTTTGCCATTTGATAAAATCATAGAATCATAGAATCATAGAGTTGGAAGAGACCACAAGGGCCATCCAGTCCAACCCCCTGCCATGCAGGAACTCCCAATCAAAGCATCCCTGACAGATGGCCATCCAGCCTCTGCTTAAAGACCTCCAAGGAAGGAGACTCCACTACTCTCCGAGGGAGTGTGTTCCACTGTCAAACCACCCTTACTGTCAGGAAGTTCCTCCTAATGTTGAGGTGGAATCTCTTTTCTTGCAGCTTGCATCCATTGTTTCGGGTCCTAGTCTCTGGAGCAGCAGCAAACAAGCTTGTTCCCTCCTCAATATGACATCCCTTCAAATATTTAAACACGGCTATCATATCACCTCTCAACCTTCTCTTCCCCAGGCTAAACATCTCCAGCTCCCTAAGTCGTTCCTCATAGGGCTTGGTTTCCAGACCCTTCACCATTTTAGTTGCCCTCCTTTGGACACGCTCCAGTTTCTCCACATCTTTTTTGAATTGTGGTGCCCAGAACTGGACACAGTATTCCAGGTGAGGCCGGACCAAAGCAGAATAGAGTGGCACTATTACTTCTCTTGATCTAGACGCTATACTTCTACTGATGCATCCTAAAATTGCATTGGCCTTTTTAGCTGCTGCATCGCACTGTTGACTCATGTTCAACCTGTGGTCCACCTGGATTCCTAGATCCTTTTCACAAGTAGTCTCATTCAGCCAGGTGTCCCCCATTGTATATCTGTACTTTTTGTTTTTCCGCCCTAAGTGCAGTACCTTACATTTCTCCGTGTTGGATTTCATTTTGTTAGCTTTGGCCCAACTTTCTTGTCTGTTCAAGTCATTTTGAATTTTGATTCTGTCCTCTGGGGTATTAGCTATGATATGAGGGACACCATTTTGCTATGCCATTGTATATAATGTGACTTGAACATCCATGGATTTTGGTATCCATGGGGGTTCCTGGAACCAAATCCAGTGGATACTAAGGGCCCATTGTATTTTGAACATCACAACTTTTTAGAGGATGGTGTAGCACGGGACAAGATCCAGTTCTGGGAGGAATGGCAGCTACAGCATCCCCTTGGTGTGCAGACATGGGAGGTCAGGTATACCTTGGGTACTAAGGACTATCTTTGCTCTCAAATGACAGGGAACCACACAGAGGCTGTGCACTCACATGGATTCCAACCTGTCATCCCAAGTGTACCTTCCCCGGCAGGCAGGCTGGAGAGAGATGCTTATCAAATGACAGATCAGTGATTTGATTCATGGATCTATACATCATGCCAACAATACTCAGATATATCCAATAGAGCTGTGGCCATTTTTTCTCCAGCTCTGGTAGAGTGTGTTTTTTTGCGATTTCTCCATTGTGCCAGCATATCAATGTTTGGCTTGCAAAAGATCTTTGCCTGCCAGGAGAAAGAGAACAAAGAGAACAAAGAGGGGGCTCAACTTGACCTCATGTGGGAGAGAGTTCCACAGCTTGAGGACAAGCCACTGAGAAAGCTGTCCTCCCATGTCATCACCCAAGGCACCTGTGATAGTGACAGGACCTTTGTAAGCTGCTTTGAATCCCTTGTTGAAAGAATGGTGGCAATAAAAAAAAAAAATAAGATTGGACCAAGAAAAAGCCCTCTCCTGAAGATCTTAAGACTTGTGGTAGATACCGTCTTACCTTCATTTGGATCCCCTCCACAATTAAAGCAGAGGACTTCCAATCTCACAGTGGCATAACTATTAACTGCTCAGATGATAGGTGAATTTTTTTTATTATTTTGTATATGACAAGGTAATCATGTCTGTTGACTTAAAGGTACATAATAACAACAACAGTTCTCTTCAGGGATCTGAGGAGTAGACCAAGTCTTTGAAAACTTATGCTACAACTTCTTTTGAGCAGTTAGTGTCAAAGGGGCTACAAGATCCCTTTGGAAAAGAAGATAAATGTATAGCACAACCCATTAAAAGTCCCTTCAGCAATAATATTTTTAAGAAAGAAAGAAAGAAAGAATGAAAGAAAGAAAGAAAGAAAGAAAGAAAGAAAGAAAGAAAGAAAGAAAGAAATCATTATTAGGTCTTGTACTTTATTGGTACTTCTTGACAAACAGAGCTGAAGTCAAGACAGGACTGAAACCTATTCAGTATCTCTTCGCTAAGCAATTTAATTCTAGCTTCAGTGCCACCAGCCCTCAACCTCCAGGCTATTTTGCACTACACAATTACAGCAGGTTGATACCACTTTAATTACCACCCTAATTACCTTTAAGTACCATTCCATCTTCAGAGCTGCAGTTCAGGGAGGAAAAGTTGGAATTCTCTGCTAGAGATCTCTAGTACCACCCCAAACTAAAAATCCCAGGGTTTCATAGAATTCACTCATGGCAGTTAAAGTGGTATTCAGTTGCTGCAAACGTGGAGTGTGAAAGCCAGTGCAATGTGCAACGTGCCAACACCAAGATTCAGGGGATATTCCTTTCTGCCCACATCTCCCCACTCTGTTCATGGCAGCTGGAAGAATCTTTGTTCCTCTCTTCTGGCAACTAACCAGGTCTCCCTTGAGAAGCTTGCAGAAAGAGCTGTAAAACCAGCCAGGCTGCTGTAAGGTTGGCAGAAACCCCACGAGCTCTATTTTGGTTTTGGCTGTTGTGTTTTAAATAGACTAGTATTAGTGTTTTGCCTGGGCCTTTGTACCCACTGGCACCATTAAAACAAATGATCTGTCAGCATTTTAGGGGGAGAAAAGTGTGTTAATTTCAGGCATTTACAACTGGGCAATAAAAAGTGCTCAAAGCTGGAATATGAAATACAAGACCTTCTTGTGGAAGTTAATATTCATACTCATATTATTTTTTTCCTCTTCCAGCAAAACTACTGCTTGTCACTTAGAAAGCTATTTCAGCTTTCCTGGTGAGGGGACAGTGTTAGAGACAAGAGACACACACAAACACACACACACAGAACAGGTTGTGTTTGCATTTAACCCCCTCTTCTGCCTGAAACAGGCATTTCCCCAATTTTATACTTCTTGATGAACTCAGTAAGGGAGAGCCAACCTTCTTAAGACTGTTGAGAAGGTTGACATTAACTTAGCAAACTAGGACATTCCAAATCACTTCTGGTACTCTCCTACTTACTTTTCATCTTGTTGCCAGTTTCTGTGAGTAAGGTGGGCTACAACTTTAATTAATAAATATTTTAATTGAATGTGTTATTGCACCGGATTAGATGGCACAAGAACATCCCCAATATTGTGTATTTATACAGCAAATTTTCATCCAAGGATGACATTCCTTTAAAAACCAAGGGACATGGATTTGGTTCCAGTACACTGAATTAATAATGCTTCCTTTAATAATTAATAATATTCCATAATAGTCCTTTATGTATAGTGGGGGGAGGGAATGGTTTCAGAACAGCAGAGGGCAATCTATTAACCAGAGAAAACTCTTGCAAATTTGTCATTACATGTATACTTTTATTTCTGCAACAAAGTGGGCCATAAAGTGAAATAATAAAAGAAAATGAAGCTGGATTGTTTCACAGAATTCACAGACCAGTATAAAGAGCCTGGATGGAAAACATCTACCTTTAAGGTATGCCCTTACTCATTAAATTTATTGGTACCTGTTTAGAGTGACAGGGAAATCTTGCTTAGCAGCCTATGAAGTCATAAAACTATTGACAGATTGGATAAAGGCAAAGGTCTAGCTAGGGTGACATTTTGTGCATACCGTGCCCAAGCAGGCACCTTAATGAAACCCACAAATCCCAGTCCCCGCTTACCACAGGACCTCTGTTTGCACCTTGTGGGTGGCTGGGGAAAAGCAGCATGGAATGTTCTTGAGATGGCATCTCCAGTCAGACACAGGCATAGTGGCGATGCCCAGAACCAATTGGTGGTGGGTCTGGTCTCCTGGATAGAGGGACTTGGGTGAAACAGATAGCTATTTTGCCTGCCCCAAAGCATTTAAGCCAGGCTGAACTCACTCTGGTTTCTTTTCTTTAAGATTTTCCCTATGCACTATTTCCTTCTTGTTGTTGAGTGCCTTCAAGTCATTTCCGACTTATGGCGACTCTAAGACAAGCCAATCATGGGGTTTTCTTGATAAAATTTGTTCAGAGGGGGTTTGCCTTTGCTGGCCTCTGAGGTAGAGAGAATGTGACTTGCCCAAGGTTACCCAGTAAGTTTCCATGGCTGAACAGGGATTTGAACCCTGGTCTCCCATTTTCATAGTTCGGCACTCAAACCAGTATGACATGCTGACTCTCTCCACTGTTCCCTGTATGTTGTGTTATCTTTATTGCCATTGGATATGGCTGAACATGAGTTAACAGAACAGAAAGTAATTTTTTATCCTCGAGCAATATTTCTTTCACAACTTTATTTGTTCTTGTCAGGACCCAGTTCTGTGGAAGTAGGTAGTCATATCTATTCCTAAAAAAAAAAAAAAAAAGGGGGGGGGGACAGAGCCAATAAGGCACACAGGAGCATGGGATTCTAGATATTGGTACAGCCAAGGGGCTACTGGGCTTCCCTGTCTCCACTTTCTCCCCATCATGCCTCTGAGATGTCTCCAATCTCTCTCTCTCTCCCCACTACCAGCCACTCAAACTCTCAGGCATAGTAACCTGTACTCCCTTGTCCCATACCCTTGATCATTTTTGTTGCCTTTTTTGCACCTTTTCTAACAATACACAATCCTTCTTGAGATGTGATGACCAGAACTAAACAGTCCTATTTATTGATTGATTTGATTTGATTTGATTTATATTCCTCCTTTCTCCCCAGAGGGGACCCAAGGCAGTTCACAAATAAAATTCTAAAAACATATTACAATAAAATAGTTAATCGCATCTAAAAACAATATAAAATTACAAACATTAAAACCACACTAAAACCATGATACCCACCCTATATAAGAAATAGCCTAGCCACCCCATGATTATACATTAAATGTCTGCTTGAATAAAGCCGTTTTTGCTTGCTGATGAAAGGCAAGTAAGGAGGGAGCCAGCCTTGCTTCTTGTGGAAGGGCATTCCAGAGGGCAGGAGCAGCCACTGAGATTCATGTCCTCACCAGGCAAGCCTGTGATGGTGGCAGAACTGAAAGAAAGCCTTCTCCCAAAGATCTTAGGGCTCTAGCAGGTTTATACGGGGAGATGCAGTCTCTCAAATAATCAATACCTAAGCCATGTAGGGCTTTATAAGTCATAACCAGCACTCTGAATTGTGCCGGAAAACAAACCAGGAGCCAGTGAAGCTGTTTCAGCAAGGGAGTTAGGTGGTCCCTACAACTGGCCCCAATCAGCATCCTGGTTGCAGCTTTTTGCACACGCTGAAGTTTCTGAACAGTTCCAAAGGCAGTCCCACATAGAGTGTGTTGCAGTAGTCCAAACGGAATGTAATCAAAGCATGTGTCACTGTAGCCAGATCTGACATCTCAATGAATGGGTGCAGCTGGCACACAATTTTTATCTGTGCAAATGTACTCCTGGCCACTGCTGAAACCTGGGCATCCAGGATCAGAGTGCACGAGCATTCCCAAGCTGCAAGCCTGAGATTTCAAGGGGAGTGTAACCCCATCCAGCACAGGCAATGTCCCTATTCCCTGATCTGCCTTCCGATTAACCAGGAGCATGTCTGTCTTGTCTGTATTAAGTTTCAATTTGTTTGCCCTCATCCAGTCCATTACTGACTGCAGACATTGGTTCAGTACCAAGATAGCTTCCTTGGAGTCAGATGGGAAGGAGAGATAGAGTTGGGTGTCATTCTCATACTGGTGACACCTCACCCTAAAACTCTGGATGACCTCTCCCAGCAGTTTCATGTAGACGTTGAATAATATGGGGGACAAAACCAAACCCTGTGGGACTCCATAGGCCAGCAGCCAAGGAGTCAAACAGGAGTCCCCCAACACCACCTTTTGAGTTTGCCCCTCCAAGAAAGACCAGAACCAATGCATGACAGTGCCCCAAAGTCCCATCCCAGAAAGTCAGCCCAGAAGGATACCATGGTTGATGGTATCGAAAGCCACTGAGAGATCCAGCAGGACCTACAGGGGTGCACTGCCCCTGTCCAGCTCCCTGCATAGATCATCCACCAAGGAGACCAGAGTTGTCTCTGTCCCATAGCCAGGTCTGAAGCCAGATTGAAATGGATCTAGATCAGGGGTCGGCAACCTACGGCCCATGGGCCAGCCCCAGCCCCGTGAGGCCTTTGGACCGGCCCTAGCCTGGTCTTGCCGCTGCCGCTGCCACCACCGCCATGTGTGAGTTGTGGCCACCATTTTGTTTTCCAAAATGGCGGCTGCGGCTCGTTCGCGCATGCACTGGAGTACTGTGTATGCGCAAACGAGTCGCGGCTGCCATTTTGGAAAACAAAACAAAACGCCGGAAGTACTGTGCATGCATGAGCGAGCGTGTGCGCGCGGCACCATTTCCCCCCCTCGGCCCATGGAAGACCAGCGGACTGGCCCAAGGTAGGTAAAAGTTGCCTACCCCTGATCTAGATAATCCATTTCATCCAGAAACCCATGGAGCTGGGAAGCCACCACTTGCTCCAGAACCTTGCCCAAGAATAGCATATTAGAGACTGGCCAGTAGTTCTCCAGGATGGCAGGATCCAGGGAGGTCTTTTTCAGGCCAGTAATGGCCTCACCACAGCCTCCTTTAGACAGGATGGAAATCTTCCTTACTGGAATGAAGCAACTCAAGTACCTGCAGGGGATATGTTCCCAGACATACCATGGAAATGCAAAACTGAAGATAAATGACTTCTGGAGAAGGCTGACTACAGAATCACACTAGAGGACCTAGACATTCCTAGAGAGAAAATCTATCTAAACATTTCTAGGTCCTCCAGCATGACCGTAGGACACATACCATAGAATTGCGCTGAAGGACTTAGAAAATACCTAGAGAGAACTTTTTTCAAAACATGAGTAAGCAAAACTGTGGGGACTGATCCCTTGGATATGGGGGATGCACTGTGGACAGTTTTCCAAGTGTAGGTACACCATAGAGTTGTATAAAAAGTTATATTATTAGCAATTTTATTTCCAATCACAACCACTGTACACTAGGTGAGAGTTTTCACTGAGTTGTGCACTACAACCACCAAATCCCTATCCATTCATCAGCAGCTCAGATTCCATGAATAGGAATGTGAATAAAAATACAATAAAAACCCCAAACAACTTCAAAGCTTAAAATATAATTAAATTAGAAACACAATTTACAGGACATTGATAATATAGACTGTATATAGTCATGTATATGTCTAGAAATTTTAGTCAAAAAATCAACCCCCCAAAACCTGGGTCAACTTATCCAGGGGTCAATGTATCTTAACTCTTATCAAAAAAAGAGCCATCCCCTTCTCTGAGTAGAGTGGCAAAAGGTGAGACCTTAATCCATTCTGGGAGAACCTAAAAGAAGCACTGACCATCTCTACTCGTTCCATTGCATTGCTGCTTCTGGCATTTTTCAATGTCTGGGTGGGAAAATAGCAGTGTGCTTTGGCATCGTTTTCCTTTCCTTCATCCTTTATATCCTTTGTGATATGTCCCTAAATTTTACCCTCAACTTATACATGGGTTATATCAAAATCCATAATTTTGTTCCCCAAACTTGCTCTTGACTTATAGTCAAGTATATATGGTGTATATATATATATATATATGTATGTGTGTGTGTGTGTGTGTGTGTGTATATATATGAGAGAGAGAGAGAGAGAGAGAGAGAGAAAGAATATACAGCACCTATTAGGTTAAAAAGCATATTCCTCAGACTCTTCACTTCATTGTACGGCACTTGCAGGAATGGGAACTGAATGGAATGGAATGGCATGGAATGGAATGAGTCAAGAATGCAAGTTACCGCACAGAAAAATGCCGCTGATGCCACCGGGAGTCCCCAAGCCATTCTTCAAAATTGGCTGCCAGGGATGGCTGGGGAACTGCTTGGGGACTCCTGGCGGCATCAGCGGCATTCTCCTGTGAGGTAACTTGCATTCTTGCCCCGTTCTGTGCCATTCCATTCCATTCCTGTTCCTGTAAGTGCTGTGCAATAAGCTTACCTATTTGGTTGTCAAAAGCTTCCATGAATTAAGTGGTTGGTCCTTATTTTTTTTATGTCTAAACATGCTCAGCTATACATAACTCATTTTAATCTAATGTAATATTGGCCCAATTAATTAACTTTTCTAACTATAATGGCAGTCAGTATTGTCTTGCTGTTTTATGCAGTAACTTATTTACTTACTAATTGCAAAGTACTTTAACCAATTTGGATGACTCTGGAGAATGTTTTTTTTTTTTTTGGCTTTTTGGGGTTATTTTTATTTTTTGTAATTGTATAAAACTTAATTGTAAACAAACAAAAAAAATCATTCAAAAAGCCTGCCTGAATTTCTTTACAGAACTAAATAAAAAAATAAGACAACACAACTATGATCAAATTATAATAGTCGGTGATTGGAATGCGGTGGTGAATCCGTTAGAAGATAGATCTGGTCAAAAAAATAGAAGGAAAAATCAGGGGAAATTACCAAGAACTGCATGTAATCTACTAAGGGAACATAATTTAATAGATATATGGAGATTACAAAATAAAACAAATAGAGATTATACTTATTTTTCTAATAGATTTGATACATGGTCGAGAATTGATATGTTTTTTATATCTGCTTCAATAAGTAAAGAAGTAGTAAAAAGTAAGATATTACCTATGGGTATGTCAGACCACTCACCAATAACACTATTAATGTCCAGAAAGAAAAAAGAGTATAGTTGGCGTTTAAAAGAAACATTGTTAGCTGATGAAGAAATTGTAAAAAAAATGAAGAAAGATCTCTCAAGGTATTTTATGGAAAATACAAATGAAGAAACACCAACACATGTTGTTTGGGATGCAAGTAAAGCAGTGGCAAGAGGTCTTTTGATACAGCAGGAAAAAAGGAAAAAAAGATTAAAAGAACAAAAAGAAAAAGATTTATTAAATAAATTAATGGAAATAGAAAAAAAACATAAAAACAATCCTAAAAATGAAGAATTGAATAAAGAAAGACAAAGAATAAGAAATCTAATAACCCAGATATCAATTAGTGAAATAGATAACAAAATCAAATATGTAAAATTCTATCACTTTGAAAATGCAAACAAAGTGGGTAAATGGCTAGCTAGAAGACTTAAAAGAGAAAAGGAAAAAAATATAATTTTGAAACTAAAAAATAAAGACCAAGAATATACTCAACAAAAAGACTTGAAAAAAGTTATATTAGAATATTATGGAAAATTATTTTCATCAAATGAAACTTCACAAAAAAATAAAGAAAGAATAAAGGAATATCTGAAAAAAGAAAATATAATTAGATTAACAAAACAAGACATTTATGATTTAAATATGCCAATTTCAATGGCAGAAGTAGATCAGGCTATAATGAATCTAAAGGACAATAAGGCTCCTGGTCCAGATGGATTAACATCAAAATATTATAAGATATTCAAAGATGAGATAACAGAAACCTTATATAAGACAATACAAAAAATAGATTATGGACAATATCCTGACACATGGAGATACTCATTAACTACATTAATTCATAAAGAGAATAAAGACCCGGAAAACATTAATAACTATAGACCTATAGCATTATTAAACACCGATTATAAAATATATACTACAATCTTAGCAACAAGGTTAAAAAAGGTGCTATCAAGATTAATTCATGAAGATCAAGCAGGGTTTTTACCCAAAAGACATTTAAAAGACAATATTAGGATAATGTTAGATGTATTGGAGTTATATGATAACAACAAATTGAAGAAGCTAGGAATGTTGTTTCTAGACCTAGAAAAGGCTTTCGACAATGTGAAATGGGACTTTTTAGATTTATTACTTCAAGAAATTGGAATGACAGGAAAATTCCTTAATGGTATTCGCCAAATATACAATATACAAAAAACTCAAATACTAGTAAACGGAGAAAAGACAGATATTTGTAATATAAGGAAAGGTACACGCCAAGGTTGTCCCTTATCCCCGCTTCTCTTTATTGTAGTCATGGAAGTACTAAATATGAAAATAAGGAAGGATAAAAATATTTATTCACCAGAAGTTAAAAATTATCAGTATAAATTAAGATCATTTGTGGATGATATTGTAATCTTTTTAGATGATCCCTCTAAAAGTATAAAACGATTAGAAGAAGTACTAGAAGAATTTAATGAAATGTCAGGACTCAAAGTTAATAAATCAAAAAGTGGAATTATTACTAAAAATTTAACAAAAAAGGAAGAAGAAGTATTGAAAAAACAATCAGGATACCAGACTCTAAATAAGATAAGATATCTTGGAGTTATAGTTACAAAAAAGAACATGGATTTATATAAAAACAATTATGTACCTGTATGGAATAAAATTAAAAAGGATTTAAAAACGTGGGACAAAAAGCAGTTGTCATTATTAGGAAGAATTGCAACAATACAAATGAATGTATTACCTAAAATGTTGTTTCTATTCCAAACACTTCCCATTGGTTTAACCAAACAAAACTTTGATATTTGGAACAGAGATATTAATAAATTTCTTTGGAAAGGAGGGAAATCTAGGATACAATCAAAAATATTGAAAGATAGAAAAGAAAGAGGAGGATTGGGCCTCCCAGATTTAGAATTATATTATAAGGCGTGTGCATTGTCATGGATAAAAGACTGGATTCTTCTCAACAAACCAAAATTATTAGAACTAGAAGGGATCAATATGAGGATGGGTTGGCATTTACAATTATGTTATGAAGATTTATCTAAAGAAAAAGCCTTTAATACACATTATATCAGGAAAAATCTGCTAAAAGTATGGAAAGAATATAAAAAATATCTATATCAAAAGCTACCAAAATGGACTTCCCCTCAAGAAGCATATCATAATAAAGAAATAACAAAGCAAGATAAATGGATTACTTATGAAAAAATATTAATAAAATCTGAACAAGGATATAGATTAAAAACTAGAGAAGAATTATATCAGGATAAGATCATTATTAACTGGCTTCAATATCTGCAATTAAAAGAAGACTTTAAAAGAGATATTAAAAAATATGGAATCGAAGAAGAAACAAGAATATTTGATAAAATCTTGAAAGAAGGGGAGAAACAATGGATAAAAAAGACATATAAATGCTTACTAGATATCAAAACAGAAGGAGAGGTAATAAAACAAAATATGATTAGTTGGATGCAAGAAATTGGGCATACAATCCCACTACAGAGCTGGGAGAACACATGGAAAGATTGCAATAAGTTTACTAAATGTAACACCTTAAAAGAAAATTACCATAAAATATTTCATCGGTGGTATATCACTCCTGTAAAATTAGCTAAAATAAAAGGCAATAATGAGAATAAATGTTGGAAATGTAAGAAAGAAATAGGTACCATGTATCATATGTGGTGGAAGTGTGATAAAAGCAACATATTTTGGGTGGTAATTAGAAAGAAAATGATAGAAATACTACAGAAATATATACCATATAAACCAGAATTATTCTTGTTAAATATTCTTGATATGATAAATAGCAAATTGAATAATGATGAAAAAAGCGTAATACTCTATATGATTACAGCTGCACGCCTTATATTAGCAAAATATTGGAAAACGGAAAATTTACCTAATATAGATGAATGGCAAAATAAAATATATGAATTTATGATAATGGATAAATTATCAATGTATGCGGCAGACAAGACAATACAACAATATGAAAAAAAATGGGAAATAGTACAGAAAAAACTATTTTTATAAAAAGTTAATTTTTTACAAACCCACAACAATGAAATGTGTAATGAGGATAAAGTAAATTTGTTAAAGTTGCATGAAATGTGAAATGTGGATTTTGTGAACCAATTGATTGTGCATTGTGTGAAGAAGGACTTCCTGCTGTTTTGTCCCCAGATCTCCTGACAATCAGATTTAGATTTATTGAGTGACTGTGAAATGTGTATATTTGTTGAAATTGATAAGAGATATAAGCAACCCCCCATAAAAATGTTAAATATTTAATGTGAAATATAGTATAACAAGTACAATATGTAATGTATGGTAATATGGAAAACCAAATAAAAATAAATTATAAAAAAAAAAAAAAAAAAAGCCTGCCTGAATATAAAGTTCTTTCCTTGCTAGCAGAAAGACAATCTAAGAAAGACTTGGGAAGCATTCCCAAAACAAGGAGAAAGAAAAACATATCTTCTCTTCCCATTAGACAATCAGGACAGAGTGGCACCGGCAGGAGAGAATGGAGAGCTTCAGATGAAGAAGCCAAGCCCAAAGTATCCTTGCATGGGAGAGTGTGATCCCTTAGGTAGCCTTCATCTGAGAAATGGCTATACTGAGAAGTGGGTCACTTTGCAGAAAAAAACTCAGCAAGGTGACCATTGATCTTTTGAAAGCCTGTAGCAGAAGCAAGGGAAAAAATTACCTGTAGGGAGAAGACAAGGAGGGAGCGGGAGAGTAATGCCATTAGACAATGAGCATATTGGATTCCTGACCCCATGGACTTTTGAAAATGTCATGTTCCAAACTGACTGATAGAGGATCCAGGGAAAGAGTTATCTCCTGGCATGCAGAAGCTGCTCTTTTGCAAGAGATGTTGCATTCTCTATATGGAAGGAATAATTTGTTCTGTACTGCCGAGGCAAATGTGACTAATACCAAATACTTCTGGTATCACCAAGACAAAACTGATTTCTGGGACTGCATCTAAATTGCAGAATTAATGTATTTTGGCATGGCTTTAACTGCTGCAGCTCAATGCTGTGGGATTCTGGGAATTGTAGTTTTGTGAGATATTGAGCTTCTCTGTCAGAGCGCTCTCGTGCCACAACAAACTACAAATTCCAGGATTCCATAGGAGGGAGCTATGACAGTTAAAGTGATGTCAAACTGCATTAATTCTGCAATGAGGCAGCAGCCTGAGTGGGAAGGCCAGGCTAGTGAGAAAAACCATTTGCAGTGTATGAATCTGGCCCTTGCATAACCCAAGGGTTATAGAAAGGTGAGACCACTAGCCCTGTCCCTGGGATGGGGGTGTTGAAAAACAGCTGAATTCCCACCCACCCCTTTATTTTCATCAGTTGTATCAAAGTAATTTCTTAAGTGGAAAAGAAGAATTCTTCTCAAGTGAAGGTGGGAAGAATTGGTTGCTACTTGGAATGCAAGGTGAGAAACTGAAAATAAGAAAATGGTGTTGGTTTTCTTCTTTCAGTCCTCTGGTAGAATTATTTTTTGTTCTACTGTTTCCCTAATTTTTTCTCTGAACACTTGGCTATATGCCAAAGTTTATTCTCCAAATGAAGAGATATTTGACAATGCCCCAGTATTGGCAAATCAATTCTGCCAGCCAGGACAAAAGAACTTTGGAGAACATTACATTAAAAGCACAGAGGTAAGAGCCTTATTCTCCTAGAGCTCAGCCGAACTGGGAAATACCATTGGAACCCATCATATGCTTCCAATAGAGAGAAGGAGATAGGTGCTGATTGACTAGTCAATAATCACTCTTCTGAATTAAGCTCATTAGGTACTGGACAGGAGATTGCCATGTAAATGTGGATGTTGGCTTAATTAGCTGGCTTCTACCGTATTTGTTCTGAATTAACACAGGGCCTTTGCAGACTGCCAGAAATAGTGCACATTAAATTGAGGCACTGCCCTGGCTCAGTGCTAGGGAATCATGGGAACTGTAATTTATTGTGGCTCTCTGACAGAGAAGGCTCAATGTCCCAGAAAAAAACCCAATTCCCATGACTCCCTAGCACTGAGCCAGGGCAGTGCCTCAATTTAATGTGCACTATTTCTGGCAGTCTGCAAAGGCCCACAATCAAGAGCCCTGCTTCCCAATATTGGGGGACTTAGGTGGGTTTGTCACTTAGAGTCTCTTTTCCTGGAAATTCATGTTCTTTCTTTCTTTGATTCATCTCTTACCCTTCCTCCTAGAAGCCCATATATACTTTTCACCATCATTTCCCCTAAGCATTGTGTCTGCAGGATATTCTGCTGAAATTGCATTCCAGAGATAACAGTAAATAGGTAGTAGTAACAATTTTTACAGTTGGATTTATTCTTTAGGTATTTTTATGATTGGTCCTCAGCATAGTTAGAATTCAGTATGCTTGTAAAAATGGCAAAATTGATTTTACTTTGTTTGGGTGAGTCTTGTTTACTGGATACCATGGATTGTCTAAAATACAAATAAATGGGCCCAAGGTCACATCAAGACTGAACTCTCCCTAGAAACCAAGGGCCGATGCAGACAGCCGAAAGGGGCAGCACAGTGCCATCCCTGGGAGCGGCGGATTGGGGCTGTGGTGACTACATGCCGTGCCCCCATCCTCCTTTTTGCCGTCCCCAAAAGAATGGCAAAATGCTGCTCCTTTTGGAGGCGGCAAAAGACCGCCCTTAGAGCTGGTGCTGTGGCTCTTTTGTGCTCCTTTGGTGCAGTGTGTGTGCACGCTGAGCCAGGAGGGTGTCCTGATGCGGCGCACCGTGTGGACAGGCATATGGCATTAGGACGGCATCAGGTGTGGCTGCCCCACCCCAGCTCCACCCCCAGGCTGGCCCTTTGTGCCAGCCTGCATCAGCCCCAAGTTGTCTAAACTGAGACTGACATGCTTTGGCCATATCATGAGACGACATTAGAAAAGACAATAATGCTCGGTAAGATAGACAGCAGTAGGAAATGAGGAAGACCACATTACAGGTGAATTGACTTAATGAAGGAAGCCACAGACCTGATTTTGCAAGATCTAAGTAACGCTGATGATGACTAAGGGTCATGGAGTGTCTCATTCATAGGATGTTATCACACGGGGCTCAATCCAAACAGAATCCAAACAAAATGGCGAACGAATCCGGATTATTTGCCCGTGTTTCCACACGATGTCGCACAGAACCCCGACAGAACTCCGACAGAAAGCGGAAAGAACCGAGATCTTTTGAATTTCGGTTTCTTCAGGAATTGCAATTGCGCGACGGGAATGATTTCGCATTTACCGTAGGTCTGATAACCAAATACGTGTTGTGGCGCATTTCCCCGCTGTTGCCATGGTTCCAGCGAGCATTCCTCTCTCTGTGCATGTGCAGGAGGCTCATTTCGGCTACATTTACGGGTTTTTTTCTCTTGTGTGTGGACGTTCGATACACTTACTGTAAATGCGCAATGAAGGTAATGACGTATGCGGAAACAAGGGTTATTTCCCGTTTATTTTCGGGATGCCTCATTTCCACTTTTATTTCCGCTTTCTGGCCCACGTGTGATAACGTCCATAGGGTTGCCAAAACTTAAAACTGACTTGACAGCAAATAACAACAAATGCACGCAGTTGCACTTTTTCCAGAGTTGTGCAGCAGTGGTCAAGGAAAGCAGACAAAATCTGCGGGATTGGAACAGATCACTTTTCCAATTCTTACTTTCTTCCTGGCTGCCGCCTTTCTCTCTTTCGCTGCCATTGCTTACACAAGTGTAGTTACACTGGCATAATGCACTGAAAAGATTCTGGCCATAGAGTGGAATTTGAGGAAATGAAGGGCCTTTGCAGACTGCTAGAAATAGTGCAAATTCAGTCCACTTTAAGGGTTAGGGTTAAGGAATCATTGGAACTGTAGTTTATTGTGGCACCAGAGCTCTCTGACAGAGAAGGCTCAATGTCTCAGAAAAAAACACAACAATTCCCAGGATTCCCTAGCACTAACCCTAACCCTTAAAGTGGACTCAATTTGCACTATTTCTGGCAGCCTGCAAAGGCCTGAAATGAGTGATTATTACCTAGGGGGATCGATAGTTAATCTTTCACTTATACAGGTTGAGCTCCTATAGTCTGCAAATCCAAAATCTGAAAACCTCCAAAACCTGAAACTTTCTACCACCAGCTGCCCTCTTCCACCATCAAACAAAGGACGTTATCACACGGGGGAAATCTGTAGGTTATTCCACACAAATCCCAAATAAAAAGCGAATTTGCGCCTCACAATTTCACACGACGTCGCACAGAAACTGGTCAGAAAGTGGTCAGAAAGTGGTATTATCCGAGATCTTTTTAATGTTGGAAGTTTAGAGGAAATGCATTTGCACTTTTAAAGTAATTGCGCATTTACTTTAATGTGAAATGCAAATGCGCACAGACAAATCTCCTTTAAGGACCTGAAGGAAGGCCAGGAGGAGGAGGGGGTCTCCGCCACCTCCAGCCCCTCAGGGTCCTGCAGGGGAAGAATGGACAGGAGGGGAAGGGGGGGCTCTCAGCCGGACAAGAGAAGAAGAAGGGAAGGAGAACGGAAGGAGAATGAGAAGGGAAGGCAGCCCAGGAGAGGGAAGTTTGGGATGGAGGAGAAGTTTGGCACTTGGGCTGGAGGGGAAAGGAGGTGTCCGGGAAAGCTGCCAACATGTGGCTGATAAGGACAGGGGCCTCTTCCAAGACAACAACCCAGTTGCAAGTAACGTACCACTGTTTGCTTGCAGCAGGCAACCAACAAGTCCAGAGTTCCAAAAGGCAGATCCAGAGAGCAATCCAAGGTCCAGGGTTATCATGAGCTGGTAGTCCAGAGCCGTTCCAAAGGTCACAAGATATAAACAGTCTAGAGTCAAGCCAAGAGCCAAGAGCTTTCACCGGGGAATCCAAGATAAGCCTTGACGGAGAGCTTGGCTTTTCCCAGCTGCTTATCTAGCCTCAGCTCCTCTCTCCCAGGTGTTTCTCTTTAGCTGCGCGTTTCTCAGCTAACCTTTGAGAATGCCGCAGCCCCGCCCTATCAGTTCTCTTTTGAGCAAAGGTAGGGATCTCAATCTCTTGCTCCTCTGCTGCTTCCTGGCCTGAAGCCTCTGCTGGGGAAAGGCTTTCTGCTGGAGGAAGGCTAGGCTGCTGAGGAGGGAGGCTAGGCTGCTGAGGCAGGGGCTGTTGCTCAATGGGTTCCACACAGCTAGGTCCAGGTTCAGCTAGGTCTATGGGGGCTGGTAGCACCAAGCTAGGATCTGGCCCCACATCCTCCCCCTCAGAGTCATAGAATCATAGAATCATAGAGTTGGAAGAGACCACAAGGGCCATCCAGTCCAACCCCCTGCCATGCCGGAACTCCCAATTAAAGCATCCCCGACAGATGGCCATCCAGCCTCTGCTTAAAGACCTCCAAGGAAGGAGACTCCACCAGTCTCCGAGGGAGTGTGTTCCACTGTCGAACCGCCCTTACTGTCAGGAAGTTCCTCCTAATGTTGAGGTGGAATCTCTTTTCTTGCAGCTTGCATCCATTGTTTCAGGTCCTAGTCTCTGGAGCAGCAGAAAACAAGCTTGTTCCCTCCTCAATATGACATCCCTTCAAATATTTAAACATGGCTATCATATCACCTCTTAACCTTCTCTTCTCCAGGCTAAACATTCCCAGCTCCCTAAGTCGTTCCTCATAGGGCTTAGTTTCAGACCCTTCACCATTTTAGTTGCCCTCCTTTGGACACGCTCCAGTTTCTCCACATCCTTTTTGAATTGTGGTGCCCAGAACTAGACACAGTATTCCAGGTGAGGCCTGACCAAAGCAGAACAGAGTGGCACTATTACTTCTCTTGATCTAGACACTATACTTCTACTGAAGCAGCCTAAAATTGCATTGGCCTTTTTAGCTGCTGCATCGCACTGTTGACTCATGTTCAACTTATGATCCACCTGGATTCCTAGATCCCTTTCACACGTAGTCTCATTCAGCCAGGTGTCCCCCATCGTATATCTGTACTTTTCGTTTTTCTGCCCTAAGTGCAGTACCTTACATTTCTCCGTGTTGAATTTCATTTTGTTAGCTTTGGCCCAGCTTTCTAGTCTGTTCAAGTCATTTTCAATTTTGATCCTGTCCTCTGGGGTATTAGCTACTCCTCCTAATTTGGTGTCATCTGCAAATTTGATAACTATGCCCTCAATACCGTCATCCAAGTCATTAATAAAGATATTGAATAGCACTGGGCCCAGGACAGAGCCCTGTGGCACCCCACTGGTCACTTCTTTCCAGGTTGAAAAGGAGCCATTGTTGAGCACCCTTTGGGTTCGCCCAGTCAACCAATTACAAATCCATGTAACAGTTACTTTGTCTAGCCCACATTTTACCGGCTTGTTTGCAAAAATGTCATGGGGAACCTTGTCAAAGGCCTTACTGAAATCAAGATATACTATATCCACAGCATTCCCTTCATCTACCAAGCTGGTAATTTTATCAAAAAAAGAGATCAGATTTGTCTGGCATGACCTGTTTCTCTGAAACCCATGTTGACTTTTTGTGATTATGAAATTATCTTCCAGATGTTCACAACTCTCTGTTTAATGATCTGCTCCAGAATCTTTCCGGGTATTGATGTCAGACTAACTGGACGATAATTGTTGGGATCCTCTTTTTCCCCCTTTTTGAAGATGGGGACAACATTTGCCCTCCTCCAGTCCGCTGGGACTTCTCCTTTTTTCCAGGAGTTCTCAAGATTATTGCCAATGGTTCTGATATTACGTTTGCCAGTTCTTTTAATACCCTTGGATGTAATTCATCTGGTCCTGGAGACTTATATTCATTTAGATTAACCAGATATTTCTGTACTATCTCTTTACTTATTCTGTGCTGAAATTCTCCTATTCTGTCTTCTGCTCTATGATCCTCAGGTTGAGCACCCTTTGCTTTTTCTGAGAAGACTGAAGCAAAGAAGGTGTTGAGTAATTCTGCCTTTTCTCTGTCCCCTGTTAACTTTTTGCCATCTCCTCCACACAGTGGCCCTACCATTTCCTTCTTTTTCCTTTTGCTGCTGACATACCCCCAAAAAGCCCTTTTTATTGTTCTTAACCTCTCTAGCAAGCCTTAGTTCATTCTGCGCTTTAGCTTTTCTGACTTTAACCCTACACGTGCTAGCTATTTGCTTGAATTCCTCTTTGGTGATTTCCCCATTTTTCCATTTCTTATACATGTTCAGTTTAAAACATAGTTCAGTTGCAAGTTCCTTAGTCATCCATCCTGGTTTCTTGAGACACCTCCCATTTTTCCTCCTCATTGGCATGGTTTGAAATTGTGCCTTCAGTATCTCCCTTTTGAGAAACTCCCATCCTTCTTGAACTCCCTTCTCTTTTAGTATTCCTGTCCATGGGATCATCCCCAGTATTTCTCTAAGTTTAGTAAAATCAGCTTTCCTAAAGTCTAGAATGCGTGTCTGACTATGCCTGGCTTCTCCTTTCCACTGTATAATAAACTCCAGGAGGACATGATCACTCCCGCCTAAGGATCCAACCACTTGCACCCCATTAACTAGGTCTGCCCTGTTAGTTAGGATCAAATCCAAAATAGCTGACTCCCTCGTTGCCTCTTCCACCTTTTGGACAATGAAATTGTCTTCGAGGCAAGTGAGGAATTTGCTAGATCTTGAGGATTTTGCTGAGTTTGACTTCCAGCAAATATCAGGATAGTTGAAGTCACCCATCACTATTATATTTCTCCTTTCTGAGTGTGTGATAATCTGTTCTAGAAAAGCATCATCCAATTCTTCTGCCTGAGTTGGGGGTCTGTAGTAGACTCCCACACTAACATCCCTGTTGTTTCCCTCCCCTTTAATTTTTATCCAGATGCTCTCCACCTGGCTTCCAGGATTGATGTCCTGGATTTCTTCACTGGTGTAAATATCCCTGACATATAATGCTATTCCTCCTCCTTTCCTGTTTGGCCTGTTTCTCTTGAAAAGGTTATACCCCTGTATTTCTACATTCCAGTCATGGGACTCATCCCACCAGGTTTCAGTGATGCCTATTATATCATATTTGCTTTGTTGTGCTAGGAGTTCAAGTTCATCTTGCTTATTTCCCATGCTCTGTGCATTAGTATAGAGACATCTAAGACCATATGTCCCCCTTACTTGCTGCCTGTGCACGTTCTTTTGCCTCCCACTGTTGGGTCCTTGCACTGTTTGCCTTGTTCCCTCTGTGACAGTTTGACTATTTTTTCCAGTCCTTTTGTCTTCCAGAACGCTGTCTCCCTTCCCCACATAATTCAGTTTAAAGCCCTCCTGATCAAATTCTTGAGACTGTTGGCAAAAACGTTTCTTCCAACTGGTGTGAGATGCAGCCCATCCCTTGCCAGGAGTCCGCCCTCATGGAACCGCAGCCCATGATCTAAGAATCCAAATCGTTCTCGACGACACCATCTGCAGAGCCAATTGTTGACATCTGCTATTTTCCTCTCTCTTCCTGGACCATGCCCTTCAACTGGCAGTAGAGACGAGATGACAATCTGTTCCTCCATTTCTTTCCTAGAGCCTTATAATCCCTTTTGATGTTCTGAAGGCTGTGTCTTGCTGTGTTGTTTGTTCCCACATGGACCAAAAGGAAGGGGTATTGGTCAGTAGGCTTGACCAGTCTTGTCAGCCTCTCTGTCACATCTCGGATCTTCCCCCAGGGAGACAACACACCTCCCGAGATATCTTGTCAGGACCACAAATCTCTGCTTCTGTCCCCCTCAGCAAGGAGTCCCCCACCACGACCACACGCCTCCTCCAAGGCTTAGCAACGACTGTTCCCTGTGGTGGAACTCCCAGGGTCCCCTGCTCTGTCCCTGAAGCCTGTCCATGCTGCTCCTCCTCATCCTCCTTGATAAGGGAAAGAGCTTGAAATCGATTCTGTAGCTGCAAGCTCCCAGAACGATCCCTGGTCTCCCTACTTCTGCATGTGACATTCCTCCAGCTGTCTACCTCCTGTGTATGTAGTATGACCTTCTCTTCCCCAGCAACTTCCTCTGTGTGGTCCCCATCCAAGACCGTTTGTTCTGTTCTGTCTAGGAAAGCCTCTTGCTCCCTAATATGCTGCAGTGTAGCTACCCGCGCCTCCAGCTGCTGTAGTTTCTCCTCCAAGAGGGCTACCAACTTGCACTTGGAGCATGTGTAGTTCCCCACATCTGTAGGTAAGAAGACAAACATCCCACAGGTATTGCAGGTGACGGCAGCAGTTCCTTCACTGTCCATACTAAGTCTTAATGGCTGTCCCTGACAGGAGGGGAAAGAAGGCTTGCCTTGCCTTTTCCAGCCTCCTCCTCCTCTGCTCTCTCTCTTTATTCTTTCCTTCCTTCTTCAAGCCCCGTGCCGGGAGCTTTGGCTGGAAGAGGAACAGCAGCAGCGCAGGCAGGAGGCTCTGCCTTGCCTCGGCTTGCCTTGCCTTTTCCAGCCTCCTCCTCCTCCTCTGCTCTCTTGAGAGGTCCTAACCCCAAAGGAAGACTGTGCAGGAGGACATGACCCCAAATGGAGGACAGTTTGACATTTCCTCCTGGGGAGGAGAGAAGGTTGAATGAAATGCAGGACCCACCCTGGAAAAGGAGGAGTCTGGTCACAAAACATACCCATTTCTAGTACATGTATGGGTTTTTTCCACTTGTGTATGAAAGTTAAAAATGTCTTTTTTTTGCTTTTTACTTAATTACACTTTTATTCTAATTACGTGAGAAATGCTTTTGTGCAATTTAGCGCTATTTTTGCTTTATTTTCGGGACGCTTCATTTCCACTTTATTATCTCTTTAACCACGAAACTGGCCCCCGTGTGATAACGTCCAAAGTGGCGGCTGAAGCACTCCTGCTCATTCATCTCTCAGATCCTCAGTCTCTCTCCAGCCTTGTGTCTCAGACACAACACAAGTAAGGAATGATGAGATGTGAGGCTGGAGAGAGACAAATGAACAGGAGTGCCACAGCCTCCTCCTCAAAGGCAGAAGCGGATGGCTAACATCAAATATGTGAGGCTGGAGAGAGATTGAGGATCTGTGAAACATCAGGAATCCAAGCATAGTGCTCAGTATGAATCCACACCATTCCACAGATCTTCACATCTGCATCCAGCCTTGTGTCTCTCTCTAGTCTTGCAAATACAGTACTGGTATGTACTGTGCTATTCCATTTTTTAAAAAAAATCCCAACATCAAAATGCTTCTGGTCCCAAGCATTTCAAATGAGGGATACTCAACCTGTATTATGTTCCTCTTATTAGAATCAACAACCTTTGCATGCCTATGAGATTGATTGATAGTTTGCATGTTAATCCATAAAAATTTAGCCACAGCACATATTTATGTTGATCCTTGCTTGTTTGCTTATCCTTCTCTCTTTCCATTTGACCAATTATTTGATTATGTACAAGTATGATAAGAAAAGCTGCTTTTTACTCCCCCCCACCCCCACCCCCCCGGGGAAGAATAGGCTTATTTCTTTCTCTGTTAGACTCTGTGTGTGAGAGGGATGGGGATGGATGGGCATGGTTATTGTTCAACTTCTGCCTTATCAATTTGATTATACATCTTGTAAGATCCAGTACTATTTCTTGTGTTTTTCTACATGACTAACCTTTCAGTTGTTTTAGAATCATAACAAACAATCAAAATATTTAGAAAATTAGATTTCACTAATATGCTCCATCTGTAAATTTCATCTAGCCTAGCTTCTAAAGAAAGGTTAGACTACACCCCATCCACTTAATATCATGATAATAAACTACATGTTGAGTATATGCTACATGGCTTGATGTGTAAACTGTTGTTTTGATACATATGCTTGAGTCATTGCCTCTGGAAAATTTCTAATTCTTGTTTTGTGATTTGTAGCACAGTCTAATTTTGCTACCTTGATTACAATGGCTTCATCTTATGTGGGAGATTTCATTTCTCTTGACTTGAAACTTCACTCCAGTGGCACTTAGGCAGTTACTTGCATAAGTAAATGGATTCCTGCATAGCTGTGGCCATGTGAATTTTTAATCA
Organism: Phrynosoma blainvillii; assembly: GCA_026167975.1. Classification (NCBI taxonomy): domain Eukaryota; kingdom Metazoa; phylum Chordata; class Lepidosauria; order Squamata; family Phrynosomatidae; genus Phrynosoma; species Phrynosoma blainvillii. Next base: position 351,555,572 of record JANUYF010000002.1, on the reverse strand, counting down.
CCAGAATTAAATATCTGCCCTTGAGTAAAATGTAATAATTAGTAGCCATATGCATGTGCCATTTCAAGCAGCTGGGCCAGGTGTAAGATAAAGATGGCCCTGGATGAGGAACCCCTTTGCTCTCACCAATTTTGTTGAGTTGCCAAATGGTATGTATAGTGTTTGCGGCATTTAGAGTGCTCAAGTGTGTATGTTGCTATGGCCATACCTCCCATGGATGTTTGGGTTTTTATGGGAACCATCCAGATCTTTGTACCCTGTTCGTGACAGATATTTGGCACCTAAACAGCTCCCATACAGTCAGGAAAAGCTGATGTGTGTGAGAGAGTAGCCAAAAAATTTAAAAAGGATTCACCACCACAGCAACAACAAATCAACTTGTTGTCTCTTGCAGCACTTAAAATGTTTGGTAATACATTGGTGTTTATCTCAAAATAAAAATAAAAATAAAGCAACCAAGTCTCATTCTTTTCTCCTTTCTCTTAAAAGTGTAGTGGGTCTTTTTTTTTAAGCAAAAGAGCCCTGATTGGTGGGAAATATATATATATATATTTGTTGGAAGTTAATTTCTATTCAAATTAAATTAACAGAACCAGCATGGTATAGTGGTTGGAGTGTTGGACTGTGACTCTGTAGACCAGGGTTGAATTCCCCACTTGCCTATGAAACCCACAGGTTTCACTTGGGCAAATCATATGCTCTCAGCCTCAAGGGAAGGCAACGGCAAACCTCCTCTCAACAAATCTTGCTAAGAAAATCCCATGTAGGTTTGCCTTAGGGTTGCCATGGGTCAGAAATGATTTGAAGGTGCACAACAACAATAAGAACAACAACAATTTGTAGTCAGTAGCAACCATGAGAGAGAACCGAGGTGGTTTTTAGCAGTATGTGTGTTGGAATAGGATGCCAATAAATTTAATCCAAAATTACATTTATATATGCTGAATGTATTTAGCATATACATTTGCGAGTGATAAGGCACAACCTGAGAGCCAGTGTGGTGGTGATGTTTCAGTGCTGGACTAAGGCTCCAGGAGACCTGAGTTCGAATCAGTGGTGAAACCCACTGGGGTGACCTTGGGCAAGTCACATTCTCTCAGTGTTAGAAGTCAGGAAAAACCTTTTTGTAACTGGCCCAGACAGTGAGGTAAGCAGTAGTGTCTGACAGGCAGTGATCTATCTCCCCTCCCCACCAAATCCAGGGAGGATCTATTGTTCACATTACAGGAAAAACTGGAGTTTCTTGCAAAATCTGAAGAAAACCAAGAGTTTGTTATGTGGTAAGAATCTGGTGTGATAAGGCCACATGATGTATGGTCCTATCTGCACCAAACTGAGAGTATACCACCTTATTCGTACAAAACTCAGTTTTTCCTTGTGTTTGTTGTTGTTGTGTACCTTCAAGTCATGTCCAACTTATGGGGGCCCTACATTTTCTTGGCAAGATTTGTTGAAAGAAGGTTTGTCATTGACTTCCCCTGAGGCTGAGAGCATGTGACTTGGCCAAGGTCACCCAGTGAGGTTTCATGGCCAAGCTGGGAACTGGACCCTAGTCTCCAGAGTCGTAGTCCAACACTCAAACCAGTATGCTCCTCTGACTCTCATACACAATGGAAAATACATGAACCCCTCCCCTGGAATCTGGCATGATAAGACCACATGTTGTGTGCCTTCTTGCACCAGATTATTGGCCGGGGGGGGGGGTGTTTCAGGTATTTTCCCTTGTGTACACAAGCCCTTAGAGGAAGGGAATGGCAAACTCCCTCTGAACAAATCTTGTCAAGAAAACTCCATGATAAGTTGACTTTATGGTCGCTGAAAGTTGTAAATGGAGGCACACAACAACAATGAAAAGAACAGTAGAGCATTGGAATTTTTTTTTTAAAGACACTTATTGTTTTTGCTTTGAGACTTTGCTCACTGCAGACTGTAGTCTCAATACACAATAAGAAACTCATTTTGATGTGCCCTTCAGGACAATGTCTAGGGCAACAACCATGCAGTTGACCCAGCCCATGTCCAGTTGTGAGCAAAGTGCAGATTTTTATGGTCCCATTTGTTAATCAGTAGGACTGGCAGTATGAAACCAACAACTTTCTTACACTATGGTGTTAAAGTCCAAACATTTACATATGCATATTTATCCAGATTAAAAAACCAACAACTCTCACACAACACAAATCTTCACACAGATAGAAGCAAATGAGCAAAGAGTAAAACTAGAACAAAGAAGGACAAACAGAAATAATCCCATACAATGAGGACTGCAAGAAGGAGTGCTGGTGTGCACACAATCTTATCGGTTCCTCCTATGCCATCTATAACAAAGGAAAATCATGAATATCCCCATTAATTTCTGTGGAATCACCTGTGGAATGAAATGAATCAAGGATATGAGAATGTGGAACCTAAAACAATGTCAAATTACTTGTTTGATCCCCAGAATGTTTATCTTGGCTCTTCTTTTATCTCAGCTCCTTTGCGTATTCCTTTCTCTTTACCCTTTTCTTTCAGCAGTAAATTTTGCTGCTGCTGACAGCAATGGTAATTGCTTTATGTAGAATAAAAGTCCTCCCATTCTCTCGCTCTGTTTTTATAGTATATGCAACCTTACCGAGCTAAAGTTTAAAAGGACGGAAAAATTCATGGTGTTTGCTGTAAAAGCCTGTTTTATGCTTTCTTGGTGCTAAAAACAGGATGATGTTACACTGACATGGAAATGTCAGAAGCATGGTGCTGTTTCTGAGACAATAAATGTTTCTTTTATTTCTCTTTCCCCTTTTTACAATGGTTGCAATTAATTCTAAACTTTCCTGGCATTTGCAGAAATCAGAAGGGCAAAAGTCCTCAGGCTCTCCTTCTTTGAAACAAACATTTCTGCTTAAAATAATATGCCAATTAGTGGGGGCTGGTGACTTCCACGTCATTGGGAGCAGTGAATCTGCTCTGGGTTTTAGTCCAAACTAAAGGTGCTGAACCAATTTTGGGAAGAGATTTCCCACTGATATGGGAATTACCAGCTACCACTGACTCCAAAGCACGTTTGAGAAACAAGTGAAGTGAATGAGATTACCCTGAATGGGCCAGTGATAAACTGGCTGCTCGGGCTTATAGGCTATGGACATCCACTTAGATTGGCATGATGCAGATAGAATGAAGCTTTTAAAAAATACTGTTGATATGGATGGAGATAGTTTGACATGGCAGACATAGATATGTATGTGTGGTGGGGCTTTTCACAGGAACCCCCAGGATCCTGAGTTGCATTTAGCATTAACAACACAAAAGAGCCCTGCTGGATTTGATCAGTGGTCGAAACAGCATCCTGTTTCCTGCAGTAGGCCAGCTAGATGCCTCTTGGAAACTCACAAGCAGAATATGAGTGCAAAAGTCCCCTCTTGCAATTGGTATTTTGAGGTTTGCTGCCTTGGATCCTGGGAAGTAACATATAGCCACCATGTCTAATAGCTGTTTATAGCTGTATATTTCATGAATTTGTCTAATTCCATTTTAAAAGATTTATCTCATCCAGTTATGTTATAGGAAAGAATCCCACGTGCTGTGTAGTATCACAAGTGATCTAGAAATGTTCTGATCAGATGCTTACAACAGGAGATGATCACAGTATTACTCTCCCAGTTGTAGAATTCAAAGATAAAGCTGTGTTAGTCTGTAGAATAGTATGTAGAGAAATCTTGTAGCACATTTTAGACTAACTGGAAGAAAGAAGTTGGCAGCATGAACTTTTGTAGACTTAACTTCTTTCTTTAGTTACTGTAGTCTCAAAGATGCTACAAGATCTCTCTACATAGGAGATTATCGTATTAGCTTTGCTGTCAGGATAGATCTGAGATGTTACTTTCTTAAGGCAGATATTATCGCATTCACCCATCGCCGGGCAGTATGCAGCCTGTATGCAACTCGGGCTTCTCCGGGCTTGTCCCACATCTTTTCCTTTTTTTGGAAAGGAGGAGACAGGGAGAGAGATGCAATTCTGGCTTTGTACTATGCTCAGGGAAAAGCAAACTACTGTAGCTTCTCTTTGCTTGTGCAATATTCATCATTAATAACTTCTGCCATCTTGACTACAGTCTGATGTTGTTTGACCACCTCATTCCTGGTTCTCATCTATGAATTGTGGAAAAGTACATAACACTACCTCTGGTACTGAAGAATACATGGCACTGTCCACTGGGATCATTCACTGCATAATTTCAATAGTAACAAATGAAGGTTGTAAATAGTGTGAACCCTGACAACTCCATTCATTACTGAAGTGCAAATGTGAGGAGGATGTGGCCCATGGGCCACATTTGGCCCTCAAATCTCTTTTGGTAGCCCCAGAACTTTCCTAACATCTCAAATGTTTGCCCTGAAATACCCTAGGTAGCTTTGGGCAATTATGCCACATTTTGGACTTTATGCCCAGAAGAGAACATACTATGAATAGGAAGTACAGCAAGGAGACATGCTGGATTCCAAAGAAAGTGTCTTCTTTGAATTGCAAATGGACATTAAATTTCCTTTACCAGTGACCACATGGCCAAAGGAGGAGGTGCTATCCTGCCTGCAAATTGCCCTCCCTACCATCTAAAACTAAGACCAGAAACAACAGAATGCAGGCCTATGACTAACATCTTCAATTTTTTTCTCCTGTGCCTGATGAAGAAGCCAGTGTGGCTTCGAAACTTGCAACATGTAATTGTGCATTTTGGTTGGCCATTGTTTGGATGTTATTGGATTCAGTGTGGGTAGTGGTTTGAGTGTTAGACTAGGACTCTGGGAGACCAGGGTTCAGATCTCTGCTAAACCATGAATATATATTGTTTGGACTTGGGCATATCACACTCTATCACCTTCAGAGGAAGGCAATGGCAAACTCCCTCTAAAATCTTGCCAAGAAGACCCCATAATAGGGTTGGCTTAGGGTCTCCATAACCTGGAAACAACTTGAAGACACATAACAATAACAACTTATGCATCGATCAGTTCAAAATCAAGATAGGAGAAAATAGGCTGATAGTTTTCTAAAAAACATCATCCATCCCAGTGCTGAAATTGGGGGTCTGATTGGTTGAGTCATGTCAAGCAAAAAGACCATTTCAGGGTGTTTTTTGTCTTTTCTGAACCATAGCTAAATCCATTATACAATAATAGCAGTGATAAGCTCAGTGCTAGGGAATCATGGGAACTGTAGTTATTGTGGCACCAGAGCTCTCTAACAGAGAGGGCTCAATGTCTCAGGAAAAAAACTATAATTCCAATGACTCCCTAGTATTGAGCCAGGGCAGTCAAAGTGGTCTCAAGCTGAATTATTTCTGGCAGTCTGTTCAGGTTTGCTTACTGATATGATAGCAGAAGTTTTCAATTTTTACCATGTGCTTAAAAGTAGGATTCCAGAACCTGAGGTCCCACAGGATAACCGGCATGGGCAATGTTAGGATGAATGCAAGAAGGACATAATGTACATTTTAGGCTGATTCATGCAAAGCCTCATTGCTCAATACTCATTGGACTGCAGTTGGATGGATGATGTTCCTCAAACGAAAGGCATCACGGCCCTCCTGCGTATAATATGTAGCAGAGGCGGATGAGCAATAAATTCTGGCCTCCCCCACTGCTAGAACTTCTTGCCATCCTCCTCCTTTGAGAAATACCTGGGGGAAGTTCATCAGGAATTGTTCATGCATAAACTCATATGTACACTGAGTTCCTATGCTAAAAGATGCAGCATAGCAGTTCTTCATCAATACATCTTTGGGAGCCAGCATGATATAGTGGTTTGAGCATTGGACTATGACTGTGGAAGCCAGGGTGACCTAATAAAATAAAATAAAATGGGTAAGTTACACTCTCTCAACCTCAGAGTATGGCAATGGTAAATTCCCTCTGAAGAAATGTGCCAAGAAAACCCCATGATGACTTTGTCTTAGGGTCGTCAGAAGTTGGAAATGACTTGAAGGCTCCCAGTGACAGCAGCAACAGCAGCAGCAGAAACAACAACAACAACAACATCTCTTTCTTGTGCCCTGGTGGTACAGTGGTTAAATGCCAGTACTTCAGCCACAAGGTTATGAGTTTGATCCCAGAGCTCCAAGGTTGAGTCAGCCTTCCTTCCTTTTGTTGGTTGGCAAAATTGAATTCCCAGCTTGTTGAGGGCAATTGGGTTACAGATTGTAAACCACTTAGAGAGTGCTGAGTTCACTATTAAGCAGTATAAAAATGTAAATGCTATTGCTAAATACTAAATGCTAAATACTATTGTTTTTGCACATAATTCAGAGGGCCTACCTTCTGTGGGCCTGGGTATACCTCTTTACATTAATTGTAAATGGGGTTGGAAACAACTGTGCAATTAATATAACTTTGGACTGTACGGTATGAAAGGTCCAATTTTAGATAATAAAGTGGATTGTTTCACTTCAGAATACACTGAGGCAGCCTTCTTTTGAGAGGATAATGAACATGACCCTAAAAGATATCTTCCAGTTGTACCAATCTGTTAGGGACAGTCCTGATTACGTCTCTGTCATCCCACTTTTTCAGCTACATCCCTATTTCCCAATTTCACCCTCCTCCTCCTTCTACTTTCCCCCTTTGTCCTCAGCTTATTTAATTTGCTGCAGAGTGATTTCAAAGTGAAAAAGTATTTTACACCCAATTAACCTAGTGTGAGACACATTACTTAACTCAGCAAAGGCAAGAGGAGAGGAGGGATGGAATCTTGCCATTCCCAGTTTGCTGAAGCAAAAGCAAACAGCTGTAGCATCTAATAGCTTATGTGATCTTTCTCATTAACAACTTTTGCCATCTTAACCACACTCTGATGTTGCTCAGACACATGTGTCCCAGTTTTGATCTGTGAAATGCTGGAGGTATGCCTAAATGTCTGGTCTGGTGTCACCACTTGTTTAAAAGGCATTGACACACATGTGTGCATTTTTTGGTTCCAAGAAAAAAAACAACAGAAGGAAAATGATTAAGAAGTCTCCTTCCATTCACTGTGCCTTCTAATTTCATGATTACAGTTACTCTTCAGAAACACAGGCTATTTTGTCTCCCTTGTAATATCCAATTCTGCCCTCAAGCATACTTTTTCTGAATTAAAATGAGGGGGCCATTCTCATTTGAAAATTGAAAATTACTTTAGAAGTAATTTGAGGAAAACTGTAAAATACATAGTGACAGTTGCTATGTTTATAGTGTACCTTTCCTGGAGTGAGCTTGGAGGATTCTCCTCTGTCCCATTTCTTTGCACCCCAAATGAAAACAAAGGTATTACAGGCTGAGAAACAGTGATGACCCCTCAAAGTCACATAATCATTGTCATAGTTCATGGTGAATTTGAACTTGGATCTCCCCAGTCCTAGTCCAACATTCTAATGATATCAATTCTCTGGGTTTACTTTAAAAAATATATCCATTTTTCTATCCAAAGATCCCAAGGGGGCACACATTTTTGAAATAGTAAAAGACAATTTTAGGAGTCTGGAAGCTAAAAATGTCTGTCTGTTTGTAAATCTGTTTATGGGATTTTTATTCCGCCTTTCTGATGGATTTATTTGTTTTATTTAAATGAAGAAATGGTGAAGAAATGGGTAGTAAATGATCTATATATAGTATACGCTGATTGGATGGAAAAGGGGCCAGAATTATTGAATCTTGCAGAGGTGAAATGGAGGTAAAATCTCTTCCTCATTAAAAAAAAAAAAAAACAATAGAAAATTTGGTTTGTTGCAGAACATTAGCTGGTCTCACATGGCCACACCAATGTATCCTTCAGTATAGGTTGCCTCCTGGATTTTTAAGATCTTCAGGGAAGGACTTGCTCTCCATCCCACAATCACTCTAGGTCCATTTGGTGAGGACACAAAAGAGATCCTTTCAGTGATTGCTTCCTAGTGGTGGAATTCCTTCCCAGGGGATGCTCAACCATGTGTCTCCTCTCTAGTAAGGAAATATATTTTTATTTAAGTAGGCCTTTGGCTCAGAACGTGCTGTGGCAGAAGTGTCTTTTAATGATGTGTGTGTGTTATGCTTGTACTTTTAATTTGTTGTAAGTTGCTGTGGGTCTCATAAGAGAAAAAAGCAGGAAATGTATAAATAAATAAATAAGCTGCAAGTGAGATCTAAGTGCACCATTTAAAATGTTCAGGAGTGAAATTATAGAATTGTTTACAGAATACAGAAATGTGTGTGTTTCTGCAAGGACTACACAGCTGTTCACTCCTTTACAATGGCTATGTTCTTAGTAGAGGTGCCAAGGGCTTCAGCCTCCACTCTACTTTTTTGTTGTTTTTAACTGCCCCCGAGTTGACTTCGACTCATGGTGACCCTGAGAATGAGACATCTCCAAGATCCTCAACTGATCTGCTCAGGTCCTGCAGGCCCAGGCCCATGTTCTCCCTGACTGATTCTAACCATCTGGCATGCGGTCTTCCTCTCCTTCTATTGTCCTCCACCTTTCCTAGCATCATTGCCTTTTCTAATGATTCATTTTTCCTCATGTTGTGGCCAGGTATGACAGCCTCAATTTAATCATCTTGGCTTCCAGAATGAGCTCAGGCTTGATCTGTTGTAGGAATCTTTTTTTGTTTTGTTTGTCTTTTTGGCTGTCCATAATATTCTCAGTAATTTTCTCCAGCACCACAGCTCAATGAGTCATTTTTCGTGTTGAATTTTAATGGTGTGGTGTGCTTGAAAATCTAGCAGAGCCAGGGAAAAATCTAAAATTCTAAAAGTAGAGCTTTATTGTTTTAAAAGATAAAAATAAGCAAAGAAAAATACAGTCTACTATAGGATCACATCATGCTGATGTGGTTGAACAGAAGCGTTACAGATCCATGTTTCCAGATCTAGAAGTTACATTGTAAAAGCAATATATGCATATTATAGTCCAAAAATTAACTCCATAGTTAGATCCATTGCGAACACACACACAAACAGGAAGAAGGCAAGAAATATAAACAACTCTAGACAAAGGGATTTCTCAGCCCTGCCCTTTCTCCACCTTCTGGGTGTTAACCTTATGTTGATTGGATGTTATGTGTATGATGTTTGTTAACCCAGCCCCTTGCTGTCCATCATCCACCACGTGATTTCTTTCCCAAGCCTAATGATGTTTTGGATACTGTTATCTGTTCTTGGCTGCCTTTCCCAGCTAGGAACCTCTGATGTTATGACTCTCTGGCCACCTAGACTGGGTTGTTTTTGTTTGCCTAGATGTTGTTCTCATGAGGAAAATTTCAGACACACATCTCTACATTTCACCTTTGACTATATAACCCATCTATATTCTAACATTTCTTCCTACTGCTTTTTTCTCCACCCTTCAGCACTCACACCCATTGGTGTAGACTTATCCTCACCTAAGTGTTGAGAGTTATGTCTTTACACTTTTTGATCTTGTCCAGTTCTTTCATAGCTAACCATCTCATTCTTAGTCTTGTTCTGAGTTCTTGATTGTAGTCTCCGTTCTGTTCAATATTTGAACCAAGGGTATAAGAACTTCTTGACCATTTCAATTTTCTCATTGTCTAAGGTGGATTCTTGTAGGTCTTCTACGGTCATTTTTTTGTTTGTTTGCTTAATGTACAGCATCAAACCCACCTTGATGTTGAAGCTTTTCTCCTTGACCCTTTTTAGTAATTGTTCCTGGTCTTTGTTTCTGCTAGTAGTATTGTGTAGTCTGTTCATCTTAGGTTGTTAATGTTCCTTCCTCCAATCTAATTATTATTATTATTATTATTATTAATAATAACCCGCCCCTCTGCGTGGCAATCGGAGCGGGGTACAACAATTTAAAACAAAACAGAGTTAAAAATCAATCCCTCACCCCATAATCCCACCCTCCCATCCCCTTAAAATAGAATTAAACCACAATCAAATTAAAATGCCGCATTACATTAAAATTAAAATTAGTTAAAACATACAATTAAAATTAGTTAAAACATCCTGCCTCTGAGTCTAAGCCTGCTCTGCATATGATATTTTCTTTTTGGCCACTGATACCTCCAGCCTACTACAGGAAGCATAAGATGGGGGAAATAAAAGGGTGAGGGGAGGCACAGCAGGGGATGGAGTGATTCCAATATAATCACACTCTTGCCAGTGTTACAAAGTGCAATCAAGTCCGCAGGTCCTCAAGGGAAATGATTATTTCATGATAACAACACTCCCTGATGTGACCATATTGGCATGATAAAGAGAGTTTATGATGGGGAAATGTGTGTTTTTGGTAATATTGGCAATCCATTACATTGAATGGCTGCAGCTGAGAAGGTACCGGTATATCTAATATAGCTCTTTAGAAATTGTATTTAGAGCCTCTCTGGACCTTTCTTAGATGGAAAATGGCAACTGATGTGCGCACAGATAAAGAAAAAGCCCTCAGTTCCTATCATGAAGGAAGGGTCAGACTGTCCCTGCTTGCTTCTGGAGGACTACGTGCTAATTTTGATTATACAGTTTTGTATGTATTTTCTGTGACCATTGAGAAACACCAATCTGCAGCAAGGGGAGGGGGCTTCTAAGGCTCCAAGATGCATGCTTCCCAAATCATTTTCTAGATTGGCATCACAATGCTGACATGTTTCAAAGGTATTGACTTCTCCATTGTACTTTCAGAAGTGGGGCCCAACTGTTACCAGTGTGGAGAGCAATCTCTGACAGCCTTAAGACACTCTTTGTAAACCAAAGAAAGGAGCTGTGCTTAATTCAGGATTGCTCACTGTGCAAACCTCTCTTTATATAGTTCAGCTATAGAGAAAATGTTATGAAATTATGACCACAGGTGTGAGCCTATGAATTGCATCTAGCCAATATAACTAGAAATTGGGGGAGTCTGGGTGCTGTGGCTTTCACAAAGAAAATGCTTGAATGGATTGTTTTGTATTACAGGAGTGGTAGGGTTATGGATGGCTCAACCTAGTACTGAAGTTCAGAGGACAAAAAATGACTTGTTTTGACAAGTGTTAAATTTTGATGAGTGATATGAGCAGTTTGACAGATTTCTGTCATGTTTCTCTCCCTTCCCCATAGAATTTGCTGTGGTTAGCTTTTTTGGCTGATTTTTCCATTTTTCCCAAGTGCATTCTGGATTTTTTTGTTTGTTATGTCAAAGGGAACCTTTATCACATGCTTTGCCACAGCAGTGCAATATGTTTGTAGTCTTCAGTATTTAGAGATATAGAAAAATAATGCCTATTCCAAGGCCATGGTTGAATGGCAGTTAATAGCCTCCAAGTTTTAGTGTGACAGATAATTTACATCACTGCTTTCACCAGGGGTTCTTTCACACCACACAATTGTAGCTCTATATTCCATTTTAACTGCCATGTGAAATCCTGGGATTTGCAGTTTGGGGGGTGGGACATTTAGGATCCTCAGTCAGAGAGCTCCTGTGCTTCACCAAACTACAAGAACCAGGATTCCATATGATGTTGCTATGACAAGTAAAATGGAATCATAGTGCTATATCTGCTTAGTGTGAAAAGGCTGCTGCTGCATTGGTGGTTATTTCTGATCTCTGTCACCTGAATTGGCATTTGCAGAATTGTGTGAGCCAATTGTATATAGGCTTTTTGGGTGAGCTAGCATTATTTTCTGCCAAGTATAATGGGCCCTTGGTATTCGCTGGAGTTTTGTTCCAGGACCTTCTGTGGATATCAAAATCTATGGATGCTCTAGTCCCATTATAAACAGTAGAATAGTAAAATGTTATCCCTTATATAAAATGGCAAAATCAAGGTTTGGTTTTTGTATTATTATTATTATTATTATTATTATTATTATTATTGAATATATTCAAACTGTGGATGATTCAATCCATGGTTGCAGAATCTGTGGATACAGAGGGCCAACTGTAAATGTTGCAGAATGACTCATTTGCTTTGGATTAAAAGTTCTATATAGATAACATTAGAAGCTGCAGCAACAATAACATAAGTAAAAATTCCCAGTTATTTTATTTCTCAACTCTATTCTGTTATAGTTTCAGCAATGTGCAATTCCCTAACAGATCTCTCTTCCTCATTTTTTTAAAAAAAATCTTGCTGTGGTCTTTTAAAATTCACAAACACTATGAGGAAATAAAACCCATTTATCTCCAGATACCAGCCTTTTACTACTTCTCATTTTATAGGATTGCCCATTAAATGGCTGATTAGTTCTGTGTCTTTTACAAATATTTCAAGAGTTGCAGTCTCTTTACAAAGGTTTGCAGAGATTTGTGTCCAGCTTCTATTATCCATAGTACTTCACTTCACTTGTTTTTATGCCAGCGCTTCCTGTTAAATTCACTTATTGTAAGCCTAAGTTGCATTGTATGAATCTGTGATGGTTCTGTGCCAATCTTAAAATGGCTTCCTTGTTGATGTGATATATATTTGGAGGAGATAATTCATAATAACTTTAGGGTTTTTATATCCTTCCTTTGTCATTCCTCACCCACTCCTTATTTCTTGTTCTCAAAAACAAGAATTGCCTCCTCATTCAAAAGGGAGCAGGTGTGTAGCTTTGGAGTACTCTAAGGATGTTTTCACACTGGGCTTAAGGCAGAAGCAATCCTACCTCACTCCAGCCCCATGCTGGCTCCTTTGCCAGTGTGTTCAAACAGTGCCATCCCCGGCATCATTCCGGGTCCTTTCTCCGCGTGTTCAAATGACGTCACAGCAAGCCCCTCCCCTCCCCGCCCCATCCTGTCCCATCCCAGCATCAGCCCCGTTCTTTGCAATTCCTCTTTTTAAAAGGAATTGCATCTGCCCCGCCCAGAATCATACTGGAATGATGCTGCTGTCACCGATCTGAAGCTGCAGGATCCATTCCGGTATGATTCTTTCATTGCTTCCATGCGGCTTTAGACCCCAAGTGTGAAAACGTCCTTAGATCCATCTTTATCACTGGAGACTCATGTCTTGGACTAGACTACTGTCACAGGCTGTACACGGGGCTGTCTTTGAAGATAACCCAGAAACTTTATCTGGCACAAAGTACAGCTACTTGGGTGTTCACTGTAGCTAGAACATACGTGGGCAAGTTAAGTAGATTCAAGGGACAATATTTTGCTCTGTAGCCCTCTGCAGGCTATGAATTGCCAAAAAAAGAAACTGGGGTTGAGGGAACATAACCAGAAGTAGCTAAAAGCTCATTTCTGGTTTGGAAAAAAAATCCATCAGCAACAGTGCAGAGGATCTCTGTGGTCTACTTAAAAGTGGAGAGGCAATTCACACTTTTTCTCCAGAAAAAGGGGATTGTGGCCTCTTAGGCTCATCATTTCTTACACACCTCTCCCTGTGGAACAAGGCAGGGGATAGCAACAATTAACAAACAGCATCATTTAGAACACAACACATAAACAGCATTGGGGGCTGTATACTGCCCCACGACTGCACTTTTCCCACCCTGTAGGCTAAATGGTCAGAAGATACTACACCATGTCAGGAGATGAAGGTCAAAGGGAAGAGGCCTTTGTTTGTTTTTTGTTGCATCTTCACTATCATTCTTCACCACATTGTGTTAATCAATGGCAATAGACAACATTGCCCTTAGTGCAGTCAAGGTTTATAGCTTTAACTTTTATAGTAAGGACATAAACATATACATTTCATTACACTTCCAGTGTTATTTGCTCATCATCCACCACTCTGAGATTATCATATGATGGTTGATGCCATTAGGTTTTCAGCTTGTAGCTCATATCAAGCATACTGTGACAGGGTCATAAAAGCTTTAAAAAACCTCTTAGACTGAGATACAGCTATTAGTTGGTATTGGTCATTTTCTTACCATTGACATAACAGCAAATCTCATCTCAGTGACTGTTTGTGTGCATTACCTTCTTCCTCATAATAAAAAATCCACTCCTGTCATGAGTTAAACTAACATTTGGCTTTGTGAGTGCATGAAGCTATTATGCTGGTAATGTAGTTGATAGATATTTGCCATATCAACTCAATTTCAGATCAAATAAGCAAGTGATTTATAGGATCAGCAATAGCTAAGATTTCAGCCTAAATCCTATTGTTACTCCCAACTAGAGTAGACTCATTGAACCAACTGGATTTACCTAGATGTTCTCTCACCATACAGCAATTGATTCAGTGATTCTAACTAAACTGAGATTAAACCAATAAGATTTCAACTGAACAGTTTAACTTTTATTTGAGACATATCAGTTTTGCAAGTTTATTCTAATGTGTCTGCATATGTTTACTTTGCAGGAGACCACAGAGTAAAATAATGCCTATTCATTTTTTTCTTGCTTTTGCTGTTATTGTTAACTGCTTCCGACCTATGGATGAGACATCTCCAAGACCTTCTGTCCTCCACTGCTCTGCTTAATTCATGCAACCCCATATCTATGACCTCCTTAATAAAGTCCCTCCATCTAGCATGTGGCCTTCCTCTTTTCCTACTTCCCTCCACCTTTCCCAGCATTATTGTCTTTTCCAATGAGTCCTCCCTTCTCATGATGTATCCAAAGTATGCCAGCCTCAGTTTGGCCATCTTGGCTTCCAGGGAGGTTTCCAGCTTGATCTGCTCTAGGACCCATTTGTTTGTCCTTTTGGCTGTCCATGGGATCCTCAGCACTCTTCTCCAGCACCACATCTCAAATGCATTGATTTTCTTCCTATCATCTTAACTGTCCAGCTCTCACGTCCATACATGATAATTCTAAGTTTTGTGCTGAGTTGTATATCTTTGCATTTTAGAATTTTTTCTAGTTCTTTTATAGCCCCCCTCCCCATTCTTAGTTTCTTCTGATTTCCGGACTGACTATGATGGCATGAACAATCCTAATTTTAGTATTAAATGATATTTATTTATAGTTCAGGATCTTGTCTAGTTCCTTCACAGTTTCACAATATTTTAGCCTGCATAGGGAGCCCTGGTAGCACAGTGTTTAAATACCAGTACTACAGCAACAAATTTGTGAGTTTGACCCCAGGCAGAGCTCCAAGGTCCACTCAGCCTTCCATCCTTTTGTAGGTTGGTAAAATGAGTACCCACCTTGTTGGGGGCAATTGGCTTACACATTGTAAACTGCTTAGGGAGTGCTAGTTCACTGATAAGCAGTATAGGAATGTACTTGCTGTTGCTATTACTATTGCTATTGCTATTATTGATAAAACTATAGTTTCCAAGTCAAGGGAAATAATAGTCCCACTGTATTCTGCATTAAATGGACCTCATCTGGAATACTGTGTTCAGTTATGGGTGCCTTATTTTAGGAAGGAGGTAGAAAAATTGGAGTGGGTTCAAAGAAGTGTAATGGGGATGATAAGAGGTATGGAAAACAAAACATATGAGGAAAGGTTGAGGGAGCAGGGCATGTTCAGCCTGGTGAAGAGAAAACTGAAGGGTGACATGTTTGCACTCTTGGACTGGAGGACCTATTGGACCCCTTCCAGCATTATGATTCTTTGATCTTCTTTTGGGACAGGATAGTTTCACTTCTGAAAACAGGATTCATTATGACATAAAAATTAGCAATAGTAACTTGACCCTAGTCCACATTGGTAGAAGAGATTGCTGCTATTGTTATTATCTCATTGCTTTCCCCAGAATCAGGACTTTTCCAGAATTAGGACTGACAAGTAAAATCAGATATAGTAGTCATGAAAAAAATACAAATGATTATCTTTATAATATAATTAAATATCAGTGACATTAAAAATAATTTAAATCTACTTTTAAAATAAAAGCATTCTTGCTTTTTTTCAAAGAAAAAAGTGGTGCTCTCATGATATGAAAAATTAAATACTTGCATGGGTTTGTTTCATGACATTAGTAGTAAGAAAGCTAGCTGTTTTATTTTCCAACATATGTCCTTCCAAAATTGCTACCAGTTTTTGTTCGGACAGGGTTGCAGTGTGGGGTCACATATTCCCCATCAAAGACATAGGAGTTTATCACATGGGGGACAATTGGAAGTATAAACAGTGATTAACCCATCATAATCACACAATTGCTTGCAATAATGGTTTTCATACCACGTTTTGTTCAAAGCACTATTATCCCTGGAATATCCCATGATAATCACACAATTGCACTAATGGTTTTCACACAATGTCAAGATAAAATGTGATTAAAGTGCCATTAGCCTCTGGAAAGCATTTATGTGCATATCTCATCATGGGTCAAAGACAGCCTGGACTAGCACATACCAGAGACTGATATTTGGAGTGACGTATGCCACAAACTATTTCTCACTGCTACTAATGCTGCACAGTTAGGTTTTAGAGATGCTTCGTTGTCCAACTGATGGGGGAAATCAGTATGCAAAGGGATCTTGCAGCACCTTTGAGACTAGCTGAAAGAAAGAAGTTGCTACCATGAGCTTTTGTAGACTTGCGCCTACTTCCTCAGATGCATATTAACATGCTACCAACTTCTTTCTTTCATTCTCAATGGTGCTGCAAGATCCCTTTGCATACTGATTTCCCCCACCAGTTGGGCAACAAAGCTTCTCTAAAACCTAACTGCACAGCATTAGTAGCAGTGAGAAATAGTTTGTGGCATACATCACTCCAAATATCAGTCTCTGGTATGTGCTAGTCCAGGCTGTCTTTGACCCATGATGAGATATGCACATAAATGCTTTCCAGAGGCTGCGTCTATTGGAGGTTAGCATGGGCTGTGTAAAGAATTGGTGTGGTTGTGAGGGCTGAATAGGGCCAATGTTTTGCAATTTGGGCTGCATTTGCACTGCAGAAATAATGCAGTTTGAGAACACTTTAACTGTCATGTCTCAATGGTATGGAATCTCAGAATTTGTAGTTTGTTGTAGCACCAGAGCTCTCTGACAGAGAAGGCTAAATAGCTCACAAAACTACAAATCCCAGAATTCCATAGCATTGAGCCATGGCAGTTAAAGTGGTGTCAAACTGCATTATTTCTACAATGCAGATGCAGCCTAGGTGGTTCATTCAAGATCTCCACAAAGTTTGCCGTAGAACTGAGTAAAGCCTCATGATAGTGTCAGCTCTACCATGAGGATGTGTGCGACAGTTGCTTAAGGGAACAGCTGTTGGGTAATAGCAGCAAGGTTTTGGATGAGGGCTGCAGTAGGGTGCAATAAAGTATATTGTCTCATTGCCTGTGTTGAAAAGAAGTTTCAGTAGAGACCCCAGTTGGCTTTTCTGTATGGAATGAAGAAGGAGGGGTGTTCCATTGTGAGTTTTGCAGCAGAGACCCAAGTGTCTTCAGCTGTTGTTGAGTGCAATATTTCATTCAAATCAGTCAGTTACCTTAAAGTAGTGGTGTTTGCTGTGTTGTCCTCCATTGTGACTTATGTCATTAGCTTTGTGGAACTCCCTTGACATGGTTGAGTAATATACCCACACTTCATGTGCAACCTTGTCTTTTCATTATGTACAAGACTTTTGATATATTTATTTCCTTGCAGACTTCACACTAATTGATTCATATGCCACCTTACTTGTCCTGCAAGCTTGGTTGAATTTCTTTGAGTGATTCAGTTATAAGGGAGAAAATTCCTGAATTGGTCTGTCATGTCCATGACTGTGTCTTTCATCTTGTTTGCTTTTCATTTAGATACCAAAGCAAGACAAAAAGTCCCTCTTCATCCAAGTGAAATAAGTGGAAGTATTTCTGTTATCGGATTTTGTTTTTGCTGCCTTTTATAAATTGACACTTACATAGTTGCTGCTCTGCAAAGGGATTTTTGAGTGAAAGAAATTGTACAAAGCATAATCTTTTATCTTGGTCTACTCTAGACTAAGGCTACAAAAGCATATGTTACATGGTCTTTCGCACATTTCTCAACGGTGTTATAAGATCCCTTCGCATACTGATATTCCTGGCTAACATGGTTATACATCTCTGAATAATGTGTCACTGAATGTCAAATCAATGTTTTCAAATATGTCAGGATATTCCAATGTAATGTAGCAAGACCGGACTTTTATTCAATAATATCTGTGTGTATTCAAGTTGTGTTGTTCTACTGTAGATATATACAAAGCTATGTGAGCTTTTGGCCTGTTGACAGCCTGACGTATAAATCCTGGGATGCATCTGCACTGCAGAAATAATGCAGTTTCACACTGCTTTAACTACCATCGCTCAATGCTATGGAATTATGGGGTCTGCAATTTTGTGAAATATTTAGCCTTTTCTGTCAAAGAGATGTGGTGCAACAACAAACTAAAAATCTTAGGATTCCAGAGCATTGGACCATGGCAATTAAAGCAGTGTCAAACTGCAGTATTTTTGCAGTGCAGATACAGCCCAAGTTAGTGTATGGCATTTCCTTTTCCTTTGGTGACTTCTCAGTACGTGCTCCCACACTGTGGAATTCCTCATGAGGGTAGGTTGGCCCCTCTCTGCTTTCTTCCCATATGAAGGAAAAGATCTTTTTCTTTCTCTAGGCCAGTGATGGCAAACCTTTTAGACACTGGGTACCCAAAACTTAAAGGTGTGTCAGCACTGGGTGCTATCCAGTGCTAAGGACAGGACTTCCAAGGGGATGAGACTTCTGGGGGATGGGACTTTTGCCTTCAGTGGGGGGGGGGGGGGCTCCAACTTCTGGGGATGGGACTTCTGCCTTCTCAGGGGTGGGACCTCCTCTTCCCTCTGCCTGGTCCCTCAGCTGCCTCTCCGGAGACAACTGAAGGCCCGGAATGGCATGGAAGAGGAGGAATAGGTGATGCCTGTTTCTCCTCTTCCCCCACCTTCCTATCTCTCCATGTGCCCTCCAAAATGGCTTCACAAATAGTAGAATATAAGAAAATTCGATTATCATGGTTTGGAAGAATAGCGTTAGTTAAAATGAAAATTTTACCAAAATTAAATTTCCTATTTAGAATGATACCATTAAAAATATCAGAAGTAGAATTAAGTAAATGGCAACAGTTACTAAACGTATATTGTAATGGAGGGAAAAGATGTAGATTAAATAAACAATTTTGGTATGAGTCTCAGAAAAAAGGAGGGCTAGGCCTCCCTAATATAAAAGGATATTATGAAGCTAACCACTTAAGATATGTAATAGAAGGAATGCTGGATGTACCAGATTTAGATTGGTTAGAAATGGGGAAAAAAGAGATAGATATGAAAATAGAGAACATTTTTTTTAAAAGAAATTAGTAGGAAAGAAATTAAAGAAATTGGAAATCCATTTATGGAAAATATATTAGAAATTTGGAATAAATATAAAAAAGGATTAATGAATGAAAATTCAATAATAACACCAATAATAATGGAAAAATCTTTCCCCCAAAATTTAAAAGATTTATTAGATAAAGAATTAAAGGAAAGGAAAATAGATAAAATAGAAAATTGGATAGAATTAAAGATAGGAAAAGAAAATATAAAAGAAAAATTTAGGGGGATAAACATGTCTTGGTTACATTTTATGCAAATAGAACAATGGTTTAAGAATTGGAAGAAAAAAAATATAGAAAAAGGGAAATATACACAATTTGAACAAATAGTTCAGAAAGGAAAAGGAATGGAGGAAAATGAAAATATGAAAGGCATAACTAGCAAAATTTATAAAATATTAATGGACAATAAAAGGGAAAAACTAGATCAAATTATTTTAAAAGAAATATGGGAAGATGAATTGAAATGCAAAATCTCTGACAATGACTGGAATAAGATTTGGGAACAAAGACATTTGAAAAATTTATCGGTGCGAATTAAGGAAAATTATTATAAATTGATTTGGAAGTGGTATTTGACACCACTGAGATTACATAATATAAATAAAGAAAATTCAAAATATTGTTGGAGAGGTTGTCAGGAAGTAGGGTCATATCTACATATGTGGTGGCAATGTAAATATGTACAAAAATTCTGGGAAATAGTAATATTAGAGATAGAAAAGGTTATGAATATAAAGATAGATAGAAAACCGAATATAGCATTGTTATCAATATATAACGAAGTAGAATGGAAGGAGGAAAAAAACCTTGTAACAAATTTGTTTACTGCTGCGAGATTAATTATAGCAAGAAGTTGGAAAACAAAAATAAGTGTGAAATTGGAGGACTGGTATAAGGAAGTTTGGAAGATAGCAATTAATGATAAATTAACATGTAGATTGAAAGTGAAAAAGGGATTATTGAAAAGAAATGATTTTGATGAAATATGGAAAAAATTTATTGAAAATGTATTAAGAATGGAAGATGGGAAACTGCCTCCATGGGAGGAGTTAAGATTTTGGATGGAGTATAAAGATGGAAATGGCTCTGGGGGTGGGGTGCACGGAGGGGATATTTAGGGGGTTTTGTTTAAAAAAAAGGCTAAGATGTAAAAGTATATAAAAATGTATGGAAAGTTGATTAATATAAATAAAATTAAAAAAAAACAAAAACAAAAAACAAAACAAAATGGCTTCACATGCCAGAGATGGCATGCATGTTGTGCTATAGGTTCACCAACACAGCCCTGGTCTTTGCTTGGTGACTGGCCATTGCAGAATGTCTTTGGTGTGTACTGTACATTTTATCATCATTCTTCTCTTCTAACTGCATTTTAAATGGTGGTAAATTAATGTTTTTAATATCACTGTTTATTTTATAGTCTGCAACTTAGTATTATGTCTTGTTTTAATGAAATCCTGTTTCCACTTATAATGTAAGCTGCCTCAGTTTCTGTATTTGGAGAAAGCTGTGATATTAAACAAACAAACAAGAACAGAAATTTCAGCATTCTCACTATTATTCTATCCTTTTTTAAAATGCCCACTAGCTGGAAGGTGGTATGTGCCCTAAGTGAAATAATAAAAAAAGTTTTTCTATCAAATGATGGAATTATCTCTCTGGTTCTGAGGAAAACATGGCAGGCTACCATAAGACTGAGACATGTGAAAGGAGGAGTCCTCTAATCAGGCCTCCTAATATGAGAGATTCCTGAAATTTGGATCATTTCTGGAATCAAGCATAGAACCCAAATTGCCTTAATTTCATGTGGTCCAGATTTTGAGAATGGATTCAAGTTTTCTTTGGACTCTTGTTTACTGCCACCCAAATTAAATCATGTAGAATGAGCACCATGCTTTGGCCCTACAATGGTCCATCTGCTACACAGATAGGTGACAACTGGGTAGCTAGCTTGTGAGTGGCTAGGTGTGTGTGTGTGGAGGGGGGGGGGCAAGATTTCTTATGAGATGCATATGAATATACCCTGAAGGGAACAGATGGATATGAGAACTAAAACCTTTTAAGTGCACAAAAGGATCATAAACATTTTTCGATAACAAGTAAATGTGATTGTGTATTATCTGGACAGAACATGTTGGAAGAAATGCAATGATTCCCTCCCCATCCCTACAAACATGGAGTACACTGATTTCTGTATTTTCCAATTGAGTTCCTTTAACATGTATCTGGAAACAGAACCAGTAGGAGAGTATATGATTTTATCCACTCAGAACTGACTTAAATTCTTGTTCGTCTGTTATTGCCAGTATTTGAACTTTACAAGGGACTCCATTCTTGCAAAATCGGACTTTCTCATTTCAATCACTGTGCAGTGTTTTAAAGTCTGCTCTTCTCTAGGACTTGCTTCCCCTGACTCACATTTATTAAACAATGTTAGTTGTAGTTGCCTTTTGTCCGGCCTTTGTTAAATTACCTCCCATAATAACAAAGGCTTACTAACGCTGAGGGATGGTTTATCAAAAACATTCAAAGCCAGCTCTCCTGCAGGAGACAATAATGTCCTTCCCTAGTTACAAGTCTTGCTGTGACACCTGGGAGGCCCACTTTCCAATATGATCAAGCATTTATTTGGAGGGAAGGTCACACAGAGTTCAATTTGACAGCAGGCACTCTTCTCCTGCTCTTAATGGGGCTCCCTGTTGCAAAGTCCTACAGTGGTTCAGTACATAAAGAGGCTGACTTGTCACAGGGGTTATTCTCAAAGTCCTTCAACTGATTGTTCATCTGAAAGCATGGGGAGAACAGTTGTCAAGAAGCCAAATTTTCACTAAGTGGTGCTAACACCAGGAGTTGTCTCATACCTCTTTCACATTAGAATTAAGAAGTACCTCAACTTGCAGTACTGTTCATTTTGCATTGGAAGATATCTCCTTGGCATACAGTAGCTACTTTGGAGACAAGGTTTTATGAGGTATGCATATTCTATGAAGCAAAAGTGAATATGTGGATGCAGTTGAATTGCGGTTCCCATCATCTCTAGCCAGCGTAGCTGGTTGGGAGGGGTGCTGAGACAAGCAGCCCAATGATATCAGGACTGCCACATTTCCCACTCCTACCCTAAAGTTTTGCAAAGGAGTCATGAAAGTGGAGGAATGCTGTTCCCTTCTTAAGAACTGTCTCCATCTCTGGTACAACAAGTATTTCACAGGTGTGAGCCTGGTCAGGTCCCTGGACTCTGTATCACCCTCGCAAGTACATGTAGTGGGAACAGACTGGAGGATCTTGTCAGTGGCTGTTCCCAGGCTCTGGAATTCCCTTCCTTGAGAGATCAGACTGGCACCCGCCTTGCTAGCCTTAGGCAAGTGAAGACCTTGTTGTTTCAGCAGGCTTTTGAAGGCTGATTGCTCATGGGGAAAAAGGCTTTTACTGTGTTGTGTTGCTGATATTTTGTTGTTCTTATGCCAGTCTGGTTTGTTTATACTGCATTTAATTTTATTGATCATTTAATTATACTTTTATCTTTCATAAGATGGATTTTTTAAACCTGTGTCTTTTTCTGTGTCTGGAGAAAAGGTAGTGTGACGACAACAACGATGGCTGCCATCTTATTAGAAAGTTACAATGTCAAAAACAGGCTTACAACCATGTAACTATGTAATATTCCATTGCCATGATTACAAATGTGTTTGATACCCAGCATACAATCGAGGCAGGTGTACCAAGGAATAGAGATCTGTGGTACTGGCAAGTAGGATGCTGAAGAGTGACACATTGAGGCACTCCTGCCAGCGAGCTATGGGGTCCTTGCTTCTGTTCTTTGCATCACTGTCACTGGTGAGAGGAGGTGGGATGTGTCATCCTTCGGCACACTAGTGCTGCAGAACACTATCTATACCTCAGTATGACTGCCTGGATTTTAAGGAGGGTTTGCAGATTGGATTGTGTAGCCACAACATCATGGCTATGTGTTTGATGCAGGATCTTGGATGAGGATGTTGTTGTTATTGTTGTTGTTGTTGTTGTTGTTGTTGATGATGATGATGGCTGTGGTGGATCATGTCTAGACTTATGTCCACTTGCAGGTCTCAGCTTCATTTCATGCAGGCCTTGATCTGTTTTCAAAAGACCTCTGCAAATCATATCAGTCCTCTGGTGAGAATGATTTTTCCAGAGAGATCCATGCTGAGCATGGAAGTAGAGTAAGATGGTGCTGGGGATTTAGAAAGAGAGTGACAAAGGAGGTGAAAAAGACAAGCAAGAGAAAAGATATGGACCTGTTCACTATTTGGCTTAGGATCCATCCACCATTGTTTAAGACCTCACCAACCAGGGGAAAATTCATCTCTGTTTAGGCTGACATAGGATTTATATTGAATTTATCAGAAATCTAAGAAAAAACATCTGCTGAACTTTTAGAAGAGTGGCTGAAAGCAGTGGGTTCAATCTGTCATTGGTCTCCCTGTAAAGTACTTCATGTCTGCACATTTTCTCCAATTGCTCCTTGCCCTGTGTTTACTGACTTACTTTGACATCATCTCTCCTGCCATAATTTAAGTTCACTCTCAAGACCTAGTACAGTTTCTCTTCTCAGCTCATGTTCAACCTCTGATTATTTGAAAGAAAAGCATGTGTTTTTCACACTCCCTTAGATGTGACAGTCAGAATAGAAGGTATTTCAATTTCAATCTTCCCACTATTACACTTATCAGATAACCTCTCCCCTGGGTTTGATATTACTATGTGGGGAGTTGGCATTTGATTCTGGCTCACTGGTGTGCAGCCAGGTCTGAAAAGGGGTTGAGTTCCTCCATGATGATGTGTGGTTACGAATGTGCTTTAAAAGGATATAAACTTCAGTCTGAAACACAATTGTCAGAAAGAAGATTTTACCCTGTTTTTCCTTTGGACACTTTTAATTTGCTTCCTAAAATACTGTTTATAAAAAAATTAGTTGCAAGAAACTCCTAGGAATTGAAAAAGCAAGGTATAAAATCACTCAGTATTTCACACAAGCTTTTTTTCTTTTCTTTTTCACATGAAAAATAGCAATCAATCAAACCATCCTTGCACATAGGGTTGCGAGAGTGAAAACTGGAGAGGGCTCCAGTACCTGCAGTGGTTGTGTCAAAGACGGATTGTCAACAAATATGGAAAACAAAAGAAAGGCCTGTATATTGGAAATGCTCATTCAGTGGCATCACTAGGGGGATGCGGTGGTGCAGCCCACACCGAGTAACACCTTAGAAGAAGGGTGACACCTGATTGGGCCATCTTCCCACTGGAGAGATGGGGCGAGTGCTTCCAGCCCTGCTTCTTCACAGCAATGCTGGTTCCTTGCGTGGAGCTGCTGCCACTGTGGGGAAGGACAAGGATAAGGGTTCCCAGCCCTGCTTCCCCATGGCATCATCATTGTTGTCCTTGTAGGGATGCGGCAGCCACTGCAGCAAAGGAGAAAGGTGAATGTGGCCTTTTGGTCACGCCCCCTGGCAGCCATGCCTCCCCGTGCCAGGTGACACTGGCAATGCTACTGCACTCATTATATATTCCATTCCCCCCAAAAGGAACACTAAGAATTGCAGTAACCATAGGACCATCACGCTAATTGGTGTGAGCAAAGTAAAGCTCAAAATTCTGCAACAAACTCTTTTACCATATATGAAGCAAGAAATGTGAGATGTCTAAGCTGGGTTCAGGAAATGGGGCACTAGGCATCATATAGCTAACATATGCTAGATAATGGAGTGCACCAAAGTGTTTCAAAAGAATTACAGCAAAAGCTTCAGTATTATGAAAAGCTATGGATTTCTCCATAGCCTGTAGAAAAGCTATGGATTTCTCCATAGCCTGTAGAATGGCCTGTAGGTTATCTAGATTCTCTTACTGATCCTCTTGTAATGGATGTCTTAAAGAAATGGGTGTACCACAACATTTGATTGTCTTGATAAGTAACCTGTAATCAGGACAAGAGGCTACTATTAGGACAGAATATGAATATAAATATAAATGGAATGGTTTCCCATTAACAAGGAAGTAATGCAAGGTTGAATTTTGGCATCCTATCTGTTTAACTTGTAAGTCAAAAATATCGGACATAAAGCAGGATTAGATTTGGAGGAAGGAGGCATGAAAACTGGAGGAAGGAATGTTAACAATTTATAAGTTATGTAGATGAAACCATCCTACTAACAGAAAATAGCAAAGACCTGGAATGATTGCAAGGAAGAAAGTGCAAAGACAGGCCAGTTGAACATTAAGAAAACAAAAATAATGACCACAGATTATTTACATAACTTCAAAGTAGATGATGAAGACATTAAAATAGTTTGATTTTCCATTCCTTGGCTCAGTCATTCATCAGAATGGAGGCTGAAGTCAAGAAATCAGGATTAGGACTTCGAAGTGTATGGAGATCCTAAAGTTTAAAGATATATAATTGAATGCTACAGTTGGGATTGTTCATGTCATTTTATTCTCCATTCTATTTATGGTTGTGAAAACTGGACAGTGAATAAAACTGCCAAGAGAAAAATCAACTCCTTTGAAATGTACTGCTGGAGAAGAGTATTACGAATACCATGAACAGCTAAAAAGACAAACAAATGGGTCATAGATCATATCAAGTGTGAACTCTCCCCCAAAGCCAAGATGACTAAACTGAGACCATTGTACTTTGGACATATCATGAGAATATATGACTCAATAATGCTTGATAGGGTAGGAGGAAAAGAGGAAGACTGCAATACAGATGAGCAGACTCAATCAAGGAAGCCACCTTGGGGCTTTTGCAGACTGCCAGAAATAGTGCAAATTGAGTCCACTTTAACTGCCCTGGCTCAGTGCTAGGGAATCATGGGAACTGTAGTTTATTGTGGCACCAGAGCTCTCTCACAGAGAAGGCTCAATGTCTCAGAAAAATAATAATAGAATTCTCATGATTTCCTAGCACTGAGCCAGGGCAGTTAAAGTGGACTCAATTTGCACTATTTCTAGCAGTCTGCAAAAGCCCTTTGTCACAATGACAAAAGTGTTAACACATCAGGATTAGTTTCTTTCACTAGGGTGTAAAACAAACATGGATGCCAGGGCAGATTTTAGCACCTTGAGCCCAATCTTTGACATTCCTGTTGCAAGGCATTTAAATTTAATCAAATATATAGGAGTAGGAAGGAGGGGGCAGAGAGAGAAACATCACTACATCCCAGTCTCTGTATACCACCGTTTTGTTTGACAATGTCCTTTTCTTAATTAGTTTGTGTTCCGTACAGATTGTCACTACAAGGATTCTGTTGGAAACAAAATAAGAGAAGGGAGTTTAAACTGCTGATGGCTTGCTTTTGTGTGGCTTCCAGGCATTTGAGCAATTTTGCTATGAAATACCCTTGTAACCTATTTCCGAAGGCCACTGGCAGATAATTATATTTTGTTTAATTTACATACTTCCAGTTTATCATCCTAATTAGCTCTCCAACTACTACCCCCTAGGCAATATGTAGGCCCACCGACCTCTTGTTTGTGATCTCTATGGGGAGTGAACTCATGTTTTAATTTAAAGGGGGCAGCCTGGGGTGCTGGAACAAGGCACAATCTTTTAGGGTCTGGGTTAGGACTTTTATCTCTTTACCTTACAATTCAGATAATTAATGGCATACTGGTTATAAATCTTCTGTCAATAGATATATCTTACTGCAGACTGCTCTGTAGATATAGTAATTTTCTGCAGTTTACAATACAACTGTATATACATAGCCTCCAATTGTCCTGATTTGACATGGAAAGCCACACTAAATCCCCTTTTCAGCTGCTTTTAAAATGTCCCAGTTTCTCAATCTTCTCTTCTCTTTGTCTACAGCTTGCTTCAATTGCTACAAACTCAGTTCAAAGTGCAAAAGTAGATCTCACTCAGTTAACAGAGGGTAGAGGAGAAGGTGTCATGTCCATAGGCATATGGATCTGTCATGATAAGGGAGTAGGTTGGTTGATATAGAGATAAATTGATAGGGTGAAATAGCGCTATGGCTAAATAAAGAAAGAAGGGGAGGTAGTAATCAGAAGTGGAGGCAAGGCTAGGAACCAAATGGGTAGCAGCAGGAGGGTTGCAGTTTATGGTCTTATTTCCTGTTGCAAGACACTGATGGTAAATGAAGAACACCTTCCTTCCTGGGATAGATGAAATGATAATGGAGAGGGGAGTTGAGGAAAGGGAAAAAGTTTAAAGAATTGCTTTGATCTAGATCAGGGGTAGGCAACCTTTTTGAGCCGGGGGCCGGGTTGCTGTCCCTCAGACAATTGGGGCACAATAAATAAATAACTAAACAAATTAAAAAAAATTAAAATAATAAAAAATAAAAAATATGCACGCACACTCTCTCAGCCCCAGAAAAGCCATGATGGCAAAACCCCTGTGGAGATTTTGCCAAGAAAACCTCAAGAACAAGTAATAACAACAATAATAAATATCATCATGGCAGGCAGTGGTGGTGGTGGTGGTGGGGCGGTGGGGGCGGCAGGACCAGCCTGGGGCCGATCCAAAGGCCTCGGGGGGCTGCATCCGGCCCCCGGGCCTTGGGTTGCCTACCCCTGATCTAGATCAAAGACCATGGACCGTGGTTTGGGAAGGAGGGGTTGGAAGAGGGAAATTCTTAAAGGGTAGACTGATTGGGGAATAATCAGATCTGACACAGCCAAGTCTGTGGTGAAATTCTGTCTTGAAATCCAAAATAAATCTTTAGGGTTTTTTTTTTTTAACACTATGATGCTGTCTCGGTTTTTGAGATCTGAGTCTGCTGAACATGACAACAGCTTCAATTGTACTCTTCCCAGGAGGCTCAGGCAAAAGAAAACTGGTGCACTCTCTCCAAGTTTGTGTGTTAATAACTTGTAACATTTTGACCATATTCTGGTATTGCTTAGACTCATGTATCCCAGTTTCCATTTGTGAAATTTTGGAGAGTAGGGTATATGGGATTAATCTTTAGATGTATACGTGCAGCCTAAGACATTTGAGGCCTAGAATATCTTGTAAAGTATGTTTGTGTGGGACACATATATAGGCACATACACAATATTCTTACACCTAATTGGACCTTCTGAAATGGCTGTGTAGCTTACATCCTCCCATTTGTATCTCTCATGCAAATGCATGTCAATACAGTGAAATACACACACACACACAAAATTGGAAAAAATATTATCCAGAAAATGGTGTCTTAATGTTAAATCTTCCCCAACAACCTCAAAAGGATTGAAGAACTTGCAATTCATATTGCTGAAAGGGACTTTTGGTCACCACTTTTAGTTGCTCTAGGGCAGGGGTAGGCAACCTTTCCCCTTTAAGGGCCGAGGGACTTCAGCTCCCAGAAGCCTCAGCCATGTTGGCCAATAGTCCCATGTTGGCCAATAGCTCCTGGGATTCTGGGAGCTGAAGTCCCTCGGCCCTTAAAGGGGAAAGGTTGCCTACCCCTGCTCTAGGGAGAAATAATTCCTTTATTTGCTTTATTTTTTCCACCTGTCTATAGTCTGGCAGATATAAAAAAGAAAGGCAATCTGTATGGGCCTTCAACTAGTACTGGAGATGTGGAGCTTAAATCCTATTATTTGCCTTTCAACAAATAACACCTGTTGACCTGTTGAATCAGTGAGCTTTATCTACTGTATATATTCATGTATAAGTCTAGAAATTCTAGTCAAAAACTTGACCCCCAAAACTAGACTCAACTTATCCACGGGTCAATGTTAGTACTTTACTTTAACTCTTATTTTTAAAAAGGAACCATCCCGTGGTGAAAGTCAAGAGTATAATCTGTCCTGGAAGCATTGACCCCCCTCTACTCTTTTATCCATCCACCCATTTTTTGTGAGCACAGTTATGCCTGCTGGAATAGTGTTCTTTGGCATTGGTTTCCTTTGCTTCATCCTTTAGATTCTACGTTTTACCCTTGACTTATCCACGGTTCATATCAAAATCCACAATTTTGGCCCCCAAACCTGTCCTCAACTTATATATGAGGTTGACTTATAGCCGAGTATGTATGGTATGTGTTGATTCACCATTCAGCAATAGATTCAGTGGGTCTACTGTAGTTGGGTCTTAACCAGTTGGCTTCAGTCTTGAAGTTATTGACTGCCATGAAGATTCTGGGGCCTAGACGTTTTCACCAGTGCCGATCTGTTTTTGTACATGGACTTTAGCCTTTAGCCACAAATGGAGTTTGGAATTGTTGTACTGAGTTACAAATAATGTATTTAGTTGTATCTAGCATTTCTGGGGGGAGTGTATAGTAGGGATGTGATGAAGAGATTTTTTGAAATGAGTTGAATCACTATTACAGGCATATCTCATTTAATGAAGTTTCTGGGTGTTACATCTAACAGAAAATTTGGTACCCGAGGCAGAATGAATGGGGATAGGTTGAGATATCTATCTATCTATCCATCCATCCTTCCTTCCTTCCTTCCTTCCTTCCTTCCTTCCTTCCTTCCTTCCAGTACAGGTTTCTACCACACACCCCAAAAAGAATGTTTCAACAAACCTTTCATCCAAAACTAACAATATGCATATGTGAATGAAACAACCAGGTCAGGTAAAACCTTGCTTAAGTAAACAAAGACATTTTGAAACTACTACTTGAAGTCTTCTTCCTAAATGCATCCAGGGATGATTTCTTTCTTCACTAGCTTCCACTTTTATTATGATTTGTATTCTGGTGACCAAATGTCTAGATCAATTTTAACATGTGGGTGGTTGCTGGTGAGGCAGGATTATCTGCTCCATTTCCTCTCTGGTTTGCTGTTCACACATGCTAAGGACGTTTTCACACTAGACCCACTAAGCCGCCTGGAGCCGACTGTGCCGCTCATTCCGGAATGGCTCCGGCGGTGGCAACTTAATTCCTTTTTAAAAAAGGAATTACCTTGCCGAGGCTGATGCCGGAGGACGTCCGGAGTTAGCACTGGATCGGCCGGAGTGAGGCCGGACTTGCTGCGACGTGAGTGTGAACACACAGAGCAAGGAGCCGGACTGACGCAGGGATGGCACCGGAAGGGGCGGGGTTTGCTGCGACGTGAGTGTGAACACACTGGAAAAGGAGCCAGACTGGGGCCGGAGGGAGCTAGGATTGCGTCCTCCTAAAGCCCCGTGTGAAAACGCCCTCAGTGAGAGAAATTGGGGTTGTTGTTGTTATGTGCCTTCAAGTCATTTCTGACTGATGGTGACCCCAAGGTGAATCTAACACAGAGGTCTTTTGGCAAATTTGTTCAGAGGGGATTTGACTTTATGTTCCTCTGAGGTTGTGCCTCCTCCAATTGCTTATCCTGATTTAGCAGGGAGTTTCCTGATTAATCCTCTGTTGTACCACTCTTTCAGTTACTTAAAAAATGTCCCAGTTTCTCCCTTCTCCTCCCACATTCTCCCTTTGTCCTTATCTTACTGCAGTTGCTGCAAACTGAGTTAAAAGTGCAAGAAATACATGTATTTTATTTATTTATTTATTTAACCAATAAACAGTGGACATGGTCCCTTCCCCATTCAGATGAAGATTACAGTGGAGGCAAAGTGTTAAAACCCTCCTCTCCCACATCACAAACTTGTTCTCGTCTTGCATACTTATATCCCAGACTAATATGGCTATGTGACTGAATTGCTCTGTCTTGTATTCATTTGGATTATTTGTCCAATCATCTATATGAGATTTTAAGATGTGAATAATATCAGATACGTCCTCAGTAGTGGTTGCTCTTCAGTCCAAAACTGGCCCCCCTATCTCCCAATATATGGCAAAATCAAAACTAGGTTTCTTCACTGACTTTTGACAGTGAAGTAGCTTTGAGATGTCCCCCTTTCTCTCTCTCTCTCTTTTTTGTATGCTTATTTCATGGAACATGTATGTGTGTTTAATTCATTTGAACTTTTCAAAGTGCACTCAAATATCTGTTTGTCTGTCTATCTAATATGAGACTTAAAAAGAAAAAGTACACTTGGGTTTGTTTCCAGCACCCCCCATGGATATCAAAATCCATAGATGCTCAAGTCCCATTATATACAATGGCACAATAAAATGGTATATAAAATGGAAAAATCAAGGTTTGCTTTGTGGATTTTTAAAAATATATGTATTTTCAAGCAGTGGATGCAGAATCCATGGATATGGAGGGCAGAGTGTAGTTATTTGTAACAAAGAGGACTAGGAATTCTTTCTCGAAAATAAATGATAAGGGGATAATTGTGGGAGGGCACACTCCAGGACTCAGGGCTGTCTACACTATTTTAGGCTTCTCCAGAGATCTGGAAGACTATACTGCACCATTGTGGTCACCATTTTGGGTGACTGGAAGGTATGCTGTATCATTCACAGTTGCTTTTCAGAGCACTGGATTTTTGTTTGCTATTTCAGGGTGAGCCCAAAATAGCATTACTGGCAACATCTACCCAATGTAAAGTGTAAGCATGATGTAGTGGTTTGAGCTTTGGACTATGACTCTTGAGATCAGGGTTCAAAGCATCATTTAACTATGGAAACCCACTGGGTGACCTTGGGTGAGTCACACAATCTCAGTCCCAGATATCCTTCTGATAGTTCAGCTTAGGGTTGCAGTAAGTCAGAAACAACTTGAAGGCACACAACAACAAACTCAATGTAAATTCAAATATATAGCCACGTTAGTTTGTAGAATCAGTATGTAGAGAGATCTTGTAGCACCTTTCAGACTAACTGAAAGAAAGAAGTTGGCAGCATGAGCTTTCATAGACTATAGTCTACTTCCTCAGATGCATTTAGTGGAGTGGAAAGCAGAGACAGACAAGGCATCTGAGGAAGTAGATTGTAGTCTATGAAAGCTCATGCTGCCAACTTTTTTCTTTCAGTTAGGGGGGAAGCAGACGGAGGCGCTCCGCACCCCGGCGCTCCTGCGGCATCCCTGGAAGGAGTGCTAAATCAGCGCTCCTTCTACAAGAGAAGTGCGGTCGCTGCGGCGGGAGGTTGCCCCGGAAGCGCCGGCCGTGCGGAGGGCTGGCAGCTCCCAGGGCGACCTCAGGAAGAGGAAGGAGCGCCGCGCGTGCAGTTGCTTCTCCTCTTCCGGGTCTCGCAGATGACTCAATTAGTCGTCTGCCGAGGCCCTTAGTCTCAAAGGTGTTACAAGATCTCTCTACATACTGTGCAGGGTTTTGATAGTAGTGAGATAAGGAATAAAACAGCAACTTCCAACAGATATGAAATATAAAACAATAATTTATTTTTTATTTTTAACTTCATTTTACTTGTTAGTAACTAGTCATGATTTCATGAAAACTGCTCTCAGTTTCAATACATTCAAATCTACCAAGCAGACAGCTACTACAATGGGCATTTCAAATTACACAAACGGTCTTGTAAAAATGTAAGACACACATGCACATTCTTTCTGTAAGCCACAGCCTTTTGGCAAACTTGTTTCAAAATCTTTGAAGGCTGCAGTGTGCAGCACTTTACACCAGCTCTTTCAAGTGCTGCTTATGTACTTCCTTCAGAAACCATGGAGAGACAAAATAAAAATGTGTAGCTGTTAGCTAAAACCTTCAGGAGTTGTATGCATGATAGGTTACTGCCATTCCCATATCCTGGTGGTGCAGCTGTTAAATGCCTGTACTGCAGTCACCCACTCGCAAACCATGAGGTTGTGGGTTCAATACCAGCGAGGGGCTCAGGCTCAACTCAGGCTTGCATCCTTCTGAGGTCACTAAAATGAGTACCCAGCCCAGCTTGTTGAGGGCAATTAGCTTACACATTGTAAACTCCTTAGGGAGTTCTTAAGTGCACTGATAAGTGGCATAGAAATGTACTTGTATTGCTAATGCTATTGCTCATATGCCCTGATGGCTGGCTTTTTCTATACCAATTGTGGTGAACATTTGGGTTTGTAGAGCTTGTTGGACTGCAACTTCCACAATCTTTCATGAATGGCTATGGTGGGAACTGCATTCCAACAACATTTGAATAACCACACATTCTCCATCTCTTTTCTCTACTATAGCCTGTATGTCATTTTCCAGTTTCTGTGACCTACTCTGGCTACTGCTTTGAAGTCAAGTTGTAGCTATGTAGACATTTTCAGTCATACAACCCACTTGAAGTTTATTGCATTTGCTAGGCAGCCCTCTGATTTTGTTGTGATCTTTTACAACATCTCGGGTTATGATGTGGCGGATAAATATCACATTTGAGCCCATTGTGTCTGGGGTCAGTATCATATTTGTGCCCATTGGCTATAATTGTTTCTTTCCTTCCTAGAAACTTGCCAAGGCCCAGCACTGGTCTAAGGGCCACCACTTTGAGTAGCACTGTCCTATCAGACATCCAAGTCAGGATGTTTACTGAGCACATGATAAGTCACTATATCTGGTCACAGGCTGGACAGGCATGCTATCCCAGAAGGTAAAACATTATGGGCAAATAACCTCAAGGATACAACCAGTTTGATAAGTGGTGCATAATGCTGCAGAAGAATTGTATCAAGAGTTTTGTAGTTACAACTAAAATATTGACAAAAGAGCAACTTGTGCAGAGAAAAGGGCAACTATATATTGCAAAATACTGTTTTGTTAAAAATACTATTTGAAGTTGTCTTTGTGATTCTGCATGTGTGACCTTTTAAAAAATATGAATATAGTTTTAAAAGATAATTACCTGTGTAAGTATGATTAATATGTTTTTCCTGTTATTTTAAACACTTTATGTAAAAGGGTAACAAGTTACAAAAAAAGGTACTATTGGTATACCAAATAAGCTCTGACTGTTCAGTATTGCCTTTTAAGATTTTGGGTGGATGACTCTTTCTCACCTCTTTGAGAACAATTTGCACCCAGAGTTCAGTATTTGAACTATAAAACTGATGACTGTGTCTTATATACAAAACAAAAAAGTGTTGCCACATTTAACGAGGCAGGAATCTCTACCCCAACAGTAGGGTTTTATGTACACAGCTTCAGCGCAGGAAGATTATACTGTAGTTACTGACAGGAATGAGTTGTAAACTTTTGTGCCATCAGGTGACTTTGTGCCATGGGTTAGGAGTTCCTGGATTGTCATCCAATTGTCAAATATCTTTTTATTCCTTTTCTTCATCATTTTTTTGTGGCTCAGTTCTATGATATTTACTTCCTTCTTCTCCTCTGCTCCTTGCTGCTCCTTCAAACATTCTAATCTGCTCTGCATCATGAACTCACGTCGTCTCCTCTGCTCCTTGGCTTTCACAATATGTTGCTTCCGCTCCTCCTTACTCCAGTAGCGGCCCATCTTCATTTCACTTATGGCATCATCATCCGTGGTCATGCCACTGCGCTCTTCCTTGATCTTTATGGCACGCTCTCTCAGCAACCTATCTCTTACTGGTCTCTTGGTAATGTAACGGGTACCATCACTCCTAACTTTGACTTTCCACTCCATTCTGGGTTCACTCTGGTTTGAAGAGTTCAAGTCTTTGCACATGCTCACTAGACTCATTTGGCTCTGCGCATACTCCACTGCTGACTTCTGTTGTATCAGCTGCATGTAACTCTGGTAGTGTTGGGCATGGGCAGGAATGTGGGCATGTTTATAAGGAGACTGCTGATATGCAGACAGATAACCGCTGGGTTTGGGGGTTTGACCTGGGCTTTTGCTTCCATCACTGGCTTTTCTCTCTTTGATTTCCAAAGGGTTGCTAAGGTCAGCATCTTTGGGGAGAAGTTTAGATGTACTGGATTCATGACTCTCTGGGCTAGTCAGCAAGTTTTTCTGAGACCCTTCTGCTCCTTCACTGCCTTGTGATTTCAGACCTTCTGCTGTCCTGCAGAGAGAGTTGTTGGGTGAGATTTCCAGTGTGAGAGGTGTGCTTCGACAACTTTCCCCTGTGTTGTAAGCACTGGAGCTGTCCTTGTCTGATTTCTCAGGTAGCTCAGTAATATCTGAGAGTTCATGTCGGCGGACATCAATGCTTGTGTTGTAGTTGCGGAATCCACTGTTGTGCAGCATCCATGGTTCTCTGTACTGTTCTTTCAGCTGCTGCATCTTGTGGGCCCTCACAATGTTAAGACACTCCAACTCAATGCTGCGCAGCTCCTCATTCAGCATCTCCAGCTCCCTGTCCACACTTTCATGATCACTTTTGTTCATATCTAGAGTACTGTTGTGGTAGTATATGCCATATGGGTTTGCAGACTTCACCTGACATTTCAGTTCCAGCAGTTCTCGGAATCTCTCACATTCATCCACTGGGATGCCAAGGAAGTCTGCATCTGTGCAGTCAGCAGAAATAAATGACTCATTGCTGAATTGCATGTCACCACTTCCCAGAGTGTCATGGCTGTATGCAAGCTTCTTCTGACTCCCCAAAGTGTTGGAAGAGGTAGTGTGGTCATCAGCATTGTTTTCTTGCTCTGAGCTTTCATCATTTCGAGTACTTTCATCAGTACGCCCTACACCGCTGTCTTTCTCATGCTGGTTTGATAAAATGGTTGCAGTATCTGTGGTACCTCCATCTTCTTCGTTTTTTTTCTTCTAAAGAGAGAAAGTTGATAAGAAAACTTGTGAATAAATGTAACAGGCAAACCTATCTTCTGCTTAATTCACACAGATGGATTTGCCTAGAACAGTGGTTTCCAACCTGTGGTCTTCTATAGTTAAGTGATGGTTACACTATATCACAATTCAGCTGAATATCTACACTGAGCAACCAATTGTGTATATACTTGCTGTTTACACATTCCAAGAGATGTATGTTGTACATTGGAGATGCTGATGAACAGTTACACAGCATCCAAGAATGCCCAAGTGTTGTTGCATGTGCAACAATTACCCTAGTGGTACCCTTATGCAATTGGGAACTGAATATGAATATTATGACATGGCCCAAAAGGTATCACTACATGGGTAAGAGAACCTACCATATATACTTGTGTGTAAGTGGAGAAATTTAGGTCAAAAAAGTGACCCCAAAAAAACTCGGGCGACTTATACATGGGTCAGTGGAACAGTTTGGCTGGGGAGATGCTAGGAATGGCGGTTGATCGCTCCGAAGCTTCTCCCTGGCTGGGCTCCCTCTCAGGGAGGAAGCCCAGCTTGGGAGACACTGGACAGGGTGATTGCTCATCCAGAAGCCTCTTCCCGGCTGGACTTTTTCCTGGGGAGGAAGCCCAGCTGGGGAGATGCTGAACAGTGTGATCACTCACTTAGAAGCCTCTTCCCGGCTGGACTTTCTCCTGGGAAGGAGGTCCAGCTGGGGAGATGCTGGGCAGGGTGATCACTCACCCAGAAATCTCTCCACAGCTGGTCTGCCTCAATTTATCCACGGTTCATACCAAAATCCATATTTTTGGCCCCAAAAGTTGACCTCGACGTATACAGGTCAACTAATAGTCGAGTATATATGGTATGTGTGTGTGAAACATCAATAGGACACCAGCCAGATTTTTTTAAAATTTTCTTAAAATTGTTGAACGCGTTGAGTACATAGAATTTCTCACAGTAATAGCTGTAGACTAATCTTTTTCTATAGCTGATAAATATTAAGGTATAGGTTTCTTAATTCAAATATTTGGGGAGGATACTCTTTATGTAGTCACTGGGTCTCAGAAAAATATATCAATTAGAAAAGAAGAAAGAAGGAATACAATGCAACTTCTTAGGATAGATGAAAAAATGGAAAAAATTGCCAGGTTGGACAATCTGATAAACCAAAGATCTGACTTTATAAACCAGAGATTTTCAGGAACTCTGGCTTATCCATTATAGGCAAAGTGCTCTGTAGTTTATTGTGTTGTTCAAATGAGAGTCATTTTGGGTTTGCGTTTATAATTTTTTGGGAGAGAAACAAATCAGAGAAGAGAAATCACCTACGATCAGACAACATAATAACAAACCATTGTGCAAGACCACTCCCTTTTCAAGTGGCTCATGTGTGGCAAGCCAGGGCACATTCATCTCCCTTGCTTAGTGTTTTGTCTGAATTCATTAAATTAAATGAATAGTACTTAAAAATAACCATAGATTATGTAGGGTAAGCATGTACTTTGGAAAAAATACAGTAAAAATCCTAGATTATTCATTATTCTTCAAATGCAGGTTATTCTTTTTATCTAGTTATGATGTTCAGAGACTACTTGTATAATCCCTGAGAGACACATGGATGTTTAATATACAAAGGGATTTTGTAGCTCCTTTGGGAATAACTGTGAGAAAGTTGTAGCATAAGCTTCTGTAGACTTGACTACTTCCTCAGATTCATGGAAGCTTATATTACAACTTCTTTCACACAGGGGTGAAGCAGATGGGTGGCAAGGAGTGTCATCTGGCTGCAATTGCTCCAGGACTGTGGCAACCACATGGCTCGCTTCCAAAGCAGGTTGCTGCTACAGTCCCAAGCTGGCCACTGCCATGAGCTGGATTATTCCAGGTCCTTTTTGATCCGGTCCAAATGACTGGATTGCGGCATTGAAGCAGCTTCCAGATCTTTAGAGGCATGTTTGAACGCCACACCCCCATAGTGGCCAGAAGCCACTTTACTTGGCCTGTGTGTTTCAGGTCGCAGTTAGTCTCAAAGGGGCTACAAGATCCCCTTGCAAACTGATATTCCAGACTAATATGGCTATGTCTGAATTCTATAAGCATGTTTAATGTCTTTTTTAGATAAGGATCAGGAAATAGCATGACTTAAAAGCTACTTTTTATTCCGAATGACAAAACATGAAGTGCTAACCCCACAACTACTGGCAAATCTGTATTTAACTATAAAATGAATTCTGTCAATAACACATTTGGCCAGTCTAAGGTACAATGGGATTTACCTGTTGAAGCATGCTGGCAGTGAACTGCATTGCCTGATGGTGCTGTTCCTCTAGCATGTCCATGTGCAGATCATCCAGGAAATCATTTCTGTCATCATCCATCCATCCTTCATCCAACTATAAGGACAGAACAAGAACACCAAATATTGGTAGAAGCAGATTCTGGAAAGTCTTGTTTGTTAAGGTAGTTTGATCACATTACTTGTGGTTGTGTTCAGCAAGTTATCATTGTTGTTACTTGTTGCATTACATGTCATGGTATTTTTCAATTTTATTATTTACTTTTACTTTTTTTAAAAAGCATCCTTAGGATTTATAAGAGAATGACATGTTGCCTGGGGATTCTGGGGATTGTACTCTAAAAGTAACTTTTCCAAGCTACAACAGAGAAGTTGTAAATCACTGACAAATTAGTCTCCTCTCTGTATAAGTGTCCCTTAACACAATGCTTCTCAGGCTACCTGATGTGGGGAATCAGCATTTTCCCCCCTCATGTGCGAGGGGCAAATACCATATTTTTGCCCATCAGCTATGTTGCTGTGTGCTTTCAAGTAATTTCTGACTTATGGCGACCCTAAAACATCCCTATCACAGGGTTTTCTTGGCAAGATTTGTTCTGGGGATTTGCCTTCCTCTGTGGCTGAGAGAATGTGACTTGCCCAAGGTCACCCAGAGGGTTTCCTTGGCTGAGTGGGGATTCAAACCTTGGTCTTTAGAGTCGTAGTCCAGTGCTCAAACCACTACACCACACTGACCCATTAGATACAACTGTTTTATGCCCTGGCCATCTCTTGACTTGACTAATGAAGCTTTCTACATCTTGGCCTCCCACTTTCTTGCCTTAGTACCTTTCCCTGTATTTAGCACTTGGCTCCATTCTCTTACTACTTGCACCACATGACATCCCACCTTAACCTCCTAAAATGGCTTTCTGTTTGCACAAGGCTGCATCCACACTGCAGAAATAATCCACTTTAATTGTCATGGCTCAATGCTATGAAATTTTGGGAATTGTAGTTTTGTGAGACATTTAGATTTCTCTGTCAGACAATTCTGGTGCCACAACAAACTACAATTTCCCAAATCCCATAATATAGAGCCATGACAGTTAAAGTGGTGTCAAATTGGATTATTTCTGTAGTGTGGATACAGCCCCAGATGCAGCATATACTCCTTGGCCTTTCTGTTAAAGGTCTCAGTGGTCCTGCCTTCTCTTATTTCTCTGTTCTTACATCCTCAGGATGTTTGCTTATCCAATTGCATTACCCTAAAACATCAGAATTATCTGGGCTCTGTAAAGCAGCACACATAGTAAAAGTGTCCTACAAATAATAGTTAAGCAAAAATCAATACAGCACCTGGAGAATTTCTGGTCTTGCTATGAGTAAAGAGACATTTTTGCTTTCTTCACTGGTAAGGAGTGCCACAGCTTCCTCTCGATTTTGTATCTCAATTCCATTAATCTTGTAGAAAGAGAAACACATATTGAAATCCCAGTGTATAGCAATCCAAAGAAGAAGGTCACTTAATCATATATGCAGTGAAGCATGCCTATAGAAAGCCTGCAACCCTATACATATTTTTGACCAAGAACACATTAGTCTATGTTGAAACACAGAATGGAGTGTAATCCATTATATCCATCTACACAAATCCTACTGAAATGAATGAGTGGCTAATCTCAGAGGCCTTAGTTTAATCCCTTATTTGATCAAAACATCACTGCCAAACCTCAGCACCTTTTAACAAGATCCTTCTCCTTACATCTAAAATGGGAATAATGCACCTTACATCCAATTATACTGTAGGTTCTGATGTAGTAAACTAATCAAGTAGCTATTTTAAATAACAGTTTTGAACAATAAGTTGGACTGGCTCTACCATTAGGGAAATCAGTGTATGCCTCAGGCAGCAGATACAAGGGGGAAGGTAGCAAGAAGATAATGGAGTATAGAGTCACACAATTGCTGATCTACCTTAGTTTCCTCAGGTGATGAGGATCTGTTGCACTACCATTGCTGAAATAAGATTCAATTATCACTCTGGCCAGTTTTTATATGCTTTCTCTCTCTGTGTATTTGTGTATATGTTATGCATGCATGTGTGGACATCTTATCCTTCACTTCAGGCAGCAAAATGTCTTGGAGCAGCCTGATCAAAAATTCTCTTTTTGTAAGTAAAGGCATCTTCACATGGGGGGAGGGAGTTATTTTTCTATGGCAGGACAAACTCTTGTTTTTAAAACTTTGCCCTAGCAAGATAAATACCTGTTCCTGCCACATAAAGTTTACTGCATCAAAATATAATGTGACAATTGGGATTCACAGGGCTGCTGTGAGGCTGAATAAAATAAGGATTATAAATCTCTTTGCCTGCTAAAAGTGCTATACGATGGCAAATTCAGTAACATTATACCCGTGTTAAGAGACTGTTGGATTGTCCCCTTAGGTAGTTTCTCACAAACATAATGCTGTCAGGTAACACTTTGCCTTTCATGGCTGATCTATGAAAGTAAATACTGCTGCATTTGCCCTAAACTACTGGTGCAGGGCCTTCAGATATTTCACTGTTTGGAAATATTTATATGGGAGACATTTGAAATATGATTTTGTCATGGCTCTCTGCAGGATCACAAAATCAGTAAATGAAGAACTAATACAAAAAAACTGAGGCAGGATTTCAGGTACCATGAATTATTTGTAAACTCACTTGAATGATACGATCTCCCTCTCTGATGCGGCCATCCTTTGCAGCAATGCTGTTGGGATCGATCTATAAAAGAGGATAAAGTTGGCTACTTAGTGAACGTCTACCCTTCACACTTTTTATCTCCCCAGAGTTTTTACAACAGGATAAGATATAATCCCAAATAACTCAGAATTACAAGAAAAACAATTATTAGAATGGATTGGGTAAGATCATCTAAGGAGGTGTGCAGAAGGGTGGCTCTGGGCCACCCCGGGAAGCGGCGGATCAGGGCCGCGGCCACCCTACGCCGCGGCCCAGATCCTCCCTTTTGCCGCCCCGAAAAGAGTGGCAAAATGATGCTCCTTTTAGGGGCAGCAAAAGGCTGCCCGAAGAGCCAGCGCATGGCTCTTCCTCACCCTTTCTGGTGCAACGCGTCAGAACTCTGTGTGGCGAATCCTCTTGCCGCCTTTCACCTTAGCACTGATTTTATTAAGATGGCAGTCCTGTTTTTTTGTTTTTGTTTGTTTGTTTGTTTTGTTATTCCACCGCTGCCACCCAAATATATGTAAAAGGACCCACACTAAAAGCTTTAAAAGGTTAGTAGTGCGGTTTGGTTTGAAAACATAGGCCAAGTGATGTTTAAATGAGAATAAAAGCTTATTCTAGAACGGAATGGAATAAATATAACTTGTATCAAAGCTTGTCACTATAGTTTCTCTTGGTTACATATAAACAACATTTGTTTCCAATTCCCTTTTAATATTTCAGCCACCCAGGCTAGCAATATCCCTCAGGATATAACACAACTGCAACTCCCTTCATTAGAGTTCTGTATGTGTTCCAGGTCCCTCCCGTCTGGACTCCAACTAACAAAATTTTCAGTTTGCTCAGGAACTCCCAGAAATGCAGCTCTCTCTCTCTGGCTTAACTCTCCTGAATCCCCAACTGCTCTCTCCAACTGTCAGCTTGAATTTTTTTTTCAAGTGCTCCCAGCTTGAATTCTATTGGTTGGACCTCAGCTGCCTCCTGATTGGCCAGCTGGACATTCTAATCACCACACGTTGTGCCGGAAGGGCGTCCGGACAGTGTTGGTGTGGGGTTGGTGTGGCCTTTGGGCCCGTCTGCAGAGGCCCTTAATCAATAGCAGATAGTCCAGAAATGGCTGATGCACAACTGATTCACAGAAACGAAAGGAGTGATTATGTAAAAAGCTCAGTAAGAGAAGACCGAGTTTACCTCTCTCTGGGTTCTAAGGGGACCAAATATAACTGAATATTGTCAACGCAATTACAATTTGAGTCCCAATATATCTTTTTAAGAACAATACAATGGTTTATATATTAAATGGGACACATTCGCACGCTTTCCAAAGTTCAAAGCATCCCATGAAGTGCCACTGCAAGACCAGATTGCAGGATTTCTGCTTGTGGCTGCTTAGCTGTACTGCAACATTTGGATGCAAATCTGAAAGTCCTAAATAAAAAATACAAAACAGAAGCAAATGCAATATCGAAATTTGCCCTTCTGTTTCCCCTCCTTAATGTTGCTTGTTATTGTGTGCCTTCAGGTCATTTCCAGCTTGTGGTGATCCTAAGGCAAATCTATCACAGGGTTTTCTTGGCAAGTTTCTTCAGAGGGGGTTTACCATTTTCATCCTCTGAGGCTGAGAGAGAATGACTTGCCCAGGGATGGTTACCCAGTGGGTTTTATGGCTAAGCAGGGATTTGAACCCTGTTTTCCAGAGTCATAGTCCAATGCTAAAAACACTGCATCACACTGACTCTTCCTAAATGCACAACTGAAAATACCACTCCCTTATTTAAAGCAAATAGAGGCCTACTCCTTAACCCTGGCAACTGCAACTGTTATTTAGTTCGAGCTCTCTTCCTCTCCTTCTGAACTCAACTTAGCAAGGGCCTTTCCTTAGGGTCTCCCAACCCAATGGGCCATACCATTACTCATAGGGCTTACATGAGCATAGCTGTCCTACAGGCCAATTCATACATTTCTTCTTAAACACTTACTGAGCATTGACTTTTATATTATTATTTATATTGACTTTTAATTACTAGTATGTAATTACCACAGTCTGTACTTGTTCTATGTCTTTTCACTCTGAGCTTAATGTGTACAGTTCTCTTCCCCACCCTACAACTATATGTGTGTGCATCACCACTGTGATGCTATTTCTTATTTGTAGAGATCTTGAAGCACCTTTGAGATTAACTGAAAGAAACAAGTTGGCAGCATGAGCTTTCATAGACTTTAGTCTACTTCCTCAGATGCTTTCCTCAGATGCTTTCTTATTGTTTAGCTCACTTAAGTCACTTTACTTTTTTTGTGACATCCAATCTATTTGTGAAACTGCTTCACTCTTGTATAAATGTAAGAGGTGTACTTTAACTATGCTGTAAAATACTTGTTTCACTTGAGAGTTTTACTTTCTTAGATTCAACTTTGTTAACAATGACAGTTTCCTTTACACCTCTCTCCTCGGAGAATAAGAATTACTGTTATCTAGGACCTTCACAGTCCTTCTCCTGGATTACTTTCTTTGAACCTAATTAATAAACCTGCCACCATGGCTATCTCACCATGCCCTCAGGATATCTCTTCACTATTATTCCCTCACTTGGAGTTCTTCACAGGTATTAAGTCCCTCACTTCTGGACTTTTCTATCTAGAAACCTCACAATAACTGTCCCTCTCAGATCTTCCCTATAACCCTGTCTGCTCT
Organism: Phrynosoma blainvillii; assembly: GCA_026167975.1. Taxonomy (NCBI): domain Eukaryota; kingdom Metazoa; phylum Chordata; class Lepidosauria; order Squamata; family Phrynosomatidae; genus Phrynosoma; species Phrynosoma blainvillii. Next base: position 351,512,224 of record JANUYF010000002.1, on the reverse strand, counting down.
TAACTCAACCCTATCTGATCCAACAGCCACCAACCAAATATTTTTCATCTTCAGCTTTCGATTCAATTGGCTGCTGCCAACTTGCTTTTTATTGGCTATTTCTAGGGCTGGTGCAGTTCTGCTTTCTCTCCACAACCACCATCAACTTAAGATAACACATCATGCACCAGAGAAAGGGGAATCTTGTTTGTGAAGGCTGATGCCATTAGTTGCCTTTATTGTGCTTCCAGACAGCTAACAGGGCTACACCATGGGAAACCATTACAGGTTAATCACTGCATACAATGGATGGATCTAGTTATTCCCAGGTTACTAACACACTACAGAAATAGAGTGGTTTGACACCAGTTAAACATCCATGGCTCAATGATATGGAATTCTGGGATTTGTGGTTTGGTGGAGTACCAGAGCTCTTTGACAGGGATCACTAAATCTTTAACAAAACCACATATCATAGGATTCCATAGAACTGAATCATGGCAGTTTAAGTGGTGTCAAACTGCTCTATTTCTGTGGTGTGGATACATCCTTAAAGAAGAGTGCGCTGAAGTCAACGGGTTATTAATAGTAAGCCTCTTGAGCTCAGTGGACCTACTCTAAATATCACTAAGGGTATACACTGCTCAAAGAATGCAGTTTGACACGACTTTAACTGCCATGTTTCCATTACACAGAATTCTGGGATTTGTACTTTTGTGAGGTATCAGCACGCTTAGGCAGAGAAGGCTAGGAAAGGTGAGAAGAGGTAGAGAGAAGGATAGGAGAGAAGAGGTGTTAAGAGGAATAGGGGAAGAAAGAGAATTGGAAAGGAAAGAGAAGGAGAGGTTCGAAGGGACGTGGCCAGAGTTGCAGTAAAAGGAAGAAATGAAGGGAAAGAGAAGGAGTATGTGTGGGATAAATAGATAGGAACAAGTATTATAAAATTAGTTTTTTTTTAAAAAAAATAGAGATAGTTAGAGGTATGTAGAGGCATTGACATAGGTACAAGTCAGTGATGGTGGACCTATGGCACACCTGCCATGGGTGGCACGCCATGCCATGCCATTTCACCTTGCATGTCACAGGGAGGAGGAGGAACAGGCACGAGTGCACCCATTGCTCCTCTTCCCTGTCATTTCCCAGCCTTCAGCTGTCTCTCCGAGACAGCTAGAAGCTGGGAAAGGGGTGCTAGGGAGAAGGAGGCACAGGCATGCACCTCTGGCTCTTCCTTCCTGCCATTTCCTGGCCTTCAGCTGGAAGCTGGGAAAAGGGTGGTGGGCAGAAGGAGCCACAGGCGCATCCCTATGGCTCCTCCACCCTGCCTTCTCCTGGTTCACAGCTACCTCTCTGAGACAGCTGGAAGCTGGAAAAGTGGGGGGGGGGGGGGAAAGTCCCCTCCGGAGGGCAAAAGTAAAACCTGGTGCCAGAAAAACTATCATTTGGGCCACACAGCTCCAAAAAGGTTCACCATCACTGGTATAGGTTTAGGTTTAAGGCATAAGGAGTAGTGTTTAGTTTTATTATATTAAGAATATTCTACTCAGTATAATGGACTGGTGATGGTGATAGGGGAATAATAGGGTGGTGATGGCGATGTTGTATGAATATAAGATTGTTATAATAGATGAATAATAATAAATATTATTTTTTTAAAAACCCAACAATATTCCAAAAAGCAAACCTTGATTTTGCCATTTTTATATAAGGGAAACCATTTCACTATGCCATTGCATATAATAGGACTTGAGCATCCACAGATTTTGATATCCTCACCGGGTCCTGGAGCCAAACCCCAGCAGATACCAAGGCCCATATATAAAGAATATATTTGTACATATATAAAGAATATATTTGTTAATGAAAGACACATATATTAATATGGAAAATAACAGTATGGTTCAATAACAGGAAAATGGTTCAGCATTACATTCAAACTGGCTTTGAGGTATAATATAAAATATAGTTAGCAGAAAAAAGTAAACTATTTTAATTTGTAATTAAACTATTTGAGAGGCAGGTATAATGTTTAAAGCTGTTCCACCTTACCTCACTGATATAAATACCAATATCATCTTCATCATCAGTTCTGTAGCACACGGTAAGCCCAAACTTGTCCTGGCTGTTCACTCGATGCAAATCTACTTCCTAGGATAAACAAATGAGACCCTGGTGAGTATCTGTCTGTTTTTCAAAATGTGTGAAAATATTTTGCTTAAGTTGTCTACTGTTTCTTTTTATGTGTTTAAAATGATTGTGCTAGGTTAATTTACTGAGCTTGAAGTGAAGTGATTATGTGTACACAATCAATACTCAGGGCAATTGTGACTCTTCCATCAATATGAAGTCATTTTAAAATTACACTCTTTTATTGATCATGCAGAAGAAAAATGGTTAGTCTTTTATAGAGTGGAAACACTAGAAAAGATCAAAGCATTTACAAACGGCTATTTTTAGTGCTGCCAAGTCTTCCAACATTTTCAGAGTCTTGGAAAGAAGTAATCTCATTCATGAAAACAGATGAAAATGGATGAATGAATGCAGTACTAGATTCATGTATTATAGCCCCCAATTCTTGCACTGACTGGCTACAAAATTTGATGTTAGGCTGATTCTTTAAATATGTTCTTCCTTTGCTGAAAAGATAATTTTGAAAAAAACAACAACCTGTTTTAACACCATGCTTGACCATTTATTGCATATAAATGAAATGCAGAAATTATGTATTCCCCAGGCTATTGGCATGAAATTAATTTTCTAAGTGCAGTTGCCCCTCAATTTTTGTGGACTTTAAGTCTGTGTCCCTTGCCCATTCACAGTTGGGAAATGGAGGGGGATAAAATGGGGTGTGTGCCACAAGCCTATGGGGCTTGTATATTTGTGGTTTTACAATTTCGTGGGGTGTATGTGCGTCCAGAACACATCCCCTGCGAAAACAGAGGGGCAACTGTAGTTGTTCCCAACTTCATCTCTGAGTATTGGGACTAAACTACTCTGTTTCAATAGGCCCAGCAGACAACTAACCTTAACTGAACTAGAATCTCATATTCTAGCAAATGCTATATAACATATACTGGGATTTTACATTGATATTATGGGATACCTCAACACAAATGTGAAAATTAGGGTTTAGGAAAAGGAAGAATTAAGCTTAAAATAATTTTACTCCTCCTAAAATGTTAAGAAGAAAATATTCCTGTCTATGAAAAGGTAATATGGCAAATATATCCAAGTTAATATTCTTCACAGTATGAAGTATGAAATCATAACTGCCATATATTTGATTCAGAGTTCTGAGGTTACATCAGAAGGATGGAATACTTTAAGGGAAAATGTTCTTACCATTGCCCTTTCTTGTTTGGAGGATCTTACGAAGTGCACAGACAAGTAAGTGGGTTGATTAACATGTGACATTATATTTTTGCCAAGGAATAGTCTTATCTAATCTTATCTAATAGTCTTCACCTGTGCTAGAGTATAAAGGCAATATACTTTTGGCATGCCCTTTGGAAACATTTGCACATTTGCTTTCCCTTTTATTTAAAGTAATTGTTATTACTTTTTGGATTACCTCATGAAGGCAAACTTGTGTGGTCGGACAGTGAAAATGGAAGAGTTATTCTTTTATTTGAAAGCAAGGATGATGCCCCTTTCATCACTGTGAAGATGTGCAATTAAAAACATAAGACAAGCCAGGTGGTTTCAGGCCAAACACACATCTGGTCCAGGATTGTGTTTCAATTGGTTACAGGCATTACACAAGCAGAACACGACTGCAAAAGTGCTTTCCTGTTTTTGTTTCATAGATTATCAAGGGCTGGACCAAAGACATTTTTCTACCAGAAACAAAGGCCAAGATGGCATCTCTTGCCCTCAGCACCCCATTCAATATCCAGAAGGTGAGTGGACTAGTGACTGAGTTTCATATCAACACTGGTGGCAAAGCATCCTCTACTGCACGTAAAGTCAACATGGCCATAAAGAAGGTGTGGATCAGGCCACATCAGATCACAAAGCTCTCCCTCCAACATCTTGCCAAGGGTCCTCACCCGAACAGCCCCTGCCGCCTGAGGAAGGTGCCTCACTAGGAGTAGGGATAGCCCTGGAGCTTGTGAAATAGACTTAAAGCAGGATAGTGTATGTTAAAACTGTTCTGTCAAAGCTCTGGATTATCTCTGGATTGGTCCTCAACCTTCATTCTCACAGAACGCACCCAAAGCAGATCCCTGGTTTGATTTGTTGCTGGAAGAGGTGAAAAGATTGAAACATTGTCTCAGTACAGACAACAACAACAACAACAACAACAAATCTCTGCCACCACTGTGATTGCAAAGTGCCATCTAGAAGATCTGGACAAGTGGATGAGCCTTTTACACTCTGGCCTATGAGGGGAAGAATCCAGATACTCAAAAACCCATTATGAACAATCTGTCCAGCAGTTTGAAGATAAAATTATTCAAATATATTCTTAGATGCCACAGTTCACCCAAGTTCAATTGATGTAACTTTGACTATGGGCCTTTGCAGACTGCCAGAAATAGTGCAAATTGAGTCTACTTTTAGGGTTAGGGAATCATGGAAACTGCATTTTATTGTGGTACCAGAGCTCTCTGACAGAGAAGGCTTAATGTCTCAGAAAAACAACAACACCAATTCCCATGATTCCCTCGCACTAACTCTAACCCTTAAAGTGGACTCAATTTGCACTATTTCTGGCAGTCTGCAAAGGCCCTGTGTTTGTCGAGGGATAAGATTTTTGAGGGAGGCTTCTTCCTCAGTTCTGCTACCCACCCTCACAGACTCATCTGGTGGGAACATGGGAGAGGTCCTTCTCAGCGGCTGTTCTCAGGCTCTGAAGCACCATTTATAGAGAACTGATTCTCTCCCTCCTTGCCTTCCATCAGCAAATGAAGCCTTTTTTTAAAAAAAAAAATTAATCTTAAAAAAATAATAATCAAGATCTCACTTAGGGGCTGTACAGACTGGCACTTTGAGCTGGGGTTGGGGCAGAATGGGGGCATGGTGACCACACGTTGCACACCCAAACGCTGCCCCAATGCCAATGTCACGCTGCTTGCCCGACCAGATGGCAGGTAGCATCACACCGCATCTTTGGTGCAGCATTTAGATGCGCTGCGCCAAAGAATTGGCACAAAGCCGTGGCAGTGGCGACAAAGGTGCCCTTTTGCCACTCTAAAAAGGAGTGTTTTGCTGGTTCTTTTTAGAGCGGCAAACTGCTAGACTGGGGCCACAGCGTGTGCTTGCTGAGGACCCAATCCAGCGAAGAAAGGGGTGGCCAGAGGCTACTCTGTCAGGGCCATCTGTTGAGCCCCCTACTCTCACATTTCTCCATTATTCAACAATTAAAGAAAAGTAGATATAATTTTAAAAAGCATAATAATAAACTTTCTCACCCTGCCACTCATACCCTTCCACATCACCATTATATCATCCATTATCATAAAAATACTGTTCCATCTCCATCTTTCATCATCTTGATCTTTCACCTTCTGTTTCACATTTTCTATCTTCACCCTAAGCTTCAATCACATTATCTTTCTACCTTCTTATTCACTTACTTTCACCTTCTCTCATATCTTTCCAATCACACAAACTTCCTCCTTGGTAGAATTCAAAGATGTAACTGTGTTAGTCTGTAGAATCAGTATGTAGAGAGATCTTGTAGGACCTTTGAGACTAACTGAAAGAAAGGAGTTGGCAGCATGCTACAAAAGCTCATGCTGCCAACTTCTTTCTTTCAGTGAGTCTCAAAGGTCTTACAAGATCTCTCTACATACTCAAATTCCTCCTTGTCAGTCCACCTATACCCTTCCCCTCATTAAGACTATCTTATTATGTTCTCATTATTGATACTTTATCAACATTTCCTCTTTTATTTTCTTTTTCTAAAAATTCAACAGAACATTGGAAACTTTTTCCTAAGGAAAGAGCTTTTAATTAAAAACAATAGTACTGTTTCAGTTACTTAATCTTTTAATGGGGATATTTTAAATGATTTTAATTCTAGATTAATTACATTTTAAAAGTAATTTTAGTGAGGTTTTTTTTAACCTATATGTATCTTAAAAATTATTTAAGTTGCCTTGAATTCCAATTATGGGTAAAAAGGGGGACATTTACTACCATTGGATTCTGGGGATACTCTGAATAGTTTTTCCCGCCCCACTCACACAAGTCTGATATAAGTAGTACTGTAATTTAGGCTAGCAATAAGGGATAGAAAGAAAAGCTTTGTATTGAATACAGTAAGATCTGCCATTTTTAATTTGTTTGATTTTATGTGAATTACAGGACTTTACTTTTTAATTTTTTAATTTAATCATTCTGTGTAAGGGTTAAGTAAACACAGGCAGTGGATGCATCTGCACTGCAAAATTAATCTAGTTTGACACCACTTTAAATGTCATGGTTCAGTGCTATGGAATTCTGGGAAATGCAGTTTTGGGAGATATTTAGCTTTCTATGTCAGAGAGCTCTGGAGCCACAACAAATTACAAATCACAGGATTCCCTAGCATTGAGCCATGGCAGTTAAGGTGGTGTCAAACCAGATTATTTTTGCAGTGCGGATGCAACCTATATGTTCCTTAAGTCTTTTTTCATGAGTTCATTTTAGAGGGCTTGACAGACAGCCATTTTGTCTCCTCTCTCTGGCAGAGGGATCTTTCCAACGTTGTGAGCTGTGGTTTGCTGGTGTAAAAAGATGTGTTTAAGTCTTTCAAATAATAAGATACCTCATTTCCTCCTCATCTTCCTAATTTGCCCATTACAAACATATTTAGAGCAGCAACTGTGAAATTTTAAAGCCTAATTTAATGCCCTAAAGAGTGAGGTAGCTCTTAAAGCTACTGTCATTGTTGCTGATTCTTTGATTTTGTTGATTTTTACAAGGCACTGGTTTGTCTAGTGTAAAACTCATGTCCACAGATCCTTCCAAAAACCTAACAAAGTAGACATAGCCCAGTATTAATCAAAGTCCGCTATTCATTTTCACCCTTTATCATGGGTCTTATCTGCACTGCAGAAATAATGCAGTTTGACATTGGTGGTGCAGTGGTTAAATGCCTGTACTGCAGCCACTCATTCATAGACCACAAGGTTGCGAGTTCAATACTAGCCAGGGCTCAGGTTTGACTCAGGCCTGCATCCTTTCGAGGTCGCTAAAATGAATACCCAACTGTTGGGGGGCAATGAGCTTACAGTTGTAAACCGCTTAAACACCCCATAGCGCAGTATGAAGCGGTATATAAATGAAGCTGCTTTGCTTTGCGTGCTATGGTGCCATCCTGTGGAACTCTGGGATTTGTACTTTCGTGAGATATTTAGCCTTCTCTGTCAAAGAGATCTAGTGCAACAACAAACTACCAACCCCAGAATTCCATAGGATGGAGACATGACATTTAAAGAGGTATCAAGCTGCATTATTTTTGCAGTGCAGATTAGACCCTAGACACTCTGTAACAGCAACACAGTATTGGTGTTCCCTACTCAAAAAGACTCATTTCTATTTTCTGACTTCCACATTTTAGTTTCTCACTGTGTGTTTATTTCTAACTGCATGCACATATTTTGTACTCTTGGAAGAAGTCTTGTGGGTACAGGTAACCAATCTTTTTTGATGAGAACAAACACAATGTTTAAAAATATATATATATAAATTTCTTGAAGCTAAATCAGCTTAAAGTCGAGCCAATATAGTTTTTTTATAACAGTGGTTAGAGTTGCTGTAGGTGTTTCCTGATTCTCTCAAGTATTCGAGAGAGCTACAATTATAGAGAAGCAGAAGACTGTGCTGAAATAGCAGGCTTGAAATCGATTTCCAAATTTTGATATGTTTCTGAGGCCTGAGTAAAAACACCCTGTGTTCAGATAAGTTGATAGAATGACTGTTGGGTTTTTCCCCTCCTGGTATTAATGCATTAAAAGTTTTAATAACATAATTGTCTACTCTCTGAGCATCCCTCAATTTCAACCCGCAGTGCCATTCACTGAGGGAAGACAATAAAATCACCGATATGAATAATTTATTGGCATGTCTAGATGACAGCTGCCATGATAAGCAATCTCTTGTTATTTACTTGTCAACATGTGTAATTTGTTTTGAAAAAACAGAGCAGTAAATGTCAGTGACATTTCAGATGGTATTTAAATGATTTTCAATCAATAGGCACTATTGTGAACGGCCCAACACTCACTCGTCCTGCCTTCTTTTGTTACAGAAAGGTTGAACATATCGATATCGTAGAAGTTTTCCATATTTTTAATGCTTTGCCATTATTTTTAGAAAGGGGATTGAGGTTGATCAATATGGAAGATTAGTTAATGTCAAACCAAATACAATTGCTGAGAGCAATACTTCAAGGTTTATATAGCAGAAGGGAAACGAAGGCAGTAAACTCTGTGGCTTTAACTGATATCAGGTAAAGTTGCTTCATTTTCATCAAACTTTATCCTGATAAAGCAGTTATATAATGTACAAAAGCACAACTTGTAGGCATATACACAAACATTAAGAATTTTATATGGAATTCATTACAATTGGCTCTCCATATCTACAGATTCAACCATCCAAACCTTGATTTTGCCATTTTATATAAAGGGACACAATTTTACTATGCCATTATATTTAATAGAACTTGAGCATTCATGAATTTTGGTCTCCATGCTGGAACCAAACCCCAGCAGACCCAAAGGCCCACTGTATTATTTTTTTATAAATGCACAATTTGGTAGTGTACACATATTTGTTAGATGTCAGAACAGTGTTAATTAGGCCTTTTTAAAACGATACTCCATTGAATTTAGAGAAACATTTCAGTAGGGTTATGTTGTGAACTGAGGGTCAGGGGAGAAATTTATCTTTGGTGTATTTATTTGTATTTTAGAAAAATATCATTTTAATGTAGCTTTTAACCAGATTTTAAGTATTTTTACAATTTTTCATGCAATGTATGTGCATTTTTTAAAAAGAACTTTTATCTCAATTTTTATTTACAAACACACAAACATTTTTGAAGGCACAATATTTTTATTTTTATTTATAATAGTTCATAAGTGACTTAATAAAACTAGAATAAAATGTTTGTAATTTTTTTCTCTTGGCTCCTTTCCACCCTTTTTGCAATTCAACAAATAGATAGCAAGTAGAAAAAAGTCACTAGAGGTTCCCTAAATGCTCATTTTCAGATAATCCTACAAATTCTCTGGATTTATATAAAACTATCAAATTAACCCAAATGATTGAAATTAAAATCCATAACTTTGGCTTTTAAAAAGCTACACAAAAAAGACATCCCTGGCTGTCTCTTGCAGCATAAAAAGAAGTGATTTATTCTACTACCCATTGCAGTGTTTAACAAGTAAACCCACTGCAGTTACTCATTGCAAAAGTGAAAAATCTAACTCATTATATTCCCTGGTGTACTTCATTACTTTTCTGTTACTTTTTGTTAATTTTTTGAGGTGAGGAATTTTTAATTATGATTTTTAAGACAAAATTTTTATTTTTGGCAAGATTTATTTTATTTTATTTATTTATTTTGCAGTAGTGCTTCTGAAGAAGTGGATTCATATCCATGAAAGCTCATGCAGCAATGAAAACCAGTGAGTTTATCACACAGGGCAAACTGCAAAAATCCTGTTCAGAAATGAGATTTTAAAACCGGAAAAATGGATTTAAAAACCCACAAAAGTGGATAGTTTTTTACACACGACAGGGTTAATGTGACATTAACCTGAACAGAAAGTAGACAAAACCTTGCCCTTTTTACTTTCGAGATTTCCTGAAAGTAAAAAGGAGCAGGCTTTGTTTAGTTTCTGTTCGGGTTCATGTTGTGTTAATTCTCATCAATGCTAACATAATCTGAAAAACAACCCACTTTTGCAGGTTTTTTTTATTTCTGTTCAGGTTAACCCAAAATATCGTCTGAAAAACTACCTGCTTTTGTGGTTTTTTTTCAGTTTAAATCCAGTGTCTGCACGGGATCCATCCCGTGTGATAAACTCCATAAAGATGCTACTACATTCTTTCCCCCTTCCCTTCCTTTTTATGCTGCAGGAGACTTACATGGCTTTTAATACAACTTCTTTATTAAAAAATGAATTTCCTAGTTCTTATACAGAATTCACCATTGTGTGGGGCAAAGTTTCCTGCCCCAGCACAAAAAAAGTCCCTGGAAAATATTCACTCACAGCTTTTTATTGTTCTTTCCTCATATGCCATCTATTTAGAATAGCAAGAAACCACATTTGCGTGGACAAGTTAAGGAATAGGTTTTAGGACTGAGTCTAAGTTTGATGTCTTAAGAATGCTTCTATACTTGATTTTTTTTGGGGGGGGCATTTTCATTCCCATGTATCAGAGAGTTTGAGCTATTCAATATGCTTCAAAACTCAGCACGCATCACTTCCACATCTCCTGCTACACAGTTCTGTTTGGCATATATTGTCTAGGGGTAAATCACTGGAGAAATAGTAAAGTACATAGACATCTGAAGAAGCAGCATTAAAGCAAATGCTCTTTGCAAAAAAATCCCTTCAGAAAAGCCTCAGAGCAGGTGTTTAGTACCTGAATTTTTATGAGTAATTAGATGTCGATTTACACTTGAGTATAATCCCACTAGCCCTGGTTAGAAGTAGAAATAACTGGGATTTGATCCTACCCTAGATATGATAATTTTGTGTACACAGAAAGGAGAACAGCTGTTTCTTAGTTGCTGTGCCTCAGTGAAGTTTTAATATAATCATAAAGCTTCAAAATACTTTATGGACATCAGCTCCATAAATTTTAAACAATCAAAGCAAAAAACAACCTTCATTCATTCTTTTTAAAGAAAAGAACATTTCCAACTACCTCAGTACCTATAGAGCAATACTTTGTATAAGCAAAGTAATAATCCTAGAAGTACCAATGTGTTTCATTACTGCATGGGAGAATTCAGAGAGAACTACTTGCTTCTCAGAGTAAATGGGCAGATGTACAAAGCAGATGTATAGACTTGTAGAACCTACATTGCAGGATTTACATTGCCAAGAAGTACTTTGGCCGTTGTAATTTACAAGAAGTGCCATGGTCATGGTAATAAAGGTCACAAATAGAGGAGGACCTTTAATATGAATAGAAAAAGGACTTTGTTAATTCAAGTCCTGTGTGTGCTAACATCAGAAGTCCTCCTCTTCAGAGGTACAGTAAAATATTTTGCATGTGGATTTACATCATCAGCAGATGTGACTGTAGAGTAGATGCAGCAACTCATAAAGCCAGTGTGTCACATGTAATGGTATTACTTTATATAGATTTCTGCATTCTTTAATTGCTTTTGTTATAAAACCTGACACTGGATTGTCAGCAGTTTGGCTGATCTATGTTTCCTAGGATAAGGTCATTGCACTGGCACAAAGGACACAAGATGCCTCTTTTTGGGTTTAAATAGGCCACAACTTTTATTTAGCTGTACAGGGTCTATTAACAAACCAATAACATTAACAAATTTGTCACATGTGTAAGTGAAGGTGTACCCTCCCAAGTGGGTGGTCCTTCACCACATGTGACAAAACAAGTAAACAATAATAACAACAAATTTACAAACCCCTCCCCCCGGAAATGAAATCATGCAATTTTATGACATCATGCATTTAACTGCATACATCATTTCCTTTAAATTTGTGTTATGCCAATTTTACCCCAATTTTTTAAATAGCCAGATTAAATTTTTCTGTGGGGTGGGGATCATTACCCGCCACATGAGGGGGCCAGCCTAGCTAGGCATCCCCTCCCCCCCCACCGGCAGACCACTTTTGCAATTTGGTCAGAGAGTGCTGTGACGTACATCTCCGATCCTTCTGGAGAGAGGTGAACCCCATCCCCCCTGTACAGCTGCGGCCGGTCAAGTTTAATACCGTGCTCCACCAAAAAGATGCCCAATTTAGAGAGCTGCTTAGCCACATAACGATTAAGCCAGCGCCGAGCATTATTAATTTCTGAGTCCTTCTGCGCTCCAGGCCAGCAACGCCTTGGCACAAGTTTGGTCCACAGGATCACAATGCCCGACAAAATCTTTTGGACTTCCTGCATGTCCTTAACTATCTGTTTGGCCAGCTGCAAGCATGGGATCCGAACCAAATCGTTCTTCCCCAGGTGTACCACCAAAACCCGGGGTCATGAATGCAAATGTGCCAACTCCATAATAAGGGGAAGGAGAGATCCCCACATCATGCCCCTTTGTCCAAACCACTCAGTAAGTCCAATATGGGCAAGGCCCAACGTATTGTCGCGGCTTAGGAACTGTCTGGATATTCTGACTTCTGCAGATTGCCCTGCTTAGAGAAAGGATTCCTACTTGAACCTTACAATATGTAATTTTTTTCTGAGTTCTTTCTGAAATCGTCTTGCCTATTTTTTTTAAATTGTGCTTGTATCTAGTCTTTCTCTCCAGAATGAGACCAGGTAACTCCTTTCCCTTAGCAGTCAGTTGTCCCAAAGCAGCAGTCAGTTGTCAAAAGCCTATGGAATGAAAGGGCCATCTCCTGCCAGTGAAGGACAAGAAGGAAAAGAACAGTCTAAGGAAGGGAGTTCCAGAACCCAGTGAGAACCACTGAGAACATCCATGGTGCCTATATGCTAGATCTTACAAGCCATTGATAAATAGATATTTGGGTTTCCTCTCAGAAAACAAGAGTTCCCTTAGAAGAAACCTAGAAGAAACAAGCATATGTAATTTCTACAGGGTAGAAAGAAAAATACTATATGACCATTTGGCTATTTGTGACCCACCAAGTCCTTAGCTCTAGGAAATTATTACTGTTTCATGATTGAACATACCAACTTCCTTTCATGGGCTATATTGATACATTTTATCCAACAAATACAATATCTATAGATACTGATGAGACCCCACACTGAGGTGATGAAATGTATCTTTATGGAACTATATGGCGGTTGTGAACACTGCCTCATTAGTAAATTATGACAATGCCTGATGCAGTGCAGTTGCATGTGTCATGTGCATAAACATCTATGTGCAATAAGATGCAACAGCACCACATGAAAAATTCCAGTTCTGCAACCTTGAACTGACTATGGCTGTTCCATATGAGACAAAAATGTCCAGCCACTTCTATAGGGAAACTTACACATAGGTTAGACACTAATAGTATCAATGGCTTTGTCTTATAAGAGAAAGAATCTGGAAATTAACACTACCAGCATACATATTAATATGAAAGGCCATTGCTCAGTAAGAGCCTACTCACTATGCACATTTGGTCCAGCATTTGCAGCTAGAGTCAAGAAAAACACTTGTTTGAAAACATGAGTAGGCACTACCCATCTCTGTAGACCAGTAGTTCCCAAACTGGGTCTCCCAGATGTTTTTAACTACAGCTCCCAGAATTCCTGATTGTTGACCAAGCTTACTGGGATATCTGGGAGTTGATATCCAAAACACCCAGAGGACAAAGGTTTGGGAACCACTGGTGAATAAGCAGCCTTATTGATTTGGTAAAAGCTCCTTGGAACATGCAGAAATACCCCCTTTGCACCTGCCAAAATGAAGGGAATGGAGAATGCATAACAACAGTGTATGATGCCTGTATCCTTAGAAGCCTTGGAAGTCACAAATGATCTTAAGAGGGTAGATATGAGAAGTCTCATGAATAAGCATTAGCATAACTTTTTGAGATGTAGATTGCCCCTTTCTTATGAAGAGCTCTGATAAAACCAAGGCATTTACAGATATGAGCTCTGTGCATCCGGAATGGGATGCAGTGCAATTGCATAAAATTATTTTGGCCCTATGCCAACTGCCAGCAGATAAGGTGAGCTAAACAACCTGAACATTGAATTGCAAGTGATATTTACAGTGAGACAGGAATACAGCAGTGGTGTTATAATGCTATTATGCCTGCAGCACTCATAACAGGGAGATTTCAAAATGAAAGGTAATAGTAAATTAACCTCTGTATGCTGAAAAGCAAATTCGTCCTTATTGAGTTGTGCTGCAGACAATCTCCTGTTAGGGGCAGTTTAAAACTTTATAAAATCAGAGACAGCCTTTTCTAAAGGACACAAAGGAGAGTTTTCATTGGAAATGAATTGCTTTCTGAGCGGGTGGGGCTATAAGGTACTGAGCCAGGAACCTTTTCTCCATTTTATAAGAGATCTTTTTGTTATTGTAAGACTTTCAATAAAGAGCCACACAAGTTATGTTGCATGTTCACTGGTCCTACACTGGCATGTGCAGAAAATGTTTGCTGCATGTATAGAAGTATTTCATGACCCAAATTTTAAAATTGAGAGGCATCTACACACATTGAGAAAGCTAGAGGCATACATGTAGCACAGGCCTGCAATTAAAAACCCTTTAAAAATTATAACTGTTTTGACTTTTTGGGTGCTGAATTTGAAAAACACAATAAAATGTTGTACCACACACAGCTCTTCCACAAAATCGACATTTTTATCAGTTCAGTTGTTCTTCAGCTTTGATTAGGTGATGTTTCTGTGCAATTTATTTTAATACCTTTGCATGTATTTTTAGGTTTCATATCAGTGAATAAAGTGTTTTGAAAGCTTGTTAGAAGATTTTAGCCACTTCCTTCCTCTTTGCAGGATAATTCTTTGGAGGATCATTTCATTCAGTATCACATTACAACACAGAACTGTCAAAACAAGCTGTGAAAAAATTGTACATGATGGATGAATCTGAAATCATTTTTGGATTTAAACAACCAAATTCATATAAAACCAACATACATTAAAAAAAAAAAGTTTTTATGATACTCAGTTTTGCAGGCCCGTGGTGGTGGGGCAGGTTGGGGGGCTGCACTGGGACTTCTGAGGGGCTGTGTGTAGCTCATGTGTTGCTCTTTGACAGCTAGTGATTTAAAATAATCTAGGATAGGATCGAGAAGAGGAAGAACTACCCCCATAAATCACCACCAAATACAGTGGGCTGGTGATCTATGTCATGTGCACAGTGCTGATGCATCCATGCAGACATTACCACTATTGAATAATATAGGGTGCAAACACCTGCATATTTTGCCTTTTGTAGTGGGGGGGGGGAAAGCATGATGCTGAACCCCTGTGCACAGGAAGGTTCCACATTATATACTCCTTTGTACATTGTATATTTAAAATATTTAATAATTATGACAAGTTAAAATATGACTTCTGATAATTCCATGTATCATGAAAGGTGGTTTGTGGTGGACTGCTGATGATAGGGTCTGTATGCTCCTATGCGGAATAGCAAAAAGTAGGAAAAGTTGTTGGATCAGAAGAGAGTATGGATGGTCTTTGATGGGTTGGCTGGTGCATATGAAATAAGGGTTTGAGTTTTGGTTTTAATAAAATTAGGTCATGAACAGAGCTTATGAATTTGCTCACAAGTCAGAGACAGCTGAATTTCTTCCTGGTCTTGTCTTTCCTGCTTTTCCCCCTCTATCCTTACATTTGAGACCTGAAATTGCAATGGCTGCTCTGAGTGTAACACAGTTGAACTAGGATCTCACAGAATCAGCATGGAACATTTTGTATCCAATTTCCATAACGGATTAACATCTAAACAGGCTTTGATGGGATCCATCAGCTTAAAATCTTTGGAGTCAGTCTGCTTTTCTTGAATTTCTGTTAAGCTTACTTCTGTTATGTCATGTACAACATCAGGCTTATTGTTGGTGGATCAACCTGCACTTTTTTTAAAAAATAAATAAATACAGTTTTCTCTACCAAACATAAAAGCATACGTTCTGTCCATTTCCAATAATATCTTTTCCAAAACTTGAGTCCATTAATTGTTTGTTATTAAACTATCTGTAAGTAGTTTACAAAAACTGATTAAACATGACTCTCTATTACAGGCAGCAGCCACCATATCAGTGAGATCATGAATCAGCTCTGCAAGTTAATGTAAACTTCAAAATAACTATCCAAGGTGCTGAACACTATCCTTCCAATAGGTTCAACAACTTGGATAGCTCATTTAAAGTTTGAACTAAGGGTGCATCTACACTGGCCAGAATCCTCCTGGCTGCTTCTGGAGTATTCTGGCCCCATAGCTGTCTTGGGTTCCCCCATTACCTTTGCACTCCAGAGTGATGCTGGGGGGCCATCTACCCCTCCCCCCAGTAACTTGATGCTACCATCATTGGCATAAATTTCTCCTTCTGAGGTCAAAAATGATGTGGCTTGCACTATCATAAGGCTTGAGGTCTTGTTGTGACTTCAAAGAAAGTGACTTGTGCCAGCAGTGGTGGTGCTTGGAGACACAGAAGGATGCATGTGTAAGCAGCTACCTGACACCATTCTGGATTTGTAGAGGAGTTATTTTGAACTGGTTTAAGTGTGGAACTAGCCTCATATTACAAAGACAGTCTGCACTTGAACCAGGGCTTTGGCCCTACATCATGAAAATAGGTTGCAGCGAGGGTAGGGGGAAACCAGTTTAGATATGCCGATGTAGACATGCCCAAAAATGCAGAGTGCATTCACTGTTGCACTGATACGCAATTTGTAAATCCTCCCTTCTCTTGAAAACTTCTCTATGTTGAACCATAGCCTGCAAAAGTTAGGTGTTTAGTGACAACTCCCAAAATTCCCAGCCAACATGGCCCAAAACCTCACTTTTCTAAATTCTGTTCTTAAAGTACATGAAAGTCTAACTGAAGGTGGTTAAGAGGTGAAATGATAGCCCTGTATAAGTTTTTGAAAGGCGTCATATTGAGAATGGAGTCAGCTTGTTTTCTGCTGCTCCAGAGAATAGGACCCAGAACAATGGATGCAAGTTACAGGAAAAGAGATTCCACCTCAACATGAGGAGGAACCTCCTGACAGTGAGAGCACATGCCCCCAGAGTGTGATGGAGTCCCCTTCTTTGGAGGTCTTTAAACAGAGGGTAGATGGACATCTGCTGGAGGTGCTTTCATTGTGTATTCCTGCATGGCAGGGAGATGGACTGGATGGCCCTTGAGGTCTCTTCCAGCTCTATGATTCTATCATATTTGTCTTAGAAAGCATAGGTAGGTGTGAAGAGAAAGTAGAATTTGGACGGCCCTAGAGACAACTAAAGGAGGAGAGAATTCAACAGCCAATTAGATTCTAGCTATGAGGATAAAAGAGATAGGTAGAATCCGTTGGTGGCAGTTAGGGTGTTGGAAGTGCAGTGAGAATGGAGGGTTGTGGGAGAGTCTGAAGTTGAGAGACTCTGAAATAACTGAACTCTGGATACTATTATATCCTGTGGGATACAATAGCCTTGGTGGCTGAGTTAGTGATAAGAATTGCCCAAAGAGAGACAGGGTCTGTTAGGGCTAAAGTCCAGAAGAGAGGGACTTAGTCTGAGTAAGGAAGTGAAGGAGTTGTGGTGTTGTGATCTCTTGTAGGATTTAGTGAGCCTTGGTGGCTAGTATAGAAATAGGCTTGGGCAGAAGGAGAATATAAGGATTGTGTGAGAGTCCTGTGCAACAGAAATTCTTATTCTCTGACTCCTCAGAGAGGAGTGGTATAAAGCAAACTGTCATTCTAACGAAGTAGAAATTAAGAAAGGAAAACTCTCAAGTGAAACAAGTAACAGAAATACACAAAATAACAAAAGTCTTATTCACCTACAGCTAAATATCCATTGTATGAAACATCTTTTAAATAAAATTCTATTATAATTTTAGTAAAAATTTGTATACAGCTTAATTGAGTATCCACGCTACTAACAATCAAAGTATTTTATAACATAGCCAAAGTACATCTCTTACATTTATTCAAGAGGAAAACAGTTTCACAAATATGTTAGCAGACAGAAGAAATAAAAGGTGACTGTGACAATGGATAGCATATTTTTGCTAGTAGTTTCCTGGTAAAATTTAAAGGGCTTTGTAGTCCATGTTTACTGTTTACTGACACAGTTCCTATGATGTATTTCCAGTTAAAGCTCCAAAATGAGACACAGTTTTAAAATCTGTTGACACAGCATCATGGAATCATTAATCCCAAGATTTTGTTTGTTAGAGAAGCTGGGTTAACCCTCCGACGATTGAATTCCTTGTAACTCTGGAACCTTGTTTCATATATATAGAGAGTTCTTGCCTCTAATGGTCAGTTCTTGGCAGCTATTCGATTCTTGTGACTAATATCAGCTTGTACAAATTGGTAGGCAATTCTAGTGCTTTCCCCAAATTCTAGCAAGAATGCAAGTCATTTACTCCAGGGACTTGTTGACAATATCTGTTTAGTCATTAATTGTGAGTTAGGATGGCCATAAAACGTGAGACGATGGACTGGAATTTAGAGTGTGTTTTATGCAGAGAGTAGCCCAAGTGGTCTGCTTTGATATTTTACTTCCTTTGCAGAATTTGTACAACAGTCAATGAAACAAGCGCCTTTGTGGTCTATTTAAGACGTATTTGTCAATAAGCAAACAATATATCTAGGAGTTGCTTCAGGTTTGTTACACTCTGACTCTTTCCATTGATTTTAGCCTCCCAGGTTTGCAAAAATCTTTTGAGGATTTCCAGAGGAATGCCATAAAGCTGCAAATGTTTCTGTAATGTTTAGTTGTAACTATTAGATTTCTCTCTCTCTTGTTTTAACTATTTCAGTACACTTTGGGTGTACCCATATTATCAGATGCTGTGAATTGATTTCAAATGCTAGTTAAGGCTGGCACATCATTTTGACAACTGCCAGTTTAACATGCTCTATAACCTGAATAGTGGCAGGAAAAGGAAAACATCAACAGCATAGATTTGCTGAACAGCTCTGGGACCTATAACATCCCTGGTACAGCTGGATTTTGTCAGAGTTGAACTGTCTATTCCAGAACTAGGGAGGATCACAGACAGAACTTAGAAAAGCTTTTGGACAACAACTCCCAGAATCCTCCAGCCATGCTCATTGAAGGATTCATAAACCAGTAGTCCAAAAATAAACTTTTGAACATGGCTGTGCTTGCTGCGGGATTCTGAGCATTATATTTCCAAAAAAATAATATTTTCAAGGTCTGGTCACTGGAACTTCTGTTGAGAATCATTGCTCCTGTTCTAAAAAAAACCCCCTACCATCTGCTTATTGGAAATCAGGTTGTCTTAGAAGTTTTGGAATGAGTAACAAATTTGTCCCACACCCAAAACTTAAGTGTTTGTGCGCTATATGTTATACATTATAGTGACTGAATATAGTCAATTATTCAATGTATTTTTGGCACTTGGTGGTAGCTACCAATTCCTGTCCCCAAAGTATGAGAAGAATATAGCTCTGGCTGGCTGTACAGTATTGCTTTCAATCTCTTTCCTCTCCAGATAAGGATGGGAGGAAAGGGAATTGCCCCTAGTCCTGAACCTTAATATGTTTAATATGTTTTGGATTAAAACTTCCAGAATCCCCTAGATGGCATTGCCAGTAGCAACACTAAATCAATATTTCTTGATTATTTATGCAAAAATATTATGCTTTTACTTGCTTACTATAGATTCAAGGGCCTAAATATGCTAAAGGCACCAGCTCCCATCTGATCTGGGGAAAGCATAGAGTGCCCAATACATATCCAACAAGGATAGAGTTACCATATATACTCGACTGTAAGTTGACCTCATGTATAAGTTGAGGGCAGGTTTTGGGGCCAAAATTGTGGGTTTTGATAAGTCGAGGGTAAAACTTAGGGGCCTGTAACAAAGGATGTAAAGGATGATGCAAAGGAAAATGATGCCAAAGAACTTAGAACAGGGGAAGGCAACCTTTCCCCTTTAAGGGCCGAGGGACTTCAGCTCCCAGAATCCCAGGAGCTATTGGCCAACATGGGACTATTGGCCAACATGGCTGAGGCTTCTGGGAGCTGAAGTCCCTCGGCCCTTAAAGGGGAAAGGTTGCCTACCCCTGACTTAGAAAATTCTGTGAGGCATAACTGTTTGTGCTCATCCTAAAGGCTGGATGGATGAGAGAATAGGGGGGATCCATGCTTCTTTTTGGTGCTCCTAGGATGGACTAAGCTCTTGTGTTTTACCACTCTATTCAGAGAAAAGGGATGGCTATATATATGAGTTAAAGTACAGTACTTGCATTGGGGGGTTGCAGACTGCCAGAAATAGTACAAATTGAGTCCACTTTTAAGGTTAGGGTTAGTGCTAGGGAATCATGGGAATTGTTTTTCTTCTGAGACATTGAGCCTTCTCTGTCAGAGAGCTCTGGTGCCACAATAAAATACAGTTCCCATGATGCCCTAACCCTAACCTTAACCCTAAAAGTGGACTCAATTTGCACTATTTCTGGCAGTCTGCAACCCCCCCATTGATCTATGGATAAGTCAACCCAGGTTTTTAGGGTCAATTTTTAGCATCAAATTTCTACACTTATACATGAGTATATACAGTAGGTGATCTGCTGTGCTCCCTCCCTCCCACTCATTACCTGATCTTTTTTCCCAAAATGGAATCAATGTATCAGAAATTCTACACTATTTTTTATTTATGGCAAAGGAAGATGCTAATTAAGTCAGCAACAACTGACAGTTTCTTGGCTTCTTCACATCATCCTCTCCCAAACCACCCCCAGTTGTATCATCAAGGTTATTGAAGCACATTGGTGAAACCCTGCAAAGAAGTAACTTGGATGTGTTTGTACATATGGTTCCCTCAAGGTCTTTGGTATGCAGTAGTTAGTCCTAATGCAATGAGCATACAATTTTTTCAAGATTGCTCATTTAGCATTATTTTATGGTGCATTTTATTCATGCATATACACAGACTGATTGGTAGCATAGAAAAAAGAATGACATACTCTGAAGGCCCAAGACCATGTCTGATACTGGAAGCTAAGCGGAGTCAGCCATGGTTAGTACTTGGATGGGAGACTGCCAACAAATACCAGGTGCTATAGGCTATATTTCAGTGGAAGGAACCGGCAAAACCATTTCTGAGTATTCCTTGGATAAGTGGGCCTTCATAAATTGACAGATAAGTTGAAGGCACATATACACACAATACAGTTTCAGCAAAACATGGCATTTGTTCCTTAGCTCTTTTGGCTTTGAAATCTGTGGCATGAAGTCCTAGTGTCTAAGGGGGGTTGCAGACTGCCAGAAATAGTGCAAATTGAGTCCACTTTTAGGGTTAGGGTTAGTGCTAGGGAATCATGGGAATTGTTTTTTCCCCCCTGAGACATTGAGCCTTCTCTGTCAGAGAGCTCTGGTGCCACAATAAAATACAGTTCCCATGATTCCCTAACCCTAAAAGTGGACTCAATTTGCACTATTTCTGGCAGTCTGCAACCCCCCTTAGTTAAGGCTTGGCAACTTTTTGCCATCACAGCTCCAAATCAGCTGGAAAATGGCCATTAATCTGACCTGGAAGTGACTGGAAGTCTCTTTTTCCCCAGTGTTTTAGGAACCTAGGGGTAGTACAGCTCAAAAACCCACTGTTCCTGGAAGCCTCCAGAAGCAGGAATTGACTCTCCTTGTCAATTTCACTCCTCTAAATGAAGCTTTTGGGCTGTGTGTGTGGGCTTTGAGGGAACTGCTGACTGTTACAGGGACTGCAAAAAAGCAGCTTGGTGCTACATTCAGCCCATGATGTGGACTTGCTGTACTGCTGTCCAAATCTTATTGAATTTAATGAGATTCAAACATGATTAATATCCTCCAGATCCAGCCCTTTGTTTTTCTTCAGAATGAAATTAAATTAGGCAAATAACTACTGTGATTGCAAAATTTGTTTTTGTATTGCTCAGTTTTCATAATCTGTATTAGACATGATATATTAATTTAGTCTGATTGTGATAGCAGGGATGGAATGTCCTATCTGGAGGCTAGGACAGAATAACAAAAAGCATTGTAGGTGAAAGAGATACCCACATTTGCCAAATATATTGGGAACATATACAAATACAGTCTCTGCACAGTCTAACTCCTGTTCTTGGGCTGCTGCCGAAGTGATGCAGTTTGACACCACTTTAACTGTCTTGGCTATATGGAATCCTGGAATTTGTAGTTTGTTGTAGCACCAGAGCTCTCTGACAGAGAACGCTAAATTATCTCACAAAACTCACAAATCCCAAAATTCCATAGCATTGGGCCATGGCAGTTAAAGTGGTGTCAAACGGCATTAATTCTGCAGTGTAGATGCAACCTTAATCCTGGCTAGAGTAGATGTATTGAACCAATGGGATTTGCCTATGTGTGGACTCACCATTCAACAACTCTAGTGAAGGCTAATCAGCAAGATGCCTATGCTTGCTTTCAAATGTACTTGCGTATCAACATGAGTCAGAAACTTTTTTTTTAAGTTCAGGTTTGTTGGGATCTATAAAATGTGGGGTTCAATACTATATTCCTGTATAAAACTCCATGCAGGCAACATCATTTGTTTAAAAAGAATATACATAAATCTCTCATCTCCCTATATTCTGTTATTTATCCTGTAAAAAAAACAACAACAAACCTAAAAGAGCTCAAGGGAGACTTATTTTCACTTCTCTACCAGCTGAGGATCCATCCTCTGTAGTCTCTTCCATCTCTATGATTCTAGGATTCCCTAATCCTTTGATCACATAACATTTAATTAACTGCATTTGAAAGTGAATAAGCACTGATTTCACACAGGCTGTGCACCAAATTGCAGAACAACAAAGGTTACACACAGCCATGCCCTCAATGTATTTTGGCAATTCTGGACATGGAATTTTAATGCAGCACTAACTGCTAAGAGAATGGCACACGAAAAATATATTAAAATGTTCTGTATGTTAAATGACTGCTTCCAGTTATTATTCATACCTCTAATTCTAGCTCTTCTCTGTCCATGTCTTGATGAATGCCTCCCATGTAATCATTTGGGTCATAGTATTCATGCCCTGATGAATGCCTGGGAAAATAAAACACAGTTTAGGTTATCACTCCCTATTCTAATTGACGTATTAATCCTCCCTCAGCCTCATGGCAGATCATCACTAATATGTCACACATATGTCCACATCCAATGTGCTGCAGTGATCAATGGTTTTGAGGCTGTAGGCTCATTAAACAAACAAACAAAAACCTTAGCAAACAGAAAAATGGACTCCTTTCCTTTGAGGAATGGGTACACCATGCATGGCGATGGAGAGTGTGTGAGTGAGCACCGTTTATTGACAGTGTTGTACATGGGAAGGGACCTAAGGGTTGGGGAAATGTTGTCTGCAGGGTGGCATGCTTGGCTTAAAGCAGGAATACACAACTGTATGGGAGCCAGAGGCCAGTGTTCCCTTCCATCTATGGTCCGTTTCCCAGCAAAGCCTAAATACCTCTATTTTCTTCTGCAAAATGGTTGGAGACAAAACTGTATTACTCGTCACTGGTTTCAGATGTACCATGGCGGAAAATGGAGCAATTTCCTTTGCAGACCTTCTGAAAGTGATGACAGAAAGTGAAGGTACATCTTTCTCTCCTTTGCAGACCTTCTGAAAGTGATGACAGAAAGTGAAAGTACATCTTTCTCTATCACCTTTTTGAGAGTGGCTGCAACAGAAAAAGAGGTATTTGTGGGGTGATGGGGTGCATCTGGGGAGCAAGGTGGGAGTATTTTGTATGTTTTCATGCTTTTGAAGTTTTTTCTGTGTGATTTTAGGGCAAAATTTACCTTAATATCATTCTGGTTTTTAAAATGGGAGTGCTGGGGGCTTTGTGGGCCACGTGCCAAAACCAGAGTCCAGCAAATTTTCCTTTTTTGTCTATCACTCTCAAATCCCACAGCTAGCATGACCAGTGTTATAGCTTCTCAACAGAAATTCAGTGAGCTGAATAAATGAAGGACATGCCTGTACTAGACGTACAAGGCCTGTAACCACATTAGAGGATATGCAGTAGATTTCTAAATTATGCTTGAGAACAGACTCTGTTCATTTTTGTCATTGTCACTGAGAAGGTTGAGGGTGAGAGATACTCCTTATAACTTCAGCAACAGGGTATGATGTGATGAGATACGGATGTATCGGGCAAAATCCAATGGTGAGCGAATGGACTGATCCTCATGCTAAAGGAGTTTCCTCCTTCCTTTCTCCCCACTACATTGGGAGTGGACAACTTCAGAGCCTTGAGAGCTATATTCCCCCCAGGAGACCTTAGAGGACAACATTTCCCTGCAAAGGGGATGTAGAGGACATTTTTACCATGTTTTGGCATCAGGAACAGCAACTTCCTGTTCACTTCCTGTTTTAAAAAAGTCCTTTCCTAGACCTAAATTGACCTGGGTGCTCCAACATGTAATAAAATGCATGTCATACTACCTAGAGGCCATTTGGGGGCCAATTTTTCTTTTATCCAGCAGGCCCCTGGGGACTACATGAAGCTCATAAACTGCACTTTGCCCACCCCATGCTACATTGACTCACATCCTCCAAATGGGCTCTGAAATAATCCTCTTATAGAAACCATTAATGGTTGAATACGATGATTGATATAGAAGGGCAGTACACACACAGGTTTTTCTTCCACTTTCAGAATACTAGAACTGGGGGTAACCCAAAGAAGTTGATTAGCTTTACTCAGGGAAGTACCATAGGTATATAGGTGATTTCTGAAATTTCCCTAGGGATACAAAGATGGTCAGAAACATAGATGTCTTTAATTTTTTTACCCAGTTTCTTGGAGGATAGGTCTAGTGACAATGAACTATAACAAGAAAACACAACTTCTCTTTTCCAGTGCAGAATCTCTCTGATCACAAGATGCTTAAGGACATACAGGAAGGGAGGATGTTACATTATTGCCTTCCTTACAGTCTTCCTGAAGACACCTGGATGCTTAGTATTTAGATACAGAATGCTGCAAATGGGAATGAACATTTGGTCTGATCTAGCCAGGTCTTACCTATTTTTATGGGGATATGTAAATAAGCCACAGTGTTTCAGGGGAACATGGAATCTGAGATCCTTCACACACACAAGCTTGTGAGCTGCTTCCATGTGCTGTGGCTGAGGGAAGGACCCAGTTGAGTAGCAAGGTCCATGACCCACTATCCTGGATGCTTTAATTTGCAGCTACTTTACGCCAATTGGGACCACAGAATAATAAAGTGGCCCTATGTGAGAAGGGGGTCAATCATAACTAATGTTTTGTAGTTGTTGACTTTTTAAAACTTTATTGTATATAAAGGAAGCAATATTTGATGTAATATTAACATAAGATTTTTTTTTATTTAGGCATTCATCCCAAAAGTCTGAGAAGGAGTTTTGTATTTAGTGGTGTCGAGCACTGTGAAAGGCATCCACCCAGGACAGCAGCCTGATTCTTATGCATTTAACCAAAACCCCTTTGAAGCAAGAATATCATCCAAAGCGCTGCCTGAAGTTCCTGACTGTGCTGCCAATACACACACAGATAAGAACACTTCTTTCCATCACATCTGTGTATTCCTATCAGCAATGTCACCACCAGTTTCTATTAATGAGCTGGACAGGATCCATCAAAAATAGTGCTTTACAGTTTTCAGCAAATTTCCATCAATTTCTATTTGCTGTCAAAGGAAATATCAAGTATCCTTGGGGAATGATCACAGGTGGTGTGGAGATCTGTTTCCTGTACCAACATTATGGGTGGGCTTGTATCAGGAGGAATGATCTACTTCTTTTATAATTGCAAATATCACTATCATTGTCATCTCCTCATCTTTATTTTTAATCTACCTTTTCTTGAAGATGGGGATTCAAGGCCACTTACAAATTAAAATTGTGACAATAGTCACTACTTGTAACAGTAATACAATGATTTAAAACATTCCTTAGCATCATTTTAATGAGTGATTAGTCCTATTGAACAACATATTTGTATAACATTGCCACAGGATTATAATAAATGAATTAATACACCAAAGCAGAATGTAGGGCAGATTGAGTCTGAAATGTTTTGGACCAGAAGTGGTTTGGATTTTGGAATGCCTGTATTTGCACATACATACATAATGAGATATCTTGGCAATGGGACCCAAGTCTAAAAACAAAATTCATTTATGATTCATATATACCTTATACACATTGCCTGAAGGTAAGTTTCCACAATATTTTAATAATGCTGTGCATGAAACAAAGTTTGTGTACACTGAACCATCAAAAAGCAAAGGTGCTACCATCTCAACCACCCATGAAAAAAGGTTTTGGTTTCTGGAATATTCGTTTTTTGGAATTCCAAATAAGACTCAACCTGTAGTTCTTTTTTTAAAAAATATTGTGGATTCATGGAAAGTAGTGCTCCATTCCATCAAAATTACAGCTTCACTGATGTGTTCATATGCTCTTAAGACTGATCCCAGAACAGAAGCATGTAGTGTCTACGGACACAGCGGCTCCCTGTTCATCTCTCTGCTGTGTGTATGTGTCTTCAAGTCCCCTGTTGACTTATGATGGCCCATGATTTTCACAGGGTTTTCTTAGGCAAGGTATACACAGAGGTGGTTTTGCCAGTTCCTTCCTCTGAAATATAGCCTACAGCAACTGCAATTTCTAGGCAGTCTCCCAACCAAGTAATAACCTTGGCTTATCCTGCTTAGCTTCTAAAGGGCCTTTGGAGTATTCATCCTTTTTTGTATCCTACCAATAAGTCTGTGTTTATGATGGATAAAATGCAACATAAAATAATGCCAAAATCAATCTTTAACAGATCATATGTTCATTCCATTAGGACCAACTGCTGCATACAAAAAACCTCGATGGAGTCATATGTACAAAAATATTCACATTACTTCTTTGCAGGGTTTCAACAATGTATTTCAATAGCAATGAAAATACAGCTGAGGTAGTTTTGGAGAAGGTGATGGGAAGAAACCAAGGAACTGATAGTTGTAGCCAACTTAGGGCCTTTACAGACTGCCAGAAATAATGCAGCTTGAGTCCACTTTAACTGCCCTGGCTCAGTGCTAGGGAATCATGGAACTGTAGTTTATTGTGGCACTAGAGCTCTCTCACAGAGAAGGCTCAATGTAAAAAAATAAATAAATACAATTCCCATGATTCCCTAGCACTGAGCCAGGACAGTTAAAGTGGCCTCAAGCTGCATTATTTCTAGCAGTCTGCAAAGGCCCTCAATTAGTGTCTTCCTTTGCTATTAATAAAAAACAGTGTAGAATTTCTGATACATCGGTTCCATTTTGGGAAAAATGATCAGGTAATGAATGGGAGGAAGTGCAGCAGATCACCTAACTCTATTCTTGATGTGGGATGTACATTGGGCACTCCTCTGAACTCTTTCCATTCACCACTGGCAAGGCAATTGCTATGTTGGGAGGGAATGGCTGCAGCAGAAAGTTGGGGTTTGGAAGGTGAGGGAGAATAGGTATCTTTGTCCTGCTTGGTAAAACTTCACAGTACACCATTTTGTTCCAAGATCTGTTACAGATCAAAATTGGAGGAGCCCTGTACTGGGACCAATCTGGCGATCCTAGTTCAGCCTCTTTTTAAACTTCCACTGCTAGATGAAGAAAAGTTTTGCACAGGAAACGTCTGGTTTCCTTATGACTTAATTATTTGCTGCTATGCTGTTTCTGGTTTGTTTATTTGTTTGTTTAGCTGTTATTGTTGCTAATCGCCCTTAAGGGTGCATTTACACTGTAGAAATAATGCAGTTTGAAATCACTTTAACTGCCATGGCTCCATCCTACAGAATCCAGGGATGTGGAGTTTTGTAAGGCACCAGCATGCTTTGGCAAAAGACCTTGTAAAACTACAAAAAACTAGGATGGAGCTAAAGCACTTCAAGTGATGTCAAACTGCACTATTTCTACAGTGTAGATGCAACCACCCTAAGGCAGTTTTGAGTTATGACAATTCTATGAATGAGAGACTTCCAAGTCATCCTGTTATCAACAGCCCTGTTCAGTTCTTGCAAAATGAACAGCTTCCTCTCACACTAAACATATAATATTGGTTAACACTGCAGCCTCATGAGAATGCTCTTGGCCAGTTTATCACAAAATGACTGTGGCTTTCTTGGTTGAGTCAATCTACCCATAGTTTTAGCTTTTAATTGTCTTAAATGTTTAATTATTAACAGTTTTGTGGTTCTTTGAATACTGTTAGCCACATTGAATGCCATTTTGGTAAATCAGAGTAGTATTTATTGTAATACATGGTCCTAGATCGTACTATTGTAATAAGAATGGTCTACTTTTCATGTGAATGCTTCAGGCATTCTGTAACTTCTCCCTGAAGATTTAATGAAAATAATCCCCAGAAATCTGAATTAATTATTCATGGATCTATCAGTCAAATGACACCATTGTTGGGATGGATTCACATAATTTGACTATATGTATTCACTTTTAAGACATATGTCTCTCTCAAAGACCTGGCTCACACAGAGGTGGTGTGCACATGTGTATGTGTATCTTGACCCCACAGCACTTAGGATACTTTCACAGATATTTTGGATCAAAAAAGATACTACACATTTGTGACTGGCAAAAATAAATTTGCTATATTTTTGAATGTAACAAATTCAAAACTATCACTTTGCATATAATCCTTCCTTACTGTGCATTGATTTTTTTTAAAAAAATAAATAAATTTAAAGATACCAAGATCTGGCTTGCAAACATGAACAGCTTCCTCTCACACTAAACATATAATATTGGTTAACACTGCAGCCTCATGAGAATGCTCTTGGCCAGTTTATCACATCTCTTTTCTGGTTCTCAGCCAGCACACACCACATTCCAAAACTCCCTCTACCATTCATATGGTCATCCAACCACCTTGGCCTTAGGCAATATCTTCCTTTCAGTCTTTGTCCTCCAATTACTATAATTAAAACTGAATTTATCACCTTATCACCATACCCACACGTTTTGCATTCCTATGGCTATTCATACAGTCTGATTGCAAATGTCTTTTCCTAGGCACCAGTTCACTCCATGTATTTGAGGTAGTAGACCAGGGGTAGGCAACCTTTCCCCTTTAAGGGCCGAAGGACTTCAGCTCCCAGAAGCCTCAGCCATGTTGGTCAATAGTCCCATGTTGGCCAATAGCTCCTGGGATTCTGGGAGCTGAAGTCCCTCGGCCCTTAAAGGGGAAAGGTTGCCTACCCCTGTAGTAGACTAAGGTCCAAAATACACTGCAGAAATAATCCAGTTTGTGACCAGTTTAACTGCCCTGGCTCAATGCTAGGGAATTCTGGGAACTGCAGTTTTGTGAGACATTTAGCCTTCTCTGTCCTAGCAATGAGCAGGGCAGTAAAAGTGGTCTCAAACTGGGTTATTTCTGTAGTGTGGTTTGGATCTACATCTACCAAAGCTTATGCTACAACTTCTTATATGCAGTTAATCTCAATGGTGTTAGAACATCCCTCTGGATATTAAAAGTGAAACATTAGCTTCATGCTATGAGCCAGTATGGTGAAGTGGTTTGAGTGTTGGACTACAACTCTGGAAACCAGGGTTCAATTCTCCAGCAGGCCATGGAAACCCCACTGGTGACCTTGGGCAAATCACACTCTCTCAACATCAGGGGAAGGCAATGGCAACCTCCTCAGAACAATTTTTTCCAAGAAAACCCCATGATAGTAGTCTTAGGTTGCCATAAGTTGAAAATGACTTGAAGGCACACAAAATCAACAAATAATTTTATTTTTAATTAGCTGTTGGTGAGCCAGTGATATTGATCTGAGTGTTGGACTTAGGACTCCAAGAAACTAGGGTCTGAATCTCTGCTTGGCCATGAAAACCCACTGGGTTTGTCTTAGATTCAGTGGAATGCAATGACAATCCCACTCTGAACAAATCTTGCCAAGAAAACCCTGTGTTAGATTGTCATAAGTTAGGGTTGTCATAAGTCAGAAACAACTTGAGGGCACATAACAACAAGTACACTGTTGCTCATCTGGTTTCCCATTTAAAAGTGATACATCTTCTTGTGTTTTCAACACTCAAGGTTCTATCTATCATTTTGTGAAACTCTGTGAACAGCATAAAACATTTCACATGTTTTACTAAGACTTTTACTCCTGAAAATGGAAGCCATGGGTGTTTACTGCATCCCTATTCCTGAATTATTGAACTCAGTATTTGAGATGATAACCAAAATTCTGTCCGTAATTTTGTATCTGGGATGGTTATCCATACATGCAAGTGGCCACTTAATGAGGGAGACATTCAGTAATGAATGTTCATGTTTGAGCTAGCTTAGAAGGGAAGCTGGAAATTTCGTTCTCATGTTGAGACATCTTCAAATGATAAGCGCACTATTGCATATTTAAAAAATTGAGAAATAATATTAGTTGAATTAGCAATGCTGCTTCAGTGAGAATTGTCTTATGAAAACTGATACTTACTCCTCAGGTAACAGATATGAATCCAGAACAGGTGGGGTAGGTGAACCCATCTTGGTTAGAGCCATGATATGTTCAAAGGTGATGTCAGTTTGGGTGCCTGTATCCACCAAGAGACATTCATGAGATGGGCTGAAGATCTTGGTGCGGGGTGCTCTCCTCAGGACCTGGACCACAATAGGATCTTTAGCTGTTTTGAATGCTTCTACTGCTTGATCATGAGTTGCTTTAGACAAATCCTTCCCATTTACCTGTGAGTGGAGAAAAAAACATAGGAGAGAAGACAAGAAAAAATTTAAATCCTGTTGTCCTAGCTTGTCCTTTATGTAAAAATATCCATAAAATGGACTTTCTCCTTTGAAAGAGAAAAGCAAACTTGCAAGAGATATCTGAAAGTAAGGCTGTCATTCTGGGAATCTTTATTCCTAACTGGTATGAACTAATAATGACCAAGAAAGTCAAGCAATTCACAGTGGATAGGATAAATTCTTGTGGGAAAAGGGCCCACAGATATATATTGTTAGTATAGATTGAAAGCTTTTTGATTTCTTCTATGGTGGCAGCTTCACAAAGGCAAGCCCAGATTTACTTTCACTCAAAATCAGTGGAAGTCCAGTGTGGGAGTGAAAGAATAACGTTCAGGAGATCATTCTCAGCTGCTATTGCACTTCTGGGCATGTTATCAAAGGCTAAAATTTTTAAATTGTATTATCACAGCTGCATTGCTCTGGCTCTCTGCTACAAGAAAAAAGAACGATACAGGAAGTAGAAGTGTCTACATCCACCAACAAATGACTGTTTTCAGCTTTCTCAGCAGCACTGGAAATACATTTCCTGGCTCTTGAAGGGCAATTTGAAAGGCTAACTTTTAACATTTCAGACTGGATCGGAATTTAGGTGTGAATATAAGGAGACTATCACTCTACGGCGTACGCTCTTAAAACGAGGCTAGATTGTTTTAACTTCTGTGACTGCCTCCTGTTGCATTCTCAAACTTGCAGTTTAGGAAGAGGCATTTAGAATATTCAGCCAGAGAGCCTTTAAGCCTCATGGAACTACAAACCCCAAAATTCAACAGGAGGCAGGCAGAGCTGTTAAAGCGACCTAGCCCCATTTTAAAAGTGTGGTGCGATAAGCTTGTAAATCCATGATGAACCCTCCAGCTTCCTGAAAATTCTAAACATTTACCCTAAACTGGTCATGGCATTGTTTTCTGAAGTCCATTTTAGATAATAAAGAACTTTCTATGTTTGGCAAATGTTACATATGCATATGCTTCATCTTAATTAAAAAATGCACTAAAAAGAAAGAAAGAAAGGACATTCAGCTGGAGCTGCTAAGTATAACATTCTCTTGAGTATTCCCAAAGGGCTGGACTGGAGGCAGAGATGGAGAGGGGCAGCTGCACAGCGGGTGACCCAACCCAATGCCAGCAGCGTCCTGATGCTACACGCTGTTATGCACGGTGTGTGGCGTCAGGACGTCCTTCTGGTACAGCATTTTGATGCGCTGTGCCAGAAGGGGTGCTAAAGAGCTGCGCGCCGGGTCTTAGGGCACCCTTTTGCCAGCTCTGAACAGAGCAGCATTTTGCCACTCCTTTCCGAGGTGGGAAAAGGGAGGATCGGAGCCAAGGAACCCGGCAGCCTCGGCCCTGATCCTCCGCTTCCTGGGGCGGCCCAGGGCTGCCCGTCTGCATCCCCCCTTACTTGATATAGTTTGTGACCCAGTAGTGATCCTAATCAGCTAAATAACAATGTGCCAGTGGAATGTGGAAATGGCCAGAAGCCCAAGACAACATAAAGCAGAAGAAAGACACCATTCTGTAGATCAGGGGTAGGCAACCTTTCCCCTTTAAGGGCCGAGGGACTTCAGCTTCCAGAAGCCTCAGCCATGTTGGCCAATAGTCCCATATTGGCCAATAGCTCCTGGGATTCTGGGAGCTGAAGTCCCTCGGCCCTTAAAGGGGAAAGGTTGCCTACCCCTGTTGTAGATGAAAAGCTCTGCTCACAACCATTGTTTCTACAGTGCCATCACCCTCAGAAGCCTCCTGTTTCCCCTTAGATGCTGAACTCTCTCAGAACATCAGTACCAATCCATCTCTCTTCCATCTTTGAAGTGTCTCCTCAAAATGTCCCTCTGAAACAAAGCCTTTGCTCTAATCCTGAGCTGAACTTAATCCTATGTATGCACAACTAAATTGGAATTGAGGTTCTTCTTTTGGCCACCTCTGCTTTTACCTTCTCTACCTGTGTCTGTTGAATTTTGGTCTGTAGGGTCTTCAAGGCTGGGCCTATCTTCCTATCATCATGTAACATGAAATGCTGAAATGTTATCACAGTCTGTGTGAAAAAGTTCACAAACATACTGCATGTGGTTTAAAAGCTCAGGTGTCTTGCTTTGGGTTACTTCATGTACAACTCTGTACTGATCATTCAAGTGACTACTGTGATTGCTGACCTCAGTGGATCAAGCTAATATACACAGGGCCAGAGTTCAATTCAAAAAGCTTCCTAAAAACCACTAAGCATTCCTGTAGACCTACTGCCATTTTAATTTCCTTATTTTTGTTTTTGTAAAGCAAGGTTTCTTGAGGTAATGATTACTTTAAAAATAAACTGAGAGCAAGAGGTAACAACGTATTATATTTCTCCAGATACTGTACAACATATTTGCTCCTCTCTCTCTCTCTCTCTCTGTGACTATGGGACCTCAAATCACCTGTCAACTAGGTAGAAGCACCCATTCCGAAGTACAGTAAACACTGCTGCATAGTAAAAACTACTGCATGTTTTTGGAGAGCACCTAAATTTATCTGCTTCGAGGATAATTTTATTTGTGGGAAGAAATAAAGAAATGTAAACAAGAACCAGATTCCTGCCCCCCCCCCCCCATTGCTTTACTTCTTCAAACAGGCAGATGTTGACCATACAGCTGCACTGAAGGACCTGGAGATTCCTAGGACCTTATCACACGCTGGCCAAGAAGCGAAAAGTAACCGAAATAAGAATAAATTCAGTTCTATACCGAAATGAACTGAAAGAGCTCCCGTAATATGTAAATGCCTACCACACGCAATTACCGCCATAGCGCATTTATCGCGCTTCCCGGGACACGCATCCTGGAAACGTATTCTCCATGCACACACAAGTTAGAAAATCCCATAAATTACAAAGAGAGGACCATGTTTACCCGTCCCATTTGTTGCCCAATCCAAACAGGAAGGACACGTCATAAGATGCTTCCTCACAGATCCATGGGAAGTAGCGCGGGGAACCATGGGTCAGGGTGGGGAAATGCTTCACAATACGTATTGCGCGATCATATGTATTTTGCCTGCGCGGCCATTGTGCAATGATTCCGAAAGCTCGGTTGTACTTCCCCGAAAAACCGAATGTCAAAAGATCTCAATTCGTTACGGATTAGCTCCGGGTTCTGCCGAGTTTCGGTGCAACGTCATGTGTAAACACGGGGAAATAATATGTATTAGCTACGGATACCCTTTGGATTACGTCTGCTTTAGACCCCGTGTGATAAGGTCCCTAGAGATGTCTTCTCTCAGTTAAAAAGAATAGTTTTTTTTTTATTTGTGTTTTTTCCACATTCATAGGGGCCTTTCACCCCTAACCCTGTGAATGTGGAGGGACTACTGACTTAGTATGTAGAAACACCTGCTTCCTTCAATTTTACAACCAACTCAAATTGATCACAGAGCTTCGATATAAGGATAGGATACTCATAGAGAAGTGAATTTACATTACACTGAAATGGGCTATGCATTTAAAGCTGTGTGGCAAACCAAGACTGCCTTCAGTTCAGAAGTGTATACATCAAACACCTTGTGTAATTAGCTTCTCAAAGCATAGGTGGTGCACTTGGGGATGAAATACTCCCTCTTTCCCTCGATTTATTTATAGGGAATGTGTAGCACAATAAACCTGAAAGGGAGTGAGTGAAAATGTACTACTAAACAATATTAGGTGAGAAGATTTAAGCAGAGAAGTAACTTGAGATTGAAGCAAGCCTCACATATGTTGTTCTGATATTAATTTTTCATTAATGTTCACCCCACTCTTTTATGATGTACACAACTGTTCGCAGGAAAAGTCAGCTGCTCCGGTAAGGCATGACATATTGAATTAATCCTGTTCATTTATCATCACTATGAAACAGATGCACATGT
Source organism: Phrynosoma blainvillii (assembly GCA_026167975.1). Lineage (NCBI taxonomy): Eukaryota > Metazoa > Chordata > Lepidosauria > Squamata > Phrynosomatidae > Phrynosoma > Phrynosoma blainvillii. The sequence goes on along the minus strand of JANUYF010000002.1, from coordinate 351,477,776 downwards.
GAAGGTGTATTCCTGATTAACTGATGAATGAAAAGATATGAATGTCTATATCTGTATCTCAACAAAGGGGTGCTTAAAATAATTTGGGTCAAAATCTTCCCTAATTCAATCATACAACATAAAACTGACATGAGTTTTTATTCAGATACCAACATTTGTTTGTTTTTTGTGCAAAAACCAGTGTGATATAGTAGTTTCGGTGCTGAATTATGGGCCTGTACAGACTGCCAGATATAATCCAGCTTGAGACCACTTTAACTGCCCTGGCTGTTTTTTCTGAGACATTGAGCCTTCTCTGTCAGAGAGCTCTGGTGCCACAATAAACTACACTTCCCATGATTCCTTAGCATTGAGCCAGAGCAGTTAAAGTGGTCTCAAACTGGATTATTTCTGGCAGTCTGTACAGACCCTATTATTCTGGAGGGTTCAATGCACACCTTGGCCATGAAACCCACTGGGTGACCTTGGGCAAGTCACATGCTCTCAGCCTCAGAGGAAGACAATGCAAACCTCTTCTGAACAAATCTTGTCAACTCCATTATGGTGGCCTTTGGATCACCATAAGTCAAAAACAACTTGAAGGCACATAACAACAACAACGGTTTTCTGTGGGTTTTTCAGGCTGCGTGGCTGAGTAATGGAAGAATTTATTCCTGATATTTCTCCTGAAACTGTGGCTGGCATCTTCAGAGGATGGTGGCAACAACAAAGATTCTTTACTGACCAACATGCAACATCTTTTCAATAGTTCTGGCATCAATACAATACCATCATCAATTATGGGAGCGAGGGAGACCTGTAATATTCCTGTTTAATGTAGGGTGCGTGCAAGATCTCACTTCAATAAATGTTACAAGCATTAGAAAACAGTGACTGATTAATCATCTTTGTTGCCACACTCTGTTGGTCAAATCCTGAGTGAATAGGACCTACCTCAATGGAGACAAATTCATTTATATCAACTGGCATTCTAAACGATGTGATCATGGTGGTTGAAACTAAGAAGGAATTTAGAAGGATGAAGGATTGCCATAAAGGAATATTTAAAGTATAGGAAGTATAATAATAAGAATGTTCCAGAGTGTGCATTCTGGGAATGAACCAAGTGCCTTTGTTGCTGTTGTGTGCATTCAAGATGTTTCTGATTTGTGGTGACCCTAAGGCAACCCTATCATGGGGTTTTCTTGGCAAGTTTCTTCAGAGGGGAGCTGCCATTGCCATCCTCTGAGGCTGAGAGAATGTGACTTGCCCATGGTCACCTAGTGGTTTTACAAGGCTGAGTTGAAAATCGAACCCTGGTCTCCAGAGTTGTAGTCCTCAAACTACTACACCACACTGGCACTCTAAAGTAAAGTTTTGGCCACTGAAAAACTATAACTTATACAAGAATGGGGTAGGTATTTTGAACAAAAGAAATAAATTAAAAGTAGGTTGGAATCCCAGACCTTTACAATTCCAAATTAACTAGCACTTTTGGTCAATTTCAGGATTTATATTCACACAGAGAAAAGGTAAAGAGGACATGACAGAGATGTTTAAGATTATGGCTAGTGTGAAGAAAGTGGATAAGGAGAGGTTTTCAACCCTTGTACTATTTTAACTTGCAATCATCCACTCAAGCCAAATGCTGCATGTTACATAGTTAAAATATGAAATTTTCTACCACCAGATGTAGTAATTGCCACAAAACTGGATGGTAAATTCATGGAGGAAGTGGCTATCAATGGCTCTCATTTAGGCTGGCTGCCTACCATGTCCAGCATCATAGAAGATTTGCCTCCTCTCATCCAGGTTGCTGAAGATCAGTGGGATACTACTGAAGTCCTGTCTTGCTGTTGGCCATTAGTAGACCTCTCATTGGCAACAGTAGAAGAAGCCTACTGAGCCAACAAGCTTTTGGTCTCATCCACATTGGCTATTCTTCTATTCTTATGCCTTTTTTGCCTCATTTTGTTCACCCACTAGCAACTGCCTCCTGCAGCTCAACTGCTGGAGAGGGAGGTGAGGTGGATTTTGAACACTCTCCTCTCCTTGCCCCTGTCCTGGCCAATGCACTTATCCCATGCAAATCATTTACTCTCTGTACTTTCCCCAAGTTACTGCAAAAAATAGTTTTTTTCTCCTGCTAGCATTTTCATTTCCACTTTTTAGAACAAAGCAACAGTAACAACAAATTGTTATTTTTTTATTTATGGGGACACAGCAGCACAACAGACCTACAGATATGACGCTGGGTGCAGAGGAGAAATAATGAAAAATTAAAACTATACTTGCACCCTGGTACCTTGAGATCATGCAAATACAGAAGAAATGAAAGTCATTTCTAGTAGGTCATGGAATTCTTGTTACATGGAAGGATTAAGATTTCTGAACATACCTTAAAATGAGGGATATAATATAATATAAATTTCATATTATCCCTTGTTCTACCACCCTGGAGAACAGAAAAGGAGATGGATGGATGTGCCTCGCTTAAAATATTTGATAGGCTCATTCAGATTCATGAAACAGAAACCCTTATTCTTTTAGTCCTGGATACCTGTAGTTGCCACCTTGTAAGCAGTGGAAACAATGACCAAATCACTGAGTTGGAATATACCTAACTAGAATAGACCATTGGACCTGTTGTTGAATAGTGAGTCAACTTGTAGTAAGTCTCACTTACTACTACTCCAATGACATACACTGATTCAATGGGTCTATTCTAGTTACGACTAAAAACAGGATATAGGCCAATGGCAGAAGTTGTGGTGAGGGTATAATGTGGATCAAGATTAGGAATTGCCGCCGCTGCCGCCTCTTCTTCTTCTTCTTCTTCCTCTTCATCTCCTTTTCCAGAAAAAAGGATATCTACCATTTTAGAAAAGAACATCAGAAGAACCCTGTGTGGTTAGACCAAAGGCCTATCGAGACCAGTGGAGAACCAGATGCACCATGGGAAACTGTATCAGCAGGACCTGAGGGCAATAGTACATGCTGTCTCATGTTCCCCAGCAATTATATTCAGGATCATACTGTTTCCAGCACTGAAAGCAATATACAGCTACTGTGAGTAGTAGCCATAGACGGTCTTATCTACCATGATGCTGTCTGATCTAATGGCCCTTTTGGAGCTGTATAACTTTGTGCCCATCACCACAACTTGTAGCAAAAAGTTCAATAGTTTAGTTCCGGGGTAGGCAACCTTTCCCCTTTAAGGGCCGAGGGACTTCAGCTCCTAGAATCCCAGGAGCTATTGGCCAACATGGGACTATTGGCCAACATGGTTGAGGCTTCTGGGAGCTGAAGTCCCTCGGCCCTTAAAGGGGAAAGGTTGCCTACCCCTGGTTTAGTTCTACTCTGTGTAGAGTTTAGTTCTACTCTCTTTGTCTCCGTAAGAAGCAGGTGGCTTGGAAACTACTCATCCTGGTCTGAGAAGCCTCTGAGCAGAAGTTGGTTACTACCATACAGAAACTGTATTTTGTTGCTAGGAAATGACAGAGGAACCACAACGTCTCTCAAATGAACAGCTTAATAATACTAATACACTAGCCATCTTCCACTGTAAACAAATAATTTTGTCATGCTAATTAAAATAGACTGGATAAACCTAAGCACATATAGGCAGAAACACATTCTACTGAGACCAAGGAAATTTATGGCCATGTAAGTATGGTTTAGATTGCAACTGTGAGAGCTAATGTAAATACAGTAGCAAGAATGTTGGGGTTAGGTCTGGAACACTGTTTCCAGATTTATTTTCATTCTGTGGCATTTGTCAAGACCCTGCTATCCAGGATTAATCAGAACAGGTGAGGGGGGTTAATCAGACATCCTGGCATTACCCCATCACTGAGGCAGAGAGCTTTGAGCCCAGGAGCCCTGAGCTTGGACCACAACAAGCTATAAAACTTGAGAACAACTGCATAAGGGGCCAACACACTAACAGCTTCATGTTTCATCTAATGTAGGCAGTATGCTTGGAATGACATAATGCATAAATGCCACACTGCAAAACTACAGACCATTGGTTGTTCGTTTAAAGCAGTGTTTCCAAAAATGTAGCTATCAGATATTGTTGGATCATGGGAAGTGTAGTCCAACAACATCTGGGGACCCAGGTTTGAAAATCTTTACAGTTCTGCATTCCACAGCAATAGGACAGTACCCATTGTAATTGAGCCATGGGCTCTGTCCATGGTCCTGAAAGACTTACTCCTGGCCTTCATAATATCTATTCTAGACAGGGTTGCATGGACTTGCCAAGCAATACACTTTCCGAAAAATGGTGGGGATAATGAAACTCATCACAGGGATGGAAAGGGAAAGATGTTGTAGAGGACAGTCATATACCGTTTTTGTGGTTTCCCCTCTAAAATTAACACAAATGTAAAAGTTGCCCTCTGAATAAGCGAAGTTGTATGCCCCCAATTTAGGATGTGCAGTCAACCTAGGAATGAAACCATTTCTGTTTTACCACACATTTCATAAGCAATTGGGACTGACTGTAGCTGCAAAAATGTAAGAGAAGGCATGCTGAATTTTGGCCTGGTCAAATTAAATATCATTAACTTCCACCCTTGAGCACATTACCATTTGTACAGTTGTAAAATTAAGCTCAGTTTAATGTTTTCTGTTGGTAGAAGAAATGCTGATTGTGTCCAAAGTTTTATTATTTGTAATAAATTAAAAGTGCACATTCTAATGCCTGAGGTTTAGTACTGATCTTTTCTTTAGAAGACTAAGCAATTAGAGTGATAAAGCAATCAGAATTAAAGCATACTCAAACAGCCCACGTTATATTGAGTGTAACATTGCTAAAAATGTCTTTACTGTTAGCAGAAAAGCACTTAAATAACACATGCTTTAAAATTTATGTAAATGTTAGAAAACATTGCCTAATCAAGTCTGAAAGTAACATATTTTCCAAAAGTCTAGTCAATTAGTAAGGAGCTAATATGGTGCAAATTCTTTCATTCTTTAGAGAATGTGACCCTTGACAGGGGAAACAAAGTTCCCCACTCCCTCTAAGAGTTCACAGTATAACTGTTTAGTACACGGATCATATTTGCCTCATTTCTTCATGCTCAAATGCACATGCTGCATAGAAAATGAAACTATGCAAGCATGTATGACTGCCAACGATGCCTACAGAGGGGTTCTTGTCTGAACTGGGCCTTAGTTATCATGCTCTGAAGAAAAGGTTCTCATTCTTTTTCCATACACTGTAAGTTGCTGAACTACAGTACTTTGGTTGGCAACTGCTTTCTGAAATGTACAGGAGGTAATGATTTGTTCTCAAGTCCACAAATAATGAATTATTGACTACCTTGGTCTCTTATTCACAAACATTTTAATGCTCTTAATCTTCATATTGTTTTGTTCTCCTCCCATGGGTTGGTGGCAGGTTCATGGCCTTCGCCCCACACAGGCCTCCTTTGTTAGAATGAAACAAATGATGTCCCCATCAGTATTATCACAGCCTGCATTAACTTCCTCTCACAGAAGTCAATGGGAACCATTCATGCATATGGTAGATAGTGAGGGCTGAAAACAGACACATTTTGTTCAGTGCATTACTGACCCCAGACAGAGCTAGGGGAAAGTTTTGCTCCCATTTCAACAGGCTCTCTGATTCTAGGTTCCTTCTTTGTCTCACAGAAGTCAATGCACTGATATATGTGGAACAAAGTATATATTTCTCTCTAGTTCTCTTTGTCTTACTGTAGTTATGGGGTACATGTTCCCTAGTGTTCAGGAGGGAAGACTGTACTGGAAAGGCAGCATTGCCAGTAATGGATGGAAGCCAAGGGACTGGCATTTATGTCACACATTTACAAGGGAGTTGTCATTTTAGCTTGGACTAGCAATGAGCTGTTTCCTAACATTAAGGCTCATCAAAATAACCCTGCATTTATTCTTAAGAGTCATGCTGGAAGAAAAAGTACTGTTGATAGATTGGTGCATTGTTGTTTTAGAATAGCTGTTCTAATGTCCTGATCACCTAAAAAAATAAAGATTTGCCAAAGCTGGAATTTCTGGAACTTGGACTCTTTTCTTGCTCTTTATGCATTTAGAATACTCTTCCCCAACCCAATGTCATCCAAGTATATTGAGATACGATTCTTGGCATTCCCAGCCAATGGTGGCTAGAGATGATGGCTGTTATAACCCAACTCATCTGCAAGTTGAGGAAAGTTGGTGTTGGTGGAAGACCAGATAGATACTACAATATTCTGAGCAGAAGTGTGTGTGGCTGAAACTACGAAACTACTAGAATTTTTGTACACCTTGAGTTTTTGTAGGCTCTTGCAAACACACTATTCCAGACATTTGAAGTGGATCACTAAAATTCAGGTCTGCTAAAACAGAGATGCACACACATTGTTGCATCCAAGACTAACACAGTCTCTTTGCCTGATGGTAGCCATAACATGCATGGAAGTCACATCAGAAGGACTTCAGTGGAAAATCTATGCAACTACTTATCTTTCACATTTTCTCCAAGTCATCGTCTGGTAAGATTTAAATGGAATTTTTGATATTAAAAAATGCACAGAAATATGCTTCATTTTATTCTTCTGCCAAGAGAAGAGCATGTCTGATGTTTGGCATACTGAATGCATATTAGATCTTTCACATGGGAATATCTGGGGTGACTGAAAAAGTCACCGGGATATGGAAGAAGATCAGCCATGTGAATCCAGCATAACATTACTGTTTTCATGGGAGTTGTTTAGATTTATATCAGTGCCAGAATAGTTGACATCTTGCCCCATATCCTACTAGTGAGACAGCTTTGAACACTGTTAATGAAGAATGAAGAATTCCAACAAGATGTCTATCTTGCCCCAGGAATCCAATTATAATGATCCCATAGTGTGTTAAGAAGATCAATGGTGAAGTATATACAACCCAATCATTATTTGGAAGAGGAATATATTAATAAGGAACCAGTCACTTCTATGATTTATAGTTACTTTTATCAACTGGCATCCTATATATAGGGTGAAGTTTTGTCTAGTTTAATGCAGCTAAGTTTTGAAGTTCAAATATCCCGTCTTCTCTATTGACACTTATGATTTTGGAATGGTTTTGATATTAATTTCATAATAGGTTTCTGGGTTATACCAACAAGGTTTGCAAAATAAGTGGCAATATACAAGGTGAAAGGTGCTACAAATATTGGCTGGAATTTTGTATATCCTTTCACACAATGTAAATGTATATGTACTTAACTAAGTATCAGAGGCACTAAGAACCCAGTTATTGAATTGCGAAGATGTGTAACCGATGTGCATTGGGAGTGCCAGATAAACAGCATAACCACCTTGTTGGTGTTCCATTGTGTATTGGTCCCTTTGCTGGCTCTGCTTTACAAAGCAGCAGTCCTCTACAGAATACAGATGTTGCATATCTTCACACTTGTATTTCCTACATATGTAAGTCCACTTATGAGCACACCATACCCCAACAGGATTCTGGCCATAAGGAATTATTAGCTTTACCATGGAAGGATTTCGGCATGCTATGGTAAAAAAAGTTAAAACTATGAGTTGTAGGTTGTTATTTTTAAAAAAACTGAAATTATAAAAAGTATAAGAATATTTCAGAAACTGGGATGTAGTAGATCTGATTCTGAGATAAACAGGACTATTTGTTATGTAAACAAGGTAGCACAATAGAAATAGAATGCAACAGTCATTGACACCAGGAAGCCATGGGAGAGAACAGAATGATATAGCAGACTATTAAGGCATCACACAATGTATGCCCCTAATCAAGAAAAGATGACACCATAACATGAAAAATGGGTGGTTCAGGCTCAAATCCAAATGGAAAGTCTTCCAAGCAAGAGAATGCAAAGGACATTTGAAACAGTCACATCAATCATTTGGATTCTTTTTAACTATACCTTTTGTTTCTGATGGACAAACAAAGACAAAAAGAAATAAAGGGCCATGACAACAGAACAAATGCAATGTGATTGGCAAATTCATACTCTGGATATCAATGTGGAGCTTGCAATGTACTGGCTATGTGTCTCCCTTTTGAGTCGTATTCTTAAGGTGCATTAACATACTATACCACTCCTCCACATGAAGGCTGTTTCTAGATGGTGACTATGGGCCTTTGCAGACTGCTAGAAATAGTGCAAATTGAGTCCATTTTAACTGCCCTGGTTCAGTGCTAGGGAATCATGGGAATTGTATTTTTTTTCTGAGACACTGAGCCTTCTCTGTCAGAGAGATCTGGTGCCACAATAAACTACAGTTCCCATGATTTCCTAGCACTGAGTCAGAGCAGTTAAAGTGGACTCAATTTGCACTATTTCTGGCAGTCTGCAAAAGGCCTATGTCTCCTATCTAAAAAATCCAAAGTGCTGTACAATATAGATTTTCTAATAGCCTGGAGAGTTTCAGGTGTAACACCTGAAATTTCTAAAAGCAAAGGCTGTTAGCAGAGAAAGTTCTATATACAAATTGTGGCATCTATGAGTTTGCATGTGATAGTGAGGGTGCTAAAACACACACACACACACAAGGTCACTGGAAAGCCACAAGAGGCCAGATCTGGATGCTAAAATGTATATATTGGCTCTTGCCAATATCCTCTAAATCTGGGATGGGATATTATTGGACTGTAACAACCTTCATCTTTAAGCACTGCTCATGAAAGCCGATGGGAATTGGAGCTCAAAATGATCTGGAGGGCTACAGGTTCCCTACCCTGTCTCTAAAAGGTCTCAGTCTGGTAGCTTACAAGGAATTGAGCAATTTACATTTACCACTCCAGAGAGCAAGATGAAAATCACATTGTCAAAATGTCATGATGTGGGTCAAAGTGTTGACAGAATTAGTATTAACATGATGATGGACAAGCTACCAAGAATAAGAGTGGTGAACCATCTGCTGTGAAATGTAAAATGGCTGAAGCCTCTGTTCACAATAAGTTTCACAGTCCATCCATAATATTATGTGCTCAATCTTCCACGCTTTCACTTTATTTCTTCATTTTTTAAGAAAAACACACCTCTCTCTCTCTCTCTTTTTTTTTTAAATGAAAGTGGCTAACAGGAAAAATAACTACAAAAATTATCATCTTCATACTACTGCAGACATAAGCTCATTTCAACAACCACATGGCAAACTGTAAAGGTAAAGGGATTCCCCATTGAAAAAGTTGTTAAGTTGCATCTGACCATAGGGGGTGGTGCTCATCTCCGTTACTAAGCTGAAGAGCCAGCATTGTCTGAGGACTACTCTGTGATCATGTGGCCAGCATGACTGCACAGAACACTATTTACCTTCCCACCAAAGTGATACCTATTTATCTACTTGCATTTGCATGCTTTTGAACTGCTAGGTTTGCAGAAGCTGGGACTAGTGATGGGAGCTCACCTCATCATGCGGCACCTGGGCCTCCAACTGCCAACCTGTCTATCTTGCATAATAATAAACCAAATAACATGCTTCTGTTTTCTTACAATAATATTTTGTTTAAAGACATTATTTATGGCACAGGTACCAAAACTTCCCTTCTGCATGAGAGCACATCCCTATGGCATCTTTATTGTCTGTGCAGCACAAAACATGCTCACAACCCACTTATCCTCTGTGTTGTTGCCATTTTGGGATTCTTCTTCCCTTTCTATATGTGTCTGGGATTCTTCTTCCCTTGCTATATGTGTTCTGAGGCAGATAAAACCATATTTTGCTCATAGAAATTTTGCCTTACACCTGAACAAATCTGTGGACTGAAGGGCTTCTCCCACAAATGGTGCCTTGCCATCAGATTCTCAGGGATTCCACCACCACCCCATCCCCTGGTGCCAACACACAAGCTCAACTCATTCAATAGTATCCAGCAACCTTCCCTATAGCATTTTCAGGGGGCTAGAAGGGCTGCCATGGGGAGAAAAGACAGGGGGACATGCTTCTTCTCTAGAATTTCATGTACCTAAATCTGGATACAATTTCCTCTTTGAAAGCAGGGCAAGTGGGGAAGCCCTTTTGCATTGCTTCTCTGAGAAAATTCTCCTATGACTTGGATAGCGGTATTGGGAGCATAGTTATCAAATTTGCAGACGACACCAAATTAGGAGGAGTAGCTAATACCCCAGAGGACAGGATCAAAATTCAAAATGACTTGAACAGACTAGAAAGTTGGGCCAAAGCTAACAAAATGAAATTCAACACGGAGAAATGTAAGGTACTGCACTTAGGGCGGAAAAACGAAAAGTACAGATATACAATGGGGGACACCTGGCTGAATGAGACTACATGTGAAAGGGATCTAGGAATCCAGGTGGACCACAAGTTGAACATGAGTCAACAGTGCGATGCAGCAGCTAAAAAGGCCAATGCAATTTTAGGCTGCATCAGTAGAAGTATAGTGTCTAGATCAAGAGAAGTAATAGTGCCACTCTATTCTGCTTTGGTCCGGCCTCACCTGGAATACTGTGTCCAGTTCTGGGCACCACAATTCAAAAAGGATGTAGAGAAACTGGAGCGTGTCCAAAGGAGGGCAACTAAAATGGTGAAGGGTCTGGAAACCAAGCCCTATGAGGAACGACTTAGGGAGCTGGGGATGTTTAGCCTGGAGAAGAGAAGGCTGAGAGGTGATATGATAGCCATGTTTAAATATTTGAAGGGATGTCATATCGAGGAGGGAACAAGCTTGTTTTCTGCTGCTCCAGAGACTAGGACCCGAAACAATGGATGCAAGCTGCAAGAAAAGAGATTCCACCTCAACATTAGGAGGAACTTCCTGACAGTAAGGGCAGTTCGAGAGTGGAACACACTCCCTCGGAGAGTAGTGGAGTCTCTTTCCTTGGAGGTCTTTAAGCAGAGGCTGGATGGCTATCTGTCGGGGATGCTTTGATTGGGAGTTCCTGCATGGCAGGGGGTTGGACTGGATGGCCCTTGTGGTCTCTTCCAACTCTATGATTCTATGATTCTATGATTCTATGTGGCCAAGAATAAGTGAATGAAAGAAAGATGTGGGTTCTTCCACACATTGTCAGTGTGCAAGGGTTCCTCTTGTTGAATATTTTTGAAGGGTCTGGAAACCATGCCCTATGAGGAACGACTTAGGGAATTGGGTATGTTTAGCCTAGAGAAAAGACGGTTAAGAGGTGAAATGATAGCCCTGTTTAAACATTTGAAGAGATGTCATATTAAGGAAGGAGCTAGCTTGTTTTCTGCTGCTCCAGAGAATAGGACCCAGAACAATGGATGCAAGCTACAGGAAAAGAGATTCTACTTCAACATTAGGAGGAACTTCCTGACAGTGAGAGCTGTTCGACAGTGGAACACACTCCCTCGGAATGTGGTGGAGTCTCTTCCTTTTGGAAGTCTTTAAATAGAGGCTGGATGGCCATCTGTCAGGGATGATTTGAGTTCCTGCATGGCAGGGAGTTAGACGATGGCCCTTGTGGTCTCTTCCAACTCTACAATTCTATGATTCTATGTAGTGAATATTGTAGGCACCTTGGCTTTGGAAATGCAATTGTCAGCAGATGCAAGATGTTAAGCTACCTTCTGTCTTGACTTGGGGGAGATACAGAGAAGATATTCAAAGACAAGAAGACCAAATATAGTCATCTAACTGCCTTAAATCCCATTTTGGGAGGAAGGTGGATATGCGTACCATAAATCAATCAATCAATCTTCATATATAAGGATAAGATTATATCCTGAACTATGGATCAAGACTACTGATTTCATGAAAAGACACAATGATAATGCATTATGTGGTTTGTCTATTGTTAAAGGCTACAAACCTATACGTATATGTAGCATTGCACTGTTAATCACTGACAAATGTGGTTAAGAAAACTTTCCTGCTTAAGACAGAATAAGTGCTTTCCTTGTATAAAATCATGCCAATCCTTGGGATTTGTGTGACCAAAAAGGGGGGAAAAAGAAAAGGGGGAAAAAAGCCAATTCTGTTAGATTACAAATGTCTGTGTCCCATTTAGAGTGTCCTTTATGGTCTGGTACCCTTGTCTAACCAGCTCTTAAGAATTTTACATTTTGAGGAAAGGAAAACAGTACAACTTTATGACAAAAGCAACAGCCAGAAAGCCTATTTTCTAAATCTTTTCTCTCTCTCCCAGAGTCTGGAGAAAAGAGGTTCAAAGTACAGGTTAATTCTTTTTCATAGATTCATCTAATCCTGCTTTTATTATACCAGAATGGACTGTCTCACTTTAAAAAAATCATAATAATAATGGCAGAATGCCATTATTTAGTAATAGACTGTTTCAAAGTGTTTGTGTCTTTGTGTGTACATTTCCCTTTTCTCTTATAAGCTATTCATCTGCCCTCCCCACTGCCACAATGAGTTAAGACTAAAAAGAGAGTTCTTTATTGAATGAAACAAAATCCACTTGCCCCCTCTAAATATATTTAGCTTTCCAAAGGGGAAAAAAGTTCCCTGAGTGGGAAATCTCAGTTCTAAAGAAAATGACACCGAGATGGGTTAATTAGATTGAACCTTGCATAGTCTATTTTGCTGTGCCTCTGGCATACTGAAAGTTTCATTTCAGAACAAAACAAAGATCAGCTACATTGTGGGCCTGTCCTAAACCATGGACTCACTGCAGATATGTGTGTATGGATTTTTAAAAGAAACAATTAGCTACAAATAGGGAGTCTGGGAGAAAACACATTGATTTCTAGTTGTTATTTGCACTGAGGCACCCATCATCCTGACCCAGTGTAGCCAGTGGTGAGGAATGATGGTATTTCAGTTCAACAATATCACAAGGAGTACATGTTCCCATTCTTGACTTAGGAAGAAAAATACCCAAAATCTGTTGCATTGGGCCTTTGCAGATTGCCAGAAATAGTGCCAATTGAGTCCACTTTTAGGGTTAGGGTTAGTGCTAGGGAATCATGGGAATTGTGTTTTTTTTCCTGAGACATTGAGCCTTCTCTGTCAGAGAGCTCTGGTGCCACAATAAACTACAGTTCCCATGATTCCCTAACCCTAACCCTAACCCTTAAAGTGGACTCAATTTGCACTATTTCTAGCAGTCTGCAAAGGCCCATTGAGTTGTAACCTGACTTACAGTATTCCCATTTCTAGATATCAGGCAGTTTCTTGTTATACCAATACACAAGAAAGGAGAGGCCCTGAGCCCAGGGAATATGGAAATGGAAGTGATGTGATTATGTGAGGGGGGAAAAACTTTTCCTTTAAGCTATGAAATGGGTGGATGGAAGGGGACTGTAGCTGAGTCACTGAACATGAGCATGGGATCGACCACAAAAGCTACTGCAGCTGTGCTGTCAGAAGAGAACATCTGGAGAACCCTTCTAGTTGTGATTTAAGTATTTCCATCCTCATGTATGTGACACTCATAAACAAGAGAGATGTATTAATGAGTTGAGGGTAAACCTGAGGCTTGCAGATATTCAAAAATATTAAGGGTGCAGGGAAGGACCAATTTAAAAAACTGGCATGATATGTTGAGAGACAGAGAGATGGAAAGACTGGCAACTGGGTTAAAGGGTAGAGAGAAGGGTGGAAGGAGGGAGGGAGACATAAATATACAAAATGTAGAGATAATGATCATATAATCTAAAAATATTACTTCCTGGTTCATACAGAGAAGACCTTTTAGATGTTCTCGAGGAAGCTGGTTTCTGGGTATGTAAGGTCACTCCACACACAGAAAATTAGCTCTGCCCCATCTAAAGGCGAAAAACAAAACAAATGGACATCTGAGCAGCCCAGCCCATTAAGCATGGGCAAGGAGCAGGAATTCATGGAATGGGGTACCGAGAATTCAGGACAGAGGCACAACATTTTGTTGCAGGGTTGTTGATGTTGGTGCCTTCAAGTCATTTCTGACACATGGCACTCCTAAGGTGGATCTATCATGGGGTTTCTTTGGCAAGCTTTGTTCAGAGAGGGTTGACTATTGCTTTCTTTTGAGACTGAGGGAGTGTGGTTTGTCTAAGATTATGCTATGGGCTTCCATAGTCCAACACTCAAACCACTGCACCACATTGTAGGGGCCCACTCATACAACACTAAACATGAAAATAGACATTAAATGAAAGCAGAATCTACAGAAGATTCTTGCTTGCTCTAAACAACCCTAGCAAGATTTTTGTACCAAAAAGCAAACACAGTTTCAAGGCTCCAGAGAAGTTTGACTTTCCTTGCCTGTTTTCTTGACATGCCCACCTAACTGCACAACACAACTAAAGAACATGAACTCTCTGACATCCATTTTTACATTATGCCTTCTTCACTGCAAGAATTTCCCACCACCACCACCATTGATGCAGCACACCCTATTCTTTAAAATTCCAAACATTTAAACAGGTGAAACACAGTTGGCCCTCCATATCAACTGATTCTGCATCCAAAGTTTCAACCACCCATGGCTTGAAAATATTTTTAAAAATTCCAAAAAGCAAATCTTGATTTTGCCATTTTATATAAAGGACACCATTTAACTGTGTGATTGTATATATAATGTGACTTGAGCATCCTCAAATTTTAGTATCCACAGGGGGTCCTGGAACCAAACTCCAGCAGATACGAAGGGCCCAATGTATATCTTCTAGTGATCATCCATTATATTAGTCCTCCTCTACATAAATACCCAGCTCCTGTGGTTGTTGTTTTATAGCATCAATGCATACAGCATTCTGCTGAATATTAAGAGAACAAGTCACTTCACTCAAGAAGCTTCCAATCTAACATTTGACACAGGTGAACAGAGGAAGTACTTAGAATGAAAGTACTTACAAGAAAAGGGAGCAATCCTATCCTCTTTCTTCTGTAGCATAGGGTGTGCTATTTGCAGTTGCCAGCTACCATGTTGTGACTGTGCTCTGCTTTTAGGCCACACTTTAAAGGTACTATCTAAGCTACAGGATCTATTGTGGGGATGGGGTCAGCACCATGCACAAATCTTTTAAAGTTTAGACTAAAAGCCAGAGAGGACTGAGCATCCCATTCATATGGAAGCCATCAGCCATCAATGGTATGCACTGTCTCTCCTTCCCTTCGTTGGCCTAAGGAACAGGTCGACTTGCAGGTCACTTGGTTCAAAAGCAAGGTTGAACCAAAATGTGAACAAACCATTAAGTAACTGGAGTGAGATGACATATATACCGGAAAAAAGACCACCACCAATTGTGCCTTCAAACTTTCTGTAACACATTACTTCTGTTTGAAATTTTCACAGCGATACAAGAGGTTAAGTTCCAAAGGAATGCTGTGAGGCAGAGGGAAAGAATCATCCAAGTACCTAGGGACTCAAATGACTAATATGTTTCAGAACTTGGATGTAATGACTCCAGAGTAATGCAATTACTTACTACAAGCTACTTTTCCTCAGTAATGGGGTACAACAATCTTTAGTTGTTGAGTTCTTTAGCTACTTTCAGTTCACTCTTCTATATTAATCATAGAATCATAGAGTTGGAAGAGACCACAAGGGCCATCCAGTCTAACCCCCTGCCATGCAGGAACTCCCAATCAAAGCATCCCCGACAGATGACCATCCAGCCGCTGCTTAAAGACCTCCAAGGAAGAAGACTCCACTACTCTCCGAGGGAGTGTGTTCCACTGTCGAACAGCCCTTACTGTCAGGAAGTTCCTTCTAATGTTGAGGTGGAATCTCTTTTCTTGCAGCTTGCATCCATTGTTTCGGGTCCTAGTCTCTGGAGCAGCAGAAAACAAGCTTGTTCCCTCCTCAATATGACATCCCTTCAAATATTTAAACACAGCTATCATATCACCTCTCAGTCTTCTCTTCTCCAGGCTAAACATCCCCAGCTCCCTAAGTCGTTCCTCGTAGGGCTTGGTTTCCAGACCTTTTACCATTTTAGTTGCCCTCCTTTGGACACGCTCCAGTTTCTCTACATCCTTTTTGAATTGTGGTGCCCAGAACTGGACACAGTATTCCAGGTGAGGCCTGACCAAAGCAGAATAGAGTGGCACTATTACTTCTCTTGATCTAGACACTATACTTCTACTGATGCAGCCTAAAATTGCATTGGCCTTTTTAGCTGCTTAGCTGCTGCATCGCACTGTTGACTCATGTTCAACTTGTGGTCTACCTGGACTCCTAGATCCCTTTATATTTGGTATCTTGAATGTTTTTCCCTGAGTTTGTTAGATACAACAATCTTACCTTCCAACAGCAATGTAACAACTTGGAAGTTGCTTGGCTGGTGTCATGAGTAATATTTTATTTTTTTAAAGGCATTTTAGAGGCATTTTTATGATTGTAATATTTTATTATTATTTCACTCAACAATCTGGCATTTTTTAAAAAATATTCATAACTAATAGAATAATAGTAAGCATTGCAACAAGTAATTGAACAAGTTTCAAAACATCACAAAGAGTGATGACAACACATTACTTTTCAGACACCATGATAAGGAACATGAACAAAATATTTCTAAGTTCTGCAACACATTACTTCTGTTTCCAAACTCTGTTCTTCTGTGCTTTGGACACTGTGCTGTGCAGGGTGAAATTTGCAAAAAGACACAAAAGGCTCAGGTTTGTTTGTTAGGAATTTACAGTCATAGCTGGGGGTTTAATCAAGTTGTACGTTACTTGATTAAAGTTTTTAAAAATGTATAATGAGGAAAACATCCCTGATAAAGTTGAGGGAAGATGAAGGGGATAATGACAGTGTGTGTGTGTGTGTGTGTGTGTGTGTGTGTGTATACCATGTATAGAAATTACTGATGAGAAAGATCAACTGTACGAGGTAGATCTGGCCTGATAAGAAGGGAAATATCTCTCCCAGCAGCCATTGGATCAATGGATCAACTTATTCTGGTGCCTCATTGAAGCACCAAATACAGCCTATTACCTGGTGGATAAAAGACATTTGCTGCCTGAAACAGAAGACTCTCCACCAAGTCAGTTCTGTGGAATTATCTTGGTACATGAAGCATGAAATCCCATAAGCAACCCTCCCACCCCTGGCAGCAGAATAATAACAGTATAAATAACAAACAATTTCCTGCCCTTTTATGAGATTCAAAATCTGTTGCCTGGGGCAGCTGCCTCACCTTACCTAATGGTAGAGCTGGCCTTGTTGCTTGGCTACAGATTAGGTTTGTCCTCTTTTTTTCTTAACACTCAAATCACATTTTCCTCCCTCATTTGGGCTCTATCTGAGATGGATGGGGGATATTCCAATCACCGTCCTAAATCTAAAAAAGATTTAACTTTTCATGGTATGGTCATTTTTTTTAACAATAGGGATTTTTTTCTTTTTGATTTCAGGCTGCATTTGCACTACAGAAATAATCCAGTCTGACACACTTTAAATGCCATGGTTCAATGCTATGGAATCCTGGGATTTGTAGTTTGTTGCGGCACCAGGACTCTCTGACAGAGATGGCTAAATATTTCACAAAACTACAAATCCCAGAATTCCACCGAGTCATGGCAGTTAAAGTGGTATCTCAGTGCAGATGCAGCCTGGTAGGAATAAAAGATGGTGGTATTATCTGGAAATGTCTTTTAGTGGTCTTTCCAAGACCACAAATTCTTCTCAGAATGAGAATCAGACAAAGTAAATGAGAGAGAGAGAAAAAAAGGTGAATGTCTGCCTTATGAACACTTATTTCTCCACTCGTCAATTGACTCAGTTCCAATGTACGCAACTTTAGTGCTCTTTTGGTGCTCCTGAAAATGAGCCTTGCCCTCCCTTTTCATTATTAATGAATGGAACACAGCCCATTTATTAAACCTGCATTTTCCCCTTTGCTCCATATGCCTGTTTTCTCCTTCCAGTGTTTGACATGTGACAGTAAAGCCCCAAGAAAATGTCCTCAGTGCTTCCTCTCCTGGGAATTTTTACCACCTGCTTCATAGAGTTGAACAGATGTATATATGTAAACCATTTCAAAACCTGTTCACCCCAATCATTTATCATTTTAAAGAGGGAAAAAAACTCACTTTCTTCTGTGCAAAGCACAAGAGGTACACCACCTAAGCCCCTCTTCTTCTCATCTATCCCAAATTAGGGGTAAAGTGAATGTACTGGGTTTGGTATAAGCAAGTATGCTGATAGAGTTATTTCGATCATGCTGTTTTATAAAGTCATCCTGCCTTAACAGTTAGCTTTTTCTTTATGAGTTTAACATCATGACTCATTTTTTAAAAACAAACAAACAAACAAACAAAAACAAGAGTACCCTCTACTATGAAATGTAAAATGGGATTTTCTATAGGGAGCCCAAGTGAGGTGTTGCATTATTCATCACCAAGTGAAGAGGAAAATTTCAATTGCCAGTTTCTAGTAAATGGTCTAATTAAGAAAGGGGGATTCTGAGCCATGGACAGGCGCCACAATCATTAAAGCCCATTTTTCAGAAGATTACAGGTCTCCAGTCTATCAGGGAGAATGCCAAACCAATTTAGCAGCAGAAAACCCTGCCTACAATGAAGTCTTTGGATGAAGCACCTTGTTCAGCAAAATGCATGCTGTGAAGGTTTCCCTCTCTTCTCAAGGTAGCATTTGCTTTCTGTCACTTAAAAAGGGGAAACTCTCCCTCTCAGAATTCCCAGATGGAGCGTTTGTACAAAGAGTGTTATAATGGCAAAGTGGTTTGAGTGTTGGACTATGACTCTGGAGACTATGGTTTGATTCCCAGCTTGGCTATGAAACCCACTGGGTGACCTTGGACAACTTACATGTTCTCAGCCTCAGGGGAAGGCAATGGCAAGCCTCCTATGAACAAATTTTGCCAAGAAAATCTCAGGATAGGTTTGCCTTAGGGTCGCCATAATTCAAAACAACTTGAAGGCATGCACCAACAACAAATATAGAAGAACTGAAACATAGCTTTAAAATTTCATTTTAGTTGCTGTTCTTTCTGAAAGATAGCTCCATCTTCCAGGGTGGTCTTTAACTGCATCCTTGAAATATTCATCACCCTAGTTCCGGATGTTAATGACAGCTCATTAATCATCATCATTAGAAGTCCCAGTCATTTCTCCTGTGCCCACAAGCTATTGAATATATGAAGAGGTTCAACAGAACATGTGAGCTAACTTCACCTCCTAGCTGTCAACATATATGCGGACCTCCATCGCCACCATCTGATGTCACACTGAAAGGAATTAGTTGGTAATCATGGGGTTTTTGAAAAGATCTATAAAAATAACTCTCAGATATTATTTTTAAGGCTGCAGAGATCTGGACTTTCTCACAGGTCACATAGAAACACACATTTGAACCTAGCTCAAGGAAGCACCCCATCCTCCCAGCTAAAGCTTAGGTAAAGTCTCTTCATATGCACTACCTAATCTTGCTTCTAAGCCATGAGATTTGCAGCAGTGGTTACCACCTACCAATCCTGACTTCACTGGCTTACAGCATGGGCTGGAAAGGTATGTCCCCTTGATACATAGCTATACTGTCTTCCTCTAGAACTGAAGCCCCACCAGCCTGGTAGGACCTGCCAGAACCTATGCTCTGCTGTCAGGACCTTTGATAATCTAGGGTCACCTCTACAGCCACACATTGAAACAGAGGAGTGGGAACTTAGGGGGGCTCATTTATATACCCTATTAGAATTTAATAACAATGCGGCATGCAGGCTTTTTGTTTTATAGTTATTTAGGATTTTTCTCAACATGCAATCAAGATAGGTCCAAAACACACTGCAGAAATAATCCAGTCTGAAACCACGCTAACTGCCTCCAGCTCAGTGCTAGGGAATCCTGGGAATTGTAGTTTGCTGTGGCACCAGAGCTCTCTGACAGAGAAGGCTAAATGTCTCATTAAACTACAGTTCCCAGAATTCCCTAGCATTGACTTATGGCAGTTAAAGTGGTCTCAAATTGGATTATTTCTGCAGTGTGTTTTGGACCATAGATGCAATAACATAAAAAGTAAAATCACAATGAAAATCTAAACAACTGTTCATTAAAACATACCAAAGCATTTCCCAGTTCTGCAATCATATTCATTGAAAGGTACATTCTCACTCTTTTCACTTTTCCACATTTTGTTTACAACTTAGAAAAGAAGTGATTTAACCAGCATTGGTACCATTTGATGTACACAACATAATCAAAATGGTGAGGGTGCAAACCATTTTCACTGTGGCACAAAAAATTAAGTAAATCAAAACCAACTGGCATTTTCTGTACAGTATTCATACTCCTGAGACAATACCTGATAGAAGCACATTTGGGAGAAATTACAGCTACAAACCTTGGCTAAGTCTGTCATCTTTGTACATCTGGATGGATGGATTGGAAGCATCTCATAGTTTTATTGTCACAATTACCGATTTCCCCCGTATCATCATTATGACCGCAATCCTGTATAACCTCTCTTGTTCCAACCCTCCCCTCCCCCCACCACAACCTGAAAGAAATATCATTCAACTATGCTCCAGTCACCAGTAGAATGGACTTCTTTCTCTCCATGCAGCTGATGTCTGGTAAAGCAGGCTGGGAGGGAGAGTTATGATTGTGACAACAGTATCACAGTAATGACCAAGTACTGATCATGAAACAGTTACAGATGAGTAAATCTAGAGAAATGTTCCGTATTCACAACCAGTATTTAGTAAATGTTGTGACTCTATTGGCACAATCACAACTCTCCCTCTGCCACCAAACCTACTTTTTCAGGCATCAGCTGCATATGGAGAAGGAGATCCATTTTACTGGCAAATGGAGTGTGGGTGAATGACATTTCCATCAGGTGTTTTTTTTTTGGGGGGGGGGGAGGAAATCAACCCAGAAGAGGTTATTTAGTTAAGTATATTTAATTAAGTAGCTCATGCAGGATTCTCGTCTAGATCCCAACTCAGCAAACTTTACTGACATCCTTCCATAATGAAGCAACATGATTGCTGCTATGAGCATACACTGAATCAAATACTGGCTATTCACTCCACACAATGTCTGAAACACAGCAAAGTAATGATATCTTTGGAATATCTGGTAATGAGTGCTCTGTGATTATAGGAAAGAGTTCTGTCCAATGTTATTGTTTGTGTGGAAAACCACATCACACATGCAGAGAAGTGCCTGTAACCCCTGGTGAACATCTCTTTGAAAAAGAAACCCCATTCCTGGCTGGGTCAGACTACCATAGCAGCAACAGCAGCACCCCATAAACAGCATGCATGTCTGTCGAGAATGTACCATGCCAATGAGAGAAACAAAATCTGGAAGTGGAACATCATCCCCTGCATGTCAGGACTCTTTCTAGCTGAGCTATTGCTGAGACCATTGGTGCCTTAAGTAGAGTCAATAAATTTGATAAAGAGATTTGGAGTCAGGGACATGAGTTCAATCCCCCGATGCTGTTCCCTAATAGTAAAAGGAGGCTGGATGGATCAGTAACAATTGTGGCATTGCAGGACATTACTGCCCCATGTCAGCCCCCACTACACAGACTGCCATTTGTCCTGCTAAAGCTGATCAACAGGACCAAGCTGTCCAGTGGCTAAATCCTACTACTTCAACTTAGCTGCCTTGGAGTTCAGATAGTAAACTGGCTAAAGTCCAAGTACTTCCATTTAACTAGGTCATGGATCAGGCTGCTTATGACCTAAAATGAGGGTAAAATTCAATGGACAGAGTGGGAAAAGATGTTTCTCAGTTTATAGGACCAACAAAAATAGACCAGCTTGGTAGATCAACCCCTATGTAATGGGTCTAATCTAGTTTAGGATGAGTGACTGGATTGAGGCCATAGATAGCATTTTATGAAAAAAAAACCTATTTTTTTCCTTAAATATAATTATGCACTTTGGAGTTACTGACTGATATCTCCCAATAAAAATTGTCAGGCACCTTTCTCTAAAAACCAGAGCATAGTGTTGGCATTTTGAATAATTGAGATTTAATGTAAAATGTGCATCTGGTTTTTTCCCCCATCAGCAATTCCAGTAATGCAACTACACTGCTTTAATTAAACCTGTATCAAAGTACTTCCAGAATGAAGGTTCATTATTGCTGCCAATATGTTATCAGGATACCACCTTTCATCTCATACTTTCCAAACACTATGCAAACTTCCTAGCTACACAAAAAATTAACCTACAGATAAAAGACCTTTCAGGCTAATGCTGGGTACTTCACTTCTGAATATGGAAGGCACTATTAATGAAATCGTACACATTTATTTTCCAGAAGAAAAACCCATAGGCTAAAATGAGGCATATTCTGAGGCAAGTATAGGATTACAGACTAACCATCTTCCACATCTCATAAACATGAAATTCAGTGGTGCCCATCTGAATGGACTTCACTCACAGAAGGCACACACTCTCCATCTAGAAGCCTTCCATGCCTCCCTAAAATCTGCTCTGGAAAGTTTGGGGACCTTATGGGACAGATTTGGGGTGTACATGGAGAGAGTAGTGCAGAGGAAAAAGAGGGTTAATTCTGTTGAGTGAGCAAGACTTTGCTTATGAGGCATTCAACATTGTCCAAGAAAACAGGTAAACTCTTATGATGGTTACCACCGAGCCTCACAAGACAACTCACATCAACAATATAAACACAATTTTTTCCTGTGATGTGGACACTGTTCAAATGTGGTGTCCACATCCAGAAAGTCTTAAGCAGTCTACAAAGCATTCCTCATTGCAGTGGAGCAAGCAGTTGCTTATCCCAGGAGCTAGCTGATATAAAACACTCGTGACAGTTAGCATGCTTTTCTGTTTGTAGTTACAAAGTTTTCTGTAGAACAATTATGTCCTCCAGGAGACATAAAATAAATACATCCAAACTGGTGTTTAAAATTTAATTGTGTTTTAGCCAGAAGAAATACAAGGCCTGTTTTTACTACCTTTTGAGTGACATGAGTAGTTTCACAACAAAGACTACATCACCTTTCTCTGTGATTTGTAACACCCTCTGCTGGCAAGGAGAGAACCTTTTGCATTAGACAAGAGATGTAATGTTACTAGCAAGCACTCTGATCATTTCACATTTCTATAAAGTGTAAAATGAGAATTACTAAACTTACATATGAGCATAGATATACATGTGTCTATCTTTGAATGAGCACTGAGACCTCTCTTCTTAAGTCAATATTGCAGATTAGAAAGTCTTTTGTTTTCCATATTTCTTTTGGTAAAAGAAATATAGTATGTATTTTCTTTCACCAAAAGTGACATTTTTAAAATTAAAAAATATACTCTTTTTGTAGGACTATATTACAAATATGTGTTTTGAATCTTTTTATATTAATATATTTTTCTATACTTTATACATTAAAATCAACATTACACTGAATATTCAATTCAGTTCAATATTTAAGTATTTAGGATGTCTAGCATATTTAAGAATCAAAATCGCTGTAATCCCAAATGATTTTTAAAAATGGAACAGAAATAATAATTTTTAAAGAGTTTGCTTTTCTCTCTTCATCCCTAGGCAGAAAAATTTGGAATAAGCACATTTCCTTTATGACATCAGAAAGAATTCTAGTGGGACCACTGTTGCCTTTTTGAAAACACAGTATCCACAAGAGTGAAACTTGAATCAAAGTATTTCAAGAAACCATAGAAAGTAACTGAGTGCAAGTGTCCTCTAGCAAGAAGTGCCACACAACTGTTGGTAAACAGAGACCTGCCCTTCCACCACATCCATCATCACCCATGTCTTTCTAAACTTTCTCAAAGACTGCATGACCAGGATTTGACCCAGACTGAGATGTTTTCCTGATGCCATGCTGGGGACAGTGTTCCAGGAGATATAATGTCCCAGAATCCACTAGTTTGTGGCTGCAAAGGCTCACTTGATCAATGTTTGATGCATTTCAACAAACACTGCAAAACAGCCATAATGACAAAAAACAAAACAAAAACAAAACACCAAAAACGCACATTGATCTGAAAGGAGAGAAAAGCCCATTTAATATCCCCAGCTTGTCTATTTTTCTTCTTGTCTATAACAACAAAAATGACAGCAGCTGCGACTAGCTTAAGGTATAATTTACATCTGCCCACAGAACAGAAAACAAACAGCTTTACCTGGCAAACTTCATAGAGTAATTTGTACTGTTCCTCTTGCTTCTGCAGAGAGCACAAGCTGCATCCCATGTTTAAGCAAAGGGCTCTTCCTTATTCACTCTTAGAGCCTGGGGAAGTTGTTGTAAGCATGCATGCATGCAGTCGATATCCCTCTGGCACACTAAAAATAGTCAGATGAAACCGAAGTGGTTCACGTTGGTGCTGCTCTGATCACTAGCAAGCAACTCTGCCTTTCTTCCCGAATGTCCTCCCTCTCTCCTCCACTCACAGTACACAACACTCCCTCTCCTGCCTTTTAGTCCAATGCACATCCTATATACTGCTCCTCATGCATATTAATCAGCTCTCATTGACTATTCATACCAGACAGTGATACAGAAGCTATAATTGCTGCCTATGACAGCTGAAATTTCTCTAATTAACAAGCAAGTACTTCAGTAGCAGGGCATAATAAAAGACACTAACAATTCTGTAAACCATTTTGGAGCAATTACAAATAAACATGACTGCATTTTCCTGTAGTCCCTAAGGATGATTCTTAGCATATTTAAGACAATTACAAATACATTTTAAACGTAAGTCATAACCAAAAGGAATCGGCCCCAAAACAAAACTGTTACAAGCCATATTAAAACAGAATGGCAAAGTTAAATAAAACACTCCTTAAAATATTGATGAGAATTTGGCCAGAACTGAAGAAAAGTCTGCAGAGAACAGGGACGTATTTAGCAAAAAGATATAGGAATGCAGCAGCAGCTTTAGAATCTGTTGCAGATGGGCACAGGATACATGCTGCAACTTATTCTCATAAAGTTGCAGAAATGCCAGGGAGTCTCGCAAGAACACACTTCTTCCCACATAAATTCCACCTGACTTCAGAATGGTTACATATCACTGCAACACCTATTCACAGTATTTATGTGACAAATCTATGCTTATGTATACTATGTGTAATGTTGAGTAGCAGGTATAACTGATTAACATGCTCCAAGGTCCACTAAAATCCACCCAGCCTGAGCACTCCACAATGTCATGGCTTTTATAATTACCGTATTTTTCGCCCTATAACACGCACTTTTTCTTCCCCAAAACGTGCGTGGGGAAGTCAGTGCGCCTTATAAGGCGAAGGGCCGAGGCCGCGGGGAGAAGGAGGACTCCTTCCCCCCGCGACCTCAGTCTTTGAATGGGCTGGTGCTGGGATCGAAGCGATCCCAGCGCCAGCCCATTGAAAGACTGAGGCCGCGGGGAGAAGGAGGGCTCCTTCCCCCCGCGGCCTCAGTCTTTGAATGGGCTGGCGCTGGGATCGAAGCGATCCCAGCGCCAGCCCATTGAAAGACTGAGGCCGCGGGGAGAAGGAGGGCTCCTTCCCCCCGCAGCCTCAGTCTTTGAATCGGCTGGTGCTGGGATCGAAGCGATCCTAGCGCCAGCCCATTGAAAGACTGAGGCCACGGGGAGAAGGAGGGCTCCTTCCCCCCGCGGCCTCAGTCTTTGAATCGGCTGGCGCTGGGATCGAAGCGATCCCAGCGCCAGCCCATTGAAAGACTGAGGCCGTGGGGAGAAGGAGGGCTCCTTCCCCCTGCGGCCTCAGTCTTTGAATCGGCTTTGAATCCCAGCGCCAGCCCATTCAAAGACTGAGGTCGCGGAGGGAAGGAGGGCTCCTTCTCCCCACAGCCTCAGTCTTTCAATGGGCTGGCGCTGGGATCGCTTCGATCCCAGCACCAGCCCATTCAAAGACTGAGGTCGCGGGGGGAAGGAGCCCTCCTTCCCCCGCGACCTCAGTTCAATGGGCTGGTGCTGGGATCGGAGAACTTCTCCGATCCCAGCACCAGCCCATTGAACAACCGGCCTCCGGCTAAAGGGAGGAATCCTTTTTTCCTGGATTTTCTTCCTTTAAAATTGGGTGCGTCTTATATGCCGGAGCGCCTTATATGGCGAAAAATACGGCACTTATGAGGCTAGAACTAACCAGTTACAAATAATTTACTTGTAATTATGTCCCCAAAGCATATTACATTTCATCATGATTGCATCTTAAAAAGGGATAGTTTCACTTCTTTTATAATTTAACTAGTAGTGTGTGTGTGTGTGTGTGTGTGTGTGTGTGTGTATGTAGTTTATACTTTTATACATGGTTGAAATGCTGGGTGTTGAGGCAATAACAAAGTGGATGGGAAGAGTATTTTGTAGCACAGGCCAGCAACTTATAGTATCCAAATGCTATTTTTAAAGTAACCAGTAAGTAACAATTGAAATTGATTTCAAGAAACATAAACGCCAATCGCTATTTTAAACTGTAACTATTAAGCCAGCGACTTTGGGGGCCTTGGAACTATGGCTTTAACTGACTATTTTTGAAAGTAACTTCTATAACCGCTATAAGATATGTATCAAGATTCCCCCCCCCCCCATTTACTGCTTTCTTTTGGTAAATAACTTGCACTTCTTTCATGTAAAAAGAATGAAATGACCAGATTATTAGTTGAAACAGTGGATTTCTGAATGAAGATGGGTAATGCACTGTCCAATCTAAGCAAAACACATTCTGGCCCATATACTAACATCTGGTTAAGCATCAAAAAGCACAATATGATTTCTGTGTAAATGTTGTACCTTGCCCATGGGACAATATGCAGGTAACACAAAATACTTGGCACAGGGTTCATATGTTATTATCATATCCTATGTTAATCAGAGGATCAATGTGATACTGTGAAAATTTCCTATGGGTAGTATTTGTGTGAGTTTGTGCCACAGCAAAAATGCCACCAAGAAGTCTAGGAAGCAACTTTAAAGAATGATAAGATTTATTTGGCATAAGCTTTTGTGCACTGAGGCCCACTTCATCAGCTGAGTCGTTGCTAACTGCAGGATATTTCTGGCAAATGATTCAGGAGACAACTTTGGGAAGACTAAATTAGTCCCAAAGGGGGGTTGCAGACTGCCAGAAATAGTGCAAATTGAGTCCACCTTTAGGGTTAGGGTTAGGGTTAGGGAATCATGGGAACTGTATTTTATTGTGGCACCAGAGCTCTCTGACAGAGAAGGCTCAATGTCTCAGGAAAACTACAATGCCCATGATTCCCTAGCAGTAACCCTAACCCTAAAAATGGACTCAATTTGCACTATTTCTGGCAGTCTGCAACCCCCCAAAGTCTCTTGGAGTTTCATGCTCTCAGGCAGAAGTCTTAAGCAGTTGAATTGTACTCTGTGGGACAAGGGTTCAAGTTGCAAATCAAACACATCTGTCTATTTGGAAGTTCTGTCCACCAAGCTTTACCCTGCCAAGTTTCATCCCACTGTCTTTCATGGAGGATGGATGGAACCTGATTCATCAATAGTCATTTTCTTCAACTGCGATATCAGCAGTGTGGGACACATACGGTAGAGGGTTTTTCTTGGCTGCACCATATACTGTATCATATGCAACATATACTGAACTAAACAGGGGGATCCGGGAAGTAAATCTTCACCTGCAACTGAAATGATTCACTAGTTTATTCCATCAGTAAATGGAAGAAATTCAAATGAAAAGGTCCATGATGCAAACAGTAACAGTCCAACATAAATATGTGCACTAGAACAGTGGTACTCAGTGGTGGTTCATGGACCAGTGCTAGTATGCAGATAATTGGCTGCCAGTCCCCAGTTAGTTTCCAGCAAAGAAGGAAGGAAGGAAGGAAGGAAGGAAGGAAGGAAGGAAGGAAGGAAGAAAGGAAGAAAGAAAGAAAGAAAGAAAGACAAACAGACAGACTTGTAGTCAATGGGCATAAATGTGGCACCAGACCCCAGCACACTGGGGAGGGGGGAACATGACAGTCTCCCACACCACACAGATAGAATATCAGTGTGTGTGTCTGTGTTTTAAAGACATGGGTTTTGGAAAGCTGGTTAAAGCAGGGGTGGGGTAGTTGTCATGTGTGGTGAAAGAAGTTTTTCACTTTTGGCTTGTTCAGCATCCTGAGGCACCATCTCTATAACATATTTTTTCTTTATTCCTTTTCTGGCTAAAGGAGATGGAGAAAGGACCATCACTTGGAGTGTGCCTGAGGATACCTAGACAATGCTGTAGTCTGAATCAGGTGAGTCAAGTGAACCTTCTTAGCACTTAAAGGGATGATCTGTGAAGGAGGAAGGCTAGAGAAGTGGGCAGTCATTGCCCCTGGGTTAGTTTAGTTTGCTGATCCAGTTTGCTGATGAGGAGGGTTCATTTCCTTCTTTCTGCCTGCTAGGGACCCACAGTGAGAGAAAGGAGTTAATTAATTAGGAAGTTGACATTCTGCTTGTAGATCCCTGTTGAATTCAATAGAAGTTCTTAGAATCATCAGGTTGGAAATTTCCCCAAAGGCCATTTAGCCCAACCCTCTGCCAGGAATTGGCACCTAATGGCCATGCAACTTCCTCTGAAATGTCATTGCTCATATAAAACCAGTAACCACACATTTTCTCTCTCTCTTTTTTTTTACTGGGTATAGGTGCAAAAAAAATTGCTTTGGAATTAGAGGTGTTTTTCTTTTCTTTTTTTCCTCATTTCGCCATTCAGACCTACTGGTAGAATTCAAAGATATAGCCGTGTTAGTTTGTAAAATCCGTATGTAGAGCGATCTTGTAGAACTGAAAGAAAGAAGTTGTCAACATGAGCTTTAATAGACTTCAGTCATTTTGACCGACTGTTATTTCTCATATTGACCTATGTTATGATGCCGGAACTTATTGGCAAAAGTTTAAGTGGATTGTCTCCATATACGCTGAGTGCAATAAAATTATATTTCGCTTAATGCATCAATTGTCTAATTATCTTCCTTTCATTTTAAACATATGAAAGGATGATGAGAAGGAAGGAGAGCAGAGGAGAGAGAGAAAGGGAACAGCTGCTCCTTTGTAATAAATCTTACCATTTATGTATGCTGAGTTTATTATACTGATGATGACCATTGCTGAAAAGAGGGTTAATGGAAGAGAGATGTTTGCTGTGAACAATAGTACTATACGGGGAAAGAGGGAGACTAGAATTGTGTTGTTTCTGTATGCATTCAGATTTTTAAAATCAAGTACAGAAACTGGGTCAGCTTAATCAGCCCTGTAGAGACCTAAAATCCATGTGGAGAATGTATTTTACTATCAATAGGGCTATTTATAAGGGCTTTCCCACTATCATAAAGCTCTTATGACCATCATATGTGTTCAGTTCTTAATCATTAGAGACTTGCAGACTTTGTTGTTTATGTAGGCTGAAGCTTTTAGCTTATGAATAGTTGGATTCAGTGCCAAAATACGAGAAAAATGGCTCTAAGAACAAATTCTATTAATATACTTCTAATGCCAGTTTATCCAATACCAGATCATGGCCCCTTTGCCCTCCACTGCTGTAATTTTCTATCTACAAGTTACAAGTCAACTGCCCCACTTGTCTCAACAGTAATGACTCCATTTGCCTTGTTCTCTTGTCTTGGTCATATTGTTCCTGCCATTGAAATATCATAAATATGCAGTACAAAACCAGAAATATTCACATAAGTAAATATAATTACATATGGACCAACTCATCATATTAAGCCTTGTTGCTTCAAGTTTGTACAGCACAGGGTTGACTACACTTAAAGAAAGGCATTTGGAACTACTTCCCTTTGGATTGTTCTCAGAACACCCAGGTAAGGTGTACAAACAGAACCACTCCATTTGCTCTACTAAGTGTGAATTCCCTTCCTTTCCACATTTGAAATAAGTATCCATAATCCTCTTTCTTGTCTGCTCCATGGAAGTTCATCTTCTGTCATCCTTATCTCTCCTCTTTTCTCATCCCTGAGTGCAGGTCCATTGAAACAAGCCACCTTGTGACCTGAAACACTCCCTGTCTTCATCCACTAGGCCAATGGAAGACCAACTTACACATGATGAAAATGTCTCATGGTGCAATGGGAACCACCCATCACTTTCACACACCTTCAACTGCAAGTTGCCATGCTTTGAAAATTTATAGGACAGTAGGTCCCTGACCCGTATGAATATAACTTGGAATATTATCACAGCCAAATGAAAACTCCACTATGGCTATGTCCACACTGATGGGAAAACCTGGCTTACCACTAGGGCTTCTGGATCTGTGAGGAGGACAAGCAGTCCCAAAATCAGCACCCAGGCTGGTATTGGCAGCACTTTTTGCACAAATTATTTTGTGAATGTGCACTTGTGTGATCAATATGCATTGGTGTGCTGTACTGATGGTATTGTGCTAGTGTGCAGTTGCACAATCAATCTGCATGTCTATAAAAGGAATAGTGCCAGAGGAACTGTGCGAACTCAAAAGTGAAAGCACTGGGGTAAGCTGGAAGTTCTAGGCAAGAAGAGGTTAGCAGCTCACCCACCTGTCGATGCTCTTTCCTCTGCCCTGTGCCACGGTGCACAGTCCACATTTCTAGAGATGATTCAGAGTAAAAAGGGACTCTTTTTACTCCAGAGAATCACCCTGGAGCACAGACTGGCCCCATCTTCAGTCCACTTCAGCCCTGTGTGTCATCTAAACAGGTCAGGGTAGGAATGGGGGTGGGAAAGTATCATTTTTCTCCATGTGGACACCACCTACGTCAACAGAAGAACTATCTTGCTGAGTTCTTTCCATCTCTAAACTGTATGTGATTCACATCTTCTATAAGTCAAGTTGAATTTATGTCCCATTTAAACTTCTGTATAATTATGACAACGAGTGTGGTGTAGTGGTTTGAGTGTTGGACTAAGATTCTGGGAGGCCAAGGTTCAAATCCCCACTCATTCATTCAAACCCATTGGGAGACCTCAGGCAGATCACACTCCTCAACCTCGGACAAATAGTAAACCCCTGAATAATCTTGCAAAGAAAACCATGTATTAAATTTGCCTTAGGGTTTCCATAAATTGGAAATTACTTGAAGGCACACAACAACAACAATTTAAACTTCTGTATGCAGGAGGAAAGACTACAACCTCAATGGAAAAGCAAATCTTTTCATGCAAAAAATCCCATTTGGCATTTCCCATTAAAAAGGATCAAGCAGCAGATGATGTGAAATAAATGCCTTGGAAAATCTTGTGATGGAATTTCTGGAAAAGCCACTGCCGATGAAGGTAACCCATGGTGTCTATCCACTAGTGGAAAAGACAACAGTGGCAGAACAGATTCCTCCTTTCTCCCACACTGGAGCTCTTCAAATGCCCCACAAATTGCTCTACCAGATGGGTGACCTTTCCAAAGAGATCTAGGAGAGGCATGTGAGAAATGTCTGCTAGGAAGAGGAAAAGGAAGTCCCACTGCAGGAATGACAGTCAGTTTGCAAGCCACTGGATATCACCTGATATCTTTAAATTGTGGTGGACAGCTGCAGTGGATCCAGGTGCTAATCTTTTATCTTCTAAAACCCTGGGTATGCCACTGAGGGTAAAAAATGCCAAAACCTTGAACCAAAATGAAAACAGAAGGGGCTGGTACTCCACTTTTAGTATGTGTATGTATTCAAAATGTAAAACAGTGCAGGATTAAGCCAGGAGAGAAAACAGATCAAGAGAGGCAATTCACTGGGGGAAGAGACACAGAAAGGTTGGTTTAGGCCTTTAGGGAATCTGTTAAGGGCCAAGGAATGCAAAAACAGAGCTCCAGAGCTTCAGGTTGGCCACCCTTCTCTTGACTGTCCAGTGCATGAGTATTTATAAGGCAGCTTCTTATACAGCTGTAGGCTCATATCTCTGCTTATCTGTTCATTATTTGGAGAGCTCATGAGAAAGCTTTGCCTCATTTCTCCAGCATACGGAAAATATTAACAAAGGAGATAACAGGTTGTTGTGTTGGGGAAAAAACACACCCTGAGATACATGCAAAGTATCTGCATTTCAAAAACGAATAACAATCAACATATTTTCATTCCACTTTCTTTCCTTGTATATTCCAAACAGGAACACCACAAATTATTTGCATGATTTTGTAGCTGTGCAAACAGATTTTAGAAAAAATAAATAAATCAGGCATTGCAACAATTCTGGAAAAACAAAACAAGATTGGGTAATATGGCAAGACAATGGTAGGCTGGCATAATAAATCTAACATTTAAAAGCAATGGATATTAAAAAAAATGCGTGTTTGTTTTCATTTTCTGGAATACTTAAGACTCATGTTTCTGCAACATGGCAATATCCATGCTGGACAGTGATATTGTGAAATTACCATTAAGGACACACACACACAATGTATGTCTCATAAAAGATAAACACCTGGCAAATCCAGGTGGAATGTTTATTTCAAAGGAATCCTGCCAGTAACATTATGACTTTCCAGGCTAAACAAACTACATTAAAGGGGACACACACACACCCCTCCTGCCTGTTGTGTATAGAACAAGTCTGTCAGTTTACATTACAGGCTAATATGACACCACTGCCCTCTATTGGAAAGAACTAGGCTTAGAATTGTTAGGCCACAAAGAGCAGAAACTTTCAACTGCTTTTTGTAGTGCCTCCAAGTTGGCTGTTGGAGTGTGGTGATCCCATGAATTTCATAGGATATTTTTAGGCAAAGAATACTCAGAGGTGGTTTTGCTATTTTCTTCCCCTGAAATATAGCCTACAGCTTTACCATGGGAGGTTTATCCCTGTAGCTATAAGGGATGCTGCCACACTGCAGAATCAGTGCTGTTTGACACTGCTTTAACTCTCATGGCTCCATTCTATGGAATCCTGGGATCTGTAGTATATTGTTGCACCAGAGCTCTCTGAGACAGAAGGTTAAATATTCACAAAACAACAAATTCCAGAATTCCACAGCATTGAGCCACAACAGTTAAGGTGGTGTCAAACTGGAATATTTCTGCACTGTGGAAAGTCTCATCTAGTATCAGGACCATATTTGGATCTTGAAGTGCAGGCAGATTTTTAATTTTTTTTTTTATAAAATCAACGTATTTTGATTTTGAGGTGAGTTTACTTTTAGCAGATATTCTGTGATGAGAAGTTAGGTGGTATATCTTAAATTAGTGTAAGTGTTCTAAAAAATCAGCAGCATCCATCTGCTTCACAAAAGCAACACAACAGGCCCAATCGCGCCCATTTTATCTAATGAGAAAATGTAAGAGGACAGATTGAGTGCAGGCTGCATGCAGGCACCTAGTATAGCTGAGGGACAAACCATTTATGGCCCTCCAGAAGTTGCTGGACTATCGAACACATCCAGAATTGCAAATGGCGAGGAATGGTGGGAGATGCAATCCAAGATTATCTTCAGGACCACGTTATTCATCCTGATTCCTGATTAGGGGTAGTCCTCCAAGCTAAAGGCCTGAGGGTAGCCCCTCAAGGACAAACAGAGCAAGTATAGAGCTATGATACAGTCTGCTTCATGTTTCTTTTGGAAGGGAGTATATGAAACTAAAAAGCCTGCAACAGATATATGATTTGTTCTTCTGCAGTTCTCTGTGTAAAATCCCACTCCATCACTCAGCAGTTTAAGGCTCAGGAGAAGAGAGGTGATTCCTTCACCTAACCTAGAAGCATTATAATGAAAGCAGTTGTTGGACTTACTAGACCATTGATTGTAGGTGACTCCTTCCAGACCTCAATGATGCATGTAAAGACACACCAGGGACCCAATCTGCTTCTTGATTCGTACTCATGCTGCTCTGTATTATACCCTAAATCAGGGGTAGGCAACCTAAGGCCCGGGGAGCCGGATGTGCCCCCCCAAGGCCTTTGGACCGGCCCCAGGCCGTTCCTGCCGCCGCCGCTGCCGCCCCCCACCATGATGATATTGATTATTGTTGTTATTACTTGTTCTTGAGGTTTTCTTGGCAAAATCTCCACAGGGGGTTTGCCATGGATTTTCTGGGGCTGAGAGAGTGTCCATGCATATTTTTTTAATTTTTTATTTTATTTTTTAAAAATATTTATTTATTTATTTATTTATTTTTGGTGCTTCGGCCCCCCAATTGTCTCAGGGACAGCAACCCGGCCCCCGGCTCATAAAGGTTGCCTACCCCTGCCTAAATTCTTATCCCACTACAGGGTTACACAAAAATACTATCTTGCTACAGGACATGGGTTTAAAATTCACCATTGTTGCCTACTAAGTGGGAAAAATGGGTGCAGAGAGTCATCACATCCACGTTCTCTTACAACGTTCTCTTACAACAAGATGGTAAAGACATATAGGCTGTCTTTGCCATCTTGGGCCTATCCTCTTGTTATCTTAGTCTTACTGGTAGAAAAATGCTGCCCACAGCATGCAACCTTCTTGTGTCATGCCATTTGCCTTCCTTCTTCTACCCAGTTCACTGTGTACACCCACACACATTTGTAGCATGTCATTCTGATCATCTGAAGACTATTGCAGGAGCATTATGACAGTATTATCTGAGTGGGTAACTGGGGAATATTTCTTAGAGACCTTTTTTTGTTGTTTGATTTGGGAAAATCCCATCAAAGGTCAGTCTGGGAGCCAATCATAGCTCACCCCCACGTTCTCAGGACTTCTGCTTACATATGACCAATCTGATAGAAGCCATGCAGGATAAAAATGGAAAATGTACAGTATCGGTGTAGCATTGTATGAGGAGCTTCC
Source organism: Phrynosoma blainvillii (assembly GCA_026167975.1). Lineage (NCBI taxonomy): Eukaryota > Metazoa > Chordata > Lepidosauria > Squamata > Phrynosomatidae > Phrynosoma > Phrynosoma blainvillii. The sequence goes on along the minus strand of JANUYF010000002.1, from coordinate 351,443,213 downwards.
AGGGCTATGAGTGGATTTCATTTCATGTCTGTCACACCTCTCAGATGGTAGCTGAAATACAATACAGAAAATCAAGCCACAGGGATTCCCAACTGCTCTTTATGAAAGTTTGGTGTCTAAATCCCACAATCACAACCCCCATAATCTCCATGCTGATGTTAGTCCAGAAGGGTGGGCTTTCACAAGTTCAGTCTACAAACACATCTATCTATACACAGAGATTTCTCTATTATATCAGGATGAGAATGATGAAGCCCTCCAAATGTTATTGGGTTATAACTATCAGCATTCCTTACCAGTGGCTAGGATACCTAGGCATGCTGGGAACTGAAGTCCAACAGTGTGTTTAATGCATCTAATAACCTTGCTGCTTTCCAATACTCTGAAGCTCAAAGTAAGGTCAGTGCACTTACCCATTTCTCAGTTTCTGTTAGCTCCAAATGCACTCAATGTGTTCACAGGTATGCCGCCACTATGCATTCATGGACCCCTGAAGTTCATACTTTTATTTTCCTTAGGGCTGTTACCTCTGTTTTGGATACTGGATTGCTTGGCATTCAGTTGTATAAATAGAATTTGAATGTTATTAAATTGGAAATTACTAATTTTCTATTCTATGAAACAGTGCCTGAGGGAGAACTCCTCAGAGGTCATTTGTGAATGGATGTTTGTTTCAAAAAGCTTTCCAAAAGAAGTACAGCTGTTTAATCTACATGTATGTTGCAGAAACTGACTGACATAATGTTAAGTCATTAGTAATGATAAGTATGGTCTTAAAAACTGAATGATTTTCACCTGTCAAAATGAGCAAAGGAAATAGATCATTGCATTAGAATAGCTTTGGACAATGGTTAAAGGACCACAGGTACGCCAAGGAAAACCATCCATGAAGATGTATCCAATATTATCTAGCACAACAATAAAGCCATTACATGTATCTGTGTATATATGACTGATATACATCTATATAGTCAAAATCTTTAAACTCAACAGTCTTTAGGTTCTGCAAGCTAAAGCTTGACGTCTTAAAATACTCAGTTACAAATCACTAGTGTTCAGAATGTCCTCTGTATTATGCACATATAAAGTGAAGTTAAAGTATATGGTACAGAGAAAGGCTCTACCATGTCTCCAAACCAGATAAAGTCTCAATGACATGATACTATCATGTTTAGATTCATCCACCTTTAGAAGACATTTAGGGGGGTTGCAGACTGCCAAAAATAGTGCAAATTGAGTCCACTTTAAGGGTTAGGGTTAGGGTTAGGGTTAGGGAATCATGGGAACTGTATTTTATTGTGGCACCACAGCTCTCTGACAGAGAAGGCTCAATGTCACAGAAAAAAAACAATTCCCATGATTCCCTAGCACTAACCCTAACCCTAAAAGTGGACTCAATTTGCACTATTTCTGGCAGTTTGCAACCCCCCATAGTTTCTTCTACCAAACTCTTGTTCTTTCCTATCTTATACAGCTTGCCTAAAGGTACCAATCAAATGCAAAGCAGATTATGCTCCTTACAGAGATGTGCCTTCTGCTAACATTGCACATGTTTCAGCATCACCTCAACCTCTGCTGACACCAGGCATTATAACAAATTGATCTTGCCTATTACATTCTATTTACCACCTTTTCTTTTTCTCTTATGATCACAGGATATTCAAGTTTTTGTTCTTTTAGTATTTACTATTGTTTCAATGTATCCTAGTCAGATTTCTAGACCTCCCTGGTATCAGCAAGGGTGGAGGATGGTCTAAAAATATATACATAAATAGGTTTGTGTTTTTTTACTACACTACAATGGGAGGTGCTTAAAGTGTATCCCTCAAGATTTTGTTGGACTGGAACTTCCATCACACCTAGCTAATGGCAAGAAATGCTGCGAGCTTCATCCCAACACATCTGGATGTAATGCTTTAGGTAAAGTCCCTTTCTGCACAGGACATTCCTTGTAATTGATCAAGCTCAGGATACTCTCCCATATGAATATACCTTTGTTTTGAGATCTCCTGGGGACGCCTTGGTCTCTGTTCCAGCATCCTCACAAGTACATTTGGAGGGAGCAGAAGAGAAGGCCTTCTTGGTGGTTGTTCCCAGGCTGTAGAACTCCTTTCCCAGAGAGGTTAGCCTTATTCTCCTTCCATAAACAGGTCTAAATCTTTTTATTCTGTTCAAGGCCTTTGATGAGAATTGATTTTTCTGGAGAAATGAGTTTTTTATAATGTGCCGGACTTTTGTTTTTTGTTGTTGATCTTTTCTTAATTTGTTTTAGTTGGTTTTAATTTTATGATGATTTAATTGCTTTTTAACTTTTGTATGGTGTTAATTTTTAACTAAGTTTGTTTTAACTGTTGTCAGCTGCTTTGAGATCCTGACTGGGAAAAGGTGGGATGATGATGAGGACAACAACAACAACAACAACAACAACAACAACTTTTTACCCTAATCCAAAGGAAAGCATGTTCAGTTATGGTCTCTTCCCATTGTGACATTTATATTCTGCCTTGCTGCATGATGCTCAGCCTATGACTGTCTATTGTTATCATAACCACACAATTGCAAGATTATCTGTCTGTATACCTTTGTTACCCACATTTAAAAAAAAGATTATCTGCCTTTATACCTTTGTTACCCACATTTTAAAATCAATAATAATTGTAGACAATGAATGAAGTATTAGATCAGGGGTCCTCAAACTACAGCCCGCGGACCACATGCGGCCCGCCAAGGACATTTATCCAGCCCGCCAGGTGTTTTTGCCACTGCTGCCTGTCCTGCTTAGCAGCCAACTTGTCCCGGGCCTGCAGTGCACATGTCCGGCCCTCCAATGGTCTGAGGGACAGTGAACTGGCCCCCTGTTTAAAAAGCTTGTGAACCCCTGTATTAGATGGTAGAATTCCGAAGACATGGCTTCAAGCAAATATGACACTGATCCCTAAAGAAAAGAGAAAAGACGGACCCAAAAAATTATAGGCCTATATCACTTCTGAATTGTGACTATAAAATTTTTGCGGCTATGATAGCAAATAAGCTGGCTGAGTGCTTGGATACATGAAGATCAGGCAGGCTTTCTTCCGAATAGAATGATTAAAGAAAACACCAGAAATTTGATAAATTTAATAGAATTACATGGGGAAAATATCGATAGGAAATTCGCTTTTTTTTTTTTTTTACATAGAAAAAGCTTTTGATAATTTAAATTGGAAATTTATATTGGAAGTATTAGGAAAAATAGACATGGGCCAACATTTTTATAAAGTGGATAGAATCTATTTACCAAAATCAAGAAACCAATTTACTAATAAACGGAGAGAAGACCAAAAGTTGTAAAGTCCAAAAAGGGGTAAGATAGGGCTGCCCATTGTCACCACTATTATTTATAATGAATTTAGAAATATTGAATAACAAAATTCAAGAAGATAAAAAATACAAGGAATTAAAATCAGAGGAGCAGAAGTTAAACTATGCGCTTTCGCGGACGACTTGATGTTATCGATATCGAACCCCCACTGGAAAGTATAGATAAACTTCTAATGACATTCAAAAAATTTGGTGTGGTATCAAGACTTAAGATAGAGAAAAAAACAGCTATGTTATTAATGAATCTAACAAAAGAAGAGAGAAAGAGATTAATTGAGAAATCCAAATTTCAGGAGAAAAAATAGTGAAATATTTGGGGATAAATTTTATGACAAAAAATTCAGAATTATTCAAAAACAATTATGAGAATATTTGGAATGAAATTGGAAAAGATTTGGATAGATGGAATAAACTAAATTTATCTTGGATGGGGAAAATCTCAACGATTAAGATGAATGTATTGCTAAAGATGCTGTTTCTGTTTCAAAATATACCTGTTATTATAAATGATTTGCCTTTCAAAAATGGCATAAGGATTTATCCAAATTTATATGGGGAGGGAAAAAACCCAAAGTAAAAATGAAATATATGCAGGATGAGGTTTCTAGAGGAGGATTGGGATTACCGGATTTGAAGATATATTATTATGCCTGTGGCCTAACTTGACTTTTAGACTGGATCAAATTAGAGAAGGAAAGAAATTTAAAACTGGCAGGCTATGATAATGTGTATGGTTGGCATGGGTATTTGATTCATAACAAAATTAGGGTGCATAAAGATTTCAGCGATCATTATATTAGATGGGCTCTTTTAAGAATTTGGCAAAAAAATTAAAGGTAAATGGGACGACAATATTACAATGTGGACTTCTTCAAATGAAGCCGTTTTGAGGAATGATAAAATAGGTAAGGGCAAGTGGCTGACATATAATGAACTTTTACAAGACAAAAGAACAGAAATGAAGATAAAAACACGAGAACAGTTATTGCAGGAAGGATATACTGTAAATTGGTTCACATATTGACAAATAAGGGAGAGATTTTTATTGGATAAGAGAACTAAGAAGATAGGAGTTATGAATAAGGAATTTGAAGAAATAATAGCTATAAAAGATAATCATAAAATATCAAAATTTTACAAAATGTTATTGAAAGTGGAAATGGAAAAAGATCTGATTAAACCTCATATGATTAAATGGGCACAGTATAGAACTTAACCAATGGGAAAAATGTTGGAATAGGAGATTAAAATTCACCCTAAATTATGACATAAAAGAAAACTTTTATAAAATGCAATACCGGTGGTATTTAACTCCATACAAATTAGCAAAAATAAAGAAAAATCATAATAACCTTTGTTGGAAATGTGAAAAGGAAATAGGCACATTCTACCACACCTGGTGGAGATGTAAAGAGGCAAAAAAATATTGAACAAGTATACATAAGGAGATAATAAAAATACTAAGTATAGAAATCCCAATAAACCCAAAGATATACTTATTAGGAATAGTAGCTGAGGAAAAATTGGAAAGTATATATGGTAAGCTGATCTTCTATTTGATAATGGCAGCAAGAATTGTGTATGCATTGAAATGAAAATCTAAAGAAGTCCCCACAATTAAGGAATGGCAAAGGATGATATACGATCTAATGGAAACCAATAGATTAACGGACTTGATAAGGAAAAAAGGAATGGAGGTCTTTAAGAGAGATTGGATGCTACTTATAAAATATTGGCAAAAAGACCAGAGATCAAATTTTATATTAGAGATGAATTAATCTAGGAACTCCTAGAAAATTTTGATAGGACATAAGATAAAGAGAAAGAAAAGACGATAGGTGTATCATGGAAAAAGTAAAAGGAAGTAATAAGAGTAAGATGACAAATATAAGGACTACATAATGCAAAGTAATATGTAATGGTGATGAGATAACAAGACATGGAAGACGAGGAAGCCAATCTTTTGTTTCTTATTATTATTTTCTCTCTCTCTCTTTTCTTTCTTATTTTTTCTTTTTCTTTTTTCTTCTTTTTAAGCTTGTTTATTGTGTTTTGTCTTTAGTTTTAATTGTTAGTGAATTTTGTTATGTTTTGTTTGTCTGTGAATCGTTTTGATATTTTGTTTGTCTTTTTTTTAAAAAAAAGTTTAATAAAGTAAAAAACTAAAATAATAATAATAATAATAATAATAATAATAATAATAATACAAATGAAGAAGGATTTCATGCCCAATTCAGAATTATTCTGAGGTATTTTTACTCTCCTACTTGCCCTTTCTAAGATACTGTTTCAGGACTAAACTGTAAACCACATTTAATGTTTCCACAGCTTATCAGCTCAACTGCTTTTCAGCTCACTCATACAGATGGCTTTGAGTAGTGTGAACCTTGTACAGTGCAGCTAACAGCTCCATACTGAGGAGGTACTTGTCAAGAGGGAGGCTTGTTTGCTGCTAATGTTCAAAAACCCCTTCAGTCTTAAGAGAATGTTTAGCACAACAAGAAGAGAAAAGGAGCTGGAGTGTAAGAAGAAAAAGGTGAGGCAAAGTTGGATTTCTAGTTGTGAGCCATCAAAATGCTCAACAAAGGTTACAGTGTTCTTAATTTTTTTTAAAAAAAATGCCCTTTAAAACAACAACACAAACTGTCCAGATGAAGGTTAGGTAACATTGTATACCATCAAAGGCTTGGAATGTGGAAAGTCATGTTTTTCTTTTTGAATCTGAAGGCGAGAGATGCCCTATGAGAAACCACTGATAATGCATAAAATATTCTCCGTTTCTGGTGCGGTTAACAAGTGAAACCACCAATAATGATGTAATCTAGCATGTCAAAAAAAGGAAAATGAGAAGAAGAGGCAGAAGGCAAGGCACAGCTAAGGGATGCAGAGGTACCGTGTCATTTCCTAATTAACTAAGTGATCCTTTAAACTGTCAAATCAAGCAAGGAGCTCCATGGACGGGTGTCTTATTGATATTCACATTAGGGCATTGAAAGCAATGATTCCAGTCCCAGTGGTTATAGTTAAACATTTTCTTTTTAAAAATAATGCCTGCTTTCCCTAGGTATCCTCAACGTCTCATTCATAGGGAAATGAGGAAAGGCCACCCTGAATTGCATTATATACTGTTGAGACAAGGCATGTGTGTGTTGAGGAGGATTCTCCAAGGGTACATATTGATATCAGAATTATTATGAGGGGTTGCATATAGAGACACCCCCCTCATCACCACCCACAATTATTTTCTTCTTGCCACATCAATAATCATGCAAAGACTTACAATGTTGAATTAGGAAAATATATGTGTAGCTCTCTGTAACACAATCTTCCAGCTTTTAACTTCACACAAGAGATGAATATTCAATTTAATAAAGCCCTATCATGAATAGGTTGAGATAAATTTGTTCAACATCATCAGTTGCAATCCTAGGGCAGTCTTTGCAAAATTCTCATTCCCACAAGAACCATAATCTTTAAGGATCGATAATATAATTATCTTCTACATTTGGGACTGCTGAGTCTTTCCCAGGATCTAGTCAATTTTCCTTTATCTGATAGCCAATGAGATTGACTGATAGCACTTTGGTTTGGAGTGTCTATTTCTTAGTAACCTGCAGCTATCAATGCTTAGCTGCTTCACTAGTACATAAATATGTCAGTGTAAAAGAATAAGAAGCCCTTTCACTTCTGATGGATGTGGGCCCCAGTATGTTCATGTATCTTTCCTAGAATGGCAGTGACAGGCCTGTCCAGGCATGGGAGGTTGCAACATCCATGAGGCTGCCTTCACTATTTCCTATAAGATCTGACCTCTTGTGTCTGAGGCAAGTTAATCACATTTACAAAGGCTGTTTCAAACTCCACATTGCTGTGGGCATTCAGCACAAAGTCTGATCTTGGAACATCACAGATTTGTAGCATGGCCTGTTGCAATATAAAGGAAGAATATCCATTAAAAAGGTAAACCTTGGGTCCAATCTATCTTCGAGACCGCCTCCTTCCGTATAATCCACCCCGCACACTAAGGTCCTCTGGGAAGAATTTATTGCAACCTATAAAAACTAGATTATCTACAACTGCCCAGAGGACTTTTTCGGCTATTGGTACCAGACTTTGGAATGGCCTCCCTGATGAGATCCGTCATTTGACCACCTTAAACAGCTTTTAAAAAATGGTTAAGATGGACCTCTTCTGGTAATAATAATAATAATAATAATAAATTTTATTTTTACCCCGCCTTTCCATGAATATGATCAAAGCGGCTTACAAAAAGTTAAAATTGTTACAATATAAAGATTAAAAACATCGGTGCAGGAATCAAATTACAAACAATCCGGGGTCAATAAGAAAACACATGGGGCAGAGAAAGAAAAAATACCATTACTTAAGGTGGAAATGCCAACTGAAATAAATACGTTTTTAAATTTCTCTTAAAAGAGACGAGTGATGCAGAGGAGCGAAGCTCTGCAGGAAGCTTATTCCAGAAGGAAGGGGCAATGATGGAAAAAGCCCTCTGAGAGGTCCTCACAAAGTGAAACTTGGGGACCTCTAGCAGATTAGTCCCAGATGATCGGAGTGTGCGGGGCGGATTATGTGGGGAGAGGCGGTCCTCCAAGTACCCTGGGCCCAAGCCATTTAGGGCTTTATAGGTCAAAACCAACACCTTGTATTGAGCTCGGAAGCGAATAGGCAGCCAGTGAAGGTCTTTTAAGATAGGTGTTATATGGTCCGACCTGGAACTACCAGCGACCAATCTAGCTGCCATATTCTGCACCAATTGCAGCTTCTGGGTTTGGTACAAGGGTTGCCCCATGTAGAGCGCGTTGCAGAAATCCAATCGAGAGGTTACCAAAGCATGTACAACAGTTTCAAGGTCCCTACGATTCAGGTAGGGACGCAACTGGCGTATCAGCCGAAGCTGATAACAAGCACTCCTGACCGTCGCATCCACCTGGGATGTCAGTTGGAGCGACGAATCAAGGAGTACTCCCAAGCTGCGCACCGAGTCCTTCAAGGGGAGCATGACCCCATTCAGGACTGGATGACAAATCTCGCCACCCGGAACCGGGGAACCTATCACCAGTACTTCCGTTTTCCCTGGATTCACACTGAGTTTGTTCTCCCTCATCCAGCCCATTACCGACTCTAAGCAGGCATCAAGAGGAGAGATGCCATCCTTAGTTACTGCATCAGTCGGAGACACAGAGAAGATTATTTGGGTGTCATCAGCGTACTGATAACAACGCGCCCCATGTCTCCGGATGATCTCTCCCAGCGGTTTCATGTAAATTTGAAAAGCATAGGGGACAAAATCGCTCCCTGAGGGACACCAGATGTAAGGGCCCTCTTATCGGAATGACAGTCCCCCAGCTCCACCATCTGGAACCTGCCTGAGAGGTAGGACCGGAACCACTGCAGAGCAGTGCCCCCGATACCCAGCTCCCTCAGGCGGTCTAGAAGGATACCATGGTCGATGGTATCGAAAGCTGCTGAGATGTCCAAGAGCACTAACAGGGACATGCTTCCCCTGTCCATGCCCAGACGGAGGTCATCAACTAAGGCGACCATGGCAGTCTCAACTCCATAGCCCGCCCGGAAGCCGGTTTGAAATGGGTCCAGAAAATCGGTGTCATCCAAGAACGATTGAAGCTGGAAAGCGACTGCTCTCTCGATCACCTTCCCCAAAAAAGGTAGCAGCGATATGGGCCGATAATTATTGTGAGACAGGGGGTCTAAGGAGGGCTTTTTAAGCAGGGGTTTAACCACTGCTAATTTTAATTTGGATGGAAACTGACCCTCTCTTAGAGATGTATTAACGATGCGGTGCAACAATGTTAACACCGCATCTCCCCCCTGAGCTGCCAACCATGAGGGACAGGGATCAAGAGAGCATGTCGTCTTCCTAACACTTCGAAGGATCTTGTCCACTTCCTCGGTACTGACAAACTCAAAATGATCCAGTATAACAGGGGCCACGGACGCTTCGGACACCTCTCTAGGATCTGCAGGAATACTGGCTACTACTACTCAGTAATACTACTCAGGTAGGCCTGAGTAGGTAACCAGCCACCAAAAGCCTGTCCCTGATTTCCACTATAGCTATTTTAAATTATTTGTCATTTGTTGGAATGTTTTTGTAGTTTGATATTTTTAAGTTTGTTTTTAATTTTTGATTGTTTAATTGTATTTTGGGGTGGGTGGGCTATTGGGGGAAGGGATTGTATGTTTTATCATGTAAGCCATCTCAGCTGTATGAGCCACTCCTGAAAAAACCTTCACTGGACCCCCTGGATAGAAACAACTATAGACCAGTCTCCTTGCTACTTTTTTTAAGCAAAGTGATCGAGAGGGCAGTTGCCTCCCAACTCCAAGCTGTCTTGGATGAAACCGATTATCTTGATCCATTTCAAACTGGCTTCAGGACAGGATATGGAGTTGAGACTGCCATGGTCGCTCTGGCCGACGACCTCCGCCTGGGCATCGACAGGAGTAGTGTGACCCTGTTGGTGCTCTTGGATCTCTCAGTGGCCTTTGATACAATAGATCATTCCATCCTCTTGGATCAGCTGAGAGAGTTGGGAATCAGAGGCACTGTGCTTCAGTGGTTCCGTTCCTTTCTCTCAGGCAGATCCCAGAGGGTGAGGCTCTGGGACAGTTGCTCTTCCAAAATTAAGCTTAATTGTGGTGTCCCATCCCCGATACTATTCAATATCTATATGAAGCTGCTGGGTGAGATTATTCGGAGGCATGGAGCGCGGTGTCATCAGTATGGTGATGACACTCAGATATACTTCTCCATGACCAGATCATTGGCTCAGACTTCAGATGGCGCCTCTCCTCTCAATGACTGTCTCAGAGTGGTAATGGATTGGATGAGGAAAAACAGATTGAAATTAAATCCAGACAAAACGGAGGTACTGACAGTCATGGGCCCGAAACCAGGTCTGGGAATACAACTTCCAGTCCTGGATGGAGTCACACTCTCCTCTAAGGACTGTGTTTGCAGTCTGGAGGTGCTCCTAGATTCGTCGCTTCACATGACTAATCAGGTGAATGCGACAGTCAGGAGTGCCTGTTATCAGCTTCGGCTGATATGCCAGCTGCGCCCTTTCCTGGAAAGTAGGGATTTCGAAACTGTGGTACATGCTCTGGTAACCTCCCATCTTGATTTCTGTAATGTGCTCTACATGGGGCTACCCTTGTGCCTAACTTGGAAACTTCAATTAGTTCAAAACATGGCAGCCAGGCTAATTATTGGAATATCCAGGAGAGAGCACATTACACCGGTGCTGAAATCTCTGCACTGGCTGCCCATTAGTTTCCGGGCACAGTACAAGGTGTTGGTTTTAACCTTTAAAGCCCTACATGGCTTGGGTCCATCTTATCTCAGGGACCGCCTCTTCCCATATGATTCCCCCCATGCACTCCGGTCCTCTGGGAGGAATCTGCTCCAGCCTGTGAAAACTAGGCTGTCGCAGACCTCCCAGAGGGCCTTCTCGGCGACCGCTCCCAGACTATGGAATGGCCTGCCGGACGAGATCTGTCTTATTACCACGCCTGATAGCTTTAAAAAAGCAGTCAAGATAGATCTTTTCCGGCAGGCCTTCCTGGAATAACTCCCGGCTCACTGGAGGTGGTTGCTTACCCGTCCCTCCTTGCTGCTATTGCCTGCTGCCCTAAGTTGGTTTTATATAGTATTTTATGTGTCATTTTAAATTTTCATTAGTTTAATTTAATTTTAAGGGGTGGGAGGGCTAGGAATTGGTTGACAGAATGTTTTACTGTGTATCAGTTTTAATCTCTTGTACGCCGCCCCGGTTGCTGAAGCAGAGGGGCGGGTTACAAATAAAAATTTATTATTATTATTATTATTATTATTATTATTATTATTATTATTATTATTATCATCATCATCATAACAGCTTCCACATTCTTAGCTGTTTCCTATATCCAAATAGCCTTCCTGTGTTGGGCATTGTCATTTCCTTCAAATATCTCCCACAAACTTTTTTTGGATCACTATGAGCTGTACAGATTGGAGAAAATGTAAGATGGAGCTCAAGAATCACCAATTTGGTGAAGGCTATAAACTCATGCAGGTGACCATGAATTAAAAGCACGTACACATACAACAGTAAGCAGATATTTCAATGAAGTGACTAATGAGAAGTAGTGTAAAGCCTTTGTTTTTCAAAGAAATTATGTTTGAAATTAGCCTGGATCTGTTCTATGAAGTTTTTCTTTTAAGTTCAGAAAATGCCTTGTGCATTTGCACCTGTGAGCTTGAATACCACTTTCATTCTTTCAGCAAGAATAGCTCCCAACTGATTTAGGGATGCAATTCTTTGCTAATTTCATTCTGGAAAAAAAAGCAATGAGTAATTCTGGCAATTTTTCTTTCTGCTAGGAGGAAGTCTATGAGGAAGAAAGCTAGTGCAGTTTTAGAAGACTATTAGCAGTTCACAATTTATTTTGTGCAAAATTTGCACATGGCACTTTGGTGCAGAAAATAGCAATTTCTGTGTAGGAAATGTTTCCTGCACATAATACAACATTCCATTTTATACACTGAAACACTATTTTCTGTGCAAAAACTGCTGTTTCCTGAGCATAACTGTTGAAAACCACCTGCCAGAATAAGTCATGAACTGCAAAGATTCTCCAAGAACTCCAAGATTCTCCTTGTCAAGTCTTCCCAACACTCAAGAAACATAGTTTTCAACTACTTTTTCAAATATTATTTGCATCACTAAAATGGGGTTCCACTTAGAACACTCCTATGGCAGAAGTGGTGTGTATGTATATATATATATATATATATATATATATATATATATGTGTGTGTGTGTGTGTGTGTTAAAACCAATTCTCCTTTTCCCTGCAGTTCCCAAGATCACACATCTCCACTGTTCTTGGGTATCCCTCATACCAGGGGAGCAGATTGTCAAAGAGATTTAAGGAATTGAAAATGGAAGGAAGGATGATTGTTTCCTCCCTTCTATCAGTGGGATCCTCTGATCAGATTTTCCCACAATGAAGAAGCCTTCAAAAATTTCAGTTTTAGATGCATATTCAATGGTTAGGACATATTCTGTTCAAAACCTGCTTATGGGCAGTCCATGGGACATTCATACTGTAGCCAACCCATGGCCTTGTGTGAAAGTTTTAACAGAAGTGGGTGTTTGCTGTTTAGTTATAACATATACAAAATTCATATTCAAGAATTGTGACAACTTAAGATTTAAACTTAATATTTTACATACAACCATTCACAATCATCTATGGTCTGTGGTCTGCTGGCTTAATGATATTTTGTTTTGTTTTGTTTTGAAAAATCTAGCCAGTAATACATATATTGACTAGGTTAACATTAAATGATAAACTGTGAGTTCAAAAATGCTGGGTATTTTGACTGAAAATGTTTTTGGGAAGCCTATATTATGGGTCACAAGATACACTGATTAAACCAACAGAGGGAAAAGACTGTCACTTTTGGTCATGGCTGCATGTTGCTTCCCAACAGTCCAACTACCAAACTGAATAAAGAGAAAAACAAATGCCAGTGGAAAGTCAGCTGGGAAGACAAAAGACATCCCACAGTACTATCTTATTATCTCAACCACCATCATCAATAAGGATAGAACAGCTTGTGTCTGTGTCTCAGTTTTGATTTTGGTGGGTTTTTCTTTTGAACCTCCAGCTCAATAAAATAGTTAAGTCTCCAGAATTTTTCTACCTGTAGTATAGCTTTCCTTGGCCTTTCTGCTTCTCATTGCAGCTGCCCCTGAAAAAAGCAACATACCACACCTATACAACACACTGAGAAGCTAAAGATATATGCTTCTGAAGATATTATGGAAACCTGAAAATATTAAGGAAATTTGAGGACAAAGCTAAAGGATCATGAAAAGGGAAAGCAGCTATATGTTCTTTGTCTTCTTTCCATCTAATGTCTCAGGAGGCAAGATTCAGTTGTTTGCCCTATATCTAGTCCCAAACTTGACTTCAGGTTTTGGGGATCTCTGAGTTAGTTGCCTATGGAGGGCCACTGCCACTCATGACACACTCTCAGTTTGTGTGTGTGTGGTACTGTCATCATTAGCATGGTATTCATTACATATGTGCTTTGGAGGGCCTGGAGATCCACAGAACAGTTGCATTGACAGCTCTTGTAAAGGCTAGCCCTACCATTTGTTCCACAGTGCTGGATGCTGGCGCTGGGCTTGCTTATACCTTTGTGGATTTTACCTTCATATGTGATACAGCTCAGCATGGGGGGTGGGGAGATGGGAGTCAGATTCTTCTAGTTTAATACATGGGAGTTCTCACTCTTGATCTTGGCCAAATTTCTTTGAAGTGGTAAAAAGGTTAGGATACTTGGCATAGTTGAAATGTGAAAGAGGTTGGCACAGATGTAGAAAACAACAGCAAGGTTAAGGTGGCAACTGTGGGGGAGGCAGGGAAATTTTTTTCATGCTTGCACCCCCAGCAGGTGCTGCACTGATGTTCCTGGCAGACTGGAAGTTATTTGACATCACTTCTGGTTTAATTTTCATCGATTTATTCCAGGGTTGGGACAGGGACTTCAGAGCACTGAGGGACTGGGGGACCGTGTGTGTGTGTATGTGTGTGTGTGAAACCACCACATTTGGCTGAAAATCTAAGCTATGTTACTAAAATGAATAGTCTGTGTGTGTGCGAGAGAGAGAGAGAGAGAGAATACTGTTTTAGTCCTGGCCCATGAGATCTCCACATATGATTACTACCCTTTTGCAGATGCCATGCATTACAACAAAAACAGTGAAATATAGGGATAGATCACACCAGAATTTATGCAGACTTGCGTAGGCACATTCATTCATTGGATCTGAGGATGTTGTGCAAATTAGTGAAGGGGAAAAGTATCCCTGGCATAGAGAGATAACCTTCCGCTTGACTTTGCAATTACTTAGACCATGCTACATGTTTAGTTAAACAAGAGCTGGTATTTACTTGCATTCTGATCTTTAAAGCAAGTCTCAAGGATTTTACCTTATGCCACTATGATGTGCTTTTTTTTTTTTTTTAAAGTCACACCACTCAGGTTTTTAATCTTCCTCCTCAGCTTCAAGATGTGACTGGTTTAAATAGCTGTTTTGTGTGATTAAGAATAATTTGGAGCAATTAAAGAAAACAGTTCACTCCTGACAGGTGGCAGAAAACTAGAAGAGATAATTACTTTTTTTCAGCCATCTGTGTTAATTACCATTAGTAGAATTAAGCGTGAGATGTACCCCTTTGAAATTCAAAGTAAAGTCCTTTCCTTCTTTACTTTGAAATACATCACAGTCTCAAGGCTAACCAGAGGGAATAATGTAATTTCAGTCTGCTTGGCATAAGGTATCTGTTTGTTAATATTACTAGATATATGAGAACTCTAAATTATGACAACTAAAACATCACTTTTGCAAAATGATTACCACTGAGAAAAAACAAGAAATGAATAACTTAATTTTGATGAACGGGGAAATAATGGCAATAAAGAAGTATGTTCAAAAGCTTTGGTTTAGCACTTATAGCCACTGAATCTGAAAAGGCAATCTATCAACCTGTGACATTAGCTATGCACTTGTTGCTCTCTCTCACTCAACTTTCCCTGAATTTACATGAGGCACAGAGATAGAAACAAATTAAATATAAATATAAAGGGCAACAAGTGGCATTGAATGTAGGACACTTATCATGCAAAAGTATGCTGTGCATTGACCATTCCTGGTATGACCCTTCTTCCTTTCATGAATCTCATAAAAAAAATTAAAAATCAGTGCCTGGATACATTTTATCACTCAGGAAATCCAGTTTATTTTCAGAAATTAAGATGACTGAAGACAGAATTGCCTCAGCATAGATTGCCAGAAATGTCAATTTCCAAAATCTGGGCAGTCAAGTTTATATATGATCCAAATCATATGATATATTGAGAAAGGGTGAACCAATCCCCTGCTCTATTAAATTTCCTTTCAAAATTGTGCTTCTTAGTTTGGATGACGAGCTTCCTCAGATTCTTTTCTATACAAAATATATCTCAAATTCAAAAAGCTTAACTAAAATTTAAGACAATTAGGGCACAATCCTATGGTCCAGGGGTAGGCAACCTTTCCCCTTTAAGGGCCGAGGGACTTCAGCTCCCAGAAGCCTCAGCCATGTTGGCCAATAGTCCCATGTTGGCCAATAGCTCCTGGGATTCTGGGAGCTGAAGTCCCTCGGCCCTTAAAGGGGAAAGGTTGCCTACCCCTGCTATGGTCCATGGAGGGTCCTCCAAAGTGTGAAACTGGAACTGGGAAGAACCATTCCTGCATATTTTACTTCATTATCCGTTTGTTTGTTTTTTAAAGGGAATATAGTCAACACTCCCCCTCCCCCCCTTTTCCTTCCTCCCTTCCTTTTTAAAAGAAGGCTGGGAATCCCAGTCAGCTAGTGGTGCAAACTGGCCCTGCATTACATGACTAGAAATCCAACTAACTTGGCAATATGAATTTAACCCAGTCATAGAAGACATGATCATCAATGGCCTAAAATGTAGTAGTTAAATCCTATTAACAGTCAACCTATTAACAGTCAATCTGTGGCACTGTGAACACTAGCTAATGTACAGTAGTCCATTTTAGGCAAACCCCTATTTATTTATTTATTTATTTATTTATTTATGGCCTTTCTATGGTGATGTAAAGCAAGCAGGGTAATGCATGGTTTGGTTTGAACATCTTGCCTAATGAAGAAGCCCACGGAGCTTCGAAAGCTTGCAACAAGTATATTGAGCATTTTGGTTGGCCAATAAAAGTATCACTGATGGATTTTTGTTCGGACAGGGCATATTGTAATAGTTTAACAGTGATATCACTGAGGCATGAGTAATTGTGGCCCAAACAGATGTACTCAGGAATAGTTGCAACCAGTAGACTCTTTCTGCCTGCTATGCATTTCTTGGCTTAGTAGATATGTGGCAAAATGTGACAAAACTACAGAAATCCCCTCAGTGTTTTCTTTCCCCCTCAGTGTTTTCTTTTCAGTGGCAACCAGGAAATGATACAACTTTATACCACAGAAACCAATGCGGATTTTGCAATTGCAAAAGAAGTGTCCCATGATCCTACCCATAATAAACATTTTAGTTTCAACTCTTGTTATTCACAAAACAGTCTTTAAGAGTTAATTAAAGTACCACATTACTGAGGCATGCTATGCCTTGGTTTCCAGGGGGCGGCGGCATAATATCAGTAACATAAAATGCATGTAACAAAAAAGTCATATTGTGTCAATTGACAAGATGGCTATTGTCTGCAGCCTCTCCGCTGGAGGGATTCATGCATGGAGCTGCCAAAAGAAGGGTCATGATTCAGTCTGACAGGGGCTTAGTCTGGACACATTTTTCCTTAATTGCCTGGTTGTCATCTTAGATGCTGCCCTGGGTAACTACAGCTAGAGCAACAAAGAAAATTAATATACTGAATATGATACATTAAAATCTCAAAACGTTCCTGGTATTTGCCTTCCTCTTCATTAAGAAATCAAATAATTAATCATCTTCTCTTTCATCACTAGTCTAACTTGTGGCTCTCCTTTGGTGACAAAACATATTTGACATGTGTGGGTGAATGGAACAAAAGCAAGACAACTTGGATATCTACAATCTGCTTTGGGCTCTCTTCTTTTCTTGCTTTAACCTGAGTTTCAAATGGCTACAAAGCAAGGCAAGGCTGGGGATAATTTCTCAGTTACCTTGTAAAGTCATGCTGTTAGCAAATGTATCATCCTCTCTCTCTCCCCCCCCCCCCCAACTTTCTCTTTCTCTCCCCTTTTCCTCCTGGCTTTTTTCTATTGCACAGCAGGCAGTGGTATAATGGACCCTTCTGATCTTTTTTTCCTCCATGCAAGGGTTATAATTCTTTCATGAAGGAACATAAAAACACATGTTGTTAACAAGGTTTTACAAACATGGCATATGGTAACCTAAGCAAAGCATGAAAAAGCAAAGTAAGAAACACCCAGAGCAGATTTAAGTCCAGCAGGATGGATTCAACAGATGACTCCTGACTTCTGTCAGCAATTCAAGAAGTAAGAAACAGGAGCTTGCTTTAATGAAGGTGGCTTTTCCAACAAGGAAAGTGCAAGGTACATTCAGTTCACATGGTCTGTTTTAGGGCAAGAACGTAGAGCAAGAAGTGGTATTGCTCTTACTTATTTTCCCTTTTTTGCAAAATTTTAGGCCACCCAAAACCAGAACATTTTTCTGGCTGGCTTGCAACATAAAGCCGAACATATTTAAATATTCAGTTACTACAGCAATAGAAATAAGAAGAAAAATGTTGCCGAGTAAAATGCGAGAAGCAGATAGAAGTAGACTAAAAACAGATTTATTTAACAGGTCATAAGGTGGGCAACCAAAATGCTCAAGGGACTTTAGAAAGTCTCCTATGAGGCAAGTTCAGTGGGACTTTCTAGTTTGAGAAAATGCAGTATGTGGAGGGGACATGGCAGAAATTTATAAAATTTTGCATTTCATACAGGTAGGGGACAGGAGCTGTCTTCCTCCTTCATAAAACTATTATCCAAAATCATCCAAGGTGTACCCACACAACACAATTATTGTAGATGGATACCATTTTAATTGTTATTGCTCCATCATATGAAACCCTGGGATTTGTAGTTTAGTGAGACAAAGGGCCTTTGCAGACTGCCAGAAATAATACAACTTGAGTCCACTTTAACTGCCCTGGCTCAGTGCTAAGGAATCATGAGAACTGTAGTTTATTGTGGCACCAGAGCTCTCTGACAGAGAAGGCTCAATGTCCCAGAAAAAAAATACAATTCCCAGGATTCCTTAGCATTGAGCCAGGACAGTTAAAGTGACCTCAATCTGCATTATTTCTGGCAGTCTGCAAAGGCCCAAAGTCTGTTTGGCATAGTGATCTGAGTTGCAGGACTATGACTCTGGAGACCAAGATTTAAATCCCTGCTCAGCCATGGAAACCCCCAGGTGACATTGGGCAAGTCACATTCTCTCAGCCTAAGAGGAAGACAGTGGCAAACCCCCTTCAGATAAATTTTGCCAAGAAACCCCTAGGATGTGGATGCCATAGGTTGGTGACAATTGGAAGGCATGTATTGACAACAACTAAGAAGGTTCTTAGTGAGAAATAGCACTGTCATGCTGCAGAAAATATGAGAAGAGCAGGTTTAGACGGAGGAGGAGGAGTGAAGATAGGAGGAAGGAACATCAATAATCTAAGATATGCAGATGACACAATACTACTAGCAGAAAACACCACGGACTTGGAACAATTACTAAGGAAGGTCAAGGAAAAACGTGGAAAGGTAGGACCACTGCTGAACCTAAAATAAAACAAAAATAATGATCACAGAGGATCATTATACATTCAACCTAGATAATAAGGAAATCAAAATAGTTAAAGAGTTCTTTGACAGCAAATAACAAAAATAAAACAGCCAGCAACACATTGGTAGGGCCAATCATATGAATCTTTCTAAGATGAGTGGTGTCTTCCTTCTTGGCTGGGCACAGTGAGGAGGTTTCTCAGAGATCTTGTATGAAGGAAGGAAACACTCTGGATTGTGTGTTCACTAGTGTCCCTTAATCAAATTCATACGGTAACTTTGGCAAGATGAGTATCCAGGTCACCTTGGATCAATGATTGACAAAAATGGAGATTGCAATCAAGAAATAAGAAAACTAGGAATGGGAAGGGCAGCCATGAAAGAACTAGATAAGACCCTAAACTTTAAGTGTAACAATATACAACTGAAACTAAAGTCAGAATTGTCCAAACCAATGTATTCCCCATTACCATGCACAGAAAGAAAATCAATTCATTTGAGATGTGGTGCTAGCAAAGAGTGCTGAGGATAACCTGGACACCCAAAAACACAAACAAATGAGTCTTTGAACATATAAAACCTGAACTCTCCCTGGAAGCCAAGATGGTCAGACTGATGCTGTGGTAATTTGGCCACATCATGAGAAAGAATGGCTCATTTGAAAAGACAAAAAAGCTAGGAAAATAGCGGGTAGCAGTAAGAGAGGAAGGCCACATGTCAGATAGATAGACTCAATCAAGGAGGCCATGAGCGTGAATTTACAAGACCTAAGCAGAGCAGTGGTGGGACACAATGGCTTCATGGTTAAGATGCCAATTCTGATGATTGTAAGGTCGGAAGGTTGGCAGTTCGAGGCCCAAATGCTGCATGATGGCATGAGCTCCCATCAGTAGTCCCAGCTTCTGCTAATCTAGCAGTTTGAAAGCATGCAAATGCAAGTGGATAAAATGGTACCACTTCAGTGGGAACATAACAGCATTCTGTGTAGTCATGCTGCCCACATGACCATCGGAATCGTCTTTGGATAATGCTGGTTATTCGGATTAGTAATGGAGATGAGCACTGCCTCCTACAGCCAGTTACAACTAGACATTCATTTCAAGGGAGACATTTACTTTACCTTTTAAGCAGAGCAGTGGAGGATGGGAGCTTGGAGATATCTCATCCACACAGTCACCATGAGTTGGGACTGACTAGCAGGCAGTTACACACACAAACACACACAAATGCCAGGGAGTTGGTGAAAGTTCTCAGGCAGAACATTTGCAAAACCATAAACATTAGGATTCAGTAGGAAGCAGCCACAGTAGTTGAAACAACACAAAACTGTTAGCAGACCTGACAGCAGATAACAACAACAAAACAGCCAACAACACATTGGTAGGGCCAATCATATGGATCTTTCTAAGATGAGTGGTGTCTTCCTTCTTGGGAGGGGAGAGTGGGGAGGCTTCTCAGAGACCCTGTATTAGGGAAGGAAACACTCTGGATTGTGTGCTCACTAAAAGTGTCCCTTAATCAAATTCCTATGGTAACTTTGGCAAGATGAGTATCCAGTATCCAGGTCACAGGGATGCTATTTCCTACATGCTGCAGATGTAAAATGTAATTCTACTCATAGTTTAATTATATTTTGACAGTTGTATGCTTTTAGTCAGGGGTAGGCAATCTTTCCCCTTTAAGGGCCAAGGGACTTCAGCTCCCAGAATCCCAGGAGCTATTGGACAACATGGGACTTTTGGCCAACATGGCTGAGGCTTCTGGGAGCTGAAGTCCCTCGGCCCTTAAAGGGGAAAGGTTGCCTACCCCTGCTTTTAGTAATAGGTACTTTTATCTGTATCTGTTTTAGTTTCTCTGAGTGCCCTTGGATACCAATATTGGGAAAAGGGCCAGACATACATAAAATAAAAATACTAATGAACAACCTTCATTAATTTTTTTTTTTGGGGGGGGGGCTGCCTGGGAGATCCATCTTAACTACACAGATTCATAGTTTATATCAGGTGTAGGCAACCTAAGGCCTGGGGGCCAGATGCGCCCCCCCCCCGAGGCCTTTGGACCGGCCCCAGGCTGGTCCTGCCGCCACCCGCCATGATGATATTGATTATTGTTGTTATTACTTGTTCTTGGAGTTTTCTGGGCAAAATCTCCACAGAGGTTTTGCCATGGCTTTTCTGGGGCTGAGGGAGTGTGCATGCATATATATTTTTTAATTTTTTTAATTTTTTTTATTTTTATTTATTTATTTATTTATGGTGCTTCGGCCCCCCAATTGTCTGAGGGATAGCAACCTGGCCCCCGGCTCAAAAAGGTTGCCTACCCCTGGTTTATATGATGATTAGTGGTGGACCCAATATTTGACTAGGTTATAACTTCCCCTTTCTCCTGTACTCAAGAGACAGAGGGATTTGCTATTGTTAGACTTCCAGATTAAAAAGAGAAAAATGTGCTTTGTTTCTCTTAATCAGGACAAGCTCTGTTAACTGTGCACACTGAACGTTTTTGTTGCCATGCACAGTAAATGTGCCTGGCATTTCAGCAAGTTCGCTCCTCATAAATATAGAACTGACAAAGCAGTTCCACAATTATTGTCCATCAGTCAGAGTTATATCCTTGAGCGATGTATTCCTCAAATGCTTATTGATTAGAAACCGAGGTTCTCCCCACACACACACACACACACACACCTTCTAAAGGATTAGGAAATATTACTTGTGATTTA
The DNA here is from genome assembly GCA_026167975.1 of Phrynosoma blainvillii. Lineage (NCBI taxonomy): Eukaryota > Metazoa > Chordata > Lepidosauria > Squamata > Phrynosomatidae > Phrynosoma > Phrynosoma blainvillii. The sequence continues at coordinate 351,421,756 of JANUYF010000002.1, read as the reverse complement.
AATAGTATTTAGCAGACAGAAATCAGATACAAAGCAGTATTTACTCAGTATCAGCTTCCTCCAGAGTGAACCCAGTGAAACAGCTGGAACCCAGAAGGATTTACTGACATTTTCTGAAGTATATCATACTTATGAGGTAAAGCAGTTGGAAATCTGGAAAGAATGCTCACTCTGGGACATGACAAACATTCTGCCACTAGATTTTAATTATCACTGTCCCTGAAAAAAACACCCTTAATTAGTATTACACAAAGACTTTCCAGTACAGAATCACAAATGAAATGAGCTGACCAGATGAGAACTAGGAACCCCTTTCTCTTTTAATTTGAGATAGTTGGATTGGGTCCTTGGTTCATATTCCTTCCTTAGGGGAAGTTGGCACATCTGTAACAAAGAGCAGATTACAATTATATTACAACAGGATCATTCGGGGGGCAACTATGCTATGTCCTTTCCTTTGCCTTCTGGGAATATGAAATGGAGCAAGGGGGACGGAGAACTCCTGGTTTTTCTGTTCTGGAAGGTTTTGCTGTGTATGCTGCAGCTGCACTTGTAACAACTTAAAATTTTGCTTTTCATCCAGATACTACTAATCTTTTAAAATTATTTTAGTATTTTGGACTTTTTCTTCTTTTGGTATAAATCCTGTAAGACATCACAAGCACAGTGAGAATACTGAATTTGTACTACATTCATTAAATGAACAAATGTGTGTGGACAGCTTTCCTGTACCATCACATACATTTTTTTTGTAGAAGTGGGATGGGCAAAGTGCTGCTCTTCAGATACAGTTGGACTGCAACTCCTAGCATCCCCTACCATCTATACTTAGCAAATGCTAAGGCTGATGGGCATTGCATTCCAGTAACATCAGGAAGGCCATACTTTGTCCAGAGAATAACAACAACCTATCTGGCAATTTTTCATCAGTGGTATCTGCCAAAATTATTTTTATTCTTCCTTAAACAAAATGTTTAAGGAGGCCTTTCACATTTATTTAAACCAATCTACTTTCTTTGCTGGCTGTCTGACACATAAAGAGTGATTTGGTCAGATCTTGTGAATACCATGGTTTCAATTGGTGATCTGATTGAATGAGACTAAATCTGGATCCAATTGAGTTATGCCAGTACATAATGAAATCCCTCAAGGTGTTAGCTAAGGAGTTAGGACTGCATTGTGGAGGGAGAACCATGTTATGGCATTTCAGCCCTAATAGACTGAAAAAATAAGGGCCTCCCCCCACTATCATTACCATATTGCTGGGAGGAAAAAATCCAGGAAAATGCGGGAAAGAAAAAGAAAGGCCTATTGTATCACTTGGCCTTCACACATGTAGGGCCTTTAGAACAGGGTGGTTTGAATGTTGGACTACAATTCTGGAGATCAGGGTTCAAATCCTGCTTGGTTATTGAAATCCTCTGGCTGACCTTGCGTGAGTCACACATGGTCAGCCCCAGAAAACCCCATGATAGGGTTTGCCTTAGCAAGCAATAGTAAGTACATTCCTATACCACCTATCAATACACTTAAGCACTCCCTAAGCAGTTTAGAATGTACAAGCCAATTGCCCCCAACAAGCTGGATACTCATTTTAGTGACCTACTAATGGATGCTAGGCTGAGTCGACCCTGGAGCCTTGCTTGGGATCGAACTCACAACTTTGTGGCTATGAGTGGCTGCAGTACTGGCATTTAACCACTGCTCCACCAGGGCTAACCTTAGGGTTGCAATATGTCAGAAATGACTTGAAGGCAAACAACAGTTAATTTTAATCTGAAAAATTTGCAATAACATATCCACCTCAAAATCCAACATATTGTCATCTTATGTTGCTGCTCATATCTATGCACACAAAGCTGGACTGTGAATTTAGACAAAAATTACTGGATACTGATCTAGCTAAAGTTTAATCTGAATAACTAGTGTGTGGAAAAGCTAGCTTTTGAACTACAGTTACCAGAATCTTCACACTGGATCGGCTTTATAATCCAAGGAATAATCTGCCCAAACTCTACAAACACCTGTGGGTAGATTGGACTGTCAGGCATGTCCTTAAAAGCCACCCTACCTTAGCCTTCCTGTTAATGAAAAGATATGAGTTCTAATATTTTTAGTCCTGCCATTCTCAGTTTACTTCTTAAGGGATCTATCTTGACAAGGATAACCAGAATATGTCTACTTTATTGTAATCAAAGTAAACACTTTCTCTGGAGCCTGTCATGAGATCTGGGAGGTTTCACCTTGGTCCTGTATATTCCAAATTTAGCAATAAAAGAGAGGGATTTGTTTATAGGTGTCCTTCATGTAAAATTGCTTCTCACTTACAGCAGCAATTTGTCAATGGCTAAAGAGCCTGAGGCTAGAAGTAGACGTTTACTTAAAAGACCACCAGACTATTCTAAATAGACCTTTGGGATCTAGGAACTGACCAGTGTGTGACATGCCCCCTCCTCAGCCCCTTAGCCTCTCCCTGTGCTATTTCTTTTAATTGAGTAACCTCAATGCTGGCTGCTCAAAATCACTTTAACCTAAACATGCCCCCGGACTGAAGCTCCTAATGACCTTCCCTTGGCCCTAAACACATATGGCTGAGACAATGCAAACATCATTTGGAAGATGAGTAAATTCAATAACTCAATTACCACTGTACCAAAGCCACATCCATCAAACCTTGGCCACGGGAGTTTGTATCTTTAGCTCCCTCCCTTTGAATGGCTAGGCATTTAGGCAACAGTAACTAATCAATTTAGGAATGATTAAATAGAAATTTGTAACACTTGGCATTATTAAACCTTCAATCTTCATTATGGACCCTTAACGATTACATCATAGCTGTGTAAAATAAATTAACAGGATCTGGCAACATTTCTGACATAAATACATATTGGGGGTGGGAAAAGAGAGAGAGAAGTAATTATTACATTACAGCATATAGATATTGTAGGTTCATCAGCAACAGTGATATGCAGAAACTGAAACAGCAAACATTAGAGTATTCTGTAAGACTAAAATATTTATTCAGAGGTATTGAGTTTATGGAGAAGGCAACAGATGAGTTACTGCACTTGAAAAGCAAAGCAAAAAGCAAAAGCTAAACTAGGCATGTGGGTACCACACCCAACTTTGGCAAGCTTTCTGTTTCAATGGATGTAATCATATTTAACTCTCTTTTGGATTATAGTAAGACAGTACATGCATGCTGTGCTTCCATAGCAAGCACACTGCCAAATACACCTTTCCAGGGTGGGGATAGACAGGAAGAAGATGGGCTGGCACTGGTCACTTGCCAGGATGTCAGAACTAACCTCCTCCTTCCTGCACTAGTCTTTTGTGATGTTCTTTATGTGCATAGTTCTTTCCTGCTACCTCATGCTGCAAACCTTTCATATTCATGTTGCCACCTCCACTTTTTGGTTCTCTTCACCCCTGCACTTTACATCGTTCATCATGAATCTCTTTGTTCTGTTAACCTTCGCACTTTACATCATTCATCTGGAGAACTTTTCTTACAAAAATCCATTTGACTTACCTCTCCCCACAGGTATACATACAATCCCTTGGGAATCCCAAACACATTCATGGGAATTCTCAAAAACACATTTGTGAACATGCCCCAAATATACAAGATGGAATTTCCACAGAATGTGCAAGAGAAGTTACAGACTTCAGTGCGTTTTAAAAAAAGAACACAAGCGTTGAATCCTGGTGAGCATTACACAAGATTTGAAATTGCTGTACAAGTGGCTGCACTGTTTGTGTGTGTGTGTGTGTGTGTGTGTTTGTAAGTGTGTAGTCACTAATGCTGCCAATCCTTTTGTAAGACCATTCATAGGTGATCACTGAAGGTGACTTGATTGTAAATAACAGTAGCAAAACCAACCACTTTGGGTATCAAATAAGGAACAGGAACTGGCTGAATGCCATGTATTTAAAGAAAGAAGCATTGCTCACAGTAGACTCATTTGAATTTTACCTATACAGCACCTAAAGGTTTTTCCTTTAGGCAAGACTGAGAGAAGAGCCTCTTCTGGTCCTCTCTGGACTCAGGCAGGCTCACATAGGGAGATGATGTCTGCCAGATAGCCTGAACCTAAACCATATAGGATTTTATAGTCATAACTAGCTTTGAATTGTGTCTGGAAATAACCTGGCAGCTAGTTGAGCTCTTGTAACATCGAAATAGTATAGTCATTGTAATCTGCCCTGGTTAACACTCTGGCTGCAGCTCTTGTACTACAGAAGTTTCTAAATACTTCAAAGACAGCATTACAGTACAGTAATCCAAACAGGATGTTACAGTAATCCAAACAGGCTGTAACTCAGGGGCTTTGCAGATGGGCGGCCAATAGCGCTCCTTCCAGAGTGGGCAGAAGAGCCACCCGAAGAGACGCCGGAAGGATGTCATCAATGGCGGGCACTCTGATGACGTCCTCGGGAAGGGGTTGGGGTGTTAGCCGTCCGGCTGCCCCTTCCCTTCCCTGGCTCCAAGACTTTGTGCCATCTGCAGAGCCCCTCAGTCATGTACCAGCATGACCAGATCCAATGTGTCAAGGAACTAGCACAGTTGGCACATAAACTTTAAATGTGCAAATCACTTCTGGCCACCACAGAAACATGGGTCTCCAGCTTCAAAGCTGTACTCAAATTGCAAATCTGTGTCATCAGGAGGACTGTAATCCCATCTAACACAGAGTGAATCCCTATTTACTGCTCTGCCTTCTGACTGACCAGGAGCACTTCTTTCTTGTCTGGATTAAGTTTCATTATCCAGTCCATTACTGATGACAGACATTAAATTTAGGACTGAGAATGTGAACTGAGGTGGAAACCATTAGTAGAGTTGGGGCTGATCTGTATATTAATGACTCCATACTAGAAAACTCCAGACATCTCCCAGTGGGCTATATAGTAAATAGTATTGGGGGAGATGCAACCTGAAGGACCTCACAGACCAATTGCCAAAGAGTAAACAGGAGTCCCCCAGCAACACCTGGGTCTGCCCCTCAAAGAAGGACTGGAGCCACTATGAAGCATTGCCCTAAACCCCTTCCTCAAAGAGGTGGCCCAGAGGGATACAATGGCTGATGGTACTGAAAGTCGCTGAGAGATCCAGCAGAACTAACAGGGATCCGTTCCTCCTGTCCAGTTCCTTGCGTAGGTCATCCACCAAGGTGACCAAAGTTGTCTCCACCCCATAGTCAGGCCTGAAACCAGATTGAAATGATTCTATACAATCCATTTCATTCAGGAATCCATGGAACCTGGAGGCCACCACACTCCAATATTTTGCCAAAAATGATATACAGTTGTCCCTCCCCATTTGAGGGCTTTGGGTCCGCAGTCTCACTCTTCACAGGGAGGGATAACAGCTATAGCTAAAATGGCTGAGCACACCATTAGTTTCAATGGAGCTCGAATATTAGCAAGCCACCATTTTCATTGGGGGGGGGGGAGATCTGGAATGGATCCTCCATGAATTGGGAGGGGCAACTGTATTTGACACTGGCTGCTAATTATCCACTATAGAGAGATTCAGGGATGACTTTTTCAACAAATGCCTCACAGCTGCCTCCTTTAGAGAAACTGGAACTCTGCCTTGTTTAAGGAGGCATTAACAAACCCCCTCATCCACTGAGTTCATCCCTCTCTGGATTGTTTAATGAGCCAGGAAGGGCAAGAGTCTAGTAACCATTTGGTGGCTCTCACCTCTCCAAGGATCCTGTTTAAATCTTCAGATTGCACAAAGTGAAAAGCATCCAAAAATACAGGATAAGAAGGAGTCCAAGTTCCTTATCAGAGTCAGAGTCATTCTAAGTCTTGTGCCAATGTTGCCCTACTAGCTTCCTGGAAAATCAGGGGCTGATTTGGACCCAATCCATAATGGAATTCTCAGAAACAATTGTATCACCACCCTGGCCATTTCCAAATTGTAGTCAGCCAGAACTTTAACAGAATCACCAGCCAAGGTGACAGGAAAATCCCCAAGAGCCATCAGGAATCCATCTGGATCCATCAGCCTCCTGGGGTAGCCATCCTAATCAGTTCCCCGCCCCTGCAGAGGTTTCAAGTCCCAGAGAGTGTAAACCTGACTAGGTAACCATGATGAAGGAACTATAGAAAGTTTTTGCATGCCAATATCACCATCACCCCATCTAGCACAGAAAACAAGGTTATGCCCAGCTGCATAAATAGGGATAGAGCCATGGCTGTCATGGAGGCCATGAAGTCCTGAGGCACTCCTAACAGGCCAGTCAGTCCATGGTTATTGAAACCCTTCAACACTACTAGCTGTGGAGACTCCAACACCAACCATAAGGCTACCACAGCTAACTCAGGAAGGGAGACAGTTGAGCAGAGGAGTGGGCAATTTGCCAACAGATTCCCTCTTCTGTCCTGGCTACCAATCTTTAGGTGTATGTGCTCCAAACCTGCAGACTGATCAGGGGGATGAAATCATGATAGTCCACTACAACTCTACTCCCCTACTTCCCAGGTCTTGCCTTTTGCTGAACAGAGAAACCTGGTGGACAATTTTGAGAGAGATTCCCCAACCTAATCCAGCCATTATCCTAACAACCTTATTTAGGTGGCAGCAGTCACACCTGTCAAGAAGTGTATGAAGAAGGTTTAGCACTCAAGGAATCCTGAATAAATAATTGCTGCTAACACATCTCTAAGAGGAACAGTGTGTCTTTGCTTCCTTTAGTCTTCACATATAGCTTAAAAGACTTTACAATGATGTTATTTTGCTTCTAAATTAACTACACAATAATTGACACCAGATGCAGGCTAATCATACAAAACCCCGACTTATCCTTTATCAGTTCAGAAGATAGCAGCTGCTTCAAAGGGGCAGGACAATGGCCTCATATAGTTCATGCTAAAAGTAATTTTGCACTCCATGGAAAATGTAAGCAGCCATTTAGCTCATCAGCTCAGGTTTAAAAGACAATAGAGATATCTGAGTACAGCTTTCTACTGTTCCCTATTGTAGCTGCTTTGCAATTAATTTCATGCAGGTTTAAAATCTGAGTGGATGTAGACTCCAGTAAAAATGTACAATAAATGGTCCTGTAAAATATATTTCAACAAAGTGATACAACCAACTGATAGCAAAGTGATGCACCCAAAGCCACAAAGAGGTTATCAGGGAATAAATGCTTTCTGTGTCCCTAAATGTCTACATGTTTATGGAGTAAGGATAAATTTATTCCTATCATTCTCCAGATGCTATGGAGCAAGTTATCACTATTTTATTTCAAGTTTTCCCCTTTTCTTCTGGATATTTGTTGCTGGTGAGCTGAGAATAAAATAGCAGTTAATCACCTGGGAACATCAAAATATAAGATGCTGTGATCTAATGTCAAATATTCTACTATGATGGGCTTGCCTTTTCTTTTTCTTTTTTACTTTTACAAGAAAATAAATGTGTTCAGCTACATTCATCATGCAAACCCAAAGGAATGGAAAACAAGCTCTCTATTCATTCACTGGGGAAAAATACAATTCATTGGACACTGATCTTCAGCTAAAATTGCGGTCAGAATGCATATGTATCAACAAGGCTAAAATTGGAAGTCACTTTTTTTCTGTGTAGCACAATGAGTAATAATCATGTAAATGCCTAATATAATTTTTAATGAGCAGGAAGAAGAGAATGAGGAGGATGGCTGGAATCTTGGTGGTGTCTTACATATATGAGGGGGTATCGTAAAGTTTTGATTATCCCCTTTTAAAAAAATTGACAGAAAGTTCATTTTGATTTGTAGTTAACATATTTCTATGTAGTCACCATCTAGATTTACACATTTTCCCCAGTGTTTCTTGACCCTTTGAATACCATTATTGTAGATGTCTGCAGATGGTGCCTTAAACCACTCTTCCATTTCATGAATGATGTCATCTGTGTTGTCAAATTGGCAACCCCGCAATAGATTTTTCATTTTTGGGAAAAGAAAAAGTCGCTTGGTGATGATGACACTGACAGAATTTCATCAATATACCATAATACCTTCTGGGTGATAATTATTACTTTACGACACCCCCTGATATGTTAAGTAGGCCATCATTTATATTTTCTGTTCATGGTTGTGTAAGCAATTTCCAGAAGTGTAACCATATCATATGGGCCTAAATCCTACTGTTAGTCCCTATTGGAATAGAGCCACTGAATCAACTGGCTTTATCTCTGTGTTGATTCACTCTTCAACAATTGATTCAATGGATTCATTCAAGTTGGGACTAATCAACACGATTTCAACAATATAGTTGTACACAGTGATTAACTATTTGTTAGTGCCTTCAAACCTCTCCCCCCCCCCCGACTGCAAAAACAACCTCACTGAACAATGTAACAATAAGCAGACATATATCAATTGTACAAATGTCAGCACTAAGCAGAAGTGGGGTGTAGTACAAGCAATGTGTAATTACATCAGTTGTAGATTTACACTATGGAAACATGCTGTAGGATCTTGGCCACCATTTTAAAAATATATGCCACATCGTAATTTAAGCAGTGTCCATAGTAATTTTATGAAACCTCAGTTAGAAGAACCCACAAACAATAAAATTAACAGTCAAACTTGTAAAATTTTATATAGTAAATATCACAACCCCAGCTCCCCAAAAACCCTCAAGCCATCCATACAACTTCAAGTTTCAATGTAAAATCATTCTCATCATGAAGGTCTTGCAAATTAGTTTAACTGTTTCATCCTACTGCACAACAATACACTGAGCCAGATCCATACTTAGAGCATACCCATGGACATCAAGAAATCTGTTCTATATTTGGCTAAATCTGGACCCAACTCATTGCAGCTGTATGGCATGATCTAACTTGGGGCCAAAACAGACAGCCATAAAGGGTCAGCTTAACACCACCCCTTTGAGTGCCATGTTGGGGCCATGGCAACCACATGCCATACCCCCAACCCAGTGTTTTCCCAATGCAAAAAGAAGCGGCAGAAAACTGCTCCTTTTTGCACTGGGGAAAAGGCTCCTTTTCTGCCACAATTTTTTGGTGCTTGTTTGGGGGTTCTAGCAGGGGAATGCAGCTATCTCATTCCCTTGACTGAAGAATGGTACACTCCTTCTATCTGGGATGGTTATCTTCTTCCACTGAGCATGTAGCTTTGGGAGGGACTCACATAGAGTGGCGAGGTAGGAAGGGGACACCTACCTAGCCAGCCAGATCATCCGAATCAAGCCTAGCGATCAGTGGGGTGATAGATGTCACAGATTGCCCTCACATCCGATATTTTAAATTTTTGATTGCAAGTCACAGTAGTTAACTTAGTAAAGGAAAAGAAAAGAAAAGAAACTGGAAGAAGTAGGTTTAAAAGACAATAGAGGAAGGAAGAAGGTTAACAACCTGATTGGGAATAGTGAAGACAAGGGGGGAGAGGAGAGGAGCATAATCATGTGTACTTGTACCATCTGACTGCTTGCATTTTAGAGCTGCAGTGGGAGGAATGTATCACACATGACTCAATACTGGAGAGACAGTGCAATGGGGAGGCATTGATGAATTTTGCCCATTAATGAAAAGGAGCACTCCAGGAAGATGAAGCAGGTACAGGACAGACATGTTGTTGTGTGATAAGGTATGGCTACAGAGGCTACTATCTTGCTGTAATTCTACTTTGGCAGCCTCATGTGATAAAGTCCTAAGTCTTGTTGTTTTGAGGACAGTGAGGTTATTTCTGCAACAAAAGAGTTCATAACTACAGCCTTCCAGTCCATACATGGTTACTGTTAGGGCTATTATTGAAGAATTATCTCTAAGAATTCAGCCAGGTACTGAAAACACAACAGGATTCTAGAACACATTGTTCTAAACAAAGGCAATTTTGCATTTGCTCCCACTAAGAGTTCTGTCTCTCTCCCCCCCCCCCCCCATATTATTTGAAGGTACTTTTTAATCCTTCTATAGTAAACCAAATAGCAACAATAACAAAAACCCTCTGTGAGTACAGAAAGCAATGTGAGTTCTTTGTGTGCTGCTTTTTAACATCCACTAAACTAATTTCCTTCATTTCAGAATCCTTTTCTGGCACATGGCCATTGTGTGGCACATCACAGGGATGAACAAATATCAGAAGGCATGGAAGATAGACTTTACAGTGCAGGTACCAACACACGCATAATTACATTGAGTGCAAATAACACTGATGTAACACGGTATAATCAAATATATCTAATACAGACCAACCTATAATTCAATAAAGCAACAGCCTTGTTAAACCAACATTTATCAATCTCAATCTGGAATATTTATACACATTTCATAGTGAGAAGATGAAAGGGAAGTGGAAGAGCTGAAAGACACTCTGGGATAATAATAATAATAATAATAAAATTTATTTCTACCCCGCCCCTCTGCAAAGCAATCGGGGCGGCTTACAACAACAAGGGATAAGCAAATACAATCCCTCCATAATGGCTTACAACAACAAGGGATAAGCAAATACAATCCCTCCATAATGATACATGCACTAAAAGTACTGAAGATGACATTATGCTGAAACTTTATCAAGTAGCTGCTGACATATATAGAAATAATTGTGTATGATTCATTTCTCTCATTTCCACAAATTAGTTCCAAAGCTATTAAAAGGCCTACTGCTTTAGTAGTTTTCATACATAACTATTTTATCCTAATCAGTGTAATTCAGACAGCTTGGAATTAAAAAAAAATGGATGTACAAAAATGAGAAATGTAAAGGCATGGTGCTAAGGTCTAATAATAGGATAAGTAACAGCATGTTGTTTTTATCCTTTCTAATAGTGGTATGATGGTAACTGCATGAGTGTCTATTAAGCATTCTGAACTCCCTTTAAGAAACAAATGCCACTTCCACAGGGTCATCGTGTCATAAGCCAGAATAACTTCTCCTCTCCATACACAGTCACTTGAGAGCTTCCCAGACATCATTCAAGATCCTACATCACTTTAGTGTACACTCGTCCCTGCACATTTTCAGCTTTGACTTTTTCAGATTTGATTATTCACGGATTTTATTAATATGTTCTCTCTAGGAATATCCAGCTCCTCCAGCACAACTCTATGGTCGACTTTAATCAAAAGTCGCACTGAAGGACCTAGAGATTCCTAGAGAGAACACTCCACTAGGCATTTGTAGCTCCTCCAGCACAATTCTATAGTCAATGCCTGGCAAATGTTGACCACAGAGTTGCACTGGTGGACCTAGAGATTCCTAGAGAGATGTTCTCTCAGGTAAAAACATAGTGTCTTTGTTATTAGTGGGTTTTCCACATTCACGGGGATCCTGTGCCTGTAACCCTAGCAAATGTGGAGGGAGGGTAAAGTAAAAGAAAAGGTATTCCCCATTGACAAGGTTGTCAGGTCACGGTAGTGTAAATATCCATCAGCAGAATTATGTTTGTCAACTCCCATATTGAATACCAATGTAGTGCAACATATGTGGATTAATGGTCAATGTGCATAGCTAACAGCCCATTGTGCAACTGCAATGGGTAATGTACAAAGGCAATGCACAGAGGCAATGCACGCTTACACAAATCCTGTGTATTTTAATGGGCCACAGCATGTGCAACAGTTCTACATGCACAATCTTGCTTATGCCACCATAAGCTGAATATGACCAATATGCACTTTAAAATATGCTCCTAATGTCAGCCAATGCCTCCCTCCTTATGTGCATAAACATGATTAGAATAGAAAAAAGGATATAGAAATGAACTTCCATTGGTAGATCAGAAGAATTCAAAATAATTCCATTGCTAGATCAGAAGAATCCAAAAGAACTGGAAGGAGGGGGTTGATTCCCTTTCTGTACTACAATCCCTGCCTGCATCCCAAAAACCAATCCTGGGGTGGTATGGGTAGTGGAGAAAGTACTGAAAGTTCCACCTGTGGAACACTGGAATTAGCTCATAAGATTTTTACAAGTGAGTTAACCAATATATGTCAAAAATATGGAAAATAAAATGATGGCCAACAGATTAGAAATGATCAATACACATACCCATCCACAAAAAAGAAGACACAAAAGACAGGAGCAACCATAGGATCATAGCATTAATTTCCCTTGCAAGAAGAATTATGCTCAAAATTCTGCAACACAGACTCCAATCATACATGGAGAGAGAAATCCCAGAGGGCCAAGCAGGGTTCAGGAAAGGCAGAGGCACCAGAGAATACATTGCAAACATATGATGGCTAATGGACTGCACCAAGGAATTCCAAAAGAAAATCAGCATGTCTTTTAAAGACTATATATAGCAAATCCTTCAACTGCACATATCATGAAAAGCTATGATATGCTCTTAAAGACATGGGAGTGCCACTACATCTGATAGTCCTGATGAGAAATCTGTACTTAGGACAAGAGGCTACTGTTAGAACAGAATACAGAGAAATAGAATGGTTCCCAATTGGCAAAGGGGTCAGACGAGGCTGCATTTTATCACCCTATTTGTTCAACTAGAATGCAGAAAATATCATATGAAGAGCAGGTTTAGACTTATAAGAAGGAGGAATAAAGATAGGAGGAAGGAACATCAATAATCTAAGATATGTAGATGACACCATACTACTAGTGGAAAACATCATGGACTTGGAACAATTACTAAGAAATGTCAAAGAAGAAAATGTAAAGGCAAACTTAAAGCTGAATATAGAGAAAACAAAAATAATGACCACAGAGGACCTACATACATTCAACCTAGACAATGAGGAAATTGAAATAGTAAAAGAATTCCCATACCTTGAATCAAATTGATCAGGAAGGACAAAGCAGCATGAAATCAAAGAAGATTAAGGAGATTATCACACTACCTTTAAAACACATTAAAAAGAGACTTATCTCACCCGAACTGAAGAAAAATTTGGGCTGCATCCAGATGCTATTGCATGGATTTTCCTTGAAAAACTGCCATTGGAATGCAGCCCAAATTCATCCAGGCTGACTTAACTCACTTCGATGGCCATTTTTCTAAGTCGGAACTTTCTGACTTAGAAAAATGGCTGCTGAAGCGAGTTAAGTCAGCCAGGCTGAATTTAGGCTGCATTCTGATGGCGTTTTTTTGGTGGGAAAATCCATGTGATAGCATCTGGATATAGCCTGAATTTTACTTCAGTTCGGGTGAGTCTCTTTGTAATGCATTTTAAAGGTAGTGTGATAATCTTCTAAGAATGGGAAGGACAGCAATGAAAGAACTAGAAAAGATCCTAAAGAGTAAAGATATACAACTGAGCAATAAAGTCAGAATCATCCAAGCCATTATTTTCCCCATCACCATGTACAGATGTGAGAGCTGGACAGTGAAGAAAGTGGATAAGAAGAAAATCAGTTCAATTGAGATGTAGTGCTGCAGAAGAGTGCCGAGTATCCTGTGGACAGCCAAAAAGTCAAACAAATGGGTCCTTGAACAGATCAAACCTGAACTCTCCCTTGAAGTCAAGATGATCAAGTTGAGGATGTCATACTTTGGCCATATTATTAGAAGGCATGACTAATTGGAAAATGCAATAATGCTGGGAAAGGCAGAAGGCAGTAGAAAGAGAAGAATATCACATACCATATGGATAGACTCCATTAGGGAGATCATGGGTATAAATTTATAGGACTTAAGCAGATCAGTGGAGGATAGGGAGTTTTGGAAATGTCTCATTCATAGGGTTGCCATGAATTGGGATCAACTCAAAGGTGGCTAACAACAATAAAATGGGGCTCAACATTCCAGAACAAAGAAAACCTAACACAGTGACAACCCAACATGGGATCTCTTGATTCATAAGTTCACAGGGGAGAAGAGATGTGATTCTGAAAAAGCCAAGTTCTGCTCCCAATCTTTGTTTTGAAATGTTAAAAGTGTTTTGAATTTGAGTTTGACATTTTGTGAAGGGGGTTAATGCTTCTCGCTAGTTGCTTTGTTATTACCTATTTCCATTTGGCTGCATCATGTCATTTAAAGTTAATATAATCAGTCTTGGGAAATAGATAGGCTAAGGACCTAAAGACACCCCCCCCCCGGTGTTTCTGTATAACTATAAAGCATTTCCTTAGAAATCTAGTTAGATGCCTGGCTTTAAAAAGAAAAGCAGCACTATGGTTGATTCCTGAATTTTCTGTATAAGTAGCACATAAATGCCCCATCTGGCTCTGCCACTGATTTTATCATAATTGGGAGAAGCAAAGATATGCTTGCTACTCATTAGTACCAGCCTTCTAGTATTTAAGTCTAGTTTATAATGGCATAGGTCAAAGAAGCATCACTTTAATGAGAACCTTGATAGGCACATACAGATGAAAGAGTTCCCATCTTCACCTTAATGTGCAAAATAAAATCCTTTGTATGTCTTGTTGGCAGTACAATTTCTGTGCACCTGTATTATTTGTATGGATGCATGGATCAATGAAACCACAACAAATTTGGAGTCATTTAAAGTGAATGATCCAATGATTTTATTATTCAAAGCTGTAAAATAGAACAAAGAAAGGACAAAGCTCTTCAAAAATGAATGATCTAAACAGAAAGGTTTTCTTTTAAAAGAGAAAAAAACCCAGCAAAATGTGAAGACATACTGATGTCAATTTCATTTTCTTCTTCTTACTTAAAAGAAAGTGGAAGATTAATGCTGTGTAATCTTCCTACATTCCTTTTTGAAATATTAAAAAAAAGTTCAAATCACACACTCAAATATATCCAAACTGGAAAAGTACTTTCAGATCCTAATTTAGTGGTATTGAAAAACTCAGCCATTAAAAATAATGAGTTTTCTTAACTTGTGTGGACAAATTAAGAACTTAACTGGAATGACAACAAAATGATGTGCAGTTTGGTGCAATGCATTTGGTGATTGGCAGTTCTTCCATATTCAATTATAGTTTATTATTTTTGTATTAAAGTTATACACTTTCCAGGCAGACTTTGTTCATGATCCTGAAGACAGGATCTCTCAGTCAGTGTGTGGCTAGAGGACTGGGGAAGTAATAGCCCAAATGCTAACTTTCCCAAGCTTTACCTATAGTGGAGAGAGACATCATTTGCAGTGTTGGGGTATTAACAGCATTTCCTTCACTCCATACAAAACATTGTTTCATCCCTACCAATCATGATTTTGTCCACAGAAATGAAAAAAAAAAAAAAAGGAACCCTCTACATACTTACTGACTGAACTCACTGAGACCCATCAGGCTGCAAGGATATATCAAAAATATGGTTTTGTATATGATACTGATCAAAATTTGCCAAGGAGTATTAGCTATAATGCAAAGGTTTAGGCTACCTCTGTTCTTCCACAATGCAGCAAGTTGTTTTTTTGGAAGGATTGATCCCAATGTCAGATTAAAAAGCAATTTAATGTGAAATTAATTTAAAATATATCCACAAGAATGGTCACAAATTACCTATCTAGCATCCTAGATACAGATACTTAAATATAGCATTTAAGACATTATCTTATTACTAATCTTTAAATAGCTGAAAGGATGTCACGTGGAAGATGGAATAAGCTTGTTTTATGCTGCTCTAATGTCTAGTAGACAAAGCAGTGGATTCAAATAATAAAAAAGAGATTCCATCTAAACATTAGGAAAGATTTCCTGATGGCAAAAAAGCTGTTTTTCAGTAGAATATACAGACCCAAGAGGTAGTGGGTTCTCTTAGATTGGAGGGTGTTAAACATGGCCATCACTTGGGGGTGCTTTTCTTGTGGACTGTCTATGTAACTACCTACTATCTACTACCTACCCACGTATCTATCTGTCTACATGTCCTGTCTTATTACTAACTTGGGAGTCAAAGTGGCTTACATGAGTTAAAACAAACATAGCTAAAATCTAATTTAAATCCAATTCATAAAATTAAAATCATAAACCACTAACAACAACAACAACAATGTAAAAGTCCAGCACATTATACAAGGCCTGTTTCCCCTTAAAAATACCAATTCTCAAAGGCTATGGAGTATGCTATTTGGCAGAGGGCTAGACTAGAGAGCCCTTATGGTTGCTTTCTACTCTTATGATTTTATTATTAATTGATTGTAAAAGACAATAAAACATAGTGGCAACATGGAATCTATGAGCTCCATGTGCCTCCCTCCCCCATTTTTAGGGTCTTGCAGCTGAATTTCAGCAGCACAGTAATAATTTCATGTTATTACTAAAGTAAGGGGTATTTTGTTTTAGAAGGAAAAAAAATTTCCACATCTAATCCCAAATTCCTTTCAGTATTAAATTCCTTTTTGAAAAACCCATGTTAGAACTATGCCTGCATCCATGGTTTCTGCCAAATGTTTGACTGGAGATGTTATAGATGTAGTTGTTTGGGGGATGATAGGTGGGATAGTATTTGGGGAAGGTAGTTAGCTTTAGTAGTTAGCTTTTATGGACAGTAGGCTGTTGGAGGTGGGGGATAGTGTGGTAAAGTGAGCTAGTTTTGAGAAAGTCAAGACTGGAATGCAAGGCTGCTGAGGAGAATGTTCAGCTAAAGGAGGGGGGTGATGAGTAAAGGTTTCGGCTGGAGAAAGATAGCTGGTGTGAGAACATGTAGAAAGAGGGGTTGATCAGGTGGGGGATGAAGAGCTGTGGGAATCGGAGGTGGGTGCTAGGTTTGGTGCCAAAGAAGAGGGGTGGAGCCCACCGGTTTTGAGGGGTTTAATATGGTATCTGGTGGAAGAGGGGCGCAGTTCTGGCTTAAACACTGACTGGTGAATTGCTGACTGTGTGTTTTCAATAAACTCCTAATTGATCCAATTGGCGGGTTTAATGGCTACACAGAGTTACTGAATCTTGCCTGGTCTGACAACCCACAACACAACACAGTTTTTCTACTTTCATTTGCCGCTGTACTACTGAATTTCAGGAGCATGCCGAAAGAGTGAATTGTGGGGAGATCAAGGCAGTGGGAGAGCCAGTGTGGTGTACTAGTCTGAGTGGCTAGGATATTAGAAGACCAGAGTTCAAATCCCTGTTCAACTACTAAGAGCTCCTGGGTGACCTTCAGCAAGTCATTTTCTCAGCCTCAGAAGGCAAGGGCAAACCCTTCGAACAAATACTTCCAAGAAAACCCTGTGATAGGAGTGCCATAAGTGAGAAATGACTTGAAAGCACACAACAGTGACAATGTCAACTACAAGGCTGTGGATTTGTCCCTTTTACTCACTGGAGCTGCCCATCTTTTCAATAAATCAATCACCAGTCTGATCAATGTTAGACAACAGAATCACGACACAGGTGCACAAGAAGAAGGCAGAGGTGGAGGTGGTGGAGGAGGAGGAGGCAGCCCTCCAGAACTGAAGATAATAGAGTGTTCTTACCAACCTTACATTCCACAGACTTAAGAGATAGAAATGTATATAAATATTGAGAAATAAAACCAATACTTTCACCCCACCCTCACCACTATCTCATTCTAATTATTCAGGATGTCACTGATTGGAATTTGGATCACCTCAAAATATTGTACAGGAAATTATGTGAAAGACAATGTTGCCTTTTATTCTTTAAGTGAATAGCTCACTGCAAAGCAATAGCCATTGTACATATTTACATAAAGCAACCCAAGGGAAGGTACAGAAGAATAATTTATGCCTGCAGCCTGCAAGGTCATTAGCTCTCTTAGAGAACACAATTAAAGATGCTAAAGCACCTCATATAACGTTTACTGCAGGAAATATTTATAACCTATGAAATAGTATTTTTGAAAATGAGAAAAAGAAAGAAAAGAAAAAGGGCATAGCCTTATGCCAAAATGAAGCTGAAAGGGAGTTTAAAGCAATGGTGCTACAAACGAATTATTCAGTGGGATGTTTGGTTAATAACATCTTTTGCTCATTCAGTCAGACTGAGGTGATTTTCCAGTTGTGATCATAATAGCATCTAGTTTTGGAAGTTCATAATAAACAGGCTCTTACTTCCTGCACAGTGGTATGGAAGTAAACTCACCATGCTGCAAACTTCTGTCCATAGAACTCAGCTTAAAAAGTTACTTTACAAAACATTTATTGACCATTACAGTTCCAACAACAAAAAACACCATTATAGTGTTAGGTATCTTTAAAAAGTGTCTCTTTCCTTTCCTGTTTCTTAAAGGTTACAGAAATGGTTACAAATTAGTTTACAAAATAATATCTGAATGCCACAAGCTGTGGCCTGTGGTACAAATCATAACTCTCTGCTCATCTACCTCATCCTCTCAATGCCCACAAAAGCACAAAGCTGCAGCACCACAAAGTAGAGCATGAGCTGGTGCTTGCATAGTATGATATTTCTCTACTCAGATTAGATCCCTTTTGAAGTCTGTCTATAGGCCACAGTCCTGTAACTGTAAAAGTTAAACTCCAAAAGGCTTGACATTATCCTCCATTAAATTACACTAATCCATTTTTGGGAGACAGGCAGTATACAAATAAAATAAATAAAACCATGTAATGCTATTATACAGCGCACTGTGCCAAATCTGAATGGATGCTATAGTTAATAGATTACCCTGCCCCTCTGTGAATAGTTGATACAATCCCAGTGGATGTAACTGTGGCTCCCGCTTGTCCAGTAATAATGAAGTCTTTGTACAACCTTAGGATGAGGATAGGATCATTGGAAATGTGACAGCCACCACATCTGTACTAGACCTGTACCATTCTTGGCTCATAAAAACAGATACAGGGAAGAACTGCATCTGAAGTGAATAAAGAGGTTAATGCCCCCCCTGAGGCAAAGATGGTTCCCATTCTACCAAAAAGAGGCTTTGGTGAGGGTGTTACCGGGGGGGGGGGGGGGATGGGGACGGACCTCCCTGAAACCACCATTCTGGTGAATTATTGGCCAGTCTCCAGTATCATGCTCTTGAGCAGGTTTTAGAATACAGGTTGAGCATCCCTAACCTGAATTTTTTTAAAAAATGAAATGCTTTAAACCCTGAAATTTTGAGTGCTGACATAACACCACAAGTAGACAAATCCATACCTGATCACATGTGACAGGTCACAGTCAAAATGCAGTTTATTTAGCACTCCAAGGGGAAAAAACCCTCCAAGCCCCTTCAGTTATGATGTATCTTTTCTGTGCACACCTGATTCACCCACAAAACCACGGCCACAAAGGATAATACAATGACACACTGGCTGGACATACCAATGGCAGGTTCCTGGAAAGCATTAACTTGAACACAGAAAAAAAATGAATTTAGTGTATAGACTTGAGTCTCATCTTCAATATATTTCATTATGTATCTGCAAATATTCTAAAACCTGGAAGGGGGGGGGGAATCAAAATCTGAAACACTTCTGGTCCAAAGGATTTCAGATAATAGTTTTTTTGAGGGTTTTTCGGGCTGTCGGGCTGATTTCAGATAAGTTTCACACAACTTGGGTATGGTTGCTTTCCAGCTCTAGCAGTTCCCAGTTGAAACAGATTTTTGTTGTTGTTAACTGCCCTCAAGTCGATCTCGACTCATGGTGGCCCTATGGATGAGACATCTCCAAGACCCTCTGTCCTCCACTGCTCTGCTTAATTCCTGCAACCCCTTAATACCTGTGACCTCCTCAATAGAGTCCATCCATCTGGCATGTGGCCTTCTTCTCTTCCTACTTCCCCCCACCTTTCCCAGCATTCCTATCATCTTTCTTAACTGTCCAGCTCTCACATCCACACATTGTAAAAGGCAATACAATGACTTGTATGACTCTAATGTTTGTGCTGAGTTGTGTATCTTTGCATTTTAGAATATTTTCTACTTCTTCCATAGCCACCCTCCCCATTCTTAGTCTTCTTCTGATTTCCTGACTGCAGTCCCCATTTCTATCAATGTTTGATCCCAGGTATGGGAATTATTCTACTATTTCTATTTCTTCATTGTCTAGGTTGAACTTGTGAAGGTCTTTGGTGGTAATTATTTTTGTTTTCTTTATGTTCAATATTAAGCCTCCCTTTGCACTTTCTTCTTTAATCTTCCTTAGTAGGTGTTCCAGGTCTGTGAGGTTTTCTCCTAGTACTATGGCATCGTCTGCATATCTTAGATTGTTGATATTCCTTCCTCCTATTTTCACTCCTCCTTCTTCTGTGTCCAAGCCTGCTTTTCTTATAATATGTTCTGCATACAAGTTGAACAGACAGGGTGAAAGGATGCAGCCTTGTCTGACTCAATTGGGAACCATTCTGTTTCTCTGCGTTCTGTTCTGTGCCTCTTGTCCTGAGTACAGATTCCTCATCAGGACTATCAAATGTGTTGGCATTCCAATGTTTTTAAGGGCATTCCATAGCCTTTCATGATCTATGCAGTCAAAGACTTTGCATGTCTATAAAGCACATGCTGATTTTCTAGATCTATTTCGATATATTTTTAGGCTGGGTTATGGGATGGAGACAACATAGATCACCTTGGTGAATGATTTTCACTGGGAACTAGACAAGGAAAGTATGTTATTGTTGGTTCTGTTGGACATCTTGGCAGCTTTCAATCCCATTGATCATGGTATCCTTCTGGGCTGCCTCTAGGATGGGACTTGGGGCACTGTTTTATAGTGGTTCCAGTCCTTGCAGGAACAAACACATAAGGTGGTACAGGTGGATTAATGTTTGACCCACTGACAGTTGGTTTTTAGTGTCCCTTAGGGATCTGTTGTGTTCCTCATGTCCCCTCAAATATATGTGGAACCACTTGTGAAAGGCTGTCTGGATTTTTGTTGTTCAATGTCACCAGTCTGTTGGCAACACCCATCTCTTAGCTCACCCTTCCATCCAATTCCAAGGATGCTGTTTTTGGGCACTACTGGTTTCTGCTTTCAGTAATAGACTGGATGAGAGTGAATAAAATAAAACTAAATCCAGACATGATAGAGATGTTCCTGGTCAGTTGAAAGGATCAAGGAACAGGGATCCAGCCTGTGCTGGATGGGGTTATGTTCCCAACGGAATCTCAGGGTTGTTGCTTGGGTGTACTCCTGGATGTAGCCCTAAGCCTGGATGTCTAGGTTTCTGTGCTAGCCTGGAGTGCTTTTGCACATTTAAAGCTAATGTGCCAAGTGCGCCCATTCCTTGAGATAACTTATTTATATTCCATTTGGATTATTGCAACATGCTTTACACAGGAATGTGTTCGAAGAATGTTCGATAAGGATGGAAAGAACATTTGAAGGCTCAAGGGAAAAAAACCCTGAGAAAGTGTTTTTTGAGTTCTGAAAACCCCAAGCAACAGAATCCTCTTCAAGCTCTTTTCTTGGTTTTCCCCAAGTCCTTGCCCATTTTTGTATCAAGAGATTAATGTAGCACAGCTAGTGCTTCCATATTGACCAGAACTATGAAAAGAAAAATAACAGAAAAGCAGATAAAACAAGTTATAAGTAACCAAGTGAAAACACTCCTTCAGTACCAATATGCCAGTTGCTATGCTATTTGGTACTAGTACCAAATGTTATGATTTTTCTTTTGTGTTTTGTATCAACTATGGAGGTGACAAGCACATTTCCCCTGACCCACTGAGTTGCCAATTATGCCAAACTACATTGAAAACATGAAGCAATCACACATTAAAAGCTATGTTGGCATTGCCACGAAACTCCAATTATTTCACTCCTCTATATCAGTGAGCAAAATTGCCAATAAATAAGGCAACTGGCAGGGCTTTAAGATCCTATATCTGCATGAATAACACATAGATTAACATAGTCACTGTGATGTTACAATATGGCTAATGGACACAGTGGGCCTAATTTCCCAAACTTTATAGTATTTTTAAAAGCTCAGTGGGATGTGCTCACATTTTGCTTCTTTAATAAAGGCTCATGATTAATTCAAAGAGCATAATTCAATGAAAGCAGAGGGTTGGTTTTTTTTTTTAAAAAAAATGACAAGTTTTTTAATTTTTATTAATTTTCTATATTAAAAAAATACATGTTATTACATATTATTACATATTATTACTTATCTTTACCATCAACAGTTCTTCTTCATTACCATTACTAAATGTGTTATTTTAACAAATCCGATTGTATATTTGAACTTCCTGTCTTGTTACTTGGTTTCGAGCCGGTGGAGAAAATGTTTTACAGTTCCCAAAAAAGAAATCCTCTATTTTAATGACTTTAGTCTTTAAACTCTTAGAAAGTTTTTTTTGGACTGTTTTGGGGTTTTTATGAATAATAATCTTATTTCCTATGACCATCGTTTTTTACAATATTTTCGTAATTTTTCCCAGTCTTTCTCTGTTGCATCTTTAGAGCTCTTGTCCATTAATTTTGAAAAATGACAAGTTTCATGGGTCAAACTGTAAATGGAAATCAGAAGCAAATTAAACTGCTACTTTACCATTTCATACATATATGCACATGCACTCTAACCCATTCGCACACACACAGAGGATTAAGTCAGGCCTGGTTGTCTAATGGAAACAACTGTTTTGTTCCAGTCTTGCCCTGGACTGGGCAAGTCCAGGTAAAGGGAGCCCTGGACTCTTAACTTTTGCTGGATTATCCATCCCTGCTGCCATCATTCCACATGCATTTGGTCGTCAAAATGTAACTCTTAATTGGCTCTCTGTCTTTTTCTTTTTCATCCTCCCATCACTCCAGTTATGTTTGACTCCAGGAATGGGAATCAAGCAGTCTTCCAGATGTTGTTGCATTTCAGCTCCTGCCCCACCATTTCCCACCACTGCCAGTTAGGGTTGATGAAACTTGTAGTCCAGTAACATCTAGAGCTCTATCCAGATTGCATCTCAGGGAATATGTACTTTGGTAATAAAAAGGTTACCTGGTCCTTTTTAACTACTCCTGGTTGCCTGCAACACAACAGGGTTGGGCAAGAAAGATGGGGCAGGAAGTCTTTTGTGAGATTCAAGGTACATTCTGTCTCCCTGCCCTTTATTTATAAATTTTGTGTTTGTAACCTTTTGCCTTGACCACTATTACTGTACTGCATCAGCTTTACTGCAAGGACTTTCTTCCTCTTATTCCATCCATCTCCTCTTTCTGTTCAGTTCTAAACCACTGCATTTCAGCATATCATACTGTTGTCCACTTCTCTTTTATTTCAAGCCCTAATTTTAGCTGATTTTTCTAACCTGCAACACAATTACCATACTTTTCACATGTGGACAAAACATTCCATATCATCCAAGATTTCACAGATAAAATCAGGAATCATGGCTAAGCAACATCAGAGTGAGATCAAGATGGCAAAAGTTATTAATGAGGAAGGACACAAAACCTGGGAGAGGGTGCAGCAGTTTGCTTTTGCCTGGGCCTACTGGGAAGGGTATCATTCCACACTTTCCTTTTCCCTCTTCTCTTTCTTGTTAAATGACTGCACTTTGAACTCACTTTACAGCACTGGAAGTACAGTCGACCCTCCACATTCACAGCCTTGAGACTTGCAGTTTCGTCTGTTAGCAAGATCAAGGCCATTAATGCCTCCCTCCTCCCTCCTGGACTTTTCCCCTCGGGAGAAGCTTAATACCAAAGGCATCATAGGGTCATGCTGGCTGGGCAGTCTAGGGAGCGATCCAGCAGGGAAAGGGTCTTGGGGTGTGGAGGCTCCTCCTGCCTTTCCCTGCTGGATTGCTCCCTGGCTGGCAAAGGGGCAAGGAGCCAGTTAAAGGGATGAGAGGGTGGGAAAAAAGGAGGGCACACCCCTGCTCTTCTTCCCCACCCACCCTTCCCTTTAACTGGCTTCTGAGTGTGTGTAGGGGGGGGGGAGTTACGCGCAATTTTTCCACATTTGCAGTGGTCTTGTTACCCCCAAGCCCCATGAATGTGGAGAGAGGACTGTAGTCAGAAAAAAAGGGGGGAAATGAGAAGAGGAGAGAGAAACTGGGACATTTTAATTTGAAAATGTGGGATGACAGATGGTTAATTGAGATTATTCCTGCCAAATTGGGACAGTTGGAGTGTATAACATTCTTGATTTAATCCTAAGTATTGATATTGGTCGGGTCCATGAGAATAGTGTGCCTGTACCATTATGAGAGGAAGTCTTAACATAACACCACCATCACTGAAATATGAAAAAGAGTGAGTGGTTTTCCTATAAAGTGAACTGAGCTTACACCTGGGTCCTTATCCAGAACATAGGGTCATATGGGCTCGAAGATTCAGGTAGTTCTAGTCCAACCAAGTACCTCTTCCATATGCTAATATCTCCCCACAGCCTACTTCAGCATGATTGCTTTCTGGGTTGTTCAGAGTGTTTTTCATGACCTCTGAACTGTAAAGAGATAGACACAACATAATTGCAGAGTTTGTAAATACTATAAATACAGGCAAAATCTGTTGAATAATGCACTCCTAGTTCTTACCATCACTGTTATTATGGGCAACATGGGCAGAGTGAATTAGAAGCTGTGACCACAGAAAAATGTCACCTTCATATTGAGCTGATCTAGACACTTCAGAAGACTAAAATTAAGCCATTCTTAATGATGGGTGGTGGGGAAATGGAACACATTTGCTGTCCTCTGCTATTTGATACAAGGTATTATGCATGTGACTTTCCAGTGTGAAAAAAGATATTAAATAATCCCATTTAAAATCAAATAACTGTCATTGTTTGCCATGACTAATCCATAGTACAGAAGAAGAAATTTCATGTATGAAGCCCTAATGGGACTGTCCTCATCTCTTTACTTTTGAATGAAAATTAAGAAGCACATTTTTTTAAAAAAAGTACCAATTTGCTCATATATTTTCCAGTGTGTGTTCTATAATGCACTAAAATGGAAAGAAACAGTGAATGCTTTGAATAACAAATGAAAATACTGTTAGGATGGTAAAGTCAGGAAAATCTTCACTTAGAGAAACCTAATTAAATGAATAAAATTATTCGGAAAAGAAGTTCAATGAAGAGTGAAAAATGGGATTATTCTACTCCATCAAGTTCCGTTTTGATGTTTAACGAATCAGTAACACCAGGTAAATTATGGTTTTGTGCTCACTGCATGCTTTTTAATGAGATTATTGGTTAAAATCTGGCATAGAAATTAGGGGTAAAGCAAGTAAGAGGTCTTCTCTCATAAGAGAGACACAACTTCAGAAGTGATCATTTGGAAATACACAATGTATTAACATTTGTCTTTGACAAATTCACCAGCACTGAAACTATGTGGGGAACAATGTTCTTTTTATTCAATTTGATTTTAAGGAGCCAAGCATATGAATCACAAAGCAATCCAAACTAATTTGGCTGGGGGAAAGTCCCAATGAACCCATAAGTATTTACTTCTGAGTAAGACACATACATGATTGCCCTGAAAGTTTCAGTTGTAAGTTCCATATGTTTAATTCATTCAATGAAAAGTATTTATACCTGCGTCTCATCCTCAGCTGTCAGTGTGGTGCAAAACAGTCTTTAAAACTCTAAACAAGAATTGAATCTAAAGCAAGATGAAAAACAGGACTTAAAAACTAAAAACGACAAAACCAGAAAATCTGCAGTGTACACTGAAAGCCTGAAATGCATCGCATGAAGAAAATGCTTTAAAGATCCTAGGATCTATTAATTTTTTATTATTATTATTTTATTGAAAATATTAAAAAAGTGTACAAAAAACACAAAAATATACACAATACAAGACATATAAGGTATTGTATAAGGTAGAGTATACAATAAAGAATATAAAATGTAGAATAAAGAAAAAGAAAGAAAAGTAAAAAGAAATGGTATAGGGAAGAGAAGGAATAAGAGAAGAAATAAGAAAGAGGGAGTCAAAAAGAACATAAAACATTAACTTCCTAAGCAGAACCTAAGGATTAAGAAATATAACGTCAAGTAACCAAATATGACATACTGAAAAATACATCACAGACATTAATTTATAGAGGTAAGAAGTGAATCTTAAGTTTGTAATTCGAATACAAGTTTTCACTTCAATATCTAACATAAACTTTATATATGCACAGATGAAAATAGGGAAAAAAAATTGTGACTAAAGCCATTGCATATTCAATTACGGTTGCATATTAGGATCCATTATACTACATATATTACTTGATATTTGCCACAGTACTTCAATATATAACCCATTTACCTATACGTTATCAATCATAAATGCAGACATCTAGTATATTCCTATGGGGTCGTGTATCTATATTATCTATAAAATTCAATTTATCTATGTTCACTTTAACTATAAGATTCAGTTACATATTCAGTCACATATCTTAAAATATCTAAATAGTTCTACTATTCGTCCTAAAAGGTTATAGATTCTTTTTCATGTACCGGTACCATGGATTCCAACTTTTATGAAAATCAGACAGCGGAATGTTTCGAATTAAATATGTTAATTTCTCCATCTCGTATATATCATATAGTTTCAATCTCCATTCTTCAACAGAGGGAATTTCTTTTTTCCTCCAGTATTTTGCATATATTGTTCTAGCCACAGTTAATAAAAAGAAAAGTAATTTTCCATTTTTTCTTTCTACATCCTCATTTACAATATTTAAGAGAGATAATTTTGCGTCAAAGATCCTAGGATCTATTAAAAGCTTGGTGGCCTTCAAGGAAGGTGCTACCATCAAGAAGGTTGCAATTTTATTTTATATTCCCCCCCAGTCATGGACTCACTAGGCAGAGTCTTCAGTAGATAATCATACTATAGAAGCAGGTCCATGAAGAATTTATTAGATGATCTGGTTTATCCAGTCCAAACACAAATGTTCCTAGCAATTAGGATATTGCTTACTGGCTCCAATTCAGTCTTGGAAAATACAACAAAAAGGTCAAAATTGGAAACACATGAACTATGAAGGTACAGAATGAACACTGTATCAAACTCTGGCTTGGCAGTCTTAAGAGGATACATAATCATCCTTTCAAGCACATTACACTCACAAAGAGACATGTTCTAACATCTTAATTTTTTTTAAAAAGACAAAACATCTGGACTGGCCAGCAACTGAAATGTTTCATTCCCAAATTTATTTATTTATTTATTTAGATGATTGATAGATAAGATAGGTAGATAGACAGACAAATTGTGGAAACTGTTCCCAAATAGTTTCTATGTCCTTACCAGCCACTGGCCTGAATGGACTTCATTAATCTCAGTTAATGAAATAGATGTATTCCTAGGCATTACTTCTTTAACAGGAAGCAGGAATAACACAGAAAGAGTAGGGATAGGTACCTACACCACCACATGTTTCAACAAACTTTTTTATTCAAAACTAATCATATGTACATGTGAAATCAGACAACCGGTAAGCCTTCCATGAGTAAAAAATATTTTGAATCTTCTGGAGACCACCTGAAGGATTCTTCCAAAATGCACCCAGGGATGAGATATTCATCCATAATTCACTTTCTTTATGAACCAAATTTTGGGAGCTAGACCTACAGTTCTACGATTTTTTAATAAAATATTTTTATTGTTAAAAAAAAAAAGGAAAATCAACATATATACAAAACAGAACATAGAAAACAAACATAAAAAAAAACAAAACCACGGGTACAAAACAAAACAAAAATAAAATTACAAATACTCACACTGCAAAACAACATCCTAACACAGATAACATAAAACTTCCTTGTCCTTCAAGCCTTGTTATCTCCTTTCTTTTATAGTTGACTTCAGGTTCTTTTCACTTTGTCTCTTTACATCATACTTATGTTCCTCAGAACCATTTTTGTTTACATATCACTATAATCATATATCTCATCTATTCTAATCCAACGTATTATATCAATATAATCATTTTCTACAATATATTTACAATTCTAAAGCCTACTTACATTCAGAGGACTCTCTATCATGAACTTATACCAAGAAAAATTTAAGACCCCCTTCTTTCTGCCAATATTCAAGCAGAGGTTTCCAATCCTTTTTAAAAGTGTCCATTTCTTTGTTCTTTATCAAACTTGTAAGTCTATCAATGTCCATATATTCATATATTTTTGTTTTCCATGTTTCTATTATCGGCATTTCCTTACTCTTCCATTTTTCAGCATAATTTATCCTCGCGGCTACTATAATGTAGAACAGGGGTTGGCAACCTACGGCCCACGGGCCGGTTCCGGCCCAGGTCGCCGGAGTTACTGGCCCAGGTGGACCCCTGCTGCCGTCGCCGCTGCCCGGTTCGGTCACCGCACGGCCGCGCACGCCACGACCGCCCTTTTGTTCTCCAAAATGGCGGCCACAACGTGTTTGCGCATGCGCAGGATTACTGCGCATGCGCAAATACGTCACGACCACCATTTTGGAGAACAACATAGCGGCCGTGGCGCCGGCAGCGCACGCGGCACCCGGGAGGAGGCCCGTCGCTGCTGAGGAAAGCCTCCCGGGGGGACCCTCGGTGGCGATGGGCTTCCAGGAGGCCCGTCACCGCCAAGGGAATCCTCCTCGGGGGGACCCTTGGTGGCAGCGGGCTTCCAGGAGGCCCGTCGCCACCGAGGCAAGCCTCCCCGGGGGGACCCTCAGTGGCGCTGGGCTTCCAGGAGGCCCGTCGCCACCGAGGGAATCCTCCTCGGGGGGACCCTTGGTGGCGCTGGGCTTCCAGGAGGCCCGTCGCCGCCGAGGGAAGCCTCCCCGGGGGGACCCTTGGTGGCGCTGGGCTTCCAGGAGGCTCGTCGCCACCGAGGGAATCCTCCTCGGGGGGACCCTTGGTGGCGACGGGCTTCCAGGAGGCCCATCGCCACCGAGGGAATCCTCCTCGGGGGGACCCTCGGTGGCGACGAGCTTCCAGGAGGCCCGTCACCACCGAGGGAATCCAGGGTGAATTCACCCAAGGATCAGAGCTGGGGGGACCTTGGAGGGATCTTTCCAAGGCCTCCCTGCTCGATCCTGAGGCGAATTCACCCAAGGATCGGGGCGGGGGGGCTTGGGGGGGACCTTTCCAAGGTTCCTCCTCTTGATCCTCGGGTGAATTTACCCCAGGATCAAGGAGAGGCACCTTGGCAACAGTCCTCCAAGGTGCCTTCACTCGATCCTGGTGCGAATTCGCCGAAGGATCAGGGCGGGGGGGGGGCTTGGAACGGCCCCATGGCGGCTGTGAGGGGTGGGCATGCGTGCGTGCGCGCGCACACCCCCACCCCCGTACAACCGCCCCCGCACCATTCTCCCCCTCCCCCGGCAAGAAAGGCCGCGGCAGCAGCATGCGTGGGGGGATCGTGCACAGCGGTGGAGGGTGCGCGCATGCACCGCCATTTCCCCCTCCCCCCTTGGCCCAGCCGAGACCTGGGCTACGGGAGACCGGCCCAGGTCTCAAAAAGGTTGTCTGTCCTTGATGTAGAACAACAACTTCCCATATTTATTTTCTAGTTCCAATAGGTACATCTTGGGGCTAATTAAACAATTTATCTGTAATATTTTTATTATCTCTTTATGAATTTCATTCCAATATTTTTTTAGCTTCTTTACATTTCCACCATAGGTGATAAAAAAATACCTACTTCTTTTTCACACTTCCAACACAAATTGGAGTGGTTTTTCTTCATTTTAGATCTACGATTTTTAACATGCTAAGAGTAGCTGGTGAGGCAAAATAGCCTACTGTCCCCTTTACTTTCTGTTTTGCTGTTCATGAATGCTCAGTTCATGAATGCTACTATTTACATTGCCTTTAAATAGCAGCTCTAAGATTGACTAGAATCGTATCTCAATAATATTTTTCTCTAGCTCAAGCTTTTTTGCATTGTTTATTGCAAACACACTGCTACAACTAAAAGTCTGTTTTCCCAGCCTCCCTTCACCATCCTCCTAATGCAAATGCTGCTAAAAACATCCAGGTAGAAAGAAGATGAAGAAGAAAACAGGGCTGGGGGAGAGGCATAAAAAGACTTCATCAAAAGGAGTTTCACTTTCAGAGGCTTCTGAAGTATGCCTGTAAAAATATTTTGCATGCTGACAGAACGACAGCCACCAAGAAGACCTTCCTCATGTCCTTTTCAAAATGCCTTTGAGATGAAAGGACCAAGAGAAGGCTTTCTCTGAATCTCTGTTATCCAGAATTCTGAAATCTGAAATTTATACTGTTTGTATTGTTATTTTATAGTATCTAAGGGGGGGTTGCAGACTGCCAGAAATAGTGTGAATTCAGTCCACTTTTAGGGTTAGGGTTAGTGCTAGGGAATCATGGGAACTGTTATTTTTCTGAGACATTGAGCCTTCTCTGTCAGACAACTCTGATGCCACAATAAAATACAGTTCCCATGGTTCCCTAACTCTAACCCTAACCCTAAAAGTGGACTGAATTCACACTATTTCTGGCAGTCTGCAACCCCCCTAAGTTTCACACAAGTATTTGTTCTGATGTTATCATAGAAGTTAATAAAATTAAAACTACATTTCTCCACTTTTTTGAGTCAAGTGGGGATGGCTGGGACTACATGATCCTACAACCCATATCCTGCTTTCCCTCAAACAGGAATGGTCAGTTCCTGACATCTGGCAACTTGCAAGTCTTATTTTATAGATGAGCTGTTAAGGCACTAAGAATTTCTTTGAAGGTTTATGGCATTCTAGTGCCATCTAGTGAAAGATTATGGTCATGAATGTTGTAAAACTCTATGAAGAAGACGCTGGGTGATATTTTTTTTTTTTTTAAAAAAATCACATATGCACATTATGAACCACCCTGCAATCCTTATAAACATTTATTTGACTCTGCTCTCCCAGTTCCCTATCATTTGGACTCATCTGCACACTACATGATGTGCAAGTGTGATTTGTTTATATCATTAGCAATGTAGAAGCAACTGTTAATGGGATTCAACAGCTGATTTGTGTATTACACAGTCAAGGAATTAATCAGGGCTCAGATGAACTGGAAAGAGAAAGATAGCACATGATTAATCATGTTCCACACACACAGCCATTTCAGCTACAACTTAATTCCATTTTCACTATTTTAGTAACCAAAAAAGTTATGCTTCATTCAGACACAGCAACAAGTCAAGGCTCCAGGGAATCTTGGCTTACTGTTCATGAATGGTGTCAATTGTACATAACGCCTGGTCCCTCCTGCTTTGCTTTTCCTGTACATGGAAGCAGCAAAACTAATCACGGACTCTCTGCCCACAGTTCATTTGTTGTGGCAACCAACATACCATGATACTTCTTCCCAATAAGGCAGAGTCATAAGGCAACAAGAAAGCATGGCTTACAGTTTGGGGGAAAAGCAAGGCAGAATTCCCTGCTTCTGCCTTGTTTAATTAGCCCTATTTGTAGGAGCAGCCAAGTGATATAAGCAACCTGACATGCTTGAAAACTGTGGTTTATTGTGCTGCGCAAACTGTTATAAACACCAGTTCATATTCATGTATGCTGTATTTCTCATTCCAGGTTGATAAATCTCAATGAAGTTCAAAATTATATGAAACTGCTCCAGTGTAGAACCCTGATACAAAATTCTGAGCAACAATGTTGTGCACCCTAGTGATGTTTCTACTTTAAATAGGTATGTTTTCATACATTTTTTGGCCACATACACATACACCAAATGTATGTAACAAATCCGCTCTCCAGGCTGGCCCTGTAGTTCCAAATGCTTGGGCTCCTGTCACTTACCTTGCCCCTGAATATCCCTCCCTGGTTTGGGTACTTGGGCCTCAAGCTGATACCTATAACATCAATGAAATCAAGCTGATACCAATAACATCAATGAAAAGGGATTTTTCAGCACCTTTGAGACTAAGGGGGGTTTGCAGACTGCTAGAAATAGTGCAAATCGAGTCCACTTTTAGGGTTAGGGTTAGTGCTAGGGAATCATGGGAATTGGGTGTTTTTTTTTCTGAGACATTGAGCCTTCTCTGTCAGAGAGCTCTGGTGCTACAATAAATTACAGTTCCCATGATTCCCTAACCCTAACCCTAACCCTAAAAGTGGACTCAATTTGCACTATTTTTGGCAGTCTGCAACCTCCTCATCTGAAATAGAACTTTCATAGATTTGAACTTACTTCCTCTGATACCATGCAAAACTACCCCTCACAAAACTACAAAACCCAGAATTCCTTAGCATTGAGCCTTGATAGTTAAAGTAGTGTCAGACTGCATTAATTCTACAGTGTTGATGCAGCCTTATTACGAGTAGAGGATAATTATATTTTAATCTCATTCTTAACAGAATATACAGTATATTTATGTTCAATGCACATACAATTCTTGATAATAGGTTGCAAAACTCCACCATATATCTCACTAAAGATTTTTTTTAGATGGTCTGTCCTTGTTGGTGGGCCTGATTTTTTTCAGAGTAGTGCAACTCTGCTCTTGGTGGCCATGGATAAACATAAGTGAATTTTGTACAGCCACATTTCACAAGTTAAGATTCGCTGAGTTAAGATTTCGGTAAATAAGGCTTCTATTTCATACATTATGGTAAAGCTGACATCCTATGCAAACTTCACTAGGGGCTCAATGGGACTTACTTCTGAGTAAACATGTAGAGGATTAGACTTCAGGAGTAATAGAAAAAACCTCCCTGCTGGCAGTAGTTTTACTAGATAAGGGCTGAAGTTGTGACACAAGAGTCCTGCAGTGCAACTTGCTAAGCACTGAGGAATTAGCCACTATGTAAAAATGCTATACTTGGCCTCACTAATTAAAACGGTGAGTCAATGCTGTGTAAGATATGAATCCATATAAGATGTAAGTATAATTTAATTAGTTGATAATGGCCTATTAATTACAATGGCAGTGAAATGAAACACATTGTTACAGGAACACTAAAGGAAAGCATTGAGGAAGAAGAGATTTGCTTTGACCTGTCTGCTAAGAAAACCACCTGTGCAAATAGTTGAGCCAGTCTAGTTCAGCAGACAGGAAGGTTTTTTCTTTTTATTGCCCCAAAAAGGGTTTTGTTTCCATGACAACACACACACACACACAAACGACAACCCCCAACTATTTTATTCTCTTCACCCTTTGCAATAAAGATTTCATTCATTGTAGCACATTTAACATGCTACTTAATAATGTGTTTAAAATATGCTTATTAACCAGCAATTATTTAACATAATGGTTTCAGCCTAATAATGGCCTTTTAGTGACTTAAGAATTCATCTTAATGTGCCTTGATTCTTTTCTAAGACTTCTGGCATTTTAAACAAATGTTGTAATGTACTTTGGCTCAGACTAACCACTGCAGACACAAGGGGAAACTAAGCAAATGTTTTAAAAGTTGCATAAAGGTTTATTTAATTGAGCATAAAATTATATTAACTTACATCATGTGAATAAGTTATGCAGCTTTTAATATTTTGGCAATTAATTACAAATACACATTGCACAATATTTAATGATGTTGTTCAAAAAGTAGTTTCTTGATCTAAGATTTACAAGGAGGTGTTCTCAGGTAGGGCATGGGAAATGCAAATGCGTTACTTATTACATATCCTGTTTCATGATTATCTGCTGTGCTCTTCTACATTCAAACAAGCCAAAAGGAAAAGGAATGCCACAAACAAACAAACAAAAATCAATGAGAAATCACTGCAAAATAAAACTAGGTTAAAACACATGCAATAGCTTAAAGGAGGGGGAAAATATTCCACTGTAACAAATTTGCTTTCTCATCCTTGCAGTGCCTGATGGTTTATCAAGATTGTTCCCATTGATCTCACTAGAATAATCCAAATGGAGGAGCCTGAGCCCCATATTGGGAGAAAAGCAGGATATAAATTTAATAAATACTATATATACTATATATTATGAGACCAAAACAATACAATACTATATTATACTATACTATACCATAAAACTGCTATGCTATACTATGCTACGATTTGATTTAGTACAAGAACCATACCACTACATATAGTGAATTGATATATGTATACTGAGTAAAACCGAATGTGAGGTGTGTCGGGGGGATGTGTGTGACCAAAATTCATACCATAGTAGTTGGAAAATAACTGACGACTGTGGTTATCACTGTCTTTTTTTTAAATAAAAGGAATTTGGTGTCTATTTCTGATTCTTTCTTCAAACAAATTGCAATGTGAATTGTTTGGAAACAGTAGGCCCTTGGTATCCACTGGGCTTTGGTATCCCCTATGGATACCAAAATCCATGGATGCTCAAGTCCCATTATATACAGTAGCACAGTATATGTTCGCTTTTTAGAATTTATGTATTTTTGGAATAATTTGAAGCTGTAGAGATAGTAGAATCCATGGATAAAAAAAAATCTGTGGATATGGAAGGCCAACTATAGTTTATTTGATTCTAACTCACAAAGTATGACAGAATACTCACTATCTCCATCACAAGGAAACACTCCCTTTCAAGATTCAAGATTCATCATTATTCTTTAGGGCAAAAGATGTTTTCTGTAAAGCACTTCCATGACTATACTCAAGAAAAATGGAGGCATAGCTGGCATCCTAATATAAGCTTTGGACTACCCCAAATGACACTCCTACTCCACTAGGGCAATGTCCCCTAGGAGTGCCAGAGAACTGAGTCCTGCCCATAGAGAGGCACATTCAGCCCAATTGATGTAATGTACAATTTAAGACTCAAGCCTGACAATTTCAGCGGAACTGGTGTATTTCACCTAAGGACAAACAATGAGAGACTCAACTGTTATGTGTTTCTCTGTCTCAACAGCCCTAGGTTACACTCACATTACACTTGGTAGAGATTCATTTAAGCCTGAGATTCCTTCTTCACTCCATTTTAAGATTCTAGCCATGTAGACTTCCTGCTTTCTAGATTAATACTGGGTTTTATGCTCCTGTCCCTCCCTGTTTTGTGTAACATCAAATCTATTGAAGAAATCTGGAGATCTTGAAAACTTGCTGACCATTTCTTGCATTTTTGGCTGATCCATCAGTACTGCTAGACTGTAAATTTTCATGATTCCCTTAAAGACCAGCACAGCTGACTGGCTTTATATATACATAACTCTTAGGCAGTATCCTTCAGATTAGGTGCCTAAACCAGAAAACAAGTGACCACTAGATGGCTTCCTAATAATAATTTTAGAGCCTTTAAGAGGATTCATGTCCAATGAACCAAGGGTGGAATGGGTTTGCTTTAAGCTCTGATATTTCACAAATAATAAAACAACAACTGCTGTCATGGTATCAGTCATGTGTTCCTCCCTCTTTAGAAAACTTCAATCCCTTGAAACTTGAGAAGCCAGACTGATCAATGAAGGAAAAAAGTGTACATCTCAATTTCTAAACCAACAGGATATTTACTGTACAAATCTCCAAGTGCTTGCAATCTAACCAAATATGGTTAGCAGTGCTTCTGAAAAAGAAAGGAAAGTAATGGTAGCAGTGAAGTCATAGTATGAGAGACAGAAGCTTTGATTAGGGTAAACAGTATGAATTTTAAATATGTTAATATGGAAAATCTATTTGGAAACACACGCGAATGCAGAACATTGTGATTCAATTATTAAAACAAGTATATCTCCATAAAATCTATTTTGTTCTCTGTTGTTGATTGTCCCAACTACCCTTGTGATTTTTCCATCACAAGATTAAACATATCTTGGCTCTTCTCATCTGTCTGTTCTACAGATATTGCTGTCCCAGACTCTTCACAGTTGTTACAGTGGAAGATAGATAATCATGGAAGCTAAATCTTCTAATATTTGTACACAGATTAATTTGCTTAATACCCTTTTTGATGAGGAAATCTTCTTAAAAGAAACAGAAAATACATGAAAACATTATGTCAATAGTCATTGTAACAACAAAACACAAAGGCTATTGCAAATCATGGGAAGAAAAAGAAATAATTTCCAGCTACAATTTTTGCAGTCAGTGGCAGCTCCTCAGCACACTAAGATATGGAGATGAAGAAAGTCATGTGTGCTATGAGAAACAGAAGCTGTCCATTAACTAGAGGAACAGGTCTGGGAGGAAAAAGAGGGGTGCTAAATGTGTTGTGTTGCTTGACCAAGAATTGCTTTTTGCAGGAGATGTGGGATTTTTGCCTTCAGTGAACTTCTCTTAGGAGCATTAAAAAAGCGAGACTAGTTGTATAACTGCCCTGGAATGTAATATTTGGAAGGTATATGAGCCCTGTGCCATGTTCACAGATGTTGAAGCATAGAATCCAGGAGCAGACTGCCAAACTATTGGTGTCACCAAACATAGGCTTGCCAACACTTTTATCTGACATTAATGTGATGCATTAGGTGCACAAAGGATTAAACAACCTATAGATTAAATTCATGTATATAGATTCCTTTTTTCAAAGTTGAAGTACCTTTACTCAGGAAGCCATCTTTAAGATGTTAAAAGACAATGCATCCAATTGTTCAGAGTGCCCATTAGCTAGACATTATTTCTGTTATATGACTTGGCTTCATTCAGTCCTTTTTGTGTGTGTTTTGCTGAGGTAGGCTTAAAGTTAAATATTTTGCTGCTGCGTATTCCATGTATAAAAAGCATGTCTTAGTAAACCCACTATAAGCTAAACAGTCATTCCAAACTTCAGACAGGAAACACCTGGGCTCCTGTGGTAAAGTATCGTCACTGTGAACATACTGTAAGTTTTGGAACAGAGCAGTTTGAATTCTTGTCCTTCCACAGTTTTTATAAACACAAGTGAACAGGGGCTAAAATGTGTGAAGCGAGAGCTATCAAGAATCCCATACCAAACCTTTTCCCCAAACACTTTTGATATGGAAAACTTGCAAAAGTTTTCATGGTGGTTTTTTGAGAAAGCAAACTGAATGTTTTATTTTTGATTATTCCCCTCTCCCCCCCAGTTGCCCTGTATCACATTCTCTCTTTAACTCCAGAGCCTGTGGTTTTGTACGGTTTTATGTTCACAACACTTCAAGTCTTCTAAGTAGATCTTGAACAGGGAAAGTGGAAAGAGCCCCGCAGAAATTAGTGGAGCCTGCACAGCAGCAATGATAGGGGGATTGCATCTATAGCAAGGAGTGTGTTCTGAATAATAAAATGTTGCCATTAAGGGTAATGATAAACGAATCACATAGCCCCCCTCCTGCAGCTTCATATACTTCTCAGCTCAGTTAATCTTTAAACACCATCTAATTCTAAGCAAAAAACCCTCTTTCTAATGTTCCACACTCCTGACCCAGTGCTAAGAAAGAGAAAAATATAAGCTTACTCAGAGTTTTTCTCTTATCAAGCTGAAAAGGGAGTCTCCTACATTTAAAGCTTTGAGTAAACACAAGAATAATCCCATGAACCAGTTATCTCTCACTGAAAACCTCATATGTAGAAAACTTTGTAGCTATGTCTGAAAAATATGTGTCAGCAGATACTTTCTGGGTGAACAGTATATGTGATTGGGAGAATACATCCCACCCTAGGGGGGAAAACAGCTCTCTGTTCTTTAGGTTCTCTCCAAAATAAAAATAAATGGGAGGTTTCCTACACCATAGTATCTGATGCAGATACTTGCACTGATTGAAATGTTCACCTACAATGGCCTCCTTCCAGAAGCCCTGCTGCTGGTCTTCTACAATCCATGGAGATACTATGACTCTGGAGATCAGGGTTTGATTCCCTGCTCAGCCATGGAAGTGCACCGGATGACCTTGGGCAAGTCACACATTCTCAGAAAACCCAGTGATAGGTTCACCTTAGAGGTGCCATAAGATGAAAACAACTTGAAATCACACAAGAACGAATGAATCATTCCAAAATCTATGATATACTTCTAGAAGAAATGCCATTTATGTGTGAAACCCTCTAAGTAGGATGAAGAGATTCTCCAACTGTAAGTTTTCTTCTGCTTGCTGTAGTCAAGAAAGTAATGTAAGTTAGGCCATGCATGACCAAGATTCAAGGTTCATGGTTGAGTCTTACATCTTGAATATCAAGGAACAATGCCAAACAATAGAGAACTCTTCAGTTCAAGCAAAGGGGGGGGGGTGCAGACTGCTCATAGGTGTTCAGCCTGTTGTGAAAGCCAGCAGTGGGTTCTCTCTGCAAATCAGGAACCCCTGGAGGTAAGCCAGTTTTTCACCTCTGTCTGCTCAGGCCCTGTAACCTCTTTCCCAGAGTATTGGTCTGAAAGCAACACTGAAGATTCACCTTGAATCCTCTTTGCCATTTTATGTGGGAACTGTTTCTAACTAGTAACATGATTTTAGGGATCTTACTCCAATGAGTTGCATGCCAAGACCCTTCCTGCCTTTATCTTTAGCTTGGATCTTGAGGTGTACAGCAAAAACTGGAATTTGAAGTTTGTTGTGGTACTAGAGTTCTGTGACAGAGAAGGCTAAATGGCTCAACAAAATGAAATATCCCAGAATTCCACAGCATTGAGCCATGGCAGTTAAATCATATCACACGGGGGAAATCGGAGGTGAAATCAGGGGTTTAAACTGTCAGTATCCCATGAAAGTTCTGTGATTGCAGTGAAGATTTTCACATGACATCGTGATTAAAGAGGACCTATCCCAGCAATAACTAAGGGCCTTTGCAGACTGCCAGAAATAGTGCAAATTGAGTCTACTTTAAGGGTTAGGGTTAGTGCTAGGGAGTCATGGGAATTGTTTTTTTTTCTGAGACATTGAGCCTTCTCTGTCAGAGAGCTCTGGTGCCACAATAAAATACAGTTCCCATGATTCCCTAACCCTAACCCTAACCCTTAAAGTGGACTCAATTTGCACTATTTCTGGCAGTCTTCAAAGACCCAAAGTAATAACCAGCAACAAATCATTCATGGAGAAATTCTGTGAATGATTTGTTGCTGGTTATTCCCTAGTTATTGCCAGGATAAGTCCTCTTTAATCGTGATGTGTGTGAAAATCTTCACCGCAATCGTGCTATTTGCATGGGATAATGACAGTTTAAACCCCCGATTATCCCCCAATCCCCCCGTGTGATAAATGCCATAGTTGCAAAAACAGCAAACAGTTCCTAAAACAATAAACAGGCAATCAAATTTTATTTCTGATTTTTTCAACACTATCTATAACAAATACCACAAAAGACAAGCAGTTGAATAAAGCAGGGTTATAAATCTTCATCTTGATGGCCAAGACCTGCTCCTTACTAGGCTAAGACTGGAGAATATTTGGAAAAATGTCAGAATGCAGAAAACAAAAAAAGAGAGGGAGGAGGGGAAAGCAGGGTGGAGCAAGAAACATTTAAGGTGGTGAGTTACAGAACTGAAGTTACAGAACTGAAGCAAAATGAAGCAGTACCACTACAAAACAGAAAACACAAAGGGAGGAAAATGACTTAAATGTCATTTTCTGAAAATACTAGTTCAAGTTATTAATTCCCCAGTAGGAGAGGGGCAAGGCTGACAAAGATCATGGGCCAACCCAGCATATAGAGCCTTTACGGACCAGCCAAAAGGGCCGGCCTGGGGGTACAGTTAGGGCATGGTGACTGCACACCGGCCACCCCAACTCCACCCTGATGCCGCTGTCACGCCATGCGCCCCACTACACAGCGGGTGGCGTCAGAGTGCTCCCTTGGTGCAGCATATAGACACGCTGCACCAAAGGAGCGCAGAAAAGCCGTCGCCATGGTGGCAAGGGCAGCTTTTTGCCACTCCAAAAAGGAGCAGCATTTGCCAGCTCTTTTGGGAGCGGCAAAGTGCCAGATCAGGGCCACAGTGTGCGGTTGCTGCAGCCCCAATCCAGCGCTCCCAGGGGTGGCACAGAGCCACCCCCTAGGGGCCATCTGTAGAGCCCCTTAGTTTTCCTAATACTAGTCTGGGTTAGATAGACAGTTGTCTGCCAGAAATATATGCTTCCAATTTTCAATCTTTTAAAATAATTCACAGATTCCTGATGTCAAAAGTACAATTCTAATGAAAATAAACCATATTTAGGCTGCATCTACACTGCAAAAATAATCCAGTTTGACATCACATTAACTGCCATGGGTCAATGCTATGGAATTCTGGGAATTGTAGTTAGTTGTGCCATGACAGAGGAGGCTAAATGTCTCACAAAACTATAGTTCCCAGAATTCCATAGCACTGAGCCATGACAGCTGAAATTGTGTCAAGCTGGACTATTACTGCAGTGTGGATGCAACCCCAGTAGGCCTTTTTCTTTTTTTTAATGTGGTAAAGCTTCGCTTTGAAACTCCTCTCTGTTGACTAAAAAGCCTGATCTGTAGAAGATGCAAGTGAGGTGCTATTCCCAACACGAAAGTCCACAAATGTGTTGGTTGGCTACTACCGCTTGGTCAATGTGAGACAGGAGAAAAAAAATATGTAAACCAAGTGCTTGGGGGGGGGGGGGGCTTTTCCCATGTTCATAATTCAAAGGAAATGAAGCACTTCTTCACTCACGTCATCCCCTGCTTTGTTTCTATGTTTGCATACGTAGCACTACTGAGACAGCTTGCATGAATAGCAGCCACTAAACTACTTTCAAAGCCCCTTTTGGCTTTGAGGCATGAGGTTTGTACAGCTCCTGGAATATGAATGAAAGGGTCACTGCCCAGAACTGGCCTATGGAAAAAAACAACCCTCCTTGGGGCCATTAGCATGTAGAAATTCAAAATTAAATACAGCCCACATTGTGGGGAGTTTTCAAATGTAACCACACAACCACATGAGACAATAAATGCATGGAAAATGAAGAGAGCTGAAAAGGGGACTGAGAGCTTCAGAGCCCAGAACCTGTTCCTCTGTCTTTGCATCCATATTACAGAAATAATCCAGCTTGACCTCACTTTTAACTGCCATGGCTCCATGCTATGGAATTCTGCAAATGGTAGTTTCTTGTGGCACCAGAGCTCTGATAAACTACAATTTCTAGAATTCCATAGCATGGAGCCCTGGCTGTTAAAATGGTGTCAAACTGGATTATTTCTGCAGTGTGGATGGACTCCTCATGATAAGAACTGGCACAAAAGTTTAATTAGTTTATTTTTTCCCCCTCTGCAGCACAGGTGAAAACAAAATACAGCTACAAGAATTTATAATGTGTGTGTGTGTGTGTGTGCCTTCAAGTCAGCTGTCAACATATGGTGACGCCATGTATTTCAT
The DNA here is from genome assembly GCA_026167975.1 of Phrynosoma blainvillii. Taxonomy (NCBI): domain Eukaryota; kingdom Metazoa; phylum Chordata; class Lepidosauria; order Squamata; family Phrynosomatidae; genus Phrynosoma; species Phrynosoma blainvillii. The sequence continues at coordinate 351,380,864 of JANUYF010000002.1, read as the reverse complement.
AGGGTTTGCTCTGGCAAGTAACAGTCAGAGGTGGTTTTGCCATTTTCTTCCTCTGCACCTACTGCCTACTGCACCTGGTAGTCACTGATGGTCTCCCACTCAACTACTAACCAGAACTGGCCCTGCTTAGCTTCCAAGATCACACAGGGTCGGTTGCCTGTAGGGTATTTAGGGACAAATTCATAATTTAGAAAAAGTTAAGAAAACAATTAAATAACAAGCGTACTCTACCTTAAACAAATACTAACTTGAACAATTTGGAAAAAAAATTAAAATATGGTAATGATGATAAGGCTATAGCATCATTCTCCCCTTAAAAGGCTCCGCAACAATGAGTTAACGGCCACAGGTCTGTCAAAATAAAAATATATTTGCCTGCTCATGGAAAATGAACAAAGGTTAGGGGGCAATCCACATCTACAAATTCCAGATTTGGGGAGCAGATGCTGAGAAGGCTCTCTCTGGTGTCTGTGATGGCAATGGTAATGGGACCAAGACAGAGACCCATCCTCAGCCCTATCTTAAATCTCAGGCTTTTAAAAATAAAGCAACATAAAGCAGACTCAGCTCACTCCCTTACTGTACACCCAAGCAAGTGATTTCTTAAACAATGTAAGATTTATATTTCTCGTAGGAATTCTTAAAGATATGGGTTAGAGTACCCTGCAGATTGTTCAAAGGTAAATGTTTTGAAATACGCACATTTGTTACCCATCAGGATAAGTCTCTAGGATTACAGAATTTTGCAGGCTGGTTGTGCAAATAAGCTCCTAGACTCTGCTCTGCTTAAGTCACAGAACATCATCTGTTATTAAATGAGAAAGAAAAACCAAACACCCTCCACACACTTCCCTTTCATCTCAAGTAAGTAAATAAAGGACCCCTAAATTATGTTTCCAATCTTAGGCTGCATCCACACTGCAGAAATAAGCCAGTTTAACATCACTTTAACTGTCATGCCTCAATGCTATGGAATTTTGGGAATTGTAGTTTGTTATGGCACAAGAGCTCTCTGACAAAGATGGCTCAATGTCTTGCAAAACTGCATTTCCCAAAATTCCATAGCATTCAGCCAAGGCAGTTAAAGTGGTGTCTAACTGGATGATTTGTGCAGTGCCGAAGCAGCCTTAGAGACACTTAACTGGGCAACAAACCAACTGAATGCTGTAGTCTGAGTAAACATATGCAGTGAATTTCTAGATTTGTTGTCATGCATCAAAATAGTCAATACAATTAATGACTGTATATCAATATTGTACAGAGGCTGTTTTGGACATTTTTGTGAAATCATTTTTATATTCCATAAACATGGACATTTTTTTGCCTCTGTCTCAGACCATGATTCTCACTTGCAGCCTTCACAGAAATCAATTGTTCATTGATTACCATCTTTCCTTAGGGTCCCTTTATATTTCGAAACATCTTTTTCACTTGCTACTTTATCATCCAGTTTGAAATGTCTCAATAGATACAAAATTCATTTCTTTTTTTCTAGATCATCTGCTCTGAGCAATCACCAGAAATAACTGAAGACAATACAATAACATATGAATCGATAGAAATTATTTCAGATGTTTCTTTGAATTGCATTCTATGAACTTATTCTGGAGTACTCAGTGAAACTTTGGAAATTTATGAGCATGCTTTTGAACACTAGGGATGCATATAATTTTCATTGTGAGTTAGAAAAAGATAAAGGTACATATGTTTCTTTTCCAAACAGATGTGTTTTGGTTTAGTCATATTCTTCTGGATCAGAACTATTGAGGTTATTGCCACACTGCAAAAATAAAGCAGTTTGATGCCACTTTAACTATCATAACTCTATCCTGGAGAATCCTGGGATTTGTAGTCTGGTCTGTCAGAGACCTCTGATGTCTCACTGAATTACAAATCCCAGGATTCCACAGAATGGGGCTATGACAGTTAAAGCAGTATCAAATTGCTTTATTTCTGCAGTGTGGATACATCCAGGTCTAATCAGTGCTTCAAAAATAATGCAGTTTCACATCACTTTCATAGCCATGGCTCAATGCTATGCAATTTTGGGATTTGTAGTTTGCTGGGGCACCAGAGCTCTCTGACAAATAAGGCTAAAAATCTCACAAAACTACAAATCCCAGAATTCCATTGCATTGAGCCATGGCAGTTAAAGAAGTGTCAAACTGTATTATTTCTGCAGTGCAAATTAGACTCCAAAGACTAGAAAACGATGACTTCTCAGTAAGTATGGGCAGGTCACAGTCTAAAACTCTTGGCTGTTGACAATACCAGAGCCCATGACAGTCTCAGAATGAATGTAAGCCATTACTTCAGGGGTAGGCAACCTTTCCCCTTTAAGGGCCGAGGGACTTCAGCTCCCAGAATCCCAGGAGCTATTGGCCAACATGGGACTATTGGCCAACATGGCTGAGGCTTCTGGGAGCTGAAGTCCTTTGGCCCTTAAAGGGGAAAGGTTGCCTACCCCTGCATTACTATAACAATTCTTATTTTTATGCTTATGTTACAGCCTTTCCCGACATCAGAAGGTCTGTCTTTTCCAGCTTATTCCACTGGGCATGCAAAACTGGGTATGTTCCTTCTGCTTTTTCAACTGAGTTAACTTCCACTTACCCAAAGTGCTCCTGAACAATAACTTTGTACATCTGCTACATCAGCTAACCCAGCAATGTTACTGTTTAACTATAGTAATTCTGTTTAAAGGTTAATGGTCTAGGGGTATGCTTTACTCCATATATTGGTTCTGACCTCAAAAGACAATGAGAATGATGGAGGTCCACAACCGGCCTCCAAGAAACTTTATGAAGCAAAGCTATTCAAACAAATTATGTTTGGGTAGAGGAGATATATCACATCAGCATTTTCCATTAAATGTTAACAAAGATTTGTTGTCAGCATGACAGCAACCCTCATTCCTTCTGTTTACAAAGTTCAGGACTAAGTGTAACCCCAAACAGCACTGTACAAGCACAGCAGGGAGGTACCAGCAGAACTGGGAAGATCCAGTGCTTTGCAGAAGTGCAAGAAAAAAAATTTGGGGGTGGGGGTTAAAGAGATACAGGGAAGCAAGGGCGGTACATTGAGTGAGTAGGGGAATGGAATTAAGACTGTTGGAAGAAAGCATGGATAACTGACTTGAATCTTGATGTGGAATACCACAATATCAATAGTTCCCAGTTGCTACACCTACAACTGCCTTCCCATATGTGTTGGCCAGACTGTGTGCAATGATGTGAAATCACATCAGTGATAAATCATGAGTCTGAACTACAAGTAATACAGCATAAGAGCACGCCCACTGCAACTAAGCAGTTTTCCGTGGAAGAAGTTATAATTTCTAATCATATCTGGCATATTGCTCCAAGCTTAAAAAATACACAGAAAGGTTACTAACCCACAATTCTTCCCCACACTGCCAAAAACCTACTTCCCATATAGATATATATTATTTTGGACATATTGAGGTCTAAGGGTGGAGAATACCAACCCTGCCAAAGGGATGTAAATAATATTCACATTTCCCCCTCCTTTATGGGAAAGGGCCAACTACCAACTGCAATGAGGTTTTTTGGCCTTATGAGAGAATGAACAGATCACTGTTTCCTTTCCTATGCCTCCTTTTTGCCATTTCATGGCTACTGTGAAAATTTCAGGGTATTTATTTTCTTGCATGAAAAGCCACTCCCTTCCCCTGGAATTGTTATGTCATTTTCACAGAAAATAGTCTGAAATTTGAAAAATGATTTAAAAATTCACAAAAAGCCCTGTCATCTGAGCCAATGGGAAGAAAATGTTAGAATTGTCCAATAAGTAAAGATTTCCATTCATGCCTTCCAGTTTCCAGAAACTTTTGTGGTTAGTCACCTAGATGTGACACTTGTCTTAAGTGAAGAGGAATCAGACTAAGGATAACAACTGTGTAACCTATGATATTTCATAAATACAAGCATAAGGACAAAACACAGCAAGTTCTGTCCTATGCAAGCTTTACTGTAATGAATATGGCTTGTGCTGCAATAGTACTTGGCAGATTAGACCCAGAGGGGTGTAAACTAAGTTGGAAACCAGATGCTTCTGAGCAGAGGTCAAGTGTCTTTCCAAGAGGCTTTCCAAAACAGCACTTTATTTTTATTTTTTAAAGGAGCCTCTTAAACATATACCTGTTACTTGACTATAGCTTGGAACATCCTGCTTGTAGCTCCAAGTCAAGCTGTTTTAATCTAAAAGCCAAGAATGGATGGCAGTAATAAATACTTTTCTCAAGTAATTATTAAATCTAAAAATAGTATTTTTCTTGAACTAAATATGATTAGACTAAAGCAGACATGGTTTAAATCAGTTGCTGTGCATGCAAACCTTGTTTAAGAGATATTGAAATGTCCCATAATTTTCCATCTTTCTTCTAGCCACCTCTTCACTTGCCTCAACCTCACCATGACTTTCCCCTTTCCCCTTCCATGGTTTGTACAGTCAATGGGATGATCCACATGAGGGCCATTTACTGTTGCTGAAGCATCATTCCTCAACTTTCATCCAAAAGAGCAACTGTCAATTTGTTTCCATGTAGCACAAAAGGTAGCCAGATTCACATGAGGATATGGCTCTTGCATCTTTTAGTGTTCTGTTGAAAGAAAGTTCATGAAAGTTCTTTTAGTGTTCTGTTGAAAGAAAGTTCATGAATATTGATTGTACATGTTTCATCTGCTGAAATCCCTGAAGGTACCAATGACCCGTGCTCTTTTGCATCTGGCCACCTAATAGCCTTTAATGTTTAATATACTCTTTTAATATACTCATTCATATCTTGAGATCCCCGTAACAAAGACAAATTGTATCAGTATATTGAGACACTCAAGAATGTAAGTCAGAGCAAGTCTCATTCAATGTAATGGGAACCTTACTCCTTTAACATAAATGAATAAGCCCTCTACCTCCAGTAGTGAAAATGAAGCAGGGGAATTGGTTTTTCCTACCCTGGAACACTGGGAAGTTGATGCAGAGCTGTTCCCTCCGAGATGTCTTGGTAATATGTGAAGCTGTGAAGGAGTCAGTGAAGTAGTCCGGTGTAAGTGAAGGAAAGCTTGTTGTTCCAACAACTAAATGTACATGGCACTGTTCATGGGGTCCTATGATACTAACACACCACCTACTACTGTACCCTGGGAGTAGCACACCAATTGCTGCTAGTATCCTGAGAGTAGCACAATAACTACTATTGCCCTGGGAGTAGCACACCAACTAGTGCTAGTACCTAGACACCAACTAGTGCAAATACCCTGGGTGTAGCACACCAACTAGGTTAGTAGCCGGAGACAATTATTATTATTATTATTATTATTATTATTATTTATTTCCCGCCCTTTTCCCAAAACTGGGACTCAGAGCATTTTACAAGATTAAGAACAGTACTATTAAAAAAGAAAAAAGTGAAGACACAAACTACTGCTAGTATCCTGGGAGTAGCACATCAACTAGTGCTAGTACCTTGGACAACTAGTGCAAGGACACCAATTAATATTAGTACCACCTCACTTTATTTTGGAAAGAAAGAGGAAAGCACGTGGGAATATACAGGAAGCTGTCTTATACTGAATCACATCACTGGTCCAACTAGCCCATATTGTCAACTCTGAATGGTAGTGGCACTCCAAGGTTTCATGTAGAATTATCTTCATAGCCCTGCCTGGAGATCTCTGATATGCTGTGGTGGTATCCGATTCAAATACCAACAAGGCCCAAACTTACTAGGTTCTTATCAGATGAGATATGTTCAGGATGGTAACATAAAATGTACATACACACTGAATAAAGATTACCTGCAATGTGCCTCAATACCAAGAAGAAAAGAAATAATTAAGGAGAAAGCAGGGAGAACATTAAGAGAGAGCGAGAGAGAGAGAGCACAGTAGATAATTCCTAGCAGGCATATTCTAGACTAGAGAGCATTCTTCCATTCCTTGGTCAGGGTTGGTATGTGTGTATGTGGTTTTTTCCCCATAGCCTAAGTAGTTTATCACATGGGGACAATTTGAAGTATAAACGGTGATTAGCCTGTCGAAATTGCACATTCACAATTAACATTTTCACATGACATCGTGTTCAAAGCACGATTATCTCAAGAATATCCTGTGATAATCACGCAATTGTGCTAATAATGTTTTTCACATGATGTCACTATGAAAAGTGATGCCATTATCCTGTGAATAACCAGGCAATAAACAGCAACAAATCATTCATGAGATTTTTTGTGAATGATTTTTTTCTGTTTATTGCCTAGTTAGTCCCTGGTTATTCCTGGGATAATGGCTCTTGTGTGTGAAAATGTCAATCACATTTTAATCATGTTTTAATCTCGATTGCACGATTTTAATGGGTCAATCACTGTTTAAACATTATTTAAACGTGTGATAAACCCCTAAGAAGAGACAAGAATTGCTGGAGAAACAATGATACATCATAGGCTGCTAACAGTTCCATTGAATTACCCCTGAAATATTGTGGGAAGGGAGGAGTACTAAAATAACCAGTTTAGCAACAAGCAGGAATGACCACAAACATGATTTGCAAAATGTGGTCTCAAGTGATAGTTTGGGGACAATTTTTGGCCAATACTAACCACAGTTTGTGCAGTTCAGACAACTCATCTAAGTATTAATACATCAATCTTGGAACAGGGACAGAATCTAGAGAGGTAAAAAGGGAGAGAAGGAAGTGTGTGAGTTTACATGTTTGCATTTTTCCCTACCTTGTTCACATGAGACAGCAATTCAATTAAATTCTGAAACAAATGTGATATATTGGTTAAAAAGAAGTTCTCTATTTATGGCTTCCAAGGAAATATTGGGTGGGATTTATAGTTTTCCAGCCTAGTACTTATTGGCTATATGCATAAGGCTTGAGTAGGAACTGGGCTTATACTGTTATCCTTCCCATCTGTATTTTGAGCATTAATCTAATTTACAGTTTTTGAACCTTTGATTTTTATCTGCCTAAATAGATTGGCAATACTTTTGGTCTTGTATTGGGCCTGTACTGTTATCCCTTCCATTTGCACTTTTGGAGATGTTGAAGACTTTATCTTATATATACTTTGCATGTTAAACATCTCCCTACAATTTGTTTATTGGGTGGAATTTATAGTTTTCCAGCCTAGTACTTATTGGCTATATGCATAAGGCTTGAGTAGGAACTGGGCTTATATTGTTATCCTTCTCATTTGCATTTTGAGCATTAATCTAATTTACAGTTTGTGAACCTTTGATTTTTATCTGCCTAAATAGATTGGCAATACTTTTGGTCCTGCGTTGGGCTTGTATTGTCATCCCTCCCATTTGTATTTTTGGAGTTGCGCATTTGAGTATTGTTTTAATTTTCATTCGGTTTCTGCATACAGAACCTTGGATTTTTATTTGCCTAAACAGTTTGGCAACACTTTTAACTCATCTTTTATTTATCCCCCCCTTTTTTTTCTATTTTGTTCCTAATAAAATTGAGTTTTTTTTTTTGATCCATTTTACTTTTCCCTAGATTTTTTTGCCTTTGATAGTTTTCCAAGGAAATATTACAAATTATTGCACACAAGAAATGCCAGCTTTTATAGGTACATTCACTGGAATGCACAGTATGTTTACGTACCATACTTTTAATTTACTTTACCTTTATGAATACTCAATTCTATTCAAAATCTAGCATTATTCAGGAGCCAATCAAGGTAGACTTTTAAGCCCTCCTCTGATTAAGCAAATTAGCCAGATATCAAGCACCAGTCAGGAAAGTCAATGACCCTTGAAAGCAGGCTTAAACTTTCATTGGGCCACTTATTACAGACCACTTGCTATGGATGCAAACAATGTCAGGTGTACCCCTTTTAACAGAAGAAAATCCATATATATATATATATTTATATATATATGAGAAAGAAAGAGCACTTGGTCTTTACAAGATGCTTTGATGCATGGTCAATTATTCTCAAGAGAGATCTCCAAGCTGGCCTTGATTATGAGAAGAGTTGTACTTATTAGCATTCTATAATTAAAGTAATTTGAAATAAATGTAAGTCATTGCAGCTACATTCTCAAGTAGTAAAACTGGAAAGTATGTTATAGTCAAATATTGTAGATATCTTGGTAGGGGGCCAAGAGGTATTGTTTTAAATTTAAAAGATTAGAACAACAGTTTATATGGTAGAACTCAGAAGCAGCAATCACTTTAATTTTGTTTACATTTTTGATTATTTTCAAAAGCACCACTCTTTCAGGTGGGCTTTTGTGTTCTGCCTCCCCATTTATCTATTTTCACCTCAGTGAAAAACAGCCAAACAGCCAAAAGGTTATTTTTAAAAATATTTGAGGAAAAAGTGTAGAGCTCATCAAGTCTCTTGACTCTTTTAAGTAAAGGAGTTGGATGATCCTTGAGCTTCTCAGACTAATTTAAGGAAAGTTGTTCAACCCAACAATGACAATTCTCAACCCAACTTTTTGTAAGGTCTTCTTCCCCACATTCTTGTAAGGCCTAAAATTGGTATGAATTCCTTAATATATCATAAAGATATTATTAAGAATATTACAAAGGAACTCCAGCTACTTTTGGAGCACCATTTGGAAAGACAAACTCAGGAACTGTAGATCTCTAACATTTGACAGCTTCCTACATAACTCCTTGCTGATTTGAGAACCTTGAACACTTCTCTCTAAGCCATTCTTTGAGTAAAATTTAACACTGAAAAGAACGCATGTTCCTAGCAATTGATGTGATTCTTGTCACAATGGAATTTCTTCAGAAATAAATGCTTCAACAAACCAAGCATATTAAGCCTTTATCACAGAATAAAGCACACTAAATGCAAGATAGACAGTTGAGGACAGGCACATGCTATGAGAAACAGAAGTCTTACTACACATGGAAGCACATCATTTAAATATTTGCTAGATCATCCAGTTTGTCCCGGAGTGTGCCCTACTTAGAAAATAAACACTATTAATTTTTAGTCCCATCTGTTTAGAACTATGACAAAAGGCTATTTCTTTTGTACATTTTGAGACAGTTTTAAACTTTCAGCCTAGCTCTAGATGCAGATGAGATAGTGGGAGACAATTCAACTATGTGATCCTATAGAGTTCCCCCCCATTGCTCTCATACACACTGAAATCAGTAACAAAAAAAAAGTTAAAACAAAACACACTGCAACCTATTTTTTTAAAAAAAAAAGTTAAGAAAGTGATTCACTTACAATTTTCCACCAAAACAGTTTTCTCCAATATTAAATTTGATTATACAGCTGGATTTTCCCCACTGATACGACAGTTGATATTCTGCCATGATTCAAAGGGACTGATGAATACTGTTACAATTCTTCCTCAGAAAAGCTCATTCCTCAGTAAAGCTATTTCTTCTAGAAATTTAACAATATAGTACCAACTTTAATAATCTTTTCCATTCCACTAATTTATTTGGAACAGAATTTAGAGGGTGACAGCTCTTTTAATTTCCTGAATAGCTCCAGATCCCTTAAAAAACACACCCCTCCCCCAACATTGGCTGTCTTACAATTTGCTGGTAAGAAGGTTAATTTTAGTGTTAAGTTTCATATTTTAGTTGAAATAACAACATTTTCATATTAAGAACATTTGGGTTCTTAATAACTCTCAGGCAAATGCCATATGGGCCTGGTTACCTATCACTGTAATTGGCCAATTACCGTATATATTTGTGTACAAGTCGACCTTGTGTATAAGTCAAGGAGAGGTTTTAGGGCCAAAATTTTGAGTTTTGATATGACCCGTTGATGAGTTGAAGGTACAACTTAGGGGCATGTAACAAAGGATGTAAATTACAAAGCCCCCCTCCCCACGCATCCCTTGCAAAATCAGCCTGCTTTTCCTCCAGTCTCTTGCAAAATCTGCTAGCTTTTTATCCGTTCTCTGGGAAGGCAGGAACACTTAACACACACTTCTTGGCTGAGCAGCAGCTGCCAAAGTAAGGAGAATGGGGTGGGGGTGGGTGGCACTTCTTTCTGAGCAGTATTGCCATATTGACCGTATATAAGTCGACCCAGGATTCTAGGGTCAGTTTTTTGACACAAAATTTTCGAGTTATAGATGAGTATATACCAGGGGTAGGCAACCTTTTAGAGCCAGGGGCCAGGTTGCTGTCCCTCAGACAATTGGGGGGGCGAAGCACCAAAAATAAATAAATAAATAAATAAATAATTTTTTTAAAAAATAAAATAAAAAAATATGCATGCACACTCTCTCAGCCCCAGAAAAGCCATGGCAAAACCCCCGTGGAGATTTTGCCAAGAAAACCCCGAGAACAAGTAATAACAACAATAATATCATCAAGGCGGGCGGCGGCGGCGGCAGCGGCAGGACCGGCCTGGGGCCAGTCCAAAGGCCTCAGGGGGCTGCATTCGGCCCCCGGGCCTTAGGTTGCCTACCCCTGGTATATACAGTACTTTAAATATAAATATCTTTATTGCCATATTGTCTACTTTCTGTTTAGTACAGCTACACAACAAGTTCCTACAGAAATATCTAAATCAATAAAATGAAATAATAGGTAAGAATATTCAAATGAACCTTTCACTGTGATCTACACAAAATGAATGCACAAATTCTCACATGAAATGCCCTTCTGGAATTCTTCTCTATTCTCTATCCAGTCTCAACAATTCCTTTTAAGATTGGGGTTGTCAAACTGTCACACAAACCTTTTCAAAAATGTATGTGTGTGTGCGTATTTACTGTAAGAGAATGTGTCACTGATGGCTGTCATTTTTTGATTTGAGGCTCAGAAAATTTAAAAGAAGAAAAGAGCGCAAATATATCCTAAGAAAGGGCAACAGGTAGAAAGGATATGGAACAGTTATATCTCTGGAAGTGCTGGTGAGATTCCAAAAGTTGTTCAAAAAGTAACTTTTCTGAACTCTACCAGGAGAGTAAAAATGAAGGCACAGCAGGCACTACAAAACGGACTAGTTTGTTTGCCACTGATGAATTTTTAAAAAATTATTTTAGAGACCTGACAGAACACAGTGGACCCTTGTTATCCACTGAGGTTTGGTTCTAGATTCCCTGTGGATAACAAAATCTGTGGATACTCAAGTCCCATTAAAAACAATGACATAGTAAAATGGCGCCCCTTATATAAAATGGGAAAATCAAGGTTTGGGTTTTGGAATTTATATATTTTTAAAATATTTTCAAACCATGGATGCTTGAATCCATGGATAAGATATCCATGGATACCGTATTTGAGGAGCTATATAATGCTACCAAGCTTCCTAGACCTTACTTTTTCCCTTCACAGTACAGATTTCCAGGATTCAACATTAACATTCTGTGCCACTCTGGGCATGTCTACATGCTTTCTATGCCACTCTGGGCATGTCTACATCAGCCAAATGAAGTGCCCCCCCCCCCCCATCTTCACAGCAAACTGTCTTCACAGCATAGGGCTAGAGCCCTGATTCAAGCATAGGCTGTCTTCATTATATAAGGCCAGTTGTGCGCTAACCCCCATCTTAAATTGGTTTTTTTAAATGTGCCTTTTGCTCTAGATTTTGCAGGGAAATCCAAAGCACTCCGTAGTGATGCTGAGCGGCTGTCTACACAAGCATCCCTACTGTGTCACCTGCCACCATCACAGGTACAGGTACCTCACTCTGGGGTCACAATGAGACACCCAACCATGTGATTGACATTGGGTGCCTTGTTTCTAACCACAGAGGGAGCAACTCACACCAACAGTGGCAGCAGCAGGTGACATAGCAGGGATGGCATCACTATGGAGTGCGGAAGTAACAGGGAGTATCTGGGGCAGCTCTGGGACCTGAATACTCTGAGAGCAGCCCAGAGTATTCTGCCCAGTATAGAAGAGGGCGGCCTTTGAGCATATGGGAGAGGGGAGAGCTCAGATTAAACTAGTGAAAACAACCAAGATCAATGGCTTCGAAGCTGCCATCAGATCTCAGAACTCAAGCAGATGTAGGACAAATCTACTCTGGACTTCCCCATCTTTTTTTAAATTTGATTTGGCAGCAGCCCTAAGGAAACTTTCATGCCTTTCCCTACACCATTTCCTCAAAATTATATCAAGTTACAAAGCAGGAAAAAGGCATATACTTACATTATACCTCCTTTCCCTCTCTACTCCTGTTAGGAGTTGCTGGGTAGGAAAAAGCCATATGCTTATATTATATCATTTCTGCTCCACGAGTTTTTAATCACAGTTTTGGGGAGAATTTAATCAGTAGAAATTTGCTGGGGAGCAGGCAATGAAATTCACAGAAAGAACTGGAGACATGCCTCAAGATGTCCAAAAGTTGACTGTTTTATTAGCAAACCAGACTGACCCATTTGGGCTGGTGTATACTCTTAAAACCTTCTTTGTTAGCAGAGGCTGTTTTGAATCAAAGTTTAGAAATTTCAGGATGAAGAACTCTCAAACCATCATTCAGTAAATGGTTTGAAAGTTTTCAGTCCAGAGGTTTCTGGATACTGATTCTAAGTAGCCTCTAACAAAGGCCTTAAGAGTATAGCTGAAACATTGGGGTTTTTGTTCAACCTCCCCCCCCCAAAAAAAAACCCTTAATAAAACTAGCATCTTTTGAGCATCTTGGAGCATTCCAATTTCTTTGAGGAGAATGCATACCATGGAAATGTTCACCTTCCACCCCACATTTGACCAATTGATCATTAGCCAAGACCTGATCAAAATCCCTCTCCTCCCAAGACCACTACTTTTACCTAACAAAAAATTATTGGAAGATATAAGAACAAATTTTCCAATGTCTTCAAGCACACAGGATAAGCAATATAATTTTTTTCCATTGCCACTTCCTGTTGCAATGATAAAGGTGAGAGATGAAGTGATTATTTCCTCTCCTTTCCTCAGGTGGATAGTCAGCTCTTTTCTTTATACCCAATGCATGATATTCAGCAAGGAGGGGTCAGCAAGGGAGTCTGCAACTTTCTCAGTAGACCTTTGTATCCTCCCACTCTTTTGGGAGGTCTTCTGTCTTTTGAGACTCAATCATGTATCTACTTAAGGATCAAAGAATATGAGACAGACCATAAAATCACTGCTTGTCATGATATGGAGAAATGGGTCAGACATCTTGTAAACCTGAAATACATGACAACACTGTAGATGTAGGGTTTTTCCCCTTAATTATTCAAAAGAAAGGTTCAACCAAAGGACTAGATAAGTACAAAATGTGCAAACAAAATCAAATTCCAGGCACCTGGTACAACAAGTGGGCTAGAACTCCTTCATGTTTGTTTTTGAAGCAATCCTGTGCTCAATAGCCTGAATTTTGCATGCACAAAATAAGCCTTAACAAATTACTCTTGCTGGGGGTCAAGGTCAGAGTTCAAGCCTTTCTGAGTCAAGGGCCTTCCATTAAAACCCAGAGAAGCATGCAGTGTAGGAGTGTTCTCTTCATGCTCACTCCCAATTTGGCTTCTATTTCTTCATGCTTGGCTGAAACTTGACTTGGGACACTACCTTGTAGGAGTGGCCAGCTTAAAGCACCAGCTAGTTAATCCTTCAAACAGCACAGCTACCACTTTCATGCCATCCAGAGCAAAGATTAACATGCCTTGACGCTCTTTTTGAAGTTCAGATAAAACCAGTCACCCCCAAAAGCCTGTAATTGCGTGAGAGACACGAAGAGAAATAAATACTGGGAACCTTGTAGATTTATGGTTTCAGAAAAATACTAAGTGATTATTTAACAAGGATTATAGAAAGTATTAGATCAATAGAGATAGTATATCTCTTACAGCCAGAGCAACTGACAATGGGCGTGAGAAAGGCAGGCTGAGAATTGGGCCTCTTTCTTCATTTAACATTTAACATTTAAAATCAGCTGCAACTTGACTCATTTCCCCACTCCCCCCCCCCCCAAGAATGAACTATCCAAACATTATGTCCCAACATTATGAGGGACCTCAAATCCAGTCAAACCAGAGACATGGGGTGGAAAATTTTCCATGGAAAAGTTTTCAAAACTACTCTGTGAAAAAAGTGCCCACACTATGTGCATATGTATATATGCATGTATGTGCACACCCATGTGCACATATGTACATGAATACATGCACACACACACACATTTAATCATACTGGGCTGTTGTACAACAATCAATATGTTAGTGAAGTAAAATGTACAGCTAGTTGTATTGAACCAGATTTTTCTCAAAATGAAATGGAACTGGTGAGTAATGCAGAGAATGAGTGAGTGAAGCTCAAGGTACTATTGTACAGTTATATCTCAGCAAAAGAAAGTTAAGCGGTTGATATATCAGGTACACTCTCTTTAGGTATGTGTCCTAAAAATAATTTTCTTTCAGCTGTAGGCATTTCTGTCAAATATAATGGAAGTATATGTTATTCTCTTTATATTATTTAAATATGCCAATAAAGTAATTGCCACATAAAATTTGTGAATAGGTTTGAATATAACTTTTGTGCTAAATCACATAACATTATTCAGACCATTGGAAATTTTATTTTTACTCCCTCCACAAAAAACTTCCTAGCTCTACTTTTTCTGGAAAACCCACAACTTTTGTAAATTTGTTATTTTGAGCTTTCCTCCATGATGCGTGTTAATGTGCCCCAAACTAAGAAGAGGAAAGAAAGCATCAATACAGTCAGTCCTCCTTATCCACGGATTTTTTTATCAATGGATTCAAGCATCCAGAGCTTGAAAATTTTCCAAAAAAGTATAAGTTCCAAACAATAAACCTTGATTTTTCATTTTATATAAGAGATGGCATTTTTTTGTGCCATTATATTTAATGGGACACAAAAGGCACCCACGGATTTTGTTATCCATAGGGGGTCATGGAACCAAACCCCAGTGGATAACAAAGGCCCACTGTATAAGAGAATATGGCTGAAACTGTTTGTACAGATGGATGTATACCCCCATCTAACACAGAGGGAAAAGAGATACTCTATTGATCAATTAAAATACAAGCTATCAGAAACCTAAGCAGGCAGTCTGATTTTGACACCATTGGACAGTTGCTTTTGGGGAGATAGATATGACAGCCTTTTGAAAGAAAGATGGTTGCTACTGGTATATACTTTTGGCTGTGGTTAAACATGTTTAGCTCTGGTACAACAGATTTTACAGGGTTTTGCATTCTGTTACAAACTTCCAAACACTGTATTATCAGAGGAGGCAGTAGGAGTAGGGAAATAAACAGAGTCTGGCAACTTTGGAAGGGGGAACTGAGGGACAATTATTTGCTTTTGGAACCATTTAGAGGGAAAACAAAATGTCCTCCAAATGGGAAAAAAACCCTGAAAGAGAAGTGGCAGGAAGATCTCTTCTGGTATGAAAAAAAAAAATCCTTTTTGAGGGCTAATGTTAATCAATGCAGGGGGCCCTGGCACCTATGTATAAAGTGAATCACTTCTGCAAGAATGGCAGAAAAAATTGCCAGAAAAAGAGTGATCTGCTGATCCAAAACTTCATTCAACCCTCTTTTTCTAGCCTAAAATTCATTCTATGTGATTGTTCAAGATTATAAACTTTGGACAAAGAGATGGATGTATTATCTACCTATACAAACTTATTTGCTCAAAGTTCATAGCTTAATTATACTCCTGGGACTAACCTGGTGGACTTTAACCTACGGAATTTGAGTCTGATGCTCTATGGCTCTGCAAGTTGCTATCAGCTAGCCAGTTTAAGATCCCATGAATGAATAGATTCCTCAAGCAAAATGAGCCAACTGTGGTTTCAGTGAGTCAGCTCCCTGAGTGTTATTATTTTTCACCCACTCGAGTCCTCTTTCTCTTGAAAACGTACAATGCAATTTAAAATTGTTTGCACTGCAGGATGCTGTCCTAACTGAAAGGGCAAAGCCCCATACACAATTGTGCCACTTCCAAATGGGCCTTAGAGAACTGGATGCTGTGTTTTGTGTGTGTGACTGTGGCTGTTGTGCACTGAGAGGAAACACTGTGCTAACAGTCCATGGAAATAATCAGCAATATGTCTCACTGCATCCTGTTTAATAAACTTAGTTCTTGAATAGATACAGCATTACAATAAAGCAGAAGTTGTTCAGCTGGAAAGAAAATAAGCAGAGGGGATTAATAAATCAACATAAAACAGCCACAGCAGGGGGGTGAATCCTAACAGCTGCACTGGAGTCAGCTGAGAACTTGCCACATCAGCACTAATTGAACTCCCCCTCAATCCTAGTTAAATAGCAGTTCCTTAAAGGAAGAGAGAGGGGGAAAAGCTTTAAAAAAGATAAGGATTTGAAGGACATCATTCCTCCTGTGCCTTCAAGTTGCTTCTTGACTTAAGTAACCTTATGAATTTCACAAGATTTTCTTAGGCAAAGAATACTCAAAGGTGGTTTGCCAGAGCCTTCCTCTGAAATGAAGCCTCCAGGACCAGCTATTCCTTCTAGTAGTGTACTAATATGGATATGTTCCTGGAAGCGAAACAGAGAATTTTTTAAAACAAACAAACAAACAAACAAACAAAAACACAACAGTGGCTTCTACACATTCAGGGGAGATACATAAGTATAAACATTTCTAATTTAAATAGTGTAAAGAAAGCATCAGCTTTAAGCATAAAGAACATTCTCAGGATATAGAAATAAAGTTGGAATTCATCTAAACAATAGTTTTATACTCTTATACATTATATTACAGGCTTCCTTTTTCTACCTCTTACTGTACTCTATACAACAAGCAGATGCTACAGTTTAGTAACATGCCTATAAAAGTATAAACTGTCACTTAAGACCAATCCCAAACAAGGAACTGCTACTGTAGGTTAGCTCCCATAAAGCGTTATATATTATACATGGCTATTAATGAGGCAAACCTCAAGGCAAGCAGCCAAATTTTGTTAACAGTAAGAAGCTGCAGGACATCATAAATTTGCAAGTTGATATAAATTACAAGAGAAAGCTTTTAGATGAATATATTACACTTATTAAATAATAATTTCTTCAAAGTCTACCTCATGGGCACTCATTTTCATATATTGTTTAGAAAACATCACAGACTATGTAATCCTCAGGTCTGTATTAGTTCATCACAAGGGTTTTACTTTATACATCAGTATACAAAGGAATATTTTAATACCTTTGAGACTAACTAAAAGAAAAATGTTTGTAGCATAAGTTTTCATAGGCTGAGATACATGGAATAAAACATCTGTGGACAGACATTTATACCAATGGCTGAGTAATGTGTTCCTGTGCATGAATTGTAACAGAAATGCAAAACATGTAGGTGAGGTAGTGTTCAGTTTCAACTGGTTTATGGTTGTAAAAAGTAGTTAGGGAACAATGGTAGAGGATAGTTTCATCATAAAGCCATGAGGAGTAGATAAACATGAACAGTAAAGGATGTTCTTGGTGTATGATATGGTGTATGATATGGGCTAAGGATTGGAAGAGAGATGTAACAAAGTGGGCATAAGAGATTACTAGTGGTTAAGATGTCAACAACTGTTATAATAGTAGTAGTGTAGTGTAGAATGTGAAAGACTGACTGACACATGGGGAGAAGAAACAAAGATGAACCCCAAATTTTAGAAAGCAAAGTGAAAACTGCACTCAAAGCAACTGGGAAAACAAATAATCAGGAACAGATGACATCCCAATAGAATGGCTACAATCCAGAGACAGAATCAAGCTCAGTTCTAACTAAAATCTGCCAACAAATATGGAAAAGAAAGCAATGACCCACAGACTGGAAGTGGTAAATATATATTCCCATTCATAAAAAGGAGACACAAAAGACTGCAGTAATTACAGAACCATAGCACAGATTTCCCATGCAAGCAAGGCTATGCTCAAAATTCTGCAGCTAAGGGCCTTTACAGACTGCCAGAAATAGTGCACATTAAATTGAGACACTGCCCTGACTCAGTGCTAGGGAATCATGGGAACTGTAATTTATTGTGGCACCAGAGCTCTCTGACAGAGAAGGCTCAATGTCCCAGAAAAAAATACAATTCCCATGACTCCCTAGCACTGAGCCAGGGCAGTGCCTCAATTTAATGTGCACTATTTCTGGCAGTCTGCAAAGGCCCTAAGACTCCTACCATATAAGGACCATAAAATCCCAGAGGTGCCAGCTGGATTCAAGTAAGGAAGAAGCACTAGGGGTTATACTGCAAACATACAATTAATAATGTCCCACACCAGGGAATTCCAGAAGAAAACCTGCATATGTTTTATCGACCACAGCAAAACTTTTAAATACATACATACCTCGCAGAGAGCATTCTCGGCCATCGCCCCTAAATTATGGAATGGCCTGTCGGACGAGATCCGTCTTATCACAACAGTTACTGCCTTTAAGAAAGCAGTTAAGACGGATCTCTTCCGGCAGGCCTTCCCGGAATAACCCTCCTCAGAGGACGAACACTATCTCTCCTTCCCTCAAACCTCCCGCTGCTGTTTAGTTGTTTGGTTGTATTGCTGCATTTTATTGTTATATTATGTGTTTTAATATATTCTTAGTTTAATCTTGTTTTAAGGGGTGGGTGGGATATGGGAGGTGGGATTGGGATATTGGATTGTTTTAATTGTACTATTTTAACTGTTGTAAGCCGCCCCGATTGCGTTGCAGAGGGGCGGGTTAGAAATAAAACCTATTATTATTATTATTATTATTAAATGCATAAATCATGAAAAGCTATGGCTAGCATGTGCTTAAAGGAATGGGAGTGCCACAACATCTGATTGTCCTGATGCATAATCTGTATTCAGGATTGAGGCTGCTGTTAGAACAGAATATGGAGAAACAGAATAATTTCCAATCAGCAAAGGGGTCAGGCAAGGCTGCATATTTTCACTCTATGTATTTAACCTGCATGCAAAAGGTATTGTATGCAGAGCAGGCTTAGCCTCATAGGCAGGAGGAGTGAAGATAGGAGGAAGGAACATCAATAGCCTAAGATATGCAGACAACACAATACTACCAGCAGAAACAAACAAAGAGCTGGAACAATTGCTAAAGAAGGTCAAGGAAGAAAGTGTCAAGGTTGGATTAATGCTGAACAATTTTTAAAAACCCCCAAATAATGCCCATGGAAGAGCTACAAGTATTTGCCCTCGACAATGAGAAAATTGAAATAGTTAAAGAGTTCCTGTATCTTGATTCAAATACTGATCATAATGATCATAATGAAGACTGCAGTCAAGAAATCAGAAGATTAGGACTGGAAAGGGCAGCTATGAATGAAGCTATGAAAGAAATGGACAGGATCATAACTTCGTCTGTCTAAACCTGTAATTCTGAACACTAAGGTGAGAACAGTCCAGGCCACTGTATTCCTCATCACAATGTATGGATGTGAGAGCTAGACACTGAAAAAAGCCAATAGAAATAAAATAAACTCATTTGAGATATGGTGCTGAAGAAGAGTGCTGAAGAGATCGTAGATGGCCAAGAAGACAAACAAATGGGTCCTAAAAGAGATCAAGCCTGAACTCTCTCTGGAAACCAGGAGGCTATTGTACTTTGGCCACATCATGAGGAAAAATGAATCATTAGAAAAGGCAATGATGCCTAGGAAAGGTGGAAAACAGTAGAAAGAGAGGAAGACCACATGGCAGATGGTTAGATTTGAT
The DNA here is from genome assembly GCA_026167975.1 of Phrynosoma blainvillii. Taxonomy (NCBI): domain Eukaryota; kingdom Metazoa; phylum Chordata; class Lepidosauria; order Squamata; family Phrynosomatidae; genus Phrynosoma; species Phrynosoma blainvillii. Next base: position 351,361,236 of record JANUYF010000002.1, on the reverse strand, counting down.
TAGGGAGGACACAGGCCTGGGTCTGCAGTACCAAAGCAGGGAGATTGAGGACAGGGAGAAAAACAGTAGGAGTGCATGGTTTCAACTCTTCATCTAACTGATGTTAGCTAAGGTAAAGGAAAAAGAAAAACCGAGGAAGAACAGATACATTACTCAGCATGTTTTGTTCATTTGTTAAAACATCAGTTCACAGTTTGAGGAGACATAGAGACACAATCCGTTTGTAAAATAAGGGCAAAAAATGGAGGGAAGAGTTGTTGATTATCAGACCAATCTCATATTCAGTCATGAACTTCACTGAGTTTAATGAGATTTACTCCCAGGAAAGTGGGTAAAGGGTTGCAGCACACCTCAAGTACACATGCTCCAGAAACTCAAACCATCATATGATATGTAATTTAATCTAATGTTTGTCTTAAGTTTTTTAAAAGGTATTTTAATGAGAATGCATGCTAATTCCTACAGCAAGGATGTAAAATGTCTGTAGAAAATTCTGCATCTTGAGTTTGCAGTGTTCTCTATTGTTTATTCCACAGTATAATTGTACAGCATAAAGTGCTTTGTATCAAAACTTACTGAAATGAGATGGTGTGGTATGCAGTAGCATCCCAATCCTGCACATCTGTTTGGGAATTATCTCAACAAGCTTTCAGCATAATATAACATTTAAGGGTACATTTTACCTACACCTTTGCTATTGAATTAAGAGACAATGTTTCAATAGAGTTGTGGTTTGCTTAAATAGGTCTTAAAGGTGGGATACAGATCAAAGGCATAAAGATAATAGAGCCTGTTCCATGTGCATCTTTGTCTCAGGTCAAAACAATGGGCTGTCATATCGTCTTCTAGTCTAAGAAATGCCGTGCAATACCACTGAGTAAAACCAGGTGATGCATGAAAGAAGAATTGAAGGCTTATTAGACTAATAAGCTCTGCAACAGTGCTACTTTTCCACAAAAGCAGCCATGTTAATCAAACCTGGGTCCTAATGAATCTTCCTGTGACCTCACTCTTCATTGTAACAAGTTGCTTTTAATCCTATTACATTAACATCAAAGGGAATAAGATTCACTGGTAGAGTTAAATGAAGCAACAATGAAGGATTTATAAAAGTAAGGCCAATACCCACGTCAGCCCTTCTGTCTTAATTAAGCTTATGTTTTGCTGAACACTTTTTGGCAAGATTTAAAGTTTAGTGACCCAAGTCAGAGCTAGCATATTGTAAGACAAAATTCTTTTTCATCTTCTTATTTCTTTCTTTTACTGCAATATCAGGAACTGAAGGGATGTTACACTGTAAAAGGCTTTCCTCTCTATTACACTGTTTCAAAATTGTTAGGCCTTCAACCATGGTCATACAAGTTGGGTCTCTTCTTATTTAACACTAGTCTCTGGGAACTGCCACTGTCAATGGGAGCAGCTTTTTAGAACATGGGATTAATGAAGCTTTCCTGACATGCGAGAAACTTCCTCTACTCCATCTTCTGCTTGTCATGCAGTCATTAAAAACACAGGACATTTTGTCTAATAAAACAAAATAAAATCCATGCAATGGAGTTATCTGATTGCATTAATATAACAGTAGTTTTCTGTGTTCAAGGGGTTATCTGCATGGGCCATATAAAATGTCCTCCTGGGTCATATGTTTGCCTATGCACCTGACTGTGCCACCTGATGTTGCTGCCATGTGTGCATTGCTCATTCTCATTTCAGAGCAAGATGCCCAGTCACATGATTGACACTGGACATCTTGTTTTGACCTCAAAGAGAGCAATGCACGCAGTCAACAACAGTCGGGTGCATATGCAAACAACTGCCCACACAGACCTGGCCCAAGTTAACTCCAGCTTATGACAATCCTATCATGGGGTTTTCTTGACAAGATTTATTCAGAAGGTTTGTTGTTGCCTTCTTTCATAAGCTAAGAGAGTGTGAGTTGTCCAAGGCCACTTCGTAGGTTAGCATGGCTGAATGAGGATGTAAACTCTTTTAGAGCAACATTCAAACCAGAACACCACATTGGCTTTCACATGAATATAGTAAACAATGCAGTAAAGCTTGTCTTGGGGAAGAATGGGATTCAAATTTAGATAATCCTTCTTTGACTATGTGTGCCTGCGTATACCAGGCAAAGTAAACAGCTGCCTCCGGAATCACTTACTGAGCATGTGTGAAGAGAGAAACAGAAAAAAAAAAAGGGGGGGGGGTAAAGCAGATACACCCGATCACCAGCTATCCTGGCACACCTGGAAGAAGCATAAATCTGTATGTTTTGCAACCAAAAATGCAAATCAAGGAAAGCAGAGGCAATTTAAAAAAGAAAGAAAGAAAAATATTCCCAGAATACATTTTAGAAGAAGCTTCCAAGTGGTCTCTAGAAGATTCAGAATATTTTTGTTTACTTATACAAGGGTTACTTAGCCCATTTCACATGTGCATAATGTTAGTTTTGAATAACAAGTTTGCTAAAACTTTTCGAATTGCTTTTCTTTTTTTGTGATGTAGGAACCTATCCATATTCTTTATTTGTACCTCTGGTACCAAAGTTTCTGTTAAAGACACAAGAAATACATGCATATTGTTAATTGAGGTATACCTGTACCACTGTCCACCACATGAGAATCACATATCTACTACAGAGACATTGGCAAAGATACTGCTTAAAAAGACTCCATCTTCTCCCCAAGGGCTCACTTCAATAACCAGAGCAATAAATGCTAACTGCAGCGTGAAATCTAATGTCTCTTTCCACAAGCTGTTCTATTCCTTTGGAGTTGGTCAACTTTTTTTACAATATTTCTGGTTCTGCAACTGAAGCATGTGCTTGTCCTTGACATCTGCCAGGGGAATGGCTGTTGATCATTCTGAATCCCCAAGCCAAGTGGAGAAATGGCCACAGCTAAATATCTGGAATGTGAAACTCTGTTTGGTTTTTCTTTCCTGGGAATTGACTTTAACTTACTGTCTTCTGCACAAATTAACAGCTTCCAGAGCAAGCATATGTCAACATTCCACAAGTGTGGCTGTATGTTTATATAAATGGTTAAGCCAGGTTTTCTCTCCAGCAACTACATATGTACAATTCTTGCTCATATATGGAACATTGCAAATTATAATTGTGCAAGTGTTTACTGTGTGTTTGATCAGCTAAAAAACCCTCCCCCTCATGATTTCAAGAAAGGACAAAACCACTGTAGTTACCACCTTTTCTTTTCTTTTCTTTTCTTTTTCTTTTTTGTTTTGGATTGCCAGCTGTCCAAGTAAGAAACCCTGACAAGAAGTAAAGAAGGTTTCCTAGTACAAGAATTATATATTCTTATAGTGTTGAGATGTACAAGACCACACCTCTGTAAAAGGCCGGACTCACCAGAAGTGATTGTAAACTTGTATGACTGTTTTTAACAGTTCAACAATGCAATCCTCTCTCTGGTCAAGGCATTAGCTCCACTGAATTCAATGGGGATTGCTCCCAGGAATGTGTGCATAGGTTTGCAAGCCTAAATAAGCTTTTCTGCTGATTCCTGGTTATAGTGAGAAACTTCATGTAATCTTTTTAACACTCATCTGTTCTAAAAGATTCTGAGTATAATTAATTGAGTGCAAACTCTATTACACATCTACTTGTCAGCAAAATGCTGTGATTCACCTTTCTGAGGGTGAAGTAGGGATGGACAGAATATGTGAAAAACATGTTTCTCAAGTGATAAGAATCCCTCATGAGTAGAATCCTGGGTTGACAAGAATATTCATAGTTTAGGACTTATTCTATGCTGAATTCAAATGTGGCTGTTTGGTGTAGAAAACAGCATTTTTCTGAGCAGGAAACAGCATTCTCTGAGCAGAAAAGAATATTTCTATTCAGAGTAAGAACACTGAAATATTATTTTCTCCACAAAAAATGCTGTTACCTGTTCAGAAAATGCTGTTTTCTGTGCAAAAAAATGTGTACAATTTGTGCAGAATAAGTCTCTTTTTGTTTCTGCATAGAATGCACTGTTTTCTGCACAAAAATACCACAAACAGATTTTGTGCAGAATAATACCTGAACTGTGAAGTCTTTGAAAACAGAAGTTTTTGAAAATATTCTTACAGCAGGAAGAAAATTGCTAAAAATTTATCATTGCTACCTTTGAGAAAAAAATTAGTAAAGAATTACATTCCCATCATGAAGTTCTCTGGGCAAACATAGACTTATATAACCTTTGAACAAATTAGTCCACTTAGGGAAAATTAGGAATATAACAACCAAATTCTATAAACAGGTTATCATATAAGGATGCAGTAGAGGGAATGAAAATTAGCTGGGTTATTGTTGTCCAGATAACAGGCCCCACCAAAGGCTCCTCCCTTTCTCAAATTATGACCTGGTAACAGCTATGACAACTGATATAAAACATCAACCAGCCACCAAGGGAGCACAGTGGCAACAGGGCAGGAAGATTTGTTCATATTTGCATCATACCCCTGATTTTCACAATTGCTGTTATGGTGGGGAAAAGAACCAAGAGGTAGCTATCAAGATCTCCTCAAGGAAACAAAAGCTGAAAACAGCTAGAAAACCCATCACAGAAGGAACAGTGATCCCCCCCCCCGGCTCCTATGGAGAAAAGGAAGAGCTACCCTCAACAACAGTGAGGATACACTAGAACTAAAGCAGAGCCACTATACATAGGGTGCATCTACACTATAGAAATAATGCACTTTGACACCACTTTAACTGCCATGGCTCCATCCTAGAGAATCCTGGGATTTGTAGTATACTTATACTGCCATACTTTAGAAGAGAAGGGCTAAAAACCTTGTAAAACACCCAATATCATATATGGGGTTTCATATTTTTGTATCTAGAGCCAGGCATATTTTAAGAGGTCATGATGACCCTTGAAATGCCAGGAAGTGTCCTATGGTTAAGGAACATTGACCTGAAAACACGTGAAGGATCTAGGTAATACCAAACTAAAAGTTAAATGGGTTTGCTGATCGCTCCATCCTCCCCCAGGCTTTATGCACATCCTTTAGCACTGGCAGCTAAACTGACCCCCATTGCACTAATGAGAGTAAGACACTATCTACTACCCACCCCTTGCCATGTTCCTACCCAACTTTCCTATCCATCCATCTTGGGGTGTTCTAAATACAATCAATGTTTTTGTTAATATGAAGTTAAAGCCATCAGTCATTTCAGAATCCCAATGTCAATTCCGTGTAAAGCCCATCAGATCCTTATTACACTGCAAGATAGCACCAAGTACCCTTCAAGGCTAGGAAAACTGATATAGCCTCATGTAAGCACAGAGGGTCTACTTCACTGATTGTGTTGTTCTCAGACGCTGTCTGACCCACACTCCACTTTCCACGTATTCCTCTGTAGGACTGGTAAATAGCACCCTCTCTGCAACCTTAAGCTTTTGCTGTCCAATTTCCATACTTCTATTGCAGTTAGCCTTGTATACTGCCTTAGATTGAATTGTTACTGAGTTTGTGTGTTCTCTTACCTATTTATAAATAAAACCTTCTTTAATAATTAATTTTGAACTCCTCCCACAGTTAGTACTGGTATATACAGGTGAAAATTATCCTCAAGTTTACCAGCCTCTCACAGGCCCCCCCTGCTAAGCTAACTCCCCCCCCCTCCCGAATCCTATCACTGTTGGTGAAGACACCAGGTCCCCCACTTTTGGGGGTAACAAAACTACAAATCCTAGGATTCCATAGGATGGAGCTACAGCACTTGAGGTGGTGTCAAACTGCATTATTTCCATAGTGTAGATGCAGACATATATACAAACACACAATTAATATCTGCTGACTGAGCACTGTGGAGCAGTATCTCCTCAGAAACATTCATTCAATCTTGGTATATTCATTAAGAGGTTAGAGAAGAACTTGTCCAGCTGAGTTATACAACTTCCAGATTAGAGAGAAATGTCTGCCATCTCTCTTGCTTTTATTCTCAGTGCCCTCTTGCCCATTTTTCTGCTTCAATAAGGATAACCAAAGAAGTGTCAGATAAATGTATATATGAGGGAACCTTTTTTTTTTTTTTTAATGACAGGTCCCAAAATCCCCCATCAGATACAATTTATGCTGGCTGGTAAATATTGCAAGTTCTAGCCCCCCCCCCCCAAGTTACTTTTCTAAGCTCTATGTATCACTGATCTGTCTATACTGCATATACCCTTGGTTTATGATTATTTTTAGATGAGATAGGCTATAGTTAAAGTTCATGCTTTGTTTTGTTACATTTTTGGCTTAGGTTTTAATCTGATTAATAAACACAAATATATTGCCCATCCTACACTGCTGCCCTCAGGCCTTACTCCACAGAAAGACATGATTGTTCATCATGACAGCCATTCACTAAACAAGTATTCGGTTCCTTATTATATTAAACAGGGACACAAAATATTAACATTACAAAAGCCAAACATCTGTGTTTATTGCCTGCTCTGGATCCAAAAGCACGTAGACCCAAATTCTTTCTAACATGTAGCAACTTAGATCAAGTTCCTACTCCTCTGCTGAAGATGGAAGAGAAGATAGTGGTGACAAGAAGCTGTGAGAAAATAGCAGTGAGGAGGATGAGAAACACTGCTGTTGGCAATGGCAAAGGGAGAAGGAGGAAGATGGCTCTGAGCTATAGGGTAATGTGTCCTCAGAAATAAAGCTCTATGGTGGAATGGGTTTGGACAACCACCTGTGCCATGGTACAGGCAACAATCCAAACCGCCCATCCTGGAAAGCCCTATTTCCAAGCCGGTCACGATGGCTAGCATCACCCAATCCGGTAACTCATAGTGTTACCCTCCCCCCACTGATCTCCTCCCATACTATGCCATACTGAATCCTAAGTAATGTTTTTGTACTAATGTTACTAAAGTAAATAAATAAATAAATAAATCCTGTATATCACTAAATGTAATGGTAATAGTTGTGACATAAATGACTAGCAAAATTAAATTAGACATTTAAATTACTATGTCATATGCACAACCTAAATGTATTTACATGTACATAGTTTCTTGTAGGTAAAGTGAAAAATGTGATAACATGTGATGTTTTTAAAGAAACTTCAAAAAATAATAATTTAAAGAAGATTCAAAATTTTTAAAAGTTATTTTAAAAAATCCTTCAGCTTCTCCTTTCTCCTCTCACTGAACTTCACCCCTACTCACCCCATCTCATCAACATTTTATATGGATGCAGATAAATACCACAGTCCATTTCTGCCCAAGGCAGATGTTTGGGGAGCAAGTAGTGTCACCCAGTGAGGTCTGCACACACCCCTGTACCCTCTAGTGATACTCCTGTTTCCAAGCATCCTGTCCTCTGAAGCCCAAGATTCAAGGAATATGCAGCTCAGAGCTAGCTCTCTCCTTCTCCCTTTACCATCATTGCTCCTACTGACTCCTATGAATGCCAGAAAGTGTCAAACCACTTGCACAATAGATCATTACACAAGATCCTGGCCTAAGAATGTGCAAACATTTTGACAGACTCCTTATCATCAACTGTTCATGGTCCATGATAACACCTTAACAATTATGTTACAATAGGAGATGTCATTTCGATGGCATCCACTAATGAAGTTCTTTTATCAACAGGGCTGGAGCTGTCAATGAACCTCCCTTCATTTATATAACTCGAAAGTACTTCAAGGGCCACTAAAGCTCAGCTGACAAAAAGGTTAAGCATACCATATGCAAAGCATCCTATGCAAGTGCTAAGCCCTTTTCAAATTTCAAAAAGTGTGAATATGGTGGGAGATTGTGGAAGCACAACTTGGAAATGTTATTTTGGACTATAATTCTAAGAGGGAGGGAGCTTCAGGAGATGTAGTCCTAAAATATAACTCTTAAGAGCTCTGGAAAGATCATGTGATCTGGGCCCTGGTTTTATTACTAGAATTACAGTTGTAATATTCTGCACATTTCAGTAGGTTAAACTAGTGCTCTATTGGCATATTCTTATAGCATTCATATCTCTATTCCCAACCCCTTTTTTTCACTACATGGAACACTTGATTATGTGTCTTTTCTTCTCTAGGCTGCGACTGCAAAATCTGCAACTCTCCAACTCACAATACAGAAGATGTGCTGAGGCTTCAATCACTGCTTGCTCTTCCCTTCTTCCTTGGGCTACATAAAACAAGGGTGGATGTTTTTGTCTAGTGCTTGGCAGTCATAATACATGTGCTGCACTCAGATTTTAGATTGTATGGGTCTGTTCCAAACTAATCAAGATCAGTTCCCTTGTTTACCCATACAACCCTCTTTCAATGTTCTCATTTTATCATTCTTGAGGCTTTTCTCAATGTTAACATCCTGCACTAAAAACTGCCCTCCAAAAGAACTTTGATCAGCACTGAATATTTTTTAAACATGCTTTCATCCAGTTCATGTTTTAAAAAACCTTAGGACAGCATGGAAAACATCCACAGGAACACTTCCCTACTCTCACTCCCAGTACTCAACAAGGAGATGACTAAATTACACAACACACAATGATCCTATCTTTCAGATGGGGGGGGGGGAGGGTGACTGAGAGCAAAAAACAGCAGTAAAGGGTAATTTATCTCCTCCTCTGGCTACAATTCCCTTGTTCTAAATTAGCCCCTGTCAGGCTTTCTCCAATGGAAGGATCTAATGTGCAGCTAAAACCTTGAAAGTGGAAAAGCCATGGGAAAGGCTGTGTTGTTTGAATCATGTAAATCAGGGGTTGGCAACTTTTTTGCCAACGGGCCGGGGGAGGGGGGGGAATGGCATTGGGGGCCGGTGCGCTTGCGCTCTTGCACACCCACGTGCTCCCCCCCCATGCGCGTGCGCGTATGCTCACAGCTCCCTCAGCAGCGGAGGGCCTCCGAGAGGCCCAGCGCCGCTGCGGGGCTCCTCCGGGGAGCCATTTTGGATTCCAAAATGGAGTCCCGGAGGAGCCCCATGGCCACAAAAGGCTGCGGCGCCAGCAGTCGCAGGACTGGGCAAGGGCCAATCCTAAGGCCTCCGTGGGCTGCATCCGGCCCACGGGCCGTAGGTTGCCGACCCCTGATGTAAATGGAGACAAGACAAATTTAAGCAGCCTCCACCCAAACTGCTTTTTTATTCATAATCAGCCTCTCCTAAACAGCATTTTGAATTACAAGACTTTCTCTCTGTAGAACATCTAATTTGTCATTCCCTTCTGCTTTGATCAATTTTTTTTGTTACTTGATATCAAGTCAACATTTGACTTGTGGTGACCATATGGATGACAGACATCCAAGAGACCTAGTCACCAGCTGCCCTGCTTACGTCTTATAAACACAGATCAATGGCTTTCTTTATTGTATCAGTCCATCTCTAGCATGGTTTTCCTCTCTCCTACCAGTAATATATTGAAGTCTTTTACTCCAAGTCTCAAGTCAAGTCTCATGTCTGGAAACCAACTTTAACATGCACAAAAGGATATGGTGGTGGTGTGTGAGGAGGCTGGAGTTTCAATGACTAGAAAATCAAAAAGATGTGCACAAAGTTCTCAAAGGAAAACAGCAAACGTGTTGCAGTGGAAAAGGTCAATCAACTCAAGTCTATATTACTGTTTCCTACTGCCTTCCACTTTCCCAAGTGTTATATTTTTTTCCAGTGGGTCACATAATCTCATGATATGTCCAAAGTGTGACAGTATCAGTTTAGTGATTTTCACTTCTAGCGAAAATTCAGGCCTGATTCACTCTAAGATACATTAATTTATCTTTTTTTTTGACAGTGGAACACACTCCCTTGGAGTGTGGTGGGGTCTCCTTCTTTGGAGGTCTTTAGACAGAGGCTGGATGCCTATCTGTCGTTGATGCTTTGATTTCGAGTTCCTGCATGGCAGGGGTTAGACTGGATGGTCCTTGTGGTCTCTTCCAATTCCATGATTTTATGATTCTATCAAATACTTGCATTTGCATGCTTTCAAACTGCTAGGATGGCAGAAGCTGGGACTAGTGACAGGAGCTCACCCCATCATGCAGCACCCAGGCCTGGAACTGCCAACCTGCCAATCTTGCAATCAACTTTCAAACTGCAGTGACTTAACCACTTGAGTCACTGCATCTTTTTGACAGTTCATGATATCCATAGACCTCTCCTCCAGCACCACATAAGTCGATTTTCTTCCTGTCAGCTTTCTTCACATAGTGTTCCTCAAAATGTCCCTGCATTCGGATGAGGTTGATTTTAGAATGCTTTAAGTTGTGAGCTTGTGCTTTTATTACAAAGCAAATGCAGAAAACAATAAATGACTGTGTTAGGATAACTCCTAATGGATAGAGATGGTCATGATAAAGTGAAAAGCTCTAAATCTCATTAACTATTTCCACAATAAGACCCTACTGCTTCTTTTGCCAAACTGGTAATAAGGTAATTTTTGGTGTCATAAATATATTCTACAAACAGTATTGGTATCTCAATAAAGGCTCATAAAATTAATATTATTTCATTTTTGCTACTTTCTGGACATAAACCAGGGGTGAGCAAAGTGTGGCCTCTGGATGTTGTTGGACAGCATATTCCATCACTGGATAAGGCTGATGGGAGTTGAAATTCAGGTACATCCTGATGATCACACTTTGCCTACCATGGCATAAAGGAATATATTTCACCATTTTTGTTGAAATATGATCTGTTAAAAATGATTTCATCTTTCTTTTAATGATAATGTCGGATACTGAATTATATACTGTGGAAGACTAAAAACAGTAATAATTCATGACTGAGGAAGGCCTTTCTCACTACACAGTCATAGTGCTGATTCCCACTAAATGCATTGGTTCCATTCTATGGAATCTTGGGATATGTAGTCTGGTGAGGCACTAGAGCTGTCTTTTTCTCCCTAGAGCTAAATGTTGTTGTTGTTGTTGTTGTTGTTGTTGAGTGCCTTCAATTTTTTCAACTTATGGTGATTTCTTGCAAACTAGTTGAAAAAACCTTGGGATAGGGGGTTAGGTCACCAATATCCCACTGCTGAATTAGATTTTTCTGTTACCTTACTGCTGGGGATTGCATTTATCATGACATGAGTAAGTGTAACACTTTGCAGTGAGTTTATGAGTGTTCTTTGGAGAACTTCTGTGCCCAGATGTTGTTGATAAGCAGGTGCTTATCATCGTCCCAAATTGGTTAAGGTGAAATTTCAAGATGTGTGAGACTACAAACGTAAATAAGCTAAAATATTTTTAATAGTTTTTCCCAAGAGAAAGTCAGTTTGCACACAAACAAAATAAGATGAACACAAAATCACACATAGGGCTATTTTCTAATCATTAAATGTTATCAGATAGTCCATGATGTTATGGTGGGTTGAGAGACAACACCTAAATGCTATATCCTTTGGGTACAGATAGTTAGACAGATAAGAGTACAGTTTCAAACCTTGTTTTTATTTTTATTTTACATGTACAAGGTCATCTATGAGGGTTCCCTCACCATGCAAAGTTATCTATTGGAGTTTATACTGTCACCCCAATTAAACTTTCATGATCGGCATGTGAGCAGCCCTTTCTTTTCTGCAGGCTTAGTGCAAAGCCCTCCTGAAAATCCTTGCTTTGCTGTCACAAATGGAAGCATCTCAAAGATAACATCACCATTTTATTTGCAAAACTATTTCAAGAAGGGAGAAGAGGCGAAGAAATAACCCAAAGCCTTCCCTGACTGGTTCTGTTTTAAAGTGCCTCAGTGAGTGGAGTGCCAAGACAAACATGGTCCACAGCAGCAAGCAGTGGGGAGATCTTATTACAGCAGCTGAGCACATCCAGAGACGTTGCTGCCCCTGGAGGGGCGAAGGGAAGGAGAGGGAGATAGAGCAGAACCATAGCCCTGTGTACTCTCTCATACAATTTCATTCTTGGATGTACTTTAACAACAACAACAAAAGCCCTGGTTTTGGCAGCCTCTTGTTCCTAACATGGAAGGAGTAGGGGTTGTGTGAGTAAAGACTGGAAAGTGGAATCTGCTCCTTTCTCCCAATCAAGACACTAAATATTTCAATTTCTAAATGTGGCAAAGATCTAAAAGATAGCAAGATCAAGGGCTTGAGAAAAGTTGTAAGGAAAGTTTCCCAAAATAAAGGATATACTTAGAAATCAAAAAGAGACAACCCCGCTACCCTGCAATAATGCTAGGAAATACTTTGTCAGCTGCTGAAGATTTAGGCTTCCTAATGAGCTAGAAAACAAGAATATTTCATTCATGAAGTTTCTACTTTGGTCACCGCTGCTTGGGTTGGTCCATATTGTGAGCTTAATCACACACAAGAGCAGCTATAGTTAAGTCATGGGAATGAAGAAACATGGAAATCAACTTGGCTCACACACAAATACAGACATGATGATATGGCATGAAAGTAGAAAGGCTACATGACAAGGGCAGAAGTTACTATCAACTATAAAGCTCCATTTGTAAACTGAGTAAGTGATTTGTTGGATTTGTATTTTGATATGGAAATACAAATTTCTCCAATTTCTCACTTCTGAGACTCCCAACAGAATGGAATGCATTTCACCTGGGAAACGTGTACACTTCCAAGGGCATTTTGGAAGGGAAAATATCCACAAAACCATGTGTACATTCAAAAATGCACACAATGAAACCGCCATATTTATGGAAGATGTGCTCAGACTTTAATGGGTGCAAAAATGCATAAAAATTAAGTTGCTAGGAAACAATTGAGGAAATGGCATACAAAAATGTGTACATTCTGGAAAAAATGGTTAAAAAAATTCAATTTTTTTCACCTGAGGGGGAAAAAAGAGAGAGACCCTCGAACCCAATACAGAAATAATTGTAACGGGAATGGCTGAAAATTGAGAAATTCAGTAAGAATGAGACTGGCAGATTAGCACATCCCTTAGCAGGTAGATGCACAGCTGAGGTCAAGCATGGTTCTTTTCAATTAGGAGTAATGATGAAAACTGCTTTTTCTGCTACAGAACAGCATTTCCCCCAAATGGTAGGTAGTATTACATTTACAAGTACACAGCTACTTAGCTGCTGTTTCAGTCAGCTCCCTTGTAGTGTTCTGTCTTACTGAAGTCTATGGATTTAGCAAACACTGCAATTTTCATTGTCCATGTATGGCAGTATAAGTATACTCCCTGGAGGCAAGTATGGGATTTTGCCACTGATGGCTTAGTGCCTAAGATGTACCTTGAAAGGCCCCAGCATCAGCTGTCGAGAGGAACAGCAGGGCTCCAGTAGGCTTCTGTAGCTGTCTGGCCTGAGACTTCTCATTCCCACTGCTATTAACTGGGATTCTCTGCATATGTCATCATGAGCCTCCCCATACATAATTAAGACCAAGCAAAACTAAACCAACTGGCACAACCCAGGTAGATGAACAGTAATGAAGTAGGATAGCATACACTCAAGGCAAGTTCTATAGGTCTCAAAGGAGCTTTCAGTAACAGTATAAAAAGGAAGGAGGCAGAAGTAGGAAATATAGCTGGCACATCATATCCACAGATTCAACCAGCCACATCTGGAATATATTCAAAAAACATGAATTAAAAAAACTTGATTTTACCATTTTATATAAGAGACACTTTCTATGCCATTATATTTAATGGCACTTGAGCACCCATGGATTTTGGTATCCACAGGGGATCCTGGAATCAAATCCCAGTGTATACCAAGGGCCTACTATACACATAATCAAAGGGATGTTGACAGGGTGACTTGGAGGTCTCTCATTCATAGGGCTGCCAAAAGTGGAAATCAACTTGACAGTATTAAAAACAACAAATGTATTCTCCATTCATCCACCTTAGGGATTGTAGGAATTGTCCAAACATCTGGATTGCACCAGGCAGGGGAAGACTTAATACAGAGAATGGTATCGTATTCTGGCCTCAAAGTGGTACAGGTATTGCAGTGTAGGAACAGGTCCCATATTACTGCTACCTAGTGTTTTTTACTTTTCTCATCAAAGTCATCTTTTAATTGTAGCAGGTCAAGTATTGCATTCCTTTGCTGACTACCTCTGTGTGCAATGGCATTGTGCCCACAAGTTAATTATGGCCTTGTGGGTCTGCTCATTAGGGGAGGACTAGTAACTGACATGTACACGAATGGGAGGTTTCACATTTCAGTGTGATGAAAGAAGGTGATTTTTTTGGATCTGGGCCAGATATACATATGCAGTTGTATTAACCAGACAAAAAGATTGTTTTGCAAGATCTCTTTCCACTGTAGTTTTTTTAAAAGTCTGTTGATTTCAACAGAGTCACCAGACCACACTCTCACTGGCTGAGCAGATGATTTGGAAGCATATGGTGCTCTATTCAATCCACAGCATCTCCAGTGACAAGATTTCAAGTTACATGGTTAAGAAATCTTTGGCCTTAGAGGCTGGAGGGTTGCCTGAGATATACTTGCTATCTTCAGCCAAAGCTAAATATTTATATTTATATTATATGATATTAATGTTCACAAGCTGCTTTTCAAGACAAAGCAGGACCATTAACATAAAAAAAAAACCTAACAAAAAATTGATGTTAAAACAATGCCATTATAACAGAGCAGAACAATTGACAAAGGCAAAGTTCCAGCCAAGCCACAAGCTTTAAGAATACTGATTGGGAGGATCTGGCATTGCAGACATTAATAGGTTTCCAAAAAATGAAGCTGTAAGGCAGTACCTAATCCTGATACATATCACACTATAACTTTGTATTGTATTTAACACTGACTTGCATACCATGGTGTTCTAAATTTATAGTAATTTTTTATGCACTGGTCTATGACTAAATAAAGAGACAGTTTGATGTAGTGGTCTGAATATTGGACTAGGACTCTAGGGGACCAGGTTTCAAATCCTCCCTCAGTTACAGAAGCCTGCTAGGTTGTCTTGGACAAATCATACTCTCTGAGCCTCAGAGAAAGGCAATAGCATACTCACTCTGAATAAATATTGACAAGAAAACCCTAGGATAGGGTCACCATAAGTTGGAGCTGACTTGAAGGCATATAGTAACAACAAAAGCAATGACTGAAATAAACTTTACTATCCATTCAAACTAGGTTTTTTTTCTTGTTTTCATAATCTTTGTCCCCTTGCCAGTCCAAATGCAAACATCAGCAATGTGCTATACAGAACAACAAGGGATTTGCTAAGACTTTGTCCTAACGCTTATGCTTAATTCAGAGACTATGTGAACAAAATGGAGGGTGCCTTTGGGAATGCATAAAGTGCATATCTGACGCCCTTGAGCAACCAGATCCTACACCTTTGGGATAGAGTGCAGAAATTCTAGTCAAGCTCTGTGACTCTCTAGGCAAGCTTCAGCTCAAGGGCCTCTCACTGTACAGATTAAGCACTGCAATACACAGATGTCACAGGTCCCTGCCAAAAAGGCTTACACTGTCAACTTAGCTTTGTCGAAGAACACAATTGTTAAGACTATATGGAAGCATCTAATAGGGTCTATAGAATATTGAGTTCTCTTAGTATCCTGTTCAGTTTCTAGGAAACGGATATAGGCAGAAGCCATAATGTTTGTGCAAAATGCACGGGATGTTATTAGTGCTTGAGATGTGTACACACAGCTGCCTGTAGACAAAGTAAAAGGACATCAGGCCAAGTTTCTTTTGAAAAAATCTGGACCGCACAACCAACATTCAGCACTGTGATTTAACACCTGTCCTTTTCTCTCCCAGCCAAATTAAAGAGTTAGCTGGAAGAATCCCTTAGTTGAATGTAATAGAGCAAAATGGAAAGTACAGTCCATTGTAGGAACCACTGCAATTATAAATACAACATGAGCAGATTCATGTAAACTGTCTAGGTAAAAATTTATCAGATTTTACACATTTATAAGATACATTTTGAATATTTAACATGCTTCACATACCTTATCTAAGCAATATTTACAAACTTCCTATCAGCTTTCTTCACTGTCCAGCTTTCAAAACCATATACAGAAACTGGAAAAACAATGGCATGGACTATGTATCTTGAAACTTCAGGATCTCATCTAGTTCCTTCATAGCTGCCCTTCCACATTCTAGTTATCTTCTGATTTCTTGACTGCAGTCTCCCTTCTCATTAATGACTGAGCCAAGGTATGGAAAATCTTAAACTACTGTATTTCAGTGACGGTACCTAATTTTATGTAAGACATACTTTAGGAAGGGATGTAAAGTGGCAGGCAAAGTTTCCATTACCCCACAGAATAGACTATCAGTAAAGTCTCTGACACCACCTACCTCTCCTTGTGTATACTTTGTTGGCCATTGGAGAGTCCTAGCCAGTCCAATTACCAGTCCCTGTAGAGCTGGCAATGTTACTTGTAAAGGGTAATTAGCTATAGGAATTCCCAAAAGTAGCTGATTACCAATGTAGGTAATTTCAGAGGAAAATAAAATAGTCATTTTTAGTTACTTTTAAAAAGAGAAAGAATCTGAATGCTACAACCAGCTGGGCTGTGGCACAAACCACAGTCTCCTACCATTCCCTTTACTGGTATCTCAGCTTCTACAATGGTGTACCAGGGAGCAATCTAAGGCAGCACTTAAACCATGTGATGACCCTCCTTCACCATTGAATGAGGCCATACTACTACAACTATAAAAGTAATTAAAGCTTAGTATTACAGTGCAAATGAGTGAAATAATCCCTTCTAAGAAAATTCAACAACCCAGAAATCTCATGTATATAGGAGTTGTTAAAGAAAATAAACAACCCAGGCAAATGTGTGTCACATTATAATGACAACTTGAAACAGAGAGTTAAAAATCTGAGGGCATACATATGTTTCACAGTTCCATGAAAAGAGGGTCTTTCTAGACAATCCTGCTGTTCATTACAGCTGGATGCCTATGCTGTAAATAAAATTATAACAGTTCTATATGCATACATTAATGTTGAGAATTTCCATTCCTGATTCCTAGTTTTTCCTCTTCTAGGAGAACACTGTGTTTGTTTTTGAACACCACACATTTGATACTGAATTTTATTTTCCCCATGAACAGATTAATTGTGATATACAGTATGTCTTCATGAACCAGATCTCACTCTATTAGATGTACTATCTTAATCAACAAACTACACACAAACACACCAGTTCAGATAAGGACTAAGAGCAAATAGCTAGGAAATACAGAAATTTCCATCTATGATTATTCTATATAAAGTTTTAAGATAAGCAAACTGACCATGTTAGGTTACTGTATATGCAATTACCATCATCCCAGCTTTGCTATGTTAACTGATAGTAAACTCTTATCTTAATTGAAACCTTAATACAGTCATCTTCACAGGTTCTCACTGACCACTGTATGTTTTATACTGGACTCTCCCTTTGAAATTCCATCAAGCTTTTTTTAGGGGGAGCAGAAGAGGTCACTTTGTTAAACAACTGGAGTCAGAAATTGTTGCCTTTCTGTTGGAAATCAGCCAAGACCATTTCACATAACACAATGATAGCATCATGAATCTACTTTAACTGCCATAGCAATTCTGAGATTTGCAGTTGAGGGCACGGTATTTAGAGTTCTTAGCCAGAGAGTTGAGTGCCTTATTAGAAACTCCAAGGGTTCCATAGGGTGCTACTATGACAGTTAAAGTGAAATTACAATAATATACCATAGTTGTGTTGCATGAAAAGGTACCAACATATCCCAAACTACCATCTACTTGTCCCTCCTTTATGGAAGAACATAAAGGAGGAGAGTACAAAAAGAAAGGAATATAAAGCACAGAGGAAGACATTTTGGTACAGAAAAGAAGTGAGAGGGACATCCTTTTCTTCCTCTTTTTGTCTATCCCATCCTTGTAACATTTTTTGAAGAAATAGCCATGTTATTCAAGAATATCAGTATGAAAACAGATCTTGCAGCACCTTTGAGACTGAGTGAAAGAAGTTATCACAAGAGCTTTCACAGATTTGATCTACTTCCTTAGATTCCACCTCAATATTAGGAAGAACTTCCTGACAGTAAGAGAGCTGTCCAACACACTCCCTCGGAGTGTGGTGGAGACTCCTTTGGAGGTTTTAAACAGAGGCTGGATGGCATTCTGTCAGGGGTGCTTTGATTGTCTATTTCTGCATGGCAGGGGGTTTAATTGGATGGTCCTTGGTGTCTCTTCCAATTCTATGATTCCTCAGATGAGGGGTTTTTTTGTTTTTTTATTCAGGAGATGGCATCATTTCTTGGGAACATTTACATTGTAAAGTCAATCAGCTGAACACATTTTCTCAGTAATTCCTCACAATTAAGAATTAAGAAGATAAAGAATATCTTCCCTTCCACATTCAAGCATTTATTCTTCATCATAATAAGATGGCAGTCCCATTTCTGAAGGAAAATATTATTCTGTTTTAAAGAAAAGCAGCTGGTCTGAGTTTATGAAACTTGAATTATCTTTCCTTGGAACCTGATCATCAGAAGGCTGGAAACATTTCACTGAACAGTTCTGATCCAATTTCCTCCAGCATGTTTCCCGATTGTGACTTCAATAATAAAAATTGAGCATGTGGTCACAATTTGGCCTTAATTCCCATTAGCTGAGGTGAATACTGAAACCAGGACTTCAGCTGACAAATCAAGGCAGAACGTGCAAATGCCTGTGATGGCAGAAAGTAGTTATTGTTTTTTTAACAGACAGCCCCGAGTCACCTTCTCCACTCTGGTATTTACACATCTCAAAAAGAAAATCTAATGCAAATCAAATCAGATAAAAAGAGGTTTGAATTGTTCTGTGCTAAAAAATCTTTAATCTACATATATGTTTCCCCAGAGTTTTTACAATTTGAATATCATCCATGAGAGACTATGATCCACCAGATTTACCCACCTAAACATTCTTGCCACAGAATATTAGCTGAAAATGTTGTTTACTTACCTTGAAATCCTATTTCCACTCACTTTGGGAGTAAATCCAACTGAACTCAATGGGTCTTTCTTCTGCATAACAGAAGATGTTGAGGTTTTTGTTTGCTTTTTTAAAATTTACAACAGTGATATGTTTTAGTTATATTAGACAATGGAAATATACCATTGAGAGCCAATGCAAGCAATACAGTATTGTATACCATTGAGAGCCAATGCAAGCAATACAGTATTGTATACCAGATGTTGCCTGGGCACTTTTATGAGGTACAGTCACATAATGTTTACATTAAAAAAAAAAGGGGGGGGACCATTTTCCTGCAAGCAAAGAATACAATGGAAGGAAAAGTCACTGAACAGTTTCCAAGCTTCTTTGAAGACAAGAATACAGAAACAGTTGCATATCTTGAGGCTGAGATTTCACTAGTTGTGGGAATGGTATGCCACAGCAAATAATACATGATCACCCTCTGACTTGAGACATGTAGGTAGGATCCTCAAACAGTGGGCAGTGTCTCAGTGCAGACAATCAATATGCTGAGATCCTAGTAACTGGCCTGGAATAGAGCCAGACCATATAATGATTCTAGGACTTAAATATATAATTAAAGAGTGAGTACAGATATTTATTTTGAGTCTGGTGAAAGTGGTTTGAATGAATATTCTGTGTACTGACAACAAATACCTAGGATCATCGCTTTCTCAATGTCCTTTAATGTCCATACGCCTCCAGTCCCGCCACCACTCTACAGGCAGACAATGTAAAAAATTCAATGTAGCCATAATATACTGGGCTATTTCCAGTCCATGTCACCTGCCCTGAGCCTTGACTTCAGTAAGGCTTTTGACAAGATCCCCCATGATATTCTTGCAAAGAAGATAATAATAATAATAATAATAATAATAATAATAATAATAATAATAAGTGGGCTAGACAATAATAATAAAAGGTGGGCTAGACAATACAACTGTTAGGTGGATTAGTAATTGGTAGACTGACCGAACCCAAAGGATGCTCAGCAATGGCTCCTCTTCATCCTGGAGAAAAGCGACCAGTGGAGTGCCACTCTCCTGGGTCTTTATCAATGACTTGGATGAAATATTAGCGGGCATGCTGACCAAATTTGCACATGACGCCAAATTAGGAGGAATAGCTAATACTCCAGAAGAAAGGATGAAAATTCAAAATGACCCTTAATAGATTAGAAAGCTGGGTCAAATCTAACAAAAGGAATTTCAACATGGAGAAATGCAAGGTACTGCAATTAGGGCAAAAATAAATAAATAAAATGAAATGTATAGATAGAAGATGGGAGACACCTGACTTAACAAGACTATGTGTGAAAGGAATCTAGGAGTCCTAGTAGACTACCAGCTGAACATGAGTCAATAGTGTGATGAGGCAGCTAAAAAGGCCAATGCGATTTTAGGCTGCATCAATAGAAGTATAGTATCTAGATCAAGGGAAGTAATAGTGCCACTTTGGTCAGGCCCCACCTGGAATACTGTGTCCAGTTCTGGCCACCACAATTCAAAAAGGATGTTGAAAAACTGGAGCGTGTCCAGAGGAGGGTGACTAAAATGGTGAAGGGTCTGGAAACCATACCCTATGAGGAACGACTGAGGGAACTGGGTATGTTTAGCCTGAAGAAGAGACAGTTAAGAGGTGATAGCCCTGTTTAAATATTTGAAGGGATGTCATATTGAGGAGGGAGCTAGCTTGTTTTCTGCTGCTCCAGAACAGGGCCCAGAACAACAGATGCAAGCTACAGGAAAACATAAGGAGGAACTTCCTGACAGTGAGAGCTGTTTGACAGTGGAACACACACCGTTGGAGTGTGGTGGAGTCTCCTTCTTTAAAGGTATTCAAACAGAGGCTGGATGGCCATCTGTCAGGGATGCTTTGATTTTGAATTCCTACTTGGCAGGGGGTTGGACTGGATGGACCTTGTGGTCTCTTCCAACTCTATGATTCTATGAAGACATTTTTATTTAGGCAGACTTTTTAAAAACTCAAGAAAACAAAACCAGTCATCATAACAAAATATTATCTAAACAATATCTCATCAGAATTTATTGAAAATATAAGGAACAGATTTGCACTATTAAGCATAATAGACCAAGAACCAGAAGTACTATTGCCTGAAGCCAGGGGCATAATAAAGATGGATGGAGACAGACACTCTCAATAGACAAAAGAAAAGGAAGAAACCATGTGTGACAGATAAAACTCTGCAAGTAATAAAGGAAAGAAGAGAAGCAAAACAAAAGGGAGGGAGGAACAAACTAAGAACTATAAATGCAACAGTACAATGGCTGTGAGAAAAGATAAAGAAAACTTCTACAATGACCAATGCAGAAAAATAGAAGAAAACAACAAAGAGGGAAGAAGAGAGACCTATTCCACAAGATCCAGGAAATCAAAGGAAAGTTTAAACCAGGGGTAGGCAACCTTTTCCCTTTAAGGGCTGAGGGACTTCAGCTCCCAGAATCCCAGGAGCTATTGGCCAACATGGGACTATTGGCCAACATGACTGAGGCTTCTGGGAGCTGAAGTCCCTCGGCCCTTAAAGGGGAAAGGTTGCCTACCCCTGGTTTAAATCAAGGACCTGGATGCTCTATGACAATAAAAATAACAAAATTCAAGACCAAAAAGGAATAAAAAGACATTGGATGCAATACACAGAAGAGTTATATAAAAGAGATGATAAAATGAATGACATGTGGAATGAAGAGCCATATGAATATGAACCCCAAATTCTAAAAAGGGAGGTAGAAAAGAACGGGAAATGGAGAAAAAGAAATCACCATGAACAGATGGTATTCCAATCGAACTGCTGCAATTCACATTGACAGTCAGCTATAGTACTTACTAACATATATCAATAGATATGGAAAACAAAATGATGCCCAAAAGATTGGAAACAATCAATATACATCTCCATCCACAAAAAGAAGCCACAAAAGACTGCAGCAACTATAGGACCATAGCACTAATTTCACATGCAAGCAAAATTATGCTCAAAATTCTGTAACATTGGGACAAGGCAGACTGGCAGCCTGGAGAGGCCTCTGGCTGCTCCAGCCCTAGTCAGCCCCTGTTTAGTATGGGACCACAGCAACTGGATGGCCTGCTCTGAAAGTGGGCCGCCACCGTGTTCTCAAACAGAACACTGGCAGGAGTGACTTTTCACCACTCCTTTTTGGGCTTGCTTTTCCCAGCCAGGCATGCTCTCAGTGCAGCTTCTGGGTGCTTTTTGGGTGTGCAGGCACTTTTTGCCCATCCGCTTTGGGTGATAGAGTCCAACCATACATGGAGGAGAAATCCCAGAGGTCCAAGTGGGGTTCAGGAAAAGAAGAGGCAATAGGGACCACACTGCAAACATGTGATGGCTAATGAAACTCATCAAGGAATTTCAAAAGAAAATCAGCATGACTATAGCAAACGCTTTGACTGAATAGA
Organism: Phrynosoma blainvillii; assembly: GCA_026167975.1. NCBI lineage: Eukaryota > Metazoa > Chordata > Lepidosauria > Squamata > Phrynosomatidae > Phrynosoma > Phrynosoma blainvillii. The sequence goes on along the minus strand of JANUYF010000002.1, from coordinate 351,338,928 downwards.
TCATGAAAGGCTATGGAACGCCCTTAAAGACATGGAAGTGCCAACACATCTGAAATTCCTGATGAAAAATATGTACCAAGGACAAGAGGCTACTGTCAGAACAGAATGAAAAAGAATGGTTCCTAATTGGCAAAAAGGTCAGACAAGGCTGCACCTTATCACTCTACCTGTTCAACTTATATACAGAACATATTGTAAGAAAAGCAGGTTTGGCCACAGAAGCAGGAGAAGTGAAAATAGGAGGGGGAGGATATCAATAATCTAAGATATGCAGATGACACCATAATACTACCAGAAAACCTCACAGACCTGGAACAACTACTAAGGAAGATTGGGGAAGAAAGTGCAAAGGCAGGCTTACTCTTGAACATAAAGAATATGACCATAGAGAATCTAGACAAATTCAACCTAGACAATGAAGAAATAGAACTAATAAAAGAGTTCTCATACCTGGGATCAAACATTGATAGAAATGGAGACTGCATTAAGGGCATCAGAAGAAGATTAAGAATAGCTATGAAAGAACTAGAAAAGATCCTAAAATGCAAAGATATACAACTGGGTACAAAAATTAGAATCATACAAGCCATTGTATTTCCTAGTACCAGTATGGGTGTGAAAGCTGGACAATTAAGAAAGAAGACAGGAAGAAAATCAATTCAGTTGCGATGTGGTGCTGGAGAAGAGTGCTGAGGATCTCGTGGACAGTGAAAAAGACAGACAAATGGGTCCTAGAGCAGATCAAGCCAGAAATCTCCCTGGAAGCGAAGATGACAAAACTGAGGCTGTTGTACTGCAGGCACATTATGAGAAGGCGTGACTTAATGGGGAAAAAAAACAATAATGTTTGGAAAGGTGAAGTAGAAAGAGAGGAAGGCTGCATGCTAGATGGATGGTCTCTGTTAAGGAGGCCACAGGTATAACTTTGCAGGAAGTAAGCAGAGCAGTGGAGGGTAGGGAATCTTGGAGATGTCTCATCCACAGGGTCACCATAGGTCCAGATTGACTCAAAGGGAGTTAACAACAACAACAAAAGTGGTTTTATATGATGTGTTTTAGTTAAGTTTCTAACTTGTGTATGTTTTTGTGTTAATTTTAGTACTATTTTATCTAGATGATTGTAATTGTTTTAAAGTTTTTATTGTAAAGTCTTTTACAATGTTTGTATCTTGCGAGCCACCTTGGGTCCCTTTCTAGGAGACAGAAGGATAAAAATGAAATAAATAAATAAAATAAGTAAAATGGGTTCACTTTATGGTCACCAGAAGTCAGAAACAACTTGAAGGTACACAACACACAAGCACACATCTAACAATCTTACTGTTTTAAGAAGAATCAGAATTAACTCTTACATACTCTGCCATCACTATTCAACTATTTTTGTTGTATAATTAGTACCAGCAATTAGTCCATTAGAAGAAACACTGAGACAGACACTTTTGATTTTCAGCAATAAGCAAAATAATCATATTCAAAGAGGAGGCCGATCTGTAGCAGCCATAGTTAGGAGAATATATATCTAAGGATAAACTGACTATGAAGTAGAAAAGTATATGCAGATGAATAGGTAGCTGTTATAATGCTCAGATTCTACCAAGCTACAGAACCTTTGTGTAATTAGTCAGCCAAAAGGGTGATATGTTCATTTTAATACCTTTTATAAGGTATACATGATCAGCCATGCAATATTACATTTCTGTGCCTCTAGCTGTAATGCAGTGCTTGCTTTTCAAATTTACTCCACACACATATCAGATATAGTATGGAAATCTGAATGAGGCACATGGAACTCAAAGCATTGAGAATACATGGATGGGGCATAAACAACAGTAAAAGGTTTTACAAGAGAAACAAGGCTACCCTCAGGAGAACCAACTTGAAGTTACCCGAGGTAAGTAGCAGAATACATTTTGTTGGAATGCCCCATTAAATATGATGTTGAGAGTGCTTATTCACTGAGAATATCATGGGCCCTAAAACGGCTTATTTTATAAAGCCTATATTTTATAAAAGCCTATTTCTTATGTCTAAATTTTAGAAGGCATTGTTCTGCTACCACAGGAATGCTGAAACTGAGCCTGTTTTTTTCTCCTTAAAATGTTTTATGCAAGAGCCAGACCAGAGCTCCCAAGATTATTCTTTATTGGCACAAGTGAATATATAGACTAATAAAAAGCATCTGAGATTGAGAAGAGGCAATGGAGGGGGAGTTTAATGTTTTGACTCCCAGGAGATGTTATGAACCAAGTAGTGACATTCCCCCCTTCTTCTATAATAATCAAAGAAACTTGTTGGTAGGCCAGGCATATGTTATATTATATCATGTCACATGCTAACACATACATAGGAACTTTCACAAATAAAGATGACTGGTTAATTTGATAGGCTCCATCAGGTTCTTAATTAAATTTAAGGATTTCTTGGTCTGAGCTCCATGGTTGCTAGATACAAGAAAAAGAGTTATCCTAAAGCTTCTAGGTCCATTTCTCATTTTTTTAATTTCTCGTTTAAACTTCTCTCTTGCCCCTCTGTCACATGGATCACAAGGGCTAGTATGAACATAAGAAGAAATAATTACAATTGGAGTTATTGGGTCACAATCTGGAGGCAGAGCCTTTTCTTAGAAGCCATGCTATGGCAAACCTTAAAAAATGCAGCCATGGCTTCTCCCCCATTCCAGTTGTGCACCTTCCATGTCTACCTGATGAAAAAAGTAAAATTCAGTCTGCCAGGTAGGCGAGTGGGCACAAAGAAGGAGCTGCATCTGGAGAGAAAATACCATTTCCATGGGGGAATTTAGCAACTTTATTTGCAATAAATCATATTATTATTGAAAAGCCCTTCTCCATTTTGCATAAAATTAGAGCCATTTATGTACCTGAGATGGAAGGGAATGAAAGACTGAAGCCATTTCTGACCTCAGACACACAATCTAAATCACATAAGCCCTATTTAATTCAACTGGACATTTCTGAGTAGAATGCTATTTATTCAAATATTTATATACAAAAGATCTCAGGGCAGCATACAATAAAATAAACTTAAATAATTTAATACAATTTACCATTTTAAAACAGTAAAATATGACAAACCAAAACAATACAAAATATATTAAATAATATGGTAATTTAATACAAATGATAACAGTTTAAAAACCATTCACATGTATGAATTGGATAAGATCATTATGCCACACCCCCTCAAGTCTTTAATTATTTGAATCTGGAATGTAGCCATGGGGATGAATAGAATTTTCCAAACATTGCTGAAGCCATGAAATGAGAAGACTAGAAAGGGGAGGGGCAGCTATGAAAGAAGCAGACAAGATTCTAAAGTGTAAAGATATACAACTGAGCACTAAAGTTAGATTGTTTTCCCCATCACCTTTTATGGATGCGAAAGCAGGGCAGTGAAGAAAGAGGAAAAGAACAAAACCAGCTCATTTGAGATGTGGTGCTGAAGAAGAGTGCTAGGGATACCATGGAGAGCCAAAAAAACCCAAATGGGTCCTTGAACAGATCAATCCTGAAATCTCTCTGGAAGGCAAGATGATCAAATTATCAAATTGAGGCTGTCAAACTTTGGCCACATTATGAGAAGGCATGACTCATTAGAAAAGGCAATAATACTAGGAAAGGTAGAGGGTCACAGAAAGAAAAGAAGACCACCAAGCCAGATGGATGGACTCAATCAAGGAAGTCATGGGCCTGAGTTTTCAGAATGTAAGCAGAGCAGTGAAGGACAGGGGGTCCTGGAGATAGCTCATCCACAGGGTCACCATGAGTCAGGGTCAATTTGAAGACAGTTAAAAACATTTCATGAAATAGCCCTGTAGATAGAAGTGGAATTAGTAGAACACAGTGACTCATCCTCCTATCCTGTAGAAATGGTCATTAAGATACCATGCTGTTGACAGATCCAGAAAGAGCAACATGGTAACAACCCCCCCCCCCCGCAAGTCTTTTATGTGGTCATCAGTCAGGGTAGCTAAAGTTGTTTCAGTATCACACCGTGGCCTGAAACCAGACTGAAACCTAAATTATGCCCCCCATAAGGTCACTGGATTATTTTTAATTTATTACATGTACTGTCATAATTATATTCCAGATGAAATAATTTATCTTTTCATGTTCGCATAATGTTTGAACAGCACATGCAAAATTTGAGGAAGGCTATATTATTTCATCTATGTGTTGCTGGTTATGTAAGTTTGTGTACCAAAAATCACCAAATAGGTCACATGTATTAAGAAGAATATATCAGATATAATATTGCTTTACCAAGCAACATGGAGGGAAGATTTCATACTACTGACTACTATTAGTTCAAAATGTCTATGGAATATTCATTGTATATATTGCTGCTTTCACAAACTATGCTCTAGCTCAGGGGTCGGCAACCTTTGTTGCCGGGGAGCCGGGGGGGGGGAATGTCATGGGGGGCTGGGCGGGTGGGCGCGCACTTGCCTCCATGCGTGCACGCATGCGCGCACAACGCAGGCACCATTTTGGAAAGCCCCCTAGGTCGGGGGGGGGGCTTCCCTGGGCCTTGGAAAGGCCCCCCCGCGGCTGCGGTGGCCGCTTTCCTGGGCCTTGGAAAGCCCCCCCCAGCCGCGAGTGGGGGGGTTTTCCAAGGCCCAGGGAAGCACCCGCTGCAGCCACAGCGGGCGAATTCGCCCGGCGCAGCTGCAGTGTGGCCTTCCCAAGTCCCAACGGCGGCTGCACAGCCGCCATGGGCCCTTCCAAAATGACGCCTGCCGCCATGCCCATGCACGCATGAGCATGGGGCGGCAGCGGCGGGACAGGCCACGGGTCAGTCCCAAGGCCTCCGCGGGCCGCACCCGGCCCACGGACCGTAGGTTGCTGAACCCTGCTCTAGCTGGTCATTAGCAACAATCTGTATCCATGTGTCTCTACCTCATTGAGAAAAGACAATTCAATTTTAGTTTCAGAGTTTGTAAGGGGACTTTTTGACTGAGAAGTTTTCCAACTTTTTCAGGACAAGTTATTTCTAAACATAATATATTTCCCCCACATTGACGTAAAAACCCAGCATCTACATCCAGCATCTTGACAGCAACACAAATAGCTAGAATTTGCCAAAGGCTTGAAATGAAGAATAAAATCCCAGTCTTAATGCTTTACATGTTCCTATGTTCCTGCTCATGTAAATACTCCCATCCACTCTGTTACAACTAAAGCCTTGGCTATTAAAAAAAGAGTAGTCTTTCTTACCCTTTTAGCAATCCTAGAAGTATTTCTAACTTATACTTCCTGTAAAGCATAAAATATGGAATTTCCACAGCAATGCTATTTTCTTTAGCAATTTAACACACTTGCCTGCATTTTGATACTGTAAAGATTAAATGGAACACTGATTCACAGTTAGTTCAATAAAGAAAATAGATTTGTATGCTCCTTTCCTTTAACAAACAGGAAGTTCCCATGTGTGGACACAAATCTTTTAACTGAAGCAGTTATTATTATGTGGATCATAGGGTTGGTCCACAATGCTATCTATGTACACATTTCTGCCTGTATTCATCTGCAAATGAAAATGCTCCACATATCTGTAGCAATTCCTGAACAAAAGAGATGGTCTTCTTCTCATAAGCCAAAACTGTGAGAACCCAAGCAGCATCCTGGTGCATGCTTCCCGATCACTGTCATTTGCAACAAGAGCAGCTCAACTAGCCCTGGTGCTTTGTTTTGTTGTTTGTATATCATGTCTCTGGAACACAAGCCCTTTCTCTTCTCTTCAATGACTTAGCTGTGCTACAATGGATCAGTACGCAAAGGGATCTTGTTGTGCCTTTGAGATTAACTGAGAGAAGGAAAGAAATTGGAATACCAGTATATTTACATATAAGTACATAATGAGATGATGATGATGATGATGATAATAATGGTTGGAATAACAGAATAATAACAATAATTATACATCTACAGCGCTTAATAAATAAAGCTAATAACAACAACAACAACAACAACAACAACAACAACAAAAATGTGGGGATGCAGACGGGCGGCCATGGACCACCCTGGGAAGTAGAGGATTGGGCCCGAGGCTGCCCCATACCTCAGTCCCAATCCTCCCTTCTGCCAGCCCTGAAAGGAGCGCTAAAATGCCGGTCCTTCTAGAGATGGCAGAAGGGACACATCAAGAGCCGCTGTATGGCTCTTCTGTTCCTCTTCTAACGCAGTACATGAAGACGCTGCATTGTGCATAACGGCACATGCCCTGATGACATCCTCGGGGAGGGGTTGAGGCAGCCGCCATGCAGCTGCCCCTCCCCTTCTGTGCCTCCAAGATGGCGCAGCTTCCAGAGCACCAATGTGAACAGGCCCCACGAGGTCCCAGGGTGGCCCTTTTGGGCCATCTGTTTCACCCCTATATTTCATTTTATTTTTTCCTTTTTATCCCCACCCCTTTTTTTGAGGGAGGGAATGTGCTAGTTTCTAGACCAATTCTATTCAAATGGCAACAACCTATCATTTGACAGAATCTGCACAGAGAAAATAGGGTTTATGTGTGTGCAGAGCAATAATAATAATAATAATAATAATAATAATAATAATAATTTATTTATTTATAACCCGCCCCTCTGCAGCGCAATCGGGGCGGCTTACAACAAGTTAAAATACAACAATTAAGACATTCCAGATTCATACACCCCCCACCCACCGCCCACACCCCTTAAAATAGAATTAAACTTGATACATTTAAAATCAAACAAATGACTAAATTAACAATGGCAGCAATGACTGGAACAACAGAATGCCACTCAGAGGGAGGAACAAGGGGCCGCGTGGGTCCAGATGTATTATCCCTGCAAGGAGGTTATTCTGGGAAGGCCTGCCAAAAGAGCTCCATCTTAACTGCTTTCTTAAAAGTGGTAAGAGATCGGATATGGTCCGGCAGGCCATTCCACAGTTTAGGGGCAGTAACTGAAAATGTCCTCTGGGAAGTCTGCTTGAGTTTCACCTTTGGGTGTTGGAGCAGGTTCTTCCCCGCTGAACGGAGGGCGCGGGGGGGATCATACGGGAAGAGGCGGTCCCGAAGATAAGATGGACCCAGGCCATGTAGGGCTTTATAGGTCAAAACCAACACCTTGTACTGTGCCCGGAAACTAATTGGCAGCCAGTGGAGGGATTTAAGCACTGGAGATATGTGCTCCCTCCTCGATGTTCCAGTAATTAATCTGGCTGCCATATTTTGCACTAACTGAAGTTTCCCGGTTCGGCACAAGGGTAGCCCCATTTGTGGTAATGCAGGAAGAGAAAAGTGGTTGCCTGTAGTTCCTTGTCTTGAGAATCCCCTTTGTTGGTACAAGGAATTTTTGAAAATTTTTGAAGGGCTGGAATCAATCACTATCCTATTTCATTCCCCAACCTTCCATAAATATTCAATACTTTTTAAATACAGCACAGGAAGGTACAAAGAGATCAGTGCAAAAGACTTCAAGAAACTCTCATTTTCATCTGAGGAATTCAGTGAATATCTTGACAGAAGGCCAAGTTTTCTGAATCTCCAAAGAAATTTGCTGAGTTTAGAATGAGAACTGACATTAAAATAAGTGACATTTTCCTAAAAGGCAAGTTTTTGTAAAACAAAACAAAGCAAAACCAAAACCATTTTCTCTTCTTGTTGTTTTTAAAATGAAGTATTGACTATATGTAACAAACACTGGCAGTTTGACACTGAAATCTGTTGTTGTTTTTTCTAAAGGCATGCACATTTGTTAGTTATTTAGAAGAATCTCATGCAGGCTGGAGTAATGAATACAGTAATGTTTGTTTTAAACATAAAGAAGTATATATAGTGAATATACAGAGGAAGGGTAAGGGTGGAGGTTTAAAATATCAGACCTTTCCAGATCTAAAGCAAGTCTTTCTTCTCTTGCTGTAAAATTATATTCTTTACTTCCCCTCCCAAATATATAACCAAATTCTTCTGCTTGACTGTACCAATCCTACAAGCAAGTCTGGAAAGAAATACATCACAATAAAGGCAACTTGCTTGCTGCAGGTTGTATTCCCTGGAGAAAAGCCAAAATAAGTTGACCCATTCCATTTTGTATATTGAAGACCCAGTAGAAGGTTCTTGGAACCATGCAGCAATTTCTACAAATGTATTTCTACTAATACAAATCCCTATTAATTTTTTTTTGGTATTATACATTTAACACAAAGTTGATATAAATTATTCAGATCTTACTTAACAGAGTGTCATGAGCCATCCCTGTGCATTCCATCAACATTCCTTCAGAAATGTTTGCATTAAATTTTCTGGCCTTCTTTCAGAGAATGGTTCTCTCTGAGAAAGACAACTCTCTTACAGAAGATCTTATATCAGTGCTCAAAGTGGTGGTCCCTGGACTGGTGCCAGTCCCTGCCATGTTTCCAGGGATGAAAAAAATATCATGCTGATTCCTGGCACACTGGGGTGGGAATTGCTTGTCTTCAACATGAGATAGCCTGATAAGAACTCTGCTAAACTGTGTAATGTAGAACAGTGATTCTCAAACGTTGGTCCTCAAGATGTTTTGGACTTCAACGCCCAGAAACCCCAGCAAGCTTGGCCAACAGTCAGGAATTCTGGGAGCTGAAGTCTCAAAACATCTGGAAGACCAAAGTTTGGGAATCACTGATGTAGAAGATGTATACATATTACTTTAGTCCCACTTTTTGCCTTGTAGTATGCAGAAACCCTTTTTCAGAAGCCCAACTATGGGTAGAGTTTGGAAACATTACTCTTTTGGACTACAGGTCCAAGTATCCCTCAGCTGGCACAGCCTACATATCTTGTGTTTTCTGGCATAGGAGGAACTCCAGGTCCCAAATGTTGGTTTATGGAATAACCTCTCCAAGGAAGCCCATTTAGCACTTATGTCATTATCTAGTAGGCGGTAGGCAAATGCAGTGTTTCATTCACCTAGTAATTCAAAATTGTGCTACTGTTGCTCTTTGTGTCTTTTACTATTTTATCTGTTGCTGATACACTGGTGTGCCAAAACATTGTGTTGTTAAGCTGTTCTGAAAACCACCATAGGACCTTGTTATATGAAAAGCAGTAATATTTTAACCAAATAAAGATGCTCTATTACTTTCTGAGAAAATGCGTTGCTACCAAAGGCAAAACATGAACTATTGTCGTGTATCATCATATTTCAGTCCTTGAAACACTCAGTGAGGCATATGAAATCTTATTCCCAGTGTGGTCACAAGTTAAACTGAGAGGGTCTTGACTGGGCCAAGAGTGAACCAGGATCTATTCCCAACACATTTCTGTAGCACCTTCTTCAGTTGCTTCTCAGCTAAAGGTTTATTTTGTACTTGTGCCAGGGTAATGGTTGATCATTTATAAGTTGTTCTCTTGTGGTAAATCTCTCTACACAAAACAACCATACAGTATTAAGTATTTAACAGCAACTAGTTCACTTTTGTGCAAAATAACGTATGTTTTCAATACCAGCCTAATAAACAACAAATGCAGCACTGTACAATTCTGCTGACTATGTCAGGACATGAAAAGTCTTATTTATGGCTTGTTATTAATGATGAACAGTGGCTTTCTCCACATGCATCCCCCAGTAAGCCCAAAGAACAACACACAGCTAAAGCATAAAAGTAGTGTAATATATATTACCCAAATGCTCCAGTCTATATGAATGTGCAATGTTAGTTTATTTATTAACACAAATTAGAACAAAGTATGCTTTAAGATTTAACATAAACTAATGAACCCTGACTCATTCATGGTTTCTCATGACTCTCTGGTCCAAAAGTAATGCAAAACCTGAGTCAGGGTATGCATCCAAGTTAAAAATACCATACTAGGGATGTAAAATGTTCAAAAATGGTTGAAAAGCATGCTTTTAAAAGTCGAGAAACCCTAATAAGAAAGATGGACTGATAGGAATCTTTCCAGTTTAGGACTTATTCTGCGCCAAATTAGTATGTGGTTATTTTGCACAGAAAACAGTTTTTTGATTTATTTGTGTGTGTGTGTGCAGAAAACAGCATTTTCTACACAGGAATTAACAGTTTTGTCAAAATATTATTTTCTATGCATAAAATGCTGTTTTCTGTGCAAAACAATTATATGCAAATTTTACTCAGATGAATTTCAATTGTGAATAGTCTTCTAAAACTGTGTGGTTCTCGAAGATTTTTTTCACAGCAGGAAATAAATTGCTGAAATTATTTGTTGCTATCTTCAAGAAAAAACTTAATGAAGAATTATATCTCTATTTAACTTTTAAAAGTTGGTCACTAAAGTTGAGAGTGGTGTAATTGAGGATCCAGCCCTCAGTCAGCCCTCTTTGACCCTTGGTATCAAATGAATATCAAACAGGGAGGTTGCTTGCAAACAGACATATGGGGGCTTCCCAGCAGCACAGGCGGGGGTTGGCGGGGGCTGGTCCAAAGGCCTCGGGGGGCTGGACTCAGCCCCTGGGCCGTAGGTTGCCAACCCCTGATCTAGAGTGTGACAATATCTTTTCAAGTTTCCCTCTGAAAACCCAATACATTTATATATATAAAGAGGGTGCTTCCATAATACTACTTCATAACTAGTGGGCTTTCATTTCTTTTCCTTTTGCATATCATCTTTGCCAAAGAAGGGAAAATGGATTGCTCTAAAAATAGCTGAGCAGCCAGAGGTTAGATGGTCACCATTTGTTGTCACGAGTTCTGATGAAAAAGGGCTAGTCACCCATGTGGACTGTCAGCATGCAGTACTTGTAAAATCAACTTAATTCATTTTGCTATAAATGGAAACCATGCTCCCAGCACATGCCGTGGAAGTTAGTTAAATATGTGCAAGGACTTGCCAAATGGTACTTTCTATTTAAAAAAAAAGGGGGGGAAAGCATCTCATGAATTGAAAGCAGTGTTTTGGTTGAAAAAAGTAGGCTCCCAGAAAGAAAATGCTTCTTGTAATAGCATATCAAAACTCTAATACCATTTACATATATAAAAATACAGCAACTTCTTTTATGAAACTGATTGTGTTTACAATTTGGAGCCCAAAGTCTGTCCTCCTGTAGCTACTGTATTATATAACTGTATTTATGGCCTGTAAGAGAGCTGATTTCCTATTCAGAATTAAACTCTGGGTTATGCATTTATCAAGTGAAATATTGAACAGACTCTCTCTCTCCCCGGTTACTCTTTCCAGCAACAGTAGACTTATGCAGAGAGAGTCACAAATAGTCCAAAAGAGGAATCCATCAATATTATACAAGTTTCTGTAGAAATCAACAGATCAGTTTCTTCAGAAAGTTTACAGAATCATAGAAATTGGAGCTACCTCAAAAGTTATCTTGTCCAACACCCAGTCAATGAAGGAAGCCATTGCCACAACAATCTTGATATGTGATACATTAGATATATCTATTTCTAACAAAGGAGAGTCCTCCACCTTCCAAGCAGTAGGCCCCACTAGTGTATAGCCCTTAACATCAAGAGTTTGTTCCCAATGTTTAGTAAAAATCTGTTTTATCATTTGAACATGCTATCTTAGAGGGGTTGCAGACTGCCAGAAATAGTGCAAATTGAGTCCACTTTTAGGGTTAGGGTTAGTGCTAGGGAGTCATGGGAATTGTTTTTTTTTCTGAGACATTGAGCCTTCTCTGTCAGAGAGCTCTGGTGCCACAATAAAATACAGTTCCCATGATTCCCTAACCCTAACCCTAAAAGTGAACTCAATTTGCACTATTTCTGGCAGTCTGCAACCCCCCTTAGGTACTACTCTTTGGAGAAACAGAAAACTTACTCCATCATCAATGTGACTACCATTCATAACTACCTTACTGCCACTGTTTCTGAAGAATGAAAGATTACCAAACGGACAAGACCAGTGCCAGAAGTGTCTTCCTGCATACAGAAGGCATCTTTCACTGACATATGGGCTGCTTTGCACCATGCAAAGTAGATTGTTATCCAGGGTGCTGTCTTCACAGGCCAAATAAACTGGCCTTCCCTTATCCTCTCGGGAGATTGGGCAACACATGGCCCTGTCCCCAAGTCTAGCATGAACAGGCTGGATGACATCCTGCCATGTGATCTAGCATGAAGAGACTGGATGACATCCAGGCTGTTCAGTGCCAAACCTGGTGCTTACCCCTCTTACAAGAGCCCTGGTGGCTCAGTGGTTAAATGCCTGTACTGCAGCCACTCAGTCACAAACCATAAAATTGTGAGTTCAATACCAGCCAGGGGGCTCAGGCTTGACTCAGGCTTGCAACCTTCTGTAGGTCACTAAAATGAGTAGCCAGCTTGTTGGGGGCAATTAACTTACACATTGTAAAATGCTTAGAGAGTGCTTAATTGCATTGATAAGTGGCGTAGAAATGTACTAGCTATTGCTATTGCTATTGCATTAACTGAAGATCCAGAGCCCTCCAAACCTATGCTGGGCAGCTGTTTATACTGGTGTCCCACTGTGTTACCAGATGCAGCTGAGGCTGCTGTGGCTGCAGGTTGCTTTGCTCTGAGGTCAGAATGAGGCTCCCAGGCATGTGTTCAAAGCTGGGTCCCTTGTTCTGACCTCAACATCAAGCAACTCACCACAGTGGTGGCCATGCTGGGCTGCTCTACTTTTTTGTGGTGTAAGACTATATCCCTATTCTTCCCATGTTCCCTCTGCTTCTAGTACCAACTTTTCTGTTTAAAAAAATGCCCAAGAACACATCAGTTTTGTTAATGGAGGTATACCTGTGCAAATGGTTTGCAAAAGGACTGATCTTGCTGAAGTCCTCTAGCCAGTCAGTTTCAAAGATGAAAGTAACTGGTAGGGACTACAGCTCTCTCTTTGTGTTTCTCCTTCCTAAGCTGAAATCATGATGAAATCCTTAGTGATAGGAACAGTGTTCCTGTTTGCATCATGCAACTTCTATTTGTGGGGAAATCATCATTCTTTCCTGTGGTCTTAATTCATACAGTGTGTTTGTCCAGGAAACCTGGAAGTGTGTGCCTAAAGGGAACACACATCTCTTGGTCAAAAAGTAGTGTTTCACAAGATGTGGAAGAGAAAGAAAGGAGAATAAGAGAAGCCAAGCTATTCTCCAAAACCAGTCACCAGATGCTCATAAAAACATGCATTTTTAAGTTTACTTAACAGGATTCACTTTCAAATCCTGGGAGAAAAAGTTTGCAGCGTTCTTCTGTGTAAGATACTTGCAAAGGTTAAGATGTGAGCTGTCACCATTCTGTTATACATCCCATTACTGATGGGGGAGGGGAGGCCTGGCTACTCTGATTTTCCATCTCTGCAGCCAGACTCCTTCTAAACAATTTCCTGTGCCCATTTTACGTTGGAGACTAAATTGTTGTTAATGCAAGGATTCAGTTAACCACAACCAATAGACAAATACCTTTACTTATCACTAATGGATTACAACACTTGACTGCAAAAGCCATTTAAACCTTAAACAAAAGCACATTCTGCAATGTACATTTACGTCCACAGAGTCAGACAGCTGCTGCTACAGCACATTTTTATTATGCCTGTGAGAGGAGGGGAAAACTTGCGGGAATGGCTGGATCTTGATTTTGGTTGTGTGCTTGTACACTTGAATCAACTGGGGTAGTTGACTTTGTGTGTCCTAAAATGAAATACAGCACAAAAATAATAAGTTGCAACATAAACAGATGTATGGAATAGAAACACACTAACTGATCTGGTATCTGACAGCAAACATATTAGCCATGCATATTATGTTTATATAGAAATGCATGGAGAATAACCAGTCAGAACTCCAATTTCTCTAGGCAAAGTTCATGAAACCGACTGTGACACCTAATACTAAAAATTGCACTGGTACAGACTGACATGTATGTATATTAAAATGCAATGCTATCCTAAATATTTATATGCACAAAATCATAGAGTTGAAAGAGACCACAAGGGTCATCCAATCCAATTCCCTGCCATGCAGGAAGACACAATCAAAGCACTCTCAACAGGTGGCTGCCCAGTCTCTGCTTAAAACATTCCAAGGAAGGAGACTCTACCACACTCCGAGGCAGTATATTCCACTATCGAACAGCTATCATCAGGAAGTTCTTCCTAATGTTGAGGTGGAATCTCTCTTCCTGTAGTTTGAATCCATTGCTCTGTGTCCTAAACTCTGGAGCAGCAGAAAACAAGCTTGCTCCATCTTCAATATGACATCCCTTCAAATATTTAAAAATGGCTATCATGTCACCCCTTAACCTTCTCTTCTCTGGGCTAAACATACCAGCAACCTAAGCCAGTCCTCATAGGGCATGGTTTCCAAACCTTTCACCATTTTGGTTGCCCTTCTTTGGACACATTCCAGCTTGTCAACATCTTCCTTGATCTGTGGTGCTCAGAACTAGACACAATGTTCCAGGTGAAGCCTGACCAAAACAGAATAGAATGGAACTATTATTTCCCTTGATCTAGACACCACACTTTGATTGATGCAGCCTAGAACTGCATTGGCTTTCCTAGCTGCCATATCACAATGCTGACACGTTCAGTCTGTGGTCTACTAAGACTCCTAGATCCTTTTCACATGTTCTGTTGTCAAGCCATGTATCTGCTATTCTACATCTGTACATATGTTGTTATAGGAAGACTTAAGACATGACCATACATATACATTGTGCAGATTAGACAGCAGTTGTTCTTTCAGTTTAAGCTGAGCAACAGATTCAATAGACCTGGTCAGCAACTATATATGCATCCTATATTATGTTCCACAATCCCTTGCAACTTGGAACCAAGATAGCTTTTAGTTCCACTCAGAAATTGCTCTTTGGTGGTCTGTTTGAAAATCACTGCTGTCTTTGTACTCCACACTATGAGCACAATATCAAACCGTTGCACAATGTGCCACAAAATCCCTACATAATGTTCTACTCTGGTCAATATTTAAATAATGTATTACTTTGTGAAATCGAAGGCTTTCATGGCCAGCATCCATAGTTTTTTGTGGGTTTTTTTGGGGGGGCTGTGAGGCCGTGTTCTAGAAGAGTGTATTCTTTGCTCCATCTTCTAGATACATTCTTCTAGAACATTGCCTCACAGCCCAAAAAATCCACAAAAAACAATGTATTAATTTATTTATTTCATTGACTAGTACTTTATTTTGATGTATTACTGTATTTAATGTCTAAATAAGTATATTGCATTGAAGATGCACAGAGAGGCCCAACTTGGTGGAGTGGGTTGAGTCTTCAATGGGGACTCTGGGAGACCAGGGTTTGAGCCATGGGTGACCTTGACTCAGAGGAAGGCAATGGCAAACCTCCTCTGAATAAATCTTGCTAAGTAAACCATAAGAGAAGGGCTACCATGTTGAGCTAAGTTGTTTTGGAGACACATAAAAACATGATACAAAGACATGGCTTCTGTAGGTTGATATGGCTGTTTGCTTCCAACAACAGCTCAGCCTAACACTGGTTTCCCCAGATGGTTGACTTTGGTGAAATATACCGGTAATTGGATGAAATGCTGAGACATCTGAAACCAAGCATGTTCTTTATTTTCTTTATCTATCAATATGGGTTTTTTTTTCCATTTGCTATCCTGTTCTCCTTTTCTCCTTCCTCTTAACTACAGTAAAACATAACCACTGTAGAAACATACAAGTTTGCTTTGCTTGTTTTTGCAGCGATGTATGCAGGAGGACCTCCAAAACCCAACAAGAATAAATTATAGCTGCACAGCACCTACCAGATCCAATACACTGTAAAAGTGCTTTCTTTAAGATCAGGCAGGGCTCCTTTTTAATAGGCATTTTGCAAAACAACAGCAGAGATGGACAATAATGGGATAATGCAGGGTCCCCTCTAGTGCATCAATCAGTGAATGCCTCCATCCAAAACCTGCAGGAGCTGATCCTGCATTGTGCTTCCAAATTTCCCACTCGCTCTGTTTGGAACTCTCTCTGTGTGGGGGTGGGAGTGTGGTTGGCACACGTTTGTAAAGAATGCCTGAGCAAGCCAATAACAAGCAAACAATATGGGCTATGTTTTTGTATGGCCTATTTTTCTCACAACACTTGGACAATCCAGGCACTGGAAAATTCAGCGTGAACCATTTGATATGACAACATGAGGTGTAAGACTGGAATCTGTTGGCAACCAATCAACTGTTTTTGGTAAATGGCTGTACTGATCCTCCTTCCCAAAGTCCCAATTCCAACCAGCTTCCTGAGCATTTTCTGGAGAATTGCATAGAAGCTATGAAGTTAGATGCAGGTCCACAAGTTAGCAAACTATCTATGCACAGATACAGATATATGCAGAAGAAAATTTCTTTCACAGGATATAAATTAGTACAGTAATTGTTTTTCAGATTATAATTTTGAGGACTAACAGGAGGTTGCTGGGAGGAATATTTCTTATCTCCTATGCAACTACCTTTGTCATCTTAAAAACTCTAGATGGAGATGGAGCACAGGGACTGCTGGAGGAAAAGGAAAACAGATGGAAGCACAAGCCTCTGATTTCATCCCCTTTATGCAATTACAGCATGTGTTGCTTTTTCACTAACTTGCTTTTGACTGGGCCATTTTGTAAAATTTAAAAAAATCCTTTAGTTTATGTAGCAAAATGTAGACATATATAAAACATCTGACTGTAATCTTCCAATATTTAGCATTCAGAAGAAAACAGGACAATGCCCTATGCCAGTCCATTTAGCCCAGCATTGTCTACTTATCTGGCTAAGGTTTCTGGTAAGAATTTTTACTAACTTTATTACCAAGAGATGCCAAAGATTGAGCCTTCAACCATCTGCATGCAGATCATGCATTCTACCACTGTCCCTCCTTACTATATCAATGTGGAAGACAACAGAACATCATGGGAGATTTTATTTTTACCATCCCTATGTTATATTGCAGCAGTGAGAGCAGTAAGAATAGTAGCAATTCATTGCAACAGAAGAATTGTTAGGTTGCATTTTAATACTGCAATATTGTTGTGTGATGCTGTTATAGGTTTTTTTCCTGTTAAAAATCCTTTTTAAAAAAGTTGCATATTGTTTGTCCACTTTCTGAACATAGCCCCCAAAGGCCTTTTGATTAAAAATGCTTGAAATAAATAAAAGACATGTGGGAAGTGGTCTGTCTTTTCAAATGTGTTTTGCTTGACATTTTGTTGGTCTTTTGTGTGGGTGTGTTTAAAATTCACACTCTATGTCTTCCTAAACAAAATACTTTATTTCAGGCTATCCAACTTTTATTGATGCACTTTTTCATTCTCTGAAGTCATAAAGGCTAACAAGTAAGTAAATTTAGTATGCTTATATGTCATTCACTGAATAGAGCAACTGTGAAGTAAATGGCTTTCTCCATTATTGTCCTCAGCTGTTCTGACTATCATCAGGGGAAATAGTTAAGAGTTCCCATAATTCAGGCTTCTGTTATTTATACATCAGTGTGTAGATGGGACATCTAGTTCCAACAGGTGCTTAATAGGAAAGCTAAGGCTACAGGTCAGCTTCTGAAGTTTCCTTTGGCTGCAAAATCAAATAACCTATTTGCTCTTTGACCCTTTTATGGACCATGAAAACAGAAGAATGAAAATGCAAAATTCAAGTAGCAACATGAAACTTTGAACCATTACAGTCACAGAGATCCATCATTTCAGATTATATTATTTGCCTGGAATCTTTGCAAACAGGAGCCAATGGTAAAGCTGCCACAGAAACAATACACAGAGCTAGTCATTATCTCCTTGTTTTAAAGGCAACTCTCTCTGAAGAGAAGGAGGGGCAGAATTATGGTGATCTCTTATCACCTATTCACCCAACCATTTTTAAAATATAGCACAGAAAAGATCTACCCCACTATTTCATGCTACTCCAATAATACAGTATTGGTTCAGTTCAAATTAATGCTTAATAATTCAGTATTGCTTCAGTTCAAATTAATGCTTAAACCCAATTTTAATCCCAACTAGAGTAAATTCCCATTGGTTCAATAGACTTACTATTTCTGCTGGATTTAGTCCAAAAGTGAACTAACATCCAATCAACTTAATGGGTTAGTTAGTCACAATATACAACCATAGAGCAACTAGTCTGGATCTAACTCTGTGTATGTATGGTAAACTAGCAGGCAGGATAAAGTGAAAAGTGGTGTGACTTAGGAAGTAGTAATGGCATCATATGAGTATGCATCATAATCATCCACACACATAGTTCACTGTGTGTAAATCCTCCTTCAAAAAGATTTGAGTTTTGATTCTTAATTCCAGGAATAGTTGAGATAAAGCATCAAAACACATTTTAATGGAAACATGAGCAAACCTTGAAGGTTTCCTGAATTTCCATAATTTTCCTTCACTCAATATACACTTCAATTATTCCCTTTTCAATTCCCCAGAAAACAGAAATGATGGAAGGAAATTAAAACATGTGAGAAAAGGAGGCAACACATGAGTCCAGGACTATTTCAAGGCTTACTTGTAAGGAATCCCCCACTTATCTAAAAGGGTTAGGGGCCAGAGCACTGTCAGAAAGTGTAATTGGTTGAAAAGTGGAACACAGGTGTTTTTAGGTAACAAATGCATTTCGGCTGCCAAAACACATAAATGACACACTATATATCACATTTGAATGTGTGCAAAAGCTTAATAATACACTATACTACAAACATACACACATTATTATAAGCATAAATAGTGTACAGGGTCAGTGTGACATAGTGGTTTGAGTGCTGGAGTACAACTCAGGAGATGAGGGTTTGACTCCTCATTCAGCCATGAAATCCACTGACTTTGGCAAGTCACATGGTCTCAACCTCAGGGGAAGGCAGTGATAAACTTGGTAAAACTCTTGCCAAGAAAGCCCCATGATAGGGTTACCTTAGGATCACCATAAGTCAGAAATAACTTGAAGGCACACAACAACAACATCAACAACAAATAGTCTAAGAGACATACTGCCCACAATCTCAGAAGCACCATAGACTGAAAGCAGAGAGCAGGGAGGCACCAAACAGTGCTTGCTTTGGACTGCTATGGAAGCCCACTTTGAACTACTATGGTGGCCTGCTTTGGACTGCTTGCATGTGCATAGTCAACTTGGCACATTCCCCCCCCCCCCCCCCCCCCCCACCAAGCTTGCTTTGCAAGCAACACATGTAAGCAGACCAAAGCAAGCCTTTGCAGGAAAACTTTATCCAAGTTCCATTAATTAAAGGAAGAGTCTATTCTTTCCATAGGCAAGCCTTGGGACCACACGCATGTGTGCAAACAGCTCCAACTGAGCCTCGTAGGAAAGAAGAACTGACAAAAGAGCAGATCCATAATCAAATTAATGGAACTTGTCTGTAATTTGCAAGCATCAAAACAGTGAGGTGTCAAAAAATGGAGTTCAAAAAGACAGGGCTTCCTGTACAGGCCTACATCCAACATGACACTAGTGGGATGAAAAATACCATGAGTGTTGTTGTTATTAACTGCCCCAAAGTCAACCTTGACTCATGGCAACTCTGTGAGACATCTCCTGGGTACCTTATGAGGTCTGCTCAAGTCCTCCAGGCTCAGGCCAGTGGCCTCTTTCATTGAGTCTAACCATAGTGTGTGTGGTCTTCTGCTCTTTCTACTGCCTTCCACCCTTCATAGCATTATTGCCTTTTCTAATGAGTCATGCGTTCTCAACTAACCTTTGCATTAATGATGGTATAGGAGGCAAGTGTGCAAAGGCCTTGTGTAACAAGATTGAGAAGCACAAATTCTGTTTGTGAACTCCTCATTGTCCCTACCTACACCATGTATACTTGTGATCCCTCCTCCTCTTCCCATTTGGATGTATTCTTGCAGCTGGGTGCATAAAGATGATATCCTGGTTTCTAAAGGTCAAGAAAGATTCTGTTTCTTTATTAGTCCAGCGGCAGAAATAAAGCCAGATGCCATCTGAACACCCTCTGTGCTCCCCCAGCCACTATATAACTGTTGGGAGTGGTGCCCTACCAGCACAGAGTTAGGTGGCAGAGGCTGAACATTTTTGTGGAGCGAGGTACTGGATACCTCAACAAAAGCATAATTTGCTATATCAACATGGCACTAGCAGGATTCTAGCCAAGGACTGAATACTAAGTGTCAATTAAAAATATTTCATTTTCAAGATAAATAAACTAATTTTGTGACGGAAAACTGAACTTTTTAGCATGACACCACTGGATTAAGGCCAGAATGGTAAGCCACAGTTTGCATCATGAAACATGAAATATAAAGAGTAAAGTTCTGGAGGCTGCTATAATCCATTGTCAATTTGAGATGGAATGGGTGAAGAGAGATCCCAACACTCTGAAAATGGATGTGGGGAAAAGTTGGGGGGCAAGAAAATGGAATTAATCTAGAGAATGCATGACCTTTCCCATCTTGCTGACAGCCTGATATGTGCCATACCTACAACAACATGTAGCAAAATCTTGTTTCTAGCTTTACCTCTACCTATTTCTAAACATCCAGTCTAGACTGAAACTATCCAGCAGTCCTCTTTGTAAATGTAGTCTTAGAACTAAGCACTCCCAATGTTAGGATTTAACAGAAATGGGCTGATAGTTTACAGCTTAAGACCAAAGGAGATTTCTGATGTGCAAATAACTAAAAGCTATAGTATCTCTGCACCATCTTCAGATAATTCAAAGAACATGTCTAAAGGTACAAATAAATGAAATATATCTGAAAGGCTTTAGTATCTCAGCCTTCATTACAAATCCTCAATCCCTCTTTCTTGGGAAAATACTTCAATTCCACACTTACTGCTGAAAAACACATATTTTTTTTTAAAAAAAGTGTTATCTTTTAAGACTTTGGGGTTGATTCTGCTGAAAGGATGTCCCCTCCTCCTTCAGAAGCTGCTGCCATTTGTTACAAAACTTGTCTTGAGCTGTCAAGCATACCTTTTCAATCAAAGCAACAGCTGCCAGACTGATATAGCACTGCCCAGACTGAGAATGCTTGAATGTTACATGCCCTGGTTTGTCTCAAAAGATGACTCCAGCCTTGGTATCAAAACAGTAGAGAAAGCAACAAAAATGAAGGGACTCTTACAGACACACAGTACTGAGATTTATTGATTTATAATGTTAAAACATTGCTAAAATAGTACAAGAAGCAGGAGAATTTATGTGATTCTAAAAAGATTTAATTTCTTCTTTTCCTCTTTATCTTCTTTCTTACTTTTTTTCTTTCTTTCTAATTATGACAAACCGAAACTTCAAGGAAGGCTGTATAAGCTTCTATTTGCGTCTCTGTTAAAACCATGGAAATCCCTCTTGAGGCAAAAACAAAATGTACATAGCACTATTTTAAAGCAATAAAAAAATAAATTAAAAAAATGAAGGGACTCAACATTAATGCAATGAAATGGAGCCACAACATAGTCCTTTAAAAATTGTACAGTTGCCCCTCCTTTCTCGCGGACTTGAAGTCAGCAGTTTTGCATATTCATGTAGGGATAACTTCTGTTAAAATCAATGAGGTGCACCCCATTTAAGCCTATGAGGCTTGAATATTGGCAAATCTCCATTTTCATGGGGGTGGTGGTGCTCCGGAATGGATCCCCTGCGAAAACAGAGGGCTGACTGTATTGAGCATTCTCCCCGAAGTGGACTAATATGTTTATCACACAATCCATTGCAGACACAATGATGCTTTTCATTTAAGTACAGCTAGGAGACTGAGAGCTAGGTATTAGATAACAGGGGTCCAAAACACACTGCAGAAATGATCCAGTCTGAGATCACTTTAACTGGCTCAATGCTAAGGAATTCTGGGAACTACAGTTTTGTGAGGCATTTAGCCTTCTCTGTCAGAGAGCTCTGGTACCACAATAGACTACAATTCCCAGGATTCGCTAGCACTGAGTCAGGACAGTTAAAGCGGTCTCAAACTGGATCATTTCTGCAGTGTGTTTTGGACCATAGATAGTGAACTTGTTTCTTCTACCACATAATCAACCTCAGCTAGGTCTAACCAGGACACCAAGGTCAACAAGAATGTGAAAGCAAACCTAAAACATGATTAAATTAATATTAATAATAATAATAATAATAATTTATATTTTCCCACCTCTCCCTACGGATCGAGGCAGGAGCACAAGGATAAAATTAAATTATCTTTTCAATTATTTGTACCTTTATACCACCCACACAAATCACAACATTTAAATGAGAAAAGTAGTGCGCAAGACTCTATTGATATGGGTATAGAATCATGTTTTGTTGAGTATCAGTGTTGTTGCTTTATGCCTTCAAGTCATTTTTGACATATGGCAAACCTAAGGTCAACGGGTTTACATGGTGGAGTGGGATTCAAACCCTGGCCGCCAGATTCCTAGTCCAACATACAAACCACTACGCCACACTGGCTCTCTGTACACAATGCAAATTAATATTTGTTGTGCATTTGTTTTATTGTCCCAAACATTATCCTAAGACAGTGATTCCCAAACTCTGGTTCTCCAGGTGCTTTGGACTTTGATTCCCAGAAGCCTCAGTCAACTTGGTCAATGGTCTGGGATTCTGGGAGCTGAAATCCAACATACCTGAAAGACCAGAGTTTAGAAACCTCTGTCCTAAGAGCTCAAGATAGCTAGCAATCTACATTAAAAACAGTTAAAATCCTAAATTGCAAATACCTAAAATAATACATTATAGATTTTTACTAAAATTCAGTGATAGTGACCCAAACAAAAAGCAGTTAAAGACAGATTATGTACAGTGGATCCTTGTTTTCCACTGGGGTTTGGTTCCAGGACCCACCCACCTCTGTGGATAACAAAATCCGTGGATGCTCAAATCCATTAAATACAATGGCATAGTAAAATGGTGTCCCTTATATAAAATAGAAAATCAAGGTTTGCTATTTGGACTTTATACCTTTTTTGAATGTTTTCAAGCGGTGGATGCTTGAATCCGTGCATAAAAACACATGGATAAGGAAGGCTGACTGTATTTATTCTATGAAAATTTGCACAAATAGATGTTTTTAAATGGCACATGACAAACATGAATATGGCAGACAACTGGATCTCCAACAGAAAGGAGTTCAACAACTGGGACGGCACCGCCAAGATACCCCTGCTGTTACTGCCCCTACAAACCCTCCTACTTGGTTGATTTTAAAATCCTTGGATGGACTGTAATGGTGAAAGTGGTAAATTCCTGAGCCACCTAGGGCTTACCTTAAATGTTAATGCCTTGAATTGGACCTACCAATATGAACATCTTGAATAGACCTTTCATGCTAAATTTCAATTGGCTTCAGGGTGGGAATTAAATTTATATTGTGATACAGACATTATTAAGCTATTGTTCCTTTCTACTTAAAAGCTATGTAATTTTAAAAAAATAAAATAAAGAAAGCTTTGTTTAATCCACAATGGCCATGTGTGTATTTCCAAGTATCTTTTCTAAATTATTTGACACAAAGCCACATTATCAATATTGTTAATAGTGTATTTTCTCCAAACACTCATATGTGTCACTTACTTGGGGGTGGGTGGATGGGTGGAAATCGCTTTCCAATTTATAATCTTTCTATTAGATTTCTCTAATACTTTATCCAACCGGCAGAAATAATCCAGTTTGACAACACTTAAACTGCTATGGCTCAATGCCATGGAATTCTATGAACTGTAGTTTTGTGAAACATTTAGCTTTCTTTGTCAGAGAGCTGTGGTGCCACAACAAATTATAATTTCCAGAATTCAAACCAAATTGTTTCTGCAGTGCAGATGCAGATGATATATATTGTTAGTATATATCTACTAATAATTCTGCTTTCCATTCCTTATTAGAAACACCTTGTATGGAGATGGGCATTTATTTGTTCACGTTTTCCTATGGAGATATCTATTTTGCCCCTTCCAATGCTGACAATGTAAAGGAATGTTTCTTGAATCAGTAATCCAGATATTTCAGAGGTTTATGAAACACTCTGAAAGCATGAAGATGCAGGCAAAAGATGAAAAATTTCACAGAACTAAAAATCTGTACTTTTAAAAAGTGCAGAGAATTGAAGCCAAGTACTGAAATTGTGTGCATTGTGTCAGCTATGTATACACCTCAACCAATGGGGGAAATGCACACAGAATGCATACTACTTTACAAAAATCTGTTCACATTGTGTACACAAAAATACAAACAGATTTCCATGCAGAGGGGCGGGGGGAAAGGTATCACAATTAGATACAGAAGCTGGACAGAATGAGAATGATGGAGGAATATGAGAAACAAAACACATCTGGCTAATCTTCATCTCTTTAATGTTCCCAAGAATCCAAAGAACCATGAAATTAGTCCCAGGAGTGCTAGGAGCTTTAGACATATTTTTTGTGATCAGTAACCTCTATCTGCTGCTGTATGGCAAATAACTTTTGAAACCTAAGGGAGTTTCTAATGGAATAATACTCTACATGTCTACACAGAAATCCCAGCAATTTCAACAGACCTTAGTCCCAGGTAAATGGGACTGCAGCCCAAAAAATGTTCATGATATGCACAGGAAGTCAGTTGCTGAAAGCAAAAATATCAACTGCAATCTACTGAATACACTTAAGCAACTCTTGTGCCATAGGTATTCATTGTGAGTGACTTTACTGTTTTACTAGTACTATGCAGTGGACCAGAGCCTCAGCTGTGTAAAACTTATGAAAACAAGCAAGAGTTGTCCACAGGCAGTTTAAGCATACAAAATGTATGACCATATTTATGGAGAACTCCAGTAAAAGGTGCATTCATTACTTGCTGTCAGCTAGCAAACCAGGGCATTTACATATATGAAAGAAAATACTTAAAGGCTGGCATCTCCCATATGGTATTTGTGGAAACAAAGCCCCTGCTATCAAGAAACACATGCCTTATGAACACATGCCTTATTCCTCCATCTCCTCTACCTCTTCCCCAATCTTCTCATTTTGTTTGAATAAACATGCATGAAGTCCTGCAATGTCACATAAAAACTAGCTTCATTCCAGTATCACAGTAACAGTTAGCTAAAACACTTGTTAAAATAGAGTTTAAAACTGAAACCATATTTGAATTTCCAAACACACAACATGCTTTAGAGGTGTTTGTCCATTTTTATTTTCCATTCTCTTGGAACGTAGTTTTGCATTATCAGAAATTCTTTTCCATCTCTATGTTGCTGAATTGTTGAGATATGACATATCACATTAAACCATGGTGAAGCTTTCTTGGCCAGGGGAATGTGGTGCATGATCTAGATCAGTGGTCCCCACCCCCGGTCCGCGGTTCGGTACCGGTCCGCAGAACAAATGGTACTGGGCCGCCCTGCTACTGCTTGTTTTGATTTAATAATCAACGCGACGCCGCAACCCCCCCCCAGTGGGCCACGGAAAAATTATCAAACGTTGACCGGTCCATGGCAATAAAAAGGTTGGGGACCACTGATCTAGATGTACTGTATGTACTCGACTATAAGTCAACCTCATGTGTAAGTCAAGGGCAGGTTTTGGGGCCAAAATCGGAGATTTTGATGTAACTTATGGATAAGTTGAGGGTAAAACTTAGAGGCATAAGGGAATTAGTAAAAGAGACTCATCAGAGGCAAGTTGATCAGGCAGAGTCCCCCTCAAAGCCCTCCTTGCAAGCTCCATCTATGAGCCCTGCCCCAACTGCTCCAAGAGTTGCCCAGACCTGGCAACTGCCACTTCTTCCTCTCCTGGGTGGGGCTTCCTTGTGAGATCCTGGAGGACTTCGTCGAGTAAGGTGTCAGAGGGGTTTGTGATGACAATAGTTCCAGTTGGTGGGAGCTCTTCAAATTCCAGGGCATAGCCCCTCTTGACGATGTCAAGCACCCAAGAATCGGAAGTGATGGTGGCCCAGGTGTTAAGAAAGGGCCTTAGTTTGTCATCAAATCTGTCGACGGAGTGCGCGGCAACACATCATTGTTTCCTTCTGGTTTCGAAGGGTTTCCTTTGGAACGTCTGCCTCTGTTGTTGGTGGTGGTGGCCAGAAGAAGATGGACGTGGAGCTTGCCTCCTTCGTGATTGATTTTGAGTTTGGGAAGCGTCTTGTTGGAAAGAACGCTGTGAGGACGGGTACCACGGTCTGGGTTGGTAATATCCGAACCTCTTCTGGAAGGGCTGGGACAGTTGGATGCCATGCTTGTGCGCAGTTTTCATTTTGTACTTTAGATTAAGTTTCTCGTCTGTGTCCTTGTGGAAGAGACCGGATTGATCGAAGGGTAAGTCCTCAATGGTTGATTTGGCTTGATTCGTCAAATCAGCCGCTCACAACCATGTATGTCTGCGAAGTAAAATTGCATTAAGCAACGTCTTCGAAGAGCATTCAGTGAGATTATGGGCCATAACTATTTGTTGAGTCCCAACTGCATGTGCCTCTTGCTGAAGGGTAAGGGCATACAGTTTATGTTCCTCTGGCAAGTGCTCAAGGATTGGCGCAAGCTTCTCCATGAGGTGGTGAGTATAGGCGCCCAAACATCCTACATAGTTTGCCACTTTGAGGCCTAGAACGGAATGAGAATAGGATTTCTTCGCCAAGAAATCGATCTTCTTTCCTTCCTTGTCTGGTGGTGAGGTAGATGATTTTGATGTGGAGACATATTGTGCACCCTCCACTATGTCTGAGTTTTGGTGTGGATGATCTATCATCCATGCAGGCTTCGGATCGGCTATCCGATATAAATTGTCCATTCGTTTTGAGATATGAGAGGTAGATGTTGGTATCTCCCAAGATCTTTTCAATATCTTGACCAGGGAGGGCATGTAGGGGATGGCTGGCCTTTCAATCACTCTACTCTGAGCCCGTTTCTCAAGTTGGTCAGAGGGCTCTTCATCTTCAGGTTCGGTGACTGCAAGATCAAGGGCGTGAACCATCCAAAGGATTTTGTCCGTGAAGGCACGAACATTATCGGAAGGAGAGGACGATTGGGTGTTCAAAGGCGGTCTAGCTTGGGTGGGAGACCAGTCCAGGTCCTCATCGGATTCGGTCGGCGGGCCCGGTGAAATGGAATGATACGACGGGGTAGAGTCAAGAGATGAAGGGTGGCGTGGATTTTTAAGCTCACCTCTTTGACGTTGGCTTTAGCTGGAGGCGAAGAACTAAAAGACGAGGAACGGTGTTTAGACTGGGAGGAACGACGGCGAGAAACAGACGGGGAACGGTGTTTGGACTGGGAAGAACGATGGTGAGAAACAGATGATCGATGTGGAAGAGTCGAAGGCTGATGGGAATCAGTGGAATGATAACGGCGCTGGGATGGTCCCGGGGATGGAGATGGAGAGGAATGGTGTGTCGGAACCGGAGAGGAAGGAGGCTGCTGCACTGCAGGAAGGCAGTGAGACGACTGTACCGGAGAAGGAGGGGGCTGCTGTGTAGCAGGAATGGAGTATGGCTTCTGAGTTGAAACCGGGAGGGGCTGCTGGATAGCAGGAAAGGATTGGAACTGGTGTCTCTGCTCTTCTATGAGGAGCAACTGCTCGGGTTGAACCGAGAGCATGTAGCTGTTGGAAGCCTCGTTGTAAACCAGCTGTGGAAACCTGGTGATCCATGGGTCCGAAGCTGGGTTAATTGGAGCCTGCTGCTGCATTTGGCCCGAAACAGATGTAGGCGATGGGTTATCCTCGGACCCGGTATTACGGGCTGAAGATGGAGAAACGGTGGGAGGCATAATCACACGTGGCGTCGCGGCTGGAGGCTGAATTTCCGCCTCGGATTTGGTGTCGAGGCACACCATTGGAGAGGTCGGTTTTGAACCCGACGGGCCTGTAGGAGTTGGTACAGACAACGCCGCTGATGGAGGCGCCAAGCATGATAATAACGGGGTCTTGAGAGTATCCCCGGATCGAGACTTGCTCCTAGAGGGCATCAGTTGTTCCCCATCAGTGGAATGGTGGGGAGACAACGAATGGGCTTTTTTGGAGGACAAGGGGGCTTCATCGATAGTCTCCAAGTGCTTACGTTTGGAGGACCTCTTTCCACCCCTTTCCAAGCCCTTAGGACTCACACTCTCCTTACTCTTGGAAGACCTCTTGGATCTCTCCTTGGATCTTCCCCTTTGTTGAGGGGGGGCTGAGGAAGGCTTCCTGATGGCTACGGTAGCCAAGGCCGAGGCTGGGGAAACAGCCTGCAAGGCCTTCTCCCAAAGTGCTGCCTTTAGTTTGACCATGCGGTTCTTCAAAGCTTGCAGGGTCATTTTCCTGCACATTTTGCAGGTTGTAGGATTATGCGTATTCCCCAAGGCAGAAAATGCACTCATCATGTTGATTAGAGGTCGGCAACTTAGAGTTGCAAGAAACACAATGTTTAAAGGAAGCCACGTCGTCGAGTTGAGGAAGAGGCGAAGGCAGAGTCAAGAGGCAGTCCGAGTCAGATCACAATCAGAAGCACCAAGTTGAAGGAGTAGGCGAAGGCAAAGTCAATAGATGGTCCGAGGTCAAATTGTTATATCGGTAAGTCGCAATCCGAAGAATAGTCAGCCGAAAAAAGGGTCAAAAGCCGTTAGTCGAGTAACTGCACTAGTGACAAGGTTCCTTGCAAGCTGCAAAAGCGGCGGACGAAAGGAACTAAGGAATGAGAGGGAACACGAGGGCCTATATAGAGGTGGGCAGAGCTACCGCCAAAAAGTTGCAATCCAACTTCTGCCTAGTGATTCCAGAAGGTTCCGAGCTAGCTACACATGTGCAGACAAAACCCATTTGTGTGATTCGCAGAGAACACGAAGAAGAACTGAATTTCTATCAGTCCATTCAGAGTAAAGGCTGGTTTGTGATCTCACTCTGAATTAGCATTAAGACAATACTACTTATCCACTTAGACCTAGGTATTGTGATGATATCATGAGAACGTTAATACAGACTAAGTAGGCATAAAAAGAAGGGGATTGTGAAATGTAACAGCACCTTTAAGACTAACTGGTTTTCATTTTTGCACAAACGTTTGTGAATATAAACCCACTTCTTCAGAATGCAGTAGCACTCAGTCTGCACCAGATAGTCTTAAAGGTGCTGCCACATTTCTTTTCTCTCCCTCCCTGTTCTTTCCTCCTTTTTATGCTGCAAGAGACTAACATGACTACTTCTTTGAAAAACAGAGTAAATAGAGATCCCTCCCCCACCACTGCCTCATTTTGAATGGCTGCTGGGAGAAAAACCTATAAACAGACCATGTTTGGGAAGATGGATAGGGGACATTCCCCCCACCCCACCCCCAAGAATTGTCAAAGTGGAACACATTTCACAGTCTGCAAACAGGACAACTATGTCTGGAGTTTATTTTAGTTCCACCTTCTTTACTGCCCACAGTCACAACACAAGACTGGGCCTTAAATCTACAGCAGACTAGGAATCATGTGCCCCTCCAGATGTGGCACTGGAACTCCCAGCAATCCACATCATAGGCTATGCTGGCTAAGGATGTTAGGAATTGCAATCCAACAACATCTTGATGAGTACACAATTCCCACTTCTGATCTACAGGGATCATATTTGATTACAAGGCTAGAACAGCAACAGATACACAGTTGTTGGCTAATGGAAATATTAGCTGCAATTGGTTATTACATAAGCCATTATATATCTGACTTTCTGGAGTTCCCACCTAACTAAATTAAACATTTGTGCAGCTCAAAGGGAAATGTTGGAAAGCTAGAGAGTTTTATGAACTGCAGATTGATTCCTACCACCTGCTGCATGGAATCACAAACAAGCTCAATTGCCTTTCCATAGCTGCCATTAAAGGGAAAATGCATTCCAGAGAGTAAAACTCTCAGTCCCACCTGGAAATACAACACTTTTTTACGGAGAATATGCAGACAGTCCAGTTCTGTGACAAATCCCCCTCTGTTGTTTATGACAAAAACACACACATTCTTGGCAGTAAAAAAATACCACCACCAAAAACCTGAAGATGACATTGAATCTCCTTTGCCATTGTTGCCCATTTCCTCACACTCCAACTCTTGTCTTTAAAGGAGAAGTGAAGAGGAATTGTGAAGGCTAAATGTCAAAGTGCTGTGATTTTAACACCTCAAAATACCAGACCACGCAGATGGTTTCTGTGCAGTGGTGTAACAGAGTCAACTGGGAGTACAGTAAGGCAGGAAATGGTCCCCCGAGCAGTTGTCCATCCTTGTCCTACACAGACCCCCCCAACAACAAACTCTGTAACTTCATTTTTAATATTTGGCCCTCCATTATAGAAGTTTTGGATCTTGGTTCCAAGAATACTTGACTATTGGCCAAGCTTGGCCTTCTTGGAGCTAGAGCCCCACGAGGACTAGAAGGTGAGAACTATTGATCTAAGAAGATAGGACCAAATGTAATATTGAAAAAGCAGCTGAAGAGGCCAAAACCTGGGGCAGAAGAGTTTGGGATAGCACCCTACTATCACATTTAATAACTGGTCTTTTCTCACTGTTGGTTTTAAGTAGATCTTTTAGATTTTCAAGTGAAGTTCTTAAGAATTATTGTAAATTGCTTGCTTAATGACTTGACTGATCAGAAAATGAAATAGTTTTTATGGGTTTTTCAGGCTGTGTGGCCATGTTCTAGAAGAGTTTCTTTCTGACGTTTGGCCACATGGCCACACAACCCGAAAAACCCACAAAAAAACCCTATGTATGCCGGCCATGAAAGCCTTCGACCTCAGAAAATGAAATGTTTGGAATCACCCATGATCCCTTCTTCTTTTAAGGGATATTTTTTAAAACCTCTTTAGCTATTTGGCATGTAAAATATAATTCAATTTCTTTCCACTTACCAAGGAAATACTTTTTGTGACACTCATATGTACTGGTGATTGGGGGAACTAATTCTTTTAGTATATGGCCAGCAGCTGAATATCCTGGTTTCCATTCAGCTGCACTATGGCTGCCCTACCCTTGAAAATCAATAGGCTGCCCCAGCTAGCTTCTGGACTCTGTCCAGCCCTGGGAGCAAAACAAAGTGTGGGTTATTTCTCTTAAGAAATAGTCCACTATTTTACTCTTTGCAAGGCACAAAGTGCTACAGCAATTGTGGCTGGGCATTGATGTCAATGAATACACCCCTGGCTTCAAGCATACATTGACTGTCTTCCTTGACTATCCTCCTTTGCTGTAGTGCTGTCTGCTTTGTTGTAGACAGAGATTAGCCACAATTGATAGGGCCGGGAAAGAATTTTACATGCATTTTGGTGGTTCCAAGAGGTAGGAAATTTGACCCCTGGACGTAAAGAAGTTGCCTACTTCTGGTTTAGACAATACAGTACAAACTTATCAGAGCTTGCCATTTATTTATTTATTTATTTATTTCAAACCATAAAAACCCATCGGGATCCTGTACAGTATAGGAACTGGTGATAAAGGAGATAAGTTAATGTGCATTGCTTAAGTGCCTTGCTTTAACATAAAGAAACAGAGCTCCTCTACTATTTTCTTTTGTTTTCAAAATGCCAACAGTATTTTCTATATACTGCTCTTCTTTTAGCTTTAGTCCCAGTTGTTTGAGAAATTCTTATTTAAGAAGTTTTAAAGTTGCCTGAATCACACTCAAGAAAACCTGTTCTTCTCACAGTAGGTGGTCTGAAACATTAAGCCATCTATCATTACTTTAACTATTTCTTTTGTAATGCCAGTGTTTGTGCTGACAGGTATTAGGCATCCTTTCTGTCAAGTATTGTAAATTATAAAAGAAAACAAAAAAGTAAGCCCATCTGCCATTATAACAGATGCACTCTTCAGTGCCTTCAGTGCTTAAAACTACAGTCAGCTATATACTGAAGGCAAAGCCATTAAAGTGACTGATAGAAATACTTGCCAAGAAACATGGAATTTAAAACCAAGGTTGTGCTCCAAATTCTTGCTTTACCATTGACCTTGGTGCTAAAACTTTGCTCACCTGACCAAAAAAAAAAAAAAAATGTTTAACCATGGGCCTTAGCTATAATTCCTATGGAATTAAAGTGGACAAACTTTGTTAAATTAATTGTGTCACCTAAGAAACTTATTTATACTTTTCAGAGATAAAAACTGATTAGAGGGAAATAAGGAAAGTATTGATCTCTTGGATGAATTTTAGAAGGGAGAATAGGAAAGGTCAGCATCTCCCAGTTTCCAGTAACTGTTAGGAACTCTGAGCAGCAACATGACCTTGAATCATTATCATTAATAAAAGCAAAAACATTATATTGGTCAACAGAGCAACCAAAGATTTTGAAAGTAAAGCCACTATAATTAATGCATAATAATATTACACTCGTCCCTCCATTTTCATGGACTCTGGGTCCACAGTTTTGGTCCTTCATGGAACGGCAAGCATGGAGGGTTAAAATGGTGTGCGTGCCCACAGCACGCATACAGAGTCACATGCAGGAGTGTGCAGCCATTCAAGCCAATGGGGCTTGAATATTTGCAAATTTCCATTTTCGGGGTGGTGGTGGTGTCTGGAACAGATCCCTCACAAAAAAGGAGTGACAACTGTACATACATTGTTTGCAATTAAAATAGGTGACTGAGAAACAGAACTAAACAGAGAAGATATAGAAGATTATCACACAGGGTAAGCAATGGGAGGGAAAAGCTATGCCCCCTTACTGTACTTATCATGTAAGCATCCTGCTAGTGCAACCTCTCATTGACAACAACAGAGCGTCAGTGGCTTCCAGATACCACTTCATTAGCGCTATTGCGAATGTGTTAAAGTCAATCGTGTTTCAATAGAGCTATTGAGAACCCATCATTGAGCCTATGGGAAGTAAACTGAATCCCCCAGTCTCCCAGTGTGTCGTTCGGTAGAATCACTTCCTGTGTCACGCTTAGCGGTGAGAGATAACCTATTTTTTTCTCTCTGATCACAAGCCCTTCTACCGACATGCAGAATGTAAAAACATTATTTTACTGCTTGTGACTTGTAATGCTTTGTTATTGCGACCAGTGTGAAAGTGAGTGTTTTAATATCACCATTGTATCATTCTTGTTAAATAACATTAGAATAGTGTTATTAAACTGTTAAATGGCTCTCGTGTGGTAATTTTCATCAAAAATGTTAGTGACAGCAGTCAGAGACAAACTGCATCTGTAGAAATCAGAATACAACTAGGAAAAATAAATATATAAGAATAACTGAACTCATAGGATATTACTCCTGTGTAAATTTAAATAAATAAATAAATAAATAAATAAATAAATGCTAGTGAAATGAATTGTAGTAGTACCAATCACAACTTCAAGTTATTTTGATCAGGAAGTGAGCATGATCAGTGGCAATACAATAATCAGGCAGCAGTCAAGAAATGGCAGCAAAGTGTTAGTTATTTCATTATTATTGGTTTCATATAGTCTACCAGGTGTTGCCAGCTAGAATTTTGGACCACATAGGATTCAAATTCTATGCAAGAATCAGCAAGGTATTGTCTGATAATGTGGACCATTCCAAGCAGTGCCAAATTTTGTAATTGTGCTACTGTGACCCTATGTATGACAATTTCATTTACAAATTTTGTCAGGCGGTTTAGATTACTCCCAGAGCACTTTACTTCGCTGGCCTGGAACAACAGTTTTTCCCCCCCAGAGGTAGGTCTCAGTTTTTTATAATCTTTTCCTTCACTTTCAAGTCTTCTATCCCCCTGGATTGCCACTACTATAGGCAAAGCTTTCTTTTTCTCAATCACAGTTATGCCTTGCATATTCTGTCTCTCGGTTTGAGTCTTAAATACTAGAAGAATTTTTTATGCTGCCATTTCTGTTAACTTTTTCAAATGGTAGCTGCTACTGCTTCCTCCTCTACCTCTTCTATTTTTATTCCTGGAGAGAGGGGCTTTTGGGATTTTCTGCCACAGGTCCCAAAATAACTTGGCCAGCCTTCAGTACTATGCACCTGGATGGCATTTGCTGTTCCACTTTGGGCAGCAAAAGGACCTGGGTGAGCCCTGAGGTCTTACCATAGCCTCCTTTAGGTGTGTTGCAACCCTGCCTTGCTGTAAAGAGGTAATAATCACTTCCCTTACCCACTCTACCAGTCCTTCTCTGGCCTGTTTAATAAGCCAGAAAGGGAAGGGTCTAGTATACATGTAGTGGCTCTCACCTCTCCAAGGATCCTGTCCACATCATCAGGCTGCACAAATTGAAAAGTATCCACCAATACTGGACAAGCAGGAGCCAAGGTTACATCCACCAACACTGTATCAATTCTGACATCTAAGTCAGAGCAAATTCAAGCGATTTTATCAGCAGAATGGTGGGCAAATTCTTCACAGCAAGCTGTTGATTGGCTTACATTCTCAGATCGTAACAGACAGCTCAGCTGAGCAGTTTTGTGTAACTCCAATAGTTTTAATTTAAAAAGCCTTTTTTTTTTTTTTGCTGCCTTTATTGCATCACTGTATGTTTTCAGGTAGTTTTTAGCTTGTTTTCAGTCAGATTCACTCTGAATTTTCTAAAACTGTCACTCTAGTCTCCATCTTATTCATTTCATTGCTGCTAATCATTTCTACTTGAGATACACTCGTCCCTCCACATTCACTGGGGTTAGGAGCACAGGACCCCATGAATGTGGAAAAACCACAAACACCTCTCTAGGAATCTCTAGGTCCTCCAATGCAGCTCTGTGGTCAACATCTGCCAGACAGTTACCACAGGATTGCACTGGAGGAGCTACAAATGCTTAGTGGAGTGTTCTCTCTAGGAATCTCTAGGTCCTTCAGTACAACTTTTGGTTAAAGTTGAAAACAGAGTTGTGCTGGAGGACCTAGAAATTCCTAGAGATAACATATTAATAAAATCTGTGAATAATCAAATCCACAAAAGTCAAAACCGCAAATGTGGAGGGACGAGTGTACTTGGCTTGTCTGAGTCTTCAGTGAAGATCAAACTCAGATGATATGTGACAGAGAGAAGATTAGCCTTCTATCACCTGGTACCTTCCAGATATGTTACATTGCAGTTCCCAAGGATTCTGGTAGCTGGTGATTATAAGAACCTCTCAAAGTACGTACCTATTGGCAAAGCCTATTTATCATAATGGCATCAGTTTGGCCTTCATGTACACTTTGAGATACACTGATACAATATTTGTAAATATTACAAAACCTAGCCTTCAAGTATGTCCTGCTTCAATTAGTTTTCTCAGGATTTTGCAGAAGATGATGGTTTATTTCGAACCATACATGAACACTCATAGGACTTATCAAAACCAATGAAGAAAAGTACACTAATCCCTCCACGCTTGCTGAGGTTAGAGGCACAGGACCCCTGTGAATGTGGAAAAACCACAAATAACAAAAACACTATGCTTTTACCTAAGAGAACACCTCTCTAGGAATCTCTAAGTCCTCCAGTGCAACTCTGTGATCATCATCTGCAAGACAATGACCATAGATTTGTGCTGGAGGAGCTACAAATGCCTAGTGGAGTGTTCTCTCTAGGTATCTCTAGGTCCTTCAGTGTGACTTTTAGTTAAAGTTGACCATAGAGTTCTGCTGAGGGACCTAGATATTCCTAGAGAGACCATATTAATAAAATCTGTGAACAATCAAAGCTGCAAAAGTCAAAGCTGCAAATGTGGAGGGACGAGTGTAACTGATACATAGCTACAGTGGGCCCTTGGTATCTGCTGGGGTTTGGTTCCAGGACCCCTGTCCTCCATGGATACCAAAATCTGTGGATAATCAAGTCCCATTAAATACAATGGTGTAGTAAAATGGCAAAATCAAGGTTTGCTTTTTGGAATTTTTAATAAACTATTTTCAAGTGGTGAATAGTTGAAATCATGGAAACAGAGTGCCAACTTTAATAGCATAGGTATGACTAATAGATAAACTTGAAAAAAATGAAATCAAGATATGCAGGACATATATGTGAATTCAAGAGAGCTCCATGAATTTGCACACAATAGTGATTTAAGTCAGAGATGGGGAAGCCCTCCAGATGTTATTGGACACTAACTCCCACCAGTCCTAGTCAGCTTAGTCAAAGGTCATGGATAACAAGAGTTGCCCTCCAGTATCTATAGGGCCCCGCATTTCCAATCCCTCACCTCTAAGTAGTCAGCTAAGGGATCCTTTCACACAAAACAAACTTAGCACAATGATTTAAACAGGCTGGATGGCCATTTTGGGGGGATGCTTTGATTTTGAGTTCCTGCATGGCAGGGGGTTGGACTGGATGGTCCTTGTGGTCTCTTCCAACTCTATGATTCTATGATTCCACATCCTAAACTTCAAAGCCCATGATTCCTAGGGATGTTACCATAGGAATTAGTTTAGGATGGGGTATTCTGAAATTCCCAGCCAAACAGCTCTACTGCCTCACCAAACTACAAACCACAGGATTCCACAGGATGCTGACATGGCAATTAAAGTGGAATCCTAGTGCTATAATTGTGTTGTGTGAAAGGGCTTATACGGCCATGTCTGCATGAATCAAATAACACATCCTTATGGTGATCAGTCCAGATGACACAGGTCAAACTCTCTTGATGACGTATGGTCAATTCAGCACCAAACTCATGTTATACCACCCTTAAAACAAATCTTAAAAATTCACCTTTTGCTCCAGGTCTTCACAGAAAATCCAGAGCCCTCTGTAGCAATGACAGGTAGCTATTCAGATGTGTGTTCCACTATGCTGCCCACTGCTACCATGTGAATTGCTCCCTCTGAAATCAGAATGAGGTGCCCAGCCATGTGACTGACGCTGGGCACCTTGTTTTCAGCCTCAGAGGAAGCAATTCATACCAGCAGCACCGGTGGCAGTTAGTACAGCAGGACATGCATGAGAATAGTTGCCCAGCATTGCTCCACAGTGTCCAAGTAATGGAGGGAATTCAGGGCAACTTTGGGGATGCAGCCTATGTTTTAAAATTACTTGAATCTCAGTTTTAAAAATCAACAGCACTGCGATATTGGCAACTTGCATTAAGTTATCAGCAACACACTGACTGATAAGAAAATAATACATAACCCAGCCATCTTAATTTCCCCTTAGTATTTGTTTAACAGTTTACTTCCATGAGTACTTTCACACTTGGAAGATGATCCTCTTCCCTAATTCACTATGAATATGAATGAACTTTAGTGATAATTGGACTGGCAAAAGCTGTCAAGACCTTTCCCAAGACCTCAGTTTATAGCTCAAAATTTGCATTCTGCTCCCAGGTGAATTCTGTCATGGTTTATCGCCTCATTGACAGCTAGGTTTAATTAAGCATATGTGATAAAGGCAAGACCTCCAGAAGATGGTATGGATTTTTTTACAGGGTAGCATGGGGGTGGGTTTTAACACAATAGTGATGAATCTTTGGTACTTCATTTTTATGAAATGAATGCAGTGTTCTGAAACCTAGGTTAAAACAGATAATAAAGATGTTCTATTACCTTCACAAATGATGAACATCAGTAATTTTTTTTTTAAAAAAACAATTAAATACTACTGCTTGTAAAACATTCCAATCTTCTCTATCAAATTAAGTTCCAACCCAATAAGTAAAACGTCTTTCTTTTTATGATCATGTTCCAATGATGTAGTCATGTGTACACATATGAGTCTTCTCAGAAATGCCCCCAAAATAGGAGGCCTTGGGAACTCATGGGAGACCCATACATATTACAGACTATGGATTCTAAATGCTTGTTAGCATAGTTACGCAGCACGTGAGGATCCACGCCAATGTGCAGCACCAGATTCAACACCTTCTCAGATGCAGGCAGTAGCGTGTCAGCTGGAGAAGCCCCTCTCCCCTTTCAGATAGAGTAAAGAGACTCTACAAACAGACGTCTCTAGAATGAGGGTTTAATCTTAGTTTCTCTATGTACAAGGCAATATACACGATCCACCAACATATGACAACTCCACAATCACAATCCACAATCATATCCACTTCCACATGTGTATCCAGAGGCTTCTGCCTTATATAGCCAGGGCACCATGTGGCCTTCTGGTCCTGCCTCTTCCTGTGGACACCTGTCACTCAACCTGAGGGACTCTGCAGTTTTGCAGCACTTGTCTGTGCTTTCCAACACCAGGTGACCATCTGCATGATGTCACTTCCCAAGACACAGCATGACTCAGCATGACTCAGCATCGGTCAAAGCTGTGTCATCATGGTTGCTTATAATGTTCTGCTTATCCCCACATTGTACATTTTCCCCTGGGATCCCTTCCTAACAATGCTGTGCTACTCATTCAGATTACAGGCACTGGACAGGAAAGGGAATTATAGTATAGGACTCTGAAAAAATGGCTTAAGGCTTTCATAATATGACATGAATATAATAATAATAATAATAAATTTTATTTATATACCACCCTGTGGTGAGCCAATCCGGGCGGTGAACAACAATAAAACAGTTACAACTTAAAACAGTATAATTCTCTCCCCCCTTTAAAAAATTATTAAACCACATCACAATTAAAAACAGTCCACAGTTAAAACTCCACAAATTAATTTAAATACAAACCAATAAACCCCTGTGACTACGGTTCCAACGGGGGGAACAAAGTATTCTTGAAAAGGGGAGGAGCCAAAGTCCCAAGGCCGGGTGATTAGTCTGGAAAGACCTACTGGAAGAGATCCATCTTAACAGCTTTTTAAAAGCTGTCCAAAGATGTTAATTGACGGATCTCATCCGGGAGGCCGTTTCAAAGCCTGGGGGCAACAACAGAAAAAGCCCTGTAGGAGGTCGCTGCAAGCCTAGATTTTTGGGGCTGCAGCAGATTCCTCCCAGAGGACCGGAGGGCATGGGGAGGATTGTACGGGAAGAGGCAGTCTCTGAGATAGCTTCGACCCAAGCCATTTAGGGCTTTAAAGGTAATAACCAACACCTTGTACTGGGCCCGGGAACCAATAGGCAGCCAGTGGAGAGACCTCAAGACCGGAGTGATGTGGCCCCTCCTAGATATTCCCGACAAAAGCCTGGCTGCCATATTTTGAACCAACTGTAGTTTCCGAACCAAGCACGAGGGTAGCCCCATGTAGAGCACATTACAGAAATCCAGGCGTGAGGTTACCAGCGCGTGCACAATGGTCTCAAGATCCCCTACTTCCAGAAAAGGGCGCAGCTGGCGTATCAGCCGAAGCTGAAAACAGGCGCTCCTGACCGTCGCATTAACCTGATTTGTCATCAGGAGCGACGAGTCCAGGAGCACCCCCAGACTGTGAAGACAGTCACTGGAGGAGAGTGTGACCCCATCCAGGACTGGAGGTTGCAACCCAATTCTTGGTTTCGGGGCCGCTACCGTGAGCACCTCCGTCTTGTCTGGATTCAGTTTCAGTCTGTTTTTCCTCATCCAGCCCATTACCGCTCGAAGACATTCATTGAGAGAGGAGATGCCATTGGAATTCGAGGCCGATGAATGAGACACGGAGAAATAGATTTGGGTGTCATCAGTGTACTGATAGCACCCAGCAAATATACAAAATCAAAAGCAGGATTTTTGAGCCAAAGAGACTCCCATTTGGGGAGAAAGGTGGGATATAAATAAATAAATAAATAAATAAATAAATAAAACTGAGCATGGCTGGAGCAGTAGGCAGAACATCCTCCTAGCAGAGGAACACCACAAAAATGGCACCGTGGCTTGTTCATAGACTTGCAAAAATATGTCAAAGTCTGGAAGTAACAACTAGTTACTTCACTTCCCCAATGGTAAAAGCATTCACACTACTATTGCAACACAATGAGGGAAGACCTCACTCCTTTTGTAGCATAAATGAAACCTTTTAGTTACTTTTCAAGTTACAGTCTTACTAAGGGCCCCTGGGAGCGGCAGATCAAGGCTATGGCAACCACACGCCGCAGCCTCGATCCTCCTTTTTCCTGCTCCAAAAAGAGCTAGCAAATGCTGCTTTTGGGGGGGGGGGTGACAAAAAGCCGCCCTTAGAGCCACCGCTGCAGTTCTTTTGTGCCCTTTTGGCACAGCTCTTTTGCCTTTTTTGTGCCCTTTTGGCCCCTTTTGTGTCCCTTTGGCACACTGCACCAACAGGGCGCCCTGACACCATGCGGTCGGGTGTGCGGCGTGACAGTGATGTTGGGGTGGAATTAGTGCAGCCAGTGTGCGGTTGCCCCATCCCAACTCCACCCCCAGGCTGACCCTTTAGGCCAATCTGTGTCAGCCCCAAGTGGTAGAGTACGAATATTACATGGTTCAAACACTGGCTTGTATTTTGGTGTCTCATGCTCCAGCACTCAAATTTTGTGAAGTAACTAAAAGTAACCATTTGTAAAGTGAGAAAGTAAAAGAGTTTGTTTTTATGGCTGGAATCCAACAGTGTCAAACTGCATATGCCACAGATTGTTGAATAAATGGTGTGACAGCCTCCAGTTCATGCAGAGAGTAATCTAATAACTCCCTCTACAAGTGAAGAGCCATGGCAGTGACATATCGCAACCACCCATTGCCATCACATGCTGCTGCCAAAGGAAAAGGCAACCATAAGATACATGCCTTCTGACAAATTTTGGATATATCCAATTAATGCCTGATTCTGAATGGTCCTCAGAACCAAGACATTAAGAAAGATTTGGCTTAGAAAACTGTCTGTTTAATAGGCACACATGATTCTCCAAGCCATCAACATCACAGTGCCTTGGCTCTAAGGACTGTACAACCAGGCACTGACAGAGTGATAGAAGAAACAGCTATTTCAAGAAATGGCCTCTCTTGGTGATCTACGATACTGGTGGGGTGGGATGTTCTACTGTGATGGAATTAAGTAGGATCACAATCTAAAAATGCAACTATAGCATTAACTAACTCTTTTGTGGGCCCTGCAATTATAAATGTAACCGGTTACTTTTTAAATATATATATATATGTGTGTGTGTGTGTGTGTGTGTGTGTGTGTGTATACACACACACACACACAAGCTTTAAAGCTATCTCAAGCTCATTAAATCCACGAAGAATAGTGATTCAATACCAGTGTAAGGTTTGTTGATTCAACAGATCTACTCTGAGAGTAGCAATTGGATCTAGCCCCCAGTCTCTTAAATTACCAGGATATTTCCAGCTGTATCAATCAGGGCAAAGAAGCAAGCAAAAGAGAGAAGACAAGTTGGGAATACTGTAAATTGAAGAAACAATATTACAATGCACAAGCTAAAAGAAAATAGCTTTAATAGTCTATAAACCTTCTACAGGGGACTAATATTTTATCTATCTGGTTTTGACATCTTTATATGCATTCCTCTCCTTTCTTCT
The DNA here is from genome assembly GCA_026167975.1 of Phrynosoma blainvillii. Classification (NCBI taxonomy): domain Eukaryota; kingdom Metazoa; phylum Chordata; class Lepidosauria; order Squamata; family Phrynosomatidae; genus Phrynosoma; species Phrynosoma blainvillii. The sequence goes on along the minus strand of JANUYF010000002.1, from coordinate 351,297,772 downwards.
CCCTGACAATTTATTTTTTTGTACTCTGCAGCTTCAATGTGTTATAAAGAATGTCCATACCCAATTAAATGCACCATCGCCATAGCAGCAAAGAAACACACTTCAAAGAGTGGACAAAATGGAAAACTAATGTAGCAGTTCTCCAGACGGTTAAAACTAGTAAAGAGTTAAGAAAGGTGGCCCCAATTATGGGGAAAAGTTTGCAGCAGGAGGAGGCAGAAACTCCCCTGCTGAACACCTTCAAAGCTTTCAGCAACAGAAGAAAAAGCCACTGGGAAGGGAAACAATAGGAGATGCATAAAATGGGCAACATCTCATCTGCGTGTAGAAATACTTTAAAAATATAAACAAGATGTTTTATCAAAGGCAGTTGCGAATTTATCCCTCAGCTGTGCTTTTTGTCTTCTTTTGAGGGCCAGGGATTTGCTAGAATTATTATATCTACTGTAAATTAAAAAAGCAAAAGGTTGTTTGTGGGAAAATAATGACATCTGTAGAACAAGGTCCATAAAAGTGTGACTCCAAATGGGCCACTCGTATTGTTCTATGTAAGCAGTGGGGTGGTTCAGGCCTATACATTTCTTTCTATGGCACACACTTTTGTACACAGTTAGGTGCTCAAAACTGGTAAGTACTCAAAGCTGCTCTCAACATGGATGACTCTCCAGAACAGCATCCAACATGGCATGGGAGACCACCAGTAAAAAGAAAATAATCCCATTCCATCATGTCAATATGGAAGTGATTTGCCCATCATGTGTCCCACGGATCTCTTCAGATCCTGGCCTTTATTTTCAGGATCAAAACTAAATAGATGCATATAGCTCTGTGAATCACATCAATAGAAAAATTAGCCTGAGATACAGATACGGTGTTCAGAATCCACCAATGTGTGGGGCACATTCAAGGACTTGCACACAACCTGTGGATTTGTTTTAAAAGGCCTCCTTTCCCCTATTCACAAAATTGTCAATATTTTTGAGATATCCCCAATTCTTTTCTGAACGTCTGGTCTGTTTTGAGTTCTTGTTCAAAAATAATTAGTTCCAAACCTTCTCTTGGAGTGTGTATTTGTTAAACCATTTCTTTGGATCCATAGCTGAGAGATTTTAAGCAACAAAGATCTATTGTATATAACACCAAAAGGTAAAAGTATTCCCCATTGACAAGGTTGTCAAGTTGTACCCGACCGTATGGGGGCGGTGCGGTGCTCATCTCCGTTACTAAGCCGAAGAGCCAGAGTTGTTAGAGACTACTCTGTGATCATGTGGCAAGCATGATTGCACAGAACACTGTTTACCTTCCCACCAAAGTGGTACCTATTTATCTACTTGCATTTATTTGCATGTTTTCTAACTGCTAGGTTGGCAGAAGCTGGGACTAGTGATGGGAGCTCATCTCATCATGCAGCACTTGGGCCTCTAACTGCCAACCTGTCAATCGTGCAATCAACAAAGTCAGTGTCTTAACCACTTGAGCCACCGTGTTCAGCACCTCCAGCAGGATCTTATATCTATTTCACAAATCTTTACTCTGTCCTGGACTCTGACAGAAGAAAATGCTATTAAAAATAGATTACAAACAACATACTTCACATAACACACACACAGTTGCAAATCAGATGATTATTTTGTTAGTTTCTGTGATATGTAGCACTCATACACTCCAAGCATCTGAAGAAATGGGTTGCGGCCCAAAGAAACTTACTCTGAAATAAACTGGTTAGTCTTAAAGGTCTGTTGTTATTGCTGTGTTTCTTCAAGTAAATGTTGGCTTATAGTGATCATGAAGTAAACCTATCATGGGGTTTTCTTGGGAATATTTTTTTCAGAGATTTACACTTGCCTTCTTCTTGCTCAAGGTCATTTAGTGGGTTTCCATGGCTGAGTGGGGATTTCAACCCTAGTCTCCTAGAGTCCTGGTCCAACCACTACACAACACTGCTCTGTCTTAAATGTGCCACAGGACAACTTCTTCCTTCCTAAGAAACTACTACCAACAGTCTTTAAATATAGCAGCTCCTAAGAAACATTTTTACTCATATTGTGGATGGTCCTTAATGTTGTTTAAAGGAGTCCTTTTAAGGATTGTTTCCTAAGCCAGTGAATAAAACCAGAGCTAAGCTGCGACAGCAACAGTAAGAGCAATACCACAGAAGCATGTAAAGTTTATAGCCTTGATTTAATCTAAGAAATCATTTTCATTAACAGACTGGTTTCCTTTTTTCCATTAAGATAGGTACAGGAATCTTATGACAAGTGAAGGGATAACTGCAGATGTTCACCTTGTCCAGCTCATATCTAACTTATTTCTGAAATCTATCTGGACAACAAATTGCACACAGTTAACTAGGTTTGGCCTGCATCAACAGAAGTATGAGGGACTTTCTGTTATTACCAAACAATCTTTACTTCCAAGATCCCCCTTCAGGGTCATTGAAAAAAAGACTAACAATACATAGATGCTCACTAAAATAACAGACTTATTTATTTCACAATGCCTTATCTGACATTTTCAATCACTGGCTTAAAGTTTCAGTAGTTAAGGGGTGCAGGACTATTGTTATTGCTTCCTTTTTTACCCAGCCTTCATCCTAATCATCAAAGGACCTTCAAATGTGCTTTATTGCTGTTATAATTCTTCAACTCATTTCCAAATTACAGCGACACTAAGGTGAACCTATCACAGGATTTTCTTGGCAAGATTTAGCAATAACAATAGCAAGTACATTTCTATACCACTTATCAGTGCACTTAAGCACTCCCTAAGCAGTTTACAATGCATAAGCTAATTACCCCCAACAAGCTGGATACTCATTTTAGTGACCTTGGAAGGATGCAAGCCTGAGTCAAGCCTGAACCCCTGGCTAGTACTGAACTTGCAATTTTATGGTTTATGACTGAGTGGCTGCAGTACAGGCATTTAACCACTGAGCCACCAGGGCTCTTGTAAGAGGGGTAAGATAAAACCAGTGTGATTTTGCTGTCATGCAGGCAAACTCTGCATGCAGCCAATAAACCGTATGCTGCCAACTCTAACTGCTGGAGTTCTTCTCAGATTCTCTAATCTGGGACATGCTTAGCCTGTTCTCTTAAAGGCTAATTTGACAAAGGCCTATACTTAGCAAGCAAAAGACTGTGCTGCTCTGAAGACTAAGGGGTGAAACAGACCGCCCCAAAGGAGCAGCTTGCTGCCACCCCTTTGAGAGTTGGATTAGAGCTGCAGCAACCGCACACCACATCCCTGATCTGGCTATTTGCCAACTGAAAAAGAAGCAGCAGAAAGCTGCTCCCTTTTGAGCTGGCAAAATGCCGATTTTTCTGTATTTCTGTGGCATGCAAAAATGTGTGACACCATCCACTGTGTGATCAGTGGGGCAGTGTGATGCTGGCTTGGGGGTGGCACCAGGGTGTGCGGCATGCGTACGCCATGCCCCCACACCACCTCAAAGCCGGCGTTTTTTGCTGGTCTGCTTTGCCCCTGAATATCAGTTGGAGGAAGGGTGCCAAAAGGCTATGCTACAGCCCATTTACCACAGGTACTTTTGCTCTTTGGCTCTTCCATCCCATTCAACTTGGCTAACATATATATAATCAGAGATGAAAGTGAAGACTACTATAAATTTGCTTTGGACACACATTATCTCAAAGCAATCATTCAGCAGTGGTTCTCAGACTTTGGAACCAAAGTTCCAAAGATCTGGGGGACCAGTGTTTGAGAACCACTACTATACAGCATTTGCAAAGCCCACAAACTATTGCCAATCATCCACTAAAACTCTGAACTACTAGTATTGTCAACCTGTTATTTATAGTTATGGGGATCTAACAACTTTACAAACTTTAGCTATGAAAGATGTTGTACTAAGCCACACTGTAGTATTCAAATGTTATCAAAGAGTTCTGCTTTACAGTAACATACAAAACAAGGCCATTGTGAATAATTACATGAAGCTGGTATAACAGCAACTCTTAATTTTGCTTATATGTCAATGAATTGTGGTTACTTCTGACTGCTTCAAAGTGTTCAAAGCACTGATTCGCATATTGAAAGATATCTTAAAACAGGTGTTGGACAGATGAACTCAAGCATACAGCTATTGTGTAACATATTGATATTGAGCGCATAAATATTGTGCACTTTCTCCCCATCTGTAACAGCAGTTTCTACGAAAGAGAAAATCTTATTTATTGTCAGTTTAAAATTTCATTTAACACAATCACAAACCAAGCCAAGTCATTCTACATGTCCTTGTAGGACACTATTATAGCAATTTAATTGTCATGGCTCCATCTTCTGGAGTCTTTGGACTTATGGTTTGCTGAGGTACTTGCAATTATTTATTAGTGAGCTTGAGTCCATTCACTCTGATGTACAGTGAAAAAGCTCTCTAGCAAAAAATTCTATGTACTTCAACAAACTATTAATCCCAAGATTCTGTAGGATGAAACCACAATTAAAATACTATCAAATTGCCATACATATTCAATTGATTAAGAAAACAAAAGGGAAGACCCAGATGCCCCCTCCTTTAACATTGGAACAGAAGACTGGGGGTTCCTTGTTTTCCCTCCTTTCTCTCCTCTCACCCACCACAAGTAGAGTACTTTCATGCATCTTCCCCTAATGATGACACATAGACCAAAGAAATAATCCAATATCCCATTAAAAAGAGAGGCTGTAACTACAGAATGTAAAAGTATTCTCTTTAAATAAAAGACAAATGTGTGAAGCCAAGACCTCAACAGATATTTTGGTGCCTTGAGGCTTCTATAGATCAGCGGTCGGCAAACTACGGCCCGCAGGCCGAACCCAGCCTGCCGAGGTCTTCTAACTGGCCTGTGTCTGGTCGTGCCGTCGCCGCCGCATGCGCATGATGACAGGCGCCCTTTTGGAAGGCAAAACGGCGCTGGCATAACGAGCGCATGCGCACGACGGCGGTGCAATTTTGCCTTCCAAAAGGGCGCCCGCCATGGTGCGCATGCATGCGCGAGCACGGGTGCCATTTTGAAAAGCAAAATGGTGCCCCCACTTGTGTATGCATGCGCACCATGGCGGGCGGTGGTGCGCATGTGCACGCACATGCACACATGTCTGCCGCCATTTCAGCGGAATCGGCCCTGCCCCCAGAAAGTTTGCTGACCCCTGCTCTAGACTGATCCACTAGTTCGGGGAAATGTCAGGGCTTTCAACTGTAACAGTTGTTTATGCTCCCATATCAAATCATGCCCTAAATAAATTGGGACTTTAATAATAATAATAATAATAATAATAATAATAATAATAATCAGGGTGGCTTACAACACGTAAAATTACACCAGAAATACAGAGTAAAAAAAAACCAAAACTGCAACCTCCCCCATTAAGAAGTATTAAACTATGCATCCTTTAAAAAATTGTTACATAAAATATCAAATAAAATGAGGTAATTGGAGTGACTATAACCAAACAAGAGCAGTGGATGAGCCAAAAAACTGAAAGAGGTAGAGACGCACAGCTCCTGAGGCCAGGATCTAATCAAGAAAGGCCTGCCAAAAGAGATCCATCTTCACAGCCTTTTTAAAGTTGCTTAAGCCTGTAATCTGATGGATCTTGTCTGGCAGGCCTCCATAATCTGGGGGCGATTACCGAAAATGCCCTCTGGGAGGTTGCAGACAGCTTTGATTTTACTGGCTGAAGCAAATTCCTCCCAGAGGACCGGAGTGTGTGGGGAGGATTGTATGGGAGGAGGCCAAGCCATTTAGGGCTTTAAAGATAATAACCAACACCTTATACTGGGCCCGGAAACTGATAGGCAGCCAGTGGGAGGACTTTAATACCAAAGTTATGTGGTCTCTCCTAGATGTTCCCGAGACCGCTCTGGCTGCCATATTTTGTACTAATTGAAGTTACTGGACCAAACATGAGGGTAGCTCCATGTAGAGCACATTACAGAAATCTAGACGGGAGGTTACCAGTGCGTGCATCACAGTCTCAAGGTCCCTTAGTTCCAGGAAAGGGTGCAGTTGGCGTATCAGCCAAAGCTGATAACAGGCACTCCTAACAGTCGCATTTACCTGATTAGTCATCTGGAGCGATCATCTTCAGACTGTGAACACAGTCCTTGGTGGAGAGTGTGACCCCTTCCAGGACTAGAATCATAGAATCATAGAATCACAGAATCATAGAGTTAGAAGAGACCACAAGGGCCATCCAGTCCAACCCCCTGCCATGCAGGAACTCCCAATCAAAGCATCCCCGACAGATGGCCATCCAGCCTCTGCTTAAAGACCTCCAAGGAAGGAGACTCCCCCACACTCCGAGGGAGTATGTTCCACTGTCGAACAGCCCTTACTGTCAGGAAGTTCCTCCTAATGTTGAGGTGGAATCTCTTTTCCTGGAGCTTGCACCCATTGTTCCGCGTCCTAGTTTCTGGAGTGGCAGAAAACAAACTTGTTCCCTCCTCAATATGACATCCCTTTAAATATTTAAACAAGGCTATCATATCACTTCTTAACCTTCTCTTCTCCAGGCTAAACATCCCCAGCTCCCTAAGTCGTTCCTCATAGGGCTTGGTTTCCAGACCCTTCACCATTTTAGTTGCCCTCCTTTGGACACGCTCCAGTTTCTCCACATCCCGAATTGTGGTGCCCAGAACTGGACACAGTATTCCAAGTGGGGCCTGACCAAAGCAGAATAGAGTGGCACTATTACTTCTCTTGATCTAGACCAGGGGTAGGCAACCCTTCCCTTTAAGGGCCGAGGGACTTCAGCTCCCAGAAACCCAAGAGCTATTGGCCAACATAGGACTATTGGGCAACATGGCTGAGGCTTCTGGGAGCTGAAGTCCCTCGGCCCTTAAAGGGGAAAGGTTGCCTACCCCTGATCTAGACACTATACTTCTATTGATGCAGCCGAAAATTGCATTGGCCTTTTTAGCTGCTGCATCACACTGTTGACTCATGTTCAACTTGTGGTCTACCTGGACTCCTAGATCCCTTTCACACGTAGTCTCGTTCAGCCAGGTGTCCCCCATTGTATATCTGTGCTTTTCATTTTTCCGCCCTAAGTGCAGTACTTTACATTTCTCCGTGTTGAATCTCATTTTGTTAGCTTTGGCCCAGCTTTCTAGTCTGTTCAAGTCATTTTGAATTTTGATCCTGTCTTCTGGGGTATTAGCTACTCCTCCCAATCTGGTGTTGTCTGCAAATTTGATAACTATACCCCTAATACCGTCATCCAAGTCATTGATAAAGATGTTGAATAGCACTGGGCCCAGGACAGAGCCCTGTGGCACCCCACTAGTCACTTCTTTCCAGGTTGAAAAGAAGCCATTGTTGAGCACCCTTTGTGTTTGGCCAGTCAACCAATTACAAATCCATGTAACAGTTACTTTGTCTAGCCCACATTTTACCATCTTGTTTGCAAGAATGTCATGGGGAACCTTGTCAAAGGCCTTACTCAAATCAAGATATACTATATCTACAGCATTCCCTTCATCTACCAAGCTGGTAATTTTATCAAAAAAAGAGATCAGATTTGTCTGGCATGACTTGTTCCTCTGAAACCCATGTTGACTTTTTGTGATTATGGAATTACCTTCCAGGTGTTCACAGATTCTCTGTTTAATGATCTGCTCCAGAATCTTTCCCGGTATTGATGTCAGACTAACTGGACGATAATTGTTGGGATCCTCTTTTTTTCCCTTTTTGAAGATGGGGACAACGTTTGCCCTCCTCCAGTCTGCTGGGATTTCTCCTGTTCTCCAGGAGTTCTCAAAGATTATTGCCAATGGAAGTTTCAGGGCCACAACTGTAAGTACCTCCGTTTTATCTGGATTCAGTTTCAATCTGTTTTTCTTCATCCTGTCCATTACTGCCTTAAGACATTCATTGAGAGGAGATGTGCCATCGGGAGTCGAGGCCAACGATTAAGACATGGGGAAATAGATCTAGGTGTCATCAGCGTACTGATAACACCCAGCCCCATGACTCCAAATAATCTCACCCAGCGGCTTCATATAGATGTTAAACAGAATTGGGGACAGAATGTCGTCTTAAGGGACGCCACAAGTGAGCTCCATTTTTGCGGAGCGACTGTCCCCGAGCAGCACCCTCTGGGACCTGCCCGAGAGGAAGGAATGGAACCACTGCAACACAGTGCCTCTGATTCCTAACCCACTCAGGAGATCCAAGAGGAAGCTATGATCTATCGTGTCAAAAGCTGCTGAGAGATCTAAAAGCACCAACAGAGTCACACTACCCCCATCGATGCTCAGACTCAGGTCACTGGCCAAGGCAACCATGGCAGTCTCAACTCCAAATCCTGTCCTAAAGTCAGTTTGAAATGGGTCCAGATAATCGGTTTCATCCAAGGCAACTTGGAGTTGACGAACAACTGCCCTCTCGATTACCTTGCTCAAAAATGGTAGCAAAGAGACTGGCCTATAGTTGTTCATATCCAGGGGGTCCAGCGAAGGTTTTTTCAGAAGCGGCCTAATAGCCGCTTCCTTTAAACAAGATGGAATATGACCTTCCCTGAGGGATGCATTGATGATGCTCGTGAGGAACATCCTCAATGCATCCCCCCCCCCCCCCCCCGGACAGCCAGCCATGATGTACAAGGGTCAAGAGGGCAGATCGTTTTCCTCACTCTGACAAGGAGCTTGTCCACATCATTGGTACTCACAGATTGGAAATGATCCAGGATAATTTTGTTAACGGAGTTGCTGGACACCTCGTCAATTGTTTCTGTCAAAACACTGGCGTCTAGGTCGGCTCTTATCTGAGAGATTTTATCTGCAAAAAAGTTGTTAAATGCATCACAACAGGCCATTGTTGGGTTAAGCAATGGGATCTGAGCAGGAGAAACATGTGTCAGCTCCATTACCACTCTAAACAGCTCTGCTGAATGGGACTCTGCAGACACAATATGTGCAAAAAAGAAGGATCTCTGTGCTGCACGTATTACCTCTCAATAGGACCAAAGAAAGTTCCTATGACAAGTTTTGCCAGATAAGAGTCAAGTTATCCGCCAGGTGCACTCTGGTCGTTGTCCAACCCGCTTCATTTTCCTAAGCTCTGCTGTATACCATGGCTTCCGATTTGAAGCGGGTTGGAAAGGACACTTAGGAGTGATCATGTTGATAGCCTTGGTATGATCAGTGTTCCAAGTATTAACCAAAGCTTCGACAGGGTCTCCGGTGTTACCAACCATTAAACCCTCCAAGGCTTTCTGGAATCCTATTGGTTCCATTAGCCTTTGAGGGTGGACCATTCTAATGGTCCACCACCCCTGGTGGGGCAGGTAGTGGCTCTTAGTTCAGTCTTGACCAGGAAATGATCCACCCATGACAATGCGGTAGTTTTAATAACCTCCGCCATGGATATTCCTGTTCCATATTAAAGACCGCATCGAGGATATGAACCGCACAATGTGTGGGCCCAATGACCAATTGGGATAGGCCCATATTAGTCATGGATTCCATGAATTCCCAAGCTGCACCAGTTAGATTTAACAGACTGGTCTCGAGTGGAATGTTGAAGTCGGCCAGAACTAAAAGTCTGGGTGACTCCAATAGCAACTCTGAGACTAGCTGGGTCAGCTCGGTTAGGGAGTCTGCTAGACAACGGGGTGGTCGGTATACTAGTAGAATCCCTAGACTATCCTTGGTTCTCAGACTCTGGTACATGCACTCGCAGTGGACTGTATTCCGGACAGGTATCTTGGTCAAAGTGAGGTTGTTCTTATAAACCAGAGCCACTCTGCCCCCCACCCTCCACCCACTTCCCCTTCCCTGCTCACTCACAAAATACCTGGCTCCATGTGGCCTTCTGGCTCTGCCTCTTCCTTTGGACACCTGTCACCAACCTGGGTAACTTTGCAGTTTTGCAGCCATTTCAGTGCTTTACAGCACCTTGTGACCATCAACTGATGTCACTTCCTATGACACAGCACTTGCTGGAAAGTGCTGTGTCATTATGGCTGCCAGTGACCCTTTCATGTCTGGTCACTTGTGTACTAACCCACATTGGACATTTTCCTTGAGACGCTGTCTCCACAGCCATATGTTAAGGTTACTTGAAAATCATAGATGAGCAAGATTATCTTGAGACCAGTGTAAAATGTTTCTACTAAATGTTATGGCCAATACACTAGTTGCTACATTTTGCACCAACTGTAACTTCTGAAGTCTTCAAGGGCAGACCAACATAGAATGCATTGCAGTAATCTAATCAGAATGTTACCAGCACATGAACAGCTATGGCTATGTTATCCCTGCCCAAGAAAGTCTGCAGCTGGTAGACTCCCCAAAGCTGGATCTAGGCACTCCAAGCCATGGACTCCCCCTGGGATTCTAGTGACAGAAATGGATCTGAGAGTAAACCCAAGCTATGCATCTGTTCCCTGGGGGGGGGGGCACATACCATCGCTATCACTCTCTTGGCCTACACAGATGAATACTCAAAGAACCCTCTTAGGGCCTTTGCAGACTGCCAGAAATAGTGCACATTAAATTGAGGCACTGCCCTGGCTCAGTGCTAGGGAATCATGGGAACTGTAATTTATTGTGGCACCAGAGCTCTCTGACAGAGAAGGCTCAATGTCTCAGAAAAAAATACAATTCCCATGACTTCCTAGCACTGAGCCAGGGCAGTGCCTCAATTTAATGTGCACTATTTCTGGCAGTCTGCAAAGGCCCTTAAGACTTTAGAAAGTGAATTCTAAAATCAATTGCATCCTTACAAGAAATTTAAGGCAGGAAATGCAAGCTGAAGCCCTATTCAGGATTCAGCTAAATTTAAATGAAAGAAATTCTTTCAGACCTTCAGTAACAGTGGTCAGTCCTTTCCATGACAACCTACTGGCCATGGAGTAAAAAGGAGAAATGCAACTGGAAGAGGGCAACAGTAGAGACAGAGAAGCGGCTGTAGCAAAAGGATGCAAAAAGGGCTAGCCGCACACAACTTTGACTCTTCAGATTTGTAGTTTGCTAAGGTACTTGAGAACTTGATTCTATTCACCCTGAACTATAGTGCAAAAGATGGCCTCCACCCATCTTTCCACTTGAGAGCTGGCCATCATGCACACACAATCCCTGACAGTCAAAAAAGAAAAAATATTCTGTAACATCTGCCTTAAAAAAAACCACACACACACACACACCCATCAGGAAGCTAGGATAACACTGCAAAACAGAACATTAACAGATAACTCTGTAATCCATCTAGACACCACCAAGTCCTGTGCCACATAGGGGACACACAATAAAATGGCAATTCAATTCGGTTCAGTTAGTTTATTCTGTTAACTGAAAGCCATGACAAATAAATTGAAAATATGTAACAGTTGTTAAATGACATTTTGTTCATAGTGAGTTAAATGCCCATGGATCTTCTAGCTGGGAAAAAGTGGAGACAAAATGTGTGCTCACAATTAGACAAACTGTTGTTAATTGCCATCAAGTCAGCTTCAATTTATAGACTTTATAAATGAAAGATCTCCAAGACACCAACAGCCCTGCTCAGGTCTTGCAAACTCACGCTGTGGCTTCATTGACTGAGTCTATCTACCTGTAATGTAGTTTTCCTCTTTTCCTACTGCCTCCCACTTTACCAGTCATTATCAGACAAACTGAATATTTCAGTTTGGCAGGTGTTAAATTACCTTGGGTTCCCTTCCAATTCTGCAATTCTATGACTCTAGTAAATATGAAATACATTTCAGAACAGAATAATAAAACAACATCCAAAATCTATGTATGTGACAGAAGTGAACTAAACAGTATCTTGACACTGGTAATACTGATTTATTGCATAGATCTCACTTTACATGCTGAGATTGTACTTGATCCCAATTTTTAAAATAAAATGATAGAGCATTGGTTCTATTTCAATACATTTTGAATAGCAATGATCTAAATATTCAACAGCTTTTTAGCTGATCTATGCTAATTCTATTCCTATCTTTTCATACAATTGACATGGTAATTTACTGCACATGTAGTAAATTAAGGCTGATTGTGCTTGATTGCCCAATTATTGTGATATGCATGAACTCCAAAATAATACTATAGATATGGAAAGACCTCTGTAGTGTTTGCTCTGTGGAGTCTTGAAAAGAGTGTTCAGACCTGCAAATTAAAATCCTGAAGTGAAATGATGATGCTTTTGGCTTCAAATGTGGAAAATTGAACAGGGAATTACATAAAGCTGAAGGAACTAATCCAGATGTGGGAGAAAATTAAATCCTTACATTTTAAGAAACAGTTATCTCAGATGTCTACAAATGCAATTTAGCAGAATTTAAGAAGCCAACAAGAGCCTTATCAAATCAAGATCTATCTAGTCCAGCACTCTGTTCACATAGTAAGCCAACAAGTTGCCCATAGGAAGACCTTACATAGGCCATGAGTGCATCAACACCCTTGTGTGTGACCCCCAGCAACTGCAACTGAGGCCTACTGCCCCCGATCATGGATATAATATCATGATTACTAGCCATTGGAAGCCTTATCCTCCATGAATCTGGTTAATCTCTTCAAGTTGTCGAAGTTGGTCGCCATCACTACATTTTGTGTGAAGTTGTTCCTTCTGTCTTCAATATTTTCACAGACAACTTCAGTAGATGACCCTCAGTATGACTACTGTACAAAAGGAAGAAAAAATTATCTCTGTCCACTATCTTCTCCCCTCCTTAAACCAACCAGCCACATGTCTTGTAAACTTTTCTCATATGGGAGTTGATCCAACCCCTTGATTACTTTGTTTGCTCTTTCTTGGGTCTACAAACATTGCAATCATTTAACAAACACTATCTGAAGGGTAAATGTGGGCATCCTAGCATAGATAAACAGTTTATCATGTGTATCATGATGAAAATAATATGTTGTTTAACCCAAGTTTTAAGAGACAGGGGGCTAGTCTACATCAACCAGAATACTCTGGGCTGCTCCTGGAGTATTCTAGCCCTGGATTCCCCCCATTATCTCTGCACTCTGTAGTGATGCCAGTTGTCTACATACACATCCCCACTGTGTCACCTGGTGTCACTGCCACTGGTTCAACTCTCTCCCTGTGATGTCACAATGAGGGCCCAGTACTGATCACATGGCTGAGTGCCTTATTGTGACCTCAGAGGGAGCGACTCACACCAGCAGTGGTGGCGGCACCATGTGACACAGTGGGGATGCAAATTGTTATGGGGTACTCCAGGTTTTCCTGCAAAATCTGGAGCAAAAGGTCAGTTTTTTAAAAACAGTTTAAAGGAACGATAGCACAAACTTGGTGCAGAACTGGCCTTACACTTGAACTGGGAAGTTGGACTTGTGTCATGAAACCAGTCACTGTAAGGAAGTGGTAAGACTATTTCATTTGGTCTATGTAGAGGAGTCCAGAGTTTAAACTCCAGAAGGGAGGATGCAGCATCTATCTCAATTTGTTTTTGAACTTCAACTCCCATAATTCTTCATCACTGGCTTTGCTGACTAGGGTCTAAAATACACTGCAGAAATAATCCAGTTTGAGACTGCTTTAAGTGCCCTGGCTCAGTGCTAGGGAACTCTGGGGACTGTTGTTTTGTGGGACATTTAGCCTTCTCTGTCAGAGAGATCTGGTGCGACAATAAACTACAATGCCCAAGATGCCAGGGCACTTAAAGCAGTCTCAAACTGGATTATTTCTGCCATGTGTTTTGAACCTAGGGCTGATGGGAGATATAAGTCAGAAACACCTGGAGTGCCAAAGTTGTCTACACATGTGCTAGATCAGGGGTAGGCAACCTTTCCCCTTTAAGGGCCGAGGGACTTCAGCTCCCAGAATCCCAGGAGCTTTGGCCAACATGGGACTATTGGCCAACATGGCTGAGGCTTCTGGGAGCTGAAGTCCCTCGGCCCTTAAAGGGGAAAGGTTGCCTACCCCTGTGCTAGATGAACTATTATGGATAAGGGACTGTAATCAGAAGGGCAAAGGGAACAGAAATGCAAAAAAGTTCAGGTTGGGAGAGCTCCTTTCCAACTACTGTTTGTTAAACAACACAGTTAAAATAATCTTTGATGTTTGTACCTTTTTCCATTATATTCCTTCTCCCTCCTAAGCATGTGTGTAAATGGCTGCTGAGAGATGCAATGTCTCCTAGACCTGAAGAAGTGGGTTGTAATCCAATAAAGTTCACACCAAACAAAGCGTTAGTTTTAAAGTACCATTAGACTCTTTCCTGCTGATTTTGTTGTGACAAACTAGCATGGTAACTACACTGGAAATATTTTCATTTTACAGTGCAGTACTTAAAAATAAAGTAAATGTTTTTTCTTTTCATTTGTCAGGATCCCCCCCCCCCCCAAAGATCAACTTGATTTGCAGCAGATTAGATCCTCTCCCAGTGTGGTTCAAATATGTTATTTCCAATTTATACTGCTCTACAGTTTGGGCAGAGGTAACATTCCCACAATGTTATAAAAAGGGTTTATACATTCTGGTCATAAAAGTGACTAATTTACCCCAGGGCTTTTTGACCATTCTGTGGGTGACTAGATTACATCTTTTCTTACTGAAATACACCAGTGAGAGAGAAATTTCTAAAACTCTGTGAAAGAGAGATGCCCATGACATACAGTGGGCGGATATATTATGAATTTTCAGTTTAAATGAGTATTAGATTAGATGACGCTAACCTGTGAAGGTACCCACGTTCAAGCTCTTTCCTCCATTTCACATCAGAGGAAATGATGTATAATAAGCTGAAAAAGTCCACAAAAATTTATGATTGTTTGGGTGTGTGTGAGTTTGCCATTCATTCCTGCTTTCCATTCAAGTGAGTCTGAAGCAACAGCTAGAGAATACATTTTTAGAAACAAAAGAAAGCTCTTGTTTTCACTCCAGCCTACCAATTTTTCTCTTCCTACATCTACAGTTGCCCCTCCGTTTTCATGGACTTCAAGTCCACATCCCTTGCCTGTTTGTGGGCTGGAAATGGAGGAGGATAAAATGGGGCGTGCACCCCCATTCAAGCTTATGGGGCTTGAATATTTGTGGTTTTCCATTTTCGTGGGTGGGTCCAGAACGGATCCTCCATGAAAATGGAGGGGCAACTGTATAAACTTTTTTGTGTTATCATCTGCCAGATTGCAAACATTCAGTGTTAGGAGATACAAACATAGTACCCTTTTTGCAGATACCACTAATAGTTCAAGTGAAATAATCTGCACAATGCCTTTTTATACTGTATTTCATATGTTCTATAGTCACTTGTTTAATTACTGGGAAATTTGCGTCTTTCAGATTTTCTGTTTATGGGTAATATTGACCAAAAATTAGATTATCATATTTTCAAACTTTGTACTGCCTGAGCTTAAATCTGATTTTGCTAGTGTGAACTAGAGTAGACCCATTAAATCAGCAAGATTTACAAGTTATGACTCACCATGCAACAATTGATTCAGTGGATCTACTCTACTTGGGACTACCAATAGGATTCAAGCCTGAATGTTTATTTTAAGTGATTTTAACTTAATCCCTTATGACTTATTCTTGTGGTCTGTCTATCAGCAGATTTGGTTTTGTTTATGCAAGAAGGGAATCTCCAGATGTTTTAGCTCGCAGTACTGCTAATTATCATTCTAAAGTCTCTACATCCAGTGATGACAAAATCACAATTATGAATAAACTAAGGAAAAAAACTGTTCTGTAATTTACACAATCACTTACCCTGAAAACAAAAGAAACGGAAGTCCTGATTTTTATTTACAGTAGAATCCAAACAAAGGGAAGCACTTTCAACTCTCTTTTATTTTGAGTGAAGGATAGAAGCACAAACTAGAGCCATTTTAATGTAGTGGTTTGAATGTTGGACTATGACTCTGGAGATCAGGGTTAAAATCTGTGCTGGGCCATGGAAGCCCAATGGTGACCCTTGGGCAAGTCACATTCTCTCAACTTCAGAGGAGGGCAAAGCCAAAGCCACTCTAAACAAATCTTAACAGGAAAGCCCCATGATACATTTGCCTTAGGGTCACCATAAGCCAGAAACAACTTGAAGCCACACCATAACATATAAAGCACAGGCTTAATTTTCTAGATTGTTTCATTAGTCTTGTTTCCTTGTTTTTGTTACCACATATTAAGCACACAAATAAGTAAATGATGATATGTAGGATGTTTCATCCATGAAATAATACCCATCTCTATAAAAAGATCAATCTAAGGACTTTATCACACCAGGCTCATGAGGTGCCACTATCACATTAGTTTAAAATGGAAACATACCGGGTTGGGGACAATCATTGTCACACACCTCTTCTACATTGCCATGGTGTTGCTTCTGTCTTGGCCTTTGCTTTCCTCACATCAGCCTCCATAACCCCACCTCCCTGCCCTTTCCAGCATGCCCCTCAGTCTGTATTTATTTTTATTTATTTTTGTTTTTAATGCAATTGTGCAATCATGGCAATATATTAAGTTCAAATAAATAAAATTAAAAGAAATGTAATAAGTTAATTGTACTTTTTTGTCCAGTGTTAATGGATACTTTTTAATTTGTGCAGCCTGATGACGTGGACAAGATTCTTGGAGAGGTGAGAGCCACCACATGCATCTTAGATCCTTGTCCTTCCTGGCTTATAAAACAGATCAGAGGGGGACTGGCTAAGTGGGTGAAAGGGGTAGTCAGTGTCTTCCTGCAACAAGGAAGAGTTCCAGCTTCCCTAAAGGAGGCAGTTGTGAGGCCTTTGTTGAAAAAGTCACCCTGAATCCTACTATAATGGATAATTAGAATCACAGAATCATAGAATCATAGAGTTGGAAGAGACCACAAGGGCCATCCAGTCCAACCCCCTGCCATGCAGTAATTCCCAATCAAAGCATCCCCGACAGGTGGCCATCCATCCTCTGCTTAAAGACCTCCAAAGGAGGAGACTCTACCACACTCCAAGGGAGTGTGTTCCACTGTCGAACCGCCCTTATTGTCAGGAAGTTCCTCCTAATGTTGAGGTGGAATCTCTTTTCCTGGAGCTTACATCCATTGTTTCAGGTCCTAGTCTCTGGAGCAGCAGAAAACAAGCTTGTTCCCGCCTCAATATGACATCCCTTCAAATACTTAAACACGGCTATCATATCACCTCTCAACCTTCTCTTCTCCAGGCTAAACATCCCTAGCTCCCTAAGTCGTTCCTCATAGGGCTTGGTTTCCAGATGCTTCACCATTTTACTTGCCCTCCTTTGGACACGTTCCAGTTTCTCCACATCCTTTTTGAATTGTGGTGCCCAGAACTGGACACAGTATTCCAGGTGAGGCATGACCAAAGCAGAATAGAGTGGCACTATTACTTCTGTTGATCTAGACACTATACTTCTACTGATGAAGCCTAAAATTGCATTGGCCTTTTTAGCTGCCGCATCACACTGTTGACTCATGTTCAACTTGTGGTCCACCTGGATTCCTAGATCCCTTTCACACGTAGTCTCATTCAGCCAGGTGTCCCCCATCGTTGAATTTCATTTTGTTAGATTTGGCCCAGCTTTCTAATCTACTAAGGTCATTTTGAATTTTCATCCTTTCCTCTGGGGTATTAGCTATTCCTCCTAATTTGGCGTCATCTGCAAATTTGGTCAGCATGCCCCCTAATATTTCATCCAAGTCATTAATAAAGATATAGAATAGCACTGGGCCCAGGACAGAGCCCTGTGGTACCCCACTGGTCACTTCTTTCCAGGTTGAAAAGGAGCCACTGTTGATCACCCTTTGGGTTCGGCCAGTCAACCAATTATCGGCCAGTGCCCAACCTACCATTTATGAGCAAGGAATGTGTGGTGGCTTCCCAACTCCAGAGGTTTCTGGATAAAATGGATTATCTCAATCCATTTCAGTCTGATTTCAGTCCTGGCTATGGAACAGAGACAGCCTTGGATGACCTACACAGGGAACTGGACATGTGTCCCTGTTAGTTCTGCCGGACCTCTCAGTGGCTTTCAGTACCACTGACCACGGTATCCTTCTGGACTGCCTCTCTGGGATGAGACTTGGAGGTATTGTTTTACAGTAGCTCTATTCCTTCCTGGAGGGGCAAACCCAGAAGGCAGTGCTGGGGTGCCGGGGGACTCCTGCTCAATCCCCAAGCCATTGGTCTGTGGGGTCCCCCTCAGGGTTCTGTTTTGTCTCCTATGCTATTTAACATATACATGAAACTGCTGGGAGATGTCATCCAGAATTTTGGAGTGCAGTGCCATCAATATGCAGGTGACACTCAGTTCTACTACTCCTTTCCACGCCAATCCAAGGAGGCTGTCCTGGTCCTAAACCAGTTTCTGCAATCAGTAATGAACTGGATGAAGGCAAACAGACTGAAACTTAATCTAGGCAATACAGTGGTGCTCTTGGTCAATCAGAAGACAGATCAGGTAATAGGGATTTTTGCCTGTGCTTAGATGGGGCTACACTCCTCCTGAAAACACAGGTTCACAGTTTGGGTGTACTCCTGGACTCAGCTTTGAACCTGGAGGCCCAGATTTCTGCAATGATCAGGAGTGCTTTTACACATTTAAAGTTGTGCGCCAACTGTGCCCATTCCTTGAAATGTCAGATATGGCCCTGATGGTACATGCCTTGGTTACATCCTGTTTGGACTAATCTAGCACACTCTGCTTGGTGCCTATGAAGAGTGAAACTTCAGCTGGTCCAAAGAGCTGCAGCCAGACTGTTAACTGGGACAGGTTACAGAGACCACACAGTGCCCCTGTTGAAACAGCTCCACTGGCTGCCAGTTTGTTTCTAGGCACAATTCAAAATACTGGTTATGAGCTATAAAGTTCAATAGTGCTCAGGTCCAGGCTTTCTGGCCCTCTATGAGCCGGCCCAGACTCCGAGATCCTCAGCAGAGGCCCTTCTCTCAGTTCCACCACATTGCGAGCATGGTTGGTGGGGACACAAGAGGGGGCCTTCTCATGGGGGCCCCCAGACTCTGGAACTCCCTTCCCAGAGAATAGTCCCCTCCTTGCTGTCCTTCCATTGGTAGGCTAAGACATTTTCATTAAGACAGGCTTTTAAAACAGTAAGTCTTTAAATAATGGGCTGGGCATGTTGTACTGTTTTAATTGTACAGTCATCCCTTCCCATTTGTGGACTTGGGATTAGTGAATTTGGTTATTTGCGATCTCAGGATGAGCCCTGCCCACGAGCTTGGGACAGCTGGATGCAGCTATCCCAAGCATGGGAGAAGGTGGGCAGGGCCGGCGTACGCACTGCCCGACCCACTCCTCTTGTGCTTGGGATAGCTGCAGCCAGCTGTCCCAGACATTGGAGGAGGAGGTGGGTGGGGCTTGAACACTATTCGCAAATTTTCTATATTCACAGGGGTCTTGTTCCCCTAACCCCCACGAATATGGAGGGATGACTGTACTGTTTTTAAGTGCTTTTATATTTTTTTACTGTAATACAGGTATTTCCTAGTCTATTTTAACACTCACTTTTGTATGCTTTTAAATATATTGTTCTTTTAAATTCTAAAATGCTTTGAGTCTCCATTTTGGAAAAAAAAATCATGATGATGATTCCCGCTTGGCCATGGAAACCCACTGATTGACACTCACTCAGCCTCATAGGAAGGCAAAGGGAAACCCTCTCAGAACAAATCTTGAAAAGAAAACCCTGTGATAGGTTTGCCTTGGGTTCAACGTAAGTCAGAAATTACTTGAAGGCAACAACAAATAACAAATAACACAACCTGGCCATATCTGATCAGCATATCATTTAAAGAGCTTTGCTCTTATAAGGAATATAAGGAAATTTTTATTATTGTTGCTTTTCACCTTAGGCAGATTGTCATAGAATTATCCTAATGCCTGGGGTGATAAAAGTGGAAAAGATACTTCTAAAAAATCCTTACCCTCTGAACAGCTACAGTAAAATCCACAGGCATTATTCCAGATGACAATCATCACAAACCAAGAACTGCTGATGCAGAATCTCCATTCATCCAATGGAACCAAATTAATAGGCATTGCTTAGCAGCAACACAGAGTAAATTGCACTGCATCATGCTATTTAAAAGATAGCAATCCATATTGTTGTTCTGCAGGACAGATTGCTCTGTACCTTGCTGCCTAGTCAAGGTGATAAAACAGAGGTTCAGATCAATAAATATAAAGTAATATGTTTCAACTGCTCGGCAGGAGATACCCTTTCTAACTGATTAATAACTCCAGTGACATCACTATTTGTCAGCTCCACATTCTTTCCAGCTGAACAAGGTCACCTTTGAAATGTATCTTCACCCTCAGACATTAGATTGGATTGTGTGAGGGAGTCCAGATACCATTAATGTGTTTGGACGTTAAAAAGATAATACACAGTTCAAACGTTCAACTATCACAAGCTCCCTCTTCCTAGGCTATCACAATGAACTGAAGATAACTTACACAGACATCATGAGCCTTTGAAGCTAGATTTGTTAAGGCTGGACACACACAGGAAATAAATGATAATTGTAGGAAAATATGTCATTTGTTTTCCCCTAGGATTTCTATGTTTTAATGTTTTACTGCACATACACACAAATCTGAGACCACTGTCTGTTCATTGCCTACCCACTCTGGGTGCTAGTTATGGTCACAGTGTAAGGGAGCTGAACTGTAAAGTAAATCTTAGGGACTTTTAGCAAAATACACCTTAGCTGTGCTCCAGGGAAGCTATTCAATGATATCTTCATAATCTGTGGGGGAGGATGTCTACTCTACTCTTAGACAGGAAAAATATTTCTTCTTAGTTTAGGAAGAATAACTAGTTAATGGGAAGAGGGCATGTATTCTGCAAGTAAACGACACACATAAAATTGAATAATGGCATGTCTATTCCTTTGAAAAGATAATGTGATCTTGCATTACCAATTTCACAAACAGCGTGTTCTTCTCAGGCAACATACATTCCAAATGAGGAAATGTTGTTTGCCCCTTGATTCTACCTGTATTAGGCTTTTATCCATATTTATATTTATTAAATATAAGGACAGCTAGTGTAGTATAGTTGGACTATGATTCTGGACACTAGGGTTTGAATCCCCACTCAGCCATGAAGCTAACTGGGTGACCTTGGTCAAGTCATACTCTCTCAGCTTCAGAGAGAGCCAAAAGCAAACACTCTCTGAACAAATCTTACTGAGAAACCCCATGATAGGGTCACCTTGGGGGCATAATAAGTTGGAAATGATTTGAAGGCACACAACAATAAAAATTAAAAAGGGTCCCCACTGAATAATAAAGTATCAATACAATAAAAGAGAGCACTTGAAGCCAAATAAAACAGGCAACATACAAGAATAGCTAGATAAAGTTCAAACATATAAAATGCCTAGCTAAACAAAAATTTCTCAATCATCTACCTAAAAGAAAATAAAGGTGGGACTGGACTTAACCTTCCTTTTAAAAAATTGGACAACTGAGGTACTGCAAAAGAGCCTCTTACTCATGTCTACACTAAGAGGACCTGTCTTTGTGATAATCCTCAGAACACCTTAGAAGGCAACAGCTATTAACAGGAAGATTCATAGAGGAAGACATGTTCCTTCAAAAGGCCTGGCCCTAAGCTGTTAACATCTCACTTCCAGCCAACAGAAAACTATAGCCTAAAACCTATTAACAGGATTCACCTGTCCTCTGGCAACTGATTCAGTAGGTCTTCTACAGTTGTAACTATTTCTCACAGTAGAAAAAGGAGGCTCCACTGACCTCAATGGGTCTTATTTCTAATTAAGATGCTTAGAGGTTACATTCTTATTTTCAACCATTTTCCAGAATGCTGAAGATGATATAACAAAGGTCATTGTTCCTGTAGCAGAAACACATTGTTGTTGCTGCTGCTGCTGCTGCTGGTTTTAACTACACTATCAACTCTGGTTAAGCTGGGCAGGTTTCTTAGAATACCCTGTAGGACCTGCTCACAGTGAATGTAAATGCAAATAAAATGCATGCTTCCCATTGTATGTGGTTTGTTTTTAAGAGGCCACTGCAGGGTCCAGGATCCAGCACAGCATAATGGAAATAGGGGAAATAACTCTTTTCACCTGATGCAAGATTCCCCTGAAAGCTGCTACATGTCCAGGAACTGATCTGCCAAATAAAATCATGGAATCATAGAGTTGGAAGAGACCACAAGGGCCATCCAGTCAAACTCCCAGCCATTAGGAATTCAAAATCATAGCATCCCCAACAGATGGCCATCCAGCCTCTGTTTAAAGACCTCCAAAGAAGGAGACTCCACCAGACTCCAAGGGAGTGTGTTCCACTGTTGAACAGCTCTCACTGTCAGGAAGTTCCTCCTCATGTTGAGGTGGAATCTCTTTTCCTGTAGCTTGCATTCGTTGTTCCAGGTCCTATTCTCTGGAGCAGCAGAAAACAAGCTAGCTCCCTCCTCAATATGACAACACTTCAAATATTTAAACAGGGCTCTTAACCGTCTCTTCTCCAGGCTAAACATACCCAGTTCCCTAAGTCATTCCTCATAGAGCATGGTTTCCAGACCCTTCACCATTTTGGTCACCCTCATCTGGACACTCTCCAGTTTTTCAACATCCTTTTTAAATTGTGGTGGCCAGAACTGGACACAGTATTCCAGGTGGGGCCTGACCAAAGCAAAATACAGTGGCACTATTAATTCCCTTGATCTAGATACTATACTTCTATTGATGCAGCCTAAAATTGCATTGTCCTTTTTAGCTGCCGCATCACACTGTTGACTCATGTTCAACTTGTGGTCTACTAGGACTCTTAGATTCCTTTCACACATAGTCTCTAAGCAGTGTGCAGTGGCCCTACCATTTCCTTCTTTCTTTTGCTACTGACATACCCCCCAAAAAGCCCTTTTTATTGTTCTTAATCCCTCTAGCAAGCCTGAGCTCATTCTGCGCTTTGGCTTTCCTGACTTTACCCCTACATGTGCTAGCTATTTGTTTGAATTCTTCTTTAGTGATTTTTGCCCTTTTTCCATTTCTTATACATCTCCCATTTAAAACTTAGTTCAGTTGAAAGTTCTTTGGCATCCAACCCAGTTTCTTGAGACACCTTCCATTTTTCCTCCTCATTAGAACAGTTTGAGATTGTGCCTTCAGTTTCTCCCTTTTCAGAAACTCTCATCCATCCTGAACTCCCTTCTCCTCTAGTATTCCTGACCACGGGATCACTCCCCGTGTTTCCCTAAATTTATTGAAATCAGCTCTCCTAAAGTCTAGAATGAGTTTCTGACTATGGCTAGCTTCTCCTTTAACTATGCTGATATTTGCTGGAAGTCAAACTCAGCCAATACTCCAAGGTCTAGCAAATTCCTCACTTGCCTTGAAGACAGTTTCATTGTCCAAAAGGTGGAAGAGGCAACAAGGGGATCAGCTATTATATATCTGATCCTAACCAACAGGGATGACCTGGTTAATGGGGTGCAAGTTGGTGGGAGTGATCATGTTTTCCTGGAGCTTCTTATACAGTGGTGTTGAAGTGACTCATCACTACTACATCTCTCCTTTCTGAGTGTGTGGTCATCTGTTCTAGAAAGGCATCATCCAATTCCTCAGTCTGACTTGGGGGTCTGTAGTAGACTCCTATTATAACATCCCTGTTGTTTCCTTCCCTTTTAATTTTTATCCAAATGCTCTCCACCTGATTCCCAGATTTAAGTCCTGGATCTCTTCACAGGTGTAAACATCCCTGACATATAATACTATTCCTCTTCCTTTCCTGTTTGGCCTATTTCTCTTTAAAAGGTTATATCCTTCTATTCCTACATTCCAATCATGAGACTCATCCCACCAGGTTTCAGTGATGCCTATTATATCATATTTGCTTTGTTGTGCTAGGAGTTCAAGTTCATCTTGTTTATTTTCCATGCTCTGTGCATTAGTGTAGAGCAGGGGTAGGCAACCTTTCCCCTTTAAGGGCCGAGGGACTTCAGCTCCCAGAAGCCTCAGCCATGTTGGCCAATGGCTCCTGGGATTCTGGGAGCTGAAGTCCCTCGGCCCTTAAAGGGGAAAGGTTGCCTACCCCTGGTGTAGAGACATCTAAGACCATGGGTACTCCTCACTAGCTGCCTGTGTATAGTTTTTCCCCTCCCACTGTTGGGTCCTTACACTATTTGCCTTGTTCCCTCCAGCCCATTATGTACTCCTGCCTTCCAAGATAGTCTTCCTCTCCTACATGACTCAGTTTAAAGCCCTCTGTATCAAATTTTTGAGATTATTGGCAAAAATGTTTCTGCCAACTTGTGTGAGATGCAGCCCATCTCTTGCCAGAAGTCCACCCTCATGGAACCGCAGCCCATGATCCAAGAATCCAAATCGTTCTTGGTGGCACCATCTACAGAGCCAGTTATTCACATCTTCTATTTTCCTCTCCCTTCCTGGACCATGCCCTTCAAATGGGAGAAGAGATGAGATAACAACCTGTGCATTCAGCTCTTTCAGCTTTCTACCCAAGGCCTCATAATCCCTTCTCATATTCTGAAGGCTATGCCTTGCAGTACCAATGGTTCCCCCATGGACGAAGAGGAAGGGGTAATAGTCAGTAGGCTTGACAAGTCTTGTCAGCCTGATTGTCACATCACGGATTTTTGCCCCAGGGAGACAATACACCTCCAAGGACATCTTGTCAGGCCCACAAACTGCTGCTTCTGTATCCTTCAACAAGGAGTCCCACCACCACCACCACACGCCTCCTCTGAGGCTTAGCAGTGGCTGTTCCCTGCGGTGGTACTCTCATGGTCCCTTGCACTGTCCCTGAGGACTATCCCTGCCTGGTCTTCCTCTTCATCCTTGATAAGGAAGAGGGCTTCAGTGCAAAAAGCAGCACTAGAAGACACAAATTTTGTTGGTAATGAGAGGGGAGGGACTAAACCAGCTCATACCACAATCATAATCTGCCTTTGCAGCCCTCTGATTGCTTCTTAAAATTTAGAGACACACATGCACCTCCATACGAATACACACCAAATGTGAATTGTAGATGGCAGTCCTACAGGCAATTACTTAAGAGCATGCCCTACTGAGTACAATGGAACATTTTCAAGAAAAAAAATACCCTATAGACATCATACGGCAGTTGTCTTAAAGCAACTATACTGGCTGACTTCCAGTCTGTATTCAAAGTGCTTTTGATGGCATTCAAGGCCATCTAACATCTTGAAACCTGAAGGTCTGTCTGTCTGTCTGTCTGTCTGTCTCTCTCTCTCTCTCTCTCTCTCTATATATATATATATATATATATGTCTACTTAAAGTTCTGTCAATGGGGAACTCTTCTGTGTCCCACCAGTAGGAGTAATACACTGTGAGAAGATGTGGCAGAGGGAAGGTTCAGGAAGCTCAGAAGTGGTACCACAGCTGTGGAACACCCTCCCTTCAGAGGTCCAACCAGAAACAACAATGGCTTCAAGGTTAGAATCAGAGTTAGAAGAGACCACAAGGACCATCCAGTCCAACCCCTCTGCCATGTAGGAATTCACAATCAAAGCACTGGATGGCAATCCAGCGTCTGTTTAAAGACTTCCAAAGAAGCAGACTCCACCACTTTCTGAGGGAGTGTGTTCGACTGGTTGTTGTTGTTGTTGTTGTTGTTATTGTTTTGTTTGGTTTTTTTTTTTAGTAAAATCTTTGGGCATAGCTGGTTTTAAACCATTTTAACTTTTGAAATCTTAAATTGTTTAATATGCCTCTTGTATTTTTATTGTTTTTAATTCTAAATTGTTTCAAACAGATTAAGGTAATTTTACTTGTATGCCATTTTAAGATCTCAGAATATGGAGTGGGAGAGAAATATTTTACTAAGTATGTAAAAATTAAATTAAGTAAAAATTCACAGATCAGAAGTGCACTGTTGTCATGTATACACACTAAACAGCAATGCCTTTATCATTCTGGAGTAAAATGTCCACAACTATTTGCAGTCCCTAGGTAAATATGAAAAGTATCTTCCAGCAAACTGTCCAAATTTATCCTGTTCAGTAGATCAACATGTCTAATTCAGGGAAAGCAGAAGTACTTCATAACTGTTGCTTCAGATGCTCTTCTGCTTTGACAATCACTTGTAGACATGGCACACTTACAGTATATAAAAGGATGAACACACACAGATTCTTTTCTTACATGTTTATAAAGTGGGGTACTTGGAGAAGAAGGGAGAGATGCTGAAACCTTCTTGAGTTCTATAGTTCAAAAAAAGTCAAACCACAAAGGACTAAGGGGTGAAAGATGGGCAAAATAAGCAGATTTCAGGCTGACAGTGGGGAATTTAGATGACGCAAGCTTTGAAGCTGGCTGGAAAGCACCCTCTAGCCATCTTACAGGGAGAAAAGCCACTTGAAAAGAAGCTGCTTTTTCTCTGCTTCTTCCTGGAAAGTGTGCAACTTCGCATGTACATACAAATGCACCAACACCAGTGCAGATCTAAACAGCCACTCTTTCCAAACCCTAACCCTAATTGTGCATGTAAACGCCCTGTCGCAGGAGCACATTTAAAAGGAGCAGAGCTGCCATACACAAATGGTGGGAGTAGCAATGCCCAAAAGAAACCATGGAACTTCTCATGGAGATGAATACGACATACACAAAACAGACAAAGGGTGAAGGAGAATATGGAACAGTTATGGATGTATAAGTTACAAATGCCTAATTGCAATACAGAATGCCAGTCTATAAATTATATGATTATTTAAAAGTCTTTTTTTCTCACCCCCCTCCTCCACAATTTCCATCTTCATACAGGCTTTCTAATACAAATTGTTCTCTTTACTATTTCCTACGTTTCTGAAAATTTGTGAATGCAATTTATTTTACCCATGCAGAAAATAGCAATATGTATTGTCCCTTGCCAATAGAAAATCCTTAACAGCTGTTTATTGCTCATTTGCAAAACATAAGAGCAAAGGAATTCCATGTCTTGGGGAAACTGGCTGTTCCATGCTATCTTTGGCAACAAAAACAGCATTTATCTCTTTTAAAAAACCCAACAACAGTCCCCCTCATTTTTCCACTTTTCCAACAAAGAAAATGAACAAATTCTAATTTGAAGATAGCCAACAACAGAATGTGATTTACACTTAACCGCTTTTCATTCTGTACATCAAACTTTCTCTTTAACATTTTTTTTAAAAAAGAAGAGCTTGACAAATCATTTTGAGAAAAGGAACTCAACCGCAGAAAGTACTTTTTCATGCTGTCATAAGACTAGGAAAATGGGAAGGTGTTCAGAACAAAAAAGTGTGCACAGTAACTTCAAGGAGTTTCTCAAGCAAGCTCATCTTGATGTGCTGTAAGGCTCACTTAATGGAGGCTTCTGTCCTTTATCATCTCTTCAAAACATTTTGGTCCTCCTGAAAAAATGCCTTAGAAACCAAGCTAAATAAAGTTCCAGTTCTCACACTTGCCTTCACATATGGTTTTAACTAAATAACTTGCACGTCTCCACCAGCTTCAGAAAGAAATAACTGCAGCATACCAAGTAGATGCTAGCTCCTCAAAATGCCAAGACCAGCACATACCTTCCATAATCTTGTTTCTATATTTAGATAACAACTATACCTAAAGCCAGGAAGGTCAGCAATGGAGCAAGTCAAGCATACTTTAGCTACCCTGTCTTCTAGCCTCTGCTACCCCTGTCACAACGCTCCCAAGCTAGAGACTTGCATTATACTTAATGCAAAGGAACAGAATGGGAAATTTGCCTGTTAAGAAGAGATCAGAGCAAGTGTTCTTACTTCAATAATTCTGTCGTGAATCTGTAGTCCTCCTTCTTTGGCAGCAGGCCCACTGTCAGCTATTTTAGAGACAAAAATTCCTTCACTGGATGGGCCATCTTGATTGTCCTTTAAGGAAAGAAAACAAGAAGAGTATAAACACTGCTCAAGAAGACTGATTTGTGGTATAGCTCACAGTTTAAACACTGAATGTCATGTGAATGCCTAAGTACACTGTTGTCTAACACCATAGTGATGCCATGCACCCAACTGTCAATGGGTAAACACCAAATGCAGCCACAGGCAGAAAGGTGTTTATCTTCACACCATTCTAAGAGATGATTTAGATATTACAGATAAATAAGTAGGAAAGATTGCCTTCACCTCTAGTACAGGTAAACAATCTTCTTGCTTTATGCGCTATGCTACTTTTAGCCTATAAACAAACTTTTTTGGTTACATAACCTCCTAACATTTTATATATACTTATTTATCTAATGGATAGCCCACTTTTCCAAACCCCTCCCGAAAGCCTTTGGAGCATTATACCTAGAATATACATTATATCCAGTACAAGATCCCTAACTGGCTGAGAATTATCATGGAAAAATTAAATTTGTTGTTTGTTGTTAACTGCCTTCAAGTTGACCTCATCTCATGGTGACCCAATGAATGAGATTTCTCTAAGACCCCCTATTCTCAACCTCGCTGCTCAGGTCCTGCAGGCTCATGCCCATGACCTCCCTGATTGAGTCTAGCCACCTGGCATGCAGTCTTCCTTCCTTTCTACTGCCATCTACCTTTCCTAGCATTATTGTCTTTTCTAATGAGTCATGCCTTCTCATGATGTGGCCAAAGTGTGGCAATCTCAATTTGATCATCTTAACTTCCAGTGAGAGTTCAGGCTTGATTGTTCAAGGACATATTTGTTTGTCTTTTTGGCTGTCCACAGTATCCTCGGCACTCTTCTTCAGCACCACACCTCAAATGAGTTGATTTTCTTTCTATCCATTTTCTTCACTGTCCAGCTCTCACATCCATACATGTTAATGGAGAATACAATGGCTTGAACAATTCTAACTTTAGTGTTCAGATGTATTAACATTAAATGGAGTGAAATGAGAATAGCATAAATCCATCTGCTAATCCCAACTAAAATAGACCCACTAAATCAACCGGATTTACATAAATGCTTATTTGCCATTCGATAGATTTGCTATAGTTGAGACTAGAAATTGGATTTAGGCCAGTGAATGATAAGTAAAAGTGGCAGTTACTACAGTTTCAGAAGTCACTTAAAGAGTTGGCTCAGTGGAAGTTTGAAGTGGGCATCAGCATCTCTGAAATCATGAGTAACACAAAAGGAGGTGTGTTAAGAAAGGAGAGAAACAACTTCAGTTTTTCAAAATCTGGGCTAGAAACAAAGCTTTACATAATTGTTAACTATGCAGATTATCATACGTGCCTTATCCCATCTTTTCCCCGATGGGATACATGAGCGTTTAACTGTCAAAGATGGGTCTTACTGCATTCTCCCATGGCTGGGCGCATGTAGCCCATATGCAGCCTGTATGGAAAATCCCATCCTTGAAAAGCCACAGGATAAGATTGGATTACATATGGGCTGCATATGCCCAACCATGGGAGAATGTGGTAAGATCCGTCTTTGACATTTAAATGTGCGTGTATGCTGTCAGGGAAAAGATGGGATAAGGCATATGCGATAATCTCCTATGTCCAAAGTAATTCACTGGACAGTCCACACTTTCATTTGTCTATACAATACAGAACCTAATCAAAAACACTTCAGAAACTAAACATAAAAACAATACTTACTGTACTTGTGGCTCAAGCTATAACCTGTGCATACATGCATACTCCACTGACAGAAGCCAAACTTACTTCTGAATAAAAATACACAGGACTGCACTTCTTACAAAGATTTCCCTACCAACTACCATCTGCGACACTACCAGTGAATGAGGTATGCTAAGGAGTTATTTTTAATCATTGAGCAAATATCTTTATGGATTTTTTTTAACACCAGCAGAGAGATTAACCAAAAGTGTCATTAAAATCCTGTTAATTACAAGAAAATGTTTTAATTTAAATGCATTGGTCAACAAGTTTAGCAAACTGGGGGGGGGGGGGAACTTTATAAAAGAAAATTAACCTATCTTCTTTCATGTACTACCCAGGAAGCAGGAAAAGCTGATTTTGCTTGGATAGCATGACAACAATAAATCAAAAGTATTTTGTTGCTTATAACACTCAGGAGGCCCAGGCAAAACTTCAGTTAAAATCATGATGTTTTAAACAAAGCATTGCAATATCTAAAGACTTTTTAAGGGGAGAACAGAAACATTCTTGGTATCTAGTCACGCAGATGCCTTTAAACACAAAATATATTTCCATTGACTCTGATTATTTACATTTTATATCCTTTTGCGGTCCTGGAATTTAACAAATTTCATTATGTCTTCTAAACTTTCTGTATTTTTACAAGCATGTCTGAGTATTGCCATTACAATAGAAGGGTAGGGTATATATTATGTTAATACAGAAATGAACAACCATTGCATGGTACTGCTTGGGAATGTGAAACAACTTTCCAAACTTTGAAAATTTAAAGCATCACTAGGTGCAATGAGTTACAAGCTTCACTTTTGAGGCATTTGGTTTCATAATCTAGGCCTTAAAGAAGCTACACTATCAGATCTATCAGATATTAGTGAGCTAAATCAGAGATGCTAATTCTGCTGAAATCCAGATGCTGTTGGGCTGCAGCTCTCAGCAGCCTTAGCCAGCACAGTCAAAGGTGAGGAATGCTCAGAGCTACAGTTCAAAACATCTGGAGGGCCATACAATTCTCCCTTCTGGACTAAATCCAACTGTCAGTCCCAACTAGAGTACCAATAAGGAAGAGAAATACACTTCAGTGATTAACATACCATACATGGCCGGCCACCAATTATATTAAATCCAAGAGAGCCAGAATCCCGATGAAGAACAAGAGTCAGCGCTTTAGTCTCTTCACCCTACAAAAAGCAGGGAAAGTTAATGCAACCCTATGAACATTC
Source organism: Phrynosoma blainvillii (assembly GCA_026167975.1). Classification (NCBI taxonomy): domain Eukaryota; kingdom Metazoa; phylum Chordata; class Lepidosauria; order Squamata; family Phrynosomatidae; genus Phrynosoma; species Phrynosoma blainvillii. Next base: position 351,267,015 of record JANUYF010000002.1, on the reverse strand, counting down.
ACAAACTTCACTTCACAAAAATGTTTTAAACATTCACATTTGATGGGGCTCACTCTACCAAAAGGTACTAATAAATGGATCCTGATCACAGATTTCAATATTTAACAGATCATAAAAACTTAAAGTAAAACCGTTGCTATCTCTTTTTTAAAAAAATCCTACAATTCTTCCTGCTCCAAGACATGACATAAGTTGATTTTTTGGAAATGAGAACTGTTGATGTTGCATGAGCAGTTACCAAAAAAAGATAAGCTATATGCCTATTAGTATTTGTTGTAAGTAAACTGTTAAGGGAAATACTGGGGCACTAGTGACACAAAATTCTCTGCTAGGGGTAACAGAAACCATTAGAACAGCTAGCCTTGGTGTAATGGAGTAGTAACACAATGAATACAACATGTTATTCCACAGATATTTACAAAGCTGGAACATCTTCATCAGCATCTGTTTCTTTACACAATATGCTTTTTAATTGCTGTTTATTGTAGGTGTATAGAAGAGGAAACTAATATGGCTTTGCATGAGCTAACCCAGAAAAAATGCTTGTATCCTTTTAAATTGTGTGTCTTGGTCCTAGGAAATGTCATCCAAAAGAACAAGATGATACTGTAAAGATTACATAACATATCTCTGTAAAGGTTGCATGACATATCATCATTGGCTATGATGCCAAAAGACTGGAGAATGAGTTACTTAGCAAAGACTGGGGAATGGTTGTTTACCTTAAAGGAGGTTGTACATGACCAACTGATACCTAGCATATAGTCAAAACCTCTTTCAAATTTGTTAGTTTGATTAAATTTTCCCAGCAAATGTGCTTTACAGTAGTGACTTGACAGCTTTGACAAACTATTAGTGTATACAAGCTCATGGCTCAAGGTTCCCATTTTGTTCAAATTTTGGTGTGTCAGAGTCAGAGACAAAAATCCATTTCTTTCTTTCAGTAAAGTTGGATCCCTCATTCACCAACATGGTTGGCTGAACTTTCCTGGTGTGTCTGGGGGGACACAATTCCACATCACGTAAGGTGTAGTAATTTTGTAGGGATGTTGACAAAGAAAGCTTTTCAAGAAGTTATTATCTTGTTACATTATTTTAATTGTTGGTTTTAAATTGTGCTTAGTTTAATGCTTTTTTAAGGGGAGGTGGGAGAGGGAGGGGGTTGTTGGGGTTTGAGGGTCTTATTTTGTAGTTTGTATTTTATCTGTTGTAAGCCGCCCCGATTGTGTTAACAGAGGGTCGGGGTAAAAATAATTTTTATTTATTTATTTATTTATTTATTAAGATAAAAAATAGGCACCAAGGGTGGCAAACAGTGGCATCTGGTAGTCCCCATCTCAGTAAGCAGTGAATCCATTCTGGCTTCCAGTGTGAACTTGAAAGGAGCCATCCAAGGTACAAAACATATATTGTGGATAGAGTTCTGCAAACTGAGGAGGGTCAAAGTTTTCGTGGAGGTTATGATTGATTTTACCCATTTTTGAGTATTTGTTGGGGTAAAGCAAATTCCATCCCTCACTCATTATTCCTGGAACATCCTTGTATTTAAAGAGTCTAAAAGCACAATTTTTACCTAGATGTACTCTTAATGTAATCAATGTAGTTTACTCTCATGTAAGAGTGCACAGGATAGACTACAGGCAGCCTTTATTATTCCTGGGCAGGCTGAATAATAATAGCTGTCTTAGTATTTCTTAGGGCCTTTTCACATTACAAAAGGAAGACAAGAGGCAGCAAGATAGAGGCCGCCTTATGCTTACCTTCCTGCATGCCCAAGAAACACCTGTTCTACTGTCAAAGGAGATGATTGTAAACCCATGCCTTTTGTCCTGCTGGAAAAAAACCATGTATCAGCTCCCTCTGGAGGGGGAACAGAAATACTACAACGTCATGCGGGAAGGTAAGAATCATAGAGTTGGAAGAGACCACAAGGGCCATCTGATCCAACCCCTGTAAGCATAAAGCCACTTCTGTCTCGCTGCCTCTCATTTTTCTTTTGTAATGCACTAAGGCCCTTAGTGCTTGATCAGTTAGTACACTTCTGATTCATAATTCCAGAGAAGGCTGACCTACATGGGAGTGGTCCATTTCTGCCAGATCATTTCAAGAAAGACTCACCTCTCCCTAGACTAGTTTAGGAATTATTTGAACTTTATTGAAAGAAAAAAAAATGGATTTCTGTCTCCGACTCTGACATACCAGAATTTGAACAAAGCGGGAACCTTGAGCCATGAGCTTGTACATTGTAATATAGTTTGGGGCTCACCAGATGGCCCCTAAGGGGCGGCGTCCTGCTGCCCTTTTCCTTGCTGGATCAGGGCCACGGCCACCGCATGCTGTGGGCCCAATCTGGTGGTTTGCCACTCTAAAACGAGCTGGCAAATGCCGCTCCTTTTCAGAGTAGCAAAAAGCCACCCTTGCTGCCATGGTGGTAGCTTTTTGACGCTCCTTTGGCGCAGTGTGTGTGAATGCTGCACCAAGGGAGTGCCCTGGCGCCGCCTGCCATCTGGTTGGTGAACGACGTGATGGTGGCATCGGGGTGGAGTTGGGACAGCCAGCATGCAGTCACCAAGCCCCCACTCCACCTCCAGTCTGACCCTTTTAGCCTGTCTGTACAGCCCCTTTGTCAAGGTTGTCAAGGCACTACTGTAAAGCACATTTACTGGGAAAATTTAATCAAACTAACACATTTGAAAGAAGTTTTGACTATATGCTAGGTGTCAGTCAAGTACAACCTCCTTTAAAGTAAACAACCAACATTTGAAGGCCCATGACCAAGAGCAGATTCACTGCCCTTCTAACATGGGAGCCACCAGTGACTACAAGTGATTCAAAGGCCTACCTAAGAAGAGCTAGCAACAATTGCAGTAGCTTTTTAGATAGGACAATCTCAAGACTGGAACTAGTGCAAACAACCACACTCACATGATTCTGGTATAGTTTCATCAAATCCTGGAGACCCTTTCAACCAGTGTGTTGAGTTTCGAATTGGTATCCCAACTCACAGCACCCACAAGATCACAAGACAAAAAGTAAACATGGGGCAAAACAGACGGCCCTGATAGAGTGGCTTGCCACTGCCCCTTTGCTCACTGGGTTTGAGATGTGGCAACTGCACACCACGCCCCCAACGTGGCATTTTCCCCATGCAAAAAGGAGTGGCAGAAAGCCTCTCCTTCTTGTGCTGGGGAAAGGGGCCTTTGTCACCACTGCATGTTTTTTTAAACGCTGTGGTGCACAAATGCCCTGATGCCCCCCGCTGTGCAGTCAGTGGGGTGGTGTGATGCCAGTGTCAGGGTGGCATCGGGGCTACACACTCTCATGCCACCCCTATATCACCACTTTTTGCTGGTCTTTTTAGGACCTTACAGAGGCTCTATTTTAGAACTCGTGTTTGTAAAAGCTGTGTGAAACCTCCATTTTCTCCATTAAAAAGAATTTGGCTCTGAGAGGACTGGTCAATGAAAATGCAACCACATTGCTACTAAAGGGCCGGAACAGGCAGGCAGGAAAAAGCAGGTCAATCATTTTACCAAAAGCAGGTCAAACCCCTGCTGTCTGCATGGCCTACCCCCAAGGCAGGCCGAATACGCATGGCCTGACTGTACAGCACAGTATCAAGCCACATCTCTGGTCATTTTTTTGGTTGCCTCCCCACCATGCATACACACAAACACACCACCCACAACCTAGTACCTCCCATGTCCACCTAGATGCTGTCCCATTGCATGGCCGCCCCTTTGATTGGCCACAGTCACATGTGTGATTCTCCAATGGTTCAGGGATCAGTGCATTGGTGTGCGAGTGATATATTGGAAAAGCACAATAATGGAGGCTCCCACTACACGCCCCCTTCACCCCATGCCCCCCTGATGGACTGTCTGGTTTGTGTATATTATAATTATATCCATTGGAATTATCGCACTTTCATTTCTTTGCTTTGCCGCAATCCCACACTCGAGCTGGGACATTTATATCCAAATGCAAAGATGCACATTTTTTGCCTTGAGTCAGACTATCCTGATTTCTTTTTGCTCTGGTTTTTAGCCGAGGAGTATGGCTTCAGTCTGGTTTTAAGCTGCTTTTGAGGTGTGCGTCATCTAAACGACCCCCTGCCTTCAAAGCACCTGGAAACCGCTTTATTTTGTTTCACCCCAAACAATCAAGTGTGGGAAGGGAAGGGGGTGCTGGTTATAGATATGACAATGTCTTTCTCTGGGTCTACAAAATATTAATAGGCACACTGTAATCCTGTATATACAGAAACCTCCTCAGTACTGCTGGGTTTTAGAGAAAATGCATGTTTAGAATGACTCCTAATGGCAGACATTTATTTAAATATGCAAATAAATGAATCCATGCTGTGCCATAACAAGGCCAAAACATGAGAGTCTTCTGACCAATCCATCTGCAGCACTGTTTGTTCCCAAATATAGGAATGCCATTTGCTGTAATATACTTCCCCACAGTTGAAAGGGAGAGGCCATAACTCAGGAGGAGAAAGCATGCTTTACATCTAAGAGGATGCAAGTATGAGCTCTTGCATCTCCACTTAATAGCATGTCAGGTAGCAGCACTGGTAACAACTTCTACTTGAGAACCTGGAAAGCAGAGTTCAAGATGCACTCCACTTAGAGTTGGCAATACTGCATGAGATGAACCACTGATCCAATTCATTAACTGGCACTATTTTATTTCCTGGGAAACTTGGAAAATTTCTAGTACTTTCTAATTGCCCACTGATAATACTAGAAAATACTACAATTGATTGAGTCTTGTGTCCCTCCATTTCCATTCCAAAGGAAGTTTACTGACTATGAAGATGAAATCACACCCACAAAGTAGTACAACGTGAAAACAAGATCATCACTTGTATATACAGAGATGAGTATATCAACTGGTGCAGCTCGGTAAATTCGAACTCTAGTTTCATAGCCTTCTTCATTCCTGTTTCCCACTGTATTATTATTTGGGTGGGTTTTTTTTTTTTATTCTGACTGAATAAACCTTCCCTCACATCTTAATTTCATTTCAAATCAGTTGTTAATAAATTATATGCTTTTCATTCTTCAAGTTAAACTGGCTGGAAGTGATGGAAATTGGAGTCGAACAATATGTAGAGAGCCCCAGATTTGTTGGCTATTTTTGAGACCAACTCCTGGTATGAGGATGAATGGTGACAGAACTTCTGTTCCTGACTGTTGCAATGGAGATTACTGGGGGGAAGGGGTGGGAACACCAGCCCAACTGACAGAAGAATAGACCCCTGTTACTTGCAGGCAGCTTCTGCCAGATTAATCAAGATTGTGAGGGGCTTTGAGTGGGAGACACTACTTAGCCACACATCTAAGGTAGTTCTGTGGCTCAGTAGCTGATCTAGAATACCAGCCATAGATACATTTGTTGTTGTTGTTGTTGTTGTTGTTGTTGTTGTTGTTGTTGTGTGCCTACAAACCATTTCTGATTTATACTGACTCTAAGGCAAGCCTGTAACAGAGTTTTTTTGGTAAAATTTATTTTGGGAGTGGGGGTGGCCGTTGATTTCCCCTGAGGCTGAGAGAGTGTGACTTGGCAAAGGTTTCCATAGCTGAGTGGGGATTCGAACTCCAGACTCCTAGTCCAACACTGAAACCATCATACCGGCTCTCCAGAGATATATACATACCCTATTTTCCATTTTAGCATTTGCTACTGGCATCTGTACTCCTAAATAACTGCAGTACTCAGTATGGCCCCTATGAATCTTCACAATCTGTACATCCTAACCCCAACATGAGACAAACGTTAGTTAATAATGGTGATACAGCACTATGAAACCCAAATGTTACCATGTGGTAGCAGGACTAAGGCAGGGTACATTTATAAGCTCCAAACAAGCTTCACCACATAGAAGGGTCTTCCTTCATGAAGAGTGAAAAAATGTACTCAGGTATGTGAAGAACTTATTTTACTCATCAAGATTTCATAATCAATGAATAGCATAAATAAAAACGGACGCCTAATAATGCAATGCAGATGTTTATTTCTTTTCCTTTTTGCATATCCATGTGAAGCTGTCAATCAGACTATATTAATTCCCAGAAATGTTATTCTGCATTGGTTACACTATATATTTTCCTGTTACTTCTGTGAGGGAAAAAAAAAAAAAAAAGCCCAGAGCTCAACAGGTATAAATTACAACTTTTAAGAGATTCCAATTAACTTGTAAAACTACGCTACATATGCCACTTTTTTGCACAATAATGTTATTTAATAGCATCTCAAAGAACTAACATATTTTATGTCTCAATCCCAATTGTATTTAAGACTCATTTATTTCAATCATCCCTTCCACAAAAGGGATGGGTTAATTTCTCTTTTGTACACAACACAAAGTAACATCAAAATCCAATCCCATAAGATGCTACGTTGTTTTGCTTTCTGCTTGTCTTTGTGCATGCTCAGCTCTTTTGAAAGGAAAGCAGTGGAATAAAAGGTGAAAACTGTTTTCCCGGAAATCCCCAGGCCCAGATGTCAGATAATATTTCAAGGCAAAAACTTTCAAGTCTTGAGAGACCACTTTTAAGGTCTAATAAGTTCAGAATTGGAAACACAAGAATGTCATTGTCACAAAACCCTCTCCTCTCTTTTCCATTTCTTTATGGAAGGAGAAAGAATACAATCAAATCAATCAAGAAACAATTACTAGATTGCACTCAGGATGGTCATTGTAATTAAAGCTTAAGGAAAAAAAAAGGTTTCCATTACTGTTTTTAATTTGAAAGTTTTTGCAGGAAAAAAGGACTTGGGGGACAGGAGCCAGAATACACCAACTAAGCATCTTTTCTGTTTTGTTAATTCTTTTAAAAGTTTTTGGGGAAAGGTTAAAAGTTTTGGCAACTTTTATTTTAAAAACATTTTTTTAAATCCACAACAGCCTTCCTGAGCATTTTAAGGAACTTCTGCTAGCAATTTACGGAGGCCCATAAATGATCCACTATCTGCATTTTTGCAGAGTAACACCACAGCAAGAACCATGATGATAATCCTACCAGATGTGCCTCTAAAGCATCAAAACACAAAGCAACACCCTCCAACATTACTCCAACAACTCTTCTGCAGGACTAGAAACTCACATTTTTAGAAACATCTCCTCCTCTATTTATTTATATAGCACCAATGCTCACAGTACTTTACATGAGCAGTTTACAATCATTAATTTGACACTTGCCTGGGCTCAGGCTTAGAATCTAAAAAGACAGGACACACAAGGACAAGGGGTTGGTAGTAGGGGAGAAGACTAAGGGGGGTTGCAGACTGTTAGAAATAGTGCAAATTGAGTCCACTTTAAGGGTTAGGGTTAGGGCTAGGGAATCATGGGAACTGTATTTTATTGTGGCACCAGAGCTCTCTGACAGAGAAGGCTCAATGTCTCAGAAAAAAAAAACACAATTCCCATGATTCCCTAGCACTAACCCTACCCCTTAAAGTGGACTCAATTTGCACTATTTCTGGCAGTCTGCAACCCCCCTAAGTCTAGACTCTAGCATGTGCTGGCTACTGCTCTCTCCCTCTAGAAGCCACAGTAGTGGCAGTTGGGAAGGAGAGTGCCTTTGGTCAGTCACTGAGCCTAGGAATGATGCACCTGTGTCTGCCTCTTCTTCTAGTCCAGGGGTAGGCAACCTTTTTGAGCCGGGGGCCGGTTTGCTGTCCCTCAGACAATTGGGGGGCCGAAGCACCAAAAATAAATAAATAAATATGTAACTTAAAAAATAAAAAAAATTTAAAAAATAAAAAAAATATGCATGCACACTCTCTCAGCCCCAGAAAAGCCATGGCAAAACCCCTGTGGAGATTTTGCCAAGAAAACCCCAAGAACAAGTAATAACAACAATAATCAGTATTATCATGGCGGGTGCTGGCGGCGGCAGGACCAGCCTGGGGCCGGTCCAAAGGCCTCGGGGGGGGCGCATCCGGCCCCCGGGCCTTAGGTTGCCTACCCCTGTTCTAGTCTTTCTTAGTCCATGGAAATAGCAGCTGAATATGGAGGGAGGGCCCTTCTTCAATTGCTGAGCTTGGTATGACGGAGCTGTACTAGTCTGGTCTTCTCTCTCCCTCTGGGGGCTACATATGTGGCAGTTGCGATGGAGGGAGTTGCTAAGACTAGGCATGATGGCACCGTATGTAGACCAGATTCTGCTAGAGCAGGGTGGGCCATTGTAGCAGGTCTAAGGGCACTTTTGTGTCCCATGACTCTCCAAGGGCTGCACAGACTACTGAAAAACAAAACCAAAAAATAAAATAAAAATCCAGGGGCCAGGATTATGCTTCTAGTTGTCAAAAATTGTCATTGTTGTTTTCAAAGTTAAACATTACAGGGAGCCCTTGCAACTTATTTAAAAGATGCATTGTTGCAACTGAAGGGTTCCAGGAGCAGCAATTTGCCCTCCTTTTTTGCCAAAAGAAGGTCAGTCTGGAAATTCTGGATGTGTTGAGAGCCACTAAACATACTTGCGGGTCTGCATACGGCCATACTTTGTCTATCCCTGTGTTAGAAGATATGGGTGATTTTCAATTAACTTTATCCCTTTGCTGAGTGTCACACACTATTACCCTAATTATTATTTTTTATAATATATTTTATTGCAAATCTCTTGCTTACTCCCACCCAGCTCAGGTCATCTGATTCTGCCACAGATCTGATCTCTTTGGCATGCCCATCTCATCACAGCTGAGTCCAGCTCTTATAATTTTAGAAACTGCATCATTTCCCAGCTGAGGATTTTGAAAGTACCTCTTTACTTTCATTGCACATATGGGAGTTTTCCCAACTTTTCACTTCTTAGGACATTGTGTAACTTAGCTCATTTTCAGCCAGTCTTACCTAGGCTAGCGTACTGATTCACAGATGTTAGGCTCAGTTTCCCATTGGTGAAGGTTGTATGACAAATTTAGCCAATGGAACCAAGCAACCTCAGCCTCACTGATTATGAACAACTTACTGGTGCACTCTCCTGCTTGCAGTGGAAGTGGCTAAAAAACCCCACAGAAATTTGCTCAGTGGTTTATTTATCATGTTGTCCAAACATGAGCACTTTCTCTTCTATGGCTGTTTTTTCTCTTAACTAACCAAAAGAAGAATCAAGGGTTTCTTTCAGAGTTGTTTTGCTGGTTTGTTGAGAGAGGGTGGGGGAATTGAGAAGAGAAAGCATGCACATTAAGCAAACACATTAAACAAGTGCAGAGTTGGAAGAGACCACAAGGGCCATCCAGTCCAAACCCCCCCCCCCCCGCCATGCAGGAACTCAAAATCAAAGCATTCCTGACAGATGGCCATCCAGCTTCTGTTTAAAGACCTCCAAAGAAGGAGACTCCAAAGGAGGATGATAATGGGAAAAACCATCTAAAGAAACATGACAAGAAAACCCCATGATAGCTTCGCCATAGGTCACCATAAGTTGGAAATGACTTTAAGGCATACAAAAATGTGTCCCTTATATAATGGTGTTCCTTATATAAAATGGCCAAATTAAGGTTTGCTTTTTGGAATTTATACTTTTTCAAGCTATAGTTGGCTGAATCTATGGATAAAGAATCCACGGATATGGAGGGCCAATGATAGTTTGTTTTGTTATTCTATTGAAAGCAGTAACAATTGGAACAATTGGGCAAGCTGTATCAACATGCTATTTGTCATGGTTCTCATCGTGGGTCACTGTGCCAAAGAGGCACAGTTCCATTGGCTTATCATGTCATTGTTATAGGGAACACAGAACTCAACAGCTGTAACAGCTTCACTGGCTTCAAGTCTATTTCTAACACAATTTGGAGTCATACACAGTTTAGGTCCAGACCGTCTCCTTGTGTAAGCCTGCCTGAACCTTAAGATCATTGAGGGAGGGCTCTCTTGTCGGCCACCATCACAGATACGGTAACAAGAATATCGGGAAACGCTTTCTTGGGGGCTGCTCCCACACTGTAGAACTACCTCCTACTGGAACCTACACATCTCTACACAGTTGGGAAGGCAGAAGGTACAAAGGTCCACAAAGTAGGTGTATGAGGAAGCTACAAACATCTATACTGCTAGGAAGGGTAGCCTATAGCTCCTCTAAATTTTCTGAGCTACAAACCACATCATCCCTGACCACTGACCATACTGCTGTCTAAGGCTAATGGGCGCTAAGTCCAAAAACATCTATCCCATGCTGTCTACTCCTGGATAAGATCATGGCTATGCAAAATTCTCCCAATCTCAATATTGGTGCTCTGAAATGGACTACGGTATTTCAAACTGAGTGTTTTTGCAGAATAGCACATTATTCTTTTCTTCTGATTTCTTTTACTTCCATATTTCATACAGACCACAGGGCAGAAATGGTTTGTCATGCTCATTCTCTCTCAATACACACATGTTTTTCACTTACTGATTAGTGACAGGCAGCAACACATATGCAAATCATCATAATCACAAACAGACTTCCATCTGAGACACAATTTTACCAATTGTTTATTTTTATAGCTCAACTGTGCAATGAATGTTTTGACACTGACTGAGCAAATGCAACTGACTACACAATGTGTAAAATATGAGCAATTGTCATTACAACAAAAAGTAACAGTGTGGGCCCATTTTGCCAAAGCTGAACCTTGAACAGAACTACTTCACATTATATACTACACTTATGCTACACTACACAGAATATTTTGGAGGAGACATTAACTACTTGCTTAGATCATTTGTCCTTTGCTGCACATAACTATGTTGACATCGCTGCTTGATTAAATAATTCAGGGATTAAAATACTGGAAGGAAACTATCCCTCTTTCCCTCCAAAGGCTACAGAAATAAGTTTGCCATGTAGAAGAACAATCCTTGTGCTAGTCTTCCTTTACAGTCTTCCAACAAAGATGTATATTTTCTGACTGTATTTCTTCTGGCTGAAACTATTAACTTTGGAAAGTTGCCCAAAAGGCTGTGAAAGGCATGTAATTGATTGAGCACTACACCACAGTTTTGTGGTGACATGACACCTTTTGGCTTTCTGCAGATTACCACTGCCTTTCTCTGAATAGTGCATAACAGTCTTTTTGTGGACAGGCTGAAAACAAACAGTCATGTTAACCAGCTGTGTCCATAAATCTGATAAAAACATTGCTGCGCACACTGCAGACTGCAGGCACCATGGAGTTGTTTTAAAAAAAAAAAATTGAAGCATCCAGTACAGTAATCTAATAAAACCACGGCTGCACACCAAAAACGTTGATTCAGACATTAGATATTCCAGTAATGAGATCACTCTGTGTCTGGACACTCATGAAAACATACTGTGAGTTGTATAGAACTTGCTTCCCTAGCAACTGGGAATTCAGAAATCAGATGTCAAAAATGTCAAGTACTCAATTCATAGGGAAAAACAAGGAAGCTGGATATGGGCATCTGACACATTCTCACAGGTAGTCAATCATAGAAAGGAACTGGAAAGTAATGACCTGGCATGAAATGTAATGCCTGATCCTCAGGCAAAGGAAATCAGCACACCAGTATGGATCAGCTTTATCCACAGTGGTCACATGCCTCAATGAAAGTGCAATGCAAATGTATTCCATGAAAACAAGTTTGAGTTTTACTGGGGCATATTTGACCCAGTTCCTGCAGTTCCTAAGCCACAAAATGTTGCATAAAAGAACAAAGCAAGTGTCACACAGGTTGAGGCATCAATGTGATTTTCAGTATCTCTGCCAGACCTTAGAGATACTCTTAGAAATCAGGAAGCGAAAGCAGACAGCTCACGGTGAAGGATTTCTTTACAGAGGACTATTTACAGAAGCAGAATAGAGTTCCAGGATGGAAGTAAACATTCTCTTCCTCCTAAGCAGCTCAACAGCAACAGAGCTATACTAGAACTCTCTAAATACTCACAAATATCAACTGCACTGACTCGCTTCACAACTCCACACACTAACTCACAACTCTTCACAATAACCCACACATGTTTACAGTTAGTTGTGACTTATACATCTTTATCTGATGTAACCTCCCAGTGCAGGGTTGCTCATGAATTACATCATTACACATTACATTGTTCTGCTTAGTCATACATCCACAGGTGCAGTCCAATACCAATTTAGTGTCTGGTCTCTTCAGGGACATTTATCTCCAGATGTTCTGGCCTTGTCACACAAAGCATACACATATCATGACTGTGCAGTTCTGCAGATCTAATTTCACTTTATATCATGGTGACAGGAAGAGCATATGTGTCAGCACGGACAGGACATGGACAACCTATGGATATTCCAGCAGCAATGGTGAAGGTGACTTCAGATCTCTGTGCTAACACAAAGGAAGCAGCAACACACTCTAACTAGCACTAGCATGCAGACACCGAACTCAGTGCATCTGATCATTTCATAATCAGAGGTATCAAGACATTAGCGTACTGCCCCAAGACCCTTAAAATAAATTAAAAAATGAAGTATGGGGTTTGCTGTATTGCGGAGTTCCACATGTGGTTCACAATGCGGCAAGCAGTTCATATTGTTTCACCCCAAAGATTCTCTGGAGCCTCCACATCCAGCAGCATACAATCTTTGATTTGTTTGAGCACTCCAATCCTCCTCTCAGCCAAACCATCCTCTTGTGGAGTGGCAGGATTGGTGGTGTTGCGCCGTATCCCCTTTTGTTCCAGCCAATCCCCGAGGTCCCGGGATAAAAATTCGCCAACCCTGTCTGTTACCAGGGCACCAATCTTGTGCTCAAATTCCCTCTCTACCATGTGCACCCACTGCTTGAACCCATTAGCAACTTGATTTTTCTCCCTCAACAGCATGGCGTAGCCGTAACGGGTGTGGCGGTCTACGATAACCATTAAATATTTACTTCCGCAGACGCATGCACCAGATCAGCATGCACCAACTGAAATGGCCACTAGGTGGTGCACTTGCTCCTTTTTGCCATAGGATAAGCCTTCAGCTTAATCCTGCTGCAAACAGAGCAATCCAAATGGTGGCCACAGGCATTCATGTTCAGTTCGGGACAGACTTCACCCAATTTCCCCAAGCTAGTGAAACTGGCATGTCCCAGTACCCTGTGGAAGCAGTGTACAAAGTTTGAGTGCAGAGGCTCATTACTCACTGCAGCACACACTCCTCTATCCACAAAATAATACAGCCTGTGCCTCTTTTTTGCTTTTGCACAAACCTGCCCTCCCAAAGAGATAATGTAGTCATCTCCCTTGAAATGCAGTTCATAACAGTCAGAAGTCAGGGATGACACACTGGCTAGGCAGTTCTGCAACTGGGGGGGGGGGGCAAGACACTGTCAAAGTCTTTTGCGAAGCTTGGGAAAAAGACTGTCCCCATGTCCTGTATCTGGCTTGAACCCCCATCAGTCAAGCCCATAGGGTCTATACATGAGGGGTTCTTTCTCTTCGGGAATGAATTGGAGTTCACAATAATGAACAAAGATAATGGCTGACACCTGAATCAAGGACCCAACCCCCTCCCTGGGAGGTTGTATGATGGGCATAACAATCACTGTCCTCTGCCACAGAAGCAACACCCCTCCAGTTCTTGAGCTGCCTGTGTTTCGTGTCCTCCCTTGCTGCTGAAGCCTTCCTGTAGTGCCTTCTGAGATAGCCACCCTTTTCGCAGATGAAGAAATGTCTCACTCTGCAGACTTCAGCTTGCTCAGCATGCAGATCTGTGGGAGGTTTCTGTGTATGTGCTGGCTTCGGCTTGGCTTTCTGCCATCTCTGAAGACCTGCCTCGTACTGCCATCTCTGGTCTTCTTCCAAGACACATGCCAACACCAAGTCCACCAAGAGCTGTCCCTCTGGCACCCCCTGCAGGCTGTACATTACGTAGTCATAGTCACTGGTCAGACTTCCCAAAAGGATGTACGCCTTTGGTTCTCTGGGGATTTCCACCCCCCTGCACTGGACTTGAACAAACAAATCTCTCATCACCTCCAAGTGCTGGGATGGAGACTGTCCTTCATGCATTTTGCAAGTATGAAGCCTTTTGGACCACAGCATTTTAGACAAGGCAGTGTCTGACTGATGCATGTCTCTAAGAGCTTGCCAAACCATTTGGCAGACCTCTTATCATGCACACGGTTTAATTGACTTGGCTCAAGAATCAGAAACAATGTCGCTCTTGCCTTCCTGTCTTCCTCAACTGCGTCTTTTGAAGGCCCTTTCCCCATGACATTTTTTTTTTCACAGAACATGCATTCTGAACAACAAAAAGTTTTTTATTGGAAAGCCAAAGTTTATTGTTAAAAAAAAAAGTCTTAACAAAATTGATGTAAAATATCTGGGGGAAAAATCTCATAAGAGAAACCTAGAAAAAAAACTTTTGATACTTTCCATTCTTGCACATGACAACAAAATTATTTAAGATTTATACTTAATAAATCTTAAATAAATAAATAAATAAATCTGTAAGCTACCTTGAGTCCCTTGTGGGAGAAAGGCAACATACAAATGAAATAAATAAATAAATAAATAAATATTGCCATTTGGAAGGTACCCCATGTGCTCATCTCCCTTACCTCCACTATATCTGCCTCTAATACCAAACATTACCTCTGAGACTGGAAAAGGGGAACATGATGTCATATGACACTTTCAGGGTTTTAATGAAAATTATGACCTTGGGCAAGTCACATGCTCTGAGCCAGGGGTAGGCAACCTAAGGCCCGGGGGCCGGATGAGGCCCTCCGAGGCCTTTGGACTCGCCCCAGGCTGGTCCTGGCGCCGGCGACGCCCCCCACTGCCGCCGCTGCCCACCATGATGATATTGATCATTGTTGTTATTACTTGTTCTTGGAGTTTTCTTGGCAAAATCTCCACAGGGGTTTTGCCATGGCTTTTCTGGGGCTGACAGAGTGTGCATGCATATATTTTTTTATTTTTTTAAAAAATAATTTTTTAAATATTTATTTATTTATGGTGCTTTGGCCCCCCAATTGTCTGAGGGACAGCAACCCAGCCCCCAGCTCAAAAACGTTGCCTACCCCTGCTCTGAGCCTTAGAGGAAGGCAATGGCAAACCTTTTCTGAACAAATCTTGCCAAGAAAACCCCACACCACCATAAGTTGGACAGGACATGAATGTACACAACAACAACAAATCCTAACATTCTTGGCAGGGAAGGACTCTTGCTGGAGACCCTTGTAGTGTTAGTGGCCACCTCTACCTTCTCTTATGTTATGTCAAAAGCTAATGGACCACATAAAGCTGGACGCAGTTCACAGGAGGACCAAGTAAGGTCATGGCCACCTCTGTCCTGCTTGCAAACATTTGCATGCAAATCTTCTGGAATACTAATCACACTCCTCTTGAATGTCTGCCTATCAGTGGCAATTATTCATGATAGTTATACAGAAACACCAGCAAGAACAATATGTCATTGAATGTCACTTACTGGGCAGCAATGATAGGAGAAGGGAATGGCTTTCATGCCTTGCTTGGCTTCCTGGGGACATCTGTCTGACTACTCTGGGAACATTGGGCTGATGCATGGACCTTCAGTCTCACCTAGCTTTACTCTCCCTATGTTCTTATGAAGCCCAGAAATGTAACGTTTGGACTAAAACCCCCAGAATCTGCCAGTTATTAAGGTTAGTGGTATTCTGGTTGAGGGAATCTGTGAACTTCAACTCCAAGAGTAACTTTTCCAAGATTCAGCACCACATATTGGTTGGTCTTTTGAACACAACAGATCTACAGACTATGTGGGAAAAGCCAAACCAATAGCACTTATAAGTATATATGCTCTGTGTACCAGGAACAGCTGATCCTCAGGACCTCCTACCATGTTTAACTCACTCCAAAAATAATGTAATATTACTGAATACTCATAATTCGCAAGACACGAGCATGGTGTAGTGGTCTGAGTGTTGGGCTATGGTTCTGGAGAATGGGGTTCAAATCCCAACTCAGCCATGTAAATCCACTGGGTGACCTTGGGCAAGTCACACACACTCAGCCTCAGAGGATGCAATGGCAAACCCCCTTTGAAGAAACTTGCCAAAACAACAACAACAACATTATAGCAGAATGGCCGCCGCCATTCTGCTACTCTGCTGTTTTTGTTTTATCTCCCCTGTTTGTTATTTCTTTGTTTGGTTATTGGTTTTATTTAATTTTATGTTTTAATCTAAGATGTTTTAATTAGTACTTAGTTTAATATTCTTTTAAAGGGGGGATGGGTATTGGTCCTTTCGGATTTATATTTTTTGTATTCTTAATTGTTGTTAGCCGCTCTGATTGTGCTCAGAGGGTCGGGGTATAAATAAAATTTTATTATTATTATTTATTATAGGGTCACTTATAGTCACCATAAGTCGGAAATGGCTTGAAGACTCACAACAAAACTGAATAATCATATTTCTCAAGATGAAATGTTAGAGACCCTTTAGTCAGTGATCTTGCCTATTAGCAGCTGATTTCTGTCATTCAATATCTCAGTTGCCTATGTCTTCAAAATCCCAGCTGTGAGATATCAAAGTTCTCTTTTAGGGATGGAGGTAGGGAAGGACTGGAAAAGAAATTGTGAGCTGGACTTTTTTTCCCAACTTAAAAAAGAAACACTGTCCCTCAGTCTTTACAGTTATTACATTATAAACATTATCCTGGGAAATCCAGTTGCTTCACAAATAGAAAAGTGTAACAGCATATTTAAGCCAAACTAACTTAACCTACCAAAATCATCATGAAAAAAATCAGAAAAAAGGGAAACAATAACCAACTTCTTGAGTTTTATACATGATTTTCCTCCCTGTGATGGAAAGCCAGTGTGGCATAGCGGTTTGAGGATTGGACTACAACACTGGAGGCCAGGGTTCAAATTCTGGCTTGGCCATGGAAATCCACTGGGTGACCTTAGGGAAGTCACACTCCCTCAGCCTCAGAGGATGG
The DNA here is from genome assembly GCA_026167975.1 of Phrynosoma blainvillii. Classification (NCBI taxonomy): domain Eukaryota; kingdom Metazoa; phylum Chordata; class Lepidosauria; order Squamata; family Phrynosomatidae; genus Phrynosoma; species Phrynosoma blainvillii. Next base: position 351,250,108 of record JANUYF010000002.1, on the reverse strand, counting down.
CAACTGCAAACTCCCTCTGAAGAAACTTGCCAAGAAATCCCCATGTTAGGTTCAGTTTGCCTTAGGGTCATCATAGACCAGAAACAACTTGAAGGCTCACAACAACTGTGACCTAGATGTGCAAACTACACTAGACACTGAACCCATCAAGCCCAGCAGTGATGGAGGAGAAAGGGTATTCACAAAATTCCTAGGGAAAAATTAAATATCTGTGTTAAAGAGGGAAATAATAAAGAGCATCAAACAGAGGCAAACAAATATTGCACTATATAAGCCTTGGAGAGAATCCGTCAAATGGGATAAGTCTGTTGCAGTTATGAGAAGTATTCCACTGCTGTTTTGAAATGTACAGTGCCACTGGGCATGGGAACTCAGTACCAGACCTCTTATGTTTGGCTTACACTCTCTCCTTCCTCTCTCTTGCGTCCCTCCTTTCCAAGGCAGGTCCTATTTCTCCTAACTTAGTGGTGAGGAGCTTAGCTGTAAATATTTGCCCTTCATACTGAGCCCTCCAGCTGGCTGAAGCTCCAGCTGACAGACATGTCTGTAAGCAAAGGGAAAGAACAGGGGGAGATGAGGGGAGAGAAAACAGCTTTCAAAGGAAAGAGGGGGGGATTTGTATACTCTCAAACCTTTACTAATAAGGAAAAGAAGGGGGAAATACCATAAACAACACCCAGTCCCATCTGTTCATTCTAACTTCTGATTCTGTCTCTCCCATAAAGCATGCACACATCCACACCGAATCACTGTCACTATGGCATGCCTGAAGTGTAGCACTTGGATGTGGGCTGCCTGCCCCCTCTCAAAAGAATATTTCCTCTCACCAAAACATCTGTGTCAAACTTCTGGCTCTGCCTAAAAGTGAAGGCATGACGCATTCTGAGAAGTCCAAACTCCAGAAAAAAGTTTGTCCTGTAGGAATTGAATATGGGAGGTGCAGGAAGGGGCCAAAGACATTCTGCAGCCTTATGTTTATGAAATTACTTTGAAGGGGCTGAGAGGGAAGGAGAGAGAGACTGAAAGAAGCAATGAGAGCAAACACAGTGGAGCAAATGTGACCCAGTCTTCAAAAAAACAACACACACACACACACACACACACACACTGATATCCCACTCTGATATCCCACACAGCCAAATCCCAGAGGGTAACAGAACAGGTAACAGAATGCCATAGACAGTCTTGTCCTGTCCCATCTTGAATACTGTACAAACAATTTTAAAACACACTCCTAGACATATTTGCTAAGAATTAAGCTCCATTGTGGCAGTGGGGGTTTTTTTTGGTGGTGAGGGGAAATGATTCCTAGGAAAATTGTGCTCAGGATTTGTAGCCTTACTGAGACATCAGACTAAATGCCACCTCATCTGATGCCTGAAGCTCTGTTTTAGGGGGTGATACCAGATATCATGGCCCCATCCTACAAAATTCATACAGGGATTTGTACTTTGGAGCAGCACTTAGAATCCTCAGGTAGAGAAGTCTAGCCTACACCCTTAAACTAAGAACTATCTAGCAAAGAATTCTAAACCCCTCACCAAACTACAAATCTCAGGAGCTATGGCCCATCTAACCACTGCTGCAATTTAGTGCAGATGATGCCACACTTAAAACAGAGATCACTCTAAGCCAGTGTCATCTTGCCACAAGGCTTCTTCATCACCTTCCCAAAGGAAAGGAAGGCAAGTGCCTTGACAGAAGGAATGTGAGGGAAAGAATGGAATGGTGAAGGGAGGGAGGGAGAGAGAGTGCTATGAGAGCTGTTATGGCCAGGCCCCACCCTAATGAAACCTATAGGAATCTGTAGTTTGGAGTGGTGGTTAGAATCCTCAGCTAAAGAAATCTAGTCCATTCCCTTAAACTACAGCACTGAGAGTTCTCTTGTAAGGAATTCTGCATCTACAAATCTCAGGAGTCATGGCAGTTCAATCCACTGCTGTAACTGTAGCGCAAATGATGCCACACTTAAAGCAGACACTGTTGTCTTGAAGATGCCACAAGGCTCTTTGTCACTTTCTCAAAGGAATGTGAGGGAAAGAGTGTAATGTGGAGGGAAGGAAGGAAGGAAGGCTGAGCAACTTTACAGAAGAAATGTGGTGGAAAGAGGGGAAAGTGAGGAAGGAAGCTGAACACCTTTACAGAAAGAATGTGAGGGAAGGAGTGGAACTAGCCATAGCAATAGCATTTACATTTCTATACCACTTCATACTGAACTAAGTAGTCTCTAAGTGGTTTACAATGTGTAAGCTAATTATGCCCAACCAGAAGGAAGGAAGCTGAGCAAGAAGGAATGTGGGGGAAAGAGAGGAAGGAAGGAAGGAAGGAAGGAAGGAAGCTGAGCAAGAAGAAATGTGAGAGGAAGGGAAGGGAAGGAAGGAGAGTAATGAAAAGAGTAGGATGTGAGGGAAAGAGAGGAAGGAAAGGCAGTGAGGAAAAAAGGTCAAAAGGAAGGCTGTGCAGCCAGTGGAGCAACTTTACAGAAAGGGTGTGAGGGAAATAATGGAGTGGGGGGTGACGGGGGAGAACGGGCAACTTTCCAGAAGGAATGTGAAGGAAGGAAGGAAGGAAGGAAGGAAGGAAGGAAGGAAGGAAGGAAGGAAGCTGAGCAAGAAGGAATGTGAGGGAAAGAGTGGAAAGAAGGGAGGGAGGGAGGGAGGTGATGGAAAGAGGTAGGGTTTGAGGGAAAGAGGAAGAAAAGACAGGAAGGAAAAAAGGATGGAAGGAAAACTGCCTGGCCAGCCGAGTAACTTTACAGAAGGGATGTGAGGGGAAGGAAGGAAGGAAGGAAGGAAGGAAGGGCAACTTTCCAGAAGGAATGTGAGGGGAAGTGTGAAGTGGAAGGAAGGAAGGAAGGAAGGAAGGAAGGAAGGAAGGAAGGAAGGAAGGGCAACTTTCCAGAAGGAATGTGAGGGGAAGCGTGAAGTGGAAGGAAGGAAGGAAGGAAGGAAGGAAGGAAGGAAGGAAGGGCAACTTTCCAGAAGGAATGTGAGGGGAAGCATGAAGAGGAAGGAAGGAAGGAAGGAAGGAAGGAAGGAAGGAAGGGCAACTTTCCAGAAGGAATGTGAGGGGAAGCGTGAAGTGGAAGGAAGGAAGGAAGGAAGGAAGGAAGGAAGGAAGGGCAACTTTCCAGAAGGAATGTGAGGGGAAGCGTGAAGTGGAAGGAAGGAAGGAAGGAAGGAAGGAAGGAAGGGCAACTTTCCAGAAGGAATGTGAGGGGAAGCATGAAGAGGAAGGAAGGAAGGAAGGAAGGAAGGAAGGAAGGAAGGAAGGGCAACTTTCCAGAAGGAATGTGAGGGGAAGCGTGAAGAGGAAGGAAGGAAGGAAGGAAGGAAGGGCAACTTTCCAGAAGGAATGTGAGGGGAAGCATGAAGAGGAAGGAAGGAAGGAAGGGCAACTTTCCAGAAGGAATGTGAGGGGAAGCGTGAAGAGGAAGGAAGGAAGGAAGGAAGGAAGGAAGGGCAACTTTCCAGAAGGAATGTGAGGGGAAGCGTGAAGAGGAAGGAAGGAAGGAAGGAAGGAAGGAAGGGCAACTTTCCAGAAGGAATGTGAGGGGAAGCGTGAAGAAGAAGGAAGGAAGGAAGGAAGGAAGGAAGGAAGGAAGGAAGGAAGGGCAACTTTCCAGAAGGAATGTGAGGGGAAGCGTGAAGTGGAAGGAAGGAAGGAAGGAAGGAAGGAAGGAAGGAAGGGCAACTTTCCAGAAGGAATGTGAGGGGAAGCGTGAAGAGGAAGGAAGGAAGGAAGGAAGGAAGGAAGGAAGGGCAACTTTCCAGAAGGAATGTGAGGGGAAGCATGAAGAGGAAGGAAGGAAGGAAGGAAGGAAGGAAGGAAGGAAGGGCAACTTTCCAGAAGGAATGTGAGGGGAAGCGTGAAGAGGAAGGAAGGAAGGAAGGAAGGAAGGGCAACTTTCCAGAAGGAATGTGAGGGGAAGCATGAAGAGGAAGGAAGGAAGGAAGGAAGGAAGGAAGGAAGGAAGGGCAACTTTCCAGAAGGAATGTGAGGGGAAGCGTGAAGAGGAAGGAAGGAAGGAAGGAAGGAAGGAAGGAAGGAAGGGCAACTTTCCAGAAGGAATGTGAGGGGAAGCGTGAAGAGGAAGGAAGGAAGGAAGGAAGGAAGGAAGGAAGGAAGGGCAACTTTCCAGAAGGAATGTGAGGGGAAGCGTGAAGAAGAAGGAAGGAAGGAAGGAAGGAAGGAAGGAAGGAAGGAAGGGCAACTTTCCAGAAGGAATGTGAGGGGAAGCGTGAAGAGGAAGGAAGGAAGGAAGGAAGGAAGGAAGGAAGGAAGGAAGGGCAACTTTCCAGAAGGAATGTGAGGGGAAGCGTGAAGAGGAAGGAAGGAAGGAAGGAAGGAAGGAAGGAAGGGTAACTTTCCAGAAGGAATGTGAGGGGAAGCGTGAAGAGGAAGGAAGGAAGGAAGGAAGGAAGGAAGGAAGGAAGGAAGGGCAACTTTCCAGAAGGAATGTGAGGGGAAGCGTGAAGTGGAAGGGAGAGGAGCCCCTTTCCCGGAGTCCTGCGGCCGGGGCGCTGACCTTTCCGGGGGGCTTGGCGGCGGCTGCGGCGAGGAGGCTCCTTCCGAGGGAGTCGAGCCGGGCGCTGTAGTGGGTGAACTTCTTCTGGTAGCGGAGGGCCGTCATCTGGAGCTCGAGCTGGACGGCGGCGAGCTGGGCGAGGAGCGCCTTCTCCCTCTTGCCGGCCCTCAGCGCCTCCTTCTTGAGCTCCTTCTCCAGGCCGGCCAGCTTGGCCTGGAGGGCGGCGTTGTGGGCCTGGAGGGCCGGGAGGCAGGCGTGGGTGCCGGCCGCCTGCTCCCGGTGGGTGAGGACCAAGCCGCAGCCCTGCTGGCAGAGCCCCGCCGGGCGCGCCGGGCAGGAGAGGCGCATGTGGGCCTCCAGGTCGCGGCGGTTGAGCTCCCGCTCGGGGCAGCCCGGGTGCCGGCAGCGGGCCGGGGCGAAGGCGCAGCTCTGGGCGTGCTGGGCCAGGTGCTGGAGCTGGACGGCCTCGCCGCAGCCGCGCTCCCGGTGCCCGCACTTGATGTCCAGCTTGAGGATGAGGCTCTTGAGGGGCAGGACGTGGTTGAGCTCCTTGGCGGAGAGGCGGCGGCACTGGGCCGGGCAGGAGCCCCGCTGCACCACCCAGGGCAGGAGGCAGCCCGCGCAGAAGACGTGGCCGCAGGGGGTGCTCAGCGGGTCCTCCAGCACCTTCTGGCACAGCTGGCACTTGAAGTCCGGGTCCACCTCCCCGCTGAAGCGGTCCAGCTCGAAGCCCATCCCCGGCGCCGGAGCCCAGCCGGGCGGGGCAGAAAGGACACAGGGAGAGAGAGAGGGAGACAGACAGACAGACAGAGGTTGGGAGATAAAAAAGACACACAACACACAACACACGCAGCAATCAAAACCACCGCCACCAAGAAGAAGAAGAAGAAGACCCTCCTGGATCCAAACAACTCTTCAAGAAGTCGGGGGGGGGGGGGGGAGAGAAGAGAGGATGTCTCCGGCAACAGGGAAAGAGAGAAGTCACCCCAACTACCCTCTCTCTCCAAAAGAGGAGGGCAAAGATGGAGAAATCGGTTCTCCCCAGCAAAGCCCCAACTGGAAAGAGGAGAGGATCCGGAGTTAGGCTTGCGAGCCCCGCTCTCCTTCTCGGCGTCCTCGCTTTCCCCCGCAAGGCATTGGGAGGGAGAGCCCCGCAGCAGACTCCCTCCCTCCCTCCCTCCCTCCCTGACTGGAGGCTGCCCCACTAATTGCCACAACTTCCTCCTCCTCGCCAGCGCCGGCCAGGGAGCCTCTGCTGCTGCTACCGCATTGACCCGAGTGGAAGCGCAGCGCTTCTTCCCTCCTGCCTTGCCCCGCAGCCCCCTCCTCCCCCCCCCCCCATTCTCTCTCTCTCTCACAAAGAGGCAGCCGCTTCCCAGCCCGCCCCCTTTCTTCTTTTTGGGATGGTTTCAGGCTCCTCCTCCTTCTTCTTTTCTTGTCTTTTTTGTAAATACAGGGGAGCCAGCCTGGCCGTGTGGCTGGAGGCTGTGAGTGTGTGACTTGCACAAGGTCGCCCACTGGGTTCCCACGGCCGAACTGGGATTTGAATCCTGGTCTACAGATTAGTGGTTTGAGGGTAGGACTAAGACCCTGGAGAGCAGGCTTCAAAATACCGCCTCAGCCGTGGAAACCCCACTGGGTGACCCTGGGCAAGTCACACTCTCTCAGTCTCAGAGGATGGCAGTGGCAAACCTCCTCTGACTAAAACTTGCCAAGAAAACCCCATGATAGGTTGGCCTTAGGGTCGCCATAAGCTACTACAGCTTAAAGAGACTCTGGATGGCATTTGAGCATTGGACTAAGACTCTGGAGACCAGGGCTCAATGCCCAGTTTGGCCGTGAAACCCACTGGGTGACCTTGGGCAAGTCACAGTCTCTCAGCCTCAGGGAGAGGCAATGGCAAACCTCCCCTGAACAAATCTTGCCAAGGAAACACCATGATAGCTCCACCTTAGGGTCCCCATAAATCACACATACAACAACAAATCAGACTTGAAGGCATACAACAACATACATACACACATAAGAAGGAGGAGGGGGATACTAAAATGATTTCCTTGGTTCATGAGCATAGTATCTCTAGTCTAGAAGGTCTGCTGGATCTGGCAGCAGGAGAGGAAGGGTTATAAAGTCTGGGATATAGTGCAGTGAGGGTCTCTTTTTTGCATCACTGTAGTTGCAGTGTGCCTTCAAGTCATTTTTGACATGGCAACTCAAAAGTGAATGGATTACAAGAGGATTTTTTTTGGCAAATTTCTTCAGAGGAGGGCTGACATAGCCATCCTCTGAGGCTGAGAGAGTACAGCTTGCCGAAGGCCACCCAGTAGGATTCGATGGCTGAGCAGGAATTCAAACTCTGGTCTCCAGCCATCGTCCAACACTCAAAGTACTACATCACACCAGCCCTCTTTAAGTTGTAGACCATGGTTCAAATCCCAACTTGGCCATGGAAACCCACTGGGTGACCTTGGACAAGTCACACTCTCTTAGCCTCAGATGATGGCTATGACACCGCCCTTCTGAAAAAATAATTTGAAGACACACAACAACAAAGGAGTAGCTGCCTGTCCTATGGAGTTGTGGAGCTTTGCTCTGTGGGGTTGTGAAATTCTGGGATGCTCTTCATGCAGCATCTAACCTATGGCCCTCAGAGAAATTGTTTGGGTTGCATGAAATCATCCTTTTAGAGACTGCCCCTTTACCCTTTTCTTTTCCAGTGTTATATCAAACATTGGAACAGGAATAATTCATTATCCATTCTATTGGGTTGCAGCTTGTTTTTGCTCTTAATCTTTTCTGTTCTGTTTTGTTTCTAGAGTATTGTGCATCTGCACCATAGTTTGATATTGCCTTGTCTCCATTTTAGAGAATCTTGGGATTTATAGTTTGGTGGTGAAGTACTTACAATTCTCTGCTAGATAGCTGTGGTGCTGTAATTCAGGGGGAAAGCCCTCTTGCAGCCCTCTAGTAGAGAATTCTAAAGACTACCAAACATAGAATGGATCCATGACTATTAAACTGATACTAATCTAAAGTGGCCATATCGCGAGAAGACATGACAAGAAACCAAGAAGATTCAACTGAGACTGTCATACTTTGGACCCATCATGAAATGATATGAGTCATTTGAAAAGATAATAATCCTCATTATCAGTAGGCAGTAGAAAAACAGGAAGGCCACAGTGCAGATGGATAGACGCAGGTGGGTTGCAGACTGCCAGAAATAGTGCAAATTGAGTCCACTTTTAGGGTTAGGGTTAGGGTTAGGGTGGGGGAATAATGGGAACTGTATTTTATTGTGGCACCAGAGCTCTCTGACAGAGAAGGCTCAATGTCTCAGGAAAAAAAAACAATTCCCATGATTCCCTAGCATTAACCCTAACCCTAAAAGTGGACTCAATTTGCACTATTTCTGGCAGTCTGCAACCCCCCTCAATTAGGGAAGCCACAGCCATGAATCTGCAAGATCTGAGCAGGGCTGTTGATGAGAGGGTGACTTGGAAGTCTTTCATTCACAGTCACCATAATCAAAAGTGATATGCACTTATATTGGAGCTGGTAATACTCTTCCTAAACCTTGAGGGCTTTTCCCCTCTATGGGATTGAGAGATGGAAGGAGCAATCTACAAGACCCTGGGCTATTATGTTTCATAACATTATAGGGAAATTAGAAGCAGTATTTCTGTGGAGTGGAAGAGGAGTTCTGTAATGGGGGCTACAGTCCAGTTTTGGTCTGTTTTGGTTCTCTGGAGTTCTGCCAAGCTATGAGCTTTTGCCCTGGGCCCATTATTCTTCAACATGTTTATCAGTGGATGACCTAAAACTAGGAAGGATTCCAGACTCTTCAGAAGACTGGATTAAAATTCGGTTTGACTAACAGAATGGAAAACTGAGCTGAAACTAACAAACTGCAGTTCAACAGAGGCAAGTACAAAGTTCTGCACTTTTTGTGCAATTAGAAACAAAAGAAAAACTCCCATGAATGCACAGTTATACAATGTGGAATATGTGGCTTGGCCCCTAGTACTTGTGGAAAAGATCTCAAAATTGTAGTGTAGTGGTTTGAAGTTTGTACTACAACTCTGGCGATCAGGGTTTGATTCCCTGCTTGGCCATGGAAACCCACTGTGAGACCTTGAGCAAGTCACACACTCTCAGTCTCAGAAAACCCCATGATAGGCAGCATTGTGGCTGCCATAAGTCGGAAATGACTTGAAGGCACACAACAACAACAGGCTGCACATGAGTCACGAGTGTAAGAGGCAGCCAAAAAGGCTAATATGATTTTCAGCTGCATTCAAAGGACCATTCATTTGAAGTTGTAATAAGTAATTTTTTTTACTCTCTATATGTACAAATTGAGTACATAATTGACCCAGTGTGATGCAGTGGTTTCAGTGTTGGACAATGACGCTGGAGATCAAGGTTTGATTCCCCACTCAGCCATAAAATCCACTCAGTGACCTTGGTCAAGTGACACTCTCAGAATCAGGGGAAGGTAATGGCAAACCTCTTCTGAACAAATCTGTTCATGTTTTAAAAAATTGCCATCTTTATTAGTTAGTTACATTTGTATCCCAGTTCCCTCCCCCCCCATAAGCTGAAGGGGATATGCATAGCTCACTTCACCCCTCTTTGTTATCAACAGAACTACCTTGTGAGGTAGGTTAGTCGGAGAAAGAGAGAGAGAGAGATGGAAAGAAAATAACTGTCCCAAGGTCACCTGGTGAACTTAATGGTTTAAAGCTGCTCCAGATGACAAAAAAGTCTAAAATTCCCTAAATTTTTGTTCCTGTCCAAACAAATTTTAATTTGGAGATTCATTTTTTTCCTTCCCAAAGTATCTTGGGAGATCCCATAATTTTCAAGAACTTTTCATTCCTATCTCCCAAGTCAATTAAAATTAACCCAGTATTTTCCAAGATGAGAGCCAGCCTGGTGTGGTGGTTTGAGTGTTGCACTATGACTCTGGAGACCAGGGTTCCAATCCTGTCTTGGCATGAAATCCACTGGGCAAGACCTTGGGCAAGTCACACCTTCTCAGCCTCAGAGGAAGACAATGGCAAAACCCCCTATGAACAGATCTTGCCAAGAAAACCCCACAATCCTGTCAGGGATGATGGGAGTTGTAGCTCTTCACCTCTGGCTCTAACTCTCCACCTTGTTATGCAGCAGAGCTGACCAGCTTTGATCAGTGGTTGATGCTTCTTTCCCAAGCAGCAGAGTTTCAGAGAATAGGCTGAAGACCCTGACAAACTCTCCAAGCCTTCTCACTCTTCTTCCTGAGATGTCTCCAAACTTCTGCAGGATTCTTCTGGTTCTTGTATCTTCCCTCAAGACACCAGACAACTCAGTAGTCTTATATAAAATATCTACTTTATTCTACTATATATAAATACTATATGCCCTACAAATCACAATCTCTACTCCACCAAAATACTCCACACTACACCACCACTACACCACAATATGCATTGGCAAACATTGCACTTATAGCCATTGTTAGTTTCCACCCAGTGGGCGTGTACATTCATTTTAATTGGTTTACATAGATCATCCCATACTTAAGACCAACCCAAGTATTTCATCATTTTACCTTGACTACTTAATGAATCTCAGGTGTTTGCAATCTATAACAGGTGTTTTCAATATACACTCTATAACTTTGTCCTTGGCTCTCAAGGCTTCCAAATTACATTATCCTTTTCACCTGTGTAGCTTCATGATTGTTCCTGCTTAGTCACTGTGACTATCACATACATATTTTATTTCTATTACTGTATGTCCCATGTTGCATTTTCCTTAACAAATCCAACCGTAGACAGTCCCCAAAACCACCTTGGACAAGCTAAGGTAGACGAAGTGAGGAGACATCCTCATTGGAAGCTACCCGGGCTCAAGGTTGCCAAAGGTTAGCGAGGGCAAGGAAGCCTAGAGCAGCTAATCAAACCCTGGCGAGGGGTGGGAGAGTCCCAGTGCAGCCAGTGGAATTGAGGAGAAGTCTAGAGAAAGCTGGCGAGGGGCAGGAGAGCTCCAGTGCAGCCAGTGGGTCTAAAAGTCCACCAGTGGGTCTAGAGAAAGCTGGTGAGGGATGAAGAAAAGCCCTAGAGTAGCCGGTGGGTCTAGAGAAAGCTGGTGAGAGGTGGGAGAGCCCTAGTGAAGTCGGTGTGTTTTAAGAGAACCGCCAGTGGGTCTAGAGAAAACTGGCAAGGGGCGAGGAAAGCCCTCGTGCAGACAGGAAAGGATTGGTGAGGGGCAGGAGAGCTCTAGTGCAGCCAATCTGGTAGAAGAGAAGGTTTAAGCTGGTAAGGGCAAGGAAGCTCTAGTGTCGCTAGCACTGTTAGGAGAAATCGCAAGAGTTAAGGGAGATGGAGATGGAGCAAATCTACAGGGAGGAGAAAGTGCAGAACAGGCTACAGAGGTGGATCATCAAGAAGGGGCCCAATCCCTGGATTCCAGGGGCGTTCCTGACAGATGACCCATTTCTGACCCTGCTAGAAGTCTATGATATCAAGACCACTAAGAAGGGACTTAAGAGCGTCCCGCAATCCGAAAAAGACAGGTTGGCATCATGGGGAATCTGGACCCTAGCCCATGACGCTGTAGAAAAGTACAAAGAATATAAATTGGAGGTAGAGGTGTCCCGAAAACAAATAGGAGAATTGGTGACCCAAGCAAGAGACAAGGTAACAGAGAACATGGATCTCACTAGGAGAGCCCATGAAGCAAGGCAGAGAGCAGATAGGGCAGAGCAGGAAAACGTTGCCCTTAAACAGAAACTGGCGGAATTAGAATTTAAATTAGGCCAGGCAAAACAAGCCACGGACGTTATATTGGCCCAAAAAACGGAAGCGGCAGCCCAAGCCGACCACACCATGTGTGAGGCCCGAATTAGAGAATTAGAAGGCAAAGTGAATTTGAAAAGCACCCTCGTGGCCACGGTGCAACCTAATATTTTAGAATTGGCCACACAAGCCAACGTCCTTCAGGGGAGCCCATCGCTGGTAGAGGCACGGATTCCCCCACCCTCCAATCCCCAATGGTGTCCCCCAAAAGGGAATGAACCCACAGAGGGGTGCACTCCAGGCATACCCATGCATCCAGTTAAAACCCGGAGTATGGTAGAAACAAAGCCACCTCAGAAGATGGCACAGTCACTAAGATAGTGGAAGAAACAGTCTCATGGTCGCTAACAGAAATTAAAGCCCTAGCAGACCACCAGGGAAGGCCAAATCCCCAAACAGGAGTCCGATGGATGTCTAACATCATCCTTTCATACCCAAGAGCTAAAGGACAGGACCGTACACAGATAGCAAGGCTGAGCATAGATCCCGCTTACTTAGACCCCTTCGAGGCAGCAGTTTCCAACTATGATCTGGCAAATTTAGAATTAAAAGAATGGATACGCGTAATGGTGCAAATCCTGTGGCCAGGCACTACCATAAGGGCAAAATATCACAATGAGGTACAGCAGCCTGACGAAGCCCCAGACACTTATGTAGCCAGGAAGAAAATGTTAGCAATTCTAGCAGGAGAAGTTAGCTTTAATCATGACGGGGTGCCACTATTGAACTGTACTGATTTTATAAAAGAGGTATACCAAGGTTTAAATGAGGCAACTAAGACGTACATAGGTCCTGCCTACCACCAACTTAGCACCATAGATTGGCAAGGATTTTTACAGCATATTCAGGCAGCTTCCCAGATATTTTGGACTAGAGAAGCACAGAAAGATATGGCTAAGAGCTTAGTGGCAGCAAACTCAGCAAAACCTCCCCGCAGCCTAGGAAGGAAGACAGATAGAAATAGCGAACCGGTCCACGTGGTTACATACCGGAACACCAGCCCCCATTCTCAGTCCATATCCAGTGAGTCAGGAAGGCTCCCCAACAATAACTCTTTTAGGAGAGGCTTTAGAAGCTACCCAAGAGGACCCGATAACCCTGACTATGGAAGAGACCCCCTGCAGGAAATCAGGAGCCCCATTTGGAGGCAACTAAGGGAATTAGGATACCCCGTAGCTGACCTTCATGGTCAACCCACACATGAGCTCACCGAGCTACTGCTCCAAGCCCTAGGTGGGCAAGGCCCCAGTGGACCCAGCACCAACCCTAATGCCCCTACACCCCAGAACCCAACACAGAACCCCAGTCAATCAGGTTAGGGATGCCCGGGATCCCACGGCTCACAGAGAGCTAGGGCAGACCTTCGGATCCCTTGGGCTGAAGACCCTCCTGCCTGAAACCCTTATAGTCCCCCACATCCACCTCCCAGGACCAGAGCTATTAAGGCCCTGAGGAACCTGGTCTCCGCAGTTATCCCCCGATCCTCCAACTCCCGCAATCCCTCCACCTAACCAAAAGATAGTAGCCACTTTAAAACCAGATTTTTGGGGATGCCCAACTGTAAATGTGGAAGTGGGGTCCCAAGATAAACCCAAGCCCACCACTTTACTCGTGGATTCAGGCACTGCAGTCAACACACTTCACCCCAAATTAGCCACTGTAGGGAGTAAGACACAGGATAGCATGGAACTAATAGGCTTTGGGAAGGGCAAGCACCAAGCCCCCCTTTAGAGAGACATCCCCATCCATTTAGGACCCATCTTAGATCGTATCAGGGCATGTGAGAACCAGGGAGAGGACAATGGCATTTTAGGAGCAGGATTTTTAAGATGGAACCGCTTGACCCTTGATTTGGTCAACAGTTTTCTGTGGCAATTGGAGGAAGGTCCCCCTGTCATATCAGCTATACACCGGTGTGCTGCTTTAAAAGCACCAGCACCCCTCTACCCCATTTTAAATGACCCATGGAAAACAGATTTGCCAGATGTTTGGATTAAAGACAACATGGAATGTGGCAAAGTTAAAAGAACATGTGTGCTCATAGAAGGAAAAGATCCACTCCCACAGAAACAGTATAGGTACCCCCGTGAGGCAGAGGAAGGGACAGCAAAAACCATAGAAGGCCTCCTGAAATACGATGTAATAATCCCCATGCAATCCATTTGCAATGCACCCCTATGGCTAGTGTTAAAAGCTGACAGTATCACATGGCGAATGACCGTGGACTTTAGAGCCTTTAACACAGTCACTCCCCCAGTAGTCCCTGTAGTAGCCAAGTACAATGAAATTTTAGCCGCCATTGCAGCCGGAGCCAAGTTTTACAGTGTAATAGCTTTAGCAAATGCCTTCCACTCCATCCCACTCCACGAGAGCTGTTTTTACAAATTCGCATTTGAGTTCCACGGGAACCAAATGTGCTTCAAGAGGGTCCCGCAAGGTTTTCACTCCAGTCCATCAATTTGCCATTTCCACGTGGTCAAGATGTGGACCAAGTTGCAACCCACGTTGCGCTCCCACGTTTTGTCCTATGTGGACAACATTTTAATACATTCAGACTCCCAGGAAAAGACCGCAGACATCACTAGGGAAGTGTTAGAGCTCATTAGGGACACAGGATTTAAAGCCAACAGACAGAAAGCTCAGTTAGTACAAACGCAGGTCAAATACTTAGGATTTAACCTCCAGCCAGATTGCAGAACCCCAGACCTACAGAGGGTAGAAACCATAGGAAAACTCCCAGCCCCCACAGATGTAGCCTCCCTGAGAGTGCTTCTAGGAACCTTTAATTTCTCCTGAGAATTTATAGAAGTCTTTGCTAGCAAAGCAAAGCCCCTATATGCCTTACTTAAGAAGGACGCAGTATGGAGATGGGACCCCGAGCAACAGGAAGCATTTGCCACCTTGAAAACGGACCTAGCCAAGGCACCAGCTCTAGTTCATCCCGATGTGACCCAGCCATTTTATATTCAGCTTGCAATAGCAGATATCCATGTAGGAGCAGTCCTTACTCAGCTTAGGAACAACGTACATAGGGTATTAGCCTACGCCTCGAAGAACCTCTCTCCCACGGAAGTAAAGTTCAGCCCGTGTGAGAAGAACTGCTTAGCTTTGATCTGGGCCCTGACCCACTGGGAATTTATCATAGGAGGAGCCAAAGTCATTGTGCAGACCCCGCATACACCTCTCAAGTATATTTTGTCAGGCAAAATTCAAGATGGCCAAGTTCATAGCTCCCGCATAGCCAAATGGACCCTAGAATTAATCAAGTGCGGCATTGACTACAATAGGCAAGACAACGAGCCAGTCGCCCCCATGGGCTAGTAGTTTCTGGAGCAGCCCACGAGTGCCCCCTCCCTCTAAACACACCAAGTAATTGGCCAGTAAAAGCAGGCAAGCCCCTAACAGAAGCCATGAAGGAAGGATTCAGCTGTTGGTTTTTTGACGGATCTTCCGCCTGCCCTGATGGGACCCGCTTAACGGGATTCGGAGCCATCAGAGTTAATGACCCTCCCTCACACCCTCCAAGGGACCGTTTGCCCCCACTCCAGTCAGGCTGCTGAGGTAGAAGCCCTCCGCGCTGTCTTGGAATTTGAGGACCCAGACACCCCCGTAGCTATCTATTCGGACTCCCAGTGGACTGTAAATGCAGCCATAGATTGGCTCCCCATTTAGATGACCCGAGATTGGAAAACTAATGACAACAAGCCCGTAACCCAGGCAGATAAATGGCAATAAGCCACCCAGTTAATCTTTAATAGAACTGTCCCCACGTGGGTCTCACATGTGAAAGGCCATCAGAAAACTACAGAAGAGGAAGCCCAATGGAACAACAAGGCCG
The DNA here is from genome assembly GCA_026167975.1 of Phrynosoma blainvillii. Classification (NCBI taxonomy): domain Eukaryota; kingdom Metazoa; phylum Chordata; class Lepidosauria; order Squamata; family Phrynosomatidae; genus Phrynosoma; species Phrynosoma blainvillii. The sequence continues at coordinate 351,234,897 of JANUYF010000002.1, read as the reverse complement.
ACACCCTAGCTAAGACAGCAGCCACTGTCCCCATGGCCCCCATCAATGTAAAACCCAAGGCTTACACCCTACCCGAGACACTAGATTTGGCACAGTTGCAGGAGAGAGATAGTGAGATTGAAGCGCTAGCTGCAGCAGGAAAGGACCCCATGGGAAAGTATAACATAGTTCAAAAGGAAGATATATGGTGGGTAGTAGACGGAGAAGGAAGGATAGTCCCCACCGAGGTTCAAGGGGATCTCATTCAGTTTGTACATAATATAGGACACAGAGGAAATAAAATCACCATAGACAGAGTCAAGGAAACAGGATGGTGGTCCCGCATGGAGGAGGACATAGAGCAGTGGGTAGAGAACTGCCTAGCTTGCGCCATGGTCAACGCGGACTCTAGCGGCCCTAAGGCCCCCATCCACCACCAACACATAGATCATGCCCAGACTTAGGTAAACAATAGTAAACCCATCAAGCCTTTGTCCACCTATTGTTTGACTCATGGCCAGGAGGCAGAAATTCCCTATAAGAACCCCGGGATTTTAGCAGACCTCGTGCTACCTTGGAAGTGCATGTTGAATCTCTGTTGGTCTGCGCTCTGAGATAGTTCCCACGACCCCCTCTCTTACCGGTCGTGCCCCTTCCATGGAACTCATCCTCATTCACCGCCAGAAGTCCAGAGGAGTCTCTCGGGCGTGAGTATATCCCCCTCTATCCTGGTTTCCCTCTTTGCCTCCCCAACTCTCGATTTTTCTAGTGTGTGTGCGTGTGTGTGCCACATTTGGATGTTTGCTTACTGTATTAATAAATATTTTAGACTTTAACTGGAGTTTGGTCTGTTTCAGTGTCATTCCTTGCCAGAACTCTTACATCTCTGGTATACAATTGGATAAGGTCCCCGAAGTGAAGTTGGGCGCTTCTCTCTCACATTTGAACTAATTATAAATTCCCCAAAATTAGGCTTGTGTTTCCCAACAACACACAACAACCACAACAACACTTTTCCAAGATACAATGTAGCTCTACTTGGCTATCTGTTGATATTATCCTGGAACTAGCTAAGACAGCCACTCCCCGTAAACACAACTATTGTTTCAAGGACACAGATTCAACAGAGATCAAGTAAGGGAAAGAAGAATGTTTACACCAAAACAAAATGATCCTAATGTTTAATATAGTTAAAGCACTATAGCTCTTTGACTGTAACTTCTAAATAATGAAAAAGAAGGCTCAGCGGAAATTGGTGAAAATTAGTTTCTGAAATGTTGCATGACTGTGACACATGACCAATGTGAGGGGGAGGAAGAAGAACACAAGGGGAGATGTGGGAAAGTGGGATATTTCAAGGAAGTTTGGACACAAACTTGGGAATAGGCAGATAAAATCAAACCAAAAGGAACTGAAAACTCTTGATAACATGCAGAGACTTTCCCCCTTCTGAATGAGTCCTCTGAGGGGACTTGACCCTGGATCTCTGCAATCCCAGTTTGGACTCTATTCATTGCACTGCCCTGGATTGACTAGAACCAATGACTTAAAAAGGGAGTGAGCTTTCTTCCTCTCCCACTTCAAGCAGAGTCTGAGCAAGTTGAGCAATAAAGATGTTGTAGCTTTGTATTTTCTGCATCAAGGACATTGAGAGTCTAAACCAGATTGGGTAACATGTTACAGAAACTGAACTCCACTTTCCCATCAGTCTAGGTCAGTGGTGAGGTATGATGGGACTTGTAGTTCCGCAACATCTGGAAAACCTCAGGTTCCATGCCCAAGGTCTATAAGATCTCACGTGACTAGCTCTGATACTTGAGGGAGGTACACATGGTCTGTACATGATGAATGAACATATGGAGAGCCTCTTGGGTGTATCCACATCCACAACCAGAACTGCACATCCCCACCACCCTTTGCTGTTAACTGCCCTTGAGTCAGCCCCAACTCATAGCGACCCTATGGATGAGACATCTCCAAGACCCTCTATCCTCCACTGCTCTGCTTAAGTCTTGTAGATTCATGCCTGTGACCTCCCCAATTGAATCTAGTCATCTGATGGGTAGTCTCCCTTTCTTTCTGCTGCCTTCCACTTTTCCTAGCATTATTGTCTTTTTGGGTGAGTTGTGCCTTCTCATGGTGTGGCCAAAGCATGACAGCCTCAGTTTTGTCCATCTTGACTTCCAAAAAGACTTCTGGCTTGATCTGTTCTAGGACCCATTTATTTGGTGCTTTTTGGGTGGAAGGGGGCTTTCCATGGTAACCTCAGCACTCTTCTCCAGCACCACATCTCAGATGAGTTGATTTTTTTTCTTGTCCACTTTTTTCACTTTCCAGCTCTCACATCCATACATGATGATGGGGAATACTATGACTTGAAAGATTCTTACTTTAGTGTTCAGTTGTATGTCTTTACTTTTAAGGATCTTTTCTAGTTCTTTCATAGTAGCCCTTCTCACTCCTAGGCTTTTTATTCCTTGTATGCAGTCCCCATTCTGTTCAAGGTTTGACCCTCTTTAACTATTTCGATTTCTTCATTTTCTAGGCTGAGTTTATGTATTTCTTCAGTCATTATTTTTGCTTTCTTTATGTTCAGCATTAAGTCTGCTTTTTCACATTTATCTCTGATCTTCTTTTCTGTGATGTTTGCCGCTAGTAATATGGTGCTGTCCATATATGTAAGATTATTGATGTTCCTTCCTCCTGTGTTCACTCCTCCTTCTTCTAAATTTAAGCCCGCTGTTCTTATGATATTTTCTGCATACAAGTTGAACAAATAGGGTGATAGGATGCAGCCTTGCATAACCCCTTTGCTCAGGGGTAGGCAATCTTTTTGAGCTGGGGGCTGGGTTGCCAAAGCACCAAAAATAAATAAATAAATAATAAAATAAAAATAAAAACATAAAAAATATGCATGCACACTCTCTCAGCCCCAGAAAAGCCATGGCAAAACCCCTGTGGAGATTTTGCCAAGAAAACCCCAAGAACAAGTAATAACAGCAATAATCAATATCATCATGGTGGGCGGTGGCAGTGGCGGCAGGGGTGGCGACAGTGGCAGGACCGGTCCGGGGCTGGTCCAAAGGCCTCAGGGGGGCGCATCCGGCCCCCGGGCCTCAGGTTGCCTACCCCTGCCTTTGCCAATTGAGAGCCATTCTGTTTCTCCATATCCTATTCTAACAGTAGGGCTGATGCAGAGGCCCGTTTCGGGCAGCTCTGGGCCGCCCCCGGGAGTGGTGGATTGGAGCCACGGCAACTACATACCACAGCCACGATCCTCCTTTTTGCCACCCCCAAAAGAGCGGCAAAATGCTGCCCGTTTGGGGGCGGCAAAAGGCCACCCTTAGAGCCGCGGCCTTGGCTCTTTTGCACCCTTTTGGCACAGTGTTTGTGCATGCTGTGCCAAGAGGGTGCCCTGACACCATGCAGATGGGTGCGCAGTGTTGGGGTGGAGTCGGGGCAACCAGTGTGTAGTGCTGGTCTACATCATCCCAGTAGTCTCTTGTCCCAAGTATAGATTTCTCATCAGGACTATCAGATGTAATGGCACCCCTATGGCCTTCAGAGCCATCTATAGATTTTCATGATCTCTACAGTAAAATGCTTTGTACCCTGATATATACCCAGTAAACCTTTGTGAAAAGGGATTGTCTGCATACACCAGATCTATCAACGGATGTCAGAGCTTGGGAATATTGCATTTGAGGACTACAGCTCCCAGAGGTGCCTAGACAGCATGACCATTTGGGGGAAAATCTTTTCCAGGTTTTAGTGGCAATCACCTATACTTGTGGGGGCAGGCTGTCCAGCAGGGTATGTCCTCTAGTGCTGGAAGTCTTTGTGTATACATCTATACATAGCAAGAACTCATTTTTACAAATGACCTGTGAAGTTGTCTTATACCATTCACTGGTCCTTCTCGTTTAGTGTTGTTGCTTAGTGTTGTCTACATTGACTGAAAGTGGTTTTCAAAGAGGAGTTGTTTCAAGCCCTGCAACTTCAGAAGATGCTAGGGATTCACCAGAGATTTATTTTTAATATGGAAACCATTTACTTTACTACTGAGCTTCTAGCCCTTTCCCCCCTAACACAGTCCTTGGAAAATATAGGACATCTGGCTACCTATCCCATACCCTTATGCTTCACATAGGGTGACAAAAGTGTCTTTGTTCACCCTCTATAACTCCTAGCAGACTGTGGAGGTGGGGAAAGGCAGCAGACGAGGGTCAAAGGACAATGTCTGCAGCGTTTTTAGAAACAGCCCTCAACAGACTCATGAAGGAGACAGGTAATGAAGGGCTGGAGTATGAAATCTGTTCAAAGAGCTTGAAGTGAGTCATAAACTTCAAATCAAATGTTGCACCCCTCTTGCATTATAAATATAAAAATTATCCCTTGGAAAGGCAGTTAGAGGTATGCAAAGAGACCAGGAGAGCAATGGTAGGTAGAGATTTTCTAAAAGGACAGAAAAAACATAAGAAAATATTTGAGTTAGGGCTGACTTTAAAGCAGGTGCCAGAGCTTTCTGTCTCAGCTTATTTGATAGTCAAGAGTGTCTTCCTACTGGAAGACACAAGGAAATCTGAAGACTAGGATTTTAAATAATGGTGGTGAATTCTGTCAGCTTGCACTCTTAGCTTTGAAGATTACAAATGCAGTTTTTGCACACTTTCAACACAAAATCTTTATGTTTCTTATGATTTTTGGTGAAAATTGAATTTTGCTATAACTTTTACTGCAGATCTATCCACTTCATCTCACTTAAAATGTTAAATGGCAACAAAATGACAGTGCCATTTTACATTAAAACTCAGAGTTCATGTCCACACATGAAAAGCCAGTTCCAGAGCCTGTGCAGTTCAAAGGTTAAACAGCTTGGAAGATCCATCTTGTTGTCACTGTTGACTCATGGATCTCACTCAGCCTGCTTTACCTCAAAGGGTTGTTGTGAGGCGAAAGTGAAGAGAAGGAAGATGGGATATAAACATAATTGATAAACACATCAAAAAAAGTCTTTTAGATCTTGTCATGCTATTAATATGATGCATGAATTCAGTTCTGAAAGAGAAAGCAGAAGAAAGTGATTACATTTGAATCAGCATTCTTGTTATATTTGCATTATAAGGCCATTTAAAGGAGGGGTTGATTTCTTCTTTATCATTAAGAGTTGTTAGATTTATGCACACCATTTATGGAATTCATCTCACTACCAGAAAGTTGTGTAGCTCAATAATTATTAGGGTTTTTTATTTTTAAAAAATGTAAAAACTTATAGTCAAGGTCCAAATTGGTGTTTTTCTAAAAGTATTTAAAAAGAGATATCCAAACATTATGTATATGCAGGCCTTATCACTTCTGACAGGGGCATACATCAGGTATTGGCAAAATGCACCAGCCTATGGGTGACACAGAATCCCACAGGCATTTTTTTTTGCAGTCCACAGGCTTTCAGAGCCCCCTTCCTGACTTGCAGAGCCCCAACATCCTTGGGGAAAAATTCCCATCGATTTTTTTTTTGTTTTGTTTTGCTAATCTCAGGGACCACCAGCATTTTCTGAGTTTGGATAAACCAGTTCCCTAGCCTACCTCTCAAAAACCTGGCTTGGAGTATAATCACACACACACACCCATCTCCACAAATATGATATTTTTATGGAAAAATCAGAAGCAGAAATGAACATTTGGTCACTTCCAGTTTCAATGTTGCCTATTTTTAATGATTTCTTTTCTCTCCCCACACCCTTCTTTTTGTTTTGCTAGATTCTGGCCTGATCCCACCACAACAGGTGCTGGAGGAGAAAATCTGACCCTCAGTCCTACCATAGTTGCTGAAGCCTGGCTTAAATGAATATTTCCCTCTTCAGAAAACACAGAAGCATGTTATAGTTTCCAAAGCTGATGTCATTGCAAGGTGAAAAATGAGATTTACATATATTTATTGCATTTTTATCTTCATTTGTTGCTATAGGCATTCTTGGATTTATAGGAGACACATAAATGTACTAAAATAAAAATAAAAAAAGGAAAGGAGGAAAATACAGAGCCCAGTATTCTGTTAGTGACATATGCAAGCATTTGGCCATTCAAGAGTAAAAGGAGTTTGTAGCCCCTTTGAGACTAACTGTGTGAAAGGAGTTGTAACATAAGCTTTCATAGACTTGGTCTACTTCCACAGGTGCATAGAGTGTCTCTGAATTTTACAGTCATTCAGGAGGTTGGTATTCTCTTCCATCCTGTGCAATGACCCAAGCTCCCATGGGACTCATGGTTTTGCTGCACTAGCTGCCCATGGGACTCATGGTTTTGCTGCACTAGCTGTGGCTAGTGGAGAGCAGGGGTGGCATGGGAAAGTGTCTGGCTATGCCTCATAGTGAGACACAGAGCAATGACAACATCTACTGAGACCCCTTCAGGTCTTGCCCTCCATCTGCAATGCTATCTCCTCTGCTTCTGGTTATGTAGTACAGTTGCCCCTACATTGTTGCGGATTTGAGGTCTGTGGTTTTGCATAATCATGGAGGGATGGCCTCCATTAAAATCAATGGGGTGCCCCCCCCATGCATGCATGTGGATGAACACCCCATTCAAGCCTAAGGGGCTTCAATATTGGTGAGTCTCCGTTTTTGCAGGAGTGGGTGGGTTCCGGAACAGGTTCCCCATGAAAATGGAGGGCTGACTGTATAGCCAAATGCTTCTCTGGTTCCCCCGTCTCTCTACATGTCACAGAATGGCTGTTCAGAGCAGGGGTCAGCAAGTTCTCCTTACCTGGGGCCAGTCCGGGGATCCCCTGGTCTTCCGCGGGCTGGTGGTGGTGGTGGTGGAAATGGCGGCGCGTGCGCTCACACGTGTGCACATGCGCAGTACACCAGAAGTACTGTGTGCGCGCACTTGCACTTGCTCGCACATGCACAGTACTTCCAGAATACTGTGCATGCGTGAGCGAGGCGCAGCCGCCATTTTGGAAAACACAATGGTGGCCGCAACGTGCATGGTGGTGTCACGGCGGCAGCGTGAGCAGCGGCGGCAGTGGCGGGGGGCGGCGGCGTCAGCAGGGGTTGGCGGGGGCTGGTCCAAAGGCCTTAGGGGGCCAGCCCCGACCCACGGGCCGTAGGTTGCCGACCCCTGGTTCAGAGGGTTCATCACAGCAAAACTGTGAATCCTGGAGATGGTGAATGGAGAGTAGTGGATTTCTGTCTGCAGAACTCTTAATATTATACTGGAAAACATTGAATCTCAGCCACATTCCTAAGAACTGACACAGAACCGCTTTCTTTTTATACACAGCCATCAAGATTCTAAAAGATTTAAAAAGATTGAAAATGTGGAAATGAAATCTGTCCAGTTCAATTTATTTGTCTCGTGCTTAATTGACCTACAAAGTATATAATACTAATATACCTAGAAGGACATCCATTAGAATCAAAGAAATATCCAAACAAATATGTTTAGAAATGAAGAGGATGATACTAATTAACTCTTTCAGAATGGAACCATTTCCAGTACTTATGGGAGAATTCACTTTCCCAGCTGGATTCTAGGCTGTCACACAGAAGCAATGAAATCTCCACATGCATGCCCGTGTCTCTTTATGGAAAAATATGTTTTCTGCACTGTGTGGTCTATTACTGTCCCATTACTGTCACTGAGAATTATGTGTGTGTGTGTTAAGGCCAGAGAAGCTTAGTACTTGGAAAATCTGTTTCCATACATATATAATCTCTGTGCATTTTTAAGGTATAATCAAGAGCTGGTATGTAAGACCACACTAGAAGAATATCCAAGATCTGGAAAATATGTTAATTTTCTTCAGAAGTGAAGGGACTGAAATGCATGGTGAACATAACAGTTCAAATAGCCATTGCAATATATTTGCCTTAAAAAAACCACACCTCATTTTGAATTAGGGTGAGTTGTTCAATCTTAGAGCCAGGCCAAGCGTGGCAAGGACACTTTCTGGCCATTTCCGCAGCGTGGCAGCTCACAAGAAAACTGGGCAATATATAATAGCCAATGGATGATGCCAACATGTGAAGTCACTAGCAAAATATAGCAGTGCTGTTAACTGCATTTAGGTAATGTACAAATTAGATGTTAGTATACCTATGGAGGTGAGGAAGGCATGGAAAGGCATTGGGATGAAAACATCAACAAGGCTTCAAACTATGAACAATGAACTATCAATAAGCCTTTAAATTTCAAGCCAGAAGCCAAAGTGATGTACTCATTTCAGACTGCAGAAGCAGGGAGATGGCAGTAAATTGTTGGAGAAGAGGGATGTGTTTCAGCCAATCTGCCCTAATCTCCCCTAAACTAACCCCCCACCCCTTCAGCAGGGGATGAATGGTCCCATGAAAAGCAACTGAGAGCCAGAAGAGATGCAAAAATGAAAATTATGTTTAGCCATTGTGACTCATAGCCATTCACAAATTTATCCTGCATGCATTCTCTCTCTCGTTGACAGTCATCCTCATCATCCTCATCTTAGTTTATAATGCTGCTATCTTATGTATTGAGAAAGTAGATGGAGGTTAGTACAGCCGCCTCTCTGTTTTGGTGGACTTGAAGTCCACGGTCTGTGCTTTATGCGGACCAGCAAAAGGGGAGACTTAGAATGGTGTGCACACATGGCCACACACAGCCATGTGCACTCATTCAAGCCTATGGGGCTTGACTATGCACAATATTTCATTTTCACGAGGGTGTATGTCAGGGGTAGGCAATCTAAGGCCCGGGGGCCGGATGCGGCTCCCGAGGCCTGTGGACCGGCCCCAGACCGGTCCTGCCGCTGCCGCCCCCCCCCCCACCATGATGATATTGATTATTGTTGTTATTACTTGTTCTTGGGGTTTTCTTGGCAAAATCTCCACAGGGGTTTTGCCATGGCTTTTCTGGGGCTGAGAGAGTGTGCATGCATATTTTTTAATTTTTTTAAAAAAATATATTTTTATTTTTTATTATTTATTTATTTATTTATTTATTTTTGGTGCTTCGCCCCCCCCCCCCCCCCAATTGTCTGAGGGACAGCAACTCGGCCCCTGGCTCAAAAAGGTTGCCTACCCCTGGTGTATGTGTTCCAGAACAGATCACCATGAAAATAGAGGGCCAACTATATTTCCCCCAAATTTATAGTACTAGCACTTGTTAACTATGATGGATTCTTAAAAGTCTTTCACATTTAAAAGTCTTTCAAAATTAATTTATGGAATTCATTGCCTAAAGGTGCAGTGATAGCCAGCAAAATTTGTTGTTGTTTGCCTTTGTTTCTGACTTATGGTGACCCTATTGCAGGGACCCTATCGCAGGGTTTTCTTGGCATGATTTATCCAGACAGGATTTGCCTTTGCCTTACTCTGAGGTTGAGAGAATTTGATGACCAAGATCACCTAGTGGGTTACTATGACTGGAAGTTCAGGGACAGAACTATATATGTGTGTGAGAATGTCAATAGGAATGCATAACTTTATGGGTGACACAGCTTGCTTATATAGGTCTGCCTGTGGATTTTCCACTTCCACCTCCACATGCATCTGAGGAAGTAGATTCAAGTCTAGGAACGCTCATGCTACCAGCTTCTTTCTCTCAGTTTCAAAGAAGCTGCAAGATGCTTTTGCATATTTAAAACAAGACAACGTAAAACCAGTTAAAACAGCTTAAGACAATTTAAAAGCATGTACATATGCAGATCTGGAAGGGGAAAAAATCAAGCCTCAGAGGCGTTAGTAAAAGACTATGTTTTTATTTGGTACTGGAATGAACCAGTGTTGCACCAATCAAGCTTCTAAAGGAAGGGTATCCTTCAGTGTTCGAAAAGGATAATGTAGCATTTGCAAAGGATCTCTCAAATAGGATGTTGTGTAGTGGTTGGGAAACTGCAGGGGAAAGTCCAAGCAAGCAGTAGGCTTGGAGTGCCTTCCCTCTCAGGTAACACACAGAGAGACGCCTCTGTGTTAGGGGTGTCTCTGCAGGGAAGGCCTTCCTTCATTTCCCCCTACAATATATTCACACACACCCCCACTGGTGGGACACAGGATGTGTGTGTGTCCTCAGTAGTGCTTTAGTGGTGGCTATCACTGCCTCTTGGGACACTGAGTTCCATAAAACTATGGGCCTTTGCAGACTGCTAGAAATAGTGCAGATTGAGTCCACTTTAAGGGTTAGGGTTAGGGTTAGGGTTAGGGAATCATGGGAACTGTAGTTTATTGTGGCACCAGAGCTCTCTGACAGAGAAGGCTCAATGTCTCAGAAAAAAACCCACCAATTCCCATGATTCCCTAGCACTAACCCTAACCCTTAAAGTGGACTCAATTTGCACTATTTCTGGCAGTCTGCAAAGGGGGGATGCAGACCAGGGCGTCGGGGACGCCCTGGTCCGGAGCGCCGCGGGACCTCGGCAGCCAGACCGCGGCGCTCCTGCGGCATCCCTGGAAGGAGTGCAAAATCAGCGCTCCTTCCACAAGACAGGGAAAGTGCGCCCTAAAAGCATCGGGCGCACTTTCTCTGTCTTTTCCGCTGCAGCGCATCCGGTCGCTGCGGCAGGAGGTTGCCCCAGAAGCGCTGGCCGTGCGGAGGGCTGGCAGCTCCCAGGGCGACCTCAGGAAGAGGAAGGAGCGCCGCGCGTGCGGTTGCTCCTCCTCTTCCGGGTCTCGCAGACGACTCAATTAGTCATCTGCTGAGGCCCACAGTCTCTCTGTTTTATCTCAGGGAGTTTTATCTCAGGCACTCCAAGCCCACTACTTGCTTGGATTTTTTCGTGCAGTTTCCCAACCTCTGCACAATACCCTATTTGAGAGATCCTTTCCAAACTCTACATTATCCTTTTTGAACACTGAACACAGTACAGAGCACTCCAAATGTGGCTGTGGCATACATTTGTATGAAGGAGGAATGACTGGATTGAAAGTTTTATTTCAGGCCCTTTCCTAATAACCCCTAGCATGAAATTTGCCTTTTTCACAGCTGTCACACCCTGAGCTGAGACAGATTCCTCCCCAGGCTACCTTTAAAACATGCCAGAGTACAGAGAATGTACTTCTCCTCTTCTATGGATTTTCACAATTTTCTCTTCACCTCCTTCTCCCAAGCATCTGCATAACATAACAGTCACTGTTTCTGACCCCCCGCCCCCCATGACAAAGGAAATCACATTGTGAGCTTTGGGAGAATTTTACAAAAAGCAGAATATATATATACAGTCCCTGCCCGGGAAACAAATCTCTTTGATAATGTCACCAACAGTAGGAGCCTTTATGATGTTGTGAGCATATTGATGAATACGGCCCTGATCATCAGAATCTTCAGGAGCCCACATACAATTTAGGATGGAAAATAAAGATAATCCTTGCCACAACAGCATGAAGAAAAGTGCTTTCCTTAGAGTTTCTCTCCCAATAGCCTATGCTGATCTTGCTGGAATGTGTGTTACACTTGAATATTATTAGCTCAGCATGAGCTGAGAATTTTTGTTTATGAATGAGGCAGAGAAAATCTGCTTTCCAAGCCACCCACCCATCGTGTGCCATGCACTTAGCCCATGCATTATTTTGAAAGGCTGACATTGGCTTGTAGCTCAGATCTCTTCTTGAAAAGCCGTTACATGTGGGTTTAGGGAGGAGGAGGGGGGAAAGAGACTATGAAAGGAACTCTTCTCAGTTGGAGGGGTGAGTCTTGGGTTTCCAAGAAGGAGGAGGCATCATATATATCCTTCCTCCACCACTAAAGTTATTTTTTTATTTTCCTTTTCAAACTTTGAAGCCTGCCTTTGCCCATAATTGCCATCAAAGGTGGACTTCTGCTGCCAAACAGAGGGAGGAGCTGTATTCAGACTAGAAGTAGCATTTTAGGGTGGAGTAATTCTTTAAACTGTTAGGGTGGTTTCACTCCATGCTAGTCGCCTGTCACAACACAAGTCTGTGAGAGTGCCTTGTCTATACTACAGGGATTCAGTCCTCGTGCAGTTTTAACACAGGGGATTTTTGTTGTGGCTATTTGCTACAAGCTGTTTTCAACAGTGGGTCTCTTTCAGGTCTCTCACTCGTGTGTATGTGCATTTTTGTCCATTACTGCAGTGATAGAGCCAAAAGCTCCCTATTGCAGCAAAATCAGTTGAGCAAATCCCATTCAGCCTTCTCTGTTTTTCCGCTCCTGGACAACGGCCCAGTTTTCATATCCACCTACACAATTCTGAGACAAAAATTATTGTTGCATCTCAAGGGAAAGCAGTCCTGCAGTCTTTTTCTTTTCTTTAAAAAAAGGGGAAACATTTGTTAAAAGATACCCAAGGAAAAACCCATCACACAGCCAGGGAAACAAATTCTTTTGCATAGAGTCTTCTGAGTTTGGCACTCTGTCTTTCTCTCAATTTTGCTTACTTAAAAGCTTTTGTGAGCCTTAACCCTCCTCCACAAAATGCTTGAAGAAACCCGTAGAGACTTTTACACTTACAGGATGTGCATGTACTATACATCCCCCCCCTCAAGCATTCTGTGTGTGTGTGTGTGTGTGTGTGTGTGTGTACACTTTGTTTAACATTTGTGGTCCCTTCTGCAATCAGGCAAATAGGAAATATTGTTCAGTGATGAACATTTACATATAGTTAGTGTCTTACAAATCTTTCTGGGATTAGAATTTTAAAATAGAATATAATAGTCCAGAATGGAAGATGACAAATCCCTGCCAAATCCTCGTTTTACTCTTTCTTTAGCTCTGCGTGAATATGCATAGCCTGAAATGTCTTCTCATCTTAACTCTAGCAACCAAGAGGCTAGGGGGTCTTTTCAATGTTCCCCAAATTTACAGCTTAAGCTTCAACTGAGTCTGTACAAAATTCCTCTCAGTCTGGTCCCATGTTGACTGGGAATGATGGGACTTGTACTCCCAACACATTTGAAAGATGCCCAGCTGAGGAAGTCTGCTGTAAATGAGGGAACTTTATAACTAAGTAGCTGCCTCCAAGAATGGTTTCATTGACCTGAATACCCAAAGAGGCACTTTTTGTTCATGTCTTGGATATTACAGGGAGTCCTTGAAACTGTTCAGATATGACAGTAATCCAGAAAGGCTGGCTTGGATTTCCTGTGGTGCTTTTTTTCCATTGTGGCAGAAAAAGGAACTACATTGTGAGAGCTTAGGATGTGAAAATTGGCCTTCAGCTATGATAGAAAGATGAAAACAACAGGGACCCTTTTACACTACATCTACAGTATCTGCTGAATCCTATAGAATCCTGGGATTTATAGTTTGTTGAGTTACCAGAGCTCTCTGGCTGAGCATTATAAACCTTAAACTGCAAATCCTAGGATTCCATAGAGTAGAACCATGGCAGTTAAAGTGGCATCACAGTGCTATAATTGCATAGTGTGAAGGAGCTTCAGGAAATATAAATCAATTGTCAGTTTGACAAATGTCAAAATATCTACAGTGGCAGAGATCTCCCCCTGAGATACTGGGTTAACTGATTATTATTTTTGAAACTCCTTGATGGATATCTCTAGTTTTGGTTGGAGTATGATGTAGCGGTGGGATGGAGGATTTAATTTCATTTTCTTAATCTAAATAAACTTCATAAGGTTGCTGTCAGCACTGTAGTTGCTGTTGTTGGGTGCCTTCAAGTCATTTCCAAGTTATGGCAACCCTAAGCAAACCTGCCACAGGGTTTTCTGGGGCTGAGAGTGAGTGACTTGCCCAAGGTCACCCATTGAGTTTCCATGGCTGAGTGGAGAATCAAACCTTAGTTTCCAGTCATAGTCTGATGCTCAAACCAGTACACTATAGTGGCTCTCCAGCACCTCAGTACAATAATATATATAGGCACATTGCATGCATGTGGAAGGTGCTTGCTCCCCACCAAAGTGGGAATGATAATAACTTTAGGATGTGAAGGAGTTGAATGTAGAAAAGGATACGCCAGCTGCGCCCTCTCCTGGAAACTAGGGATCTCGAAACTGTAGTACATGTGCTGGTAACCTCCTGTCTCGATTTCTGTAATGTGCTCTACATGGGGCTACCCTTGTGCTTGACCTGGAAACTTCAATTAGTTCAGAATATGGCAGCCACATTGGTCATTGGTGTTTCCAGAAGAGAGCATATAACACCTGTGCTAAAAACTCTCCACTGGCTGCCTATTAGTTTCCGGGCACATACGATCCTCCCCTTGCACTACGGTCCTCTGGGAAGAATCTGTTACAGCCTATAAAAACTAGGCTATCGGTGACCTCCCAGAGGGCTTCCTCTGCCTTTGCTCCCAGATTGTGGAATGGCCTGCTGGATGAGATCCGTCTTATTACCACTCTTGACAGCTTCAAAAAAGCTGTCAAGACAGTTCTTTTCTGGCAGGCCTTCCCTGAATAACTATCCTGGCCTAAGGATTTTTGCCAACTTGATCCCCTGAGCTGCCACTGTTTCCTTTAAGCTGCTGTTTTAATTGTCCCATCTATTATTATTATTATTATTATTATTATTATTATTATTATTATTTTATTCTATGTTTTAAATTTCTACTAGATAGGATAGGATGGGAGGCAGGGTACTGTACTCAAGACAGGGCCTTTTCTGTAGTAGCACCTGACAGTAATACACTTGGCTCTGGAACTCTCCGCCAAGGGATGCTAGGCTGGAGCCTTCTCTGTTGTGTTTTTCCTAACAGGCAAAGGTCTTTTTATTCAGACAGGACTTTGGCATGGGTTTTGTATGTGCTTTATTGTATTCCTTGTCATTTTAGTAAGCCACCTTGAGTCCTAGTATGGGAGAAAGGCAGGATATAAATAAAGGGAGGGATGGAGGGACATTTAAGTCAGATTGTTGCTGGATGAAGCCAGTTTCTACTGTTTCTTTTTACTGATGTGTTTTTAATTGTGATTTGATCATTTTTTATGTTATATTTATTTTTATTTCAGTTTACTCCTGTTACCCCTGAGAGCCAGAATGCAGAATGGCAGGTTATCAGTTTAATAAATAAAACATAATTTCCCTCTCTATTATTGTTCTCCATTAATCCTTATTAACAAATCCTGATTTTATTGTATAAAATGTGATTCAGCTTCTTATAGTATTTTAGTCTTCTTCTTCTTGCATACCTTTCTATGGATGTTGACTGAGCAGAGTTAATTTTTAAAAAATATTCTAAATTAATAAATATTGTGAGGCAACATAAATGACTGCTAAATCAGGACCTGGTCCAGTTTAAAAATGTCTTGTAATCTCCATTAGTTTCTTTGTGTGAATTGCTCAAGGGTTTTAATCTCCAACACTGAAATTTAAGGATACTTAACTTTGGGTGGATTACATCTACAGTGTTTAAATAAATCCCTTATTATGTGCCTCCTTTCACAACAAAAGAGAACACAGAAGACAGTGCATAGGTGCTCAGTGCTGCTTTCCACTCATCTCTATTTCAGAAAAAGTTACCAATGAAATCACAGCTCAGAGTGCAAACACAGTGAAAACTTGAAAGGTCAAAAAACCCAGATTAAAGGTAGGTTTTTATTTACCTCTGAAGACTTTGAGCTCAGCCCTTTTTCCTTTGAAGTTCCTGACCTAATTCCCATTGCCATCGATAGAAACAGAAGTAGTCCTCTTGTTGAAACTGAATCTTACCAAACAAAAGCATCCCATGAAAAAACTGAAATGTTACCTTTCCAAGATGTAAATGTAGAAGTGAGTATGTGTTATGTGTTTTATCCTAGAAAGCTCTTAATTTATAAAATAAAATATTTTATAAAATGCCTTTATAAAATAAAATAAAATTTTGGGTTAAAAATGTTAGACACTCACACACACACACACACACATGCAAACACACACACTGCTTTCAAGCAATGATGTTATTGTTGTGTTGTGTTATCACCTTGCTTCTTTAATTGAATTTTACAGGGTCTCAAGGCATCATTTTTCATTTCTAGCCCTTTTACGTTTTCTCAGTGCTTCCATCATCTTTCTTGCCACAGAAAATTCCTTATGCAGAGGAAGCTTCATAGTGTCTTTCAACTGGTAATTCTAGGAACCCTCTGTTTGGAAACAGCTGGGTGTTTATAACCCAACTTTATATAATGGGCGGCAGTTTCTTCTATTTCCAGAGCAAGACTCATGTTCCCTTCTCCATTCCACAAGATGTGGCCTGCAAGCAAGATCAGCCATTCATCTTCCACAACTCCTTTTCTCCTCCCCTCCAGTGAATTGTAAAGAGTTGGAAGGAGGAAGGAGAGGGGAATAGGATCAGCCCTAGAAGGGGAAGGGAAAGGAATCGGCATAGCCTCCTGGCTCTTGCTCCTGAATTTTGTTGCTGCTTCCTTCTGTTGGAGGACAGATGTGATTATGCTACAAAATATGCTCTGGGCTCCCTTGACTATCTTACTTTTTCAGATTTGTTGTAGGATACTCTCCCACCACTGGTATTGAAGTAAGAGCCAATACCAGTTCAGTCAGCTTACACAGATGGGTTAGCAATGGGCTGCCTTTTCTTTATTTAGCTCCTTCAAATCTATATGGAAGGAAAGGGCATTCTGTCATTTCCTTCAGACAACAAATTTTTGGTCTGGTCCTTGAAGGGAAAAGGGGGAGTGTATTGTTAGAAAATACTCCAATCAGGCATTCTCTTCATCCCTCCTTCTCCCATTTGCTATTAGATCAACGAGGCCTTTAGGCATTTATAAGGCTTTCCTGCATGCTCTATTATGTTCACGCTGTCTCGCAAGCTTTCCCCATTTGCTCAACTATAGATTGTAATACATAGTCATCAATTATTTATTTATCTAATTCATTTATACTCTGCTTTTCTTTTGGGGGCATGGGACCCAAATGATGTATAACAAAATTTATAATTTATAACATCATTCAGCTTTAAAATAGTTACAAAAGTTTAAAAACAACAACAATTAAATGAGCAATTCATTTTTAAAGCACATTGTTAAAACCAGATTAAAACACAAGATATAAAACACAGCATACCACTTTCAAACACCCTTAAGTACCAAAGTCCTGCCTAAACATAAAGGTCTTTGCCCACTGGTGGAAAGAGGGCAGAGAGGTGGCCAACCAGGCCTGTACTTCAGTGGTTCCATTCCTTCCTCTCAGGTAGATTCCAGAGGGTGATGCTCAGGGACAGTTGCTTGTCAAAAATAGAGCTTAAATGTGGCCTCCTTCAGGGCGCCATCCTGTCCCCGATGCTCTTCAATATTTATATGAAGCCGCTGGGAGAAATCATCCAGAGACATGGGGCAGGGTGTTATCAGTACACTGATGACACCCAAATATATTTCTCCATGTCTCGGTCATCAGCCATGACGACAGATGGTATCTATCCCCTCAGTCACTGTCTTGTAGCGGTAATGGACTGGATGAGGAAAAATCGACTCAAGCTGAATCCAGAGAAAACAGAGTGCTTACAGTAGGGGCCCCTAAACCTGGTTTTGGGTTGCAACCTCCAGTCCTGGGTGGGGTCACGCTCTCTGCTAAGGACTGTGTTCGCAGTTTGGGAGTGCTCCTAGACTCATCGCTTCAGATGACTGCTCAGGTGAACGCGACAGTCAGGAGTGCCTGTTATCAGTTTCGGCTGATATGCCAGCTGTGCCCTTTCCTGGAAGTAAGGGACCTAGAAACTGTAGTACATGCACTGGTAACCTCACGACTCGACTTCTGCAATGCACTCTACATGGGGCTACCCCTATACCTAGTTTGGAAACTACAACTGGTACAAAATATGGCAGCTAGGTTAGTTACTGGGAAATCGAGAAAGGAACATAACACTCCAATCTTGAAATCCCTTCACTGGCTGCCTATCAGTTTCTGAGCACAGTATAAAGTGTTGGTAATGACCTATAAAGCCCTACGTGGCCTAGGTCCAATCTACCTAAGGGATCGCCTCCTCCCATATAATCTGCCTCGCACCCTTAGATCTTCTTGGAGGGGTTTATTGCAACCAATGAAATCTAGATTAACATCAACCTCCCAGAGATCTTTTTCTGTCGCTGCTCCCAGACTGTGGAATGCCCTGCCAGAGGAGATCCGTCAAGCAACCAGCTTGGAGAATTTCAAAAAAGCCATCAAGACGGATATCTTCCAGCAGGCTTTCCCTGAATAGAACAGACCCCATTTAATGGATGCTTCTCCCTCTTTTTATGTTTCTATGTTTATGTTTTTATATTCTATGTTTTATGTTATAGTTTTAATGTTTTAGGGTATTCATTTTATATCACTGGTGTGAATTTGCCAGTTATTTTAAACATGCGTATTATTATATGTAATTTTAAGGGGGGTAAATTGTTTTTATGTTATTGTTGTTGCTATGGATTTGTTTGTTTTATATGTAACATTTGTGATCCACCTTGATTGCCTAAAAGCAAAAGGAAGGATACAAAAATAAAGTTGTTGTTATTATTATTATTATTATTATTATTATGTGGAAGAGATTTCTATAGCCTGGGAGCAGCCACTGAGAAGGCTCTTTCCTGTGTCTTTTTTCCTGTGCCCTCTCCAAATGTACTTGTGATGATGGCTGGGCCGAGAGAAAGCCCTCCCCTGAAGATCTTAAAAATCAGACCAGCTTGTATAGGGAGATACAGTCTTTAAAAAATCAATCTCTAAAGACAACCTGACTATGGACCTTATCACACGCTGGCCACGAAGCGAAAAGCAACCGAAATAAGAATAAATCCAGTACTATACCGAAATGAACCGAAAGAGCCCCCGCAATACGTAAATGGCAATCACACGCAATTACCGTCATTGCGCTTTTATCATGCTTCCCGGAAAGCGCATCCTGGATACATATTAGCCGTTCACACACATTACAAATTCCCATAAATAACCAAGCAATGATGTTCTAGCACATGCGCAGAAATATTGCTTTCCCACCAACCCCTGGTCGCGCGTTGGAACAGAGAGGACCATGTTTACCCGTTCCGTTTGTTGCCCGATCAAAACAGGAAGTACACGTCATAAGATGCTTCCTCACAGATCCATGGGAAATAGCTCGGGGAACCATGGGTCATGACGGGGAAATGCTTCACAATACGTATTGCCTGTTCATATGCATTTCGGACCCGCGGTAAATGCACAATGATTCTGGTTGCGCAATTGTATTTCCTAAAGAAACCGAAATTCAAAAGATCTCAATTCGTTTCGGATTCGTTCGGGGTTCTGTCGGGGTTCTGTGTGGTTCTGTGAGACGTCGTGTGTAAACACGGAAAAATAATACGTATTAGGTCGGGATTTCTTTTGGATTCTGTCTGCTTTGGACCCCGTGTGATAAGGTCCTATGTGATCCCAGTGCCTGTTGAGTTCCTTCTCTAGCTGAAGCATGCTGTTGCCATAATACAGTAAAAATCTGGTTTTAAGGCTGTGTCACAAGAAATGATTGACAAATTAGTTACTTGAGAAGAAGCCCAGAAGTGATGTCAGACCCTAGTCCTTAAAAAGAGGTCAGTTGTGGTTGGGCAGGAAAGTGGTTGGCTCTGATGCCAGTGATGTGCTCTGTTTTTCTTTTTTTCTTTTTCCAACTATGACCTGTTCAAGGTGAACCTATTCTGGGAATAGATTATAGAATCTTGGATAGTTCCTGTAATTGGACTAAGGTCCAAAACACACTGCAGAAACAATCCAGCCTGAGACCACTTTAACTGTCCTCGCTGAATGCTAGGGAATTCTGGGAACTGTAGTTTTGTGAGACATTTAACCTTCTCTGTCAAAGAGCTCTGATGCCACAATAAACTAAAATTCCCAGGAATCCCTAGTACTGAGCCAGGGCAGTTAAAGTGGTTTCAAACTGGATTATTTCTGCAGTGCATTTTATACCTAAAGCTC
This sequence comes from Phrynosoma blainvillii, assembly GCA_026167975.1. Classification (NCBI taxonomy): domain Eukaryota; kingdom Metazoa; phylum Chordata; class Lepidosauria; order Squamata; family Phrynosomatidae; genus Phrynosoma; species Phrynosoma blainvillii. Next base: position 351,215,124 of record JANUYF010000002.1, on the reverse strand, counting down.
AGAGAGATTCACCATTCCACTGACATAGGAGCCACTCACCACCCCAGGATATGACCATATACAAAGGAAGGACACCAGTCACTGAATTGTGAATGTGTGCAAGTGGAATCTGGATGGCCAAATGGATAAAAATACTGCATGTTAACAAAAAAGGTAGGAAAGATGGTCAAGATGAAAGAAATAAAGCTGCATGAGAATCTAGATGGATGTGTAGACTTTGTCCATTTACCTGTCCCTAGTCTTAAAGCAGAGGAGAGGGTAGACTGAAGCTAGTGTAGAGTGCAGATTGACAGTCAAAATTTGTTCTGACAAGATCTGATAAATTATTATTACTGTTTGGTTCCTTCACTCCATGTCTCTGTCTTTTTGTTCTGGCCTAAAACTGCAATCTGAAGTGTTGTTCAGGTAAGATATAATAAGCCTTTGAAAGCACTTGCTATAATTCAGTGTTTCATTGAATCTTGAATCTCTGATTTTACCATAGGCAGTTTCTATCTTCACTGAACAAACAAGACACAGTCAGGCTGTGTTAACCTTTGGTTCCCTCTCTGAGACTATCTGTGTATCCATGAATGTCATGGCAATTGTTACCTCACCTTGGGAGAACCGAGGCAGCATAAAACCAATATGGCTGGCTGCTGAAATTGTACATTTTGCTTGTGGAAGCTGCAATGTAGGATCCAGAATTATAACTTTCCTTCTTGCTGGTTTCAGTTCAGTTTTATATGTTCCTCTTGGTTGCTGGTTTTTATCCAGGATTTGTATTCTGCTGCTTCAATAAATGAGGTGAGTCAAAATAAAGGCTGTAGACCCATTAATTGTTGAACTGTGAGTCAACATACGCATAAATCGCATTGATTCAGTTGGTCTACTTTAAAAGTAGGTGTAATTATAGGATTCAGGCTGTTGTTTTATTGCATGACTGCTGTTACTGTTGTATTAATATTGTTAGTATATCTGTGTGTTCTATGTAGCATTCACAGAATTCTGATTACTGGGCAGTTTAAAAATATTAAGCCAGCAAACCCAAGGAAGCATAAGTGAGAGGGGCAGGGATCATAGCCACTCAGGTTTCTTGGTACTTGTCCCTCTATGCTAACTTCCAGCTGTTGTTGCCTTGAACCTAGAAGCTGATTTACTTTAGGGTGATTCTTCTTGTTCACACAATCCCAGCACACAAAAACTCATTCCATGCAGGGCTGTGGCTCTGATGTCAGCATGCGCATGTCAGAGATAGCATGTAATGCTATGCTTTTCAGTTGCAGCTGAAAATCAGCATAGATTGATTGGAAACTACAGCTACCACACACAAAGAAGGTTAAAAGAACAAACCCCTGGAGGTTTCCAGATAATGATAAATAGCTGGAAACTGCAGAGCATTCATCCCTGTTTTAAACTTGTGCTAATAGTGCAGATCTTTGGGCTGGGACTTCAATTGGTTTGCACTTGACCAAGACAGACAAAATACATAGCAAATCTGGAAGCTGGAAGGGACAAAAGTGAAAGTTTAAATGAACAGTTAGCCTCACAGGAGGAATTCCTAAAGCTATCACATGTGGAGAGTGAATAAACAAATCTCTGGATCTTTATTATGCAGAAACACTATTCATAGTATTCACTGTATTCTGAAACCATTTTTTCCCCTTATCAATTGATCATTGCATTTCTGTTCTTTCTGCATAATGTGCTGTAACTGATATATTTTAATTATATTGTTAGTGTTGTTGATATCCATCACTATTCCCCCCTTTAATTGGAAACATTCCTTATGGCATTTCTTAATGTTTCTATTCCGTTCATGTTTTTCCTTTCCAAATGTGGGCTTAGTCACATCCAAGATATTTTCTTTCCTTCCCTTAGTTTTATAGTGTTAAATATTTCCTGGAAACCAAATCAATCTTTTGGAAACTAAAAAGAAAATTTAGTTGGGATGAAAACAATAAGACGTTACAGAATGATGAGAATTTAATTTAATTTTTTTTTTAAAAAAAAATCTCCATATTGTCAGGGTTGATTAGCAGACATTCTCACACAGAGACTTTTCTGCTAGTAGCATAGTTTAAAAAGCAACAAACAGTTCTGCCTAATATTTTGCAGCATGTGTTCATGGGATACCACTAGATCACTTATAATTCTCAGTGTTTTATGTGTTTCTGTTGCTATGGCTTTGGTACCATTGTAATTAAGTAAATAATTCTGTATGCAAGAACACAAACAACCAGCAATTGAAATAATGAATAAATGATGTGGGGGTCATTCCTGAAAACATTTCATCTCAAAAATTTTCATATCTTCAGATATATATTCAAAGCAAATTGGTTTCCATAAAGCTATTCATGCTGTAACTTAGATTCTTAGAAGGATGTGTGATAGACTGTAGTGATTTGGAATGAATAGAATGTGCAGCATGCTCTATCCAAACACATATTATTTGTGACTAAGGTCCAAAACACACTGCAGAAATAATCCAGTGTGAGACTGCTTTAACTGCCCTGGCCCAATGCTAAGGAATTCTGGGAACTGTAGTTTTGTGAGACATTTATCCTTCTCTGTCAGAGAGCTCTGGTGCCACTATACAATTCCCAAGATTCCTTAGCACTGAGCCAGGGCAGTTAAAGCAGTCTCAGACTGGATTATTTCTGCAGTGTGTTTTGGACCTATGTCTAATTTGTTACCAACAGAATGAGTTAGGCATGAGGATTAATTTAAGATCTACTGCTTTCCATGGGACATAGATTTCACTAGAGTAGTGGGGCAGAAAGTTGGGTAGAAGTCAGGAAAGAACAAATTCTTATTGTAGCAGCTGCTCTGTTTGCTTATGGGAACATTTCCTGCAGACTGGAGAACAGAAACATTGAAATATCTACTAGCAAGGTTTTGACAGTTGAGACACTGGACGTTTTCACACAGGGCAAAAGGAGGACGCTAGCCGGCCTCCCGCCGGCCTCACTCCGGCTCCATTTCCCGTGTGTTCACACACATGCGGCGGCAAACCCCGCCCCTTCCGGTGTCATCCCTGTGTCCGGCCGGCTTTTGGCTCCGTGTGTTCAAACACACGGAGCCCTAAGTCCGGCCTCACTCCAGCAGCGGCAGGCTAATTCCTGGCTAACTCCGGCTTCAGGTAATTCCGGGTGGCAAAAGGAATTAGCCTGCCGCCGCCGGAGTCATTCCGGTGTCAGCGGCACGGGGTCCAGCCGGCTTTAGGGGAAGGACTCCAGCCGGCTTTAGGGAGCCCCGTGTGAAAACGTCCACTGTAAGCACTCAGTGAGATGTATGGTTTCTTGCCTGTGCCAACTTCCAACATGTCATTTTATGTTGGGATTCAGTAATTCAAATACTCCCTTGTCAGTCCATGTATATGTTGTTGCCGGGCATGTCTACCAATTATCTGTCTATCTAATTTGAGCAGCAGAATTTAGCACTTTTACACAGGTTGGTAAACTATCTGTTTCACACACAGCAGTGTTGAAATCACTCCAGATTTATGATGATTCAGAAAAAAATATGAGTTTTTGACAAGGCTGAGTGAAAAATCCAACTACAAACAAGTTACGTTTTCTTGAAATTGTAAGCCATTCCCTGTCTTCTGAAAATTTACAGTGTTTCTATGAAAGACATTATTTTGTAACACCATTATAGCAACTATAAGGCAAGCTGATTAATAATAATAATAATAATAATAATAATAATAATATGCTGTACTTAATTGCCAGAACAATTAAATAGTTAGATGCAAAACTAGAGATAAATGTAGAGAGGTATAGAAGAGAGCTAGTGTTGCATAGTATCAAGAACAGGGTGTTGTAACACCATAATACTAACAGAAGACCTCACAGACTTAGAACAACTACTAAAGAAGATCAAAGAAGAAAGTGCAAAGGCAGGCTTACTGTTGAACATAAAGAAAACAAAAATAATGACCACAGAGAACTTACACACATTCAGGTTAGTCAATGAAGAAATAGAAATAGTAACACAGTTCTCATATTTGGGATCAAACATTGATTGGAATGGGGACTGCAGCCAGGAAATCAGAAGAAGATTAAGAATGGGGAAGGTGGCTGTGAAAGAACTAGAAAAGATCCTAAAATGCAAAGACATACAACTCAGCACAAAAGTCAGAATCATACAAGCCATTGTATTCCCTATTATCATGTATGGATGTGAGAACTGGACAGTCAAGAAAGAAGATAGGGGGGAAATCAACTCATTTGAAATGTGGTGCTGGAGAAGAGTGCTTAGGATTCCATGGGCAGGCCAGAAATATCCCTAGAAGCCAAGATGACAAAATTTAAACTGTCATACTTTGGACACGTAATGAGAGGCATGAATTGTTGGAAAAGACAATAATGTTAGGAAAGGTGGAGGGAAGTAGAAAGAAGGCCACATGCTAGATGGTTGGACTTTATTAAAGAGACAACAAATATGAGTTTGCCGGAGCTGGGCAGAGCAGTAGAGGACAGGGAGTCCTGGAGATATCTCATCCATAGGGTCACCATGGGTTGAGATTGACACGAAGGAAATTCACTGACTGGCTCTGTGTCAGTCACTATTCCTTTTCCTAATCCATGTTACATAGTTGTGAGGATACTGGATACACTGGATATCCAGTAGTGGGCTGCCCTCTTATATATTAGCCTCAGATTCTTGGGTGGAGATTATGGGTATGAATGCACTAAATAAATAGGTAGGGCTGCCTATGCATTGTGACTACCATAGCAGGGCTCCTTGAAAATACCTTCATGTGTCTTTGTGAAATGAGTCATTCTATGTGTCTACTGACCCTGAGAGCCAGAGTGGTGTAGTGATTTGAGTGCTGGACCACAACACCAGGACACTAGGGTTTGAATTCTTCTTTGGCCTTGGAAATCCATTGAATTGACCTTAGGCAAGTAACAGTCTTGAAGGAAGGCAATGACAAACCCCTTTTGCCACAAAACCATGTAAAAACCCAACCCATGCCAATCCAGGTTTGCCATAATTGAAAGGGAACAACAGCTGACCTCCCAAGTTACACAAAAGAGAAAAGGGATGGGGATGGGAGAGAAGGAAAGCAAAAACCTCACCAGTTCTTAAGGTTGCTGTTTTTGTAACAACCAGCTGCTGGGATGGAAACAGTTCAGGTAGGTGATAGAATGACTACGACTAGGTGTCTCTTGAAGGAGAACCATCTGATAGAATAGCCCTATTTCTTTCTACTGCAGCCTAATGGTGTGTGTGTGTGCACATCCTTCCTCTTAAAGTGGTTAAGAAGATATCTCTGGCAATCATGTACAAGAGCATGAAATCAATCAATCAATCCCTTTATTTCTGAAAGAAACTTAAAAAGAGGCCTCACCAGCTTATTCCATTTAACTTTTCTGACTAAGAGCCATTGAAAAGGGGTTCTGCAGCAACATGTTGAAGAATGGAGCGCTCTTGTTCAGTGCTCCAGCCAGCTGGCCATACCCTCATCCACAATACTGCATTCTATTCTCCCTTCCATCCAGTCTCCCCCTCCCAGATCTGAGTCAGCATCCCATGGCTTATAAATACCTTCTGTCCTCACTGAGCTGCTTTACACATTTCCAGCCCTTTCAGTGGGGAGTTTTTAAAAGTACTGTTACAGGCCTTAGAACTCACTGAAGCATAGATACCTCTCTATTGTATGTGTCTTTGTGTATTGTGTGCTTTCATTTCTAACCTATGGTGATCCTAAGGCATACCTATGAGAGGGGTTTTCTTGGCAAGATTTGTTCACAGGAGGTTTGCTATTGGTTTCCCCTGAGGCTGAGAGCATGTGACTTGCCCAAGGTTTCATGGCCAATGGTGATATTTCTGTACATAAGGATATTCACTTCATAAAGATTCAAGAAAAGATAATAGCCCATCCTCCATTTAGTCCCATCCCAATGCCATCTTTCCTAGTGTCTACCACACAACTATGATAGTGAATTTCAACAATCTATTAATGCACCAAAGTAATGTCATGGCATTGTGGGTTGAGGGGGTATCTTCCTGTATATCTCCTTACCTGGTGATTCTTAATGGAAATACCTGCAGGCAGGTCCAGACTGGGCAAAATGGCTGGCTGGGCATCTTATATTGTTAGGAATGCTAAGCAGGGGGAAACAGATGGAGTGAAAGTTCCTTTTTGTTACTCTATCTGTTGCACACATTCTCATTTTAAAAAACAACAACAAAAACAAACAAACACATGACATTTTCCTTTTCACAGAATATCCAAAGAAGTTCTGAGGGGGGAAAACCAGAGCTATTTCATTGCTGTGAAAAAGATGGGTTCTTTCCCAGGACAAATTGCAGCAAAAAGTTCCATTTTTCAAGCAGTCCAGATAGCTAGTTTAGAATCTTTAATTTACTCTGGAAGAGGAAGGGGAGCAATGGTGTTTATGCTAGAGAACAATAAGTATTTTGAAACACTGTCCCTTTAAAGAGGAAGGCACATCTGTCCAGGTTTCTAGAAGAAACTGTGAGAAAAGATACAAAAGAGATTAGTCATTAGTCTATTTTATATAGCTTTATGAAATCTGAATGTGTATTAGTGAAATTGCCTACCCAGCTTCCTCCAGCCTCCTTCCTATCCCTACCCTCCATTTAATAATAATAATAATAATAAATTTTATTTTTAGCCCGCCTCTCTGCAAAGCAATCGAGGCGGGTTACAGCAATTAAAATAATACAGCTAAAAGAATATTCCCTCCATCCAGATCTACCCACCCACCCCTTAAAACAGGATTAAACCAAAAACAAGTTAATATTTAGAGATTAAAATGTGGATTAATAATGATTTTCTAGGAAGTCCTAGGGGCTGTATGCATGGGCAGAAAGGCACGTTTTCCCCTGGCTTGGCATCATCCTGTTCAGACAATACAGGCCAACAGCCCCTGCCCAGGAACAGCTTGACAGGATGGCATTTCAGTGGATCCACTTGACCCCAGCCCAACTGGCTCTTATCCTTATGTAACCAGCTCTTTGTAGAGTTACCCAGAAACCCTGTCCTGACAGACACTTCTTCAGACAGCTGCGAGTCCCCTTACATGCTTCTGCCACCACCATTATCCTTGCAGGACCCAGATAATAATAATAATAATAATAATAATAATAATAATAATAATAATAATAATAATAATAAAATTATATTTATAGCCCGCCTCTCCATGCAGATTGAGGTGGGCTACAACAAGTAAGAATAACAATAAAATACAATATACAATTTAAAAAAACATATTTCTAAATAATCCCCTACCCCAACCCCCCTCCCAGTCAAACAGACTAAAAACAATAACAATATAAAATGAATAGCAATATAAAATACTAATTAAAAGTGGAAGAAATAACAAATTAACTAAAATTAGAGGTAGTTGGAGTCAAGACAACTATCTTTCTTGGGGTAGACCGGAGATATGAATATCAGTGGAGCAGAGGTTAATCTGGAAAGGCCTGCCAGAAGAGATACGTCTTAACAGCCTTTTTAAAGGTTTCTAGAGTGGTAATGTTACGGATCTCCTCCAGCAGGCCATTCCATAACCCAGGAGAGGCAGATGAAAAGGCCCTCTGGGTTACTGCATACAATCTGGTCTTCTTAGGCTGCAGTAAATTCTTCCTAGAGGACCTAAGTGTGTGGGGTGGATTATATGCAGGAAGGCACTCCCGCAAGTAGTCTGGACCTAGGCCATGTAGGGCTTTAAAGGTTATAACTAAAACCTTGTGCCGTGCCCAGAAACTAATTGGCAGCCAATGGAGAGATTTTAAAACAGTTGTTATATGGTCAGTTCTAGATGTACCTGTGGCCAGCCTGGCTGCCATATTTTGCACCAATTGAAGTTTCTGAACTTGGCACAAGGGTAGCCCCATGTAGAGTGCATTGAAGAAGTTAAGTCGAGAGGTTACCAGTGCATGTACCACTGTTTTGAGGTCACCTGGCTCCAGGAAGGGTCACTTACAGTTGCGGCCTGTAATGTAAGAAGGGGGGCTCCTGTCCACGTGGGTGAAGCCAGGTGCCCCATTTTCACCCTTACAGGTCTGCAAGGAAAATGGGAGTGGCAGTGGGTGAGGCAGTGACAGCAGCAGTGGCTTCACAGTGGGATGGTGGGCAGGCATCTAAATAGCCACCTGTCAGTGTGCCAGACCAGGTAGGTGGCAGGGGTGGGAATGTCAGATGGTCAGAATATGGCAGGGTTGACCCATTGTATCTGACCATGCATTTGCACCCCTAGTGAATGAGAAATGAGTGGGAGAATTATCTTGATTTTTCAAAAATAGTTTGGAAGGGCCCAACATTGATTTCTTGCCATTAGGACCCTTTGTTATATCATGAATTCAATAATTCATTCAATTAATTCAATACATGGCAAAGTTTTTAGGAGGTTGTATTTCTTGTTGCAGTTTTTAAAATTATATATATCTTCCCTTTCTCTCACAATATGAGATAAAAAGCAGCTTTTAAAATATCCAAATAATACTTCTGTTATCCTAGATTATTTTCTGGTAACTCTGAGTGCCAGTTGCAACATTTTATTCATACCCTCAATCTTTTTAATTTTGAGAATGTATTGGATCAAAAGAGAGCCTGTTGTCATGTAGTAGTTTGATCACTGGAGAGCAGGGTTCATACTTGGCCATGGAAGCCCACTGGGTAACCTGGGGAAAGTTACACCCTCTCAACCTCTGAGGAAGGCAAAGGCAAACCCCCTGTGAACAAATCTTGCCATGAAAACCCTGTGATAGTTTTGCCTTAGGGTCACCATAAGTCACAAATGACTAGAAGGTACACAGCAGCAGCAGCAGGAACAACAACAACAATCCAAAAGGGTATCCTTCTGTTCTCCTCTTCTCTCTCTCCCTTTTTTTAAAATTAGAATTAAAAATGCTATAGCAGGTTGGAAACGACCTGAGGCACACAACAGCAACAGTGCATCAGTGAATTGGAATTTGTGCCCTAAAACACTAAGAATATATTAAAAAAAAAAAAAAAAGGTCAAAGAGGAGAAAATCTGCCCTTCAGATTATAGGACCATTTCAGCCAACCAGACCCCAGTTGTTTTTTAAAACTCTTTGAAAGAGTGCTAGTGCAAATATATATATATATATATATATATATATATATATAAATCACTACAGACAGCTTCCAAAAAGAAAGGAATGAGTGGACACAGAGGCAACAACAACAACAACAAATAGCAAGTCCCAGCAAAATTAAGGCCCTGTATCATGACAGCTCATGATTCTTTAACACCAATCTGGAAGAACCCTCTGAATGAGAAGGAAATGGCCAATGACTTGTGGAAGGTTATATATTTTTCTTTCTTTACCTTCTTCTCAGTTCCTTTCCTGGGGATTATGTCATTCAGTCATGTGCATGTACAAGCGAAAAATAGCAGGCTGGGAGAAAGGCAAAGAGAATGAAGGAGAGAGGTAGAAAAAGGAGAGAGAGAGAACTTTGGACCATATTAAGTTGCAGACTCCCTCTCCTAGAAATCTGATGGGGAAGTAGTAAAACTTTGGTACAAGTGTTGGAGTGTTTAATATTGTATCTCTACCTATGTTCAACCTGTATAAACAGAAAGAATGCAACACAAATAATACAAAATGCCAGTAAGCTTACATTGATCTTGTTCCAAAAGAAATAAAAACAGAGGTAAGTGCTGTGCCCCTGGAAATTTTCACTACATAGAATATTATTGGTATGTAAGATCAGAATAAAATAATGGTAGGATACAAATACTTTAAAGGCAACAAATCCTGTCTGACCTTGGAAACTTAGCAGGGTATCCTGGTCAGTAAAGTCACTGCTTCATTCTTGTTTTTGCATATTCATAGAGGGGCAACCCCAGCTGAAATCAATGGGGAGTATGCCCATGCACGCCTGCGGAAGCACGCCCCATTCAAGCCTATGGGTCTTAAATATTGTCGAGTCTCCATTTTCACAAGGGGGGGCGGGGTCCGGAATGGATCCCCCATGAAAATGGAGGACGAACTGTACTTGGTTGGGAGATCACCACCCAAGATCAAGTGCTGTAGGCTATTCTATTTCAGAGGAAGGGACTTGCAAAAGCCTCTCTAAGTGTTCCTTGCCTATGAAATTCATGGGCTCACCATAAGTAAACAGATGACTTGAAGGTACATACACAAATACAAAAGGGGCAAATATTGAATCTCCCTGGCAAATGTAAATGGAGAGGCAACCAAAAGGAAGTAACTTTGGTTTAGTATATATTATAGTTATAACAAGTGATGTGATCCTAAATAAATTTCCTACAGATATCTTTTTTTAAATGTTCTCCTAAAACTATAGGGTAGTACTACTGGAGTATGATTCACATAGGTCCAAAATACAGTTCAGAAATAATCCAGTTTGAGACCTGGTGCAATGCTTGGGAATTCTGGGGACTGTAGTTTTGTGAAACATTTAGCGTTCTCTGTCAGAGAGTTCTGGTGTCAAAACAAACTACAATCTCCAGGATTTCCTAGCACTGATCCAAGGCAGTCTCAAAAGTGGTCTCAAATTAAAATACAGTTTGTTCATGCAAGCAAGGATCAAACTATAATGTATGATCCTGGCTTATTAACAAATCAAAGTTAAACTAACCAGACCTCAGTCCAAATCAGACGTAATGAGGAACTCTGCTTGGTCTAAAAGTGGAAGCAGATGGCCTTTGCAGCTAAGGTAAGATAGAAAGCAAGGAATTCATATTAATGTTATAGCCCCAAACTCCAAAAAAGAACTAATAACATATAAAACAAAAGCTTATTGGAAGAAAGTTACAGTGGACCCTTCCTATTGATGGGTTGACAATTTCCGGTTTTGTCTGCCCCAGATTGCCATGTCCCATGTTATTCAATGAAGGCACATGCACATCACTACTATTGAATACTATGGAGCGTGACTGTCTGTAGTTTTTGCCATTCATGGGGGTTGGGCAGCAGGAGAACTGAACCCCCACAGATGGAAAGAGAACACCGTATTATCCATTAACATGCGTGAGGGAGGTATACATCCATATAAATGTGTAGTTCAGGTTTTTACTGAAATTTTAAGTGAAAATAAGCAGCAGGAAAATACCCACCCTGAACTGCAGATCATACCTCCTCCTTTTAATTTTTTTCATCCAGGTTCCTTCCTTCAGTCAGTTCCCCAGTTATCTCTGTAAGAGCAGCTAATCTTTCAATGGTTATATAACAACCTGTTATTAAACATTATAGACAATCAAAAACAAAACAAAAGAAAACAAAAACCCTCACCAGACAGCATAAGCTTGTTACTGTGTTCTCTCTCCCTCTCTCTCTTTGTATACTTCATTTTCAGATGTAAGGAGAAATTGCTGGTAGTTGAGTCTTGATGTTTTTGTACTCCTTCTGTAGTGATGCACATATAATAAGATTGCTCTCCAAGCATTTTATTCATGTTCTGATAAACTCGTTTCCCTTTAGAGAACATTTACAAAGCCCATTATTTGGTTTTTCCATACACTGCTTGCAACCTTTGATACTCAGAAAAGGATATTGACTGGGGGTGGATGGGGCCAGTAGAGTGCATTGCAGAAGAGCTAGAGAGAGCCATACACTCCAAATAGCCCTGGAAGAACTTTCTCGATAATCCACTCTCCTCCTGGACTCTAGACTCTGCAAATTTCTGGGACCAGGTTCTGGTGGACTAATAAATGTTAGACTAAAAATTGATAGATAAACCTTGTTCTGGCAAAACTAGCAAAGATCTGGGCAGCCACTCTTTATAATGAGTAACTCAGTCTCTCCATGGAAATCTGTTCCTGAAATGTGTTACAAACTTGGGCCATACAGTTCCTTAGGGGAGTAGGGTTGCCAGATCTCAGGGTTTGACCCCAAGTCCTTGGTTTTCACAAGTCACTTCTAGGTGGGATATGAAGGTGCAGATTCTCCAGTTTTGGTCACCTCAATTCCAGGAAGAGGAAAGAGTCATGTACAAATCTCCAGATCAGCGAGCAAAGCAGCACCTTGCTACTCTTTGGAGGAGCTATGTATTTACTCAGTATCCTTCTTCCTTGCCTGTTGTCATAGTGCCAGGGTCACCCTCTGCTGTGCTCTGCATCCACCTTCTGACTAGAAGCAAGTGTATGTGTGTGTGCATGCGGGCAGGCAGGTGGGCGAACACGCGCATGCACACACACACACACCTTCAAGTCACCTGTCAACTCACAACAAACCCATGAATTTCATAGGATTTTATTAGTCAACAAATACTCAGAAGTGTTTTTGCCAGTTCTTTCTTCTGAAGCAAGTAAGTTAGGGTAAATGTTCCTTATTCCTTTACCTTGATCTGGGAACATCTCATTTAGTTGAGCTTTCTTTCTCAATTGCCAAAAAGGAACATCTCTCTCTCTGTCTTTCTGACTCTGTTTGCATGGGCCAGAATACTCATAGAATCTTAGAGTTGGAAGAGAGCACAAGGGCCATCCAGTCCAACCCCCTGCCATGCAGGAATTCAAAATCAAAGCATTCTCGACAGATGACCATCCAGGCTCTGTTTAAAAACGTCCAAAGAAGGAGACTCCACCACACCCTGGAGGGAGTGTGTTCCACTGTTGAACAGCTCTCACTGTCAGGAGGTTCCTCCTAATATTGAGCTGGAATCTCTTTTGCTGTAGCCTGCATCCATTGTTCCAGGTCCTATTCTCTGGAGCAGGAGAAAACAAGCTTACTCCATCCTCAACATGACACCTCTTCAAATATTTAAACAGGGCTATCATATCACCTCTCAACCATCTCTTCTCCAGGCTAAACATACCCAGTTCCCTAAGTCTCTTCTCATAGGGCATGGTTTCCAGACCCTTCACTATTTTTGTCGCCCTCCTTTGGACACGCTCCAGCTTCTCAACATCCTTTTTAAATTGTGGTGCCCAGAACTGGACACAGTATTCCTGGTGGGGCCTGACCAAAGCAGAATACAGTGGTACTATTACTTCCCTTGATCTAGACACTATACCTCTGTTGATGCAGTCTAGAATCGCATTGGCCTTTTAATTGCCGCATCACACTGTTAATAATAATTGACTTATGTTCAACTGGTGGTCTACTAGGACTCCTAGATTCCTTTCACATGTAGTCTCGTTAAGCCAGATGTCCCCCATCCTATATCTATCCATTTCATTTTTTTGCCCTAAGTGCAGTATCTTACATTTCTCCATGTTGAAATTCATTTTGTTAGTTTTGGCCCAGTTTTTTTAATTTATTAAGGTCATTTTGAATTTTCATCCTGTCCTTTGAGGTATTAGTTATTCCTCCTAATTTGGTGTCATCTGCAAATTTGAGAAGCATGCCCCCTATTCCTTCATCCAAATCATTGATAAAGATGTTGAAGAGCACTGAGCTCAGGACAGAGCCCTGTGGCACCCCACTAGTCACTTCTCTCCAGGATGAAGGGGAGCCATTGCTGAGCACCCTTTGGGTTCGGTCAGTCAACCAGTTACAAATCCACTTAACAGTTGCATTGTCTAGCCTACATTTTACTATCTTGTTTGTAAGAATATTATCGGGGACCTTGTCAAAAGCCTTACTGAAATCAAGATATCCTATGTCTACCATATTCCTTTCATCTACCACACTGGTAATTTTATCCCAAAAAAAGGAGATCAGGTTAATCTGGCATGACTTGTTTTTGAGAAATCCATGTTGACATTTTGTGATTATGGCATTGCCTTCTAGATGTTTACAAACTCTCTGTTTAATGAGCTGTTCTAGAATCTTTCCTGGTATTTATGTCAGACTAACTGGATGATAGTTGTTGGGATCTTCTTTTTCCCATTTTTTGAAGATAGGGACAATGTTTGCCCTCCTCCAATCTGCTGGGGCTTCTCCTGTTCTCCAGGAGTTCTCAAAGATTATTGACAGTGTCTCTGAGATTACATTTGCCAGTTCTTTTAATATCCTTGGATGTAGTTCATCTGGTCCTAGAGACTTAAATTCATTTAGATTAACGAGTATTCCTGTACTACCTCTTTACTTATTCTGCATTTCCCCCATTGTGTCCTTTGTTCCATTTTCCTCAGGTTGAGCATCCTTTTCCTTTTAGGGAAGACTGAGGCAATGAAAGTGTTGAGTAGTTCTGCCTTTTCTTTGTCCCCTGTTAGAATTTCTCCATCTTCTCTGTGCAATGCCCCTACCATTTCCTTCTTCTTTCTTCTGCTATGGATATACCCCCAAAAGCCCTTTTTATTGTTCTCAACCTCTCTAGCAAACCTGAGCTCATTCTGTACTTTAGCTTTGCTGACTTTACCCCTACACGTGCTAGCTATTTGTTTGAATTCCTCTGGTGACAGCTTGGAGAATTCTGGCCCAAGAGCTGCCCCAGCCTCTCACTTTTATCTGTTGAGATATCAGCTGGATGTTCACATATGTGTCCTGCTGTGCCCCATAGTCCCACTGTGCCACAGGTCATTTTGCTCAAAGGCCAGATGAGGCACCCAGCATCTCTCACATAGCTGAGTGCCTTGTTCTGGCCTCAGAGTGAGTGATCTGTGGCTGCAGCGGTGCCAGGTGTCACAGTGGGATGCATGTGTGAACAGCCACTTGGCATCGCAGTGGAGGGCTCCAGATTTTATGGAAGATCCAGAAATTTAAGGGCCTCAGATGATCCTGAATTAGCAAATCTAGTAGGGGAGATTCAATCCCTGGGATCTCCAGGCAGGCTTGGAAAGTGTCCTATCTGAAACCTGGGAAAGTGGCTGCTTGTCATTGTGGCCAGTACACAGCTAGATGGACCAATGGGCTGACTGTGTAAAGCATGGCTTCTTGCAGTATTTCTTGTGACTATAACCTTGTTGTGACACATTCAAATCCAGATCATACAGTAATTCTTCTCTGTATGATCCTTTTGTCTCTTCCACCTGCAACTTCATAGTGCTCATTTCCCTTGGCAGGAGAGAAGGAGAGGGTTTGATACTGAAGATGATTGAAGAGCTGTCTTTCTGAAAAGTCCTGTTTGTCTGTAAAAATAATAGGGTTGTGGGGGGAAAAATACTAGGCCATTTATCAAGCACTAGGACTTGGGCATGTAGAATTATAAGCATGCATTCAGTCAAATTGGTCCAATCTAGAGCTGAGACTGGAGTATGAAAATACAAAACATTTACATCTACTATGGCCTCTGTGTAATGATGATGACATCAACGAGAAACCAGAGTGATTAATGAGGTGTTACTTAAGGGGGAGCCATTCTTGAAGACAAAAACAGAGCAGCAATGTTGTCGCAGAAGAATTGCTCCCTTTGCTTTGTATTATTCAGTGTTCATAATTCTGGAAACTTGGCAGCAACAAATGGTATAACTCTGGACTCAGCATGCCTAGCTAAGGCAACAACTAAGACTACCACTTGGCCAGGAATATTAGTAGCAAACCATCAATCTGTGTCTGTTCCTTTCTTCCCAGGACCAGCATTCAAAAGTAGCTCTTACTGGTATGCCAGCTCCAACCTGAATGCCTGTACAGATTTTATTTCTGCACTATTTTAGAAAACCTCATACATATGGAGGGAAATACTACATTGTGCAGGAAAAGTGAAAGAACACCAGGGAAAATGGTTGCTACTAATATCCAAATTCCTAAATTGGGAATGAGTGTTGTAGTCTAGAAATCATCCTTCTGGCATCCCATAACACTCCCCCACCCTTCCACAGCCTTCAAGAAAACCCTTTTGCTAGGCAACCCCCCATTAGTTTTATCCACAAAGGATGTTATCACACGGGGGAAATCTGTTGGTTAATCCACATGAATCCCAGACAAAAACTGAATTTGTGCCTCATGATTTCACACGACGTTGCACAGAAACTGGTCAGAAACTGAACAGAAAGTGGTATTATCCGAGATCTTTTTAATTTCAGGAGTTTAGAGGAAATGCATTTGCGAAATTACAGTAATTTCACATTTACTGTAATGTGAAAAGCAAATACGCACAGACAATTCTCTTTTAAAACCTGGAGGAGGAGGAGGGGCCTCCAGGGAGGGAGAGTCCTGGGCTCCTTCTCAGTGCCAGGGAAGAGAAGAGAAGGGAAGGGAAGGGAAGGCAGCCCAGGAGAAAAAAGTTTGGGACGGAGGAGAAGTTTGGCATTTGGGATAGAGGGAAAAGGAGGGGAAAGAAGGCTTCCCTCACAGCAGCTGTGGGGGGATGTGGGTGCAAGTGTGGGGTGTGCTTGTGGAGCAACTTGGAGCTCCATCTCACCATGAAGTTCTGCCCTGCAGGTCCTACAAAGGGGAAAGGCTTATGGCGGGGGGGGGGCATGGGAGCTACCTCCAGTTTCCCCCTCTCAATCCCTCCCTTGCCTTGCCTTGCCTTTCCAGCCTCCTCTGCTCTCTTGAGAGGTCCTAACCCCAACGGAAGGGGGTTAGGACCTGTGCAGGAGGACATGACCCCAAATGTAGGACAGTCTGACATTTCCTCCTGGGAAATGCAGGACTCGCCCTGGAAAAGGAGGAGTCGTGTCACAAACCACACCCATTTCCAGTACATGTACAGGTTCTTTTCACTTGTGTATGAAAGTTAAAAACGTCTTTTTTTCGCTTTTAACTTAATTCCGTTATTACTGTAATTACGTGTGAAAAGTTTTTGCGTAATTAAGCTCTATTTTCACTTTCTTTTCGGGATGCTTTATTTCCACTTTATTATCTCTTTAACAATGAAACTGGCCCACGTGTGATAATGTCCCAAGACTCTCTAGCTGGTCCCAGACTATGACACCAAAAGCAAAGGTCCTCTTCTCTTTTCTTTTTCTCCACCAAAAGTGGCACATGGGGGGTGTCTCCCTACCTCTTTCCTCCTGCCTCTACCACCTCCCCAACTTCCTACCTCTTCCACCTCCCCAACTTCCCTTGCCTGCCACAGAGATTTCCCCTTCTGGGAATGAAAAGAGGAGATTCTCTACTCTTATCTTTTCTCCTCATCAACATTTTGTGCCTCTTTAAGAAGCTGGACTCTCTGCTTGGAGGACTGAAGAGTGGAAGGCAGCTACCTCTCTCCATTTTTTCTTCCCACAGACCTTTAATTTGCACTTTAAACCAGGACATTTGAAAAATCACCCCAGACAGAAATTTTAGCCCTAAAACAGAGACCATATCCAGGAAAATGAGGGTGTGTAGTATAGTGTGCTATAGTATAGTATAGTATAGTATAATATAGTGTGTTTGGAATTGAGGGGTAGCTATATAGGTGAAAAAATCCATACTCAGTTCATTTCCAGTTCTGTAGGAACACACAAAATATGACTTGTCTCACAGTGAAGTGGCTTCTTTTAGGTACTAATACAAATTTTAAAAAATCTCTTTTTACTCCACACTTTTAGGAAAAACCAGATTTTTTAAAAAAATTTCAGGATTGGGATGAAATTGGAATGGATGCACTATATGGAGGGAGGGATTGGCAAGCTTGGGTGTGTTGCTCTTTTTGTTAATATTCAGGGCATAGTAACCAAAGGCTAGCAGGGTTTCTGCATTGGAGGCATATTATTTATAAGCTTTTTTTTTTTTTTTACATGTAGCTATCTCTCTGTTTACAGGGGTTGAAGCACCCGTCTGGATGTGCGCTTTCTTGCTCATCCACTTTTTCATTCATTCACTCATTCACTCACTCGGGTGCAGAGAAGAAAGAGGGAGACAGTATTCCAATTTATCATTAGTTCCATTAGCTTCAATATATTGTGGGGAATAAAGCTGCTCATCTTCTTTGCTGCAATTGCTGGAAATGGAGGGCTTTATCCTGGTTGCTGCCACCCACTCCCCAGCCAAGCCAAGCCATAAGATCAACAGTAAGGAGATAGACTGGGATACCCTCTCACCATTGTTTGACTTTAGAGCAACTTTGCCAGTGGGGCTCTGCTTAAGGATGGGGTGGCAGCAGCCAGAGTAAAGGGCACCATTGCCAGCATTCACAGTGAAGGAGATGGGCCGTTTCCATCCTGTATGTATGTGTATTTCCCCTCAGTTGTTTCGCCTCTGAGAATCATATTATACCTGACCAGTGAAACCCTAGAGTCTTTGCTTTCACTGCTTTTCTATTTATTTTTGCCACCATCCTTTTATCTGGGCCTTGTCCCTCTCTTTTTTAAATGGGAATAATAAAATTCCCATCCCTTTTGTTAAGAGAACTGTTTTCAAGACCCGTAAATGCTACACATTTCTCCATCTGTTCTTTCTTTCTTTCTTTCTTTCTCTTTGCCCATCCATTCTGAACATTTCTGCACAGCATCTGTTTTTACTTGGGTGTTCTTGGCAGGCAGTTTACACCATTCAGAAGGTTGGCTTCCTACCAAACTAGGATCCACATCCTTCTAGATTGCAAGCAGGGCCTTTCATGGTAAGAGTTGATGCAGCATTTCTGTAAGTGTGGTCTAAAGACTATCAATGATGAACAGAAAACATTCAGGAGGTCTGAGGAGAGAGACTTATTGCAACAGCAAAGAGTCTATCTGCATCTGAAAAGTAATGTTTCACATTGTCCTAACTCAAAACACAAGCTGTTATCTGCTTTTCTTGCTCTGAACCACTGTATTTTTGTTCTGTTTAATTCTAGAAACTAGTATGTTCTCATTTTGTTGCATTTTAGTATTAACCCCTTGTGCCTTGGAAGGCTATTTTAGGGAGAGTGGTCATTTATGTATCACCAAAAAAGAGGAAATGAAACACACACACACACACACACACACACACACACGGAGATGAAAAGGCACAGGGATTTCCAAATATTTATATGCATAAATGTATCAATACTTATATACATAGATATAAAGGTAGGAATTATTACTACAGTGTCAATGGAGAAATACAGTATACATGACCATAGTTGGGGAAGATAATGACCAGATCATGTAATGTGCCTGCCCCCTCTGCTGTCTGAGTGCCTCCTTTTTGTGATCCTTAACCTTAAAAACCCAAATAGATTGGTAGTCCCATCCATTAGACATACCTTCAAATGGAGGACAGATATCTATGGTCATGCTATTTTTATAGAAGAGTTGTTCTTAATCTTGACAGATATTTAATAATAAATAATAACAAAATTTTATTTTTACCTCACCTTTAGCCGAAGCTATCAAGGCGGCTTACATTAAAATTATAACCCACACATTATAACAGACATATAACCCCCCGCTTAAAAATACATTTAATCGGCATCAATATTAAAATCTAATTTAAAACACCAATAACAATAAACAGTGAAACAATTTCCGGTTACATCGGAGGCTAGTCAAACCCAGTGGGCAAGGCCATATTAAGAAAAAGAAGCAAAAAAGAAGTGACTACTGGGGGAGAATTAGATCTCGAGTTAGCTTTATTCTGGATAAGCCTGCCGGAAGAGATCTGTCTTGATAGCTTTTTTAAAGCCATCTATGCTGGATATCTGACGGATCTCTTCTGGTAAGGCATTCTAGAGTCTGGGAGCAGTGGTGGAAAATGTCCTCTGGGAGGTTGTAGTCAATCTAGTTCTTGTTGATTGAAGAAACTTCCTCCTAGAGGACCTGAGGGAACGGGGTGGAATATATGGAAGAAGCCAATCCTTAAGGTAAGCTAGGCCTAAGCCATGTAGGGCTTTAAAAGTCATTACCAACACCTTATACTGTGCTCGGAAACCAATAGGCAGCCAGTGGAGAGATTTTAGAATCGGTGTAATGTGATCACTTCTCAATGTACCAGTGATCAACCTGGCTGCCATGTTTTGTACTAGTTGCAGTTTCCGAGTTAGGTATAAGGGTAGCCCCATGTAGAGTGCATTGCAGAAGTCGAGTTGTGAGGTTACCAGTGCATGTACTACAGTTTCTAGGTCCCTTACTTCCAGGAAAGGGTGTAGCTGGCATATCAGCCGAAGCTGATAACAGGCGCTCTTGACTGTCGCATTCACCTGATCTGTCATGTGAAGCAACGAGTCTAGGAGCACACCCAGACTGCGGATACAATCCTTAACAGAGAGTGTGACCCCATCCAGAACTGGTGGTCGCAACCCAATCTCTGGTTTGGGGGCCCCTACCGTAAGTACCTCCATTTTGTCTGGATTCAGTTTGAGTCAGTTTTTCCTCATCCAGTCCATTACCACTTCGAGACATTGATTGAGGGGAGAACCGCCATCTGCTGTCATGGCAGCTGATGGAGACATGGAGCAGAATATTTGAGTATCATCTGCATATTGGTAACATCCCACACCATGTCTCCTGATGATCTCTCCCAGCGGCTTCATATAAATGTTAAACAACATCGGGGACAGAATGGTGCCCTGAGGGATGCTATATTTTAGCTCTGTTTTTAATGAGCAACTGTCTCTGAGTACCACCCTCTGAAATCTGCCCGAGAGAAAGGAGTGGAACCACTGAAGAACAGTGCCTCCAACTCTCAATTCTCTCAGGCGCTCCAAAAGGATGTTATGGTCTATAGTATCGAAGGCTGCTGAGAGGTCCAAAAGGACCAACTGGGTCACACTTCCCCTGTCGATGCTCAGGCAAAGGTCATCTACCAGAGAGACTATGGGGGGATGCAGACCAGGGCGTTTGGAGCGCCCTGGTCCGGAGCGCCGCGGGGCTATGGCAGCCTCACCGCGGCGCCTCCCCGGCGACCCTGAAAGGAGCGCCAAAAAGGCACTCCTTTCATAAGTCGCAAAAAGAGCGCCCTAAAAGCGGCGGGCGCCCTTTTTGCGACTTATCCTCCACAGCGCGTCCGGACGCTGTGGAGGGAGGTCGCCCTGAACGCGTCCGGCGTGCGGTGGCCCGGAAGCGCTCAGGGCGACCTCAGGAAGAGGAAGGGCCGCCGCGCGTGCGGTGGCTCCTCCTCTTCCGGGCCTCCAAGACGACTGTTTTAGTCGTCTGCTTAGGCCCTATGGCCGTCTCCACCCCATATCCAGGCCTGAAGCTGGTTTGAAATGGATCTAGAAAATCAGTTTCATCCAAGATCACTTGGAGTTGAAAGGCGATGGCTCGTTCGATCACCTTGCTCAGAAATGGTAAATGCGAGACTGGTCTATAGTTTTTCATGTCCAGGAGGTCCAGGGAAGGTTTCTTCAGGAGTGGTCTAATGACCACCTCTTTTAGGCTTGATGGAACAACTCCTTCCCTAAGGGATGCATTGATGACCCTTTTAAGAAAGGTCATCAAGGCATCACCCCCCTGGACGAGAAGCCATGATGGGCAGGGATGAAGAGAGCATGTCATCTTCCTTACTTTTCCAAGGATCTTGTCCACGTCATCGGTACTCACCAGCTCAGCTTGATCCAGTTTAATCTCATAAACGGGTTTGCTGGACACTTCATTAGTCACTTCTGTTATTATCCTAGTGTCTAAGTCGGTTCTTATCTGAGAGATTTTATCTGTGAAATAGCTGTTAAAAGCATCACAGCAGGCTGTTGTTGGGTTAAGTAAAGGGTTCTGCACAGGTGGAGCCTGTGACAGTTCCCTCACCACCTTAAACATTTCTGCTGGACGAGATTCCGCAGATGCAATACGGGCAGAGGAGAGAGACTTCTTCACTGCCTGTATTGCCTCTTGATAGGAATGAAGACATTTCCTATGACAAGTCTTGTCAGATAAGAGTCGAGTTTTCTGCCAGGTGCACTCTAGTCGTTGTCCAACCCTCTTCATTTTCCTAAGTTCTTCTGTGAACCAGGGATGACTATTTGGAGCGGGTTGGAAAGGACACTTGGGAGCGATCGTGTCAATAGCTCTGGTGAGATCGGTGTTCCAAGTATTCACCAGGACTTTGACAGGGTCATCGGCTTTACACCTCCAAGGCTTTCCGGAATCCAATTGGTTCCATTAGCCTCCGAGGGCAGACTATTTTAATGGGTCCTCCACCCCCGGTGGGATGGGCAATGGCTCTCAGTTCAACCTTGGCAGTGCAGAAGTATTTTTTTACCTCCACCTACCGATATGCCTGCTCCGTACTAAAGACCGCATCGAGAGTATGACCTGCTGAGTGTGTAGGCCCGATAACCAGTTGGGATAGGCCCATATCCATCATGGAATCCATGAACTGCTGAGCCACACCTGTTAAACTGGCCTCAAGTGGGACGTTGAAGTTGCCCAAAACTAAAAGTCTGGGTGACTCCAGCAATAACTCTGAGACCAGCTGTGTATTTATGCTTTGTTACACCCACAGACAGAATTTAAATATCAGTCAAGATTAAGAGCAACTCCTTAAGAAAGAGCTGAGTTCAAATATGCATAAAACTAGACTTCCCATAGATTTCTGTCTTCTCTTTGAAGACATTCAAATTTATTGTTGTTTGCCTTCAAGTTGTTTCCAAATTATGACAATCCTAAAGTGAATTTATTATAGGATTTTCTTGGCAAGTTTCTTCAGAGGGGAATTACCATTGGCATCCTCTGAGGCTGAGAGAGTGACTTGCCCAAGTTCAACCAGTAGGTTTCTATGGCGGAGCCAGAATTTGAATCCTGGTCTCCCAGTGTCCTAGTCCAATGCCCAAACCACTACACCATGCTGGCTCTCTGGAGACATTCCGATGCTATAGGCTATCTTCAGAAGCAGGCAATGGCAAAACACCTCTGACTAGCCATTGCCTTAAAATTCCTATGAAATTCACGGGGTCACCATAAGTCTACAGGCAACATGAAGGCACATACTATTACTGCTACAAATCCACAGAACACTGGGAGGATCACAATATTCAGGACAGCCAGAAGAATAATTATTTTATGGGATAATAGAGATAAGAAGGGTAGAAAGGAAGATACAATTTAAAGCATAGCTGGAATTCTAATACAAGTTACTTTTTATGTTATCATCCGTAAGCAACTCCACTGTTCCTTTTATTTTTTCTGAAGATCAGAGTGCCATATTTATCTTCTGACCCCTATTTAGGGATTTATTACACACTCAGCTTCAAATTGCTGCTGAGCTATGAAGTTCACTAGGTGGCTTCAGGCAAGTCATATCTATCAGTCCAAACTACCTCACCATGTTATTGTGAGATAAATGCTGAGTTCATTGAACCAAACCCAGGAAGCTAAGCAAAACTGAATGGCTCTTTTTACCTCTTCATTATTTTGTTCTTTACAAATGGGGTCTTTCAACATTTAAGTATCAACGTGTGTTTTCCATTTCCAAGGAGGCTGAGGAACATGATGTGGAAAAATTTCATGTACTTTCCAAATTATTCAAAGTACTGCTGATACAGTTATACTATTCAGTCATACGCTAGCTTGTTTCCCGTATCTCTGGTAATGTGAATCCAATTACCTCTTTTTCTTTCTCCACAGCTTAATCTAATAATAGTTTTTGCAAAGACTTTAGGGGGAAAATGCTGCACATTTTCACTGCAAGTTAGGCATTTTCACTAGAAGAAAACATAACTGTTTTTTTCTTCAGTCCTCCAGAAGAAAGTCCAGTTCTTTACATATTTACAGAGACTTTTTATTTAAATAGCATTAGAAATTTCACTTTCGTTCATACGTAGTTTTGCCAATATATTATTTTTTATTTTTAAAACATGCTGTTTATAATGGTGGACCCTGAAATCCATTTTCAGCTGCTCATGACTCTCAGCAAACACACTGATAGGGTTAGTAAAGATGGGAAGTCCCTTCTGGTCACTTACAAATGCTATTTTGGCTGGATTTTTGGGTGAGTGTGTGTGAAATAAATGTATGTATGTGTGGAAGAGCCAGCGTGGTGTAGTGGTTTGATAGTTAGGCTATGATGCTGGAGAACAGGGTTTGAATCCCTGCTTGGCCATGGAAATCCACTGGGTGATCTTGGACAAGTCACACTTTTTCAGCCTCAGAAGAAGGCTCAACCCCCCCCCACAACAAATCTTGCCAAGAATAACCCATTATAGGTTTGCCTTAAGTTGGAAATGAATTTAAGGCATAGGAGGCAAATTTATGTGTCTCCTAGGAATGATTTTAAGTCAGGAAAGTCTTTTTGACTCTTCTTCTTCTTCTGGCCTGGAAAGACTTGGGGACATCCAAATGGCCCAGGCCTGCAGAAAAAAACAGCCACCCAATAAGGGCCACATGTTGCCAATGGACTGTATGATTGTTAGCCTGCTTTCTTGTCACACTACTATGTTATATATTATTGTATCTGCAGAACTGCAAAGTCATTATGTGAGTGTGTGACAAAGGCCAGGACATCTACTGATCATATCCTTGAAGGAGGCAGACTATGAATGTGTATTGGGACAGCACCTGGACTACAAGTATAATGTGTATGATGTAATGCCTGAAGCAAGGTTGCATCAGCCAAAGGTATAAGAGGCACAGCTCAGTATATGCAGTTGTGGGTCATTGGAGTTGTGAGTCACTGCAGTGAGTTGGCCAGGGGTCTGTGTTAGTGAGTACTGGAGAGTTCCTGTGTTGCTGAAAACTGAAGAATGAGAAAGCCTGACTATGCTTTTATCCAAGAGTTCTGAATCTCTGAATCTAGTTATATATCTCCTATCCTGTGTAAATAAATCCTTCAACTGCAGCAGCCCAGGTTCTGCATACGGTCTGGGAGTATCTCAAGTTCCCCGCAGAGATACAAGTTCATTCATGCCATGCCTCAGTGTGACATTTCTAACTTTTTCTTCATTTAATTATACACTGTCATTCTTCTTCTCTAGTGTAACTGTGGAATTCTAAAACTAGCAGTCATAGAGGCCAACATCCAGGTATCTAGAGCAGGGGTAGGCAACCTTTCCCCTTTAAGGGCCGAGGGACTTCAGCTCCCAGAAGCCTCAGCCATGTTGGCCAATAGTCCCATGTTGGCCAATAGTTCCTGGGATTCTGGGAGCTGAAGTCCCTCGGCCCTTAAAGGGGAAAGGTTGCCTACCCCTGATCTAGAGTGTTGGTGGCATTCGAGGTATTCAGAGTTTGGGGTCTGTTTTATTAGCTCTGGCAGAACTTTCAAGTACAGTTGCCACACTGAAAACCCAAGAGGGCTCCTCTACTGTTAATAGCTGTATAGAAGAGGGAATTTCAGATGGTGTTGTTGTTTTTTAACCTGAGACAGGTAACAAACAAGCAACACCTGCTGAAATTCCCTCTTCTACACAGCCATTAAAGCCCCTTGGCAATAAGGAGTGCTTACGAGCTTTCCATCTGGCAATGCTAGTTTCTACTTACTGACAAAAGGGTAGCTACAAAGGGGAACATCCCATTTGATTGGCAAGGAGCACTATCTTTCTCTGCTCATATGGGAGTTAAAGTTGCCTGGTTCAGATATCAGGAATATAAATATGCCCTAGAGGGCCAGCATGGTGTAGTGTTGAGTGTTGGAATATGACTCCAGAGATCAGGAGTCCCACATGGTTTGATTCTCCCACATGGCTATGGAAACCTCCAGATGACCTTGGGAGAGTCATATACTCTCAGCCCCAGAAAATCCTGTGACAGGTTCACCTTAGCATCAGAAATGACTTGAAAGCATGCAACAACTACAAATATGCATTACATTCACTGGATAAATATATGGGTAATGAGGAAAGCACTATGCAGTTACCATAACATTACACATTTTGAATATCCTGGGGTTCATAGTGTGGGAAAGCACAAGAACTCTCTGGCTGTGAATTCTAAATATACCTTCCAAAAGTGAAAATCCCTGAATTCTATTTGATGGTACCATGGTAGTTAAAATGGAATCATAATGCTACAACTGTGCAGTGAGAAAGGTCTCAGATATAAAGCAGGCAACAGACATCCTAAGAAAGGTTGACATTAGAAGGTACTAGGGCAACAAATGATGGAAGGATGTCCACTTATCCATCTCTCCCCCATCAAAGAGGACCAAAAAAGAGGACAACAGAATTGCATAACATTTGCATATGCCAGTTTATATCCATGAAGGCAAATTCAGAAATATTTTCTATAATTTAGATATCAAAAAAGGAAGGAAAAAAAGAGAGGAAAAAAGTGGTAGTACATAATATAAGTATGAGCTAGACATATACATTAATATATAAGCTGACCATGGGCCTCGGCAGACGGCTAATAGAGCCATCTCTGAGGCAGGGAAGAGGAGGGGCAGCCGCACGCTCGGCGCCCCTTCCTCCTCCTGAGGTTGCCCTCGGAGCAGCCAGCCCTCCACACGGCTGGCACTCCCAGGGCAACCTCCCGCCACAGCGTCCGGACACGCTGCGGCAGAAAAGTCAGTGAAAGTGCGCCCTATGCTTTTGGGGCGCACTTTCACTGACTTCTGAAAGGAGCGCTGATTTAGCACTCCTTTCAGGGGCGCTGACGGTGCGCCGCGGTGCGGATGCCTCGCTCCCGCGGCACACCGTTCCACGGCGTCCTGGAAGCTCTTGTCTGCTTCCCCCCCATGTTTCCAGAAATATATTGGTTGGCATTTATCCAGTAGTTACAAGTCTGTAAACTGGACTTACAATCTTGTAAACTTTGATACTCACATTTATGGCTATTAATAACTAAAAGTGATTTATGATGGAATGCAAATTAATGTCTGCAGTGCTCTCCTGGTCATAGAGTGTGTTGAGAGAAACAGTTGCAGCAGGACCCCAAAGTCCTCCCTAGCTGCCTGTTCTCAACATCCTCCATGGCCAGGAGAGTGCTGCACACGTCATTTTGGGGTTGGGTGAGATGTTCCTGAAGTTTTAACTGGGGTTCTTGCCACTGGAGCCATAGCATTGCATTGGGTCCATTGTATTGGTGTACAATAAGGTTCCACCCTGTTACTCAAGCAGTTCAACATCTACAGGAAACTACTGGAACAAATAATCCAGCAGTTTGGGTTCCATTGCCACTATAACCTCTGTGAGTGTTGGTTTGACCCAGTGGGTGGGAAGCCATAAGGAAATCTAAGGAAGGGGCTGCACTTGCTGGTTGAGTTCAGAAGGACAAGAACAGAGCTAGAGAAGAGTTGCAGTTACTAATGCTAAAAAAGGCCCTTGCACATTTAGGAGAGAACAAAAGGATAAATTATTTGTAGTGTAATTCTGTATTGCATTTCCTTCATTTTTTTAAAAATAGATCTTTAAGATTGCATCCAAATGTTGCTGTTCAACTGAGCAGCACAGGTAGAAGAGTCATGCAATCAAGTCCTGCACTGGGTGCATGGGACTTTTGGGACAGTGCATATGTGTCACATTTAATGTATAATTTGTATTATTGTTACATGTATATATTGAGATTTAAAGTACAGTAGTGTTAACATACGATTATAATTGGCCCAATAGAACCTGGAAAGAAGGGACACCACCAACAGAAAAATGACACTTAGCTCTGTCTCTCTTTTTCATCTACAAATCCCTAGGAAGTTATGGATCACTTGAGCAAATACCCGAGGGACATGTTTTGGGACAGATAAGGTGGAACAAGCTGCACCAGGAACCTGGAAGGCTGGAGAGAAGAGGTCTTATATACAATTGCCTCATTATCTTCCTTTTGCCTCTACAGTCGTACCTCCCCATTCATGGACTTGGAGTCTGAGGTCTCACTTTTCATGGGATGGCAAATGGGGAGGGACAAAATGGCAGCATGTGCCCACACATGACCCTGCATGCATGCCATGGGTCACCATTATTTTCAATGGGGCTCCAATATTTGCGAGTTCCCATTTTTGCAGGGGGGATACTGTATTGGTATTCTTGGGAGAGAAAAAAAACACTGCCAACTAAGCAGCGTCTAGCCTGATGAGAAGCTGAAGGCCTCGGCAGATGGCTAATAGGGCCGTCTCCGAGACCCGGAAGAGGAGGGGCAGCCGCACGCGCGGCGTCCCTTCCTCTTCCTGAGGTTGTCCTCGGAGCTTCCAGCCCTCCGGACGGCCGGGGCTCCGGGGATGACCTCCCTCCGCAGCGACCAGACATGCTGCGGAGGATAAGTCAGGGAAAGTGCGCCCTAGGCATTTAGGGCGCACTTTGCCTGTCTTGTGGAAGGAGCGCTGATTTTGCGCTCCTTCCAGAGACGCCGCAGGAGCGCCGCGGTCCG
This sequence comes from Phrynosoma blainvillii, assembly GCA_026167975.1. Classification (NCBI taxonomy): domain Eukaryota; kingdom Metazoa; phylum Chordata; class Lepidosauria; order Squamata; family Phrynosomatidae; genus Phrynosoma; species Phrynosoma blainvillii. The sequence continues at coordinate 351,187,234 of JANUYF010000002.1, read as the reverse complement.
GCTGCCGAGGTCCCGCAGCGCTCCGGACCAGGGCGTCCCCGACGCCCTGGTCTGCATCCCCCCTCTGTCTCCTCTGAATTTGTCTTTAAGCCAGGCTTAAAGACAATTTATACACAGTTAGTCAGATGAATCCAGCAAAATATACAATATGAAGATCTCCAGGGGAGTCCTTAGGATTTCTGAGTAGCTATAAATACCCCTTTCCCAATAAGCTTCAATTTCTTACTGGCTGGATCTCTCACACTGACAATGAGTAATGTATCAACTTCAAGGACAATAAATAGAAGTAGGATGTGAGAGGTCTCTGTTTAGTTAAACTCTTCATCAGCTGTATCCTTGTCATAATATAAACATACAAATCACATTAGTAGTATGAACATAATAAACAATTGCATAAACAATATGCCATACAAAATACTTACATTACAGGAATATGGAAAGCCTACAACATAGAGGCTGCAGTTTGCTGAGCATAGGATAGCTTGTATCTAACTCCCACAGGGGAGGAAAATAAATGTCTGTTTTAATTAATGATATTTAGCACCTGTTTAGCAGGTGACTCATCTGCTAACTGTGTATGGATTGTCTTTTGATACTCTTTCTTGTTGAGTTTAAAGAATACACCAACTCAGCTTGTTCCCCTACACAGACTTTCCTGCATTGTTTATTTAGCAATATCATTTTAATACTCTGATTTGTGCATACCTGTTTTAGTTTGTAGAGACTGTGGCCCCATATTCTCTCTCAGCTTACCCAAAGGTATGGGGTTCAGATTTCTCCAGAAGCAATGCTGCTAGAAATAGTGCAAATGGAGTCCACTTTAACTGTTCTGGCTCAGTGCTAGGGAATCATGGGAATTATATTTTTTTTCTGAGACATTGAGCCTTCTCTGTCAGAGAGCTCTGGTGCCACAATAAACTACAGTTCCCATGATTCCTTAGCACTGAGTCAGGGGAGTTAAAGTGGACTCAATTTGCACTATTTCTGGCAGTCTGCAAGGGTTGTCTGAGGCTCAGATGCAAAAGTACAGAGATGCAGAGAAAGGCAGGTTCTAGCTCTGAGGAGAGCACTGGACTCAATAGCCAGTAGGGGCCCTTTTAGTTCTATGATTTGAGAATCCAAGGATTAGCAGTGAAGCAGTAAGCCTGGTATCCATCATAGTACCCAAAAGTAACCTGCTTGTTATTTGCTTCACCATCCAAGGACAAAGGGGTGAAGAAAACTTTTATAGATTTTTTGGTGCAGTGGACAGTATCAGGATCAATAGTGTGGATTGCCTGAAGGAAGTGGAATTCTGCTATCAGTTTCTTCTCTAGTGGATGACAGAAGAAAAGACAGGCCTTTAGCCCTATCATGGAAGCCTGGAGGCAGCAATAGCTGTAACCAGAATATGAACAAAACTATTGTGTCATATGTTCAGATGGTGGAGCTAGGTATTAAGTACATCAAGAGTGGATATAAGGGAGTGTTTCTGTATAGAAAAAAAAATATGTTTCTACAGTCAGGAGTAATTTTATTGTGTCTGGGCATGTGACTTTGTCTCCACTATTACAACAGGATATCTGGTAATTGAGAAATGTCACCTTATTCTCTCACATTCCTGCATGCTGGCTTCCACTGAGCTTGTGGGGAGCAAGACAGAGAGGCATGCATTTTACCTATAAGAGACATTTCTGACATATGCTGACCCTAAGGTGAACCAATCACAGTGTTTCATATTAAGATTTTATAGAATCATAGAAGAGACTACAAGGGCCATCCACTCCAACCCCCTGCTATGAATGAAGTCACAGTCAAAGTACCTCTGACAAATAGCTTGTAAGCTGTCCGGATTGGTGTACCATTGGGCGGGATATAAATAAATTTTATTATTATTATTATTATTACTATCTAGCCTCTGTTTGAAAACCTCCAAAGAAGGAGACTCCACCACTCTCTGAGAGAGTGTGTTTCATTGTCAAATAGCTCTTACCATCAGGCAATTCTTCCTAATGTTTAGGTCTCTTTTCTAGTAGTTTGAATCACTTACTCTGTACCTCAGTCTCTTGATCAGCAGAAAATTAAGTTGCTCTATCCTCAATATGACATCCCTTCAAATATTTAAAAGTGGCTATCATGTCATCCCTTAACCTTATCTTCCCCAGGCTAAACATAACCAGTTCCCTTAACTGCTCCTCATAGGGCATTGTTTCCAGACCTTTCATCATTTTGGTTGTCCTCTTCTGGACATGTTCAGAAGGGGGTTGCTTTCGTCTTGCTCTGAGGCCAACAGTGTGACTTGTTCTTCCATAGCTTAGTGGGGATTCAAACCCTGGTCACCAAAGTCACAGTCCAATGTTCAAACCACTACACCACACTGGCTCCATACAATTATGTTACTTTTTTGTTATTGTTAGCTCCAAGATCTGAAGTGACTAATCATATTTACACAAAATGACTAACCAAATAAATGGAAAGATTTGAAATACAGCATTAAGATTTTGTTGTTGTTGTTAATTGCAGTCAACTTGGACTCAGGTCGACAATATGAAAAACCTCTAAATCACTGTTATGAACAACCCTGATCTGGTCCTGCATGTTCAAGGCTGTCACTTCCTTGATTCTGCTTTTGATTGTTGCAATGGAGATTTTCAAGAGGGACAGTGGTGGGAATGTCAATCTGCTGTGTCCTGATTGACAGGAGAACAGACCCTGTCACTCACAGTAGCCCATATCTGGTGTTAGCACCTCTACATACCCTCTATATTTTGGGGTCCTCATATTTTCATATCTCATATCTGGAGATAGCATGTTTTAGAGAGATCAATGACCTTTCAGGTACACTAGGTTAAGTTCCCAGTAAAAAAGGAATATGTTCTAAGGCATGTGTACATCCAGGTAAACAAGACCATCAAACTTAAATGCACAAATTAAGTTCTCCTTCCTTTCCTCAAGTAATCTTTTGCAACTTGAGAAAAAGGATCTCCACACACCCAAAGCAGTCAGGCAACTTTTCTACCTACCCCCTGTTGTGTCCCCAGCCAAACTTCCCTGTCAATCCACACTAAAATTAAAGCCATCAACCCACCCAGGATCCCACTGTCGATTTCTCAGAAAACATCCAGCCTTTGTTACCTGACCAGATGGCTCATCACTTGGGACTAGTAGGCCCTTAGTCTCTGTGCACACAGTTAGCATATACCTCTCCATATGTTCTGTGTTGCCATCAGGCCTCCCAGCCTGAGCCACTCCACTTCAGCTTTCCATGGTCTACTCATTGGACAGGTAGTTATAAACCCTTGCAAACCCCTAAAACTCTGCTATCCCATCTCCATATTTCCTTTTCTGTTAGCTCTGAATACTGTTTCTGTGTGAGTTGCTATTGTATGTGTGAGCAATATTTTTCTAAATAAAAATCTCTTAAAGCAAAGCAGCTTCATTTATATACCACTTCATATCACGCTATTGGATGTCTAAGCGGTTTACAACTGCAAGCTCATTGCCCCCCAACAGTTCGGTACTCATTTTAGTGACCTCAGAAGGATGCAGGCCTGAGTCTAGCCTGAGCCCTGGCTAGTACTGAACTTGCAACCTTGTGGTCTGTGATTGAGTGGCTGCAGTACAGGCATTTAACCACTGCACCACCAGGGCTCTTAATTTACCTAATACTTGGTGTTCTCCTCAGTTAGTACTTGTATAAACAGATACAGATGGTCTAAAGCAGGGGTAGGCAACCTTTCCCCTTTAAGGGCCGAGGGACTTCAGCTCCCAGAAGCTTCAGCCATGTTGGCCAATAGTCTGGGAGCTGAAGTCCCTCGGCCCTTAAAGGGGAAAGGTTGCCTACCCCTGGTCTAAAGGTTACCTAAGACTCTTGCAAAAGCTAATTTCCCCAACATTTGAAGTAATGCTGACAGATGGTGGGGACCCCTCAGTCCCCCCACCTGTTCTTTGGGTAACACTGGTAAGTCAGGATTGTGGGGGGCTTGGACTGGAAGACATTCCTTATATAGATAACCAAGGTAATTATGTAGCTCAGTCTGGCTTGTTAATCCGCTCTCTTACCCCTAGCTGCTACTTTTTTTTCTTTTCGTTTTATGACTTTATTGTTTGATGCTGTTTTTAATACTATTCTAGTTTAATCTATTTTTAAGGGGTGGGAGGGTTAGGGGGAGTATTTGGTAATGTGTTTTACTCTTATATTGTTTTAATCTGTTGTACGCTGCCCCGGTTGCTTTGCAGAGGGGTGGGTTAGAAATAAAATTTATTATTATTATTATTATTATTATTATTATTATTATTATTAGAATACCAGCCATAGATACTGCTGCTGCTGCTGCTGCTGTTGTTGTTGTTGTGTCAGGTCATTTCCAAGTAAAGTGACTTTATCACAGAATTTTATTGGCACGATTTGATCAGAGGGGGCTTGCCTTTGCCTTCATCTGAGACTAAGGCAATGGGACTTGCCCAAATTCACCAAGTTGTTTTCTATGGATGATGAGCAGGGATTCACATCATACAATAGATTACTATACACCATATACATCATCATATAATCATATAATAGATCATATAATAGATTAATACATTAATACATTAATACATCATATAATAGATTACTATACATCATATAATAGATTACTAAAATAAATAAAACCCAAAATTTGAAGCACATTTTAAGTAGTGAGATTTTTAAAAAAATATTAATAAAATCATTTTGTCTGAGAGTCTCAAAATATCCATTGTTGCTCCATAGCTAGTCTAATGTGGATTTTTGCTTTATATGTTTTTTTTTAATGTTTTTTGGTTTTCATTTACTTGACTGGAGCTATCAAGCCCTGGTATACTAGTGGCTGTATATATCAAGAATCGAATCCATGTACAACATTCTCATGAAATCTCTAGGCATTTCCAAGGCTAAAATAGGTATATAATTTCTGGAAAAATTTGGATGCATGCCTAGAAGTCTGTGTTGTACATGTCAAATTATATGCTTTCTTTTGTAAACAGCTTGTAGAGATGTGTAAGAACATCTGTAGACTCTGTACCTCAAACTACAATATATATATTTATGCACTGCTGGTGTTAATACCTTTCAGTGGTCTGAGCAAAATATTAAAATTAGATCCATAATTTTGTTTACAATCCAATTTTCTCAGGACAGAAATGACCTTGATTGTCTCAGCTGACAATCTATGCTATGGGGGATTTCATGGAAATCTCAATACTCCTTGAATGTCTCAGACTATCTCAGTGGATTTTGGTATCAACAGTCATGATATCTTTCAGGCAAGGGTGAATAAAATGTGGTCCATGGGCTGCATACAGCCCAAAAACTATTTTCAGCTCCCCAAGGGCTACTCAGCTAATAAAAAATATCCTCGCATGCCCCCAGTTGACTTCCAGCTGATTTCCTGGTTGGAAAAAAATGGCCTCTTTGGGACATGAAACAGTTTGGGAGATGATTAAATTACCCCCCCCCATGGGAGTTATGGGGGGCTTTTAGTGAAAAAAATAAGGAAAATAATCCCAGGTCTTGTCTGACCTGGCCAGGATACTCTAGGGGCAGCCCAGAGTAACCTGGCTCCAGAGTTAATATGTAGAGACGTTTTGTAGACTTTTGAGACTAACTGAAAAAAAGAAGTTTGTAGCATGAGCTTTCATAGACTTTATTCTACTTAATCAGATGCTTATGGTTGATTGAAAGTCAGGGACAGACAGGAGTGCAGGAGTTTAACAGGAGATAACTGAAAAGGATTGTTGGTTACTGTAGACCCAGTCAGTATGAGTAGAATCCATGAGCTCTACATGATACGTAATTTGCAAAGGGCTCCCCACACATAGGTCCTTAGGAACAACATCCCGTTGTTTGCACTTGTTGAGAAAGAAGATATCTGTCTGTATCTGGGCAAGTTTCTTGAAGAGTTTGATAGATTTCCACTTCATTTGGTTAAATTTGGTGCTTTCCATAGTGGTAGAATGTAAAGATATAGCCATGTTAGTCTGTAGAATTAATATGTATAGAGATTTTGTAGTGCCTTTGAGACTAACTGAAAAAAAAGAGGTTTGTAACATGAACTTTCGTAGACTTTAGGGGGGAAGCAGACGGGCAGCACGGGGCTGCCCCGGGAAGCTGTGGATCAGGGCAGAGGCATCTGCATTTTTTGGCCCCGCGGCGCAGCGTCCCTGCTCCAGGAAGGAGCGCTAAAATAGTGCTCCTTCCACAAGACGCCAAAGGTGCGCCGCAATAGGCGTCCGGCGCACCTTCGGCACCACTTCCGCTGCAGCGTGTGCAGACGCTGCAGCGGAAGTTTGTCGTCGGAGCGCCGGCATTGTGGAGGGCCGGACGCTCTGACGACATTTTTGGGAAGGGGTTGGGGTGCCCAGCGTGAGGCTGACCCTCCTCTTCCTGGCCTCAAAGACAGTGCTTTGCGCCGTCTGCTTAGGCCTTTTAGGGGGGTTGCAGACTGCCAGAAATAGTGTGAATTCAGTCCACTTTTAGGGTTAGGGTTAGTGCTAGGGAATCATGGGAACTGTTATTTTTCTGAGACATTGAGCCTTCTCTGTCAGACAACTCTGATGCCACAATAAAATACAGTTCCCATGGTTCCCTAACTCTAACCCTAACCCTAAAAGTGGACTGAATTCACACTATTTCTGGCAGTCTGCAACCCCCCTCAGTCTACTATGTCTTCTACTTCTTCATGAAGAGCTCATGGGTTTTACTCATGCTGACTGGATCTCCAGTAACCAACATTACTTTTCAGTTATATTCAGTTAAATTCCTGTACTCCTGTCTGTCCCTGGCTTTCAATCTGCCATAAGCATCTGAAGAAGGGGACTAAAATCTACGAAAGCTCATGCTACAAACCTCTTTTTTTCTCAGTTAGTCCCAAAATCTACAAAATCTCTATACATATTAATTTTACAGACTAAGGGCCGATGCAGACCAGGCAAAAGGGTCAGCTTGGGAGTGGAGTTGGGGCAGGGAGACTGGATGCCAGTTGCCCTGACACCACCCCGATGCCACTGTCATGCCACATGCCCAACGGCACGGCGTGTGGTGTCAAGGCGCCCTGTTGGCGTAGAGTGCAAACACACTGTGTGAAAGGGGTGCAAAAGAGCTACAGCAGCAGCGCTTAGGGTGGCTTTTTGCCACCCCAAAAAGGAGTGGCATTTGCCAGATCTTTTTGGAGTGGCAAAAAGCCGGATCAGGGCCACAGCATGTGGTTGCCACAGCCCTGATCCAGTGCTCCCGGGGCAGCACAGAGCCACCCCTTAGGGGCCGTCTGCATCAGCTCTAACACAACTATATCTGGCTCCAGAGCTGCCCCGACCTCCAGCCATAGCCTTAGGACTGATGCACATGACCAAGAAGAGATGGCACAGAGCCACCCCTGGGAACAGCGGATTGGGGCCATGGCAACCGTACACCATGGCCCCAATACTCCTTTTTGCAACCCCCAAAAGAGCGGCAAAATCCTTTTGGGTGCAGCAAAAGGCCATCCTTTCAGTCGTGGTGGCGGCTTTCTAGCACCCTTTTGGCGCAGTGTGTGCGGATACTGCTCAAAGAAGGTGTCCTGATGCTGTGTACTGTGCGAATGAGCACACGGCGTCAGAACGGGGTCAGGGTGGAGGTGGGGCAGCTGGCGTGTGGCTGCCCCGCCCCAACTCCACCCCCAGGCCAGCCCTTTAGGCCGGTCTGCAAAGCCCCTTAGTCCTCTGTTCTGATACCAAATGGCTATTTACACATAAGTCCTGCTTTGCAGCCATGGGGCTTGCAAGGTGCTCACTCCCAAGGTCAGAAGAAGACCTGTGTTTGATGACCCAAACATTAGTAATTAGCTAACAATGGACAAAGTTGTTTCAGACCCATAACTTGTTTGTTCTTCTTGCTGCCTGTTACTTCCACCACCCTGTTTTTTCTGCTCACTTTCCTTGAGCACCTGTTCCCAGTAAAACCTCCTTTTCATCCTTCCACCTGCCCTTGTGACTGAATCTTGACAAGTACAAGCTGTTAATTTTTAGGTTTTCCAATCTATTTAAGAGGTCAAGTCATGAACTGAAACTGTCAAAGAGAGACCAAAGAGGGAGACCAAAAGAACTAGTAACAGAATAAAACATTAACGGTCTCTCTCAAAAAAAGAAACAGCATATCCTTTCCTGCTGCATGGCTCTTCACTTCCTCCCTACAGAATAACATTTTCCATCCTTCCATTGGCCTTTGTTCACCCTGAGTACCAGATGTGTAACCCCTATGCCAGAATTTAAGGTATTAAGTTATTCCCAATGCACACACTTAAATGGACTTGTCATAGAAGGGAGGGGAGAAGGGCACAGTTCCAAAGAGCAGACCTCTCTTCTAAAGCCTGTCTACAAAATGTGAATGTGTTCCCCTGAGGAGCAGTAGTCCAAGTGATCTATAAAAGCCCCAGAACCTTTTTTTAGGTCTGCAGGAGTGAAAGAGAAAAAGTCGCTGCAGAACAGTGATCCAGAAACTCATCCCACCATTTTGAATTCTCATACACCAGAAGTGTAAAACACTGGAACTCTGAGAGCTGCTCAATGTGGTGATCCATGGATGAGTGCTGGTCCCTGAGCCACTGGCTCTTGGTCCCTGGTAGGTTTCCATGAAGGAAAGAAGCAGTTGGAGCCAATGGCCACTGGTGCACCAGGCAAAAAATGGTGGTCCCCCACAACAGACAGCTTGAGTAGCAATTTTCTAAAAGTAATGAGTAAAAGGAAATGGGGTAGCCTGATGGATTTCATTTAACTGTGTCATGAGCCCTCTGACAGAGTAACCAGAGTGACCTTTTGTTGAATAGTTTTGGTCTACTGCTTGCTGTATTGATTAAATATATACATGAAGAGCAGTAAGATGAAATCAGAATTAGGCATAAGCTGTCTTTGCTCCCCTTTTGCAAGTGTTGAAAGAGGAGTTCTTTTGTGAACATTACATTTGAAAATGAATGGGTTATGTAAGCAACAAAACCAGAAGCAAAATAACTTTCCCGTTGGATATAGCAACAAAATCACCACCAACTTTTAAAGTTCTGCCCTTGAAGAAAATCTTTGAGAATCGGGGCTAGCCCTAACCCTGTTCACTTGCCTGCTTAGTGCTTTAAAATAAACTGAATCAAAAGAGAAAACATGCTGAAAGCTACAGAACTTTTAGAATTTATAAGTCTACAATAAAACTCTTTGGCTAGCCCTGTAACTGGCTTCAGAAGCACCCATGTTCATCATTTCATTACAATATCTGTACTTTGTGAGACGTGCCAAATACTGCATATCTGGCTGAACATCAATGGAAGACACATGTTTGAAATTATACTAAATGGATTTTTTCTTTTGCTTTGTTCTGTGTCCATTGTGTTAACCAAATCCCAAATAGAAGAAACATTCAGAAAGGAAAAGCAAAAATAGCCTACAAAGCCTCATGAGTTAAAGCCTTGTGCATGTAGGAGCTATGAAGTGGTATGCCATGCTTGCATGGACCAGATTTTCCTCTTTCTTTCTTTCTTTCTTTCTTTCTTTCTTTCTTTCGAACAAGGATGTTAGGGAACTATTTCTTTGCACTGAACTCTTTGCATACTCAAACGTCCATCCATTCTGCTATACCTGAGAGTTTAGAGCAGTGTACATGGGGTTCCCAGTGGCACTCTAGGGACCCATTTTATATCCAGGAGCAATATGACCACTACCCATTTTTGAAAATAAAAAGTTGAAATCCTATTTAGGTTTGTTTGGGAGTAAGGATGAGTAAAATCAGATGTTGTAAGGATGTTAAAGAAAGCAGTAAAAATATTTGTTTGCGTCAGCCTGGCTTTGATATACAGGCATCCCTCCTGATTCATGGGGGATCCATTCTGGACACACACACACCGTGAATCTGGAAAAACGCAAATATTCAAGTTGGCATTGGTTACAATGGCCGTGCACTCCTGCAAGTGCTCGCCATTTTATCCCTCCCCGCTTGCCATCCATGAAGGACCAAGACCACAGACTCCAAGTCCACAAACAGGGAGGGACAATTTATTACATTATTTCCTTTTGAGTATTTTGCTACAAAAATCACACAAGATAATGTACAAAAATTAAAAACTATTGAAACCATAACATTTCTTTTTAAAAAGGGGAATAAATTAGCATTAAAAATTACAACAATGGTATTATATCACCCTCATCCTACCACTTCATTGTTTACAAGGAGGGAAGGGAGAGGGAGGAAAGGGAGAGGAATTTTTGAGAAAATGCCTTCAGTACATCACAACACGGCTGCCACATTGGAGGATTGGGGAAAATAAGAATAAATACCCTGCCCTTCAAAGGACCGTGTATGAGCCCCCCCCCCCCCCCAAAAAAACCCTCACTTGAGCCCACAGGTTTTGATATTAACAGAAACCTATTCACAAAAGACAAACTCTTTTTTCTTTTTTTCTTTTCAGTCTCTAAAGTCAATTTCTTCCTCTTTCTTTCTTTTGACACATGCATAAGTATGACCCCATTTCACAAACAGGCATATGCCCCACACTTAAGAAAGCATACTATACACCCATTACACAAATACACACACACACACACATGTCCTTCCTTTCTCATTATTTATTTATTTATTTAATAAATGTATATCCTGCCTTTTTCCCAACATGGGATTCAAAGCAGCTTCATTCTAAGCATAGAGTAATACTTGGAAAGGATATAGCAACACCTTTAAGGCTAACTGGTTTTTATTTTATCATGAGCTTTTGTGGATATAAACCCACTTCTTCAGATGCAGTAGTGTGCAATATAGACCCAGACCGCATCTGAAGATGTGGGTTTACATCCATGAAAGTGCACTACCTCCCACTACCTTCCTCCTCCCACTACCTTCCTCCTCTTCAAACTGCAAGAGACTAACAGGGATACTTCTTGGGGAAAAATATTCTTTCACTTTCAGACGCCCTCCAAGCCAACAACTCCCATCTGGATAACTCCTGAACTATCTTTCTCTTTCTTGCTTTCTCACACACAAATATGAACCTCTTTCTCTATTCAGACATACAACTGCACGACCCAACTCTAAGCCAGTCTCTTCTTATCAGATCATAGTGATAAGAACTCCCTTTTCCTTTTTCCATCTTTCTTTTTCTTAATGTCTGGGCACTCTGCAGTCAGCCTGTAGCCGCCTTCCTTTTATTATTATATTTTTGAAGAATAGCTGATTCCCAGCCTGACACCAGAGGGGGGGGGGGAATAAAGGTGACAGATTGTTTAAAGCAATCCTAGCACACATACATCTCTTTGTGTGTGTGTGTGTGTGTGTATACACCCACACCCACACACTATCAAAATAGAAGCTTGGAGGGGTGTACATGTTGGAAATGCAACAACCCTTGGCTTAGAGCCTTATCTTGTGAGAAATGAAGGCTGAAACAGACTGGAAGAGTACTGGCTTTCTCCATCTCTCTCCACATTCTATCGTAGCACATCTGTTCTCTCCTTGAGGGAGACAATCATAAATGTGTGTCTTTTGCCATGTTGGAAAAATTGGTCCGACAAAAGACACACTTTCATGACCAACTCTCTCAGGAAGGAGAACAGAAGTGCTATGATGGCATGTGGAGTGGCACGGAGAAAGCCAGTATGCTCCACTCTATTTTGGCTTTCTTTGCTCATGCAGTGAGGCTCTTAGTGTTTAAAGAGTTAAATGTGGCTTAGGTTGCATCCACACTGCACAAATAATCCAGTTTGACACCAATTTAACTGGCATGGGTCAGTGCTATGGAATCCTGGGAACTGTAGTTTTGAGAGACATTTAGCCTTCTCTGTCAGAGAGCTCTTGTTCCACAACAAACTACAAATCCCAGGATTCCATAGCATTACAACATGGCAGTTAAAGTGGTATCAAACTGTATTATTTCTTCAGTGTGGTTGCAGCCATAGGCCAGGTTCGCATGTGTCAGCAGGAGCAGCCCAAAGTATTCTGGCTCTGGAGTTGCCCAACATCTCTCCATTACTTGGGAACCCTCATTGCAACTGCAAGCAGCTATTTACATGTGCATCCCACTGTGGCACCCAGTGTTGTGGCCACATTGAATCATTTGCTCTGTGGTAAGAACAAGGTACCCAGCATAATCATATAGCTGGGTACTTTGTTCTAACTCAAGTGAGCAACTTACCACAATGATGTTGGTGCTGGGTGCCACAGAGGGATAAGTTGTAAACAGCTCCCCTGCATTGCAACAGAGGCCTTCTAATCGTCTGGTGGAAGATCCAGAGGAAAACATGAGTATTTAGAGATGGAAAGAATATTAGTAAATTATCCCAGATGAAAAAGGCATTATGTCAGGGAACCCTGTTGAAAAGAATTCTGGATGGAAAAGAATCATAATAGTTTGGGACTTATTCTGTGGCGGGAGAGGAAAGCTGAGGTTTTTTTTTTTTTTTTTATGCAGAAAATTGCATTTCCTGCACACAACACATTTCTCTACAGAAAATGCTGTTTTTTGCACCCCATGTAGTTTGTGTGTGTTTTTTCAGAATAAATCTTGAAATGGAAGTAATACTTGAAAACTGTAGTTTCCAAAATCATTCTTACAGTGAGGAGAAAAATGATTAAATTACTCTTGCCCACAAAAATGAAATGTATGAATATTTCCACACTTACTAAGGCATTGTAGCCTTCATGTTGCTTATCCTCAGTTTAAATGTTCTATTGACATGTGCCAGAACCACTGGAAATCAGTAATAGTACTCTTTCTGAAATCTATACTTTGAATTTTGATGGGAGAAATACAGTGGCCTTGTTGTTAAGTATGTGGCTGGAAGCAGGCAAACAAATAGCCAACCAACCAGCGAACATCAACATCTGTTAATGATGTCTTGATTTTTCAGAACAATGTACAACTGTAAGCTGCATCTCTCCTACACCTATATTCTATAGCAGAGATGTGAAACCTCTATTCCATGGGCCTAATCCAAACTAAAGAGGATCACAATTTGGCCTGATGTTTCCAATTGATTCTAACACCTCCCCACAGGTATGGTCCCCTTTGAAAGGAATGTGAGTCCTCACTATCTTCAGAGATTGGACATAATAGGGAAGAAAAATGCAAGGGAATCCCTGCAGATAAAAGAAAGCAAGATCGATGTTTGAAAGCTATCCCACCTTCAGTTCACTCTGTTCCCTGGAATGGCTTGGAGGGCATACCAATCATTCCACAGAACCTTACCTTGCTCCTCTGCAATGCCAGGTCGGTCAAAAATAAGACCTATATTATTTATGATCTCCTCGTAGATGAGGATGCCGACCTGGCTTGCTTCACAGATACCTGGCTGGGAGAGGATAGTGCTACTACGTGGACACAGGCCCTCCCAGCTGGGTATTCTGTCAGTGAGCAGATAAGGGGAAGTGAGTGGGGGGTGGATGGGGTGGCTCTGGCTCATAAAAATAACCTCACCTTGATCAGGATACCTATCCAGAACACAGTCCACTTTGAGTGTATGTACCTGAGCCTAAGGACCAGGGATAGTTTGGGGATTCTGCTAGTATACCGGCCACCCCATTGTCTAGCAGACTCCATAATCGAGCTGACACAGCTGGTCTCAGAGTTGTTGTTGGAGTCGCCTAGACTTTTAGTTTTGGGCGACTTCAACATTCCACTCGAGACCAGTTTTTCAAGTCTAACAGGTGCGGCTCAGGTGTTCATGGACAAACATGGGGCTATTCCAATTGGTTGTTGGACCCACTCATTGTGTGGGTCATACTCTCAATGCGGTCTTCAGTACGGAACAGGAACATAATAAATAAACATAATAAATAAACATAATAAATAAAAACATAATATTTATTTATGGAACATAATAAATTATGTTCCTGTTATGGAACATAACAGGAACATAATAAATAAAAACATAATAAATAAAATTTATTTATAAAATAAAATAAATTAAAGGAGAGACCCTTTAAAAAGGCTGCCTTTTCCACCTTGGGCAGCGAGGAGAGACCCTTTAAAAAGGTTGCCTTTTCCACCTTGGGCAGCGAGGAGGAACCCTTTAAAAAGGCTGCCTTTTCCACCTTGGGCAGCGAGGAGAGACCCTTTAAAAAGGCTGCCTTTTCCACCTTGGGCAGCGAGGAGGAACCCTTTAAAAAGGCTGCCTTTTCCACCTTGGGCAGCGAGGAGGAACCCTTTAAAAAGGCTGCCTTTTCCACCTTGGGCAGCGAGGAGAGACCCTTTAAAAAGGCTGCCTTTTCCACCTTGGGCAGCGAAGAGGAACCCTTTAAAAAGGCTGCCTTTTCCACCTGGGGCAGCGAGGAGGGACCCTTCAAAAATTGCATTTAAATTGTATTTGCATTTTATATTGTATTTTGTATATTTTTTAAAAATTGTTTTAATTTGCTTTGTTTGTTTTGTTTTTGAGGGGTGGGTATGGGTGGGGTTGGGAAGAAGGGATGGGCTCTGTATTGATGCTATTTGTTATTGTGATTGTTGTACGCCGCCCCGATTGCTTGGCAGAGGGGCGGGATATAAATAAAAACTATTATTATTATTATTATTATTATTATTATTAAATACCTCTGCATTGTCATGGACGGATCATTTCCTGATCAAGGCTGAACTGAGAACCACTGTCCACCCCACTGGGGGTGGTGGACCTATTAGAATGGTTCACCCTCGAAGGCTGATGGAGCCAATTGGACTCCAGAAAGCCTTAGAGGGTTTAATGATTGGGAACACCAGTGATTCTGTTGAAGCTTGGGTTAATACCTGGAACACCAATCTTACCAAGACTATCAACACAATCGCTCCCAAGTGTCATTTCCAACCCGCTTCCAACCAAAAGCCTTGGTATACAGCAGAGCTTAGGAAGATGAAGCAGGCTGGACAACGACTGGAGTGCATCTGGCAGAGAACTCGACTCTTTTTCGTCCAGCAGAACTGCTTAGGGTGGTAGGGGAACTGTCCTTAGAGACATCATCAATGCATCCCTCAGGGAAGGTCATATTCCGTCTTGTTTGAAGGAAGCGGCAGTCAGGCCACTTCTGAAAAAGCTTTGCTCTTCAACTCCAAGCTGTCTTGGAGGAAACTGATTATCTAGACCCATTTCAAACTGGCTTTAGGACAAGATTTGGAGTTCAGACTGCCATGATGGCTTTGGCTGATGACCTTCGTCTGAGCATCAACAGGGGTAGTGTGACCCTGTTGGTGCTCTTAGACCTCTTAGTGGCTTTCAATACAATAGATCACAACATCCTCTTGGATCGCCTGAGGGGGTTAGGAATTGGAGGCACTGCATTGCAGTGGTTCCGTTCCTTCCTCTCGGGCAGATTTCAGAGGGTGTTGCTTGGGGACAGTTGCTCCACTAAAAAGGAGCTTAATTGTGGCATCCCGCAAGGTGCCATCCTGCCCCCGACGTTGTTCAATATATATATGAAGCTGCTGGGTAGGGTGTTATCAGTATGCTGATGACATCCAGATATATTTCTCCATACCTCGGTCATCGGCCATGACTTCAGATGGCGTCTCTCCTCTCAATGACTATCTTAGGCTGGATGAGGAAAAACAGACTGAGACTGAATCCAGATAAAATGGAGGTACTAACAGTAGTGGCCCCGAAACTAGGTGTTGGGGTACAACCTCCAGTCCTGGATGGGGTCACACTCTCCACGAAGGATTGTGTTCGCAGTCTGGGGGTACTCCTGGACTAGTCGCTCCAGATGTCAAATCAGGTAAATGCGACGGTCAGGAGTGCCTGTTATCAGCTTTGGCTGATTCACCAGCTGCACCCTTTCCTGGAAGTAAGGGATCTTGAAACTGTGGTACATATGCTGGTGACCTTTCATCTTGATTTCTGCAATGTGCTCTACATGGGGCTACCCTTGTGCTTAGTCCGGAAACTTCAATTAGTATAGAATATGGCAGCCAGACTGGTCTCTGGTACATCTAGGAGAGACCATATATCACCTGTCTTAAAAAGACTATACTGGCTGCCGATTAGTTTCCAGGCTCAGTACAAGGTGTTGGTCATTACCTTTAAAGCCCTAAATGGCTTGGGTCCATCCTATCTTCGGGACCACCTCCTTCCATATATCCCAACCTGCATACTCTGATCCTCTGGGAGGAATTTGTTTCAGCCGGTTAAAACTAGGCTGTCTACAACCTCCCAGATGGCTTTCTCGGCAACTGCTCCCAGATTATGGAATGGCCTGCTGGATGAGATCCGTCAGATTACCATCTTGAACAGCTTTAGAAAGCTGTAAAGACGGATCTCTTCCAGCAGGCCTTTCCTGACTAGTTTTTCCCAGCCTAAGGAGAGAGCCCACTCCTATCCCTACCCCCTGCCACATTTACAACTGTTGCTGCCTGCTATTAGGACTCTGTAGTTGTTATTATTGACTGTTTTTATTGTTTTAAAATGTCTGTTGTTTAATACTATTTTATGTCATGGATGATGAGAGTTGTAGCTCTTCACCTCTGGCTCTAACTCACCACCTTGTTATGCAGCAGAGCTGACCAGCTTTGATCAGTGGTTAATGCTTTTCTCCAAAGCAGCAGAGTTTCAGAGAATAGGCTGAAGACCCTGACAAACTCTCCAAGCCTTCTCACTCTTCTTCCCTAGATGTCTCCAAACTTTTCCAGGATTCTGCTGGCTCTTGTATCTTCACTCAAGACACCAGACAACTCAGTAGTCTTATATAAAAGATCTACTTTATTCTACTATATACAAGTACTATATGCCCAACAAATCACAATCTCTACAAATTTCCTCAACTACCCACAATATCTCCAAAACTACTCCACAAAAATACATTGGCAAACATTGCAATTATTATAGCCATTGTTAATCACCACCCACTAGTTAGTTTCCACCCAGTGGGTGTGTATATTTATTTTGATTGGTTCACATAGTTCAACCCATACTTAAGACCAACCCAAGTATTTCATCATTTTACCTTGTACACTTAATGAATCTCAGGTGTTTCCAATATGCATTCTATAACTCTGTCCTTGGCTCTCAAGACTTCTAAATTACATTAGCTTTTGCACCTGTGTAGCTTCATAATTGCTCTTGCTTAGTCATTGTGACTCTCACATACATATTTTATTTCTATCACTGTATGTCCCATGTTGCATTTTCCTTAACAGGGTGGTGGTGGATTTTTTGGGATTGTATAGTGTGGTATTTTATTGTTGTAAGCTGCCCTGATTGCTTCCGCAGAGGGGTGGGATAGAAATAAATTTTATCTTTATTATTATTATTAAAAGAGAGTCACTGTTGTTATTTCCATTCTTAATAATACTATTGTTACCTCCATTCTTGATAGTGAAAACTCTACCTGAAGTCCCACTCAAATGGTGCTGCCAAGGTAGGGTTTCCAGGTTAGGACTAGTCCAGGCACTGAAATTTGAGGGTCAAAGCCTGAGACCGAGGAGCAATGCCTTGTGATGTCACAGGGGGTGGACCTTGGAAATGTCACGACACATGACACACTAAGCCATAAACCACAATCGCACAGTGTGTCATTAGAACAATAAAATGTCTAACAAGATCTGAGAACTCTATTCCAGGAATGCTCTGAGTTGCACTTTGGGTTGCTCCTCTGTATTTTCCTTCAAGGAAAAAGTAGAGGTGGGGTTATCTGATTGTCTTTCAGTTTTTGCTGGTACTCTGAGGATTTTTTGAGAGCACTGGCTGGGAATGGATCACTCTCCCTCTCCACTAAATCTGCGTAGGAAAAGTGAAGGTTGAGCAATCTGCTTCTGCGCCCCCACCCCAAAGCAACCAAAACACCAGATGGAAAACCTCTATCCAGATCTTGAGGCAGGAACCCCTATGTGTCAAGGGCACAGCAAAGGTGAGAGTGGATCGCACATGCTACATGTGATTCCAGCTCTTTTTTGTGGCTCCTAAGCCCAACCACCCACAAACCTTCTTGCTCCCACAGGTTAAAAAGTGTCCCCTTAGAAAATAGTGGAGGGCCAGTGTGATGTAGTGGTTTGAGTGTTGGACTAGGACACTGGGATACCAGGGTTCACATCCCTGCTTGACCACAGAAACCTACTGGGTGACCTTGGACAAGTCACTCTCTCTCAGCCTCTGAGGAAGGCAATGGCATCCTCCCAAACAAATATTGCTAAGAAAACCCTGTAATAAGTTTACCATAAGTCAAAAATGGCTTGATGTCACACAACAACCACAACAAGGTACATAGGAGGCCTTCAGCAGCACCAAAGCATTTTGAAAAAATAAGCCCAACACCTCTCAACCACCCAAAGGTACCTGTAAATGGCCTGAACCCTGAAAATCCCTTCTGATTTGTTTTTTGCCTGAAAATGCAGCACTGGAGCTCACTGTTACTGCACAGAGATGGAAACCCTCCTCTATTGCAGAACTCACCTCCCAGAGCTGAGAAATGTGAAGTGGCACAAGGAAATCTGGGCTCTCACCTCATTTCACTTTCCCACAACTATTTCTCTCTCTCTCTCTCTCTCTCTCTCTCTCCTTCTGCAATAATCCATTGGCTAAGAACTAGCTATGCTTTGTTAGAGCCTGGGAAGTAGAGTGAGAGCACTGAGTATGTAATCACTGAAAAAAGGAAGCTGAGAAAGGCAAAGCCTCAGGTCTCACAGATAGCTCATCCCTTGACAAGGAGGGGAAGGAATCAATCCTATCTTGTAGATATAGCCTTTACTGCTTCTTCTTAGACATCTCAAGATTTTCCGCATTAGAGCCTGTTATATCTCTGGATCTGACAGTGTATGCGAATGGTTCCAATAATATCTGTAATCATTTTGGCTCTCTTGGTGGACTACACTGTGGGTCACAAGATAATGCCCAGCAGAAAGAAGCCAGTCTCTGGAAATGAAAAAGCATATTTTAAAATATAAACTGGGTAGATTCTGGGCTCATTCCCACTATGATTTAAAGTGATTTGCTGATCGCTTTATATGTGCCTTGTTCACATTAGAAATGGTTTCAGACACAACTGCAATTGGACTGACCCATGTTGAAAGCAAGGCAAATGCAAAAAAATTGCTCTTTTCAGACACTAGTTTTTTAGTGACTCTTTTGGGGAAAGAAAAAAAAAAAGAATCTGAAGAGTGTTCAACAAGTGTGAATGATGGATCTGATTTGCATCTTGCCCAAGTCCAGCTCCCTGATGTTGAGGGTGGTGGAGCTGGGCTCTCCACCCCAGTTTTGGTGGTCTCTCTGAGTGGGCATTTTCTTCCTGGTCCCTCTCTACCCTCCCTCTCTCTCCAGTGGTGGCAGTGTTTCTTCTCCTTCTCCTTCTCCTTCTCCTCCTCTCTTGCCTCCTCCTCCTTTTCCCTCCTTTTCCCCTCTGCTGCCGAGGTGAAGCCCATCTGAGGGGGAAGGTGAGGGGTCTTTTTGTCTGGTTCGAAGGTGAGGGGCGCTGTTGGGTCAGGTGCTAGTTAGCCCCTCTGGGTCAAGCCAGTGAGGCTGCTGGGAGCCCTGCAGGCAGGGGATGGTGGACAGGAACCACCCTGGTCTGCCCCCCATGGGCTTGCCCTATCCCTGCCCCCCCCCCGAAGCCTCCTCCTTCATCACTGATGATTTGAGCTCTCTGGGGCTCAAACCTGGGGCTCATTCCCATTAGTGGGAACAACATGGAATAAGGGAATAATTTGCTTCCATAGTGGGAACAAACTATTGGCCTGAATCGAATTCATGACCCAGAGTCAATGCGATTTGCAAACCAGTTTAAATGTAAGTGGGAATGAGCCCTCTGAAGTGTTTTGGAAAGGGCAGCATTCTTTTTAAAAGATGACGAGCTGCTTCTGAATCTGCACTGCCAGCATATGGAGCACCTTTGTTATCACTGTTTTGTTATTAGGTTGGAATAAGATGTCAACATCTATTTCTTTTCTGCCACGTTAAAGCCAAGGAACGACATCTTTGCACTAATATTTCAGCATCTCTGACTGGCAACAAGATAATATGTTTTCCCAAAGTCAATGTGGAATCCTTGTTCTGGTTTGATTAATGGATGCTTAGCTTGCTGTTTGCATAGACTGACTCTTCGGTTTATACACCTTGAATGTGCATCTGAAAGAGAAACAGGAAATGAAGGGCATTCAGAGCTGTCTAAATAATAACATGAACTATGCTGTTGTGTTCTGTATTTAGCAAGTGCAAAATCTCATGCACTGAACCACCCCTTTATAAAGAGGATGAAGTGGATATAGTCCAGCTGCTATTGACAACAACACCACCACCAGAAAGTGCTGTCAGCCTCATATGCTCTCTGAAAATATTTAGCATGCTACCATTAAAAATGGATGAGATGAGCCCTTAGCTCAACATAAGAAGTGACTTACAATAGAAGAGACAGATTAGATTAGTGATGGCAAACCTTTTAGGGACTGAGTGCCCAAAATAAAAAGCCTTCTGGCTCTGGGTATTACCCAGTGCTGGGGATGGGACCTCTGTGGGGGGACTTCCAAGGCAGCACTTCCACCTTCTGGGGGCAAGGCTTCCACTCCCTGCCCTCCTGGGCCTTCAGCTGCCTCTCTGGACAGCCTAGGACAGCATACTGCTGTTCCTCACCTATCCCGCCCTCTGCGTGCTGAGAAAAATGGCTTTGCATGCCATCTCTGGCATGCGTGTGATAGGTTTGCCACCACGGAACTAGACTATTGGTTCATCAAGTCTAGTAATATCTCTATGGTAAATAACAATGACATTCTGGAGTCTCAGGGAGAGATCCTTCCTGCTGCTTTTTCTGGATGCTTTTTTTTTTTTTTTTTTTTTACTGGAGGAACCTTTTCAAACCTTTAAAAAGGATGAAACCCCTTCTTATAAGAATTGTTATCTGATAAGGATACCAGAACATGATGAGATCATCTGCTGCAACTGAGCAGGATAAATAGACAAGACAGAGATAAATGGAAGTAGTTCACAAAGTGCATTAAAAAGTGGTATTTTCTGCCACCAGATGTAGTGATGGCCACCAGCCTGGAAAGATTTAAAAGGGGATTGAACAAATTCATGGAGGTTAGGATCATCAATAGCAACTAGTCAGGAAGGCTATAATATAAGGGACAAAGCACTGAATTTCTAATTTGAAACTTTGTGAATTACATCATTTGTTAAACATTTACAGATAGCTGTCCAATTAAGTGAGGGTAAAATAAAATATAGTTCCAGTAGCTGCTGTAGTCTCTCCTAGCATGGGCATTCTTCCTCACTAATAACTTTTGTCATCTTGACCACACTCTGATGTGCCTGGACACACGTGTCCCAGTTTTCATCTGTGAATGTTGAAATGTTGGAGGGTACATTATTTTTTTATGGGTTTGTCCATTTTTTAGCAGTCCATGCAATTACCAGAAGGTTCCCACAAGAACATGTGGCCTGAAGAGCCACCATAGTTGCCCACCTCAGATCTAGTATAATCTCCACACACTGCATTCCATGAATATACTGATGAAATTTCAAATGAACAGGAATACTGTGTGAAAGAACTTGAAAATACCTCCCCGAATACACCATAACTTTCTGAGTTTGAAAGTTAACTGAAGCCAGGCCTAGTTAGTACTTGGATAAAAGACCACCAGAGACTATCAGGACATCCAGAGAGAGCTAGAAAATACCCCCACATGAAGCCTAGGAGAAAGACAATTGGTCAGACTTAACAACACTGAGCTAGGCAATGCCTAAACTGTAATTCTAAATGTCCAATTGAAGTTTTACGTTACTGCAATGTTTGAAATTTGGGGATTGAAGGAAAATTTCATTAAGAGGATGAATTCTTATTTGGGAGCAGCAATGTCCTAATTTTGCCCCCCTCCCTCACATAGCTACACCTCAGATACAGCCCATGCTTTACATACAGAAGACCCCATTGTTACCAGGAGCGTTCCCCTAAGTGTATCCAAATATCCATTTGCGTGTGTCCTTGACCAATATCGAAATGCATATATTTTATACAGAAGCATGGTGTGTACATAGCGGACTACATATTATGCTGGGGCTAATCTTAATGACACATTAAATATGTATCATCTACCTGTGAGATAATTTCTTTATTAGTAATATAAGTATATGGAAGCCCAACATGGGTCAAACAATAACAACAACAATTCTGCCTATCCTGCTTTTTTCCAGATTGGGACTCAAAACAGGTTGCAACAATTTAAAAACATTGTTAAAAATCCACAAAATATAAAAATTCAAATACAATTAAAAAAACAATCAGAAAAAATAAAACTACTGTAAGTTAAAACATACATCATAAAACACACACACATACCTTAACAACAACAACTATTATTATTGTTGTTGTTATTATTATTATTATTATTTGATATTACATAGGCAGGTAATCTCCCTAGTCAGTTTCTAAAAATAAAAATTATTGTTCCCAATGTGTAGAGACAAAAAGAAGGGAAAACAATAGCATTAGCAATAGCATTTGCATCTCTACATCACATATCAGTGAACTCAGCACTCTCTAAGTGGTTTACAATCTGTAAGCCAATTGTCCCGAACAAGCTGGGTACTCATTTTACCAACCTATGAAAGGATGGAAGGCTGAGTCAACCTTGAAGCCATGTTATTGAACTCACAACCTTGTGGCTGCAGTACCGGCATTTAATCACTGCACCACTAGGGCTCCAGTGGTGCAAACCCCCCAAAAGTGTGCTTTTCTTCAGTTCCCATGTGAAGGTGGTAATACTATTAGAAAAGGAATTAAGTTTTTGAAAACTGGTACACGATGAGCCCAGCCAAGATTGGAGAAGGATCAGCACTAGCAATGAAGTTGTGTGGGATCATCAGTACATTGGATACACACTGGCTGAAACACTGACTTATCCCTGAAAATGACTACACACATTAGGTCCTAACATTACAGTGTGAAGTTAGACTCAGGGACAGTTAGAAAGTAACATTAACTCATGTCGAGGTTAAATAAACTATTCAATACTTTACATCCTAGAGAAAAAGAGAGTGATCCTTGGGACTCCTAGTTCTGTTACTGACTTTGATCTGAATAATCACTGAATACCAAAGTCAGGATCATGCATGTCGTCATATTTCTGATTTCTATGTAGAGTTGTGAAAAATGGACTATGAAGAAAGCTGAACTTGGAGGAGGCAAAATGTGCAAACATACCTGCACAACTAAATATGTGCCTACAGGGAGTCGTAGAGGTAGGAATAGGCAGTTCAGATTCCCTGCTGTGTTTCCTTGTCCTGTCTGTTCTGTCAGTTCCTTAACAACTTCTTTAGGGTAATTGTGGCCTTTTGATGATAATTCCAAGCACCAGCTTCCATGCAAAAAGATAAGGAGAACCCTTCATCTGGATCAAATCAAGAACTTATCTAGTCAAACATTCAATTTATACAGAGCCTATAGGAAACATGCTTGCATGAGTGTTAAGTGTACCCTTGTTTCCACATTCCCCAGCAATTCACACAATACATGACTTGGGGGAGTGGTGTTTATGTGGTCCCAAGGCCACAGTTTTCCTACACTTGTACTAGATGGACCCACATTTTATATTTTGCCACATATAAAAATGTGTTTAACAAATTATGTAATTGTCAAGTTTCAAGTGACAAATGTAGTGTTTTGTCATTTATATGGTTTATGCATTAATAATTATATATTGCAAGCTTATATTAATTATGTATTACATGCAATACATCTTTCTTTCAGTAAGAATCTATTATGAATAACTAGAGCTGAACCATAAAATTCAATTTTTGATTTAACAGAACTGATGTATTTTCTGCGGAAGCACATGTTTTCGTTTCAAAATTTGGCAAGGGAGTATTGCTGCACACATCAAACTTTTCAAAGTCTGCATAAAAGTAGGAATTTGAAATCTAAAGTTGATGTCCATAATGGATCTTAAACTGAAATTAAAACTGAATTTTTGCCTCTAATGTAGTTTTATACATACCAGCTCTAATGGGAACCTAATGATTCTGAAATCACAATGCTTAAGATCATAAGAATGTAAAAAAAGAGCACCTCTTCATTTACAGAAGAGATTCCATCTAAAAGTTAGAAAGAATTTCCTGATGGTGAGAGCTGTTTGACAGTGGAATATGTTGTCTTAAAGAGTGCTGGAGTCTCCTTCTTGGATGTTTTTAAACAAAGACTGATGGCCATCTGTCAGGGGTGCTTTGATTGTGCATTCCTTCATGGCAGGGGGTTGGACTGAGTGGCCCTTATGGTCTCTTCCAACTCTATGATTCTACAGTCTATGATTCATTGGACCCAAGATTTATAAAGTCTAGCAGATGTTTTCCTCCAATCATATACCAAGAATCCTCCTGTGGTAGCCCTCCTATTAGTGATTCCTACTAAAGACAGAGGTGTTTTGCCCCTTGAAACCGTAAGTGATATGTAGCCATCATGACTAAACTTGAAAACTTCCAGAATTCCCTAGGCCCATGCTGACTGGGGCTTCCAGGTATTGTAGTCCAAAAAAAAAAAAAAAAAAAAGGTAACATCTTTTTGCTTTCTGATTAGTTGCCTACCTAAATTTGTCTAATCCACTTCTTAAGCTATCTCTATCACCACACCCTGGAGGAGTGGATTCCACAGTTTCTGTGCTGGAAGTGTTGACTGAATCTTCCACCATTCAGCTTCATTGGACAACTTGTGTTCAATGAGAGAGTGAAAAAACCCCTCTTTGTGCCTGCTTTGTTCATGCCATAAATGTAATTTTTTTAAAAAGCTTATAGTTTCCTTTTATTCATCCCTGCTCCAAAAAATGCACTCCGGTAAACATGTGTTGCAACTTTTTCTCATAGATGAATTCCTTCTTTCCCTGGTTATTTTGCTTGTGCATTTTGGTGACTTTCCAGCTATACCATATCCTCCTCTGCTTCTTATGGGAGCAAAACATTATACAGAGAAAAGACAGATGTGGAATGCTCCTCCTTTGGAGGCCTGGTTTGACACCAGCATTGGCCTCATTTTGGCACCAAGTTAAAATTTGACTCTTCACTAAAGCTTTTGGATTTCTATGTCAGTGTTTATTGTGTACATGGTTTTACATCCTTTTCTAAAATGTTCTTTTATTTTCCTTTAATAGTTTAAAATTGTTAATGTTGTTTTATTGCCTACACTTCCATCCTGAGATCTATGAATATAGTCTGGGAAGATTATCGCATAAGGATATGAACCGGTTTACCTGAGCTGGCTTAAAATTAGCAGCGGGCAGCATCCTGATATTATCAGATGTATTTAGCTGCTGAAATCACTGCCCAGGTGCAGCCCAGGTCCATCACCACTCAGAGGGGCACTCTGGCAGCCATTTTTTCAAGCTGGAAAATTCCCAGCTTCGAAAAGAGGCATGAGGAGTGCCCTTTTGAGCAGCGATGGACCCAGGCTGCACCCACATTGTGAGTTTGGTGGCTAAATGCATCTGATAATATCAGGATGCCACCCACTTCTAATTTTAAGCTGGCTCAGGATAACCAGTTTATATCCTTATGCGATAATCTCCTTAGATAATATTTATAGTCTGAGATAATATTTAACAAATCAATTTTTATTTGAGATTGAGGGCCTCGGCAGACGGCTTATTGAGCCGTCTTGGAGGCCTGGAAGAGGAGGAGCCACCGCACGAGCGGCGCTCCTTCCTCTTCTTGAGGTTGCCCTGGGAGCTGCCGGCCCTCCGCATGGCTGGCACTTCCGGGGCAACCTCCCGCTGCAGCGACCGGACGCGCTGCGGCGGAAAAGGCAGGGAAAGTGCGCCCTACTCTTTTAGGGCGCACTTTCCCTGTCTTGTGGAACGAGCGCTGATTTTGTGCTCCTTCCTGGGATGCCGCAGGAGCGCCGCGGTCCGGCTGCCGAGGTCCCGCGGCACTCCGGACCAGGGCGTCCCCGACGCCCTGGTCTGCATCCCCCCTTAGTGACCAGAACTGTACATAGGATGTGCATAGATGTGTATACTAGCAGTTTTATTTTTCATCCATTTCCTATTTATCATAAGCACAACATTTATGATTTTATTAGCATACTGGATTGATTATTTCATTAAAGCCAAACAAGGCCTCCAAAGGAGGAGCATTCCACATCTGTCTTGTTTCTGTATAATGTTTTGCTCAGTGTCAATTCAGAACTTATTGGTGAATATCATACCCTCCAACTGTCTGGATTTCACAGAGACAGTCTCAATTAATCCTCTGCTGTCCTACTTTTCCAACTGTTTTTAAAATGTCCCAGTTTCTCTCTCCTTCTCCTACTTTCTCCCTTTGTCTCTAGATTACTTCTGTTGCTACAAACTAGTTCATTTGGAAAAGCAGCTTGTACTAAATTAACTCAGCAGGGCAAGAGAATAGAAAGAGGCAGAACCTTGCTCTTCCCTGTATACTACAGTAAAAGCAAACTGCTGCAGTTTTTCTCCTAGCTTTTCTCCCTAGCTTTCTCCTATTCTTTCTCATTAACTTTTGCCCACAAAAGTTGGTCACAAAAGTTGACCACATTTTGCTGTTCCTCAGCCACATATTCCCTGATTTTCAGCTGTGAAATAATGTGGAGTAGAGGTATATGTGAGGTTAAGAATATTTTGAGCCATGTACATCACTTTTATACCTACTTATATTGGATAGCACCTGTTATTTTATTACCCATTTTCTGATTTTACAGAGATATCTCATGAACTCTCCACAATACCTTTTTGTTTATTAATTAATGAATAAGTAAAAACAACAACACAACACCACATTTTTCAGTGTAGATCTTTCTGGGAATCCACTGGCTTTTAAAAAACATCCCTCCATTCTGAGACATCTCTTCTTCCTCTTCTTTAACCAGTTACCAGTCTAAGTAAATACCTCCTCTTATCCCAAGATCTCTAGGGTTACTTATGAGCCTTTGATAACTTTGTGAAAAGCTTTCTGAAATTCCAAGAACACTATACAATCCTTGGCCATGATCCTATTCAGGTTCATGGAGCATAAATTGCTGCTAGTAAGGGTTCCCATTTCAGTCCCCGGTCCAGAGTCTCAGGGCAATTGGAAGGATCTCAGGATGACAGTTCTGCTTTGAAAAGTGTGTGAGTAAATATGTATTTTCTTCTTATGTTAGACTTGCCGTTTTCTTAAAAATATATATTTTGAAAAATACCCTATTTGTTCAATTTATCATATGCTGGGCTAGACTCAGAAGAAGGACTGAAGATAGGAAGAAGGAATATCAACAATCTAGAGCAGGGGTCCCCACACTTTTTAAGAATTTAATAATCACCCTATAAAAAAATCGATATTGAGGATTTGGCAAAAATACCAAAGAATATTCATTAAAAAAATTCCACAGTGGACTTCAGTAAATGAAGCTTTCTATAGGAGAGAAAAAATGAAAGATGATGATTGGATAACTTACAGAGACTTATTGTACTGGGAAAAAGATAATCCAAAGATGAAATCTATGGAAGAGCTATTGGAAGAAGGCCTAAATTGTAATTGGTTTTTATATAGACAAATTATGGAAAGATTTAAGATGGATATGAGAACAAGTCAGATAGAAAAGGAAGAATTGGAATTTGAAAAATTAATGACAAAAGATTCACAACACACGGTTTCAAGACTATATAAAATACTTCTGAATGTAGAGATGGAAGAAGAATCTGTGAAAGAGTATATGATAAAATGGGCACAGGATGTGGGAAAACCAATAATGTTCGATGAATGGGAAAAGAACTGGAAAAAAAGAATAAAACATACATTAAGCTATGAAGTAAGAGAGAGCTATTATAAAATGCAATATAGATGGTACTTAACGCCAGAAAAGATATCTAAGATTTATAAAACAGTAATAAAGAATGCTGGATATGCTCAAAGTCAATTGGTACATATATACATATGTGGTGGGAGTGTGAAAGATCGAAAAAAAATTTGGTCGCAAATACATACAGAGATAGACATTTTTTTGAAAATTAAGATGAATAAGCAACCAGGCACATATTTGTTGGAAATATTGGATGATGAAATTGAAAAGAAATTTGGTAAAATGCTATTCTATATGTTATATGCTGCTAGGACTATAATTGCAAAAAAAAATGGAAAAGTAAAGAGGCTCTTAATTTAGAAGAATGGCAATGTAAATTGTATGATGTCATGGAAATGGAAAAATTAACATCTTTAATAAAAGGATACAATAGTGAAAAATTTGGAAAAGAATGGTCACCGATTACAGAATATTTTAAAGAACTGTGGGGAGAAAATAGTGTGATCGCTCTGAAAGAATAAGAAATGGGATTAATTAAAATTTAGAGATTTTACAAATATATAAGAGGTATGATAAATATATAAGACTGGAAAAAAAGTATAGGCCCTGTTAAAATAGGATGTAGAATGGATTAAAATATATGATGTGTAACAGATAAAGATGAATATGGAAAACTATAAGATAGGGAGGAAATAGAAATGGAGAATGTAAAATCAATTATATATAATAATAAGGATAATATATGAAAGTCAAAATATTAATCAAATTTTATTCAAAGTAAAGGAAGGGAAGTCTTATTTTATGTTTGTAAGTGATGTATTATGTTTGTTTATGTTATATTGCTGTCTGTTATTGTATGTATTATGTGTTGTGTGTGTTTTATTATATGGAAAAAAAACCCCCAATCTAGAGCAGGGGTCCCCACACTTTTTTATCCGGGGGCCAGTTTGCTGTCCCCCAGATCTTTGGAGGGCCGGCTGGAGATGTGTGCATGCGCATGTGCATGCATGTGCACTACTCGGGTGCCATTTTGTGTTCCAAAATGGCGCTTGGAGTCGTGTGCATGTGCCTGGCATCGTGTGCACATGCTCACGACTCCGGGCGCCATTTTGGAACACAAAATGATGCCCCGTGTCGCGCGTGGATGTGCACTACTCCGGCGCTGTTTTGTGTTCCAAAATGGTGCCCAGAGTCATGCGCATGTGCGTGTGATGCCAGGCGCCATTTTGGAACACAAAATGGCACCCTGTATTGTGTGTGTGCGGTGGCAGCAGCCGCGAGCTGATTGAAAGGCCTTGATGGGCCGGGTTCGGCCTGTGGGCCGTAGTTTGGGGACCCCTGATCTAGAGTATGCCGATGACACCATACTACTAGCAGAAAACATCATAGACTTGGAACATCTACTAAGGAAGATCAAAGAAGAAAGTGCAAAGGTAGGCTTGCTGCTGGACATAAAGGAAACAAAAATAATGACCATGGAGGATCTGCATAAGTTCAACCTAGATAATGAGGAAATCAAAATAAAGATTTCCCATAACTTGGATCAAACATTGTTCACAATATTCAACAAATCAGAAGAAGACTAGGAATGGAAAGGGCACCTATTAAAGTGCTAGACAAGATCCTAAGGTGTAAAGATGTACAACTGAGCACTAAAGTCAATATTGTCCAAGCCATAGTATTCTCCGTCACCATGTATGGGTGTGAGGGCTGGACAATAAAGAAAGCAGACAGAAAGAAAATCAACTCATTTGAGATGTTGTGCTGGAGAAGAGTTCTTAGAATACGCTGAACAGCCAAAAAGACAAACAAATGGGTCCTTGACCAGATCAAGCCCAAACTCTCTCTGAAAGCAAAGATGATGAAACTGAGGTTGTTGTACTTTGACCATATCATGTGAAGGCATAGTTCACTAAAAAAGACAATTATACTAGGGAAGGTAGGAGGCAGCAGAAGGAGAGAAGGACTACACACCAGATGGATAGACTCAATCAGGGAGATCATGGGCCTGAACTTGCAGGATCTAAACAGAACAGTAGAGGACAGGGGGGTCTTGGAAATGTCTCATCTACAGGGTTGCCATGAGTCAGGGTCAACTTGAGGGCAGTTGACAACAAATGCACACACACAGACACAAACACCTGTCCAAGGATTGAGATCTGCTGAAGGATTGAGATCTTCCTCTGGGTCCCAACAATGGGAGTAGTACACTTTGTGAGAATATGAAAGAGGGGTCCTCTCTCTGGCAATCACCTGGTGGAATCCCCTCCCCTTGGAAGCCCAATTGCCACCATTATTAGTTTCATTCCAGTGCCAAGTTGAAATGTGGTTTTTTATTAAATCATTGAGTCCCAATGTTTTCCTCTAAATCCGTGTGCATATGTGGTTTAACTGTTTAGAGTGTTTTAACTCTTTAATTTACAGTCATCCTTCTGAATTCATGGGGGATTCATTCCGGGAAGCCCCCTCCCCCAAATATGAATTTTTTAAAATATTCAAGTCCCATTGTCCCCACATTGGGGACAGTGGGACTTGAGTATTTCTTTCCCTTCTTCCCTCCTTGTCTTCCTCCCTCCTTCCCCTTCCAGGAAGGCTGGTGTGCCAGCCACCTCAAGGCCTCTGGAGCCAAGACAAGGTTGGCAAGACTGCACTGGCTGCCTCCAGGCCTCTGGGACTGAGGCAGGGCTGCATCGGCTGCCACAAAGCCTCATGATCAAGGAAAGGCCTCTGGGGCCGAGGCAAGGCTGGTGCGGCTGCCTCAAGGCCTCTGGGGCCAAGGTAAAGCTTTGCCAGATGCTGCAAAGCCACAAAGCCAAGGAAGGACCAGTGCAGAAAAGGAGGTAAGGGAGAGAGGGAGGGACAGAGTCACAGGCTTGCCATTCACAAGTAACTGAAACTGCGAATGGCAAGTCTGTGAATCCAGAGTGATGACTGTATTCATTTTTTACATTATTCAATCCTTTGATACAATTTTAGAGTGTTTAAATTATTTGTTGTTGTTTTAAAATTTAAGTTGTTTCAACTGATTTCATCATAACCTTCCCACTCAAGTTTGTTTCCCTTATCACTCCTGAGCCCCCTCAACCCCCCTCCAATAAGCTAAAAATAAGCAAAAATGACAGCCAGAAGTGATGTTATATCACTTCATTGTATGCTGAAATATGCTGGTGTGGACTGCTGTTTGGGTGCATGGAAGGAAAATCCCCTGTCCACTCTTGATATAAATGAACAAACAGATTCTCATAGAACTTTAAGCTTTTGTTAAGGGAGAACTTGTCTTGTATAGAGCCCATGTGAATTCTTCTTTAACAAGACTTGTTCTTTATATGGGGGTGGGCAATTGTAGTCTTCCAGGTGTTGTTTCACTGCTGTTCCAGTAATCCCTCACCATTGGTTATAGTGTTTAGAAGTGGTGGTCATTGCAGCCAAACAACATCTGGATGTTGTCCATCCCTGTTCTACAACAGTGATTCCCAAACTATGTCCTTCCAGATGTTTTTGACTTCAGCTCCCAGAATCCCAGACCATTGGCCAAGATGGCTGAGGCTTCTGAGAACTGAAGTCCCAAACACCTGGAGGACCATAGTTTGGGAATCACTGTTCTACAAGATGCCTATCTCTGTTCTGCATGCTGAAAGCTTTCCATCAGTTTGTGCATAACAGATGTTAAGTTAAATAGGCTGTAATTTCCTGGATACTTTACGAAAGAAAAATGGTGATAAATTGGTTACTTTTCAGTCATCTGGTAGAGAGGCCAGTGTTGTTTCACTGCTGTTCCATAGTCCCTCACCATTGGTTATAGTGTTTAGAAGTGGTGGTCACTGCAGCCAAACAACATCTGGATGTTGCCCATCCCTGTTCTACAAGATGCCTATCTCTGTTCTGCATGCTGAAAGCTTTCCATCAGTTTGTGCATAACAGATGTTAAGTTAAATAGGCTGTAATTTCCTGGATACTTTACAAAAGAAAAATGGTGATAAATTGGTTACTTTTCAGTCATCTGGTAGAGAGACCAGTCTTAAAGACAGTTTTTCTTTTTTCTTTTTCTTTTTTTCATATTTGATTCAGGAACTATGAATGCCATTCAAATGAATACCATTTGGATATCTTTTGGACCAAGTGATGTGTTAATTTTTACTTTGTCAATAAGGTCAAAGCTCTAAAATGTCAGTTATTATTACCATTATTTTCTTCAGTACTTCTCATACAGTTACCATATGGTAAATCCCCTCAATCCAGGCAGAGTCATTTGTGTGTTTTGCAGATTTGATCATTATGTTAATCATTTGGTCGACCAGCTATTCCTCTCACAAATTTTCTTCTCCCTTCCTAGACCATGCTCTTCAACTGGGGGAAGAGATGAGATAACAACCTATTCATCTTATTCTTTCAGATTCCTATCCAAAGCCTCATAATCCCTTCTGATATTTTGAAGGCTATCAGGGATCCCAACAACTATCATCCAGTTAGTCTGACATCAATATTGGGAAAGATTCTAGAACAGCTCATTAAACAGAGAGTCTGTGAACATCTAGAGGGCAATGCCATAATCACAAAGAATCAAAATGGATTTCTCAAAAGCAAGTCATGCCAGACTAATCTGATCACTTTTTAAAAAATAAAATTACCAGCTTGGTAGATTATGGGAATGTGGTAGACATAGCATATCTTGATTTCAGTAAGGCTTTTGACAAGCTTCCTCATGATATTCTTGCAAATAAGATAGTAAAATGTGGGCTAGACAATACAACTGTTAAGTGGATTAGTAATTGGTTGAAGGCCCAAACCCAAAGGATATTCAGCAATGGCTCCTCTTCATCCTGGAGAGAAGTGATCAGTGGGGTGCCACAGGGTTCTCTCCTGGGCCCAGTACTATTCAACATCTTTATCAATGACTTGGATGAAAGAATAGGGGACATGCTTCTCAAATCTGCAGATGAAACTAAATTAGGAGGAATAGCTAATACCCCAGAGGACAGGATGAAAATTCAAAATGACCTTAAAAGATTAGAAAGCTCGGCCAAAGCTAATAAAATGAATTTCAACATGGAGAAATGTAAGGTACTGCACTTGGGGGGGGGGGAATAGATTTAAGGGACATGTGACCTAATGAGACTATGTGTGAAAGGGATCTAGGAGTCCTAGTGGGTCACAAATTGAACAAGAATCAAAAGTGTGATGTGGCAGCTAAAAAGGCCAATACGATTTTATGCTGCCTCAATAGTAGTATCTAGATCAAGGGAAGTAATAGTGCCACTACATTCTGCTTTGGTCAGGTCCCACCTGGAATACTGTGTCCAGTTCTGGGTACTACAATTCAAAAAGGATGTTGAAAAATTGAAGCATGTCCAGAGGAGAGTGACTAAAATGGTGAAGGGTCTGGAAACCATGCCCTATGAGGAACGACCTAGGGAACTGGGAATGTTTAGCCTGGAACAGAGATGGTTAAGAGGTGATATGATAGCCCTGTTTAAATATTTGAAGGGGTGTCATATTGAGGATGGAGTAAGCTTGTTTTCTGCTGCTCCAGAGAATAGGACCCAGAACAGTGGATGCAAGCTATAGCTCAACATTAGGAGGAACTTCCTGACAGTGAGAGCTGTTCAGCAGTGGAACACACCCCCTTGGAGTGTGTTTGCAACTTCTTCTTTGGAGGTTTTTAAACAGAGGCTGGATGGCCATCTGTCAGGGATGCTTTGATTTTGAATTCCTGCATGGCAGGAAGTTGGACTGGATGGCCCTTGTGTTCTCTTCCAACTCTATGATT
Source organism: Phrynosoma blainvillii (assembly GCA_026167975.1). NCBI lineage: Eukaryota > Metazoa > Chordata > Lepidosauria > Squamata > Phrynosomatidae > Phrynosoma > Phrynosoma blainvillii. The sequence goes on along the minus strand of JANUYF010000002.1, from coordinate 351,153,794 downwards.
CTATGATTCTGGGGTAACACTCAGTGTGGACTGAACTCCTTGCACCCCTTAGTGATGCCACTGTTTCAAAGTATTCTACTATCTGCTTGCCAATTATTTTATTGTGACTTTGAGTTAACTGCCTAGCATTTTGAAGAGATTAAATCTTCACTTTTCCTGTTCACTTTCTTTTCACCCTTCCCCTTCCCCTTCCCCTTCCCCTTTCCCTTTCCCTTTCCCTTTCCCTTTCCCTTTCCCTTTCCCTTTCCCTTCCTTCCTTCCTTCCTTCCTTCCTTCCTTCCTTCCTAGGTCTCTTTTTTTGGAGTCAACTATATACCTGCCATTTCTTGACAATGTTCTGCCTACAGACACATCACCACACCACTTGTTCACTTTTCCCAATCAGTTCTCATGTTTGGGGTACTGTTTAAGGTTAAATCCAGAGTTATCTCCTCTTGTTTTCATGATCCACTTTTCGAGGGCATGTTCATTTTGGATATCTAGAAATCTTACCTATATGTCATGGCCAGAACAAGCATTTATCCATTTGATGTGAAGATAAATGAAGATATATATTACTATGACATTAGCTTTGCCCACCTTCAGCATTTTTACCAACAGGGCAATAGTACATCTCTGCCTTTCAATAACTTTTGAGCCCACGTATTGCTCCCTGTATCAGTTCTGTGGATAGAGTGTGCCCCTCAAGGCTTTTCCTTTACTTGACTTGTCTTCTCTTCCCTGTCCTTCCTATGAAATCCTTTCTTCATTAAAAAGAAATCATTCAGCATTTCTCTTTTATCATAAAATTGGATAATCACATAGGGTAATGAGGGTGAATGTCTCATGACCTCACATGTGGTAGTTATTTTTATTTAAAGTTTTATGTAACTTAAACATCAACTACACTTCTTTTCTGTCTTTTTGGAAGTACATCACAAAGAGCAAGCTGCTAGGGTAAAATCTGCTGGGGAAAACACAAAGTTATTTCTTAGTGTGTGTGTGTGGGGGGGGGGGGGAATAGATTTCACCTCCAAGAATGATCCTCCTTTACTTCAGCTTCTCCATTAACCACCTGGTCCCAATATGCCTATGCTTATATAGTTCCTCTTTAAATAAATACAGTTGCCACAATGATGCTTGGAATTCTCTTAAGTTGCCAACAGTGCTTCTTTATTTTTGGACGATCATGTAGCATACAAATGTCAGCATCTCAGGTCTGAGAATTTTCTGGCAGCAGCAATTTGAATCCCATGCCCCCCTCCATTCATCAATTCCAAAGAGGGTGTAAAAGGAGGAACTGAGGGTTCTAGGAAAGTTGGTGTAGGGTGTACTTTAGGTGAACTGCAGGACCTTTGTAGCTACAGGAATAGAAAAATTATAGAAAGATTGTTTCATAAAGTTCCTTGGAGTCTGCATGCCATCTATTCAAGCAGTGAGAATACTTTCAGGTAAAGTAGGAGGAATTCTAGGCTTTGTGTGCATATTATCCCAGTGATATGGCTGCCTCTGAGATGTGCAGTTCTTTTGTGAGCTGCAACAGAAATCTTAGGCAAAGGGAAGGAGGCCCACCCTGCAAGGTTTGGCATCAAGACAACTTCTAACTTCTAAGACCCACATCATTTGGGGAAAGAGGAGAGCACTGCTGATCCCTAGAGTGTTGTGGTTGGTTGTCTGATTTGTTGGTTAGAGGTTTGTTAGTTAATTTTACATTCCATGTTTATACCAATAAGCTTGAGGGAACACTTTATGAAGCTTTAGCTATTTTGCGAATTTACAGCTCTGGCATGAAAAAAGTCACTTTCAGTATCTCTGGGCTTACTGGAGGCCATGCAGGGACATTTTGGGCCTCCTGGGAGTGGCCCGCTGGATGTCAGGGACCAGAAGTCTCTCCCCACCCCAGAAGCCTCTCTCCCACACCAGGTGTCACCAGGCCTGGGAATGCCACTGCTTCAGTCATCTTCCTCAGTCTCAAAGATGATACAAGATCTCTCTACATGTGAGGTGGATCAGGCTCAGAGAGAGAGAGAGAAAGAGAGCTCAGTGAATTTCATGGCTTTATGGGGACTTGAAACTGGGGGGGGGGTGCAGATGGGCAGCCCTGGGCAGCCCCCGGAAGCAGAGGATCGAGGCCGAGGCTGCTGGACACCTTGGCCCTAATCCTCCCTTTTCGCCACCTGCGAAAGGAGTGCTAAAATAGCACTCCTTCCTCAAGCTTCGAAAGGGGTGCTACAAGAGGCGCAGAACGCCTCTTTGGCGTCCCTTCCAGCTCAGCGTGTCTGGACGCTGAGCCGGAAGGACGTCATCGGAGCACCCATCGTGCGGACGGGCCGTCGCTCTGATGACGTCCTCAGGAATGGGATGGGCCTCCAGCTGCCCCTCCCCTTCCTGGGATTGAAGATGGCATTTTTTGTCATCTGCATCCCTCCTGGTTTTCTTAGATCCTAGTCCAACACTCTTAAGCTGTCCAAAGCCTTTGACTGCATAGATCATGAAAAGCTATGGAACACCCTTAAAGACATGGGTGTGCCAATACATCTGATAGTCCTAATGAGGACAAGAGGCTACTGTCAGAACAGAACATGGAGAAACAGAATAGTTCAAAATTGGCAAAGGAGTCAGGCAAGGCTGCATCCTATCACCCTACCTATTCAACTTATATGCAGAACATATTGTAAGGAAAGCAGGCTTGGATATGGAAGAGGGAGAAGTGAAAATAGGAGGAAGAAATAGCAACAATCTGAGATATGCTGATGACACCATAATATTAGCAGAAAACCTCACAGACCTGGAACAATTACTAAGGAATATCAAAGAAGAAAGTGCAAAGGCAGGACATAGTTGAACATAAAAAACAAACAAAAATAATGACCTAAGAAAACTTACACACTTTTAAACTAGACAATGAAGAAATAGAAATAGTAACAGAATTCTCATATCTGGGATCAAACATTGATCAGAATGGTGACTTCAGCCAGAAAATCAGGAGAAGATTAAGATTGGGGAGGGCAGCTATGAAAGAACTAGAAAAGATCCTAAAATGCAAAGACATATAACTCAGCACAAAAGTCAGAATCATACAAGTCATCGTATTCTCTATTACCATGTATGCATGTGAAAGCTAGACAGTCAAAAAAGAAAATTGGAGAAGTAGTGCTGGAGAAGAGTGCTGAGGATTCCATGGACAGGCAAAGGGACAAACAAATGGGTCCTAGAACAGATCAAGCCAGAGATATCTCTAGAAGCCAAGATGACAAGATTTAGGGGAGATTCAGATGGATCAGCCCCAATTCTCCCGTTTGCCACCTCTTAAAAGAGCGGCAAAATGGTGCTCCTATTAGAGGCGGCAAAAGGCCAACTCAAGAGCTGCCGCGCGGCTCTTCTCTGGCCCTTCTGGCATAGCGCATGAGGACGCTATGCATGGAGGAAGTCCTGATGCCACACGCTGCGTGTAAGGGCACATGACGTCAGGATGTCTTCTGGGAGGGGTTGGGGCGGCCGGCGTGTGGCTGCCTATCCCCACCCCGGCCTCCAACACACCGCAAAGGGCCTGTGTGCAGAGGCCCTTAGACTGTTGTACTTTGGACATATCATGAGAAGTCATCAATCATTGGAAAAGACAATAATATTAGGAAAGGTGGAGGGAAGTAGAAAGAGAGGAAGGCCACATATTAGATGGATGGACTTTATTAAAGAGACCATGAATAAGAGTTTGCAGGAGCTTGGCAAAGCAGTAGAGGACAGAGGTTCCTGGAGATGTCTCATCTATAGTGTCACCATGGGTTGAGACTGATGTGAGGGCAGTTAACAACAAAAGCAGAAAAGTCAGGGACATGGGGGAAATGATGGAGTGGAATCCTCCACTGGCATCCCACACTCTCCATCTGGACTTGTGTGGAAATTGGGGTCAGAGGCAGAGAGTAAATTAATGGGTCCTGATGAGAGCAGTGAGGAGGTGGAGTTCAGAAAAGGATGGGGGACAGCAACTGAGGATATCTTACTTAAGGGCTCCACAAAACCTAGACATGCTCTGTATGCTGCTGTCCCTCCTATATCATAATCCATTGTCTTATAACTGGATTAAATATAGCATGAGGAGTAAAAAAAAAAAAAAACCAATCCCACTTCCTGATCTTGCTTTACTCATGTTGCTTCAGCAGTGGAGAAAATTATGGCTGAGTTGGCAGTGGATGGGGCCAGGAGTGGAGTGAATGGGTTTCCAAGCTTCTTTCTGTCCAGTGGTCACTCCCTATTTCTCCCCCCAAATAGAACTCTCCTGAATCAACAGTGGCTAACTGTATGGTGATGGAAAGACCAGCAGATGCAACCAGTATGGAAGCACAATAACACCACCCAAGTCATTTTCCACAGCAAATGGTATTCAAAGGCATGTTGCACCTCATATTGGAGACAAGGTCAATGGAGGGAAGGACCAGTAAAAATTCCAGGGCTCCATGCTGTAGGAGGGGCCTTGAGTATGACCATATTGGTTATGTTTTGTCTTTGAGTAGTGGCATCACTAGCGTTAGTGTCACCCAGTGTGGTAAATTATGGTGTCACCCCCAGGGAGCTCTTCCCATACCAGACCAAACAGAATCCTTAATTGATACTAATGTTACTTGTTAATCATAATTCCCATATATCAATCAATGAATTGGGAACAGTAGTGACATAAACAACTAGCAAAATTAGGATCATAAAATCATAGAGTTGGAAGATACCACAAGGGCCATCCAGTCCAACACCCTGCCATGGAGGAACTCAAAATCAAAGGATCCCTGACAGATGGCCATCCAGCCTCTGTTTAAAGACCTCCAAAGAAGGAGACTCGACCACAATGTGACGGAGTGTGTTCCACTGTTGAACAGTTCTCACTGTCAGGAAGTTCCTCCTAATGTTGAGGTGAAATCTCTTTTCCTGTAGCTTGCATCCATTGGTCCGGGTCCTGTTCTCTGGAGCAGCAGAAAACAAGCCAGTTCCCTCCTCAATATGACATCCCTTCAAATATTTAAAGAGGGCTAACATATCATCTCTTAACCATCTCTTCTCCAGGCTAAACATACCCAGTCCCCTAGGTCATTCCTCATGGGGCATGGTTTCCAGACCCTTCACCATTTTAGTCACCCTCCTCTGGACATGCTCCAGTTTTTCAACATCCTTTTTGAATTGTGGTGCCCAGAACTGGACACAGTATTCCAGGTGGGGCCTGACCAAAGCAGAATATAGTGGCACTATTACTCCCCTTGATCAAGATACTATACTTCTATTGATGCAGCATAAAATCACATTGGCCTTTTTAGCTGTGACATCACACTGTTGACTCATGTTGAGCTGGTGGTCTACTAGGACTCCTAGATCCCTTTCACAAGTAGTCTTGTTAAGCCAGGTGTCCTCCATCTTATATCAATGCATTTCATTTTTTTTGTCCTAAGTGCAGTACCTTACACTTCTCCATGTTGAAATTCATTTTGTTAGCTATGGCACCACTTTCTAATCTATTAAAGTCATTTTGAATTTTCATCCTGTCCTCTGCGGTATTAGCTATTCTTCCTTATTTGGTGTCATCTGCAAATATGATAAGCATGCCCCCTATTCTTTCATCCAAATCAGTGATAAAGATGTTGAATAGTACTGGGCCCAGGACAGAACCCTATGGCACCCCACTGGTCACTCTCTCCAAGATGAAAAGGAGCCATTGCTGAGCACCCTTTGCGTTCGGTCAGTCAACCAGTTACTAATCCACCTAACAGTTGTATTGTCTAGCCCACATTTTGCTATCTTGTTTGCAGGAATATCATGGGGGACCTTGTCAAAATCCTTACTGAAATCAAGATATGCTATGTCTACCACATTCCCATAATCTACCAAGCTGGTAGTTTTATAACAAAACAAAAACAAACAACAACAACAACAAAAACAAAGAGAGAGAGAGAGAAAGAGAGAGAGAGATTAGATTAGTTTGGCATGACTTGTTTTTGAGAAACCCATGTTGACTTTTTTTGAGTATGACATTCCCTTTTAAATGTTCACAGACTCTCTTTTTAATGAAGTGTTCTAGAATCATTCCCGGTATTGATGTCAGACTAACTGAATAATAGTTGTTGGGATCCTCTTTTCCCCACTTTTTGAAGATGGGGGCAATGTTTGTCCTCCTCCAGTCTGCTGAGACTTCTCCTGCTCTCCAGGAGTTCTCAAAGATTATTGCCAGTGTCTCTGATATTACATTTGCCAGTTCTTTTAATATCATTGGATGTAGTTACACCCTTAAATTACAATAGCATAAGCACTGCCTAAATGTATTTTAAAAGGTAAAGGTAGTCCCTTGACATGAATGTCTAGTCGTAACTGACTGTAGGGGGCGGTGCTCATCTCCATTACTAAGCCAAAAAGCCAGTGTTTTCCAAAGACTACTCCAGTGGTCATGTGGCCAGCATGACTGCACCAAATTCTGTTACCTTCCCACCAAAGTGGTACCTGTTTATCTACTTGTATTTGCATGCCTTTGAACTGCTAGGTTGGCAGAGGTTGGGACTAGTGACAGGAGCTCCCCCCGTTGTGCAGCACTTCGGTCTCAAACTGCCAACCTTTCCATCTTCCAATCATCAGAATTGGCATCTTAACCACTAAGCCACCGTATCCTACCAAATGTATTTAAATTTACATTGTTCCTAATAAAGTTATATTGCCCACTTGTATTTGGTTTTTGGTTTTGGCTTTGGATTGGCTTTGGATTTTGGGCTGTTCTCACAATGAGGTGTGTGTAAGGGGGATTATCCATTGTTGACAGTAAATCTGATTCATGTCTCACACAAACATGATAAGCAAATTAACTGGGTATTATTATAAACTTCCAATACACAAATACAGTTTTACACAAACCAGAGTCTGAGACAAGACTCCCTTGCAAATCCCCCATCACATGCTTTCCTTGGTCAGCTTGACTGTTTTTGGACAGTAAATTAGCCAGAAAGGAAAGTTCTTTCTGAGTGTATGCATGCGTGTGTGTGTGTACAAACTAAGATTGTATTTTTCTAAAGTAAACACACCATGAGCCTTTTCAAACTACTTAATTGTAGCATTGCTGACCCTACTTTAACTGCTATGGCCTGCATCATCCTAAGAAGGAATCCTGAGGTTTATCTTATGAGGAGGTAATAGAGGAGCACTCTGGCTCAGAATTTGAAATTGTTGTTATTTGCCATCAAGTCACCATTGACCTATAAATGACAGACTTCCAAGAGTCCTCAGCTGCCCTGCTCAGGTCTTGCAAAATCAGGGCAGCCATTGCTTCCTTGAGCCATGGGGTGGGCTATCGGGGGACAGGATTGTTTGTTTTATCATGTAAGCCGTCCTGGTTATATTTTACAGACAGGAGGGATTATTATTATTGTTGTTGTAGTTATGTTAATTTACCTGTAATGCAACCTCCGCTTTTCCTACTACCTTCAACATCACTCATATCATCTCACGATATATCCAAAGTATGATAGTCTCAGTTGAGTCTTCTTGGTTTTTTGTAAGAGTTCAAGCTTGATTTGCACTTGAATCCATTATTTTCAAAAGGGGCCAAATTACAAGAATAGAGATTCCACCTAAGCATTAGGAAGAACGTCTTGACAGGGCGTTTTCACATGGGGCTTAAGGCAGACGCAATCCTACCTCTGTCCGGCGTCAGTCCGGTTCTTTTTTCCGTGTGTTCACACGACGTCGCCCCTAGCCTCGCCCTATCCAGCACCATCCCTGGCGCTATCCGCTGTCCGTCCGGTTCTTTTAAGTTCCGGATTTCTTGAGGAATTACACTCTTGCCGCTGGAGTCATGCCACAATGGTGCAGGTTGCGCTGTGTGTGTGAACACGACATACCGATCATGGAGCATTTCCAAGTTATGGCCCATGGTTCCCCGCGCCATTTCCCATGGATCTGTGAGGAAGCATCTTATGACGTGTACTTCCTGTTTGGATCGGGCAACAAAGAGTGCGGGTAAACATGGTCCTCTCTATTAAGGCAATTTATTTTTCTTTTGGGGGATATGTGCCGCCGCGCAACCAGGGGTTGGGGGGGGAATCAATAGGGATGGTTTTGTTGCCCAGAATTCGGGGGGGGGGAGATCTTTTTTGTTTTCTGATGTTTCTCTTTTCTCAGGTGTGGATACCTGGCTGCCAGCAACATGCCAGAGGCCGTGGTACCTGGTCGCCTATTCATCCTGCCGGCGCTATGGATGTGTGAGTGTTATCTTGATTTAATGTATTGCATGTATTCCTGGCTCATGATACTATTACTAGGGGCAGGACATTTTTTGTTGCCTGAGGAAAGGGACTAAGGGCTCAATTCTCATGTGGTATACTTTTACTGCCAGCATGGTGTGGTCGTTTGAACATTATTGTACTACAACCCTGGAGATCAAGCTTGAATTCCCCACTTGAGCATGAAAGCCAACATGGTGACCTTGGTCAGGTCACACTCTCTCAGCCCCAGAGGGTGGCCACAGCACAGCATACCCCCTCTGTAGCTTGGCAGAGGCGTGGGGTTGAAATAATAATAATAATAATAATAATAATAATAATAATAATAATAATCACCATGAGCCTAACATGACTCTCTGGCAACAACAACAACAACAACAACAACAACAACAACAAGAAAGCTACTTCAGCTTTCAGAGCTGCATTCTGTGGGATCATGGGATTTGTAGTTTGCTGGGGCCCTAAAGCTCCTTGTCTGACCGTTCTAAATGACCCTACCTAAACTGAAAATCCCAGGAATGTTTACGACGGTTGCCATGGCAGTAAAACGAGATGGCGATTATATAGTGTGCATGGGCTCGGGATGGCTCTAAAAGCTGGGTCTTGTTGATTCGCACTTTATTTCTGTAAGGTGTTTATACCTTGCCTTTCTGTCTGGCTAACAGAGTGGCTTATAAGTTGTGGTTTTTGTCAGTTTTCGGGCCCCAAGGTTACATTTGCATATATATACTAATATGGACTGACAGACAGATATATATATATCTGTATCTATATCTATATCTATCTATCTATCTATCTATCTATATAGATCTACCTATGTAAAGACAGAAAGAAAGGGAGATAAAGAGAGAGGGAGAGAGGAATGGAGGGATAGACAAGTGTACAGATTACTGTGGCCAGTGTGTTACCTACAGAGATGGGGACACAGTACGCTATAACTCCCTACACATGCAATTTTGCTTTTTTTCTGGATGTCTCCCTCAAATTTCAGGTCATCTATATTTACAGCTTCATGTTTATATATATATTTTCCTTATTTAAATTCCTGTTCTTTGGCAAGGTGGGGGAAATCCTGGACTTTAACCTACCTCGAGCACCAGCCATGCAGGAATGACCTTTCTATGCACCCCCCAAGGAGGCCCTTCTTGTTGGTATGGTGCTGGAAAACCTGTACTTTGATCTACTTCTACCTCCTGCTATGCAGGAATGCCATTTCTATGCTCCCCCCCCCCCACAGGTCCTGCCTGGCAGTGCTTCGATTGATGTACAGTAAAATGAAGTTGAATCCTCAAAAGTCCAAGCACATGTCTCCATGCTCGGACGCCCTGTCCTGAGAGGGAGGAGTTTTTCTAATCATAGACTCATCATGGAGTTGGGAGAGACCACAAGGGCCATCCATTTCAACCCCCTGCCATGCAGGAACTCCCAATCAAAGCATCCCCGACAGATGGCCATCCAGCCTCTGCTTAATGTTTTTTGTGATGTTTCCCTCTTGCTTGCGTTCCACTTCTCTAGGACCAGAGCTAAGAAGCAAGCCATATCAAGACAAGGTAGTTCCCAGCACTGATTTGATAACTGCAACTCTTTTCTCCTTTTCACATTCTCTTGTCAAGAGAAAAAAAAACATCTCCCTTGCTTTTTGGCCCTCCATGGTATGCTGCTGCTTGCTAATATCCTGCACTGCTCTGATTGTGATATTTATGCATAATGGTGTAACAAGAGATGCTATTGCTTTTAATCTATTCCTGTGGTCCTTTCCAATTAGGTTCTAGTGATCTTCTTCTTTTCTCTTTCAGATACACCTTCTGCCGTCCTACTTATCTAAATACTGCTGGAAAGGAGTGGAAAAGGTGCTTCTGATGTCTCTGTTTTCAACATCCCCCCCCCCAGACAATTAAATAAAATGCCATACTACGTTTTTACCACAAAATAATAATATATATTATATCTGTATCTATCTATCAATCTATATGTATGTATGTGTATATATATATATATATATATATATATATATATAGATAGATAGATATGTATATAGATATATATATAAATGTATACATATATATATATGTATATGTATACATAAACATAACTATATATATATATATAAACACACACACACACACACACACATATGTGTGTGTGTGTGTCTGTGCGCGTATCTGTATAGGTATACATACACACACACTCACACACTCACACACATATATGTGCTTGCAGCTGTAAAACCACTAACCCAACCAAGCAAGTGTCAGAAAACTGTGGCAGTGGACGTAAAGGAAACCACTCATATTAACAGTTAACTAATGGTTTATTTTTTAACCGAACACATTTGTAAAATATATAAACATATATACATATGTGCATGCAGCTGTAAAACAACAAACCCAAGCCAGCAAGTGTCACAAAATGGTGGCAGTGGATTTTAAGGAAACCACTCCTGCTCGGCTATCATGGCTGCGATAGCCCCACGAACCCTTTCCCCCTCTGTCTGCCTTCTGCGGTCTCTAGGCGGCTGGGACTCCTGCGCCATAGGTGGGAGATGCAGTTCACCAGAGTGCTCCCCGCCATGCAATGCATGGCCCCTTGTCTCACAAATGTTGTGAAGGACCACACATGCTGACACCACTGTGGCAAAGTGCTCCTCCCCAACAGTCAGCCTAGCTCCAAGGCAGCCCCATCTTCCTTTTAAACGTCCAAAGGCTCTTTCAACCACACACCGAGCCCTGCTAAGTGCCATGTTGAAAGCCAATTGATTTTGCCCCAGAGCTCCTGTGTACGGCTTCATAAGCCATCGCCGCAAGGGGTATGCCCCATCCGCTATTATCAATGGCGGTACCTGCACCCCCCTGATTGTGATGGTCAGGTTGCCTGGAACAAATTCTCCCTCATCCATGGCCTGGCACAACGACGAATGCCTGAAGATGAAGGCATCGTGGTTGCGCCCTGAGAAGCCCGCCTTGATATCAAGGAAGAGACCGGTCGCCGACGTCAGTCCCTGTAGTACAATCGAGTAGCCATACTTCCGATTGTAATAGTTCTCCGTACTCACCCTGGGAGGGTGGATCAGTATATGGGAGCCATCCAGCGCGCCGACACAGTGGGGGAAGCCCAGTTGTTCAAAACCTTCCATGACCTGCAAGGTAAAAAGAAGGAAAATAGAGGAAAAGCTATTAAAAGCAGGGTAAGAGCCACTTGTTCATGCTCCCCATCTATGAATGTCTCACAGGAAACAGCCTTGCCAATTGCCCAGCCGTGATTTAGTCCCCATTTGTTAGCTATGCACCCCACTGCTTTGCTGTCTGTCCAGTTATCAGCGTAGATGCTTGTGGCTATCCATACCGACATACATATACACCACAGAATAAGCCTACCTTTCAGCTATCCTTAAAGCTCCCTTTGCAAAGAAATGCACCCCCGATACCAGCCCTTTCAGTAACCAGCTTATATATATATATATATATATAGAGAGAGAGAGAGAGAGAGACATGCACACCCGCACACTGCACACACAAGAGGCAATATCACAGAGGCAAGGGAGAAATTAGCAAATTACTAAATTGTTCCAAAGGAAGCCCAAAACCATGCCCCCCATTTTTATGTAAAACAGTCAGCTTATTGTACAGCAGTATTATTTGACATTATTATTGCAAAGCATAGTTTAATTTAAAGGAAGCAGAGGCCAGGAACACAAAGGAAGGAGATGAACCTACCCGGTGATAGTCCCCAAGGCACACTGTTCTGGGAAGAAATACTCTGTCTATGGCAGTGATGACCTCTATGCATATGATGTATGCTGTAGAAACCCCAATCTGGAAGTGCTGTGCCACTCTCCTGTAATTGAGGGGGGCAGAAAGCCACCAGATGGTGATCGCCACCCTCTCTTCCACCGAGATGGCCCTCCTCATCTTGGTGTCCTCGGCCTGGAGGTGAGGGCGCAGAGCCTCTGCTATATCGAACAATGTGGATCTGGACATCTGGAAGTTTCTTATCCACATGTCCTCGTCCCAGAGTTGCAGGACCTCATCTGCCCACCAGTTTCGGATGACTTGAGGCCTGACCCACCACCGGCGTGGACGGGGGACAGTGCTGGCATGGAAACCCCGGCCCAAGCGGCTTGGTCGACCTGAAATGCTCCATAACAATTCATGGGCTGTGCAGCCTGTGATGCTACGCCGCTTCATGAAGCGACGGACCCCAGCCAGCACAGCCCTGCGCCTTGCCCTGTGATCCTGCTCCTCCTTCTCCAGCTCTACCTGCAACTCACGAATTAGCAGAAGAGCAGACTCCATTCTCTTCAGAAGCGGCAGCTCTCTCGCACAGCAAAGGAATGGCGACCGGACGGCAATGGCGATAGAAAAGCAATAGCGCTATAGCGACGGAAGTGACGAAAATCACATGCGACGGTCGTGGCGAGCATTCCTTTTTCTGCGCATGTGCAAGAACTTCTTTGCCGGATCAAGGCAGGGATCCTCGGACTTGTGTATGAACAGGAGTTCCGGTTCCCAGGAGCTTATCCATCGCGGTGTCGCTAATTCCGCAATGTTAATAGTTGCGTCTGAAAGGCAATTCCATCATGCGGGGTCTATACCGGAATAGCTCTGGATGGATTCCATCACGCTCTTATGCCGCTTTTCTGCCGGTTTCAGACCCTAGTGTGAAAATGTCCTAAGAGGTGTTCAACAGTGGAATAGATTGCTTCAGAAGGTGCTGAGATTCTCATCTTTAGAGATCTTTAAAGAGAGGTTAAATGGGCATCTTCCAGGAGTGCAGACTGCTAGAAATAGTGCAAATTGAGTCCACTTTAAGCGTTAGGGTTAGGGTTAGGGAATCATGGGAACTGTAATTTATTGTGGCACCAGAGCTCTCTGACAGAGAAGGCTCAATGTCTCAGAAAAACAACAACAACAACAATTCCCATGATTCCCTAGCACTAACCCTAACCCTTAAAGTGGACTCAATTTGCACTATTTCTGGCAGTCTGCAAAGACCCTTAGTTATGTATTCTTGCATGTCAGGAGGTTGGACTGGATGGCAATTATAATTGCTTCCAGCCCAATTGATTTCTGACTTTTTAACATCCTACAGTATCTGTAGACCTCTTCTCCAGTCCCACATTTTAAATGAGTTGATTTTCTTCCTATCAGCTTTCTTTCTTGTTTCTTTCTTCTTTCATATCCATACATAGAAGCTGGAAATACTATATTCTGACTCTGATACTTGCCTATGAAGTTCATGGGAAACCTACAACGAACTACTATTCCCGTTATACCTCACCACCAGCCAAGCTGAAGGAAGTTTTAGCCAGATTCATGAGTAGCATTATCATGTGGGGAGGAGCTACAACCAAACCTTCATGCATCTGGCTAAAATGTCCTTCAGCTTGGCAGGTGGTGAGGCATAATGGGAATAGTATTTCGTCAGAAACTGGAGGGTCATATCTTCCCCACTCCAGATCTAGTTCCTTTACAGAATTAGTTGTTGTTATGTATCTTCAAATTGTTTCTTACTTAGGGCAACCCTAAAGTTTTCATGAGGTTTTCTTGCCAAGATATGTTGTCTTCCACTGAGGCTGAGAGAGTATAACTTGCCCAGTGAGTTTCCATGGCCAAATTTTAGTCTCCAGAGTTGCAGTCTAATGCTCAAACCACTCACATGGAAATAGATATCCTTCCCTAAATAATGGCTGCTTTCAAACCAGTATGTTTCCATTTTATTTAACTAGCAAAATTGCAGTGGAAATGACACTGATGTGATAATGTCCTTAGAAACATCCTATGGACATTATCACATCAGTGTCATTTCCACTGCAATTTTGCTAGTTAAATAAAATGGAAGCATACTGGTTTGAAAGCAGCCATTATTGTATGTCTTTGCAATGGTGTGACTGGGGCTATTTCTATCATTGCATTCTCTTGAATGCTCCCCCTTAACCCTACCTCTTAAACCTATGCCCTAATCCAGGGGTAGGCAACCTTTCCCCTTTAAGGGCCGAGGGACTTCAGCTCCCAGAAGCCTCAGCCGTGTTGGCCAATAGTCCCATGGTGGCCAATAGCTCCTGGGACTCTGGGAGCTGAAGTCCCTCGGCCCTTAAAGGGGAAAGGTTGCCTACCCCTGCCCTAATCAGTGTGCCTTTTTGGTTGTTTTTTTTTAATCTGTATTTTTTAACACAAATTTGGAATTGTGTCAATACGATATAAGCTAAAATAAAATAAAATAAATAAAAAGAAATGAAATCAGGTTGTTTGGGAATAGTGAGGGGAAGGAAGATCATGGGAAGAGGAGGAGATACTGACACTACATGACTGCCAATATTGCAACTGCCACAGCAGAGATATTTCACACCTGTGGAATAATGGAACAGTTGCATGATTGGGAGTTTACTGATATATTCCCCCTGTCAATGAAAACGGACACCCTAACCACACTTGGGAGATACAGCAGTTATGGGCCAGAGGCAGTCTTGTGTGATTAATATCTCCAAGATGCTATTTCACATGCAGTTTAAAAACTGTGGACCTTTGCAGACTGCCAGAAATAGTGCAAATTGAGTCTACTTTTAGGGTTAGGGTTAGTGCTAGGGAATCATGGGAACTGTTTTTTTTCCCTGAGACATTGAGCCTTCTCTGTCAGAGAGCTCTGGTGCCACAATAAAATACAATTCCCATGATTCCCTAACCCTAACCCTAACCCTAAAAGTGGACTCAATTTGCACTATTTCTGGCAGAGTGGAAACATAGCACTATAGTTGGGTAGTGAGAATGGGCTCCAGGTCTTTTGTGAAAAGCAACAACATTATACTGGCTCTTATCTACATATTTACTTTTTGAATTGATCCAAAGTTTTTTCCAGTAGGTTGCAGGATGCACACCTGCACTGTTTATCATCTTTTAAAAAACAACCCATTTTTTAAAAGCAAGAAAGGGATTTCTATTCACTTATGATTTCCCCCCCCCCCTCATTATTGGGTCATTTCAAGGACTTCAGCAGGTGTTTCTTGTCACAGAACCAGATAACTAGCAAAACCTGCTAAAATTCCCTCTTCTATACAATCATTAAAGCGGTGCAAGCCCTTTCCAGTTTTCAATCTGGTAACCCTACCAGGAGACTTCAGGCAAGGTTTATGTGGCCTGACTTATCCAGTGTGGCACAGTGCTTTGAGTGTTGGACTACGACTCTGGAGACCAAGGTTTGATTCCAAGCTTAGCCATGAAACTCAATGGGTGACCTTGGGCAAGTCACATGCTCTCAGCCTCAGGGGAAGGTAATGACAAACTTCCTCTGAACAAATCTTGCCAAGAAAACCCCATGATAGGTTCACTTTAGAGTTGTCATAAGTCATAAATGTTGTAAAATTTATGTTTGCATTCTCCTGTCCTTTTTAGTTAGACAGAAATGCCTTCCCTCTCTCTCATTTGAACTAAACATGTGGCTCCTGATACTCCTGGAGGCAGTTTAACAGCTTTCTCCCAAGATTCTAAACCACCTGTAACAGTAGTTGTCCCATCTTCCTGCTATATAAAAGATGGTGAGATTTATTTCTCTTTACATAAGCCATCACCAGTCAGATTAGGTTTTAGTTATTTTATGTATTAAAGTCATTATTGTTTGTTTTTAAAATTACAAACTGCATGTTTGTTGTTTTTTGGAGTAAGTCCTTATTCTTTAGAAAGACAGATTTAAAATAATAGTCTGACCAACACTTTTATTGTTCTGCTGATTAAAGCTGAACATGTTTAACTTTCATACTTGCATATTTTTTTTCCTTTTAGAAGGATTAACACCCCGAGAAACTCAAATTGCACCCCACAGTAAATGACTTGAATGCCACAATACATACACACACATAAATAAAGGCTGTCTTTTATTGCTGTTTGAAAAATCTGGCAACCCAATTGGGAGGACTGTCTGATTTCCCACCCCCCAGACCTAAATCTGCTCTCAGCAGCCCTGGTTAAAGGTTCTAATATATACCCATCATAACTGGTAGCCATTGATAGTCTTTTCTTGCTTCTATTTCTCTCTCTCTTTCTTTCTCCCCTTCACTTTCTGTCTTCTGTCTCAGATGTCCCCTCTCCAACAGCCATCAGAACTAACTATATTTTAAGAATGTGCTGAATATAAAATTAAAGCCTTATTTGAGAATTGTTAGAAAATTTAATTTGCTAATGTGAAGAACAAATCAGCCTGCAAGAATTTGTAGCATATGAGAGAAAGATGTTATTTATTGTAAGAACATGAAACAAAAAGAAAGCTCAGAATATAGTTTAAGATCTTACAATAACTATAACGAAGGCACAAGGCATTAATGCTGGAGCTGATGAAGCATGCTCTCCAACTTTTGTGGTCCCATTTGCAGCTCTTCCACAGTGCAAATATAAATTAGTCTGATACCACTTTAATTGCCATGGCTCCATCCTGTGGAATCCTGGGATTTTTAGTTTGGTGAGGTATTCAGCCTGGTCTGTCAGAGAGCTCCAGTGCCTCACCAAACTATCAATTGCAGGATTCCATTGGAGGAAGCCATGACAGTTAAAGTGGTGTCAAACTGGTTCATTTCTGCAGTATGGATACACTCATGGAAGCCATAAAAATTGAGCAACAGTTTTGAAGGCTAGGGTGGTAGATAGCGGGGAGGTAATAATAATAATAATAATAATAATAATAATAATAATAAACAATGCTAGTAAAAGTACCATGGTGAGAGGGGTTGTTAAGCAGTTATAGAGTAGTCAATTTTGAAACATAATCCCTCATTATAATTACACCTTCACAGAGATTGCAGAGAATTTAATTTCTGATATTTTTCATCTCCTGCAGGAGCCTATTTACACTGCACAATTATAATGCTATGATCCTATTTTAAGTGCCATTGTTCCTCCTATGAATTCCTGGGATTAGGAGCATTTAGAATTCTCAGCCAGAGAACAACAGACAGAGGATCTTGAGTATCATAGGAGAGGGCTATTTCTGGTGGATCCATACAAAAAGCAACCCTTCCCCAATTTAAACACAATAAAACACATGCAGTAAGTCATAAAACAGTTGGAGGGCAATGTTTAAAATTAGAATTATATTGTATTTCATTTATAGTAAAATGTAACCGAAAAAGGTAGTAGTAAATACATAAACACTGATATGTTTTATTGTTGTTGTGTGTCATCAAGTCATTTTTGACTTATGGCAACCCAAAAGTGAACCTATCACAGGGTTTTCTGGGGCTGAGAGAGTGAGACTTGCCCAAGGTCACCAAGCTGGTTTCTATGCCAGAGTGGGGAATCAAACCCTTATTGCCCGAGTCCTAGTCCTATGCTTAAACCACTAATGCCTATTTCGTTAGTTAAATATTGAGAAACTACAAGGACAGAAATGAGTCATCTTAGGACAGCTAGCTGTGATATAAGTGTCTTGAAATATTCATGAGCAATATGGAGAAAAAATAGAGTGGTAACATTTATTATTCATCTAAATGCTAAATTGGACTTGCAAAAAAAGAAAAAGAAACAACAAATAAAGTTATAATCTAGCTCTCTAAAATTAGACTGATCACAGCTACTTCATTTTTAAAAGTAGTGCAAGCAAATTTTCAACTTATGGATCATATTTCATCCAGTTTTGACATTCAGAGGCACATTGTCTGATCAAAGAAAGAGTCCTCACATCTGTAGTCAGTACACTTCTGGAAGGATTGCAAGGATACAGTGACTTGCAATTTGGAAGACATGTTGAAGTAATCTCACAAAAAGTTTTAGCTATCAAAATCATTTTTGGTTGACTTCACACAACAACAAAAAATTGAACAAGTTTATATTAAATTGTCTCTAAATCACATGGAATGTGATAAAAATCAACATATTATTGTTGATCTGGCAAAGCAAGACTTTTTTGTTCACCACAAACTCCACAACTAATTTGAAGTGGAGAGCAAGACAAATTTATAAAACTCGATTATTTGTAGCTGGCATGAAAATGATTACATTTTCATGGTTTTTGCTATTTACAGGAGGCAGATTAAAGTTTCCTTTACAATATATATATATATATATATATATATATATATATATATGTTATTTATATATTATAGTGTGTGTATATATATATATATATATATATATATATATATATATTGTAAAGGAAACTCTAATCTATAACATACCATTCAGCAGAGTGGGGCATTGTCACAGGGAACAGATGATAATGGACAATGGTGGCAGCCTCCAGACAGTTCATCTAGTAGTCCTTGTTAGTTCCCATATGTTGAGGGATACAGTTGGCTCTTCCACATGACACAACCTATTCCAGGCCTCTTATTTAGGCATGGTGAAGAACATTCTTGTATTAACACTGGTGAAGTCAGTTCCATCTGCTACTCCAAGTGGTTTTTGTTTATGGAGTGGAGATGGCCTGTCATCTTGCCCTTTGCCTCCTCAGGGAGCAAAATCTCCAGGGATGGCTCTGTAGGTGTGATCCTGTTCCTTTTCTCCATTTAATTATGGAACATATGGGATAATTTCTGGAGAGTGTGGTTGTCTGATTATAATTGGCAAAGAACCGTAAGACATTAAACCCTTTCTCCTGTTTTTTCATTCTCAAGTGTAGGAATTCTAGTACCATAACAAAGCTTTGGTTTTTCCAAATTTTGCACTGCCCTTTGGAAACCTCACTGAGAGCCCCCTCCCGATATGAAAATGGTTAAAGATTGCTTGTAGTGAAAATTTTAGTCTCTTTGGAATATGATATCAGGAGCTTAATGGAAAAACTAGTAATTGCCATATTCATGTTTCATGTAAAAATATATTAGAAATCAACTTTGCTGTTGTTAAAACAACAGCAATGAAAGTAACAATGACATTATTTGGTAAAAGAAGCAACTTAATTATACCTTCTAAAGGAACTGGGTGGGAATTTTATGTGTGTGAAGGGAGAAATCTTAATTTTGAAAACCACAATACATTACAGATCTGTTTGCTGCATTGCTTTGATTCATTCATCAAAATGTTTTTAATCTTAACATGTTGTAAGGATCCAAATACATGACTTCTAGTTTCATAAATAAAGACCCCCTGGCTTCAGCAGTAATGTCACTGGAAAAACTGTTGGTTGTTCTGAAGATATACAAAGCTCAAACCACAGACAGAATTTGCTGAACACTGTAAACATTCTCACAGTATGGGTATAAATATCCCCTCTTTGATTCATTGCATGCCAGATTTCCTAGTAAAGAGATAAAATAGGAGGTGAAGAATAAAAGAGTGTTTAAATTTAACAAAGAAGCCGACAATCAAGAGAGGCCAGAAGAGGAAAGAACTTCAAACATTTCAAGTTTTCATCTACAGAGAAAACCCAACATTTATAATGTGTGCTAACAATAATCTTAAATAATATCATCTTCCAGATTGTCAATACTTTCATGCTAAAGAACTCACTTAAGAATTTCTAGATAAATTAATGTGGTAAATTGGTGGGACAGTAAATTAACACATTATGAAGGAAATCTAGCTTAAAAACGTACCCATGCTTCTATTATGAAAGTGGGAAGATATATTTTTTAAAAAAATATTTTGTGTTATTTAATGTTTTGTTTTTTTTTTGTATTGTGGAATGTATTAACTTTGTAATGTTTGTCTTTGTGGTATATGTTTGTTATTGTTCTGTGTATTGTCTTCCATGTATTTGGTTGCTGTTTTGCATAATCAAGCAAAATAAAAAAAATATCTAAAGCTTGTAGTGCTTTTTAAATAACATTTTTTTCAAATTTGCTCTGAGGGAAATGGCAACACTGTCCAACTGTGTAAAAGCTTATACAACTGACTTGTAAGGAAGGCATTTAAAAAAGCTCCACTTTAAGTGACATTTGGAGAAGTACAACCTTCAGTGTGTTAATCACACAATACAAACTGGGTACTTCTTTTTGCAGTTTTATGGGAATCATTTGCTACCATTTCATTTATTTATCTGCCAATTAGTGCTGTATATTTTCCTCAAAGCACTAAGACAGATAACAACAGGAACAAAACTGTAGTCTTTTAGACTACACAATCTAAAAGAAGTTGTAAGAGAGACAGTATGGTGGAGTGGTTAGAGTTCATAGAGGATAAAACATTTGTCTTACATGACTACTGTCATATCTGATGGATATTTTAATGTTTATCTTGCCACATGTGTCTACAATGTTTAGGTAGAAGCATGTGTTATTCCTCACCCCAAGTTTCATGTCGTATCCCCCATATTGTGTGTTTGTTTTTGAAAGCACACTTATCAACATAGTCACATTCTCCCTGCGCAAGCAACACTAATGTAACCCTATGAGTCATTGGTCTGTCCCAGTGGATTGGGAGACCCTGAGGAAGAGAGTGTACTTGCTGGTTGAGCTCAGAAGGAGAAGGGAGAGCAGGATCTGGAGAGGAGCAGCAGTTGCCAGGGCTAAGTGTTAGGCTTTTTTCACCTTGAATAAGGTAGTGGTATTTTCAGTTGTGTATTTAGAAAGGAAACAGAATGGTAAATTCTCTGTAGTATAATTTCTATATTGCATTTGCTTCTATTTAGGCCTTAAAGATTTGCACCCAAATGTTGTAGTTCACCTTAGTAGCACAAACAGAAAAATCCTGCTTCATTGGATGCTTGGAAATTTTGGGACAGTGCACATGTGTTTCGTTTAATATATCAGTAGTTGTATTGATGTTAAATATATATTTTGAGACTTAAATTGTGATTGTATTTGCAATAGTCAATTATAAGACTTTATCACACAGGGAAAATTGGGAGGGAATCGGAGATTTAAACAGCGATTATCCCAGGCAAAATGTGAATTCGCAATTAACATTTTCACACACATCACTCTTAAAGAGACAATAAAGAGGCAAGAAACAGCAACAAGTAGCTTTCAGGATTTCCTCGTGAATGATTTGTTGCTGTTTATTGCCTCTTTATTGCTTCTTTATACTTCTTTTAGAGCGATGTTGTCTGAAAATCTTAATTGCTAATTCATGTTTTGCCTGGGATAATTGCTGCTTAAACCCCTGATTTTGCTCAATCCCCCGCGAGTGATAATGTCCATAGTTGGCCCCTTAGAACCGAGAAGGAGGTACATTACCACATTAGGGAGAAAGACCTAGTAAAAGACCTTGCAAAACTACAAACTTCACTGAGTAAACATGAGTTTCTTGGCAGTATGGACGTTATCACACGGGGAAAATCTGTAGGTTATTCCACACAAATCCCAAATAAAAAGCGAATTTGCGCCTCATGATTTCACATGACGTCACACAGAAACTGGTCAGAAAGTGGTATTATCCGAGATCTTTTTAATTTTGGGAGTTTAGAGGAAATTTATTTGCGCTTTTAAAGTAATTACTTTAAAAGCGCAAATAAATTTCCTCTAAACTCCCAAAATTAAAAAGATCTCGGATAATACCACTTTCTGACCAGTTTCTGTGTGACGTCATGTGAAATCATGAGGCGCAAGAAACTCATGTTTACTCAGTTTACTTACTTAAATGCAAATGCGCACAGACAAATCTCCTTTAAGGACCTGAAGGAGGGCCAGGAGGAGGAGGAGGAGGGGCATCCAGGGAGGGAGAGTCCTGGGTGGCGGTGGGAAGGGGCTCCTCCTCCTCCTCCTCCTCCTCCTCCTCCTCCTCCTCCTCCTCCTCCTCCTCCTCCTCAGTGCCATGCTCCTCTGGTCTCTGCAGCCTCCAGCCCCTCAGGGCCCTGCAGGGGAAGAACGGGCAGGAGGGGAAGGGGGGCTCTCAGCTGGACAAGAGAAGAAGAAGGGAAGGAGAAGGGAAGGAGAAGGGAAGGAGAATGAGAAGGGAAGGCAGCCCAGGAGAGGGAAGTTTGGGACAGAGGAGAAGTTTGGCACTTGGGCTGGAGGGGAAAGGAGGGGAAAGAAGGCTTGCCTTGCCTTTTCCAGCCTCCTCCTCCTCCTCCTCCTCTGCTCTCTCTCTTTATTCCTTCCTTCCTTCTTCAAGCCCTGTGCCGGGAGCTTTGGCTGGAAGAGGAACAGCAGCAGTGCAGGCAGGAGGCTCTGCCTTGCCTCAGCTTGCCTTGCCTTTTCCAACCTCCTCCTCCTCCTCCTCCTCCTCTGCTCTCTTGAGAGGTCCTAACCTCAATGGAAGACTGCGCAGGAGGACATGACCCCCAATGGAGGACAGTTTGACATTCCCTCCTGGGGAGGAGAGAAGGTTGAATGAAATGCAGGACCCGCCCTGGAAAAGGAGGAGTCTGGTCACAAAACACGCCCATTTCTAGTACATGTACGTTTTTTTTCCACTTGTGTATGAAAGTTAAAAATGTCTTTTTTTTGCTTTTTACTTAATTACACTTTTATTCTAATTACGTGAGAAATGCTTTTGCGCAATTTACCGCTATTTTCGATTTTCAGGATGCTTAATTTCCACTTTATTATCTCTTTAATCACAAAACTGGCCCCCATGTGATAACGTTCTATGAGTGGGATGGTTCTGTCATCCTTGCTTGTAGATATCCCATAGACAACTGATTGGCCATTGGGTGAACTGAAGGATGGACCAGATAGTTCTTTGTTCTGATCTGCATATTTGTTCTCATGTTCTATGACATTATGCAAGGCTTTGCCTATCATTTTGTCTTTATTATACAAAAACAACACTTCTTACATTTCTGCCTAAAGTGCCCTTCCAGGGGGAAAAAAAATCTCATTCTAGTTCTCCCCAGAAATATTTCTTTCAATCTTGTATTTAAAATCAAAACAAATTAGGAACACACTTTTAAATTGCACTTCAGCCCAATAGTAGCAGTCATTTATGACTGGCTCTGACTATAGAAGTGAGGCAGGATTTGGCAGCTTCAAAATTAACAGTAATTGGAAAAAAGGACTGCCAATAGATATGGATTGTAGAAAATAGAGCTGTTCTTTAGTGGATCCAGAGGGAACACTGTAAACATGATTTAAACATGTTTTGGTAACTGTTGTCTGATCATATCATCAGATGTGACTGTGAAATTTGCTCATGCATATACTGGAAAGGAAAACAGACTTGGGGGAAAGTAGACCGGCAATAAGAGCTGGCTTGAGGGTGGAGTGGGGGCATGGCAACTGCATGCCGCATGCCCCAACTCCACCCCCAAGCCAGCGTCATGCTGCCCCCCCCCCCCCGAACAGACAGTGGACAGTGTGGGAATGCTTCTATGGCACAGCGTTTATACTTTCTGTGCCAAAGAAATGGGGAAAAATGCTGCTGCAGTGGCAGGGGCAGCTTTTTTTCATTTCAAAAAGGAGTGGCATTTTGCCAGATTGGGGCCATGGTGTGTGGTTGCCAGGGCTCCAATCCAGTGCTCAAAGGGGGGGTGGCAAGCCGCTCCTTTGGGGCCATCTGTTTAGCCCCAAAGTTGTTCTGCGAGAAACTCCAAAATGCCTTATCTGGCAGAAGACACAAATTATTTGCAACTTTTCATTGAGTAGAATGATGACGAAAGTAGAGATAAAAAACACACACAATTGCAAGCCACTTTCTTTGGTTTATTTTATATATTAACTATTTCTATACCACATTCCATTCATGTCTGATTCCAGGGCATGAGGTTTATCAGCTCATCAGTCTTTGATCTGAACAAAAACCCTACGCCCTTTCTGTAGCTGTGTCTCTCCTCCTCACTGCTGCTCCAGCAGCACCAGTGATAATGATTTCCCTTTCCCCTAGTCAAGTGAGTTATGGAAAAACTTCATCAACGAAAAAAGAAAGCAAAGCCAATTCTGTTTGACAACTGTTGGAGACATACAGAAATTGCTCTAATACAGGCTTGCAATGAAAATCCAAATTATTGCTGCCACCACCTGTAGGACCATGGTGAATGCAAGATGGCAAGAGAATCAGGGTAGTTATTTAAATCTATGCATCCATTAAGCTCATGTTACCTGAATTATACTAGAATGAATGAATTAATGACCATCATATTGCCATACTGTATGGATTTCTGATTAGCAAAATACCCCTCATTATGCTGAAGGATGTGTGTATAGAGTTGGAGGGACAATTCATACATTCTTTTTTTTCATATTTATTTATTGATTATATATATATATACATTATATACATTTCTTAATCTTGAGTATATACTCAATCTATGCAAAATATTAACAATAAAAAAACTTCCATAGTTCTTCCAAAGTAAGCATGCTACTTAATCATTTAAAACAATTCTCAAGTTTACACTTTTTAATATTTAAACATAATTGTATTAATATCTATATTCATCTTAATTCCAGTTTAATGTATTCTATTTTTATATAATCCTTTCTATACTTATCTTACATTACCTCTTAATTCTTGCAATTCATACATTCTAATGATCCCCGAAGAATTTAGGATTGGTATCCATATCTGCACCTGTGTCTCTCTGTGTGTTTGCATGCTTATACATAGGAACACATTTCATATAATCTCATCAATATGCAAGCTTGGAAAAGTAGTTTTGCTGAATGGGAAATTCTAGGAGTTGTGGGGCTAAGACCAATGGTTACTCTCAACTAGAGCAGACCTATGAAACCATTGGAAAATAGACAAATTATGATTTAATGAGTGTTCATTCATTCAGAGGGTTTGTTCTAGTTGGGACTATGAACCGGATTTATTCTGTTGTCCAAAAAAAGTAATTTTCCCAGCTCTGATTTTGGATGAGGTCATTGGCTCATCTTGCTGAAGACAGGGCCAATTGCTGTCAGATGTGCACTGATGATTTTTCTCTTAATCCCACAATGACTCTCTTGCTGGAGACATCAAAGTAGGGGCTGAAAACTTTATCGTATGAAGCAGCAAAAAGGAATTAAAACAAGATATTAGTGTAGTTGGCTAGTACTAATCACACAATGTCATGTCTATTCATTTGCTGCCTTGAATTTCCTATGTTAATGTAGCTCATCTTTTCAATGTTCAGGAAAACCCATCAATAGACTCCTAATATTGATCCTATTCCACAAGTACCCCTGGTGTGATAGGTCCCTTCCATGACAGTAGCAATTGACGGCAGTCACGTGGCATGAGGGAGCATGATTCTCCTCCTCTCCCCCCCTTCCTCAATATTTTCAAGCAGGCTGAAGCTGTTTTTATTCTGAGCTTTTCATTTTTCATTTTTATTTTGCCATGATTGTGTAATTGTGCCACCCAACACTTGCGTTGAAAAGTGACATTGCACAACTGAACACACATCCAACTGTACAGCTGAAGGTATGACTCAAATTTCCTCTGCACGTACATCTTCATGCACATTGGCACCACATGTGCAACTTTGCTTCTAAAAACCTGCACTGAATATGTATGCTGCACCTCAGACAAAAATGTCCATCTGTCTCCACCTATGCATGAATAAGACACCAATAAGATTCCAGCCATTGCATGTATTTTAATGAATATACTATTGTATATTCATTAAATTAAATTACAATATAATATGTAAAAACATATATACATTTATTTATTTATTTATTTGATTTATATATTCCCAAAATGGGATTCAAGATGGCTATACAGTCACATATACAGTCACATTCTGATTCTGTGAAGTGATACACAAATTTAATAAACTAAACTCACTTTGATGCTCTTAAGCAGGGGTAGGCAAACTTTCCCCTTTAAGGGCCGAGGGACTTCAGCTCCCAGAATCCCAGGAGCTATTGGCCAACATGGGACTATTGGCCAACATGGCTGAGGCTTCTGGGAGCTGAAGTCCCTCGGCCCTTAAAGGGGAAAGGTTGCCTACCCCTGCTCTTAAGTTTATATAAAAATGAACTATGAAGGAGATCAATGTGATAATAAGTGGAGAATGTGGAGTAAGGGAAGCCTTTCTCTTTCTTAAAAATATTATAACGTAGAGTTTCCCAATTCTACAATTTAACAATTTGTGGCATTAGGAAATGCTTCCTTCCTTCAGTCCATATTAAGGCTATTATCCTATACTTGGGAATAAGTTCAATTGAAGTCAGTAATATATGCTTCTTTGCGGACAAGTACAAGTGTTGCATTCTTGGCTTGTGGAATCTGGAATTCCACAAGATATGGAATCTTGTGAAAGGACGCAATATTGAGGAGGGAGCAAGCTTATTTTCTCCTACTCCAGAGACTAGGACCCAAAGCAATGGATTCAAGCTACAGAAAAAAAGATTCCATTTAAACATTAAAAAGAACTTCCTGATGGTAAGAGCTGTTTGACAATGGAACATGCTGCCTTGGAGTGTGGTGGAGTCTCCTTCTTTGGAAGTTTTTAAACAGAGGCTGGATGGCCATCTGTTAGGAGTGCATTGATTGTGAATTGCTGTATGGCAGGGGATTGGATTGAATGGCCTTCAGAGTCTCTTTCAACTGTGATGGCAACCATTAATTTAGACAGCTTTAAAGTGGGTTAGACAGATTCATAAATGGAAACTATATTAATGACTTCTATTCATGATGGCTAGATGTAACATCTAGATCCTAAATACCAGTTCCTTTAGGAAAAACAGTAGGCAACTACTATTGGTGTCATCCATTGGTTCTGGAATTTTTGGGCACATCTGGCTCCTCACTACATAAAACAGGATGCTGAATTATTGGTCTGCAGCAGCTGAGGTCTTGTCTACTAAGGGAAGGAAGACATAGAAGCGGACAGGAAATGGAAATGGTCTTCCAGGGAAGGAACAATGGAGCAAAAACAAATTGAAAGAGGGGAGATAGACACACATTTCCCAGACAAGAGAAGATTAGCACGCAGGATTTCCAGTGCATTGTTTACCTTTCTCATACTTTGTCTTGGGTCTCCTCTTACCTCCTCTAGGGCCTCATTCCTGACATTAATTGAAGCAAATTGCTGATTGCTTTAAATGTGCCTTGTCTACATTGGAAACGGTTTCAGATGTGACTGCAATAATTAGGACTTGCTTTGAAGTAAGGTAAATGCAAAAAAAAATCACTCTTTTTAAGGACTAGGTTTTTGGTGGTCCTTTTGAAAAGAAGCGATTAGCAAGCATGTTCAGCAAGTGTGAACAACAGACTTGAATCACATAGCACTGGAGGGAGGGACTAATGCCAGAGGGCTGACAGAAGGTGTAACCCATCTGGTTTTGAGGAAATCTACCATTTTTTCTCTGTCAAGAGAACGGAAGACCATGCCCTGGATAAGAAGGACGTGTCACCCTGGTGTGGTTTTGTTGCTGAAGGGTGGTGGCAGCAGTGGTGGAAGAAGGAGGAGAAGAAGAAGATTTGGTTTTTCCTTCATGTCCTTCCCACCCTCCGGTGGCCTAAAGGGACAGCGGCCTGGTTACCAGGCAGCCCCAGTGGTGCAGGGAGCTCAGGGGAGCTTTTTTTGGGGGAAAGGCTCCCTTCTGCTGAGTCCTGCTGTCCTCCTCCCCACCGATGACATAATATGATTAACAGTGGTGCAAATTAAGTGGGAATGACAATCATGTACAAAAAACCCCCACAAATTCACAGAATAATGAAATAATATGCTTCCATATTGGCAATGCTTCCATTGGCCTGAATCGCTTCAGAGACCTGGTGTCAATGCAACTTGTGAAGTGCTTTAAATGCAAGTGGGAATGGGCCCTAGGTGTGTCATGATTCAATCTAGCTGGGGCCCAGGGCAACTCCTTGGGCTAGCCTACATGCAGATATTTACTTCAATATCATGGCATCCACAGCGGGGTCACAGGAGTGTCACCCAGCCTAGTCCTATGGCATTTTGATATACAAAAATATGAGAGGTAAATTGGGGACCCATGGGGTAGTAACAGGATCTATATAGGAATGGGGAACCATAGTGACTACAATCATAGAATCATTGAAAGAGACCACAAGGGCAATCCATTCCAATCCCCTGCCAATGACTAGTTATAATGGGTCAGAGAATGGCAAGACAAAGAGCTGATAATAGTCAAAGAAAGCTATGGGATTTTTTTAATAGACAGAGCCTTAGATTCATTCAGTCTAATCTATAGACCACTCTATCCAAAACATTTATTGTGAACATTTGCTTTTACATGGCAGTGATGACCGAAAGACAGACATAGAAGTTTTAATGCCTTGTCAGATTTATATCACAAAGCCATAGTAGGGATGGACAGAGATGTTTACAGACTGTGGTTCTCATAATCCCTTGAGATGCTTGAAGGCTGTGGTTCTCATCTTCCCTTTCGATTGACTATATTGGCTAAGGTTTTCTAGGAAAAAAAACAACAGCAGGAAAACATAGTTGCCCACCTTCATAGAAATCTGTATCAATAGTTCCATAGCAGTAAAATTCACAATATCATTGTTTTCATAAGCTGATATACTAGAAAGAAATGATTTTTGTATGAATCCACAAGAACAAGACTTTAATATGTGAAAGAGAGATGATCATTTTTTTTTAAAAAAAATACACAGACGTACATCTCTATGACTGAGCTGCAACAATGCAAAGAAAAGCTTTAAAGAGGCCCATAAGACCCTTTATTTCCTCATAAAGAAAAATATTTAGGCAAAAATGTTTCTTGGGTGTTTAAATAGAATCTTCCATGTGGTGAGGATATGTTAAATCTCTATATATTTCATATTATTTCAGCTGTTGTTTATTTTTGGCTCTTATAGCCATTGCTGACCCATTCCCTGCAATAGGTTTACCCCCTATGAGCCCTAGAAACAATAAATGGCCAAAGCTAAGAAAAAATACTACATTTAAAGCAAACTCTCAGTCATTTTAAGCAGTGAACTGTGCATCTGGGACATGACCATTGATAAAAATAACACGTAATGAACTTCTCCTTCTGGCAAATATAGGGGGAGGGATACTGTAATTTATGTGTGGTATAGTTAGTCATGGAGTCCAACAACATCTGAAGGTTTCCAGTTACTTACTGTTGACTTAGGATTTCCATTAAGTTTTTAAATTGATAAGATATGAAAATTTGTCATTGGAACCAAATTTGTTCTGGCCTCCTCTGCGGTTTTGTTTAAATGTTGTAGAAAAAAATAGAAAGGAAACGGTTCATGGAAATCTGAAGTCAAGGATAGGCAACTAGGGATTGTCAGCTGTTGTTAGATTACAACTTCTGTCAACCCTGACCAGCATAGCTAATGGTGGGGAATGATAGAAACTGAGATCTAACAACACAGGCACCCTTCCATTCCTACTTTCAAGCAAGAGGGTAGTTAGTTGGTGCATAGGCTCAATGATATCTGCATTTGCTAAGCAAAATTTTCCTATTTATTCATTTTGAGAATCCAAATAATCCTTTTTGGGAGCCAAGAAGCCACTTGGTGAGTGACTGTTGTCTTCTTTTTTTCAGGCACACTTCCTTGAACTGTCTAGATCCACTGAGATAAGAGTAAATTAGTAATAGTACAAGCATTCTTCTGACCAACTTTGTCAGGACCCATGATTCCTTCATTTCTTTTCACTGTGTAGTATAATTATTTTTGTCTCTGCTCTGCTGACCTTTACCCTTCCATGTAAATTGAATCTGAAATCTAAATATTTTCCTCTGACTGTAGGCTTGGCAGAGAGCAGCCCGGCATCAAGGTAACCTTTCATTAATTTAGAAGGTTGGGGAAGAATTCTGAAAAAAGTTCTGACTCAGCTAAACAGACATGGGGCAAATGTAGAAAAGAAAGGGACATTGTTCCAGGAGACAAAAGTGAGCTATCGCTTTTCATAAATCTGCATTCCCAAGACAACTTTTCTGCTCTGGTAAAAAAGGTCTATTTCTTTGAGGTTACATACCATAAAACATTCTCCATTTTCAGGTTTTATTCTTCAGGTCCCTTGGCCCCTGGCAGATGAAAAGGATATTGGTTAGCAATATCTGAACAATGGACATTTTTCATCATTTAGTGGGGGAATAATATAATTTAAATACACACAAAGCAGAAGGCCCCTGGATGTTCTGTCACATGAATCCCATGGACATGAATAAGAGTGGTGCAGCAGCATTCTTGTGCAGCTCCCATGCATTGCAATGGTACTTGTGAAAGAGAGCTTCCCATTAGATGTTGCCCCTTAGGTACCACAGCTTTAGAATGCCATCCTGGGACTGTCTCAGTCCTCTCAATGGGGATGCACATGTCCAGTCCTCTCCACTCCCATCTTTACATAGAAATGGCTCAGATATTACTTATGGGGGTACTTGGTCCTTTTCTAGATTACGATTTTCAAAGTATTTATTGATGGATTTTTAATATGTATTGGTTCTATATGCTCTTTTAATTGATGTGATGTGATATGTTGTGTTATTTGTTGTTGTTATTATTCATAGTGTGTTATGTTACTTATTGTTTTCCCATTATTATTATTATTATTAGCAGTAGTAGTAGAATCCTACTTTCCCCCCAAAATTGGGACTTACAGCAGCTTACAGTCTAAAAGCACAGTACAATTAAAAAGTTACAAAGGTAACAATTAAAATGGAATTAAACTATTTTTAAAATGGAATTAAAATTAAAATTTAAAATGGAATCAATCCATAGGGAGAGGCTGGTAAAAAAATAACAGCAATAATTGCTTGAGGGAGCACAAAGAAGGAATGAATAAAAACCCCTGTACCCAGCCCACATGGCAGTACAAGTTAGGGTTGCCTGGTCTGGAGCATTCCAGGTCCTGAGACTTAGGTACAGTGCTTGGTGATGTAATTAAACATGATGCATTATGTATCAAGTACAGTTAGTTGCCTACAGTATGTCACTTAAATAAAAACATAAGTCTAACAAATGAGACAAAAGAGGGAGAGGAGAAGATACAGTCTCTGGAGAGCCTACAGAAGCCATTTCAAAGCAGCCAGCAACAAAAGGGACCACCAACACACATTAGAACAACAGCAACAACTCTTTTCTTTGCAGGACAATCTGGTGCTTGAGATTCCTCCCCTTGCCCTGAGGCCTGGAGAATATGGAGCAGACAACACCTGAGAGCTCTAGTATGGATGCTTCAGGAGTTCATTGAGGCAATGATTCTTGCAAGTGTCTTTCATCTTGATCAGCCACCTCAGGAAGAACATGCTAGAGGGAATCTCCTCTGGTATGTAGAGTCAGATTTATTGACTGAGTTTTTGCATTTTTGTTTTGTATGCCTTCAAGTCATTTTCCAACTTAATGACAACCCCAAGGCAAATCTATTGAGCTTTCTTGGCAAGACTTGTTCAGAGGTGGCTTGCCAGTGCCTTCTGCTAAGGCTGAGAGAATGTCCATGACTTGCCCATGGTCATCCAGTAAATTGCCATGGCTGAGCAGGGTTAAGAATCTCGTTTCCTGGAGTCCCAGTCCACAAGTCAAACACTTGCTAGCTGGCATTTTAAAAAGCATTTGTAACATTTTTATACCACTTTTCATTTCAAAATTCTTAAAGTTATTTACAACAAATACAACAAAAAAGTAGCTAAAATAAAACAAAATAATAAAACAAGCAATGCAGCTCGGTAAAACAAATTTACAAAAAAACTATTACTAATTTATTTAAATGTTAAGATTAGGAACATAATGGGAAAATGCTTGGATGAATAGGTAAATATTTAGTTGACAGTAGAAGCAACTGAACACAGTGAGCTGGCACACCTAAGTCCTGCAGATCACCAAATATCTGCTGTCTGAGAGGGCTGCGTTTTGGCACCCTTTTTATTTAATTTTTATATTAATGATATTGTTAAAGAGCTACAGGGCCTACAGTATGCCCCAGTTACTATTTTGGACCAAAAGCTTTCTCTGTTAATGTATGCTGATGATATCATTCTCTTATCAAGAACTCAGGTGGGCTTGAGACGTTTGCTTGCTAGGCTTTCATCATATTGCAAGGAAAATGTCCTGACAGTAAATTATAACAAAACTCAGGTTATGGTGTTTGGTAGGTGTCCTAAAATACATTCCTGGCACTTAGATGAACATATAATAAAACAAGTAAAATCCTTTAAATATTTGGGAATTTTCTTTTCCGAATCAGCCTCATGGAAACAACATATGATAAACACTAAAATACAAGCCCATAGATCAGCTAAAGCAATATTGAGCTTTACTGTTAAGAGGGGAGGCAATTTAGTAAATCCCGCTCTAATGGTTTTTAAAGCTAAAACTTTGGCACAGATCCTTTATGGTGCAGAAATCTGGGGCACACCTAAGGCCTCAGGTTTAGAAACATCTCAGAACTATTTTCTAAGGGCATTGCTAGGACTTCCTAGGGACACCCCAACTGCCATGATCCGCTTTGAAACTTCTGTTCCAACACTAGAAAGCCAAATAGACAAAAGGATTCTGAGTTACTGGTTTAAGATCCAGGAGATGTCATATTCTAGGTTACCAAAAAAATGTCTCCTGGAACTTAATAATGGACTACCTGTCAACAATTGGGTTCATGGGGCAGCTCAATTAATTACCAAGTATGGGCTTTCAATGAATGAACTAGAAGGGCTAGACCATCCTGCAAGAAAGAAAGAAAGAAATAACTCAATATTAGAAGTTACTACACTTGCAGACTTACATACTGCTTATGGTTCTTCATGTGCCCCCTTATATTACAGCCTCAGGCAATCCTGTGATCACCTGGATTATTTTGACAGTCTAACCTTTGTTCAGTTGTGTCGAGCTTTCACAGAACTGAGACTTAATATGTTTGATTCAGCTGAAAGAGATGGGAGGCTTAAGAAAGTCCCAAAAAATGAACGAAAATGCATAGCTGGTTGTCCCCACCCAGAGGACCTGGTACATTACTTAATCTATTGTCCGTTACATAAAGATCCTAGGGAGCGTTTTATTTTACCTTTAATTGGAAATAGAGTTTTTTTGAATTCCCAAGAAAAGGTACTTTATCTCCTAATGGACATAGATAAATATGTGACCTGGCGTGTAGCCCTATTTGCTCTTGCTGCCAAAAAGACCAGGAAGAAATATATAGCAGAGATAGCTGTTCCTTGTAATGGGGATGACTTTAGTTAAAAGTGTTTAGCCGGTAATCTTAATGTATTTATGTTACATATTTCATATGCAATTGTTTAAATTTATTGTATGTTGGTTTTATGGAAATTTTATGTGTATTGTTTTATCGTTTTGGTCTTTGCAATGGCCATTGGCCAAAAGCAATAAAGATTGATTGCTGTCTGAGGTTTTTGCTTTGCTCTGCCTAATGGCAGAGCTGGCACTATCTCTGAGGACTTCTCAGAGCCTGTTGTCTCACTTCAATCACATTAATTGAAGGAAATGGAAACATACTGGTTTGGGAACAGTCATTATCATATTCCTCTGCAATAGGATTAAAGTGCTGCTTTGGCAATCTATGCCCCCACTCTCTCTCTCTTGTATGGCCTCCATAATCCCACCTTCCTGCCCAGTGCTCTACCCAGAGGGCCTTTTGGTTTTTATTATTTTTATTTTTATCGCAATTGGACAATTATGCCAATGTGCTGAAATCAAAAGGAAAGGAAAGGAAAGGAACCTCACCCCCACTTGGGAATAATGAAGAGGAGGAGAAGAGGAGGGGAATAGTGAAGACACACCCAACTAAAGGTGGTGGCAAATATGGGTGTGCAATGCCAGTACCTTGGTGAGATCAATCTCTAACCCAAAAGGCTCCAAAGCTGAGTGTAAAGTCCAAAAAGAGGGGAATTTATTAAAGAAAAACAAAAGAAAAGGGTTTTTCCTCCCAAGCTCTAATAGGCTTAAAATAAAAGGTACTTTACAGTTCAGGTTTTAATGATCTTCAGTGTTGTCACCTCTCTGAGTTTGTTCCTGGATTGATCTCCTTCTCAATGAAGCTGGTGCAGGATCTTTCAGCTTCTGGTGCTCTTGTTTTCTTTGATGTTGATGTTTATTGGAATTAACTGCTACAGGTAACTAAATTGGCTAATGTGGTAAATAAGTTGGCTATATGGTAAATAATTTGGCTGCAGATGTAAGAAATGCCCTTTCCCTCTGCCTGAGCCTGTTGCCACTAAAACAAAAAAAGCCAAGCCTGCCTAAGAAAAACTAAAAAACCCAAGCTAATGCAGAGCTTGCTGGGAAGGGGCAAACCAAAAACTGGAAAAATGCAGGGGATTCCTACAGCTCCTCCCACAAACTAATACAGTGGAACATTCCTATGCTCAAACAGAACTAAAAATGAAGGAAAATGCAGGGGAGAATTTAAACAGTCCAGGCTGGACATCACAGGAATCACTTCCACTCTCACTGTATGACTACCTGAGAAGAACTGCAGCAGGAAGCACTTACTGCATGAAAATCCATATTGGAAAAACAGTACAATTAGGAGGAATTGACATGTTTTACCTGTCAATGAAGAAAAGCACTCCAGGAATGCAAGGCAGCAGCAGGGTGGACACAACATGTGATAAGTACCAGCCAAATACTTTTATCCTGTTGAAATCCCACTTTCCTAGCCTCATGTGATTAAGGGTCTGTGCAGACTGCTAGAAATAGTGCAAATTGAGTCCAATTTAACTGCCCTGGCTCAGTGCTAGGGAATCATGGGAACTGTATTTTTTTCTGAGACATTGAGCCTTCTCTGTCAGAGAGCTCTGGTGCCACAATAAACTATAGTTCCCATGATTCCCTAGCACTGAGTCACGGCAGTTAAAGTGGACTCAATTTGCACTATTTCTGGCAGACTGCAAAGGTCTTCAGTCTGCCTGAATTTTGTTACTGCTCTCTTTTATTGTGGCCATTGGATATCAGTGTTCTTGTAGCCTGTTACATTTTCAAATACTTCATTATCCATGTTCTATACCTTCCTTGTAATGAAGGGTGATATAGAAATTTTTCAAATGAAATGAAATGAAAGAAATCAGGTATGTTTAGGATTCAGAAATGGGCAGGAAGGCATAAAGACTGGGGAAGAACATATTACTCTTGGAGCCAGATAACAATTTAAGAATTTAATTTTCCTACTAAACACAGTTCTTAAATTTAACTATACCCATTCCCTATGGATGTAATTAAGGAGCTGGATCATACCAAAATGTTCTTTTCTGTTTTCATACCAGTTTTGGAAACATTTTTGTACCTTACAGAGGCCTTGATGTTGTTTAGATTAATTCAAAAAGAAAAGAGCTGAAGATTTTGACTCTACACAGAAAGGGCCAGGTCATTAGATGACAAAGTGCAGCCCTCTCATACTGGAAACTGGGAGTTGCCCCACTCATTTAGCCAAAGAAGGACCAAAGGGATGATTTTTATCCAGCTAAATTAGACTATATGGTCTAATTGTTTTCTGAAACTACCATGGTCTGCCTGTAAACTGGATACTGCAAAACAAAGATTCTGTAAACTTATCCACAGAAAATTTAGAATTTACAAGATTCTATCTAGCTTTTTTCTCCTATGTTTAGTTCTATTCCTCTAAACTCTGTTGTTCTCTTTCTCTCCCCCCTCCCATTCTCTTCCTGTTGTATTTACAGATCCAAGTGTTTTGCCAAGTTTCAGGATTAGACTCTATTATTCAGATAGATAGGGAAGGGGTATAATCACTGGCAGCCAATGAGCGCTACATCAGTGGGGTGGCATATCAGCTCTATGTTCCAGTCTGAAACTTATATGAATTATTCCAAGTGCTGGACTCTGTCCATAAAAAATGGGAACAACACCTTGGGTTGAACCTTTAAATTTCAGATTAACTGCTGGAGTAAATTCACCATTCTGCCTGGATGGGTGCCACCTGTCAACTTTGGGACTAAACATTAATTTCCACTTTATACTTGAATTCGGGCAAGCACATAAATACACAAATATGGTTTCTGTGGTGCTGAAGTACAAATCTAAGACTGGAATTAGAAAAGAAATAAAAGAAGACAAGTGGGGGGGAAGTTGCACTGTATCTCCCAGCTAAGAAGCAGTGTGGTGTAATTGTTTGAGAACTGGATTAGGGCTCTAGGAGAGCAGAGTTTGAGTTCCCACTCAGCTATATAAACTGTTGGGTGACTTTGGGCAAGTCACACTCTCTCAGCCTTAGAAGAAGGCAATGGCAAACCTCTTCTAAATAGATCTTGCCAAGAAAATCCTAGGATTGCGTTGCCATAAATTAGAATAGATTTGAAGGCACACAACAACAACAACAACAACAACCTTCCTGGTAATAGAATCATAGAATCATAGAATCATAGAGTTGGAAGAGACCAATAGGGATGATCCTGTTCAGGATTCCAGCTAGCTAGCCATGCATATCTTCAAGAGATAGCAAACTGTGAGAAATTTACAGAAGGCATTCTACTCCTCTCTCTATATATTTTGTTCCAATTGATGATCAGTATTTCCATGGCTATCGAGGTTGTTCCGACTTCATTGAGCTGTTTGCAGGGGGTTGCTCTCTTTATTTTAAAATGTTGTTTGTATCTCTGCACATTTTTTTCTTGTTTTAGTACTCTTCACATGAATTTGCCATTAGATGGAGAGATGCCTTGAAAGTCTTTCTGAAAAACACATCCTGGGGGGGGGGGGGGGGGAGCACAGTGTTTCATGATTCCTTTCTCCCAAAATCTGGTTGAGATGACTGGACAGGGATGGAATCCTCATTGCTTGCCAGAAGAAATTCAAAGCAGATCAATACAATCAAAGCTCTAGGCTTTCATTATGGTTTGAAGGTGCATTACACAGCAGACTTGCTGAAGCTAACCAAGCCTAGGATGGCTGATCCTCTGGGAATGGCATATATGTTTTCTTGAATTCCATTATGAAAGAAAAAGGATGATATTAATAAACCCGCTGAATTCTTAGTAGCAAAGGGAAACTTTAGTTTCAGTGTATGGTGTGTGTGTGTGTGTGAATCACAGTTTGCAAGTCTAGGATTTGAAACCACCGTGTATCAGCAAATTCAACATGCGTTTTTGAATCCAAATACGTTTGGAGCATTTCCCCCCCCCCCATAGTACTAAGAGATGCACTTCAGCTGCATGAAAGAAAGAAAAAATACAAAGAAAGAAACTGAAATACCTTGCTTTGTGGTAGCAGTGTATTGTAACCCAAGATCAAATGAATCTATTGGTTTAGTGTCTGTTTTAACTTTTGTGAGGCACTGTTAGACATTTTATTAAATGTGG
This sequence comes from Phrynosoma blainvillii, assembly GCA_026167975.1. Classification (NCBI taxonomy): domain Eukaryota; kingdom Metazoa; phylum Chordata; class Lepidosauria; order Squamata; family Phrynosomatidae; genus Phrynosoma; species Phrynosoma blainvillii. The sequence goes on along the minus strand of JANUYF010000002.1, from coordinate 351,116,579 downwards.
TCAATCAGAGCAAGTTCCTTGCATTCCTTATTGCTAATAGAAGAAATAGCTGATAACCCCACATGGGACAGATAGTTTATGGAAATCTGAGAATGTTTAGCTACATGGAAAAATGAATAACCTTGAAATATTTGCAGGAGACATGTCCTACTATGGAGTTTATCACATGGGAGGGAAGTGCCCAAATCCCGTTGAAAATCCCGAAAGTAAAAAGCAGCATGATTTTGCTGCTTTATTCATGGGTTAATATTGGGATAATGCTGAATTAGTCTGACGTGTCTGAAAACAATTCCACTTTTGTGGGACATTCACAGGATTTGGGCACTTTGCCTCCCATGTGATAAACTCCTATGTGACTGCCCTTTATAAGAGCAATAGGTGTCTGCGGTTACAGAGCACAAGGATTGTGTAATTCTGTATTGTGAAAGAGCCAAAGAGTGGATTTGATCTGAATTTTCCAAGCCCAAACATTTTCTGCTTCCTTTGAACTTTGCTAGAAATTTATGGTTGCCTTTTATTCTTAATCTTCTTCCACCACCACCCCATATCCCAGCATGAGAAGGCCAGAAAATGGCCACCAAACATCTTGAAACTGAGATTTATGTTGTCACTTGCATCTGGCAAGAATGGAAAGGGGTAGCTGTGAGTTCAGAAGCATCATTAATTTTTTTTTCCTCCCCAATTGCTTGAATGAATGGTTATCATGAGTTAAAGACTTGACAATGTGGGAAAGTAAAAAGCCATGTATGGAATAAAGCAGGAAGACATTCATATTATTAGGGTTGTTATACTGTCCCCCCCCCTTTTTTTTTTTTTTTTTGGTGTAGGCCACCTGTGACATTAACAGCTATGTGACAAGCAAAGATACAGCATATGAGCATTTCTTTATGTGCGGGAGAGCTATACCTGTTGAATTTCTGTTGGTCCTGAAACTTCAAAATAAAAAAGACTCATATCATTGACTTATTCTTTTACTGAATGATTAGGCTGTTATTCAGACAGTGAAAATAATCTGGGATGAATCCAGATTGAATCTCCATTTTTTACATGCATCCTGAATACACCCAATTAAGTTGGGGGGGGGCTGTCAAAAAACCCACTTAACCTTGGGAAAATCAATAGCATTTCCCTCCCAACATTTTTTTAAAAAAAGGATTTGCATCTTTGGCAGTGTGAATAACCAATGCGAATAGACCTGGGATTAAACTCTGCATGCCTTGAACACATTTCAAATACATTTGCATCATCGACTCCATGTTTATTAGCCTGCCATGTGTGAGCAAGGAAATTCACACAGATGTTCAGAGATGCAGTTTCATAGTGTGAATAACAAACCTAGAATGCATGAGTGAGATTATTCACATTGTTCCACTAAAAAAAGACATCTGAAGAACTCCTGAGAGTGCTGTGAGCATTCACTCCAGCTGCCCTGATCTGACAGAGACTGTCCTGATTAATCTGGTCATATCACTTTTTCAGCTGGTTTTAAAATGTTACAGTTCCCCTCTCTCTTCCTGTTGCCTTTTCACTTTGTTCTTAGTTTCCTTCAGTTATTGCAAACTGAGTTTAAAGTTAAAAACTAGTTTGCCTTCAATTAATTCTGGAGGGAGCAGAAAGGATAGGGCAAAATCTTGTCCTTCCCAGTAGACTCAGGCAAAACAGACAGCTGCAGCCTAACTTTTATGTTCTTCCTCTTTCCTGTACTTCCCTGTTCAATTACTGCCATTTTGACCACACTCTGATGTTGCTTAGGCACACAACTTTAATTTTTTATTTGCAAAATGTTAGCGGCTATGTAAGAGTACTAACATCATCCTACCACAGACTTGTTACACATTTGAAAGACCTACATTAAAGTAGGAAGAGTTTTCAGATCCTTGGCAGAGGGCTTCCCACTACTGTCACAGGCCCATTTGCTGAGAACATGGAAGGCGACCTTCATGGTGGCTGCTTGCAGGCTGATGAATTCCTTCCCATGCAAGTCTATACTGGCCCCCTTGCAGTTCTATTTCTCCCAGCAAAGAAATATTGTTTTGTTTTTGTTTAAGCAAGCCTTTGGCTTGTAACAGGTTATTGTAATAGGGCTGCTTTCATTGTGGGAAAGGGGTGATCCGTTTTTATTCTCATTGTTATGTTTTAAATGCTTTTAAGCTGTTTTCAATTAGTGCTATGTTTAATAGGTCTATATAATCACTTTTAATGCTTTTGTTTTAATCTATGTGAGATGCCTCAGGCTCCATACTGAGAGAAAGGTATGAAATAAAATAAAACATTGCAACACATCACAGTTAAGCTAGTGAAGCATTTTTTGACATGAAAATATAATGGTGACAAATATACCCTCCAAGGTCCTGATTTGTCAGGGATATTCCTGATTAATATTCTGTCATCCCAGTTTTTCAGCTACCTTTGTAATGTCCCAGCTTCTCTCCTCCTCCCGCTTTATCCCTTTGACCTCAGTTTACTTCAGTTACTGCAAAATGAACCTAAAGTGCAAAAGTAGTTTGCATTCACTTAATTCAGCAGAGAGGAGAGGAGTTCTTCCTCATCAATAACTTTTGCCATCTTGACCACACTCTATGTTGCTTTGCCACATGTGTCCTGTTCCTCATCTGTAAAATGTTGGAGTGCATGGAAAAAGCATCACCCCTTCAATAATTTATTCCTGGCAGCTGCTTGTTCAAGCCACAGGAGAATTTTTTATCTTTAACAGAAGTTTGCCTATAGCTTGTTGGCAAATGGCCACTTCAGACATAAAAATCTCAGTCTTATAAACCATGACTTACTAGACTCAGAAGGAGTGTAATGCTGTATGCTCCATCCTTCTCTTTCTTCTTTTTACAATTACAAGACCACCTTTGGGGACTATAAAGCTACAGTTTTCTATTACTGTGAAGACACACCAACTAAAGGTGGCAGCTTCTCAATGAAGCTGGTGCAGGGTCTTTCAGCTTCTGGTGCTCTTGTTTTCTTTGATGTTGATATTTATTGGAATTAACTGCTACAGGTAACTAAATTGGCTAATGTGGTAAATAAGTTGGCTATATGGTAAATAATTTGGCTGCAGGTGTAAATTGACTAAATGGTGTAAGAAATGCCCTTTCCCTCTGCCTGAGCCTGTTGCCACCAAACAAAAAGCCAAGCCTGCCTAAGAAAAACTAAAAAAAACCAAGCTAAAGCAGAGCTTGCTGGGAAGGGGCAAACCAAAAACTAGAAAAATGCAGGGGATTCCTATAGCTCCTCCCACAAACTAATACAGTGGAACATTCCTATGCTCAAACAATCTAAGGACTGAACTAAAAATGAGGGGAAATGCAGGGGAGGATTTAAACAGTCCAGGCTGGACATCACAATTGCAACATAAAAACAGTGCATACAATGCACCTGCCTCCATTGACCATAGCCCATTCTTGAAGTTGGGCTTATCAAGAGGATTTTCAGGAGAGTTATGATTTCTCTATCAATTCTTAGATCATCATTCAAATTTTGCTTGTAATCGAATAGACAGAAGCCACAGCTTCCCTTGAACATCCAGTGTCTATTCATGCGTCTGTTAAATGATGTCCCTGTGATTACTTACAGTACTGAGTGAGTCCAATGGTATGATCTTCTCTGAATTTTGAATGGTATTCACTGGGGTCTCCTCCCCCTGTGTGTGTGTGTGTTTCAGCTCTGGGTAAACAAGAAGTCTTGCAATAACAAGTAAGTTGCATGAATAATAGAATCATAGAATCATAGAGTTGGAAGAGACCACAAGGGCCATCCAGTCCAACCCCCCTGCCATGCAGGAACTCCCAATCAAAGCATCCCTGACAGATGGCCATCCATCCTCTGCTTAAAGACCTCCAAGGAAGGAGACTCCACTACTCTCCGAGGGAGTGTGTTCCACTCTCGAACCGCCCTTACTGTCAGGAAGTTCCTCCTAATGTTGAGGTGGAATCTCTTTTCTTGCAGCTTGCATCCATTGTTTCGGGTCCTAGTCTCTGGAGCAGCAGAAAACAAGCTTGTTCCCTCCTCGATATGACATCCCTTCAAATATTTAAACATGGCTATCATATCACCTCTCAGCCTTCTCTTCTCCAGGCTAAACATCCCCAGCTCCCTAAGTCGTTCCTCATAGGGCTTGGTTTCCAGACCCTTCACCATTTTAGTTGTCCTCCTTTGGACACGCTCCAGTTTCTCCACATTCTTTTTGAATTGTGGTGCCCAGAACTGGACACAGTATTCCAGGTGAGGCCGGACCAAAGCAGAATAGAGTGGCACTATTACTTCTCTTGATCTAGACACTACTTCTACTGATGCAGCCTAAAATTGCATTGGCCTTTTTAGCTGCTGCATCGCACTGTTGACTCATGTTCAACTTGTGGTCCACCTGGATTCCGAGATCCCTTTCACATGTAGTCTCATTCAGCCAGGTGTCCCCCATCGTATATCTGTACTTTTCATTTTTCCGCCCTAAGTGCAGTACCTTACATTTCTCTGTGTTGAATTTCATTTTGTTAGCTTTGGCCCAACTTTCTAGTCTGTTCAAGTCATTTTGAATTTTGATCCTGTCCTCTGGGGTATTAGCTACTCCTCCTAATTTGGTGCCGTCTGCAAATTTGATAACTATGCCCCCAATACCGTCATCCAAGTCATTAATAAAGATATTGAATAGCACAGGGCCCAGGACAGAGCCCTGTGGCACCCCACTGGTCACTTCTTTCCAAGTTGAAAAGGAGCCATTGTTGAGCACCCTTTGCATTTGACCAGTCAACCAATTACAAATCCATGTAACAGTTATTTTGTCTAGCCCACATTTTACCAACTTGCTTGCAAGAATGTCATTGGGAACCTTGTCAAAGGCCTTACTGAAATCAAGATATACTATATCCACAGCATTCCCTTCATCTACCAAGCTGGTAATTTTATCAAAAAAAGAGATCAGATTTGTTTGGCATGACCTGTTTCTCTGAAACCCATGTTGACTTTTTGTGGTTATGAAATTATCTTCCAGATGTTCACAGACTCTCTGTTTAATGATCTGCTCCAGAATCTTTCCGGGTATTGATGTCAGACTAACTGGACGATAATTGTTGGGATCCTCTTTTTCCCCCTTTTTGAAGATGGGGACAACATTTGCCCTCCTCCAGTCCGCTGGGACCTCTCCTGTTTTCCAGGAATTCTCAAAGATTATTGCCAATGGTTCTGATATTACATTTGCCAGTTCTTTTAATACCCTTGGATGTAATTCATCTGGTCCTGGAGACTTATATTCATTTAGATTAACCAGATGTTTCTGTACTATCTCTTTACTTATTCTGTGCTGAAATTCTCCTATTCTGTCCTCTGCTCCATTATCCTCAAGTTGAGCACCCTTTGCCTTTTCTGAGAAGACTGAAGCAAAGAAGGTGTTGAGTAATTCTGCCTTTTCTCTGTCCCCTGTTAACTTTTTGCCATCTTCTCCAAACAGTGGCCCTACCATTTCCTTCTTTTTCCTTTTGCTATTGACATACCCCCAAAAGCCCTTTTTATTGTTCTTAACCTCTCTAGCAAGCCTGATTTCATTCTGCGCTTTAGCTTTTCTGACTTTACCCCTACACGTGCTAGCTATTTGTTTGAATTCCTCTTTGGTGATTTCCCCATTTTTCCGTTTCTTATACATGTTCCGTCTAAAACATAGTTCAGTTGCAAGTTCCTTAGTCATCCATCCTGGTTTCTTGAGACACCTCCCATTCTTCCTCCTCGTTGGCACGGTTTGAAATTGTGCCTTCAGTATCTCCCTTTTGAGAAACTCCCATCCGTCTTGAACTCCCTTCTCTTTTAGTATTCCTGTCCATGGAATCACCCTCAGTATTTCTCTAAGTTTAGTAAAATCAGCTTTCCTAAAGTCTAGAATGCATGTCTGACTATGCCTGGCTTCTCCTTTCCACTGTATAATAAACTCCAGGAGAACATGATCACTCCTGCCTAAGGATCCAACCACTTGCACCCCATTAACTAGGTCTTCCCTGTTAGTTAAGATCAGATCCAAAATAGCTGACCCCCTCGTTGCCTCTTCCACCTTTTGAACAATGAAATTGTCTTCGAGGCAAGTGAGGAATTTGCTAGACCTTGAGGATTTTGCCGAGTTTGACTTCCAGCAAATATCCGGATAGTTGAAGTCACCCATCACTACTATATTTCTCCTTTCTGAGTGTGTGGTCATCTGTTCTAGAAAGGCTTCATCCAATTCTTCTGCTTGAGTTGGGGGTCTGTAGTAGACTCCCACACTAACATCCCTGTTGTTTCCTCCCCCTTTAATTTTTATCCAGATGCTCTCCACTTGGCTTCCAGGATTGATGTCCTGGATTTCTTCACTGGTGTAAATATCCCTGACATATAATGCTATTCCTCCTCCTTTCCTGTTTGTCCTGTTTCTCTTGAAAAGGTTATACCCCTTTATTTCTACATTCCAGTCATGAGACTCATCCCACCAGGTTTCAGTGATGCCTATTATATCATATTTGCTTTGTTGTGCTAGGAGTTCAAGTTCATCTTGCTTATTTCCCATGCTCTGTGCATTAGTGTAGAGACATCTAAGACCATGTGTCCCCTTTACTTGCTGCCTGTGCACATTTTTTTTGCCTCCCACTGTTGGGTCCCTGTACTGTTTGCCTTGTTTCCTCTATGACAGTTTGACTATTTTCTCCAGTCCTTTTGTCTTCCAGGACGTTGTCTCCCTTCCCCACACAGTTCAGTTTAAAGCCCTCCTGATCAAATTCTTCAGACTGTTGGCAAAAACATTTCTTCCAACTGGTGTGAGATGCAGCCCATCCCTTGCCAGGAGTCCCCCCTCATGGAACCGCAGCCCATGATCCAAGAATCCAAATCATTCTCGACGACACCATCTGCGGAGCCAATTGTTGACATCTGCTATCTTCCTCTCTCTTCCTGGACCATGCCCTTGAACTGGCAGAAGAGACGAGATGACAATCTGTGCCTCCATTTCTTTCAGCTTCTTTCCTAGAGCCTCGTAATCCCTTTTGATGTTCTGAAGGCTGTGTCTTGCTGTGTCGTTCGTTCCCACGTGGACCAAAAGGAAGGGGTATTGGTCGGTAGGCCTGACCAGTCTTGTCAGCCTCTCTGTCACATCTCTGATCTTTGCCCCAGGAAGACAACACACCTCTCGAGACATCTTGTCAGGCCCACAAATCACTGCTTCTGTCCCCCTCAGCAAGGAGTCCCCCACCACGACCACACGCCTCCTCCGAGGCTTAGCAGCGACTGTTCCCTGTGGTGGAACTTCCAGGGTCCCCTGCTCTGTCTCTGAAATCTGTCCATGCTGCTCTTCTGCATCCTCCTTGCTAAGAGTAAGAGCTTGAAATCGATTCTGTAGCCGCAAGCTCCCAGTACGATCCCTGGTCTCCTTACTTCTGTGTGTGACCTTCCTCCAGCTTTCTACCTCCTGTGTGTGTGATGTGACCTTCTCTTCCCCAGCGACTTCCTCTGTGTGTTCCCCATCCAAGACCGTTTGTTCTGTTCTGTCAAGGAAAGCCTCTTGCTCCCTAATATGTTGAAGTGTAGCTACCCGCGCCTCCAGCTGCTGTACTTTGTCCTCCAAGAGGGCTACCAACTTGCACTTGGAGCATGTGTAGTTTCCCACATCTGTAGGTAAGAATACAAACATCCCACAGGTATTGCAGGTGACGGCAGCAGTTCCTTCAGTGTCCATACTAAGTCTTAATTAGTGCCTGAAAGTGGGCTACGACTTTCCTCCTCAAATAAAATCCCTTGCTAACAGTATTTAAGTCTGCTGGTTATAAAATTCTGGCAGCAGTTGTATAGAGCTAACTGCCTAGCCCACCCCCTATTGACTTGCAAATGCCACTCAACAAAGCCCCACCCGCTGAGTCACAGTCACACTCCCCCCAAGTGTTTTTAAAAAGAATTTAAAAACTTACCCACTCAAGATGGCTGTCTGGAAACTGCTTTCTCCTCTTTCCTAGCAGGAACTGGCCTTCTTCTCTGTCTCCTTTCCTGGCAGAACTGCCTAGAAAGCCTCTTTCTCTTTCTCCTTTCTGTTAGAAACTGGCCTGGAGAGCCTCCCCCTCCTCCTTCCCCTGTCCTGGCCGAAACTGACCTGAAACTGGCCTCTGGCAGCAGTTGTATAGAGCTAACTGCCTAGCCCACCCCCTATTGACTTGCAAATGCCACTCAACAAAGCCCCACCCGCTGAGTCACAGTCACACTCCCCCCAAGTGTTTTTAAAAAGAACTTAAAAACTTACCCACTCAAGATGGCTGTCTGGAACTGCTTTCTCCTCTTTCCTAGCAGGAACTGGCCTTCTTCTCTGTCTCATTTCCTGGCAGAACTGCCTAGAAAGCCTCTTTCTCTTTCTCCTTTCTGTTAGAAACTGGCCTGGAGAGCCTCCCCCTCCTCCTTCCCCTGTCCTGGCCGAAACTGACCTGAAACTGGCCTCTGGCAGCAGTTGTATAGAGCTAACTGCCTAGCCCACCCCCTATTGACTTGCAAATGCCACTCAACAAAGCCCCACCCGCTGAGTCACAGTCACACTCCCCCCAAGTGTTTTTAAAAAGAATTTAAAAACTTACCCACTCAAGATGGCTGTCTGGAACTGCTTTCTCCTCTTTCCTAGCAGGAACTGGCCTTCTTCTCTGTCTCCTTTCCTGGCAGAACTGCCTAGAAAGCCTCTTTCTCTTTCTCCTTTCTGTTAGAAACTGGCCTGGAGAGCCTCCCCCTCCTCCTTCCCCTGTCCTGGCCGAAACTGTTGTGTCATCCATTTGGCCTGGAGAGCCTCCCCCTCCTCCTTCCCCTGTCCTGGCTGAAACTGTTGTGTCATCCATCCATGAGGCATGCAAATAAACAGAAAGAAATGATAGTGTGATTAGTGTCAAATGTAACTTTTTTTTTGCATTATGCATCTCTGGATCCATTTCTAGGCCAGTACTCCCAATAAATTTAAAGTTTTCCACAAGAACTGTATTAATCACAAAATTATATTGATGATAATGTGTAAGTAGGATAGGATAGCACCAGAGCACTGCAAACCTTTACAGTTCTCAAGGTCATTGCTGGTCGTTAAAGTGGGGTATCCTTGTATGGAATCTAGTTGGCACACTTTATAATGATTCACTGTGTTAGTCCACTGTCCACCACCCTTTCCCCGAGAACCTATTGGGTAATCAGGCAAGTGTACGTAGCAGCAGGAGGATGCTGGCAGTAGGACAATGGACCATAGATAATGCATTGGTGAGAGAAGGTAAGTGCAGTCAGTCAAGATGGAAGGCTGCTGGCACCAAGCAGCATTTTCCCTCAATTGATATCTTCCAGTATGTGTGTGTGTCTTCAAGAGCCCAGTTGCTTGGAAGGGCTGGCTTAGACAATTGCCTGTGCCACAGGACAGAATCCCAAGAGGAACTTGGTCACAATCTTAGGTTTAGTATGCATCCATGCAGTGCAGATGTTTCAAAACGGCAGTACAAATAGTGTGCTCTATTTGTGCATCTTCAATATTATCCAGCAGGACTTTCATTTCCTTGCAACTGTTGCAAGGGTCAACCCTTGTTGGATTCAGTTTCTAGAAAGTTCTGTGGGAAGGCTTTGTGAGCAACTGATTAATGTTTCCTATGTCCCAAAGAATGTGGCAAAATATCCATAGACTTTCACATTTGCCCATTATATCATAAAATAAATAGATTTGCTGTCTGTGTTACTTGTGACTGATAAATAGGCTGGGGGTGGACATTATTAAAGAGGAGGATGTGTCAGTCTGTGCTTAATTTGGAATAAAGGATATTTGTTTAGGAAAGACCAAATACTCTTGTTGTAAATCTGACTTCTCACTATTCCTTTGATTTTATAGATATGCCAGCACACAGTCTTTTGAAACTAGCCTACAGAAATCTAAGCAGAGGGAGGTCAGCAAAAAGGCATTGGTTCAGTGTTTTCATTAGAACAGATTGAAAACACACAGGGTGAGATAAGAGAGATTCATATGCTCAGTAGATTTTAAACAAGCATATGAGTCATCAGCCAGCCATTGGTTAAGTAAAGTATCTTTTGCTTTCCCAGCAGTATGATAATACTTGGAGGTGGGGGTGGAAGGCTAGTCCTTGCCTTAGGAAGGTCACAATGTGTGAACCTGGAAAGTTCCCATTGAATGCAGGAAAACCAGAGAGGCACTGGTTTGTTTTAACTTTCTGGTAGTAGGTGAAAATCAAACATCTACTTCTTTGTTACTTGAGAAGGAAAGGTTCTGTGGCATATTTAATTGATGTTCATGATCACCTATGATATCCATGGGTTTTGGAAAATAGTTAAGGATCAGTCAGTAATATGGAAATTGGATCTGGAGGAATGAAAGATTATCATGTTGTTTGGCTGTCCAAATGTTAAATATAGACTTGTGACCTGAACTAACACGAATCAGGTTATATTATAAATGGATGACACAACAAGAACCAGCGTTGCTCCTCTGACACAGCTAGATTCCGAGGCTGTATGTAGAGTGAAGATTGGAAAAACTAAGGAGAATTTAGAATGCTGATAAAGTAAGGACAAAAGCACAATGCAAACTGGGGTATGAATGCTGGTTCTGCTCTAGCATAGTTGTTTCCAAGTAAGCTGTCTTGAAATGAAGAAATGGGATGGGGAATGGGGAACCAATATTCAGATTCTTCTGGACTAGTGCATTAGTTTTCACTTTAGGGTAGTAATTCCATAGAAGGGAGAGACACTGTGATGTAGTGGATAAAGTGTTGTATTGGATAGCATACAAACTAGTGAGACCTGGATTCAAAGTAGTTCACAAATGTGAACTCACAGAGCAACCTTGACTTTATCTCAGACTATCTCACAAATCTGTCCCACATGTTCTCTGTAACTCCTGATAGCTTTCTTTCCAGACCTACACTCATTAATTGCCAGTTTGCATGTTTGAAGACTTCTTATTTTTTTTTGCATTATCTCACCCACTCTCTTCCTGCACCACTCTAACCTGTAGACATCTTCTCTCTTTCTCTCTTCCACTAGATTATGTATTTGACTATATGAAATAATATGTAAATAAAACAATTTCTTAACAAAGAAGGCTAAGCATATTTCTTTCTCTGCTAGACTTGTTGGGGTGGGTGTGCATGGGACTGGTTGTTACTCAGCTTCTACCATCTCACAGGACTACTTTGCTTGAAATTGCTACCAATATCTGTCACATTTCATAACACTCCCATTCTTCAACTACTCATTTTCCCTTCATTTTTTGGGGGGATAAAGTTGTGGTACACAAATTTGCACAGCCTGAACTTCCTTGAAAGAATAGCAAAATGAAATGATAAACAAACAAAAAAGAGAATCTTCATTCTCGGAAGATGCCAGCCACAGATATAGGCGAAATGTCAGGATGTAAGGTATGTCTGTTGCAGTGCAAAATGTTTGGACTGGGTTGTTTTGACTAGGCAATTAAAAACTATACACTTTCCAAAAGAACTGCATCTACTCGAGATGAAACCTGCTAGACCTGGTTTATTAAAATGGATCAATACATTTTCCTGCCTTTTTGGATTTCCCTTACGGATGTAGACTGGAGACGATCAGGATGGACACCTGTACCTAAAAATGATAGCTTCTGTATCAGAGGGAGTATGCCTGTCAGAACTGGGTGGTGTGTAGGAGGGTGCTACAGCCTTCATGCACTGCTTTTGGGCTTTCCACAGGGAACTGCTAGGGTTTCATTGGGGTTGTTGCTATTTGAACAGAATGCTGTGTTAGAAAAGGGGTTAGTTCATTTTATGGCCTTAATATGGTGGTTCTTGGTATCATGAATAAAATAAATGTTGAAAATAAACTTGAAACAAAAAGTGATTTCATAATTTCTTCACAGATTAACAGTACTATTCCAGCTCAAGGGATTTAAAAGTCTGTTCCTTGGAAAGAAATTTAACTTCTTGGCCCTGCTCCCCATATCACATTCCCAGTATAGTCCTGTTTGCTCAATTGTTAAGTTCCAGATAGACGTTAGGAGTGGAATGTCATATACTTTTTGTTTTTGAAAAGAAGTGGCTCATTGTATGTGTGGGTGGAAACATAAAATGAACTCCCTTTCCCTTCCCCTTCTCTTCATTTTTGGGAGTCTGATCAGGTAATCCTTGAAGAAGAGGATTCTTCAGAACCACAGAATGACATTTGAAGAAGATTCTCAAGAGGAAAATGATTTCAAACAATAAATTAAAGTCTGTTTTAATAAAGGCTTTTCCTAGAGAGCCTGCCAGCTTTTACTTCTAACAATACCATACATGCTGCCTCTGTACTATTTGATTTATATAACATTATAATCCAGTTGAGTTTAGTGACAGGAATCTCCACATATATATAAGGATTGGCTAAATCTAGAAGCATCTGATCCAAGGAGAAAATTGTCCACATCCCTATATTGAAAATCCTTTCATAAATAAGTTTTAAAGAAGCAAAATGGATTTCCTGCTTCCCCTTATTGACACCAGTAAATCAACGACTGGTATATATCCCTCTTAGACTTCCAAGTCTTTGCTACCAGGGTTAGCAAAGTACATTTAAAAATAATGAAAGCATAGGGTTCACATTAAACTGTAACCCTTGAAGTTGGAAGCATGTTAGACAAAGAAGTAGAGGGTGGAAGGGGAGGTGAAGCAGTCATCAATGTGGGAGTAAATTTATTCCTTGACAGTCAAGTCTGTTATAAAATGAGCTTAAATAGGAACATGTTAGTAAGACTAGACTGGCTGGAAATAGTACCAGATATTTTGTGAGGGACGATTTCCTCCTCCCTGTACCTTTCAACATTTCAACCAGGACATGTATGGCCATTCGATTTTAGAATTTGGTTCAAGATGACAAAAGTTATTAATGAAGGAGAATACATAAGTTAGGAAAGGCTGCAGTAGTTTGCTTTTGCCTGAAGTTATTAGGAAGAGCAAGATTCCCCTTCCACATCTCCCCTCTTTCCTGCTGAGTTAATTCAGTGTACATTAATTCTACAAATTGAATTTGGTTTGCATCAATTAAAGTAAGATGAGGACAAAGGGGAGAAGGTGGGAGGAGGACAGTCAAACTAGGAGATTTTAAAAGTAGCCCAAAAAAATCCCTGCCAAATCAAGACAGTTGAAGGATATCCACAATCTGCTGCCAAAAAAAAAGGACAAAATTTCTTTTTGGGAAAGAGACAGAGGGAAGAAAGACTGGGAGTCTCATTGTACAAAGCAGCAAGATGGACCATGAAAGATAGGGAAGGAAGCAGAATTTCTGCAGCAGTCTGCTGGTTGCTGGACTGAGGGGGGAAGCAGACGGGCGGCACGGGGCTGCCCCGGGAAGCTGTGGATTGGGGGCGAGGTATCCACACTCCTCGGTCCCGCAGCGCAGCGTCCCAGCCCCAGGAAGAAGTGCTAAAATAGCGCTCCTTCTGCAAGATGCTGAAGGTGCGCCGCAAAAGACATCCAGCACACCTTCAGCGCCTCTTCCGCTGCAGTGTGTGCAGACGCTGCAGTGGAAGTGCGTCGTCGGAGTGCCGGCCGTGCAGAGGGTTGGCCACTCCGACGACGTTTTCGGGAAGGGGTTGGGGCGCCCAGTGTGAGGCTGCCCCTCCCCTTCCTGGCCACGAAGACGGTGCTTTGCGCCGTCTGCTTTGGGCATTTATGCTGTAGAGGTTAGACTCAGCTTCTTCTCCCCACTCCATCTCAGTCAAGACTGGTTGTGCAAGTGCTGTCTGGAATCAGGTAGTGATAGGCTGGATGAAGACCAGTAAGCAACCTGAATCTTGAGAAGATGGAGGTTCAGTGGGTCATGCCAGGGCTTAGGACCAGGAAGCCTCCTCTGGACAGGTTAGCACTCTTGCTGATGGGGTTGGGCTAGCTTGGGGTGTGTGCCTTAATTCCAAGGGGCCCAAGTGACAAGTGATATATATGCCCAGTTTCAGTTTGTTTATGAGCTGGATTTATTCCAGGATTGTGATACCCTGTCCTCAGTGACTTATCTCGGATAGATGACCACAATGTGCTCCTTTAAACTGTGGTAAAATATTTTGTATGGCTAGAATTGCTGAGTCAGAGCACTTGGCATGATGCAAAAGCTTACAATAGAGACTGCATTATGCTAAGTAGCATCAGGTGATAACCATTAGGCAACTCTCTGTATAAGTGTACTGAGACTCATGTGTGGGTTGATGAAGAAAGTGGGTTGGAGATAGTGGTTGTTGATGGTTGGATTGTTGAAGTACAGACTGAATGTTGAGAGGAGTCATGAGGAGTGTTTGTACATATCTGTATATATTGCAACTTAAGATAAATAATCTCCAAGGTTTGGAAGATATCAAAGTGTCTATGGGTTTTTCAGTTGTGGTCAGTACATTGCCAATACTTAAACTGAACTGGTGCTTCCATAGTCTGCTACTGTTAATGTCTTCTAAGAGTGTTTACCTCAGACATTGCTGTAAGTTGGCATCTCTGATGGGCCTAGAGCTTTGTTTTTGTTACTGCACATCGGCAGGACATAGAAGAAAGCCAGCAATGAGTTATGGGCCCAGTTTGTGCCAGTCTATGCTAGTCTGTCCCAGTTTGAACCCAGTTTGGACCAGTGCTGGGAGGCTAAAGGAAGAAACTGTGCCACAGAAGGACAGCTTTTGCAGTTTGCATTTTATTTTCCCTGTGAGTATTTTTTCAAGGAAGTAGCAGAAAGTATTTCATTTGTTTCATCGTTGTGCTTGACCTGAAAAGCAATCAGCTGAAGACCAAGTTTTTGTTTTTGTTTTGGTGAGATTTATTTTGAAAATAGCCTGCTGCTATGGCTGAAGTCACAGGAATGATGAACTTTGCCAAGCTAGATGGCACCAATTATCCCACTTAGTCAATTATGGTACAGAGTCTACTCACCTGGGAAAATTTGATTCAATATGTAGCCAATCCACCCCGAGACCATGGAATGATGAACAAATGCTAACTAACCAGAAAGCCAGAGCAACCATCATCCTTTGCCTGGAAGCTGGACAAATTGTTTACATAAACACCATGGCTAAAGTTTTGGAGTGCTGGCAGAGCTTAAAGGATATCTACCAGTGGGACTCCTGCATGTCCAAAATGATTTTGACAAGGAGACTTTATAACACCAAGCTCAGAGATGGTGATAATGTTAAATATCATTTGGACAAACTCAGGCCTCTGTTTAATGAGTTACAAATCAGAGGCATTATTTTTCCAGAGGCATAAAAGGCTTATATTGTGCTGGGAAGCCAGAGTGAAAGTTGAGACTTTCTGTTTCACAGCCTGCAGAGTTTGCCTGAAGAAGACCCGACCTTGAATTTGGTTTCAGCTCATATCTTGAAGGAACAAGAGGGGAGGCATTTAGAAACTGAAGATGATGGTCGGCAATGTGCCAGGAGAGATAAGGAGCAACATCTGTCTTCATCATCTCAGGAGCAAGGTGAGGCCATGTGCAGCTTAATAAGGTGCTGTTACTCATGTGGAAGGGAGGGGCATTTGAGGAAGCATTGTCCTTTTTGGTTTGGCCACAAGAGGGAGCAGAGACAGCATCATATGAAGCCTGAATACAAGTCTTCACAGGCAGCTGGATGAGGTTTGTTTACTGCAGCTGCAAGTGAAACTGAGGCAACACACGTTTGGTTGATAGACTCTGGAGCCACACACCATATGGTGAACTGTTTGGAGGTGTTATAAGATGTGAAACCTTCAACAGTCTCCAAGGTGGACATGGCAGATGGAGCTCCAAGGAAGGTGGAGAAGAAGGGAACTGCATACATTCCCTGTTTAGGGAAACAAGTCTTCCATGTATTGTTTGCACCAAGTTTGAAAAACTGTTTTCTTAGTGTGTCAACGCTGACCAGTGATGTTTATAAGGTGATATTTGATAAGGTCATATGCATAATTACTAAGAATGGGAAAATCTGTGCTAAAGGGGGAAAAAAAAGAAAGACTGTATTTTATGCATTCCCAGGCTGATAAGCCAAATGTTTCTAATGTGACAATGTATAATGTGCCCTTGCAAGATCAGTGTGTACATTATTTGCATCAGGAATTGGACATGCTAGTTTTGCCACATTGACACAGTTGGCCAAAGTGTGTTCAGAACTTAAGCCAGAGAACTACAAAACCACCCTTCCAGGTGGTTCATGCTGATCTTGCTGGACCATTTAAAGCAAATGTGAGAGGAGTTAAGTATATCTTTGTTTGGGTGGACCATTACACCAGGTATGGATTTGTATATTGTATATTTGTATACTCCAAGGACCAAGCATTTACCAAATTCAAAGAGTGGGTGGCAATGGTGGAGAGGAAATTTCCTTATAAAGTTGGTATTTTCCCCTCAGATCGAGGTGGCAAATTTCTGGGAAATGCTTTTCAGCATCAGCTTAGGACAAAGGGCATTTAACATAAGACAACAAACCCCCATAGCCCAGCTGAAAATGGCCTAGCTGAGCGAAGGGTGGGTTTGCTGCAGTCAGTGAAAGATTGCATGATGGTAGATGCCCAACCACCTGGTAACATATGGTGTGAAGCTATTATGTGTGCTAATCATGTGGTTAACAGAGCTTGGTGTTCTAGTATTAAGCAGACACCCTATTTCATGCTGTATGGTAGGGAACCTTGGCTTCGATACCTTAGAGTTTTTGAACAATATGCAAATATTCTTATCCCAAAGAATTTAAGGAGAAAATGTCAGCCCAAGTGGAAAAGGTTATGTTTTGTTGGGTACTCAGGTAATAATTACTGATTTTTCCCTTGATAATGGACAGGTCGTGTTTTCCAGGAGTGCAAATTTTGAGACACACAGTGGGCAGGACAGAGTACAAGCAAACTATAAGGTTTTTGTTCTCCCACAAGCCCAAAAGGAACCAATAACAAATGGAGGGGTGGAAGTCCCAGATACTATACAACAGCAACCAAACACTTCACATCATGCACCTAACACCTCTACATCAGAGGTAGAGATAAAGAAAGTGATAAAAAGTGAGGCCAGTAGTGTGGAAGACACTCAGTGTACCATTTGTTTAATTCCAAGAAGGTATAAAAGAGAAAAAGGGCCTTTACAGACTGCCAGAAATAATACAGCTTGAGACCACTTTAACTGGCTCAGTGCTAGGGAATCATGGGAACTATAGTTTATTGTGGCATGACAGCTCTCTGACAGAGAAGGCTCAATGTCTCAGAAAAAACTATAATTCCCATGATTCCCTAGCACTGAGCCAGGGCAGTTACAGTGGTCTCAAGCTGCATTATTTCTGGCAGTCTGTAAAGGCCCAAAGATGTTCCTGAATTTTTTGCTATTCCATGTGGAGAGGTGTGTAATGTTGCATGTAATTCCATATGTTATGAACTAGAAGTGCATAAGTGTCCAGCTGAAGGACAAGAAAGTGTAAATGTTGTCATTGACTCTACATGTAAACCATTGGGTGACAAAGGTGATAACAGGGGTGTCAAACATGTATGTCTGCCAATGGACCAAACTGTTGTGAAGTCCAGAGGAGTACATAAAGGACAGAAAATGCCAGATGGGTGTACCAATAAAAAGGCAACGTTTAGGACTCAGGAAGGAGAACAAGTTTTGAGTCAAAACTCAAAACACACAAAGGTGTTATCACCTTTGTCACCCAATGGTTACATGTTCAACAAATGTAAAGGTACTGGTAAATATAATATGTATTCTCAGACATGTATAGTGAAGGCAGAGGCAGAGAAAACAATAGCAGAACAAAATACATTGGTGTAAGGTACACAACATTTCAGCAAATGTTACAGGAAGGAGTAATGATACTAGAGTACTGTAAGTTAGAGAAATTTTGCTGGCATATTCACAAAAGTGTTGCTGGCACAGAGGCATGGGGGAAATGGTTGCCTTACTAGGCTAATGCACATGCTGTGAACAATAATGTCAACATGTGTAACCAAATGTATTTGATTTGATTATGTTCTGTTATGTAAAGTTTGTCATATCAATATATTTTGGAGGGGATTGTTGGAACAATGTTCCTTTAAACCAGGGACCGGCAACCTATGGCCCGGGGGCCGGTTAAGGCCCAGGTCCCTGGACTTACCGGCCCAGACGGAAGGTTGCTGCGCGCCACCGCGCACCGCTGCTGCTGCAGGTTTTTGCCACCGTGCGGCTGCGCGTGCCGCGACTGCCATTTTGGAAGTCAAAATGGCAGTCGCAACACATTTGCGCGTGCACAGTACTCCTGTGCATGCGCAAACGAGTCACGACCATCATTTTGGAAATCAAAATGGCGGCCGCGACTCGTTTGCTCATGCACAGGAGTACTGTGCATGCGTAAACGCATCGCGACTGCCATTTTGATTTCCAAAATGGCAACAGCGGTGCGTGCGGAGGCGGCTGCACAGAGGCAGTGGCGGCGGTGGCAGCGGTGGCAGTGCATGCGGGGCAGCAGTGCGCGCGCTGCCATTCCCCCCCCTCGGCCCAGCGGCGGGAGGGACTTCGCGGAACCGGCCCCAAGTGCAAAAAGGTTGCCTAGCCCTGCTTTAAACTGTGGTAAAATATTTTGTATGGCTAGAATTGCTGAATCAGAACACTTGGCATGAGGCAAAGGCTTGCAATAGAGATTGCATCATGGTATGTAGCACCAGGTGATAACCATTAGGCAACTCTCTATATAAATGCACTGAGACTCAGTGCATGTGTGGGTTGATGAAGAGAGTGGGTTGGGGATAGTTGAGTTACAGACAGTGAATGTTGAAAGGAGTTGTGAGGAGTATTTGTACATATGTGTATATATTGCAACATACGATAAAGAACCTTCAAGGCTTGGAAGATACCAACAAGTGTCTGTGAGTTATTCAAGTGTGGCCAGCAATTAATCTGAACCGGTGCTTCCATGCTCTGCTGTTAGCTACTTCTGAGAGTGTTTATCTCATACAATGCTGTAAGTTGGCATCTCTGGTGGACCTAAAATTTTGTTTTTGTTACTGCACATTAGCAGAACTTAGACAACCGATATAATGTATTATATGTGGGGCTGCTTTTAAAGATGGCTTGGAAGCTGCAACTGTTACAGGAAGCCATCACTGGTTGCTTGAAGGAGCAGCAAGAAATGATCGTATCACCCCCAGCCTAGTAAACACTGCACTAACTTCTACATCAAAATTAAGTTCTTGGTGCTCACATGTAAAATTATAAATGTCCTCCCCACATGTCTTACCAATCATCCTGAACTTTATGTTCAGCATGGGATGCCATTTAGGCCAGAGAGCATCTGTGTCAGCTCTGGATATCTGAAGTGGCACAGTGTATCTTCAACCAGTGTATTTGTAGTAAAACCTAGTATCACAAAACTTCACAAGCCTCCAATGGCCTCTTTGCAAAAGAAACCAAACTTGGGGGAGCGCTATGCTTCAGGGACTTTTTACTACATAGAAAAGTGGTGCAAGTGTAACAAAGGAGCTTATTGCATTGTTCAATAAATCGCCTTATCTGATCTGGCTTAAAATTTAAATCAGGTGGCATCCTGATATTCTCACAAGGATTTAACCACCAAATTTGCTGCCCGAATGCAGCCTGGGTCCACCCCTTCTCCCAGGGGTGCTCAGTGTGACTCTTTTTGAGGTCGGGAGTTTTTCGACTTGAGAAAATGGCTGCCGGAGCAGCTCTGGGAGCGGGGATGGACCTGGGCTGCATTCAGGTGGAAAATTTGGTGGCTAAATCCTTGTGATAGTATCAGGATGCTGCCTGATTTAAATTTTAAGCTGGATCAGATAAGGCAATTTATTTAACAATATGATAAGCTTCAAAGGCAACTTGCTCATAGAAAATAAAAAAGGAGAGAGAAATATGGTAGGCTTCACAACTCTCCCATCCCACTGCCACTCCCAGATTACATTGTGGGAGTGATGCTTGAAGCCTGGTACTTCATGGAGTTTTCAACCACCATTTTGAAGTGAGGCATCCATCTCCCCCATTTGCTCCATGAATTGCCACCTGTTCTAGAATAGGAGTGGGGAAGTGTAGAAGGAGAGAAGGCCACTTCCCCCACACTATCACTTTTCAACATAAAATCACTTAAGACGCTCTTTTGGCTGACTGGGGGGGCATTTTTTGGTTTGGGGGTGGATTGAGTAATCTGGGGGATGAGGCAAATAAAGTGCAATATTTGTGGCTAGTTTCAGGTGCTTTGGGCCAGTTTTGGGATAACAAATTGCCCAGAAAGGAATGTAATTTTTTAAAAAAAGAAATAGTATCTAGGGACAACTTTTAGGGGTCCCAAGGGCTACAAATGACCCACAACTTGCTCCTTGCACAACCCTGTTCTGGGACATGAAGACAAATCCTTCCAGTCCTATGTCTCTTGCTGCTTTTCAGCTACTAGGCCTGGTTGGCCATGATGATATACAGGATCTTGGCCTAAGGGTAAAATCTTTTGCATACCAATCTGGGAGTAAATCCAGGAGAACAAAGTGGGATCATCCTGTGAGTACAGATGCATAGGATTATGTTGTAAACTGACTTCTGGTCAGGTCCAGTAAGCATTATAGATTCTTCACAGTTCCTCCATAAAGGAGCATTGGAAGGAGTGGAGCTCCAGTGAGAAGTCTTTTGCCTGATGCAAGATGTGCCAAGTTCCCTCCGGCACCTATATGTGGAATGTGAAGTCTGTAAGGAAAGGGCTCCCTTTGCAGAGCTGAATAGAGCTCTTATATTCTGTTTTTTTTTAACACCAGCAGCACAGAGAAGTTCTGTGTATTTTTATGGATGGATGGGTTCCACCACAAAAGGGTCTAATGATATGGAAATACCTAAGACTGCATAGAAAGTCATATCAAGAGAAGTAACTGCCAGGAAGAGTGTCTCCCATCCCATTCTTCTGTAACTCATTGCTTTTTTTTTTTAACCTAGTCATACTGATATGTGAAACATTTATTTTTCTTTTGCTCACCTCATTCAGTGCATTATTATCTTTCTCTATGATCTGAGAGTTGTGTTATGTCTATATGACCCAATTAATAAAACACAAGCCCTCCTTAGTTTTCACAGTGCCCTTGGCTCTCACAAAACAGTGATGCATGTGAATGTAAGTCTTCACCTGAAACCTCTGGAACTTGCTCAAGAAGAACATGAAATTAAGAGGAATGAGAGAATAGTGTAGGGACACCTTTCTTATTTATCTACTCCTCTCTCTCTCTGTGTGTCTGTGTAGGTGTAGGGAAAGGCAACATGGTATAATAGGTTGAATAGACTAGGGCTGGATGCACACTAACCAAATAATGGTGAACAGATTTTTTTTCAGTGCCTGGGGCTTTAAATGCAGTTTTAAAACCCTCACATTTTACTCTGCAGTTTCCTGTTTTCCCCCTTTTTTGCAATGTGTGTCCTGCCAGATTGGAATGGCATTGGGGGGTGGGGGTGGGATAGTTGCAGGGGAAATATCATCCTTCATCTGGCAAGTATGTTGTTACAATTTTTCAGAAAAATGCTCAGTGCATGTCTGATGCTCTGCTTGCTGGGGTGTGCGTGTTATATTTTATCAAATGTGGTTGCTGGGAGGAAATCAAACTGGTGGGGTGGCTGGGCCAAGCATGCTGAACCTATTCTTACACCATTGATCTCATGGTTTGACTTGGCTAAGGAGGTGGCAGCGCTGGCCCTGAATAGAAGGCAAAAGAAGCAGCTTCCTGCAGCCCTTTCCCACTTTCTCCTGCTGCCACCACCATCCCACCTGTTTTGGCTGTCTCCATGTCCCCCCCCCCCCCACTGCCCTGCTCCCTCTGTCTGTCCCAGAGACCTATACACTCTTTCCTATGTTAAATGTTGGGATAAATTTCATTTACATTACATTCAAAGGAAACATTTAAATTTCTCTCATTTAGTCATTATCTCTTCCTGTGGCATGAAGGGGGAAAGGGGATTGGATAGGGGACCGATCCACTGAGAGTGCAAGATGGGTGGTAAGATTGACAGGAAAACAAGAAAGGCTATTGGTTGATAGGTTTATGCATGCTGAGAAGGGGGAAAAAAAGTACAGCCCTTTTGTAGTGATTTGAATTCGGGCAGGGGAAATGGGTGGCTATCAAAGCAATTTGAGTCTAGTTCATGACAAGTAAGGACCTTTACAGACTACCAGAAATAATGCAGCCTGAGACCACTTTAACTGTCCTGGCTCAGTGCTAGGGAATTGTGGGAATTGCATTTTTTTCTGAGACATTGAGCCTTCTCTGTCAGAGAGCTCTGGTGCCACAATAAACTACAGTTCCCATGATTCCCTAGCACTGAGCTAGGGTAGTTAAAGTGGTCTCAATCTGCATTATTTCTGGCAGTCTGTAAAGGCCCTAAGTGTGGCATAAATGGGGTGAGACCAGGGCAGAATATTTTGCAATGGAGCTAGATTGTTTTTGTTTGTATGGATTCAGTCTGAGACTCTGGCAAGACCAGGGCTTGAATCTCCACTCAGGTTGAGCCTACATGAGGGCTGTATGCCAGCTCCACTGTATAATATCCCTGCCCCAGTTTGACTCCTCTACTGCCATACACATGTGTTTTAATCCAAACTGAATTCAGTTTGGAAAGGTATACAGGACACACAGTATATAGCCCCATCAGTGCAAGGGGGTGTTTCTATTGTGTGCACATGTTTGCTGTATCAGTTTATATCTGGTCACAATAGGGCTTCCCACAAGATATGCTCATTTTTGCATATTCACTTAAATAGCCTTTGTTTTCCCTTTGTTCTCCTTGCCTACCTGCATGTCTATAAAGTGAAGTCTATAAGAAGTGGGAGGTGAAATACTGACGGGCAAATAAACACCAAATTCAAAAAAAGAGAGAGACCCTCCATCTATACCGATTCTACATCCACAGATTCAACTACCCATTGATTAAAATATACATTTTTTAAAATTCAAAAAGCAAACATTAATTTTGCCATTTTATATAAGGGTCATCATTTTACTACCCCACTGAATATAATGTGACTTGAGCATTCACAGATTTTGGCATCTACAGGGGGTCCAAGAACCAAATCCCAGCATATACCAAGGGCCCACTGTGAAAACATGTGAGCTATCCTGACTGAGCAAGTGACCTAGGTGAACAGTCATCATTCTAGCTGCAACCTGATTCCACCATGATCCCAATTTGTGTGTGTGTGTGTGTCAATCTACATATTTTAAAAATCTAGTTCTTCCCCCAAAAAACAGTGGACTATGAAAATGAAGGCTTTTTTTAAAAAAACCACCCGAAAGCCCTCAGGCATCAAAAAGAAGTGTTTTTATAGCAGAAGGAGAGGAACCTTGTATATTCCAACAGGAAGGGGATTGAGGTAAGGACACATTATTTAGCCTATATAGATTCACTTCCAGCAAAGGAAACTCACTGGGTAAATTTGGGGGGTCATACTCTCTCAGCCTCAGAGATGTCAGTGGCAAACTTCCTCTGAATAAATCTTGCTAAGAAAACCCTAAGAGTTGCTTTAATGTACATGCTTGTGCATATGAACATCTCTCTCTCTTGATATACTTTTAAAGGCATTTTTAAAGAGAATTTCAATGTGTTTTTAATTTTTTTTATCTTTGTAGTGTTTTAATTGTTGTTTATTCGTTCATCACCTTGGGAAGCCTTGTGGGCTAGTAAGTGACACAAAAGTACTTAAATTATTATCTTTATTGTTTTGCATTCTGTTAATGAAATATCATTTGTACAGCTTTTGCCATAAGACAGTTTCACTCAATGACTAGCTGAGTTAGAAAGATAAATAAATTCTTAAATACATCTAAGATGAAAGAATATAGTCAGATTATATTGAATATATATCAAAGAAACAATGTATTAGTGAGATTGGATTGAATATATGTCAAAGATTGCCTTAATTATACAAATGCTGATTATCAAATTACTTTTTGTCCACATCACCTACCAATGTATTCTGTAATCATTTACCCAAACTGTATACATTTTTTTTGTATATGTATATTGAGCTACTTGGATAAATGACATTGTATTGTCTGTGGAAAAACTGATGGCAGTGCAGGGCAGGTAGCAGAGCTGATGCCAGTAATTGCTGATAAAGTGCTTAATGTTGGAGAATGCTGGGAGCTATAATTTAACAACATTTGCAGGGTGCATGATTTTCACACCAGCCTTTGCAGATCTAAGGCTCTGAGCTTTTACAATTTTCTACACTTAAATAACTGATAAATTCTTTGCTCATCCTTGAATTACTTCTTTAAGATTCTAACACTTTTCCAGTACTTGAGCACTTGTATACAGTAAACTGTATTTTCCATCTGTTAAATCAGTTACTTGTTTCTGTACGATTGCTTCTACATAATTGCCAATTATCAGTCTGAAACCTGAATGGCTCACAGCAGTGGCCTGCAGATTTATTCAAGGCCAACTCCAAATTTGAGAGAGTCCTTAGCCACAGCCTCAGAGGATGGCAATGGGAAACCTCATTTGAAGAAAACCTTATGATAGGCTCACCTTAGGGTTGCCATAAGTCTAAAGCGGTGATTCCCAAAATGGGCAGTATGTCCTCCCAGGTCAGTGGAAGTTTCCCGGGGGCAGTGAGGGAAAAGTGGGGCATTAGGGGAGTGGTGAGGAGAAAAGAACTGGGGGTGGGGGTGGGACCTTCAGTCAAAGTATTCAGTCAAACTTTTTTTCAGGGTCCTCAAAATACCACCACACAGCCTTGCTGATCATTTTGTATGGTGCTATCTCCCGCTCTTTGCCTGCCCATGTGAGCTCACTCCCTTACCAACGTCTTTTACTAGTAGTGGCAAATGGGAAACTCTTGTGAGGCTTGGGCACAAGGCATTGCTTTTGTGGCTCGGAGCAGCACAATTTTGAGACAGACTGGAGTAAAGAGTTAGAGCACATTTTTGGTGGGGGAGAAGTGGTGGCAAAAAGCTTTCAGAATTGGGACCTTGCTTAAACTTTGTGAGCTTTGCTGGGACTTGGCTGACAGGTTGAAGTTGTGCTGCTAATCCTGCTTTCTTTCATCAGACAGAGTGAGAGAAGAGGTAGCAGAAGAAACCATTTTTTTGTAGGAAAGTGGACAGTTGAAGCTGTGTGGGGAAGATATGTCTTCTGCTCTGAGAGCATTTGTAAAGAGCAGGGTATGAATACAATTAACAACAACAATGTTTGTGGGGAAGGAGTATCTTGCTTGATTATTGGAAAGAGCCTGTCTTAGAGTGGCTCTTGTAGTTAAAATCTTTCCCTTTCCTGGTCCACACCAGTCTCCAGTCCAGAGCTTGTGGCCTCTGTAAACCCCTAAATATACACTTGCTGTGCCTTTGTTTGCTCTGATGAAGGATTGAGAGTTCCTCCTCTCTGGTGAGAAGATTCTCTCTTGTACCTGGTCCCCCTGGAAGCAGTAACTGAGCAGCTGCCTGAGCAGCAACCAAGAGGCTTCTTGTACACACTAGTCTTTGCTGAAAGTCTGGCATGGGTGAGAGAATGTTTAGCCAGCTGCTCAGTTGCTGCTCCTAGGACGACAGGGTGCAAAAGGAGCAGCGACTGAGCAGCCAGTTAAACAACAACCAAACAGACTCTCACCTGTGTTGGCCTCTGCTGCAAGACCAGTACAAGTAAGGACGTTATCACATGGGGGAAATCTGCTGGTTAATCCACACAAATCCCAAACAAAAACTGAATTTGCACCTCACGATTTCACACGACGTCGCACAGAAACTGGTCAGAAACTGGACAGAAACTGGTATTATCCGAGATCTTTTTAATTTCGGGAGTTTAGAGGAAATGCATTTGCGAAATTACAGTAATTTCACATTTACTGTAATGTGAAAAGCAAATACGCATGGACAATTCTCTTTTAAAACCTGGAGTAGGGCCAAGAGGAGGAAGAGGAGGGGCCTCCAGGGAGGGAGAGTCCCAGGCTCCTGCCATGCAGGGAAGGCAAGGCAAGGCAAGGCAAGGCAAGGCAAGGCAAGGCAAGGTGAGGGAAGTTTGGGATGGAGAAGTTTGGCATTTGGGATGGAGGGAAAAGGAGGGGAAAGAAGGCTTCCCTCGCAGCAGCTGTGGGGGGATGTGGGTGCAAGTGTGGGATGTGCTTGTGGAGCAACTTGGAAATCCATCTCACCATGAAGTTCTGCCCTGCAGGTCCTACAAAGGGGAAAGGCTTATGGGGGGGCATGGGAGCTACCTCCAGTTTCCCCCTCCCATTCCCTCCCTTGCCTCGGCTTGCCTTGCCTTGCCTTTCCAGCCTCCTCCTCCTCCTCCTCCTCCTCCTCCTCCTCTGCTCTCTTGAGAGGTCCTAATCCCAACGGAAGGGGGTTAGGACCTGTGCAGGAGGACATGACCCCAAATGGAGGACAGTCTGACATTTCCTCCTGGGAAATGCAGGACCCACCCTGGAAAAAGGAGGAGTCTGGTTATGAAACACACCCATTTCCAGTACATGTACGGGTTCTTTTCACTTGTGTATGAAAGTTAAAAATGTCTTTTTTCGCTTTTAACTTAATTCCGTTATTACTGTAATTACGTGTGAAAAGCTTTTGCGCAATTAAGCTCTATTTTCGCTTTCTTTTCGGGATGCTTCATTTCCACTTTATTATCTTTAACAATGAAACTGGCCCACGTGTGATAACGTCCTAAGAAGCTTCTCAGTCACTGTTCAGCCAGCTGCTCAGTTGCTGCTCCCAAGGTGACTTGGTGCACGGGAACAGTGACTGAGATTGGCTGTTTTGAATTTGCAGTAGAACAGTAGACCTAATATCAAAAAATATGCCCGGGGGAAGTGCTAGGGTTGTCACCCAAGAAGAAAGGAGGTGATAGCCTGAAAAAGTTTGGGGATCACTGGTTTAAAGTATGACTTGGAGGCACACAACAACAAAAAGCCAGAGCGAAAAGTACACAAGTCTACTACTCTTTCACTTCTTATTGCTCTTAATTTTTCTTTCTTTTTTTTTTTCTTTCTTGCCACCTAACCTACTGCTGAAGAATGGACAGATTAGTTTTGTGAAGGCATGAATAAATGATTGCATGTGGTTTTTGAAATCAGGCTGAAGAAAACATGAACATAAAAATATATAGTCTTGCTTGATCAGATCAAAGTCTAACATTCTTTTCACATGGTCACCAAAGTTGGGAAATGAGAGATAGTGCAAAGTAATCAAATTGGTTAGGCAGAAGCTGAACAATAATCAGCCCCACCCCACCTACACATGTCTTTAACAGAGAAAGAAACAAGCTTAATATTATTGGTAAAACCTACCAAAACAGCTGTATTTACATATTGCTTGTGTCTAGTCAAATACAGGATCATGTGGAAAAGAGAGAGGGAAGAGTAAATAGTAGTAAGTTAGAGTGATGCAGGAAGGGAGAGGATATGTGTGTGGTGGTGGTGGTGGGGAGCTGAGCAAACAAAAAGTCACTGTAAATATATACTGAGTCCAAACTCCTATGCAGGAACATGCAAAATAGCAGTTAATGAGTATAAGCATGCAAAGTTTTCTAAACCTCACAACCAAGCAGTGGGAAGCTTGCTAAAAAAATATGAGGGCAACAACAGCCTCCATATCATGTTCCCTAGCAAGGCTACCTTGAGTCCTGGTTTGTGGGGAAAGGCAAGGTATAAATAAAAATGGGGAGAATATATCCTCCATCATTTCACAGATGAAAACCAAGACACAGGTGGCCAAGCAACATCAGAGTGTGATCAAGTTGGCAAAAGTTGTTAATGGGGAAGAACATATAAGCCAGGAAAGGCTGCAGCAGTTTGAATCATAGAATCATAGAGTTGGAAGAGACCACAAGGACCATCCAGTCCGACCCCTGCCATGCAGGAACTCCCAATCACAGCATCCCTGACAGATGGCCATCCAGCCCCTGCTTAAAGACCTCAAAGTTTGCTTTTCTCCAAGCCTTGTGAGAAGGGCAAGATTTTATCCTGTCCTCTCTGCTTCCCCCACTGGTTTAATTGAAGGTAAATTATTTTCACACTTTGAACTTAGTCTGCAGCAACAGAAGGAAACAGAGGACAAAGAGGGAAACTGGAAGGAGGAGAGAGAAATTGGGACATTTTAAAGTGGAACAACAGATGCTTAATTGGGACTGTTCCTGTGAATCAGGACAGTTGGAGGCATGGGAGGAGGAAGAAGAGGACATACTGGTTTTATAACTTGGGGTGATAATATAGCTGTCCATCCTAATAGCACTGGCCCTAACTTCCACTAATGTATCCATCCCTCTTTTAAAGGCCAACGACTACTATACTACCATGCACTGGGTACATGAGGTCAGGTCAAGGGCTCCTAGCCCTGCACTAGAGTAGATGCACTAGCACATATTGACCATACAAACCATGTAATAATAATAATAATAATAATAATAATAAAATTTTATTTATAGCCCGCCCTTCTGCGTAGCAATCGGGGCGGGGAACAGCAGTATTTAAAACAGAACAAAGTTAAAACATTCCCTCATCTCATAATCCCATCCTCCCCCCTCCTATCCCCTTAAAACAAGATTAAACAATAGACTAATTAAAATACTATATTAAATCAATTAAATATCAAAAAGTAACATGAGGAATCAGACTAATGGGACTCATCTATGGGCCGACAGTTGTTCCGGGAAGGCCTGCTGAAAGAGATCCATCTTTACTGCTTTCTTGAAAGCAGCAAGAGTAGTAATAAGACGGATCTCATCCGGCAGGCCATTCCAAAGTCTGGGAGCGGTTGCGGAGAAGGCCCTCTGGGAGGTCTGAGACAGCCTAGTTTTTATTGGCTGCAACAGATTCCTCCCAGAGGACCGAAGGGCACGGGGGGGGGGGGGGAATCATATGGGGAGAGGCGGTCCCTAAGATAAGATGGACCCAAGCCATGTAGGGCTTTAAAGGTCAAAACCAACACCTTGTACTGCGCCCGGAAACTAATTGGCAGCCAGTGGAGGGATTTCAGCACAGGTGTTATGTGGTCCCTCCTTGATGTTCCTGTAATTACCCTGGCTGCCATGTTCTGCACCAATTGAAGTTTCCAGGTTAGGCACAAGGGTAGCCCCATGTAGAGTGCATTGCAGTAATCCAGACGTGAGGTTATCAGGGCATGTACCGCAGCTTCCAGATCCCTTTCATCCAGATAAGGGTGCAGCTGGCGTATCAGCCGAAGCTGATAACAGGCACTCCTGACAGCCGCATTCACCTGACTAGTCATGTGAAGCGACGAATCAAGGAGTACCCCCAGACTGCGAACACAGTCCTTAGAGGAGAGTGTGACTCCATCCAGGACTGGAGACTGTATTCCCAAATCTGGTTTCAGGCCTGTGACTGTAAGAACCTCCGTTTTGTCTGGATTCAACTTCAGTCTGTTTTTCCTCATCCAACCCATTACTGCTCTAAGACAGTCATTAAGAGGAGAGACGCCATCTGAAGTCTGAGACGATGATCTGGTCATGGAGAGATATACCTGGGTGTCATCAGCGTACTGAAGACACCGAGCTCCATGCCTCCGGATGATCTCACCCAGCGGCTTCATGTAGATGTTAAATAGCATCGGGGACAGGATGGCGCCCTGAGGGACGCCACAATTAAGCTCAATTTTAGATGAGCAACTGTCCCCGAGCCTCACCCTCTGAGATCTGCCAGAGAGGAAGGAACGGAACCACTGGAGAGCAGTGCCTCCAATTCCTAACTGCCTCAGGCGATCGAAGAGGATGGCATGATCTATGGTGTCAAAGGCCGCTGAGAGATCCAAGAGCACCAACAAGGTCACACTACCCCTGTCGATACTCAGGCGGAGGTCATCGGTCAGAGCAACCATGGCAGTCTCCACTCCATATCCTGTCCTGAAGCCGGTTTGAAATGGGTCGAGATAATCGGTTTCATCCAAGACTGCTTGAAGTTGGGAAGCAACTGCCCTCTCGATCACCTTGCTCAAAAAAGGGAGCAAGGAGACTGGTCTGTAGTTGTTTCTATCCAGGGGATCCAGGGAAGGCTTTTTCAGGAGTGGCCTAACTGCTGCCTCCTTTAAACAGGATGGTACATTGCCTTCCCTGAATGACGCGTTGATTGTGTCCTGAAGGAACACCTTCAACGCGTCCCCCCCCCCCCCGGACAAGGATCGAGGGGGCAGGTTGTCTTTCTCACACTTCCAAGAAGCTTGTCCACGTCATCGGTACTCACAGACTGAAGTTGATCCAGTTAAATACCATCAACGGAGTTCCTGGATGCCTCATCTATAGATTCTGCCAAAACAATGGCGTACAAGTCGGCAATGCATCCCAGGCACCTCAGGGTAGTGCTGATGCGTTCACACCTCCTTATCAATCTTTTGGGTGTGAATTTGTATCTGAAGTGTAGCTTCCCCCTTTCACAGGCCCTTCCTAATATACTGTCTCTTTCTTCTGCAACTTCATGTTGAAAGCAAAGATCTCTGAACTTTATTGCTATTGCTCCTGCTAAAGGAGAGCCCCAGTTCAGAGTTTTTTGCTTTCAACAGAGAGATACAGACGAAACAGAATATATGTTGGGAAGGGCCAGGGCTCTCCATTATCAAGAACAATAGCAATAATAATCTTAAAAATACTTAGCCTTTTTGTTAAATTCTTCCATTGAAGAAACCCCTGATGCTATTCACAAATGCTGTGAAGTGGCAGAATGGCCTTTACAGTATAGCTCTTGAGTTTTTATTCTTTTTTACTTTTTCAAACTCTTTTTCTCTCTTAACGTCATCTTTTTTTCCCCCATCTCAGCAAGTTTTATTCCTTGCTGGCAGCTTTTGGCCTGCTATTATATTGCATCAATAACATGTCCATATGACACTGTAGTATCTTTTTACAGCATAATTGCATGTACATGTTTTCATTTGTAGCCTAAAGCTTCATTGAAGGGTGTATGGTAAGAATGAGTGTTGCACCAGACACAGAGCAAAGTAATCAATAATTCCAGACAAATCTGTTTTTTATAGTTTTTCTATAATAAAACAATATAAAGTTACAATGTATATGGAGACATATTAATGGGACTTTCCATACAGAGTGTAGCTTTTAGGGCTCTTAAACCTTCAAGTTAATAATGCCTAAGCATCCCACTGTGAGTTCTACTACACTTTGAAAGGCATATATGGCTAAATGAATGTTTTAATAATAATATATTGCTTTTTACACAGTTAAAGAAGCTACAGTCAAATGCTACTTGGCTTTTATAATAAATATTGTTTGTTACCAAATAAATCAGAATATTGGCAAATTGGACTGTGAGGGACAGGATCCAATGGACCATAACTGGGGCTCCTGCCTGCAAACCACTGCATGTGCCCAGGTTTGGGAGTCTTGCCCCTTCTGCCATTGCCTTGTGGCTTCAAGGGCCTTTGCAGACTGCCAGAAATAGTGCAAATTGAGTCCACTTTAAGGGTTAGGGTTAGTGCTAGGGAATCATGGGAATTGTTCCCCCCCCCCCCCCCCCGAGACATTGAGCCTTCTCTGTCAGAGAGCTCTGGTGCCACAATAAACTACAGTTCCCATGATTCCCTAACCCTAACCCTTAAAGTGGACTCAATTTGCACTATTCCATGACACCCAGAAAAGACAAGACAAGACAAGACAAGGGATTCTCCATAATGTTTTTAATGTGCTACTTAGTGGGTCTCCCTTGGCTGTACTCGAGTATTTGCAGGTTTGCACCTGGTGGGTGCTAGTAGGCCATTGTGGCCAATAAGTGCCATGATTTGTAGCAGGTGGTATAAGCTACCTGCCATTTTAGGTTCCCCATGATGCCTCAGTGTAATTCCACTCAAGGCATTATTGAATTTTTTTCCAAGATAGATTTGTTGCTGTGTGCCTTCAAGTCATTTCCAACTTGTGGCAAACCTAATGTGACCCTATAATGTTTTTTTTTTTTTTTTTTGGCCAAGATGTGTTCAGAGGTTTTTTTCTTTGCCATCCTCTGAGGCTGAGAGAATGTGCATACATGAACTGAGGAAGACGTGCTACTTTGTCCTTCACCTTGGGCAGTAAAGGGAGTGAGCCTTGACTGAGAGAATACATGTATATAAGGCTGTTGTTGTTGCTACCGCTATGTCTGAAACTGTTGTGAGCCTTCATGGCTGTGAGCTCTGTCTCCCCACCGATCTACTTGATTTATCTGGCTTGGAAGAATAGTGATTTTGTTCATTACTTCATGTATAGACCATTTTGATAGCACTATTTCCTCTCCAAAATGGTACACAAAATACACAAAGTTACAAGAATAATTAACACGTTACATGACACTGATAAAATCATATTGTGTCTCCTTCACAACCGAGCTAGAGCAATTAACATATCAACTGCAGTTATTAAAAGCTATAGTAATTAAAAACAGACTGAAAGAAAAAAAAACTTTTTAATAATAATAATAATAATAATAATAATAATAATAATAATATTTTTTATTTATAGCCCGCCCCTCTGCAAAGCAATCAGGGCGGGTTACAGCATAATTAAAACATAAAGAGTTAAAAACAGACAATCCCAATCCCCTAACCCTCCCACCCCTTAAAACTGAATTAAACTAATATTCTATTAAAAATCATATACAAACTTTAAAACAATATAAAACAACAAGGCAGCGGACACAATTTGAAACAGTAAATCGAGGCGGCTTGCCAGGCTCATGTCCGGGAGGTTATTCCGGAAAGGCCTGCTGGAAGAGATCCGTATTTACTGCTTTCTTAAAAGCAGCAAGCGTAGTAATGAGACGGATCTCGTCCGGCAGGCCGTTCCATAGCCTGGGAGCAGTTGCGGAGAAAGTCCTCTGGGAGGTCTGTGACAGCCTGGTCTTCATGGGCTGTAGCAGGTTCCTCCCAGAGGACCGCAGGGTACGAGGGGGCTCATATGGGAAGAGGCGGTCCATGAGATAAGATGGACCCAAGCCATGTAGGGCTTTAAAGGTCAAAACCAACACCTTGTACTGTGCCCAGAAACTAATTGGCAGCCAGTGGAGGGATTCAAGCACTGGTGTTATGTGCTCCCTCTTAGATGTACCAGTAATTAACCTGGCTGCCATATTTTGGACTAATTGCAGTTTCCGGGTTAAGCACAAAGGTAGCCCCATGTAGAGTGCACTGCAGTAATCCAGACGTGAGGTTACCAGAGCGTGTACTACAGTTTCCATATCCCTCATATCCAGATAAGGGCGCAGTTGGAGTATCAGCCGAAGCTGATAACAGGCGCTCCTGACTAGTCATGTGAAGCGATGACTCTAAGAGCACCCCCAGACTGCGAACACAGTCCTTGGAGGATAGTGTGACTCCATCCAGGACTGGCAGCTGTATTCCCAAATCTGGTTCGGGCCTGTTACTGTTAGTACTTCTGTTTTGTCTGGATCTGTTTTTCCTCAATCTGTTTAAGCCCATCTGCCAAACTTCTAAAGATATGGCTACAAATATTTTTTCTGGAGGAGAGAATTTAATAAATGATAGACCACTACCATGTTGGCTTGGGATGATGGGAGCTGTAGTCCAACTCATATGGAAGGCTGGGAAAATTTGATTTATATACATAGGACCTCTACAGCCATGGGCCACTCCAAAAAGCTGAAGATTGGGGCCAAGGCTGCCCCATGCCTCGGCCCCAATCCACCCTTTTGGTGACTGGGAAAGGAGCGGTAAAATAGTGCTCCTTTCCCAAGCCCCAGAAAGGGTGCTGGAAGAGCGGTCGCATGGCTCTTCCACATCTCTTCTGGCTCAGCCCGTGCAGAGGCTGGACTGGGAAGACGTCATCGGAGCGCTCGCCATGTGCAACGGTGGGCGCTCTGATGACGTCCTCGGGAAGGGGTTGGGGCGTCTGGCGTCTGGCTGCCCCTCCCCTTCCCTGGCTCCAAGACAGCAATTTGTGCCATCTGCAGAGCCTCATAATTGCTTTTCAAAACCCACTCCAATCACACCAGAAATTAAGAACATGCTCCTTGCAGAGTTTCTCACATCTTAGAATACTCATTCATCTGTAAGGAAAGCAAAAGAGAAGTTGGATTACACACCACTCCTACTCTGATGTTTGATTTAACAAAGTCTTCTAACTTTCATAGCACCTGATTTTACTAAGTACTTGGACCAAATATATATTTTACATTCTGAAGGTCAAAAACCTCCAGGAAAATGGAAGATCAGTTACCAGAGGTCCCAAATCTTTGTTCTTTATTTTAAAAGCACTCAGAGAGCCATTCTCATTCCAACCACAGTAGTCTCTCTTACACACACACAATCTCTTTTTCTCCCACTCCTTCCCTCTTTTCCTCCCTCCCTCCCTCTTTGTTATGTGCACTAACCATTTCCCTCTTAAAGCCATTGTCTCAATCTAAGTTGAATGTAGCCTCCTTTCCAAAACTGCTATTCATCTGCCTGAAAAACCAATATATGGCTCCTTGTTGGGACCGTATTTTTGCATGGCAGGGGGTTGAAATGGATGGCCACTGTGGTCTCTTCCAACTCTATAATTATGTGTAGCAGTTTGGGGATTGTAGCAGTAGCATTGTTAGGTTTGGTGTCACCCTCCCCCATTGACCTCTTCCCATACCATACCCATACAGGATCCGTAGTAATTTTTTGTACTAATTTACTCATAAATAATAATTCCCATATATCACCGAATATAATGGTAATACTTGTGACATAAAAAACTATCAACATCAAAATTATACCTTTAAATAGCATACACATATAATACATGTGTTACATATACATAGTTTCTTGTGGCTGAAGTGCAAATTTGGTAAAATGTTATGTTTTTAAAGATTTTTTAAAAAATTAAAAAAAATAAAATTTGAAATTTGAATATATATTTTTTTTTAAAAAGAAACCTCTCCTTTCTCTTCCCAACTCACCCTATCTCTTCAGCATTTTAAAGAGATACAGGCAAATACCACATCCCATTTCTACCAAAATGCAGATGTTTGAGGAGCAGTGGTGTTACACACCTCTTAGGGTATCACCTGGTGTGGGCTGCATCCTCCGCACCCCACATAGTGACACCACTGGGTTGTAGATTGAGTTGGAAAGAGTGAGTGAAATCTGCTCTTATTGTTCCAAATGATATTTGAAAAATGAATTCAGAGATCAGCACCACATTTGTTTTCATCCCAAGAGGTAGATCAGTTTCTATACCGCTTATCAGTGCACATAACCACACACTAAGCAGTTTACAATGTGTAAGTCAATTGCCCCCAACAAGCTGATTACTCATTTTAGCAACCTCGGAAAGATGCAAGGCTGAATCGACCCTGAGCCTCTGGTTGCTATTGAACTCACAACCTTGTGGTTTATGAGTGAGTTGCTGCAGTACAGGCATTTAATCACTGCGCCTCCAGGGCTCTTTCATTATTGAACAGGTTTCATTAGTGAACAACTCAAACTATAAGCTACCTTGTTGTTTCATCTACAACTCTTAATCTCACATATGACACCAATTTCTTTTTTTTAATAGCGTTTTTATTAAATTAAAATCTTACATACAAACATTCAACCCACTAGACATTAATAAAAATATTCTTACATACATTCCTAATATCTAACACTATCATACCTAATAATCTCACTACACATACATCTTGACATTTCATTTCTTTCATTCTTACATGAGACTTCCTGAACCCTTACCAAGTCATCATCCTTTATATTTTTTAAAAAAGCCTTTCTCTATTTTTTCCAAGATTAAGAATAAATTATAAGTTTTATAAATGTTAATTCATAGAGCAACCAAACAAAGCATAACTTGGTTTTATATGTTTTTTACACCATTTCTTTTTCCCAGCCTAGTCTTTTTCTAGGCATTTCCTCTTCTTAATCTGTTCTTATTGTGCTACTTTTTCTTATCACCTTTAACTTCTTTTCGGCATACATAGTCAAATAATGGCTCCCAAATTTTCTCATTTTCTTCCCAATCATGTCCTCTTAACTGATTGGTAGTTTTATCCAGTTGCATCAAACCAATCAGCTTATAGAGCCATTCCTCTGTTGTAGGGAGGTTTTCAGTTTTCCATTTACCTGCGTATACTATTCTAGCACTGGTAGTCATACAAAAAAGAAGTTTTCCATATTTACACTCAATTTCCTCATTATCACAAATACTTAAAAGATACAGCTTGGGCCTTTGCAGACTGCCAGAAATAGTGCAAATTGAGTCCACTTTAAAGGTTAGGGTTAGTGCTAGGGAGTCATGGGAATTGTTTTTTGTTTTTTTTCTGAGACATTGAGCCTTCTCTGTCAGAGAGCTCTGGTGCCACAATAAAATACAGTTCCCATGATTCCCTAACCCTAACCCTAACCCATAAAGTGGACTCAATTTGCACTATTTCTAGCAGTCTGCAAAGGCCCTTAGTCTCCATTGCTAATTAGGATTGCAAAATCTCCTTGACACTTCTATGAATATTATTCCAATATATATATATATATATATATATATATATATATATATATATGCATGCTTTTTTACAGTTCCACCACATGCGGTAGAATGTTCCTGTCCCCCTTTTGCACTTCCAACATTTGTTTGAGAGTCCTTTATACATCCTGGCTAATTTAGCTGATGTCATGGACCATCTGTACTGCATTTTATAGAAGTTCTCTCTTAGATCATAAGATGCAGTGTATCTTAATGTTTTATTCCACACTTTTCCCCATTGTTGTAATGTGATATTTTGCTTTAGATCTTGGGACCATTTAATCATTTGCTCTTTCATCACTTCTTCCTCCATTTCCATTTCCATCAGGCATCTATAAAATAAAGCTATTTTGTGTGATTTTCAGATAGTGGACTCTCTTCAAATATGTTTTTTTCTATTCTTATCCCCGTTATTTTCATATCTGTTAAGAATCTTTCTCTCAGTTGCCTATGCAGCAACCATCCCAGGGAATATCCTTCTTCCAAAAGTTGTTCTAGCTTTTTAAATTCAAGGTTTTGGTTTGTTGAAGATATGGTTACTAAATCTTTATATGTGACCCACTTTTCCTTTGCTATTTTCTCTCTGTTATGAAATGCTTCATGAATTGACGTCCACATCGATAGTCCTGGGCACAATCTTGCTTTGTACTTGAGCCAAACTTTCATAAGGGACTCTCTAACATAGTGATTTACTAAGTCTTTATGTATCTTCTATTTTCATAAAATAAGTAAGCATGCCAACCAAATTTTTGATCTACCCCTTCACTCCTGGAACCTTCTTCCCCTTCAAACACGGATCATTACTTCTTTGTCTACTTATAAATCCAAGTTAAAGACCACCCTGTTCAGGGAGGCATTCCCAGGCACTGTCTAATATACATTTACTCTTTCTGTTATTTGGGCAGACAGTGGATGTTGTTGTTTAATTGTTGTAATTGTTCCTTGCTTTTAATTAACTTTTATTATTTTACCTATTTTTTGTATTTTTAGATTGTATGCCTTTGGCAGGTTTTTATTTCTATTTTATGCTTTGATTGTCTCTTTGTACAGTGCTGTATACATTGACAGCGCTTTATAAATAAACAATGATAATAATAATAATAATAATAATAATAGGCTGAGTAGTCTTCTATCTTTCAATAACATCCAGTCCATAAGCCATTCCAGACAGTTAGCATCATAATATATCTGCAAATTTGGTAGAGTGAGACCTCCCCTCGCTTTCGTATCTAGCATTAGTTTGAATCTAACTATTATTCTTCCTCCACTCCATATAAACTTAGAGATTTCTTTATTCCACACTTTGAACGGCTTATCGTTGGTTATAACAGGGATGTTCTGAGACAAAAACATAAATTTCGGCAGTACTTTCATCTTTATTGCCGAGATTTTCCCTAGCCAAGAAAGATTTAATTTGTTCCATATCTTTAAGTCTTTAACTCATTTGTTAACTTCTCGTAATTATTTCTGAACAGATCAACATTTTTTGTTGTTAACCCAGTGCCTAGGTACTTTACTCTTTTACAAATTTACAAATTTAAGTAGCACATTAAAAACATTTCTTGTTTCTTTCCTTTAAAGGCAATCATTTGCACAATGTTCTCCTTCTTAGCACATTCACTATGATTTGGAGAAAGGTGCTTAACTGGGCTTTGTTAGGCGTTCCACCACAGTCACAAACAGTCTTTTGGAAAAGACAAAAAAGAAAAATTAACTCACATATATTTAAAAAGTTGGTGGCATTCCTCAACCCCTTCTTAGGAGAGAACTTAGAGGTAGACATGGCTCTTTTTCACTGCTCCTTCTGGTTAGGTCTTTCACTTCCCTCCTGACTTCCTGTCTTGTTGTTCTTGCTTAAAAGCAGCTCTTCAAATTGCCCTCTAAGTCCTCCTTACCAGAAGGACATTTCTGGTTGTTGATAACAGATCAACAACCAATTTCTACCTTTAGTTAGACAGTTTCTTCACAGAGACTGTTTCAAACACATCTCATCAGTCCACCATGCCAACTCGGAAGTCCCTACATGACACCAATTTCAATTCACTAGAGGCAGCTAATGAGAATTATCTCTTTCTATGACCCTTGGGAACACAACAGTTGTAGTCATGGTCACTTCAGGGCAGATTGTGTTATGCTCATAAATATGATCCTATGATATTTTTATAACTGCTTTCCTTTATTCTCTATTTTGGATGAGACTTTTCCTTTTCCCATAGAACATGTTCTTCTGCAGTAATCTAATTTTGGATTCTTATTTCTACATATTATTAAAACACATGAGACATTAGGGCATGTTATATGGAAGAGCAGAAACATTTTACTGAGTATAGACCTTGACCAATGCCAGTGTCCTCATCTCTGTCCATTGAAAACTGAAAACAGAGGCTGAGCTAGATACAGAACTAGAATATTTAAACCCTTTTCCTGCCCCTGAGCCAGTATTTTCTTTTAAATTATTATTTTGCTGGGCAATTTACATTCCAGCTACTGATCTAAAAAGCCAATTGGTGATCTTAACAGAGTCAGAGTATTTGCCACCTGCAATAGGTCACTGAGGGGGGAAGAAGACGGGTGGCACGGGGCTGCCCCGGGAAGCTGCAGATCGGGGCCGAGGTATCCGCACTCCTCGGTCCCAATGCGCTGTGTCCCAGTCCCAGGAAGGAGCGCTAAAATAATGCTGCTTCCACAAGACACCGAAGGTGCACTGCAAAAGGCCTCCGGCGCACCTTCGGCGCCTCTTCCACTGCAGCGCATGCAGACGCTGCAGCGGGAGTGTGTCGTCGGAGCGCCGGCCATGTGGAGGGCTGGCCGCTCCGACGACATTTTCAGGAAGGGGTTGGGGCGCCCAGCGTGAGGCTGCCCCTCCCCTTCCTGGCCTTGAAAACGGCACTTTGCGCTGTCTCCTTAGGCCCTGAGAGAGGAGCTTCCCGTTTTTGAAAAACGGCTGGTTGAGTGTGACTGGGACCCGGGATGCATCTGGGTTGCAGTTACCTGGTGGCATCAATGGTGATTTATGTGCAATAATACCTGGCATTAATTTGAAAGGTGACTTTATCCTGTCAGGGATAAGTCATATTATTTTTAGTGCAATAAACTCCTTAGTCTGTAGAATCAGTATTTAGAGAGATCTTGTAGCACCTTTGAGACTAACTGAAACAAAGAAGTTGGAAGCATGAGCTTTTGTAGACTTCAGTCTACTTCCTCAGATGCATATATAACATATATATGCATCTGAGGAAGTAGGCTGAAGTCTACGAAAGCTCATGCTGCCAACTTCTTTACTTTAGGCCGAAGCAGACGGTGCTTTGCGCCTTCTTGGAGGCAAGGAAGGGGAGGGGCAGCCTCACGCTGGGTGCCCCAACCCCTTCCTGAACACGTCATCGGAGCGCCCGTCACTCCACACGACGGGAGCTCCAATAACGTACTTCTGCCACAGCGTCTGCACACACTGCGGCGGAAGAGACGTCGAAGGTGCACCCAATACCTCTTGCGGCGCACCTTCGGCACCTTGCACAAGGAGCACTATTTTAGCACTCCTTCCAGGGCCCAAGAAGCTGTGGATTGGGGCCGAGGAGTGCGGCTACCTCGGCCCCAATCCACAGCTTCTTGGGGCAGCCCATGTCCGCCCATCTGCTTAGGCCCTTAGTTAGGACCTTATCAAACGCTGGCCACGAAGCGAAAAGTAACAGAAAAGTAACCGAAGTGAGAATAAATTCAGTTCTATACCGAAACGAACTGAATTTCGCCCTGGCGGCCATAGCGCAATGAATACGAAGGCTCCAAAGGGGATTTAGCGATCAGGCGCCGCGGGATGCGGTTCACGTGGGAAGAAGGAAAACACACACACACACACATTTTCTTCTCTCTCTCTCTCTCTCTCTCTCCCTTCCCGCCACCCAAAAAGCCAGCGTCGCAGAAGGCGCTTCTGTGGATGGCAAGGATGGGATGAAGGAGTTGGGAGGAAAGGCAGCCAAGGGGACCGAGGAGGAGGAGGAGGGCTGGAGGACTGGAGGAGGGAAGGGGTGTTGGTGGGGAAAAATGCGAGAGAGATGGAGAGAGAGAGAGATCGCCTCCCTCTTCCCTCCTCCTCTCCTTCTCCTCCTCTTTCTCAATCCAGTTTGCCTTTCGCCAATCCCTTCCCCTCGCCGGGATTTTCTGCTTGGGAGAGCTCTCCCTGCTTCCCCGCCCCGCCCACCATTGCGCAATGAATACGAAGGCTCCGCTTGTACTTCCCCAACAAACCGAATGTCAAAATCTCCCTACTCGCTACGGATTAGCTTCGGGTTCTGTGGAGTTTCGGGGCAGCGTCGTGTGTACACGCGGGGAAACAATACAGATTAGCTCCGTGTTCTAGGGCAGCGTCGTGTGTAAACACGGGGAAATAATATGTATTAGCTGCAGGTACCCTTTGGATTAGCTCTGCTCTAGACCCCATGTGATAAGGTCCAGAGTCTCAAAGGTGCTACAAGATCTCTCTACATACTGATTTTATGCCTTAATACAATTTTAAAGTAGTTATTAGTATTTATCAGTGTAAGACATAATGTTGACAAAAGTGTGAGCTAAATGAATGGTTGGTAGGCCAAAGGAGTGCATTCTTATATGGAAGAAATAGATGTATTCTGCACTGTAACATATAAAGCTGTCCTCAAAAGGAAGGAATTACTCTTTCTAATAGAGGACAATGCAAATGCACTTGAATGCAATCACAGAATCATAGCACTGGAAGCCATCTAGTCAACCCTCCCCCCCCACCAAACAGAAACCACACCTGCAAGATGGTCAGCCATTTCTGTTTAAAGCCCTCCAAAGAATTAGAGTCCCTTATCTTCTCAGATAATTGATTCCAACAGCTGTTACTATTAGGAAGTTCTTCCCAATTTTAACATGAATTCTTGTAATTTGAATCCCTTGCTCTATGTCGAGATTATTGCACTACAGTCTTATAGCTATTCCACTTTAACTGCTCTGGCTGCCTGCTGTGGCATCCCAGGATTTGCAGTTTAGGGAGGGGCATTATAATTCTCAACCAGCGAGATCTTAGGCCTGACTGAACTACAAACCTCACAATGCTACAGGAGGCAGCCAGAGCAGTAAAAGTGGAATAGCAGCACAATAAGAATGTGTGTGGTAATATATATAGTTTCTGGCACAGCAGAAAACAAGCTCGCTCCTAAGGGCCTTTGCAGACTGCCAGAAATAGTGCAAATTGAGTCCACTTTAAGGGTTAGGGTTAGGGAATCATGGGAACTGTATTTTATTGTGGCACCAGAGCTCTCTGACACAGAAGGCTCAATTTCTCAGAAAAAAAAAAAACAATTCCCATGACTCCCTAGCACTAACCCTAACCCTTAAAGTGGACTCATTTTGCACTATTTTTGGCAGTCTGCAAAGGCCGATTAGACTCCTAGAGCCTTTATGTATGTTCTGCCAGGGGTGGGTGGGGGGTCATCTATCCTATATTTGTGTATTTTATTTTTCCTGCCTAGTTATAATACCTTACATTTATCCCTGTTGAAATTCATTTTGTTAGTTTTGGCCCAGCAATCCAATTTGTATACGTATAGCCTGTCTCTGCAGAGGTATTCTAAGATGTAAAATTAGAAGTCCAATAGCAAGAAGGTGGGGAAATGGTATGTAGAAATGTCAGAGAAATGCAGGGGGTTTCAGGAAACCTTGCAGTCTGAAATGGAAGTTTCCACTCTTACCCAGACTAGTGTCCTTCTAACTGAAGTTCTGTTAGCGGATAGTGTGAATGTCATCACCTCTACAGACCTCACAAGTTATGTGGTAAAATGACACTTTCACAAAGTGTTTCATAAGTTGTGCGCTGCTTCCATTTGGGCTCTCACACACATTTGCTTTCCCTTTCTTTATTTCCATTTTTTAATCTAGGCAGTCATATGTTGTTAGTTTCTTTGTTTCAAAAACAGCAGGCTGACTCAGGAGGGAGGGAGGAAGGAGGTGAGATGGGTTGGCTGGATGGGTGGTGGGTTTGTTTACCCTTTTGGAACCAAGAAGTGAAGAAATGATCATAAGATAGCAACCAAT
Source organism: Phrynosoma blainvillii (assembly GCA_026167975.1). Taxonomy (NCBI): domain Eukaryota; kingdom Metazoa; phylum Chordata; class Lepidosauria; order Squamata; family Phrynosomatidae; genus Phrynosoma; species Phrynosoma blainvillii. Next base: position 351,074,192 of record JANUYF010000002.1, on the reverse strand, counting down.
CAGTCCTTCCAATAATAGATGCTTTGTTGATTTTACCACATTCGAGCACTATAATAATAATAATAATAATAATAATAATAATAATAATCTTTATTTATAACCCATCCCTCTGCGTGGCAATCGGAGCGGGGAACAACAGGTTTAAAAACAGAACAAGGTTAAAAGTCAGTCCCTCATCCCATACTTTCACCCTCCCATCCCCTTAAAATAGAATTAAACAACAGCCAAAATAAAAATGCCACATTAGTTAAGAAAAACAGATAAGAACATATAATAACATAGAATAGAATCAGAGGCAGCAAATCAAAACTCATCTCTCAGCTGAGAGTTATTCCGGGAAGGCCTGCTGGAAGAGATCCGTCTTTACTGCTTTCTTGAAAGCAGCAAGAGTAGTGATAAGACGGATCTCATCCGGCAGACCATTCCAAAGTCTGGGAGCAGTTGCGGAGAAGGCCCTCTGGGAGGTCTGGGACAGCCTAGTTCTTATTGGCTGTAGCAGATTTCTCCCAGAGGACCGCAGGGCGCGGGGGGGGATCATAGGGGGAAAGGCGGTCCCTAAGATAAGATGGACCCAAGCCATGTAGGGCTTTAAAGGTAAAAACCAACACCTTGTACTGCGCCTGGAAACTAATCGGCAGCCAGTGGAGGGATTTAAGCACCGGTGTTATGTGGTCCCTCCGTGATGTTCCCGTAATTACCCTGGCTGCCATGTTCTGCACCAATTGTAGTTTCCGGGTTAGGCACAAGGGTAGCCCCATGTAGAATGCATTACAGTAATCCAGACATGAGGTTACCAGGGCGTGTACCACAGTTTCCAGATCCCTCATGTCCAGATAAGGGCGCAGTTGGGGTATCAGCCGAAGCTGATGACAGGCACTCCTGACGACCGCATTCACCTGACTAGTCATGTGAAGTGATGAGTCAAGGAGCACCCCCAAACTGCGAACACAGTCCTTAGAGGAGAGTGTGACTCCATCCAGGACTGGAGACTGTATTCCCAGATCTGGTTTCGGGCCTGTGACTGCAAGTACCTCCGTTTTGTCTGGATTCAACTTCAATCTGTTTTTCCTCATCCAACCCATTACCGCTCTAAGACAGTCATTAAGAGGTGAGACGCCATCTGAAGTCTGAGACGATGATCTGGTCATGGAGAGATATATCTGGGTGTCATCAGCGTACTGAAGACACCGAGCTCCATGCCTCCGAATGATCTCACCAGCGGCTTCATATAGATATTAAACAACATCGGGGACAGGATGGCGCCCTGAGGGACCCCACAATTAAGCTCAATTTTGGATGAGCAACTGTCCCTGAGCCTCACCCTCTGAGATCTGCCCGAGAGGAAGGAATGGAACCACTGCAAAGCAGTGCCTCCAATTCCTAACTCTCTCAGGCGATCTAAGAGGATGGCATGATCTATGGTATCAAAGGCCGCTGAGAGGTCCATGAGCACCAGCAGGGTCACACTACCCCTGTCAATACTCAAGCGGAGGTCATCGGTCAGAGCAACCATGGCAGTCTCAACCCCAAATCCCGTCCTGAAGCCGTTTTGAAATGGGTCGAGATAATCGGTTTCATCCAAGACTGCTTGGAGTTGGGAAGCAACTGCCCTCTCGATCACCTTGCTCAAAAAAGGGAGCAAGGAGACTGGTCTATAGTTGTTTCTGTCCAGGGGATCCAGGAAAGGCTTTTTCAGGAGTGGCTTAACCGCCGCCTCCTTTAAACAAGACGGTACTTTGCCCTCCCTGCATGATGCGTTGATTGTGTCCCGAAGGAACACCATCAACGCATCCCCCCCTGGATGACCAGCCAAGATGGACATGGATCGAGGGGGCAAGTTGTCTTCCTCACCATTCCAAGCAACTTGTCCACGTCATCGGTACTCACAGATTGCAGTTGATCCAGTAAAATGCCATCAACGGAGTTCCTGGAAGCCTCGTCTACGGATTCTGTCAAAACAATGGCGTCTAAGTCAGCTCTTATCTGAGAGATTTTATCTGCAAAGTGAATATTAAAGGCCTCGCAGCAGGCTGTTGTCGGGTTAAGTAGGGGGTTTGGCGCAGGAAGAACCTTCGTCAACTCCCCCACCACCCTAAACAGCTCTGCCGGGCGGGACTCTGCAGACACAATGCGTGCAGAACAGAAAGATTTCCACGCTGCACGCAAAGCCTCCCTATAGGAATCAAGATGCTTCCTAAGGCGAGTTCTGTCAGATGAGAGACGAGTCCTACGCCATACACACTCCAGTCGTTGTCCAACTCGTTTCATCCTCCTAAGCTCCTCTGTATACCAGGGCTTACGATTCGAAGCGGGCTGGAAAGGACGCTTGGGAGCGATTGTGTCAATAGCCCTGGTGAGATCGGTGTTCCAAATGTCCACCAGGGCTTCGACAGAATCACCGGCGTTACTAACCATTAAATCCTCTAAGGCTTTCTGGAAACCAATTGGTTCCATTAGCCTTCAAGGGCGGACCGTTCTAATAGGTCCGCCACCCCCGGGAGGGTGGACAATAGCCTTTAGTTCTGCCCTGATCAGAAAATGATCCGTCCATGACAGGGCGGAGGTTTCCTTAACTTCCGCCCACAGATACTCCTGCTCCATACTAAAGACCGCATCGAGGGTATGACCAGCACAATGCGTGGGCCCGTTGACCAGTTGGGATAGGCCCATGTTAGTCATGGTATCCATGAACTCCCGAGCCGCTCCAGTTAAATCTTGCAAACTGGTTTCGAGTGGAATGTTGAAATTGCCCAGAATGTGAACTATGGATGCATCTGAAACAGCTTCATTTAGGATTCAGAGGTGGACTTGGATGTGTGTATATTGTGTATACAACATTGTTAGAATAAGTCTCTGTCCCTCCATGAAGGGGTGGGGGTGTGTGGATGACTCTGAGATGTGGAGAGGCACAAGGTAATTCAGAGAGTTTCATGGCTGACTAGTAAAGAGTTTTTCCCATAATAGAATGAGATACAATTTGATTATTTGTGCAATGTTGGAGTCCAGATTTCTAGCCAACACTTCTTTCAACTATGACATGTGACATTCATGATACATTCCCAAAGCCATTTATCAGGAGTCGTTGTGCTGTAGTTAGTGGAAGTTTCCCAGATATTTTTGCAAGAAAAAAAAGGGTTTTAATATTTCAGAAGAAGGAACTGGCAAAACCACTTCTGAGTATTCCTTGCCTAGGAAAACCCTATGAAATTCATGGGGTTACCATAAGTTGATAGGTGACTTGAAGTCATACACACACACACACACACACACACACACAGTGTGATTAAACTGGAGCTGAACACATTCCAAACTTGCTGTTTCTGCAGTGTCACCATCTACCATACACGTTAAATGTGCAGATTGAAGGGAGCAGCTGTCTGCATTTTAACTCCTTCCCCCAAAAGCACAAGTACGGTAGTTGGAGAAGGAAAAGATATGAAACATCTCTCCCCCTCCCCTCTGTTTCTCTCTCTCTCTCTCTCTCTCTCTCTGTGTATGTGTGTAATGGAAGACTGTATTTCACCAGTACAGCAAAACTCAAGCTTTAATCTAAGGCTAAAAAACAGAGAAAGCACAATGTTGAAGAAAGAGTGCTGGTTACGTAACTGACTGAGTCCAGGCGTAACTCATTAAAATGTGATCATGTGTGGTATACTTTCTGTTTCCAACCAACCTTGGGACATGCTGGAAAGAAAAGCATAAGCGTCCCCCAACGTTGTGGCCTGTTAATCTTCTTGAGTTCATTTGTTTGGTTTCACTTAGTGTAGCAACTCGATGTATTTAGAGCATGAAAGGTGGTTGACCAAGCATGACTTGCAAGATCACAGCAAATAGTGTTTTTCAAGCATTAGGCAAAATCCATAGTAAAGACATGAGACCACTGGATCTCAAGTTACTTGGTTGAGGAGAAAAGCCTCTTCCACTGCTCCTTGCTGAGGCAATAGATGCCAGGAAAGGGCTGAGTCTTCTGCTGCTTCATTTTGGCATTTGGAAAAAAATGAAGCTTCATATTGGCTGCAAACATACCCACATCTTTGTTGCAGATGGCAACGTCAGAGCTCACCAGGGGCCAGCTCTGTTGCTTGTTTTCAACCCCAAGGCTGAAAAATTGAGCAATGGATAATTTAGTATTGCTAAGAATTCTGGAGGATTCAAGGAGATACAGACTCAGACAAAATTATTTCCAGAGTTTTAAATATCTGCTATTATTTTCACATTATTCATATATAGTACACTTTAACAGGATACTTATTTGACAACATAAGTACAAAGTTAAAGTCTGCAATTGGCAAGTTAAAATCCCTAAATCTGCACTGAAATAATAAGGGATCTTTTTACTTCATTGCTTGACAAAGTAGTTTCCAAAAAAGCCTCTACTCCTGGGCACTTGCAATCTGAAATTAGACAGTGTTGCGGGTAAGGACAATAGAAAGAGAAGAGGCATTCTAAACTTAGCCAGTTTTCCTTCATTTGACCATTTATTTGAATATGAACACTCACACCTGATTGTAATATCAGCTAGTGAGAACTCAATGCATTTGTTGTTGTCGTTCTTGTGTACCTTCAAGCCATTTCTGAATCATGACAACTGTAAGACAAACCTATTATGGAGTTTTCTTGGCAAGATTTGTTCAGAGGAGGTTTTCTATTGCCTTCCCCTGAGGCTGCGAGCATGTGACTTGCCCAAGGTCACCCAGTGGGTTTCATGGTCGAGCTGGGAATTGAACCCTGATCTTGAGTCATAGTCCAACACTCAAACCACTACACCATGCTGGCTCTCATCAATGCACTTTTAAAGCCCATTAAAACCAGGGAAGATTTGAGTTTGTGTATTCCTCATCATCAAACATGCTACAGATGTACGGAAAGGTAGTTCTTCAATGTGACGTTTCTTTCTATTTCTTTCTTTTATTTGTTGTCTTCTTCCAATACTAGCTTTCTTGTCTTCAGAGACAATGGATGTGGTTAGGGTTCCCAACATCTCAGGGTCTGGTTTTTCTGGCGAGGGGATGGAATCTTGGGGAAGAGCAATACTTGGAAAAGGATATGTACATATCACTGTGTGTTGCTGGCCCTGCTGCAGGCTTGTTTGGAATGGCTGCAACAGGTTCTGCAGTGGTTTGCCTGCCCTACTTCTCCCCAATCTCCTTTCATTCTCAAGCATCATAAGGGATCATTCCTAGGTCTCAGAGGGCCCTGTATTCTCAGAAGCTAGGATGCTCCTGATCTGGCAATCCTAATTGTGGCAGGAGGGATGCATTCAGTCAATGCTTGTGAGGAGCTATAACAAGAAGGAAACCACTGATGCCATTAGTTCATGCTTGCCATAGCGCAATGGGTGCTGATATTCATTTATTAACAATAGGTAATATTGTTATGCTACTGTGGCTAGATTTGGCCAGATCAGGAACATCCCAGGCCCTGAGATTTCACTGCCAAAACCTGAGGCATAGGAATGCATTTGCTCAGAGCATCTAATTGAGATTAAAAAAAAAAAAACCCACAAAGTGTTACAATTTTGTTAAAAGCAGTTTGCTGGTTGGAAATTAAGTTTTCTACATTGAACAACAAACAACTCAAACTTTTCCTAAGGTCTGTTTTTAATATCTTTGGAAGTGCTGCTTTAAGACATGGGAGCTGTGGCCCAACCAAAGAAAGTTTCAAACTCTGCTTTGAACAGAAAACCTCCAACTTTTTCTAGGTTTGTTTTTATCACCTTTGCAAATACTGATTTTAACATACAGGATTTGTAGTCCAAGCAAAGAAACCTTTTCAAGCAAAAAGGGAGTTTCTAAAATCTGCTTTTAATGGGTTGCTCCCATTAATCTGTGTCCCTCATTAGTTACATTTTTGCTTTTGTACCTTTTTTTAATGGTCTGGTTATGGTGATCATCATCTGCACATCCCTCACCTCCCAAATAGTAATAAGCATGATAATAATACCATTAATTACAATCTCCAAATATTTGTGAGAGAGGGAATGATGAAAATTCATTGTGGTGATAATAAATCAACAGGACAATAGATACTAGCAAAACAATCCTGTCTAAGCATATCTGTACAGAAACAGGACATATTGGGTTTCATTGGATTTAGAATGTTAATATGCTGAGAATATATTAAGATTCTCTTGGTGGAGGTGTGCAAAGAAGAAAGAATGGGAGAGACAAAGGAGGGAAGTAGAAGAAGGATGTAGCTAGAAGTAGGGAGGGGAAAAGCAAATGAGGAAAAAATTGAAAGAGATGGGAAAGGTGGGAGAAGACAAACAGCCAGCAGGGCTGGGCGGGAGTAGAAGGAGAAAGGCAAGAGAAGGTGAAGAGAAACTAGAGAAGGAAAGAGAAATGATTGCAGAGAAATGAGATGAGAATGATTGCAGATAAATGAGAAATGGAGAGTGGCCAAAGAACAAAGAGAGCTGGGAAAGGAAAGACTTTAGCCAGAGGGTGTGGGTACTGAAGGTGGAAAGAGGAAAGAGGATATGAGAAAGAGAAATGGGGAAGGAGAAAGAAAAGAGAGAGAGAGAAAGTGGGGGAAGAATGAGGGAGAAGATGACTATAGGTAGAATCTGGGCAGGAGAGAGGGAGACAGAGGATGAGGGGGAGAGAGTTCATGAGAAGGAGAAGGAGAAGGAGAAGGAGAAGATGTTTAGCCAGAAGAAAGTGGAGAAGAGTAGGAAAGAGGATAAGAAAAAAAGAAAAGGAGAGAGAAGCAAAATCAAAAATTAAAATGAAAAGGAATCAAGTGCCTAAGCAGAGATGAATAAGACAGATATTTATACTCTGCTTTTTGCTAACAGTGGTGCAACACACATGTGGCTTCAGCCATTTAGTATAAGGTGAAGAAAGTGGGAATAAAACTGGGGAAGTTAACAGTAAATTAGGAAAAGTAAAAGAAGAAGAAAAACAGCTATCATGTAGTACCTTATTTGGTGGCTCCTGAGGTAGCTCAGTATTTTTTTGTACTGATCACTCCCTCCTGCTGTGCCTGATGCTGACTTTAGTTTGAGAAATGTTGAGAGGAAGAAGATGGAGGAGAGATCCCTCCTGAGAAGTCTACAGCAGCTACTCTGAAGCAACCTATGCCAGTGAGGACCAGCAGCACACAGTAAAGAAAAATAAGGCAGTACTTTTAAGGCAGTGCTCTCATCCTGAGATTCCTCACCATGGTCTGAACCCCAAGGGCAAGGGGTCTGGTGAGTTAATTCTGGACCCCTAATTGTTATGGTTCTTCATGGGTTAAAGAGAACTTAGGAAGTGGAAGTTCAATAAAGGAGGGACTATATCCTTTGAGGGAAGCACTTCATTTTCTCTTTCAGATAGCTGCTGATTTTTCTGCACACTGATTGCTGGTTGCTGCTATATTAATAATAATAATAATAATAATAATAATAATAATAAAAATTATTTATACCCCGCCCCTCTGTCAACCAATCGGGGCGGCTTACATCAATTAAAAATTCCATACAATATAAATCACCCTAAAATACAGTCTAAAACCCCAAAACTCACCCTCCCAACCCTAAAATAATATTAAATCATATATCAATTAAAACATATAAAAAATCACAAAAAATAATAAAACAAGCAAAAATACAAGACAAGCAGGGCAATGATGAGAGCCAAAAAGGGAATGGCTAAAAAACTCCTGAGGCCGAGAAATCTAATCAGGAAAGGCCTGCCGGAAGAGATCTGTCTTCACAGCCTTTTTAAAGCTGCTCAAGGTTGTTATCTGACAGATCTCATCCAGCAGGCTGTTCCAAAGGCTGGGGCAACTACTGAAAAAGCCCTGTGGGAAGTTGCAGACAGCCTAGATTTTATTGGGTGTAGCAAATTCCTTCAGAGGACCAGAGTGTGCGGGGTGGATTGTATGGGAGGAGGTGGTCCCAAAGATAGTTTGGACCCAAGCCATTTAGGGCTTTAAAGATCATAACTAACACTTTATACTGGGCCCAGAAACTGATAGGCAGCCAGTGAAGAGACTTCAGTGCTGGTGTTATGTGGTCTCTTCTAGATGTACCTGAGACCACTCTGGCTGCCATATTCTGGACTAACTGAAGTTTCTGGACCAAGCACGAGGGTAGCCTCATGTAGAGCTCATTACAGAAATCCAGACAGGAGGTTACCAGCGCATGCACAACAGTCACAAGGTCCTTTACTTCCAGGAAAGGGCACAGCTGGTGTATCAGCCAAAGCTGATAACAGGCGCTTCTGACCATTGCGTTTACCTGATTAGTCATCAGGAGCGACAAGTCCAAGAGCATGACTGAAATATATCAATAGGATGGTAGATTGTTGGGTTGTAGCTTGAATTATATAGGATAGCTTAATTTGGGGATAGGGTTCAGCTACTTGCACAGCTCTTTTAATGTTTTTACTACAACCTGGAGTGGATTCACTGCCTCACTGGCATAGGAAGCACCAGCCAACATTGGGCCTCTGCAGACAGCACAAAGCGCAGTCTTGGAGACAGGGAAGGGGAGGGGCAGCCACATGCTGGGCACCCCAACCCCTTCCCAAGGACGTCATCGGAGCACTCGCCATTGCATGGCAGCTCTTGGGGCGCCCCTTTCGCGGCTTGTGGAAAGAGCACTATTTTAGTGCTCCTTTCCCAGGCGGTGAAAGGGAGGATCAGGGCCAAGGCATGGGGCAGCCTTGGCCCCAATCTGCCACTTCCCAGGGCAGCCCATGGCTGCCCATCTGCATCCCTCCATTGTCTCTGCATGGTGTTAGACTTTCTCATGATTTCTACAAATCCTTCATATCCTCCTTCAGTCTCTTTATCAACATAAAATGGATGGACACTCAGAATGTAGTTAAATAGAGAAAGCTAAAGTAATTAAGATAGATATTTAAGTTACTGTTAGTTTATATTGTAAGGAGGGTTTTCTAATATGACTTGTTAAATAGTGTGGGGCCATTTAACAAATCTGTACCAAATTAATAAGAAAGGTGAGAGGAAAACAGGTGAAGCAACCATTCTTTATTCTCTGTGCTCTGATTTTTGATTGTGAATCCCCCACAGAATCTGATATTTTATTTAAACTGAAGTGCCAAATGCAAATGGGGAGGAAAGGTAGTATTGATGATGAAAGTCAGATCTCCTTGGTGAACAAAATGCACGGCTCCTGAACATCAGCCATAAATCATCCAGAACCAAGTAACAGGAGAGCATAGGCTTGTATTTACAATACAGCATTGGCCTCTTTAGCCACCACTGGAGAATTTAGTAAATCTCATCAATATTCAGTCCATTCATTTCTTGATTAAATCCCACAAATACAGTTACTCCAAAACCTTCTGGTGCAGCATCATTCCTTCACCAGATGCTTCAAACTTCAATAAAGCACAGGTACAGAAGTTAGAAACAGAACAGATAATTCAGATGTCCAGGGTAGTTTGTTTATCATCAGTCTAACTTCAAAAGAGATGTTGAGATTTTAAAACCCTGAAAAATAATCATAATGTGATTTGTTCCTGGGAGAGATGGTGGAAAATGTTGCTGCTCTCTCACATTTCTGAACTCACTAGAAAATGTGTAGATTTAGACAGCAGCAGCAGCAAACAACAAGAACAACAACAACTATGGGCTCAACGCAGCTCCATCTTAAAGTTTTTGTGCTGCTCAGTCCGTAGCATGAAGAAGATTATTAAACTTCAAAACAGCAACAGCAATATGTTGTAGCCAAAGGTTGATGATGGCTAGCTGAGAAATTAAGCAGTAGATGCATAATTTGAAGACTAAATGTTCTGTTGACAGATGTTACTCGTCTCATTTAGTTTGCTGTGAATACATTGATACTGGATGTAATGCTGCCATCCTCTGGTTACATGGTGATGCATATCTAGGCATATATTGTGAGCATTTTGCATCAATAACAATGGTATCAGAAAGGTTTACTGACTACTACAAGAAAACAGAACCAAATACAGTGGGATGTTGGGTATCTTTTTCAGTATTATGAATTGGGTCTCTTCCTTCTGTTCAATGTCCTTTATTTTCTGAACTATATCACCTTAATATATGGTAGTTTGTTTCACTTGCCTCTTCCTTTATTTTGACAATATGTGGATGATACCATAGATGTAGAAGCTTATCACACCACTAAAAAAAGGTCTTACCTCTCCCGAATTCAGTTTGAATTCAGGCTTTTCCCGGATACTATTGCAGGGTTTTCACCACTGAATCTACTGCCCTAATTCAGCCCGGGTCCCGCCCGGGTCCCAGGGGCGCTCACTCAGCACACCTCTTTTCAAAATTGAGAGTTTTCCAACTTTAAAAAATGACCACCGGAGCGCTCCTGGAACCAGGGCTGGACCTGGGCTGTATTCAGGTGGCGGATTTGGTGGCAAAATCCCTGCGATAATATCTGTATAAAGCCCAAATTAGAATTGAATTTGGGAAAGGTAAGACACTTTTTTTAGTGGTGCAATAAGCTCCATAATGTGTCTTCTCTAGAAGAACAGTGATGCAGAATACACTGCATCCAATGGTTGCTAGTCAAAATTCTGGCAAACATAACCTGAAATTATGCTGTGGTTGACCACTTGTGAATACTCATGCTTACATAAACATGGATGGCTACATGTGGCTTGTAATGTTGGAAGAGGCCTTAACTAAACATACTAATTTTCTTCAGTCTATCTATTCTTGGTGATTTTGTTCAGGCCTTGCATTCTGAATTCTTTGTCATTCCCCTATTTTGAATCTTCTCTGATCTGCCTACATATCAAAGATAAAGTTACAATGTCAGAACTGGAGTGTTCTAATTTGACACTGTGTACAATGGCACAATTTTTGTTTTTTGTTTTTAATTATCCCCAGCCTTTATGTTGGCAGAAATTATTAACATCATCTTCCTCTTCTGTGTTCTCATCTTTCACCAGAGAGATGGCAGCACTAATGTATTTTCATATGCCTATCTATGAATCTGAAAGTCCCATGGCAAGCATTAACACTCAAGAAAGGATGTGAATTTATGACATCCCCAAAGGATTCTGGCTCCATAAATTTAACAGGCTGGAACAGCTTTAATCCTTGCTTCCATATGTTGTTTTTTTTTTAAGTATGAGATGATATTTTACCCCTTTCCCCACCATAAGGACACAGTGAAAATTCAAACTAATGAAACAAAGCATTTTTTTCCTTCAGGAGTTGCAGCTGTGCATCTATTTTCATCCTGCTTTGACCAGAAAGTTGACTTGCCAAAAGGGGTAGTCTCTTCTTTGTGTTGTCTAGTCTCAGTTTTGTGTTGTTGCTGTTGTTGTTATCTATAATATTTATATTGCATAGGAGTGGGCAACTGTGGCCCTTTACAGGTGGAGATTCCATTATCCTTCACCATTGGTTTTCTTGGCCAGAAGTTAAGAAAGCTGTATGCCAAAAATAGCTCAAGGCCACAATTACCTACCCTGATAGGACATATGTTGTTTTTAGGTCTCCTGGCCCAAACCTCTCAACACTACCTGAATGACCAACTACCACTGTGAGTGACAGAAGTCTATTCTCCTGTTGATCAGGCTGCAGCAGGCCAACATTTTCACCACTCTCCTGCCAATAATCTCTGGTGCAAGGAGGAATTGTAAGAAGGATTTTACTTCTGATTTGTTGCACTGGAGGGAGGAGGGTAGAAATGTCAGTCTGCTGCACCCTGACTAAAAAGAGAGCAGACCCTCATCACTTACAGTGACTGCTGCCCAGTAAGTCAGAATTGGGGGACTTAATGGGCAGAAGTAAGTGGCAATAATGGGCAATCAGGAATATGTAACAACCATGAATATGAATCAGTTCCTGATGCATAACTATAGGTTACACATCTGTAATGATTAAGCTTATCGCACTAGTATCTGTAACATTCCCATCAAGTCTCTGGAACGTAACGATATGGGAATGGGTGTTACAGCATTAGACTATTGATAATGGGATAGTAACATTATGAGAACACATATTATCACACCACGTTTACTGTTGTACTGGTACCAGTGCTAAAGTAGAATCATAGAATCATAGAATCATAGAGTTGGAAGAGACCACAAGGGCCATCCAGTCCAACCCCCTGCCATGCAGGAACTCCCAATCAAAGCATCCCCAACAGATGGCCATCCAGCCTCTGCTTAAAGACCTCCAAGGAAGGAGACTCCACTACTCTCTGAGGGAGTGTGTTCCACTGTCGAACCGCCCTTATTGTCAGGAAGTTCCCCCTAATGTTGAGGTGGAATCTCTTTTCCTGGAGCTTACATCCATTGTTTCAGGTCCTAGTCTCTGGAGCAGCAGAAAACAAGCTTGTTCCCTCCTTAATATGACATCCCTTCAAATATTTAAACACAGCTATCATATCAACCTCTCAAGTAGTTCCTCAGCCATCCCTCATTGGCATATGCTCACTGTTGCAAAAACCCCTATGTCTGCATTGGAAAGAATGCTACTGAGAGGTTTAGGTAGCGAGCATTCATTGTTTTTTCTTGTAAACACAACACAATTTAATCTACAAAATTAAAAATTAAATTGCCTGTGGCACCTTCTTTGCATCAACACTGGAAGAGTTGAGTTTGTGGATATTCTAGGACGGGAGGGGAAGAGGTTGTTTTAGCCAATCAGAACATGAGGACAAATTGAGACCAGGTAGGATTATCACACACACATCATATTGAATGGTCTGAAAGCGTTCTTGCTGGCTGAGGATGCATTTTTACAGTTCTCCTCCTAGAACAGGCTAGGGACTGTCAGAGCACAGAATGGGAACTCAATGAGAATCATACTGTGCGATAAAATATGTTCCGTCCCATTCTCATCACATACTCCTTACATATTGCAATAAGCTTATATGATAGTGAATTCTAGTCTTTATTTACAGTGGGCCCTTGGGATTGTATCTCCCTGTACAAGCCCATTAGGGTTTTAAGATCACCTGGAGAATCCCTCCTCTCTGTCACACCACTCTCTTGGACTCGTTTGGTGGGAAAAAGGGAGAGGACATTTTTGGTGGCTGCTCTCAGACTTTAGAACTCTCACCCCAGACAGGGTAGGCTGGCCCCATCTTTGCTCTCTGGTGACAGGTTTAAATATTTCTGTGCTGCCATGCTTTTACAAACTGTTGAGGTTGGGCTCAATGCTGTGTGATGCTGGTTTTGAATTTTTTTAAGGGTCTGTATATAGTTTTTATTGTTTTCAATGCATTTTAATATTTTTAGTTGTTTTAATATATGCTTGTTTAATTTTATATTTTATACTTTTATTTAAACCTTGTATTGTTTTTAATCTGCTTTAATTGTTTTAAAATGTTGTTAAAATGTTGTTAGCCACCTTGAGTCACATTACTGGGAGAAAGGTGGGATATATAGGAGGAGGCAAACTTCAAGGCTTACTTTTTGAAAAGGAAAATCAGAAAAATTTCAAGCTGTGTTTGGTAGAATCCATGGATGTAGAACCTGCGGATACAGTGGGCTGACTGTATATTTATTTTCCCCAAAGCTAGGGCTGAAGGCTGCTTATACATTAAATTACTATAGAGTTAAAATTTACAGACAATCAACATTAACTGGAAGTAAACTATCAACAGCATTTGAAAACAATATATAGTATACAGTTAAAAACAATGACCTGTCTTAGTAACCTAACAACGTCAGTAGAGCTCTCTCACTGAAATTGTGTCTTACAGTGTCTCCCTCCCCTTAAAAATCTAATTTCACAGCATGGCAGCACCCCAGCTGAAATATTTCCGAGGCACTAGAGAGGGGGAAGTGATGTCTCCAACACTTTCCTTATAGCTGGGTGTATTGTGAACAGGCAGCTGAAAAGACCTATTGGAGTCCAGTCACAACTGCTTTTTCTTTGACCTGGAGAGCACTGCAGACATCATTTCCCTGCAATCTGATTTCTGGCACCTCAAAAGTGCTTCAGTAGAGATGCTGCCAGGCCACAAAGATAGGTTTGGGAGTCATGTTCAGTTGTTCACAACTGTAAATGTGAACCCCTAGCAGTTATGAGATTGTAAGTTCTGCTTATGATCTTGGAAGTGTTGAACTGAATGTCAGCCATCTAAAAGTAATTTAAAAGAACAGCACAGTTCAAAGACTAAAAGTACAGCAACCTCCTAAAAGCTCTTTCTTTAAAAACCATCAGTTTTCAAGCTGTTGAAATAATAATAAAAAAAATCTTTGCTAGCTGCTGGAAGGACTGCCAGGAGCAAGGCCTTTTAGACTACCTAGGAAGGAAGTTGCAGATCCTAGTTGATAAATGTATTGGGCTGTTGGAGGATTTTATTCATTTTGCATTTTGCTGCATATTTCCCCTTGTTCATAGCTGCTGGACTAGTGATTGGCTCAAAATATAAATGTGATTATTAATCTGCAGAGGTGTTGATATGAAGATTTATCTCCCCTCCATGGCTTGAACATGTATGCTTGAGCAGAAAATGATGGAGATATGTTTTTTAGCATTATCAGCAGTAATATTCCTGATGGCTTTTAGCCCATTTTTGTGAGAGGTGTTCCTTTCTTCAGCTTTCACAAGGCCATATATCTTCAGGTCAGTGGCACAGTCAGGGATACATACATCGGGGCATAGTATGACAATATCTTCACAGCTAACTTGAAGTAATGCTTTCTCCACTTCCTGTCCCCAAAGCATCTTCTCTACCTGAGACATGTTGATGAAATTTAAATTATCTCATCTCATGGACAGGAGGTTTTTACAAGGTTCCACTACTGTATTTCTCATGCTATCATCACCCTGTGCCTGGACCAGCCCATTCAATACTGCCCATTTTTTAGACATCACTATGCAGCTACAGATAGCCATCATTTTGTATCAGAAACCTGAAGATTGTTGTGAAAAATGTGCATTCTTCCCTCTTCCACTCAAAAGGCATCATAAAACCCATCATTTGTAAATGCATAACTGCACTTTGGGACGCAATATAGTTTTCAGAAAGAGACTTAAAACTCAAGAATTTTTAACAAGCATCTTTCAAGATTCAGTACCTACTGACAGACAAGACAAAGCTCAGCAGAAAGAAAACAACAGAACACCACTTGTTTTGCAGGTGAAAATTACTTGCCTTCTAAAGTTCCAGGCTAAAACAACTCAAATGCATCATCTGTGATCTAAAGCCTCTCCTGGACAAGGATAATGCCTTCTCACATGGCTTTGGTAGGCACATATTTGCATATAGGCAACTGTTCAGTGTTTAAAGGTTTATTCACCAGCAAGAACAGGTCTCAAAACAGAGAAGTTGATGCAGGAACCAGACCTGCACAATACCCAGTTTCCAGATTGGGTCTAATCTGGCAGCACTTACAAGGCCAAATAATACCATCTTCAGGATTGGGGGTTCAGATACCTGCTCATCTTTCATTGTGATATATGCTTTCATTTGCCTGCACTTTCTTACTTAGTCTTAGAAATGTGCCCATCTCTATGGAAAAAGAATAAATATACACATACACCTGATATTAGAAGTGGCTATATAGGAAAACATTTCACTGTTTCCAACCTGAGGGTGGTCATTCGGAAATGAAAGAATTAAAAACTTCAACTGTATTTCAGCTGCATCTCCTGTGGCCTGAATAGATTCAAAGGCTTTTTATCACAATACATGTGTTAAGAAGCTTATCAATGTGTGCATGTTTGTACCACTCAACTACTGTTTGTCAGTGGCCACTGTTTAAGTAATGCTCACTGTTTTTTGTTTTTTCGCTGACTCTTCTGACGACAATTCCACTTTTTCATTCACACACCCAAGGAAGCATGTGTATAATAATTTACTGACTAAGACAATGCTCCATTCATCAGATGAAGTGGCCTATGTAGTCAATGAAAATGAAATAGTAAATGAAAGCTTACACTAAATAAAGTGTGTTATTGCATCTGCTGCTGCAAGGCTTTTGTGGGTTTTGCAGCAATCAGTTTATTTATTTATCCAATTTTTATCCCACTTTCATCCCAATATGGGAACCATGTTGGTGAAGCTGACATTCCATCTCCCCCAGGAAGTATTGAAGCTTAACTTCAATATAGAATGAAGACAAAGAAGTTCACACAAAATATGCTTTTGAAAGAAAGATTTGTAGGAATTGAGAGAGAGGCTGCTGCTAGTAGGTGTTTTTGGAGGGCATTAAAGAAGAAAGAGTCAAGTCAAGGAAGAAAGATGGAAGCCATCAAGGAAGAAAGGGTTGAGACATCTTCAGAGAGCAAGGGATTATGAAGCTGGAAGAAGAAAGGTCATGGATTGTGTACAAAGATAAGTGAGGTTCACAGAGGATTTTAATGAGGAAGTGCTTTGAAGAAATTCAGAGGCAGACAGAACAGGCTCAGCATATCAGTTTAAGGAATTGTATCTTCTGGTTTGAACCATTACAGCGAAGAATGATTTTGGAGGAACTCTGAAGGAAGAAAAAATGGCCAATAGTGTGACAATGAAACACCCAGGATGAAGAGACTGTTCCAGTTCCAGGGCAAAAAATTATTACTAGACCATGAGAGGCTGAGGAAGAAGGGCTGTATTTTTCCTAGTGTGGCGTAAGTAGTTGGAGCATTGGACTAGGACTGTGGAGATCAGGGTTTAAATCCCAGCTCGGCCATGGAAATCCACTGGGTGACCTTGGGCAAGTCATACACTCTCAGCCTCAGAGGATGGTAATGGCAAACCTTGCCAAGGAAACCCCATGATAGGTTCATCGTAGGTTAAGCATAAGATGGAGATGGCTTGAAGGCACACAACAACAAAAAGAATAAGAAGAAATTATGTAACTTGGTGAAAAAGTGAATATGAGAAGAAACAAAGATAAAGGATTTGTACTTCTCAGATTGAATGATGATTTTATCAATTTATTAAAAAAAATAGGAGGAGAACAATGTTCCTTAAAATTGCTGAGAATGAGATCTGGGTAAGATAAGATGTGGAAAATAAGACAGATAATGGCAGGGGAAATGGCAACCAGAATTCAGGAAGTTATAGGATCCAGGAGCACATAGGGGGTTTAATCAGAATAACTGTATTATCCCTTAATCAATGAGACACCCAAAAGGAAGAAAAAGGCTGAGAGAGCTATAAGAAGATGGATAAATGAAGGAGGAACAGTGGATAATTTTTAAAGGAAGGAAAGACCTGGGCACACAATGAGAAGGAGGAATTGATAGAGGACAGCCCTTAGAATGGGGTGGGGGAGCAAAATGTGGCACTCCAGATATTCCTCCCATCAGTCCTAGCAAGCATAACCATTGGTGAAGGGTCACCAGAGTTGTAGTCCAGCAATATCTGGATGGCCCATTTGCTTTAGCAGGTAATGAAAACCAGACAGAGAATACTGAGTATTATTAGACTATGTTGAGGAGGATGGGATAGCAGTGGTGTTTGGCACAATCAGTGATAAGGAGGTAATGAATTTATCATGGACAAAACCAACCCTTATGAGATGCTGAAGCCCATACAATCATGCAAAGTGATATCAAATATAAGGGACGACTTTGCATTGTAATTTAAAGGAATTAATAATTGATTGAAAGAGCAGGGCAAATGAATTAGCACTTGTGAAAGTGGCTGAGTTAAAGGTGAAACTGCAGAATTGTCTTTAGGTCATGGAAGATACATATGGGAAAGATGAAGTGTGTGAGTATTGAAGTAGATGAGGTGGTTAAATAGAGATACTTCCAGAAAAAGTTCAGAGACAGAACAGCTCTCAGTGAAGACAAAAAAGAAATTGACTGAGATAGCAGCTGGGGGCCAGGTTTACAAAGAGATGTTGGTGCAGAAATTTAAGTGATATGGTGGATAGCAGCTGGATCAAAGAGAATATGAATAGCAATATTTAGTGTACAGGTAGCTTTTGGTACTAAGTGTTATGATGATTCATGCACCATCTTTTGAATCTTTTGGTAGGCAGAAACGTTGGGCCTTTGCAGACTGGGCCTTTGGGCCTTGCAGACTGCCAGTGGACTCAATTTGCACTATTTCTGGCAGTTTGCAAAGGCCCATATTCATTAACAAACTTCTGCCAAAAAATCACATGCAAACTGATTACCCAGAGTTTGGAGTAGAATGATATGAGTGTAGAGTGATATAAATCCAAAAAACCTTAAAGATAGAAACTAGGTGTTGTAGCATGCATCTGGCTTGGGGAAATTTAAAGAAAACACATTCTGAATTTACAGTGGAATAAGAAAAGTCTACCTGTGTCCTCCAGACCTTTAGGATAAATCTAATAGTAACTGGGAAGGATATGCATTGTAGTCCAACACACTCAGAGAACACCAGGTTGAAAAATTAGAGCTAGAGGCATAAAACAGTTAATGTGAACAAATTCTTAATATTTGCTGATCTGGCACTTATGACCAGGATGCCTTTTCCCCTCTTCCATTTTTAATCATGAATTACAAACCACTTGAACAGAGTTGGATATTGTCATTTGGCCTAAAACCTCAAAAACCTCAGGCAGAACCTATCCATCTTCAAAATTATGGAGGGAAGATTGGTATAAACAGCAGAGGAGGAAGTGAGTGGAGTCAGGGTATTGGCTAATAATTTCCTATCCTCAGTTCAACTTGTCAGTGATCCACAGCCAGCATTAGTTGTGATTTTGCTTAGACTGATTCCTACTGACAGGTCTTGAGGAATAGTTTGTAATTAGAATGCTTCTTGAAGATCCAAAGGAGGAAAACATGTACTCCATATTTCAATGATGAATCCTTTTTTGAGCCTTTTGAGCAAGCATCCTGAACTGTATTGTTTGCTTTTCTTGCCTTATCTGAGAGTTTATTGCATCAGGACATCATCATTTAATACCTTAGAGAGAAAAAGAAAGAAAGAAAAAGAAAGAAATATATGCTCTAATCCTTGAGTGTTCTGAATACCATAAATATCACATTATTAAACATCATATGAAAGATTAACAACACCTTTGTTTTTCAGAGTACTGGGGCTGTTCTTTAAAAGTTATTAATTTTTTCTCCCCTCCCTGCATGCCTAAATGTAAAAGCCAGCATGGTGCAGTGTTTTGAGTGTTGAATGATGACTCTGGAGAGCAGGGTTTGACTACCAGCTTGACCATGGGCCAGTCACACACTCTCAGCCTCAGAGGATGGCAATGCCAAACCCCCTCTGAAGAAACTTGCCAAGAAAACCCCATGATAGGTTTGCCTTAAGACTGCCCTTAGCTAGAAATGACTCAAAGGCATACAAGAACAATGTCTAAATAACCTAAAGGCAACAGATGTGTCAGATCTTAGAAGCTAAGCAGGGCCAGCCCTGGTTGTGCTTGGATGAGAGTCCATCAACAAATACCAGATGATCTAGGCTCTGTTTCAGGCAAAGGAACTGGAAAAACCACCTCTGAGTATTTACTGCCTACGAAAACCCAATGAAATTCTTGGGGTCAACATAAGTTGGTAGGTGACATGAAGGCATTGTTAATTCTCCCTTATTTTATATATACATATTGGGTATACAGTTAGCTATTTATTTTATTCCTTCATTGCTCTATTTAATAGGTGAATGCAAATGTATTCTGACAAGGGCAAAGCTTTTTATCTGGATGTCCTGCCATAGGCATGAACCACAGTTTGGCAGATCGCTTTATAGCGCTTGCCCAACCCACTAGGGTTGTTTTTCTTGCTCTATTTGAATATACTTCTGCCAATGATGGAGTCTTCTGGATATGAAAGACTAAGGAAATATGGCAATGGAGAGAGCAAACAAAACACCTAATTACATGGCCAAGGATAGTGGGAAATGGTCCTAAGAAATCTTGACCTAAAGGCCAAAGAAAACTCAGAACATCTATAGCAAATGTTTATAAATCTAAAGACTACAGCTTGAAGTAAAGGGTAGATGTTTTTAGTGTGAGAAATGCTGATTCAGCACAACTCATAATTCACAACTCTCTTCTTATAACTATCAGTACCTGTTGCTGGATAACATAGGCAGAAAAATACTGTTGTCTTCTTGGCCTGCTTGTCAGCTTTCCATAGGCATCTCGTTGATCTCTGTGAGAACAGAATGCCAGGCTACATAAGAACAACAGTGTTCTTCCCATGGACTTGGGTTCATACTCACACACTCATTCCCACTCTGGGTATGTCCCAATCTTTGTATTAGTCCTTGATACTTGAAACACAACAGAAAACTGGTAGGAATGGAACAGGCAATACAATCAATATGAGGATCTCCTTCAGTTTCTCCTATATATACATGGCATAGTGGTTTGAGTGTTCAACTATGGAGCTTATTGCACTGCTAAATAAAATTTCTTACCTCTCCCAAATTCAGTCTTAATTCGATCAGCATCCAGATACTATTACAGAGATTTTGCTGCTGAATCCCCTGCCCGCATCCAGCCCGGGTCCCAGGGGTGCTCTGGCAGCCATTTTCCTAAGTCAGAAAACTCCTGGTTTTGAAAAGAGGTGCGCTGAGAGTCCCTGGGGCCAGGATCGACCCGGGCTGGATGCAGGTGGCAGATTCGGTGGCAAAATCCCTGTGATAGTATCCAGATGCTGTCCGAATTAAGATTGATGCTGGGAGAGGTAAGAAGGTTTATTTTAACAGTGCAATAAGCTCCCATGACTCTGGAGACCACGGTTCGATTTCCAGCTCAGCCATGAAACCCACTGGGTGACCTTGGGCAAGTCACATGCTCTCAGCCTCAGGGGAAGGCAATGGCAAACCTCCTCTGGACAAATTTTTCCAAGAAGACCCATGATAGGATCTCCTTAGGGTTGGAAATGATTTGAAGGCACACAACACACAGAAATACAAATATATTGCTACCTTTTATCTCTACATTTTTAAAATTGTGCTCTTCAGAGTGAAAAAAAATCACATATCTGGACAAGTTTTAAGTCTGAAGTAAAGGAACAAAGGCCTCACTTTTGTTTCATGAGGACCTTGCCCCACTTGGAAAACTGCTTACCTTGCAAATCTTTCCTGTTTTGGCTCTGGTTCTAACCAATTGGGACTCTGACCACAACTACCGTGTACCCTAATGATCAGAGTAGCTCAGATCTCAATATGAAAAAAGCTTATCTATACCTGTTTAAACACATGACATCATATACCGTAATAATCTTGCTATCAGGAGTCTGTCTTCATTACCTAAAGACTTTTGAAGTGAGCAACATTTACACAAATTGGCGGTTTGAATGTCTCTATAAGAATTTAACCAAATGAAATGAAATGAAATGAAAAGCATAAATTCACAGTGGAAACGAGAAAAATTCCCACATACTGTGCAATGGTCAAAAACCTATATATTTTGAAATAAAACTCCCAACTTATGTCATCTTTATCACCACTTGGCCTTCTGTAAGTTAGACATAAGATGTGTTCATGTAATTTCCTGTATATTGGTCTTAGCCATACCTTTTATCTTCCTGCAACTTCTAATCATAGTCTCTGTTGGTTCATCCTCCATTTTGTCATTTGGTATCCTTTCATTCTTCTCCATTAAGTGCATGTTTTTGCAGAGCCTCTCACCATGAGATGTTGTATAAATACTAGTATTTGTAAATAAAATTAACTTTGTATATTTTTTACCAAAGAAAACTAAGCCCGTTTTTTATTTCTTCTGCTGGACTATCTCTCTATGTGGCTGAGCAAATGGATAGGAAAATCCATTTTTTATGAAAACATGTGGAAGCCCTGCTGTCGACATGGCCTGCTCTAAAGGTGGGCCACACACCCACAGGCAATCTGCACCATGCAATGTCAAGCTGCATTTCTTGTTTTTGCCTCCCCTCCATGCATGCACACTCACCCAGCACCACAGACTGGCAATTACCTTCCTCTTCCTGCCCAGCTGCCATTCCATGTATGCTCAAATGGAAAAACTGTATGGGGAGCAATGATGGTAGTGGCTGCATTTCACCGGGCCCAGGGTGCAAGCTCCAGACCGCTTCCGTACACTGCCTAGGCTTTCCCACATTCTTGTGCTGATGCCATGCTGTTTATATGCAGGTACGATGATGCACATTTTCCAAATTAAGGCAGAGTATCAGAGCTTCTTTTTGCTCTCATTTTAAGCTCTGGAGTGTGGCTTTTTCATGTCAGTTTCCACCCAGTTTCACACTGTACATCGTCTAGACAGGCAGCCTTCAGGTCAGTTTGAAGCTGCTTAATTTTTCCCCTCTGTGTTGTGGTGGTATGGGACTAGTTGTTACACACCTTCTCTTTGCCAAGTTTAATTACTCTTCTTGTGAAATACACTACTATCAATCACATTTCCCAAAATAGATACTCCATAGGAAAACTCAGATTTAGGGAGGTTTAAGACAATCCAGCAGACATTAGAATGAGAAGACAGTTGTGTACCTGCCAATTAAAAAAATGTACAAATCAGTTACTTGGCTATATCCCTACTTGGTTTGAGTAGTAGTTTATTGATAACCACATGGAATTTTCCTTCATTCTAAACAGTTTCTCAAGGGCCAGTATCGGGGATGATTTAAGACAGGGGAATGTTTGGTATGGAGCATGTTCTTTGCAGTGGAAGAAATGTTATATTGTTCAGACATTTGATGCATTATCTTTCATAATTTAGAATATCTCTGTGGTAACTGTTATAATTGTTATGCTGTATATTGTTGTTGTTAACCATCATCAAGTCAACTTTGACTTATGGAGACCCCATCAATGAGAGTCTGCATCCCTGCTTAGGTCTTGCAGATTATCATATTAGCTTCGCTGCTGGGATAGACCCAGGATGTAACTTTCTTAAGGCAGATCTTATCACATTCACCCAATCACTGGGCAGCTTGCAGGCCGTATGCGACCCAGGCTTCTCTTGCAGCTTTTTAAGAACAGAATTTTTCTGTTCTTGAAAAGATGTGGGACAAACCCAGAGAGGCCTAGTTTCCGTGTGGGCTGCATACTGCCCGACAATGGGTGAATGCATTAAGATCTGCCTTAATAAAGTTACATCCCAGGTCTGTCCCAGCTGCAAAGTTAATGCAATAATCTCATGAGTCTTTTTTTGTTTGTTAACTGCGTTTGTGTCGATCTCAACCCATGGCGACCCGTGGATGAAATATCTCCAGGCCCTCTGTCCAGCATATCTCAGATTGTTGACATTTCTTCCTTCTGTTTTCACTTCTCCCTCTTCCATGTCCAAGCCTGCTTTCCTTAGAATATATTCTTCATAGAGGTTGAATAGATAGGGTGTATAAATAAATAAAAGTGAAACTCAAGAAGAGAACAAAACCAATCATCATACAAAAATATGATTTTAAAAAT
The DNA here is from genome assembly GCA_026167975.1 of Phrynosoma blainvillii. Classification (NCBI taxonomy): domain Eukaryota; kingdom Metazoa; phylum Chordata; class Lepidosauria; order Squamata; family Phrynosomatidae; genus Phrynosoma; species Phrynosoma blainvillii. The sequence goes on along the minus strand of JANUYF010000002.1, from coordinate 351,050,974 downwards.
ATTTGCACAGAATTCATTGACAATATAAGGAACAGATTTACAGCACTAAGTATAATAGACCATGAACTGGAATAATTTTGGTCTGAAGCCAGGGACATGATAAAAGAAGAATGCATAAAGACACTTCCAACAGACAAAAGGAAAGAAACCATGGATGATAGATAAATTGCTACAAGCAATAAAGGAAAGAAGAGAAACAAAACAAAAAGGAGATAGGAATAAACTAAGAAACATTAATGCAATAATACAATGGCTAGTGTGCAAAGATAAGGAAAATTACTACAATGATAAATGTAGAAAAATAGAGGACAAAAAGGGAATAACAAGAGACCTATTCCACAAGATTCGAGAAATCAAGGGGAAGTTCAAACCAAGGACCGGGATGCTCTACAACAATAAAAATAACATACCGGTAATTCAAGACCAGGAAGGAATAAAAAGTCGTTGGATGCAATACACAGAAGAACTATACAAAAGAGATGACAAAATGAAAGACATATGGAGCAAAGAGCCATATGAACATGGACCCCAAATTCTAAAAATTTCTGAGGTGGAAACTGCAATAAGAGAAATAGCGAAAAACAAATCACCAGGAACAGATTATATTCCAATTGAACTGCTGCAATCCACATTGACAGGGTCAACTCTACTGGTAACCTACATAGGTCAACTGATATGGAAAACAAATGGATAGCCAACAGAATTGAAGTGACCAATATACATCCCCACCCACAAAAAAAGGAGACACAAGAGACTGCAGCAATTATAGAACCATAGCACTAATCACCCATACAAGCAAAATTATGCTCAAAATACTGCAACACAGACTCCAACCATACATATAGAGAGAAATCCCAGAGGTCCAAGCAGGATTCAGGAAAGGAAGAGGCACCAGGGATCACATTGTAAATATACGATGGCTAATGGAGTGTAGCAGGAACTTCCCAAAGAAAATCAGCATGTGCTTTATAGACTATAGCAAGACTTTTGACTGCATAGATCATAAAAGGCTATGGAATGCCCTTAAAGACATGGGAGTACCAACACATTTGAAAGTCCTAATGAGGAATCTGTACTCAGGACAAGAGGCTACTGTCAGGCCAGAACACAGAGAAACAGAATGGTTCCCAATTGGCAAAGGAGTCAGACAAGGCTGCATCCTATCACCCTACCTAGTCAGCCTCATGAGTCTATCTATCTTTAATGTAGTAATGAAACAGCAATCAAAGGTCTCATCTATTTCCTTGTTATTACATGGCAAAAGGCAATAGAGTTGCATGTAAATTATTAGAGATGTAAATATCAAAACATTCATTCTTGTAAAGTTAGGACATATAATTCCTATACCTCTTCCCCATGTTGTGGAGCAAATGAATACCTCTGTGTAGTCCCTGCCCAGTATTCACATATCCTGAAGTGTTTCAGGAAATTAATCAATATGTCTATTTTTGTGTGTGGGAATTGTTTGGTGTTGCACATACACCGAAACTGTTTTCGGACAGCCATGTGTGTGTTTTCTTTTGTCCAAGATTGCAGTTTTATACATACACTCCCTCACAACCTTGCACAACAAATCCATGTTTTTGGTGTGTGTGTGTGTGTGTGTGTGTGCAAATTACCAGTTTTTTCACAGGATCTTGGGTCGGTCCCAGAGGGTGCTGCTCGGGGACTGTAGCTCCGGTAAGAGAGACCTCACTTGTGGGGTCCCTCAAGGAGCTATTTTGTCCCCGATATTATTTAACATCTACATGAAGCCGCTGGGTAAGATAATATGGAGTTATGGTGCTGGGTGTTATCAGTATGCTGATGACACCCAAATCTATTTCTCCATGTCTCGTTCATCGGTCTCGAATTCCAATGACATCTCTTCTCTCAATGAATGTCTTGGGGCGGTAATGGGCTGGATGAGGAAAAACAGATTGAAATTGAATCCAGACAAGACGGAGGTGCTCACGGTAGCGTCCCCGAAACCAAGAATTGGGTTGCAACCTCCAGTCCTGGATGGGGTCACACTCTCCTCTAGTGACTGTGTTCACAGTCTGGGGGTGCTCCTTGACTCGTCGCTCCTGATGACTAATCAGGTTAATGCGACGGTCAGGAGCGCCTGTTATCAGCTTCGGCTGATACGCCAGCTGCGCCCTTTTCTGGAAGTAAGGGATCTCGAGACTGTGGTGCACGCATTGGTAACCTCATGCCTCGACTTCTGCAATGCACTCTACATGGGGCTACCCTTGTGCCTGGTTCGGAAACTTCAACTAGTACAGAACATGGCGGCCAGGCTTATATCAGGGACATCTCGGAGGGACCACATTACTCCGGTTCTGAGGTCCCTCCACTGGCTGCCTATGAGTTTCCGGACCCAGTACAAGGTGTTGGTTATTACCTTTAAAGCCCTAAATGGCTTGGGTCCAAACTATATCAGGGACCGCCTTCTCCCGTACAATCCTCCCCGCGCACTTCGGTCCTCCGGGAGGAATTTGCTGCAGCCTCAGAAATCGAGACTGGCGGCTACCTCCCGGAGGGCTTTTTCAGTCGTTGCCCCTAGACTCTGGAACGGCCTGCCAGACGAGATCCGTCTATTAACATCCTTAGACAGCTTTAAAAAGGATGTCAAGACGGATCTCTTCCGGCAGGTCTTTCCAGACTAGTTACCCTTCTTAGATGAGTTATCCCCCCTCGGACAACTATTCCTGTACAATCGATGTTCCTCACGTGGCTCCATCTAGATGGAAGGAGCATTGAGTCAGGCTTTAGTTAATCTGGGTACTAGGTTTTAATTTTTTGTGATGTTTTAATTGATTTGATTTAATACTGTTTTAGGGGGGGTGGGGGACTTTTTTTGTATTATATGTTTTATTGGACTGTATATTTTAAAGTTGTAAGCCGCCCGGATTGGTGTACCATTGGTGCGGGATATAAATAAATTTAATTATTATTATTATTATTATTATTATTATTATCTTTTTTATAAGATTTTTGATGAGCAAGATTGCTAGTTTTTGTATAGAAAAAAACACAATCTTGCACAAAAAAAATCACATGTTGCTGTCTGGAAACTGATATATATATCCATCCCCACAATTCTCATACAAAATATGGTGTAAAATATTTTCCTTAAACACTTGCAAATTCTCACCATTATGTTATTATTCCTGACTGGTTTCCTTAGTGTTGGGAAAGCCATTTCTTTTTCCACTCAGGAAACAAATAATGGCAAATAGTCTTTCAATCCCAATAACTGAGGAGTTGTCATTACATCTGAATCTGGGGTTGTCATTACATCTGAGAAAACTCAGCACTACAAGAGCTGTTTCTCAAGCACAAGTAAAGGCAGCTGCCAACTGCAGAACTGTTGAAATTTGACACCTCTTTAACTGTCAGGGGTGGAATCCCAGCATTCGTAGTTTGTTGTGGCATGAGCACTCTCTGACAGAGAAGGCTAAATATCTCACAAAACTACAAATCTCAGAATTCTACAGCATTTTGCCATGGCAGTTAATGTGATGTCAAACTGCATTAATTATGCAGTGTAGATGCAGCCAGGGTCAGGTCTCACTTTTTGTTCTCCATTTTGTGGTCCATTTTCCACATACCACCCAGGCTGTGCCTTATGAAGACCTGGTGTATAATTTATCTAGTGCTGCCTCATCTGTATACACCCTCTTTTGTAATGTGGCTTGTATGGGAGAATTGTGAGGTTGATTGGATTTTTAATTTATAGCATCATGACATACAATAGATAAAAAGCCTTCCAATTAGGACTTTACAGAGAAGTTCTATCCACATTTTCTTGGTGCTCCAAGTGAAGGCAGGAAAGGCAACACTTTGATGAATAAAGCATACTTTCTTACTTAGCTCCTTTCCAAAACTAGCACATTTTTTTTTTTTTGAAACAGCATGGGTTCACCACTGAAAACACTTCTTTGATAGTAGTGAAGAATTTAAGATAAAAAGCAGCTGAGTAGGAGGGTTCGTTCTTTTTTTTTTTAAGACAAAAGGAAACAACTTTGAACTCTGTAGACAATGTAGTTTAAACCCAAACAGATGTGGCTTAATCTCTTTTTTTGATCTTCTTGTAGGTTTCCTTTTAAAATGCATCCATGTGCGTTGACATGATGACTTTCAGATGTCTTGACATAATTTGTCTCTGTTAGGGTATCACCTTGGTACATAGATCATTTATGCCAAATGCTTAAAGGCTTTGAAAATCAACTGAAGAGGACCAAGTAGAATTTATGTTGGTCCTTTAGTTATATTTGGCAGTCCTATAACAGAAGTAGTGTAATCACACTAACAGAAAGTTTAGAGAATTACACATGTACCCGTGAATAAATTCTTATACCTTAAAGGCGAACTTGTCTAACTGGGAAAATATACTGCTAGCAACTATGAAATAGTAGACAAATGTGCCATAAACATCATAGCTTGTCCTGTCTGATTGACATCAGTTAATGTGCTATTTCCCTATGTCTATATTCCTCCCCTTCTAGTATCCCAGTGTGAAACAACAATTGGAAACTAGCACTGGAAGAGATTTCCCTTCAAGAACCATACCAGCCCACTTTCATTAGAAATGCAGTAATGACATAATTCTTAGGCACATATATAAATTACTTCCAAATTCAAAGAGTTGTGGTTTCATGGCCTAACCACTTTTCCTAAGGGAAAACTGAAGGAATGAATACAGAGCAACTGGCAGCAGAACTAGGTGACATGCAGGTGTGGATAAAAATTATAATATGGGATGACTTGTTTGGGAATGGCAGTAAAGGTTGAAGTCTGAATCCAAGTTGGTAGAGAGGATTTTAATCAAAAGTCTAAATCCAGCTGCTAGTCTCAACTAAAATAAACCCACTGATTCTAAGGGATTTACACAAGTCCTGATTTATCATGCAGAAATTATCATTCAGTTGGTCTACTGTGGGCTATATTTCAGAGGAAGGAACTGGTCAAACCACCTCTGAGTATTCCTTGCCTAAGAAAACCCTATGAAATTCATGGAGTCAACATGAATCAACAGGCAACTTGAAGGCATACACATGCACACCCAAGTGGTACCCTGACTTACTTGTACTCCAGATGTTCTTCCCTTTTTAAAAAGAATTAATGTCATGGGCTTTTTCTCTGAGCCATATCCATTCAGAACATGACTTGCAGCCAGAGGCATCATTAGGGGAGTATGGGGGGGATGAGGATCACACTGATTGATATCTCAGAAGGGAGTGAACACCTGGTGGGGTGGTCACTTACTGTTTGTTCCAAGATACTCCGCAGTCACCCCCCTCTGCTAACCAGGCTGCCTCTGCCCATTGCAATCACTGCCCTGCAACCCTTTCCAGGTTTGGTGGGGCTGGTGGCTGGGCCAAAAAGAGATGTGCTGATGGCAGGGACAGCAAAGGCAGCCACAGACTCCTTTCCTTCTCACACCTTTTCTGTCTGGCCAGCAACCCTGCCAGATCAGGAAGGGGCTGCCAGGTAACAATATCATCCCACCCCATCAACAGCCACAATGGGCAGATGCTGAGACATCCTGGCTGGTGGAGGGGGAAGATGAGGTATGTGCCACGCAGCTTAGCCAGGACAGGGAGGCTAGCAAGTTGGTCAGGAGGGGAAGGGTGGACAGTGAGTGCTGCCATTTATCCTTCTGCCTCCTCTTCCTCTTTCCTCCTCTTCTCTCTTTTCATTTTGTCTCCTCCAGAGTGGCTGCCTGCCTGGGGATGATAAGCTAAGTTACTGCCCTGGTGATGCCACTGACTACAGTGTGTGAATTTCCCTCTTTCTGAAGGAAGGTATACTAGTTGAAGAACACTTCTCATGCCTGGAACAAACTAGTGAAAATCCTTTCACATGACCAGGACCTAAATTGATTAGTCATAACTTTTAGTTAGACCGATCAAGTTAATGGTAACCTGATTAAAGTGACACTTAGATAAGTAGTCTCTGGCTGGACAAACACTGGGGTTTAGGACCAGATTTTTTTTGCTTTGGTTTCTTTTTTAAATGTCAACCCAAACTGGAGTTTTGGTCACTGAGCTCAAAATATATTTTCATTGTCTATATTCATGGTGTTACTAATTTATTACTTATAAATACTGCTCAGGTTGACTAAAAGGATTACATTCGGCTCGAGATAAAAACAGGTATTAACTAGCTTAAAGAACGTATATGTAAATGATTACCCAGCATACATTATTATAAATTATGTTTATTTCCACACCTGTTTTATCATTCCAACATCCCTGTAAAGTAGGCTGAGAGTGTAAAGCTGTCCATGTGGTCAGCCTCCCTTAGGCAAATGTAACACGGTGAGAAATCTTTCCTTAAAGACACAGGTTTGCTGCTGTTGTGTGTCACATTAAGCCAAATGCCCTTTTCTTTCCATCTGAAAGCTCTAAGTGGAATTCCCAGATCCTGTCCTCCTCAACATACCAACAAAAAGCCATTAATATGGGTGGAGTTCTGAAATAAACCAGATATTTCCTGCTTTATCTTGCATGTCTAGGTCAAAACTTTAATCTCTTCTCTAACATTGTCACTCCAAGCACAGCAAAACTGATGCTGAGGTTTTTTTAAAAAAGGGGGGGAATCCTACCCTTGCCCCACAAAAGAAAAACTCCAGATAAAGCTTTCACATGATTCATTGTAAGATAAAGATGCAGTATGTAATAAAGTAAATAGAGCCATGTCCTAAAATGTGATTTAAACAGCTGTTGGCTTGGAACACTGCAGGAAACAGAAACCTATTATTTTCCAGTATATTATGGTAAAAACAGTTTTGCATTCATGGGCTTTTAGATTATCTTTTTGTTCATAATACTGAGCTGTAATTATACCTTTTCAACTTTCCCACTCTCTTTCAGTAGCTATAATTAACAACCCTCAAATGTTAGAAATAATAGGAAACATTCTGCTTAAACCATCTTAGGGCCTCTGCAGACTGGCCCAAAGGGCCGGCCTGGGGTAGAGTTGGGGCAAGGCAGCCGCACGTTGGCTGGCCCAACCCCACGCTGACGCCGTACTGACACCCTCCCGATGCAGCATATAATAATAATAATAATAATAATAATAATAATAATAGATTTATTTGTAACCCGCCCCTCTGCAAAGCAACCGGGGTGGTGTACAGCAATTAAAACAATACAAGCAGTTAACACAGTCAACCCAATTCCCTAACCCACCCACCCCTTAAAAATAAATTAAATTATTACTGTATTAAAATAACAAGATAAAACCATGACATACATAAAGACAATAGCAACAGGTAGTAGCAGCAAAATGAAGGACGGGTAAATAAACCTGAGATTGTGTTTATAATAGCATTTATATTATATTTGAGTTGGATTTGAATTTGAGTTTGAGCCGGGAGGTTATTCTGGGAAGGCCTGCCAGAAAAGATCTGTCTTCAGTGCTTTTTTAAAGCAGTCCAGAGTAGTAATAAGACAGATATCATACAGCAGGTCATTCCATAATCTGGGAGCAGTGACAGAGAAAGCCCTCTGGGATGTCTGCGACAACCTGGTCTTCATCGGCTGTAGCAGATTCCTCCCAGAGGACCGGAGTGCACGGGGGGATCATATGGGGTGAGGCGGTCCTGGAGATAAGTTGGACCCAAGCCATGTAGGGCTTTAAAGATTAAAACCAACACCTTGTACTGTGCCCGGAAACTAATTGGCAGCCAGTGGAGAGATTTGAGCACAGGTGTAATATGCTCTCTCCTAGATGTTCCAGTAACTAGTCTGGCTGCCATATTTTGAACCAATCGAAGTTTCTGGGTTAAGCACAAGGGTAGCCCCATGTAGGGAGTGTTGCAGAAATCCAGACGTGAGGTTACCAGAGCATGTACCATGGTTTCGAGATCCCTACTCTCCAGGAAAGGGCACAGCTGGAGTATCAGCTGAAGTTGCTAACAGGCACTCCTGACCGTCGCATTCACCTGACTGGTCATGTGAAGCGATGAATCTAGGAGTACCCCCAGACTGCGAACACAGTCCTTGGAGGAGAGTGTGACTCCATCCAGGACTGGGTGTTGTATTCCCAAAAGTGGTTTCGGGCCCGTTACTGTTAGCACCTCCTTTTTGTCTGGATTCAATCTCAATCTGTTTTTCCTCATCCAATCCATTACCGCCCTAAGACAGTCATTGAGAGGAGAGACGCCATCAGAAGTCTGAGCCGATGATTGGGTCATGGAGAGATATATCTGGGTGTCATCTGCGTACTGAAGACACCGTGCTCCATGCCTCTGAATGATCTCTCCCAGCAGCTTCATATAGATATTGAATAGCATCGGGAACGGGATGGCACCCTGAGGGATGCCACAATTAAGCTCTATTCTAGAAGAGCAACTGTCCCTGAGCCTCACCCTCTGGGATCTGTCCGAGAGGAAGGAACAGAACCACTGCAAAGCAGTGCCTTCAATTCCTAGCTCTCTCAGGTGATCCAAGAGGATGGAATGGTCTATTGTGTCAAAGGCCGCTGAGAGATCCAAGAGCACCAACAGGGTCACACTACCCCTGTCAATGCCCAAGCGGAGGTCGTCGGTCAGAGCAAACATGGCAGTCTCAATTCCATATCCTGTCCTAAAGCCAGTTTGAAATGGATCAAGATAATCGGTTTCATCCAAGACAGCTTGGAGTTGGGAAGCAACCGCCCTCTCGATCACTTTGCTTAAGAAAGGCAGCAATGAGACTGGTCTATAACTGTTCCTATCCAGGGGGTCCAGGGAGGGTTTTTTCAGGAGCAGCTTAACCGCCGCTTCCTTCAAACAAGATGGTACAATGCCCTCCCTGAAAGACGTATTGATAGTATCCTGAAGGAATACCCTCAACGCGTCACCCTCCCTGGGCAACCAGCCAAGTTGGACAAGGATTGAGGGGGCAAGTCGTCTTCCTCACATTACCATGGAGCTTATCCACGTCATCGGTACTCACAAACTAAAGCTGAGCCAATAAAGTTACATCAACGGAGTTACTGGACACCTCATCTTTGGATTCTGCCACAACACTGGCATCCAGGTTGGCTCTTATCCGACAGATGTTATCTGCAAAGTGCTGTGCCGAAAGGGCGAGGAAGAGCCGCGGTGCCAGCTCTTAGGGGGCCTTTGGCTGTTCCTAAAAGGAGTGGCATTTCACCACTCTTTTAGGGGCGGCAAAAGGGAGGATCAGGGCCATGGCATGGGGTTGTCACAGCCCCCGTCCGCTGCTTCCTTGGGTAGCTCTGTGCCGCCTGTCTGCAGAGGCCCCTAGTCCATGGCTGAATTAACTTTACTGTTAACTGCAGTTAAATTGACTTTGATTTATGGTGAATCTATGAATGAGAGACCTCCAAGTCACCCTCCCATCAGGAGCCCTGCTCAGGTCTTGCAGACTCAGAGCTATGGCTTCCTTGATTGATTCTATCCACCTGGAATGCAGTCGTGATCTTTTCATACTACCTTCTGCCTTAGACATTATTGTCTTTTGTAGTGAGTCATGTCTTCTCATGATATGTCCAAAGTACAATATTCTCTGTTTAGTTATCTTGTCTTCTAGGGAGAGTTCAGGCTTGATTTGCTCTAGTACCAATTTATGTGTCTTTTTAGCAGTCCACAGTATCCATAGAACTGTTTTCCAATACCACAGTTCAAATGAGTTGATATCCTTCCTTATCAGCTTTCTTCACTGTCTTTCACAACCACATACAGCTTTCACAACCATACACAGAAATGGGAAATACGATGGCATGGACAATCCTAATTTTAATAGATCTTGACACTTCAGGATCTTGACTAGTTCCTTCATAGCTGCCCTCCCAAGTCCTAGTCTTCTTCTAATTTCTTGACTGCAGTATCCATTCTGATTAATATTGAGCCAAGGTATGAAAAATCTTGAACCATTGAACCATTTCAATGTCTTCATTTTTTACTTTAAAGATATGTAACTCATTTGTTGTCATTTTTGTTTTCTTAATGTTCAACTGTACGCCTGCCTTTGCACTTTCTTCTTTGACTTTCTTCATTAATTGTTCAAAATCTTTGCTATTTTCTGTTAGTAGTATGGTGTCATTTGCATATCTTACATTATTGATGTTACTTCCTCCTTCCTCTGAGTCTAATCCTGCTTTACATATATGTTTATTGTACAAGTTAAAGAGATTGGGATAAAATGAAGAAACTGTTGGCCTCACAAAATTCAATCAGTTGATCTCCTGCTTGATTTCTTGATTCCAGACCAAATTTTCCTAAATCTTTATTCTGCTCTGTTTCCTACTTTTGTATTCAAGAAGTCCTGCTTTGGTTTGTGGTCAGTTTCTTCCTGGACACCAGCATGGAATCTGTCAAGTTCTTCTTCTGCCTCTGTAGTTAATAAGAATTCAGAGAAAACCCATCAGTATAACCATATTCCAAGTTCATGCTCCAACTGCAGAGGCAGAAGAAGAAGAAATTGAAAGATTTGATTCATTTTGACTTTGTATTACAGTCAGTCCTCCTTATCCACAGACTTTTCATCCATGGATTCAAGCATCCACAGCTTGAAAATACTTAATATATATATAAATTCCAATAGGCAAACCTTGATTTTGCCATTTTATATAAGGGACACCATTTTACTACACCATTATATTTAATGGATTTACAGATTTAGGTGTCCATGGGGGGGGGGGGGGGGGCTCGAACCAAACCCCAGCAGATACCAAGGACCCACTGTATATCCATTGATTGCTTTTGCTACATTTCTCCTCACTGTTAATGCCACCCCATTTCTTCTTAGATTTTCATTACCTGAGTAAAACACTGTGTAATTATCTGACTCAAAATGTCCCATTCCTTCCCACTTTAGTTGGCTCACCCCTAATATTGCACTCCATTTCTTGCGTTACTATGTTTAGCTTCCCTGAGTCATATTTTTCACATTTCATGTTCCTATAATATTTGTTGTGCAGACTTTCCTTTTACCTCTCAGCACATCAACAGCTGAATGTCCTTTTCGACTGACTCCATTAGCCATAGCACCATTCATTGTTCTCCTCTGCTCTACCCCACTGAGAGTCCTTATGGCCTGGGAGTCTCGCCTCCTGGCACTGCCTTTTGTTTCACTTTGGATTGTCTCATCATAGGGTTTTCATGGTAAAAACCATTCAAAGGAGATTTACCATTGCCTTCTTTTTTGCATTACTAACAAGTGTTAGCTATGGTGCCACTGCCATTGTCCCTAAGAGATCCTCGTCCAGTCTCTCTCTCTCTCTCTCTCACACACACACACAAACACACATATACACATGCCACTGGTGCTATCCAGTAGCTATTTGGCATTTTTAGCCTGACTGCTCAGCAAAAAGCCTGTCTGACATGGGAGAGCCTCCCAGGAGCACTGTTGTCACCAGCATAGTCTCTTGCCTCACAGGAGCATGTAGTCCCACCACTCTGGAAAGGTAGTGCCATAGTGAGCTGAATTAACTACTATACCAAACATTTATTGACATAAATTTCCTCCACCTGCAGAGGGGATTTTACTGTTTTATGTAGCTTGGATAAATTCCTGTGTACATGATATTATACTAGTATAAGAATATACATAAGTTATTGCATGTACAGAGGGAGTGGAGCAATCCTCATTTCATCCATATGTGTGTGTTTATGTGCCTTCAAGTCACCTGTCAACTTATGGTGACTCCATACATTTTGTATGGTTTTCTTAGACAAGGAATACTAAGAGGTGGTTTTGCCAGTTCCTTCCTCTGAAATAAAACCTATAGCAATAGCATTAGCAATAGCAAGTACATTTCTATATTGTTTATCAGTGAACTAGAACTCCCTAGGTGGTTTACAATGTGTAAGCCAATTGCCCCCAACAAGCTGGGTACTCATTTTACTGACCTACAAAAGGATGGGAGGCTGAGTGGACCCTGGAGCCCTGCAGGATTGAACTTAGTGGCTGCAGTACCAACATTTAACCACCGAGTCACCAGGGCTCCTACAGCATCTGATATTCATTTGCAGTCTCCCATATTATGTACTAACCAGGGCTGACCCTGCTTTGCTTTTAAGGACAGACAGGATCTGGTGCTTTTCGAGTATTCAGGCCCCATTGCATTCAATATAAATTATTGTCTGGAATCTTGTTAGTATCTTACTCATGTGTAAATTCTCCTGTAGAAATGTCAGAAAGGGAAGATTGTGAGTGCTCCAAGCTTACTCAGTCAGTTTCATGGCTCAATGGGAACTTGTAATTGCATCTTCCACATCCCAATCCTATACTGTAACTAGTACACAACAATGATTCTGATTTTTTGGCAAGATTTGTTCAGAGGGAGGGTTGCCATTGCCTTTCTTTAGGGCTGAGAGAGTATGACTTGCCCTAGGTCATCCAGTGGGTTTCCATGGCTGAGTGGGGATTCAAACCTTGGTAACCCAAAGTCCTAGCCAATACACAGACCACTACCCCATTCTGGGTCTGCTAGTGTGTGTAATTCTTCCCAAATGAGGATCCATATATAGGAGGGTTTGGTGGGTAATTACAAGTTGCATACAACAATATCACATACAAGTCTTTCCTGGGGTGAAGTACTCTGAGTATATAGATGAGCATAGTGATTGTCCAAAGACAAATAGGGAGGCCAGCCTGGTCTCATCTTGTGTGGGGCAAGGCTGTTTTTGTTTTTGTTTGTTTGAGCACAACCTCTAATTGTAGGTCCTCAGTGGCAGGGGTATTTCACTGAAAGTCAAACTACATTTTAACAGGAATATGCATTCCCTGTGATGAACAGGCTAACCTTCAACAACAGAAAATATGTGCCACAATGTTCAGAGTTGGTAATCTACCTTCTAGTGACCAATCACAATATGAAGCACTCTAAGTACAGGTGAGGAAAAGCACATGTTATAACAAACAGATTTCTTTTACCACTTCAGGGTCTTCTAGATATATGCTAAGCATATTGTATAGCTTGATCCAGAACTTAGGGAGCCTTCTAAAGGTCTGCTCTATGTAAACACTGTGCCTCTACAATGATGTCAGTCTCTGCAGTGATCCCCTACAATCAGAAAAGTAGGATGAGTTTGTGAACAATGGTATTTATCTGTTTAAAAATGTATATATTTGTTAACTGGCACATAGCTAGAAATCCCCCACAGAAGTTAGGAAAACAGCGTCAGCATATGAGTCTCATCACTCATGAGCATTGCTTGCCCTGACAATTTCCTGGTAATAAGTGTTTCTACTAAAGTTCAGATATTTGGTTTCAATTAAGCTCTTACTGGTTCCAGCCAGATAATCTGCTCCGTCATTATGCATTCTATGTGATGAAAGAAGCATAGTGAATTACACTTTATCAGCAACTGAACATTTTGTTTTAACAGATCGGGTACTATGCTATGGTTAATTCAAACGTACACAATTTGGACATGACAAGTGCTTTATTGCAAGCAAAATGGAAGTTGGGGGCATCTGATTCATCTTTCAGAAGGGGTGTAAAAGGTACAATGAATGACTTCCCAGTATATTGCAGATATCTGTCAACAGTTATAACTGCTGGAGTCACTGTTATATCAAAGTCTAAGTGGGTTTCATTTCTGGGTGATACATCATAACTGGCAGGTTAGTCTTGCAAAAAGATGGAATTCACTCCAAGGGTCCATTTAAGAACAATCTTCTGTCCACTGATAATGGACATTTCAGAGAAGGTTATTTTTCATTAATTTTCAATACTAATTACTAATTATGCTGTACATTTATGTACAACCTAAAGAATACTAGGGAGATCTCATGTTCTAAGACAGTAAGAATTGCTAAATCAATGGTTTGATCCATCTGTCACAGTGCTCTGTCAGTGGTTTAGGTAACCTAATGATTCTGAGGTTCTTCTGACAAGATTTCTGTAGTAGTAAAGGACCCAAACAGGGCACAGAAAGCAAAGATTAACACTTAAATGTATGTAACATTATTGTATTCACTGTTTACCAATAGAGCTGACTGCTGATAAGTATGAAAGTATTTTGTGTGTGTGTGTGTGTGCCTTCATTTCTCATGAGTATTTCTCTGATTTGAATATGCCCGCAGAGATCCTCTCATACCGCACTGGTGGCTGTTAAACTTTGGGCCTCCAGATGTTTAGGACTTTAACTCCCAGAAGCACTAGCCAAGTTGATCAACAGTTAGGACTTCTGAGAGTTGAAGTCCAAACCATCTGGAGGCCCAATGTTTAGGGACCGCTGCATTACACAGTTATAATACTACGATTCCACTTGAACTGCCTTGAAGCATTAGATGTCTCTGACCAAGAATTATAAAATTAGATGTCTTTGACCAAGAATTATAAACAACCCTCCCTAAACTGCAAATATTAGGATTCCATAGGCTGGAACCATGGCAGTTAAAGTGGAATGATAGCAGTATAAATGTGTTGTGAAAGAGGGCCTCTGGTCTTTGTGTACAGATTGGATGAGCAGGAATGGATGCAGAAATGCCATGAACTACCTAAAGTCCACATTTTGAGAGAAAGGGAAGATATACCGGTAAATCAAATAAATAAATATATATATATAAATACTTTAAAGAAGTATATGCATGAAAGGGCATTCATGTAGAGAAGGAATGTTTTATGTGGATTCCCTGTATAATCTTGTCTAGAATAGATCAAACTGTTAGATAAATATAATCTGTGGAGTGTTTTTTTTTTTTTTTTTTGTGCAAACCAAATTTTACCCTTTTTGGAAACTTGACACCACGGGATCAAATATGGTAATTTTAACTTTAGGTCAGCTTATTTGCTTGCAAGCATGAAAAATGCTAGCCTTTATTGAATGGACACTTCTATAATCCAACTAATTTAATCACAACCATAGAAGAATTAAATCATAACCAACCTCACAAAAATATGCTTTCAAGCAAGGCAGAATACTGAAGGGATTGAAAAATGAAGCATAAATTGCCAAGTACTTCCTGTACCACATGCCTTTTTGTTCTGCTAGTAATTTGTAATTGTCAACCTTCTGCTTTAGAAGAATAAACTCTCAGGGCTGAGAAGGATTAAAAAGAAATCTGAAATATCAGGAATGTTTATGTAATAGCTACTGAAAATTGTCATCTAAATGACAAAACCTGAAGCCAAGCCATCTCAGGAAATTAAAATATGGAAATATGGAAAAGTTTGATCAATTGGCTAGATCTAGAGAGAGATATGCAGCCAAACATAATTTGTTAGGTCTGAAAAGGAAATTAATGTTGAGCTTATAACAAGACAGCAAAGTGATATTTTACTTTGGAAAAAAGCCTGATTGTACATAGTGGCAGAATTCAAAGATATAGCCGTGTTAGTCTGTAGAATCAGTATGTAGAGAGATCTTGTAGCACCTTTGAGACTCTCTGAAAGAAAGAACTTGGCAGCATGAGTTTTTGTAGACTTCAGTCTACTTCCTCAGCATCTGAGGTTCATGCTGCCAAGTTCTTTCTTTCATAAAGGGCCTTTACTCCATCATAATCCAGCTTGAGACCACTTTAACTGCCCTGGCAGTTAGGGTATTTACAGATGGGCCTAAAGGGCTGGGCTGTGGGTGGAGTTGGGGCAGGGCAGCTGCACGCTGGCTGCCCCAACTCCACCCCGACGCCATCCTGACACCACGTGCCTGTACACATGGCGCGTGGCATCAGGACACCCTCCTGATGCAGCATGTACACACTCTGCGCCAAAAGGGTGCAGAAGACCCATGGTGCTGGCTCTTAGGGTGGCCTTTTGCCAGCCCTAAAAGGAGCAGTATTTTGCCGCTCTTTTGGAGGCAGCAAAAGGGAGAATTGGGGCCATGGCATGGGGTTGCCGCAGCCACGATCCGTAGCTCCCCGGGGCAGCTCTCTGCCACCCCAAACATCATCGGCCCTTAGTCTCAAAAGTGCTACAAGATCTCTCTACATACTGACTATACATAGTTTAATTTATCCTTCATTTTCTTTTTAAAATATTTTTCTCTTAGATGAGTAAGGGCCTTTGCAGACTGCCAGAAATAGTGCAAATTGAGTCCACTTTAAGGGTTAGTGCTAGGGAATCATGGGAATTGTTTTTTCCCCCCTGAGACATTGAGCCTTCCCTGTCAGAGAGCTCTGGTGCCAAAATAAAATACAGTTACCATGATTCCCTAACCCTAACCCTTAAAGTGGACTCAATTTGCACTATTTCTGGCAGTCTGCAAAGGCCCTAACTCTAACATTTGGGCATGGGAAGTGATTTCTTCTCCCAAACTACAAAATGTATTTCCCTATAATTACAATTTTAGCATAACACTGGCAGTTCATTCAATGGACAAAATATGCAGAACTATATTCAATTTTTAGTCCCAGGTAAAGTAGAACCATTAAATAAATGGAGCTTACATTATTCTTTATTCACAAAGGTTCCATTTATTCAGTGGATCTAGGTTTAGGCACAAACTCCATCTAACAAATTGGATTAAAAAATGATTCCAGAATTCACTAGAGGATTTGGCAGTTAGTGGTTAAACTTGAGAGACTCCTACTAGTTTTAAAGTTTCAGAAGTCATGATGTAACTCTATTTGTCTAGCTTGGGTTATATTCTTGCAGTCATCAAAATATTTCCTAAAAGCAATGAAGTATAGTATTACTTACTGTTTTAATGAAATTACTGGGGGAGGGGAGACTCAAAGGTCAGTTTTGGTGGGCAATTACTCCACCACAACACATCACATCACACTGCTCTATGTGGTTAGCACTTTTTCAAAAATTAAAGGGCCCCTTCTAATTACATTTTATTAAGGTATTAGGACTCACATACTGTATAGTTTAGACAATCTGAATGAAAGCTACTGTTCATAGCCACAGAGATCTGTGTCTACTCTTCTATATTCCAATCCACTCTTTACTCATAATATGAGTCCTTTTCTACTCTGTTCCAAATTTCAGCTGTTTATAAAATGAGCATGGAAATATTTACAGCTACCTAATAACTATAAGCAGGAGTATATTCAGGAAGAGTTGGATAAAATTATTTCCCCATTCTTTGTCTGGAGACATGGAAAATCTTTTCAAATACTTTCCTTAGCTAGATCCAGGTCTTTTAAGATTATTTCCATTGCTTCTTTGATCACAATTTTTAAACAATTGGCGTAATGTCAGATATATTTTATTTCTTAGATTTTCAGCTATTTTGCGTGTCAGTAAAAAGCCCATAGCCAGCAGGGTGAGTGTGAGTAGCTGGGAAGGAAGGTCTGGCCATCATATATATCTATCCAAAAGGAGGACAGGGCGAGCTGTCTTTTCCCTCTGTTAGCACATGCTAGATTTGGTTTTTTTTCGTAATTAATATCTAGTGTCGGGCATGTTTTTGAGAGGTCACAATGACCTGGGCAAACCAGGAAGTTACAAGTGTAAGGGGCTACATTGACCAGAGGATATGAGGGAAACCTAGATAATACTAAAATAATTGCTGAATGAGTGTGCTGATCAACTCAGAACTTATTACTGTATCTTTCTTAGTGGATGGTTCTCATGCTTATGTTACAGTGCAGTGGCTCAAGTGGTTAAGATGCTGACTCTGTTGATTGCAAGATCGGCAGGCTGGCAGTTCGAGGCCTGGGTGCTGCATGATGGGGTGAGCTCCTGTCACTAGTCCCAGCTTCTGCCAAACTAGCAGTTCGAAAGCATGCAAATGCAAGTAGATAAATAGGTATCACTTTGGTGGGAAGGTAAACAGCATTCTGTGCAATCATGCTGGCCACATGATCACAGAGTAGACTCTGACAATTCTGGCTCTTTGGCTTAATAATTGAGATGAGCACTGCCCCCTTTGGTCAGGCACAACTTGACAACCTTGTCAACAGGGAATACCTTTACCTTTTATGAATTACTTCAGTTGTTACAAATTTACTACTTTCTTTCACTTGTCTCTATCTCTATGTACATTTTTTTCCTGTCTTGGTTCACACAGAACCTATACCCAGCTTTCTTAGCTGTTAACTCCTCAGATTATTTGTTCCACTAACAATAAACACAGCTTCCTCAGCTTAGCTCCCTTTTTATAAATCCATTTCGCAAGCGGTTTTTAATATTTCCCAGCCTTCTTAGCTGTAAATCCCACAGGATACTAATAAACACTCTAATACTGGACTTCCCTGTCCCTTCTAAAGGTCTTCTTCTGGTCTGGGAGTGTGTTTGAACCCCAGATTGAACCCCTTAAACCTAACTGAACCCCCTGGCAGTTCTAAAACAACCACTTGCCTCAATAGACCCTGACACACACTCCAAATCACTGGCTCCTCCTCCTTTTTATACTCACTCCTGAGGGCAGCCCCCAAGTTTTTCTAGCCTGATTCCATTGGCTGCCCTAAATGTTCCATTCTGCCTGTGTTTCTCCACAGATGCTTTAGCTGGAAATCCTGCATTGAGCAGGTGATTGGACTCAATGGCCCATGGAGTCCCTTCCAATGATATGGAGAAACACAAGATCTCCCTGCATTTTTTAAAATAAATGTTTATTGCACTAAGCAAAATAATAATAATTGTGACATCAGTTCCTCACATTCCACTTAACATTAATTTTAAGTAATCAACACAACATTAACAAAATTTTACAAATAACATTTAACATAGATAAATAATAATAATAATAATAATAATAATTTTTATTTAATACCCCGCCCCTCTGAGAACAATCGGGGCGGCTTACATCATAAAAATCCATCACATAGCAATTTAAGAACAATTCCCCCCTCCCCCCCTTAAAAAGTTATTAAACCACTTACAATTAAAACAAATTATAAAGGAGGTAAAAACCTCCACAAAATCAGATACAAACCATAAAAAAAAAAAGTGCAGGCAAGAGTAAATATACTGGCTCATAAAGACCCAATCATGGAGGTCATAGAAGGTCGTAAAAAGCCATAGAAGGGGGGAGGATCCTCAAAAGGGAGTAGGGCCATGAGCCGGTAGTTATTCTGGGAAGGCCTGCCAGAAGAGATCCATCTTGACAGCCTTCTTGAAGCTGTCAAGTGATGTCAATTGACGGATCTCCTCTGGCAGGCCATTCCACAGTTTGGGGGCAACAACAGAAAAGGCCCTCTGGGAGGTAGTCACCAGTCTCGTTTTTTGAGGCTGTAACAAATTCCTCCCAGAGGACCGGAGGGTGCGGGGAGGATTGTACGGGAGGAGGCGGTCCTTAAGATAGCCTGGACCCAAGCCATTTAAGGCTTTAAAGGTAATAACCAACACCTTGTACTGGGCTCGGAAACTAACAGGCAGCCAGTGGAGGTACCTTAGCACCGGAGTGATATGGTCCCCCTTAGATGTACCAGATATTAATCTGGCTGCCATATTTTGAACCAATTGCAGTTTCCGAACCAGGCACGAGGGTAGCCCCATGTAGAGCGCATTACAGAAGTCAAGGTGTGAGGTTACCAATGCGTGCACCACGGTCTCAAGGTCCCCTACTTCCAGAAAAGGGTGCAGCTGGCGTATCAGCCGAAGCTGATAACAGGCGCTCCTGACCGTCGCATTAACCTGATTTGTCATCAGGAGCGACGAATCAAGGAGCACCCCCAAGCTGTGAACACAGTCACTGGAGGAGAGCGTGACCCCATCCAGGACTGGAGGTTGCAACCCAATTCCTGGTTTCGGGGCCGCTACCGTAAGCACCTCCGTCTTGTCTGGATTCAGCTTCAATCTGTTTTTCCTCATCCAGCCCATTACCACCCCAAGACATTCATTGAGAGAAGAGATGCCATTGGAATTCAAGACCGACGAACGAGATATGGAGAAATAGATTTGGGTGTCATCAGCGTACTGATAACACCCAGCACCATAACTCCGTATAATCTCACCCAGCGGCTTCATATAGATGTGAAACAGCATCGGGGACAGAATAGCTCCCTGAGGGACCCCACAAGTGAGGTCCCTCTTACTGGAGCTACAGTTCCTCAGCAGCACCCTCTGGGACCAGCCCGAGAGCAAGGGCCGGAACCACTGCAAAGCAGTGCCTCCGATACCTAACCCCCTCAGGCGGTCCAAGAGGATGCCGTGATCTATTGTATCAAAAGCCACTGAGAGGTCTAGAAGCACCAACAGGGTCACGCTACCCCTGTCGATGCCCAGACGCAGATCGTCGGTCAAGGCAACCATGGCAGTCTCAACCCCAAATCCTGTCCTGAAGCCGGTTTGAAATAGGTCTAGATAATCGGTTTCATCCAAGACTGCCTGGAGCTGAAGAGCAACTGCCCTCTCGATTACCTTGCTTAAAAATGGCAGTAATGACACAGGCCTATAGTTACTCATGTCCAGAGGGTCCAGGGAAGGTTTTTTCAGAAGCAGCCTAACCGCCGCCTCCTTTAAACATGATGGAACATGTCCTTCCCTGAAGGATGCATTGATGATATCCGTAAGGAATCTCATCACTGCATCCCCCCCCTGGATGGCCAGCCAAGATGGGCAAGGGTCGAGAGGGCATGTTGTCTTCCTCACCTTACCAAGCAGCTTGTCCACGTCCTCAGTACTCACAGATTGCCACTGATCCAGTAAAATTACATCGGCGGAGTCGGTGGACGCCTCGCCTATAGACTCTGTCCCAATAGTCGCATCAAGGTCGGCTCTTATCTGAGAGATTTTGTCTGCAAAGTAGTTGTTAAATGCGTCGCAGCAGGCTGTAGTCGGGTTAAGCAAGGGATTTGGCGCAGGGGGCACCTGCGTCATCTCCCTTACCACCCTAAACAGCTCTGCCAGACGAGACTCTGCAGACGCAATACATGCAGAGGAGAAAGCTCTCTGTGCTGCAATCATCATACTTCATTCGTTACTTCCTATTTAGAACTTTTTGTCCCCCCCAAAAAAAGACTGTACTGTACCATTGTTTATCTTGCAATGAAAACTAAAATGATTTTCCTTACATTTTTCTGTTGATTTAAACTACAAAAACTTAATATTTCAATATTTGATTTTATCATATTTAATTTCCTTTGAAATCTCAAATACATCTTATTGTGGGTAATTTTCCCCATTCCTGGATCAGTCAATCAATAACTTTTTTTCCAGCCTTGTTTATATTTTTAGATTGCTCATTTTGTAATTTTCTTGTCAATTTGTCCATTTCTATTACTTCAATCAATATCTCCATCAAATCTTCTACTGGAGGTAGAGTCTCTTGTTTACCTGAAACTTCAACCAGCATGCTGAAACCATCAGAAAAATGAAACCAATCAAAATAAATTAAATTGCCAGCACCAAATAAAAGTCCAGCGCATTATACAAAGCCTATTTCCCCTTGAGGGGAAAATAATCTTTCAAAGTCCTGTCAGAATAAACATTTTTTTTGGGATCTACTTGGGGAAAGATAGTAAGGAGACTGCCACTTTCATGTCTATGAGAAGTGAGTTCCAGAGCCTGGGAGCAGTCCCTGTCCCATGTTCCCCCCAAATGTACTGCTGTGGGTGGGACAGAGAGCAGGGCCTCCTCAGAACATCTCAAAACACATGCAGATTTTTACAGGAAAATACAGTCCTTCAAATAACATGGACATGGCATGGTCCTTCAAATAACCTTCAGATAACCTGGAGATGACATAGGGGCTGAACAGATAGCCCCAAAGGAGTGGCTTGCCACCTCCCCTTTGAGCACTGAATCGGGGTCACAGCAACTGCATGCCATGGCCCCAATCCAACAGTTTGCCAGCTAAAAACGAAGCAACAAAATGCTGCTCCTTTTTGAGCAGGCAAAAAGCTGCCCTTGCTGCTGTGGTAGCAGTTGTTCCCTGTTTCTTCATTGCAGCATGTATAAACGCTGCGCTTCAGGAGCATTCCCACACTGCCCACTGTCTGGTTGAGTGGGTGGCATGATGCCAGATGAGGGGTGGAGTTGGAGCATGTGGCATGTGGTCGCCATGCCCCCACACCACCCCCAAGCCAGCTCTTACTGTCGGTCTGCTTTTCCTCATAGTAACCTTAACCATGTTTATGGGCATTCCTGTATTACAGTATGATCTTTGTTTGGCAATGGAGGAAATGCCTGGTTATAATGCAATTGATGTTTGTTCAGATAGGTATGCACCATGCTGTTATTACAGTTTCCTCTGGTATCCATGCATGCTATTCATGAATGGGTGGGGCTGGTGGATTGACTGAACTCTGTCTACTGCTGAGTCCAGGATACAGCAACTGAAACATTACCACATTGCCAATATTCCATCATTTTAGTAGTGTGGGAATGCTGTGACTGGTAGGAGGTATGTCTCAATTAGCTTTTGTCTGTCAAGCTCAGTGGGCTGTTTGGATCAGCTGCTCAAGGGGAGAACAGCACTGTGGTCAGAATGAGGTTAATGTGTGTATGTTTGTGGATATTCATGTGTTACAATAAGACATGTCTTTTACAGTAGGAAATAATGGATTGTAGCCAGTATGATGTAGTGGTTTGAGCATTAGACTATGACTCTGGAGACCAAGGGTTGATTTTTCTTTTTCGCCATGGAAACTCAATAGGTGATGTTGGGCATGTCACGCACTTTCAGCCCTAGAAAACAACAACTAACACTGCTTATATTTATACATTTATTTATTCAGAAGGATATGCATTGTGCTTGCTGTCTGAAAGGGGGGAAATGAAAAAGACCTCATGGTTCTTTGGATACTGGGTGGTGTTTTCTACCAGGGACATATTTATACCTTTACAGTTTCATAAATTTAAACTGATTTATTTTAAACTATGAGGCCTAAATCCATTGCTAGTCCTACCCAGGCTAGATCCATTGAATCAGTAGGCTTTAAATAAACATTGATTTATCATTCAGAAGTTGATTCAAAGGATCAACTGATTCATAGGATCTTCTCTAGTTGGAACTATCAAATGGATTTAGGCCTAAGATTCTATTCTAGATGCTGTATAACTGCCCCATTCAGCATCCCTAGCCAGCATAGCCAATTGTGAGGAATGCTGGGACTAGCCGTCTATCAACAACATCTGGAGGACTGTACAATTCCCACCCCTTGTTTTAGAGTATACCAATGTTCTTGAAACTATGTAATAATGCCACTCTATTCTGCTTTGGTCAGGCCTCACCTGGAATACTGTCACACAATCCACACATACATCATGACTGTGCTGATATTATACACTCACATCATGTCCGGCCTCACCTGGAATACTGTGTCCAGTTCTGGGCACCACAATTCAAAAAGGATGTGGAGAAACTGGAGCGTGTCCAAAGGAGGGCAACTAAAATGGTGAAGGGTCTGGAAACCAAGCCCTATGAGGAACGACTTAGGGAGCTGGGGATGTTTAGCCTGGAGAAGAGAAGGCTGAGAGGTGATATGATAGCCATGTTTAAATATTTGAAGGGATGTCATATTGAGGAGGGAACAAGCTTTTTTTCTGCTGCTCCAGAGACTAGGACCCGAAACAATGGATGCAAGCTGCAAGAAAAGAGATTCCACCTCAACATTAGGAGGAACTTCCTGACAGTGAGGGCGGTTCGACAGTGGAACACACTCCCTCGGAGAGTAGTGGAGTCTCCTTCCTTGGAGGTCTTTAAGCAGAGGCTGGATGGCCATCTGTCAGGGATGCTTTGATTGGGAGTCCCTGCATAGCAGGGGGTTGGACTGGATGGCCCTTGTGGTCTCTTCCAACTCTATGATTCTATGATTCTATGTTCAAGTATTTCACCTTACCAACATTTTATTTAACTCATCTACTGTTTCTTTAGCTCTGCCGTCTCCCTTCATGACCCCCAAGACATCTTCACTAAAAATAAAAATTGGCTACAAACCTGGCCAGCAAGTGATGAAAGCTGGAGCATGATAAAGAAACTTTGCTTCATGATTTGTGTCATGTTTTGTATGAATCAAGAAAGTGATCCACCATACATGGGCAGTCCACTCAACAAATCAAACCATCCATGTTGCTGCCATTTCCAGGTGGATGAAGAAAAGGTAGCTGTTCCCATGTTGAAAGCAATATCATTGCTCATTAGCAAAGGTAAGTGTGGGTGGCTTCAGTGATCTATCACACACACACACCCATACACACTTTTCTCTCAATATTTTTTGTTTTTCTAATGCATGAAGGCAGTAAGATTACCCCAGACATAGTCTGGATTATTCCCTGAGGGTTTGCTTTGGGAAATGGGTACCTTTGTAAAAATAGCAGGTGTATCTAGATAGTTTTGGTCATGGTATCTTCAAAGGATAACCTGTGAGCCAGGGAGGAGGGAAGCTGACAAATCTTGACTGCTGTAATTGTTTCCCTTCCATAAAAAACCCCCACAAAAACATAGCTTGTCTATGGATTCTGTCCGGTATCTCTTTCCAAATTAGGGAATGGCACTTGGACCTTATTATCTGATATAGATAAAGCAGCTGTTATCTCCAACTTCAAAGGACTGAGGGGGGGACCTTTGGCACTGTCCATTTCAATTAATCACAAGAAGTGAGTTCTTAAATGACTGGAAACATTTATTCTTATATATGAGAAGACTTCTAAGATGAAGAGGACTAAGCATTCCCCTTTCCATAACACAAAGCAAGCATAAGTGCTTAACAGAAAGTCTTCATATCTTTTGATACCCTTCTCTTTTGGCAAAGAAATGGCTTATTTAAAATAATTTATATTTCAGTCTTTGAATCCTCACACAACCCCGGTGATATATTTCATTTGCCTTTAACAACAACAAAAGGTAGAAATCTTCAGATAACAAAAACTAGAAAGAAATATTCTGGAGAATGCATGTGTAGAGAATATGCCTAGCAGAGCTATGTTTTGGTATCCTATCCATAAAATGCTAGCTGTCAGAAAATACTTTCAAGTGGTTTTAGATGGAAATTTAATACCTAGGAATACTTTCTATGTGCATCCTCCTAACTGTGTTGAAACTCCTCGTGCCAAAGGACTGCAATGGTGGACCATATATTGCTGCAATGGTGGACACGTGGCAGGAGATTCTTTATGAAAATTTTATAAACATTATTTCTCTTCCTCTGTTTCAACAATGACCACCCTAGGAATGGATAGCTCTAGCACAAAAAGACACCGCATAACTCAGGGTTTCAGTATCTCTGGACATTGTCTGACCAGCAAGGACTTGCGACATTGTGGAAACATTTCCCATTAGTTGCACATAACTGGTTTTTAATGTAAACCAGTCTCTACAAAGAGAGATTGTTTTCTTTATTTATTCATTTGTTAGTTATTTTTAAAAGCTACCTTTCTAGCAATGAATCCAAAAGATGTAAATGGTGCTCCTCCTCCCCACTTTATCCTCAAAGCACCCCTGTGAGGTAGATCAAGAGAATGACTGGCCCACAGCCAGCTTGTGAATTTCATGGCTCAGTGCAGACTTGAACTTGGATCTCACCTTGAATTCATTATAATACCACACACATTAATTGATCAGACAAGATCCTTCATCATGTTGAGCAGAGGTCAGCAACTTTTTTGTCGACAGGCTGGGGGGGAATGGCGCTGGGAGACGGTGAGCGTGCACATGCTTCCCCCCCATGTGGGGGCCTGCATGCCACCATTTTGAAAATCAAAATGGCAGGTGCCGCCCCTGAATCGCGTGCGCATGATGGCGGGACCCACCAGGAGGGCTTCCTCCAAGAGGCCCAGCACTGCCGCGGGGGCCCCCGGGAGGCTTCCCTCCATGGCTGCAGGCCTCTGAGGGGCCCAGCGCTGCCGCTGGTGCCCCCCGGGAGGCTTCCCTCGGTGGCGGCGGGCCTCCAAGGGGCCTAGCACCGCCGCGGACCTCCTCTGGGGTGCCATTTTGGCCGCGCATGCCCAGACCGCCATTTTGTTTTCCAAAATGGTGGTCGCGGCTCATGCGCAGGAGTACTGCGCATGTGCAAACGAGTCACGACCGCCATTTTGGCAAACAAAATAGTGGCGGTGTGCAGGGCGGAGGTCGTTCTCATTGGCACACTCAGTGGCGGTGGCGGCAGTCCACGGGAGTCCGGGGGCCGGGTGCAGCCCACAGGCCATAGGTTGCCGACCCCTGATGTTGAGAGTGTAAATTTCCATCCGTGCTTGTGGGAGGCTGTGGTAAATGTTTCCTATGCCCATTTTCTTCCCATACTGTATAGCAACACCTGGAGGGAGCAGAATGCAATTCTTTCTCCTAGCCACTGATCTGCTATCCCTGCAGCTGACTAGGAGGCATGGAGACAAGGCTCGGCCTGGCAACTCCCAAGCTATTGTTGCATGCAAGGCTGGGGACCTTGTACAAGAAAGTATTGAAGGATGCCAGCCATGGTTATTTGTCTTTCATGTTTGTATCCTTTCCTTTGTCTAATATGGTCAGCATAGCATTTACTAGGGTGCTTGCCCTTTGTGCTTGCAACAAATTAAGTGGTGGGTATGGAGAGGAAGAAAGATTGGCCCAAGTTCTGAGTTAGGTATAAGGGTAGCGTCATGTAGAATGTGTTACAGAAGTCGAGTCGTGAGGTTACCAGTGCATGTACTACAGTTTCTAGGTCCCTTACTTCAAGGAAAGGGCTCAGCTGGCATATCAGCTGAAGCTGATAACAGGCGCTCCTGACTGTCACGATCACCTGATCTGTCATGTGAAGCGACGAGTCCAGGAGCACCCCCAGACTGTGAACACAGTCCTTAACAGAGAGTGTGACCCCGTCCAGGATTGGAGGTCGCAACCCAATACCTGGTTTGGGGGCCCCTATTGTAAGTACCTCCATTTTGTCCGGATTCAACTTGAGTCAGTTTTTCCTCATCCAGTCCATTACCGCTTCGAGACATTGATTGAGGGGAGAACTTCCATCTGCCATCATAGCAGCTGACCGAGACATGGAGAAGTATATTTGGGTGTCATCAGCATATTGATAACATCCAGCCCCATGTCTCCTGATGATCTCTCCTAGTGGCTTCATATAGATGTTAAACAACATCAGGGACAGAATGGCGCCCTATGGGATACCACATTTTAGCTGTTTTTGAGGAGCAACTGTCCCCGAGTGACACCCTTTGGAACCTGCCCAAGAGGAAGGAATGGAACCACTGGAGTACAGTGCCTCCGATTCCTAACTCTCTCAGGCATTCCAAGATGATGTCATGATCTATTGTGTCAAAAGCCATTGAGAGGTCCAAAAGCACCAACTGGGTCACGCTCCCCCTGTCGGTGCTCAGGCGCAGGTCATCTACCAGAGTGACCATGAGTCTCCACCCCATATCCAGGTCTGAATCCAGTTTGCAATGGATCCAGAAAATCAGTTTCATCCAAGATCACTTGGAGTTGGAGGGTGACAGCTTGCTTGATCGCCTTGCTCAAGAATGGTAAATGAGAGACTGGTCTATAATTTTTCAAGTCCAGGGGGTCCAGGGAAGGTTTCTTCAGGAGTGGTCTAACAACCGCCTTATTTAAACTCAATGGGGCAATTCCTTACCTAAGGGATGCATTAATGACCATCTTAAGAAAAGCCATCAATGCATCACCCCCCTAGACGACCAGCCAAGATGGGCAGGGATCAAGGGAGCACGACGTCCTCTTCACTTTTCCAAGGATCTTGGCCACGTCATCAGTACTCACCGGCTCAAACTGATCCAGTCTAATCTCAAAAACGGGTTTACTGGACACCTCATCAATTGAGGAGTTATTCAGTCTGTGAAAATAATCCCAGTAGAACATGGGATGAATCTGTGCTGCATCCAATTAAGTTGGGGGAGGGCTGCCAAAAACTCCACAAAACCTGGGATAATTGATCTCAAGGTTTTTCTGAATTTACCTGAAAGATTTGAATTGTCCGCTGCAGCTAGACCCGGGATAAAACTCTGCATGTCGTTTTGCATACATCCACATCATTGACTTCATCTTTATTTGCAGTGTCAACAGAACATGCAAAGATGCACATAGACATGTTCCAGTAAAAAGATTGTGTGAACAACAATTTGGGATTGTGTGAGCACTGCAAAATAAATATGTGAATAACCCCTACATTAAAACTGATAAGGTAGTTTGTACTCAACTCAGAAAAGGGGAGAGGAGAGGTGGGGATGGAGTCTTGCCTTCCCCACTGGGTTCAGGCAAAAGCAAATGCTTCAGTCTTTCCTAGCTTGCATGTTCTTCCTCATTGCTGCCATCTTGACCACACTTGTTGCTTGGCCACATGTGTACTAGTTTTCATTTGTGAAATATTGGAGGACATGTAACTTACAGCAGTGAACAGGACTGAATATTGCTTTGCCTTTACACATGCTAAAATTGACTTCCTTAGATTCACATTAGATCAGACCAACTTTTTCCCCCAGGGTGCAATCTTCATGTTTTGTACTTTAACTCCAACCCCCTCAACAAACAAACAAACAAACAAACCAAGCCAGTGTGTGGCCATTTACCATGCAGCCTGGGAAGTGATCCAACACAGCAGAAGGGCATTAGGCGGGGAAAGGCTAGATTAAACTGTTGGAAAGTTTACTATTTCACAGAGCTTTACAGATCTCTAGCAGGCTTTATTGTTTGCTAATGTTCCCCAAATCTTTCTTCTCCACCAAAATAACATGCTGTTTTAGCCATTTGGAGGGTGCTGTAACTGAAAATACTTATTCCATACGTAAGGCATTGATTTAAGACAAGCTTTGTTATGACAAAGAAGTTGGAATTGAATTAGGAGAGAAACGAAATGGCCATTGGCAGGTTGTATTGGGATTTTGTGCATATGGTGAGATGACAGGCCTGAATGCTTTAAGAAGAAGAAAACCATCATTGCACTCCTGGACATAGAAACTTTTCCCAGATTGTCAGAGGAAATAATTTTTTTAACAGTGTTTTTTTCTGAGGAAATTGCTCCCTCTACAAGATAATTAATATTTTTGAGAGAAATCTTCTCCTTTGCCATGCTAATATATTTCAGGGGCTAAGAAGCTTGAGGGGAAGACTTGAATATAGGTTTATAGACTAATAATTAATTTTAATACAATAATTTGCACAACATTATAAGTGTGGGCAATCAATGAATCATAAAATGTACCTAATAAAAGTAAAGTTTAATTGCATGTAAGTTAAAAAGGTACTAAATATTGAGAGTTTGAAATATAATCAATTATTCATCCATCATTGTCCTCTAACAATGTATTCTTAAGATTCATGTATCCTAGTTTGTGCTCAAAATGTGAAGAAGGTGATCTGTTCTTAGGAAGCTCCTCAAAAGGGAAATACTGAAGGCACAATCTCAAACTGTTCCAATGAGAAGGAAAAATGGGAGATGTTTCAAGAAACTGGGTTGGATGACAAAAGAACTTTCAACTGAACAATGGAGGGTTGCAGACTGCCAGAAATAGTGCAAATTGAGTCCACTTTTAGGGTTAGGGTTAGTGCTAGGGAATCATGGGAACTGTATTTTATTGTGGCACCAGAGCTCTCTGACAGAGAAGGCTCAATGTCTCAGGAAAAAAATTCCCATGATGCCCTAGCACTAACCCTAAAAGTGGACTCCATTTGCACTATTTCTGGCAGTCTGCAACCCCCCTAAGTTTTAAACGGGAGATGTATAAGAAATGGAAATGGGGTGAAATCACTAAAGAGGAATTCAAACAAATAGCTAGCACATGTACGGGTAAAGTCAGGAAAGCGAAAGCACAAAATGAGCTCAGGCTTGCTAGAGGGATTAAGGACAATAAAAAGGGCTTTTGGGCTATGTCCATAGCAAAAGAAAGAAGAAGGAAATGGTAGACCCACTGCACAGAAAAGATGGAGAACAGGGGACAGAGAAAAGGCAGAACTACTCAACACCTTCTTTGCCTCAGTCTTCTTACAATAGGAAAAGGATGTTCAACCTGAGGAAAATGGAGCAGAGGACACAATAAGGGAAATGCAGCACAGAATAAGTAAAGAGGAAGTACAGGAATACCCGGTTAACCTAAATGAATTTAAGTCTGCAGGACCAGATGAACTATATCCAAGGATATTAAAAGAACTGGCAAATGTAATCTCAGAGCCACTGGCAATAATCTTTGAGAACTCATGGAGAACAGGAGAAGTCTCAGCAGACTAGCTATCCCCATCTTAAAAAGGGGAAAAAAGAGGATCCCAACTACTGTTGCCCAGTTAGTCTGACATCAATACCAGGAAAGATTCTAGAACAGTTCATTAAACAGAGAGTTTGTGAACATTTAGAAGGAAATGCCATAATCACTAAAAGTCAACATGGGTTTCTCAAAAACAAGTCATGCCAAACTAATGTGATCTCTTTATTTGCTAAAATTACCAGCTTGCTAGATGAAGGGAATGCGGTAGATATAGCATATCTTGATTTCAGTAAGGCTTTTGACAAGGTCCCCCATGATATTCTTGCAAACAAGATAGTAAAATGTGGGCTAGACAATACAACTGTATTCATGACTGGTTGACTGACTGAACTCAAAGGATGCTCAGCAATGGTTCCTCTTCATCCTGGAGAAAAGTGACCAGTGGGATGCCATAGGGTTCTGTCCTGGGCCCAGTGCTCTTCAACATCTTTATCAATGATTTGGATGAAGGAATAGGGGGCATGCTTCTCAAATTTGCAGATGACACCAAATTAGGAGGAACAGCTAATACCCCAGAGGACAGGATGAAAATTCAAAATAAGCTTAATAGATTAGAAAGCTGGGCCAAAGCTAACAAAATGAATTTCAACACAGAGAAATGTAAGGTACTGCACTTAAATATAAGATGGGGGACACCTGGCTTAATGAGACTACATGTGAAAGGGATCTAGGAGTTCTAGTGGACCAAAAGTTGAACATGAGTCAACAGTGTGATGCCGCCGTTAAAAAGGGCAATGCAATTTTAGGCTGCATTAGTAGAAGTATAGTATCTAGATCAAGGGAAGTAATAGTGCCACTGTATTCTGCTTTGGTCACGTCCCACCTGGAATACTGTGTCGAGTTCTGGGCACCACAATTCAAAAAGGATGTTGAAAAACTGGAGCGTGTCCAGAGGAGGGCAACTAAAATGGTGAAGGTTCTGGAAACCATGCCCTACAAGAAACAACTTAGGGAACTGGGTATGTTTAGCCTGGAGAAGAGACAGTTAAGAGATGATATGATAGCCCTGTTTAAATATTTGAAGGGGTGTCATATTGAGGATGGAGTAAGCTTGTTTTCTGCTGCTCCAGAGAATAGGACCCAGAACAGTAGATGCAAGCTATAGCAAAAGAGATTGCAGGTCAACATTAGGAGGAACTTCCTGACAGTGAGAGCTGTTTGACAGTGGAAGACACTCCCTCGGAGTGTGGTGGAGACTTCTTCTTTGGAGGTTTTTAAACAGAGACTGGATGGCCCCACCTGTTATAAGAGATGATATGATAGCCCTGTTTAAATATTTATCTGTCGGGGATGGTTTGATTTTGAGTTCCTGCATGGCAGGGGGTTGGACTGGATGGCCCTTGTGGTCTCTTCCAATTCTATGATTCTATGAATCTGAAAATAGTCCCCTTGTCACTGTCACAAAGGTTTGGATTTTGACCATCACTTAATCTATGCAGGTGTGGTGGAATTGTTATCAGTAATCAAATTGTCATGATTTTGGTTTATGTTTAATAGTTATGGTTAATGTTTAATGGTTATTAATATAATAATAATAATAATAATAATAATAATAATAATAAATTTTATTTTTATACCGCCCATTGGTAGTCGAATCCGGGTGGTTTACAGCAAAAAAATTAGCATACAACGTAAAACAACATTTTGCCTCCCCCCCCCCCTTAAAACTTTATTAAACCACATTATAATTAAAACCATTTAGCAATATAAAAACAAAAATTAAAATTAATACAATATAATCATAATAACCCCTGTGACTTTTTTCTAAGAAAGCAGGGGTTCTAGAGGTTCTGCTGAGGGGGGGGGGAACCCGAGTCCGGGATATTTAGTCCGGAAAGGCCTGCCAGAAGAGATCCATCTTGACATCCTTTTTGAAGCTGTCCAAAGATGTTAATTGACGGATCTCACCCAATATAATGATGTAGGGTATATATGTGTGAATGATGGGAGGCTTGGTGATAGAATAACCCATACATTGGCTGGTACCTTGTGCAAAAGATAATTGCCTGGTTGAGGAATGTACTGATATGTGAGGGATGCTGTTTCCAGTGGGACAGTACTGTATGGTGTACACCAAAAATAGTAAATGAGGTTTTGGCAATTCAGTTTAGAGAATGGTAGTACATAGAATTATATTGATTTATGGACAAATTGTAAAAAAAAAAAGTCAATGAAACTGTAGGGTGAGGTAAAGAGAATATTGGGCTGGTGTATGGAAATAGCAGGGTCCAGTATATCTGACTAAATATATATGGACAGGGGAAAAGTCCAGAATAAAATGGAACTCTTTGATGAATATTAGAGAAAAAGGAGCATTGAAGATGCTGGATTTCAAACTTTATTATCATGCTAGAATGAGTAACAGAGTGGATACATTTAAAAGATGAAATATTGTTAAATTTGGAAGGTTTTAATACCAGATATGGCTGACATGCCTATCTGTGGTATAATAAATTAGAACAAAATAAGGAATTTAATGATAATGTAATAAGACGTTGGTTGTTAAGGATATGGATGAAGTATAAGAAATGACTTTATTGACAAATACCAGATTGGTCATCACCTCATGAAGCTTTTTTGAGAAAAGAAAGGTTTAAAGAGAAAGGATGGATATTATAAAAATATTATAAAATGGAAAGATGGTAAACCAGAGTTGAAAGATCAAGAAAAATTAAGAACAGAAGGAGTAAATTGCCAATGGTTCCCATACAGACCACTCAAAGAAAGATTAAAAATGGAATTTAAATTATATGGATTAACAAATACAAAACCAGAATTAGATGAAATAATATTTGGAAATAAAAAGGGAAAATATCTAAAATATATGTCTAAAATTACAACTGGAAATGGAAATAATCAAGCCTTGTATAATTAAATGATCACAAAACATAGGCCATACTATTAATTTAGATAAACAGAAGCAAGCATGGGAAAGAGACATAAATGTCATACTGTGTATGGACATTAGAGAAAATTTTATAAAAATGGTTCATAGGTGGTATATGACTCCATCTAGACTAGCAAAAATCTATAGAAATGGAGGAGGTGCTTGTTGGAAATGTCAAGAGATGAAAGGTACATTTTACTACATGTGGTGGATGTGCCCTAAAATAAAGAGATATTGGCAGGAAGTACATAAAATAATGCAAGAGGTATACAAGATAAAAATAAAACTAGATTCAGAAAAGTGTTTATTAAATATGGTGGAGGATAAGAAGGAAAGGAAACATCTAAAAGTTATACTGCACAACAGCAAGAATGGTCCTTGCAAGACACATCCAAACACACCGAAGCTGGGGCATGGTTTTCTGTTCAGCCCATGGAAGAAGCCTTTTCTAGTTCTTTCTGTCTAGCAAGTCACAATTGTTGATGTGGACAAAGCGAGTCCAGAATCTGAGAATCCTTCATTATCAAGAAAGAGACATCATGGCCCACTGGTTGCATACAAAGTATAGCAGGTATAAAAGGTAAAAGGTAAAAGTATTCCCTTGACATGAATGTCTAGTCGTAACCAACTGTAGGGGGCGGTGCTCATCGCTGTTAGTAAGTCAGTGAGCCAGCATAGTCAAAGACTACTCTATGGTCATGTGGCCAGCATGACTGCACAGAACGTTGTTACCTTCCCAAAGATGTAGTACCTATTTATCTACTTGCATTTGCATGCTTTTGAACTGCTAGGTTGGCAGAAGCTGGGACTAATGATGGGAGCTCACTCCATCCCACAACACTTGAGCCATGAACTGCTGATCTGCCTACCTTGTGATCATCTGACTCAGCGTCTTAACCAGTGAGCCACAACGGGTCACAATTCATTTGATGTAGGATTAAACACAGCTTTCTGGGTTGAAGTAGGATTTATATAGAAATGTATTTATTCCTCTAAGACTGAGAAAGAGTGACTTGCCTAAGGTTACTCAGAGAATTTCAATGGTACACTAAGGGATTTGAACCCTGGTCTCCTGGAATCCTAGTCCAACACTCATAGAAGCATAGAGTTCAAAGGGACCACAAGGGGCACCTAGTCCAATCCCTTGCCATGCAGGAATATACAACTGAACCACTCTTTAAAGATACCCACTCAAACCACTACACCATGCTGACTCTCTTCCTACAAAACTATAAATTCCAAGATTCTAGTGGATTGAACCATGGCAACTGAAGTACAATATTTTTTCCCCCAGTTCGGCTTCATTTGCCTTTCTTGTTTGTAGCAACTGTTTCCCACTTTCACATCTCTTACTATTCTCAGTTTTTTTTAAAAAAAATCACAGGCAAAATAGAAGTTAACTGCTGCAATCTGCTATAGCATCAGAATATCAGATACAGGATGGCCTTGTCCCAGAAAAGCATGTATTAGTTTAAATGTCTTGGGGAAACATTAGCTCTGCCATAGACCATAATGGCTACTGAGGAACTCCTTCATCCAGTCCTGTGCCAGCTAATGAGTCTGAAAGTCTAGGAAGGAAGCATCAGAAAGAGTCCTGCGGTATAGCAGGTCACAATTCGTTTGATGTAATATTATCTTTAACAGACGCCGGGTAGTTAAATTTAGACCCAGTGGAGAAACTGATGTGCTGACATGGGTTCTTTTTAACCATCGTCTGATTTACTTTGCAAGCCTGGTGGGACTTCTTGCCAGCGAGGCGTGGCCAGAAACTATGAAGAGCTAAAAGCAATATTTTTAGATTTGACATCAGACAAAACACAAGGCTAGATTAGTTCACAAGTTAAAGCTGGAGACAAAAGAACAGATCTCGGGCACACATTTGATTAACAATTAGTGCCTTCAAAGTGGTTTCTATGGGGGGGGGGGGGAAGAAACCATTCACTTATTCATCCTGATAAAATGCATTCTGCAAACATGTTTGAGGTAAGGCACTACTTAATGCTGACTACAGTGACAATTAGGAGCTTGAATATAGGTGGTTTGGCTTTAAACATTCTTCCCCACGGAGTATTAAGCTAAACTGCTAAGCTAGCTAGAATTAGGTCAGATCAGTATGTGTCAGATCTGCTTGGAACCAACCTTCCAAATTACTGCAAGATTGCATGTCTTCTGTATTTATGTATGGAACATTTCTCTATACAGATCCATCATGCTTAGTATATGGGGGTCTTTCTGTCTTTACAAATAATGGCAAATGGGTCCTTCCTTCCTTCCTTTCTTCCTTTGATTTTGTTGCAAAATGAAGGGTCAAACTATGTTTCTTGTTATCAGTCACTGTGTGCACACCATGATGCAGCACCTTCTTCCAGTACCATTTCCTTATGTCAATATTCTGCATTACAGCTCTGACCTTAAAATACCACAGATATTGTGGATGAGATGAGATCAATTGACATGAAAACTCTTCCTGTTCACATAGGCATGTCAAGATCTGATGTTGCAATCACCAAAACATAAATGTTTTTGGTGCAGTTTATACCACATAAAACTGAGCTGGTTACATTTTAGTAACAACAACAACAACAACAACAACAACAGTTTGCTAAAATTTCCCAGTGCTTTAGATTGCTCCTCAGCTCCTCTAGGCTAAGAGAGTCCTTTTAAAAAGGACAAGTAAACCCGAAGTCAATTTTTTAAAAGGTTCAAAATGGGGCAAATCAGTGATTCAGAATGGGGGTGAGTGGGTATGCATCCTCTAAAGTCCTGTGGGGAGGTGGTGGAAAATATTAATCCTGAGCAGTGGAAGCTGGTGACTCTGATGTCAATGGTGCTCCTTCTTCCCAAAGAAGTAGGACAGTAGCAACTAAGGCCTTGTCAGCTTGGGCCAAAAGTCCCGTTTCTCTCCTTCTTCTGGTATTGTCCTGTTTGAACAATGCACAACCCAACCCCCAGTTCTGGTGCAGGAAGTCCAGATGGTAGCTGGCATGTCCCATATGAGAACTCACTCAAAACAAGGTTAAAACACATTTTAAAAAAAAACTTACTTGTTGTGCCAGATCTTCCAGGAATATCCAGAGATCTCCATTTCCACAATGTGGTGGTTGTCTGCATAGATGTCCTTCTGGGCCTCCCAGTGCATCCACCACCACTGCAGGTCACTAGTTCTGAGGTCAGAATGAGATGCCCAGCCTGTGATAGCAGACAGCTGCCATGCTATAGAAATGAAGGGCCAAGTAATGGGCGGGCAGGTGGGGGGGGGGGGGGAGGGAGAGAGAACGAGGCTGCTGTGAGGCCAGGATACTCTGGGCTGCCCTGAAGTATCCTGGACAGTGCAGACAAGGCCGAAGGCAATGAAAAAAACAACATAGTGACCGCTAATGACAAAATGATTTAGTTTTTAGACACTGCAACAAATGCTGGGAACATGTTACTTTCAAAAGACATTTTGAAAATGTAGATAAGTACTATGTCACTACTTCAAATTTCCAAGATTAAAACCTTGCATTGCATACAATTATGTATTTATGCACAAGCCCTGGATTTCTATTCATTGTGTATTTCATTGATGTCCAGCATTTCCTCTACACAAGTTCAAGAAAATTCTTCCCAAGCTTCCTGATGTCTATCCTTGCAGTGAAGTTGATATTAACTGAGATGTAGCAATTGCCCAAAGTCATTTAGCATGCTTAATAGCTAAAGAAAAATCAAGGTCTTCCCAGCCAAAGGCTTGCTCTGGTTCTCACGTCTGGTGATGAGCCCTGCTGGTGTTCAGCATTTCATGTTCAAGGTTGTAAATCTTTACTATTTTAATTCTTTCACACAAGAAGTTGACTTTCTCATTACTCTCTGTTTGAAGGGGAAAAAAGCCCTCTCTTAAACACAAAATGCTGCAATGGGCCAAAATGTGATGTACCTCCAATGCTACATTATAAATGAGTTGATTTTCTTCCTGTCAGCTGTCTCCACTGTCCAATCTACCTTATCAGGTTATTAACAGGATAAAATGCAAGAGCAGGAGACCCATATATACTGCCTTGGGGTGCTTGGAGAAACAGTAGGATAAAATACAGTAGATAAAAGAAGGGCAGCAGTAAAACATCAGCTTGGGTCATTTTTACGTAATAATTAATGTTTCAACTATTCTGAGCCAAACTTTCATTCCAAGGAGAAGACCACTAAAAATGCTTTCCAAGAAGAAAGTAATTGTAACTATTTTATACTGGAACCAAGGTTTTTTTGTTTGTTTTTTGGCCAGGTTAATTATGAACAGTGGGGGGCATCATTAGGGGGTGCGGGGAGTGAAGTCTGCACCAGGTGACACCCCAGAATGGGGGTTAACACCCAGACAGGCCATCCACCTGCTGCAGGGTGTGAGTGTGCCCCTCTTGGCTTTGCCAGGGCAGTGTTGTCCTCTTTCACCCCCCTCAAAACCTCGCTGCTGTGCTGCCGCTCTACTCTTGAGGAGAACGGTACCATGGTGACAGCAAAGGAGCAAGTGTGGTTTGCCTGACCTCACTCTCATGGCACAGTGTGGGGGGGAGGACCTCAGACTTGTTCCTGGGGAGAGGAGAGCTCCCTAGCCAGACCCTCCTCCTGGCTCCTGCCCTTGCCAGGCCCTACTGGCACAGCCTGGGGACTTTGTGTGTGACGAGAAGTAGAAAGGGGTCCTTCTGGCCAGGCTGGTGTGCCCTGACCTGCATCTATCTCCAGGTGGCTTCCTGACCCCCATCCACCAGGAGGGAGGGATGGAAGAGAGACCAGTGAGGTGCTCAATGCCAAAAGAACCCTAGCCTCATCTTCAGGGTTTGTAGATGCTGGCTTGGGTCTGAAATCCGTAGCCATTGAACTCAAGCAGGTCCCAGGACCCCACAGATGCCCCCCTTGGCAGGCCCAGCTAGGTGCTGAAAGTACTACCTGGAAACTTCTCTGCCATGGTGTGTAGGTGTGGGGTTGGGGGCCAACCCATGGTGCCCTCCTGATGCAGGTCACTTGGCTCCCACAGACAGTGATTCTAGTTGGGTGGGGGGCAGCGAAGGAGAAGGGGCAAGTGTGTCTTTTTGGCTGCCCCTTGGAAGTGCTTTTGCTGTCCCCAGAAGCCCCACCTCCCAAAGCCCCACCCCCTGCACCGGGTGACACCAGGGGCAGGTACACCAGTGGTTATGGGATGGTGCTCTTGTAACTTTAAATGTAAACAGATTGTGAAGCCGAATGAGGTACCATTAAACTTGTGAAGCTGGATATGTTTCTTTACCTTTCAACCCAGACTTTCAGTGCAGCCAGTCACTCCAAACATGACTCTTAACTCCACCATAAACAGAAGTGGGAAGGGGCATGGAGGTACTACTGACAAGAACAAAGCTTGGTGTCTCTTTGCTCCCCTTCCTTCACTCTCCACCAAGGAAGTCATGTTAGTAGAAAATGGCTGAAAGTGTGAGGCTGAAAGGCAAGGGAAGACAGGTGCCTTCAAAATTTTATGGCATCTCATCCTTCTTTTCAACCTACTCAAGCTTAACATTCCAAGATTCCCATCCTGTATCTGGTGGCCCCCACTGAAACTTGTAAATCATCTGGATTACATGCAAGAAAATGATTGGTAAGGGACAACTCAGTCCTTCCTCCTCCTACAACTTTCCACATATGGGGCATTTAACATGTAGGCCTCATATTTGGCCTAATTATCCTAAAAGTACCAGATCCTATCTGATCTTGGAAGCTAAGCAGGGTCAGCCCTGGTTAGTACGTGAATGGGAGACCACCAGTAAATACCAGGTGCTCTAAATTATATTTCAGAGGAAGGAACTGACAAAACCACTTGTGAACATTTTTTTTTTTGTCTAAGAAAACCCTATGAATCATGATGTTGTCATAAGTGGACAAGCAACTTGAAGGCACATACACACACCTGTAATTTCTTGGTAGTTCCAGCTAGAGTAGATCCATTGGAACTATTGTTATATAAATCCTATTAATTTAATATGTCTGTTCTAGTTGGGAATAAGTCCTATAGGTCAGGCCTTAGATTTAGAAATGTCTGCTGTTTTTCCTCTGCTGTATTACTCAAAGCATGTACATCCTTGCTACTAACCCCCTCCCTTCCTAGTCTCTTTTCTAAATGTCTGCAAAATTTCTGCTATGCAATTGGCTCAGGTTGGAATGTGCCCATCATTAAGAAAAGTATATATGTACTTGAAATATCTAATCTTTGAGTGTCTGCTCCCCAAGCCGAATGCCAGTTTTAGAAATACTTGCAGTTTCCAGTGGAACAACCTGTAGGAACTGGATGGACAGATTACTTTGCTTTGACTGAAAAAGCCACTGGAGGGCAGCAAATGACAATATAACCAGATTAATCACTCCCCTCTTTCTGTCTCTCTGCCACCCACTTTAAATCCTCCTTCCACACCACTATAAAATGATCTGCTCATGCCAAGCTATTGCAAATATCTCCTCCTTGGGCAGATTAAATTGAATCTGCCTTGCCTTGCATAATTTAGAAATTCAAAAGACCAATTTCTGAGTGTAATTGAAAAGCACATTTCAAGATTATTCGCTGAATCAATAGTTCCAGCTAGAGTTCATATTAATCTATATACTGTTCAACAAGATAACAAGGGGAGAGTAATATTTGCTCAATATTCCAAGAGTACTACTAAAAAATTTTTTAGCAGTGTAGTTTCCATGCACACATATAAAGTATTAACATTATATGGATGATATATATTCCACCCTAAAGAAAATGAGATACCTTCTGTGTGTATGGACTTTTGCACATTTGCTCTCTTTTAGGTCAGAAGGAGGGAACTTTTAGGTCAGACAGAAGGAACCTGCGGTCTTCCAGGTATTGCTGGATTGCAGCTACCACAAACCCTCATCATTAGTTATGCCAGCCTAGGATAATAGAAGTTGGAATGACATAGATTTCCCATTCTTGATCTACTGATCAAGGCAGGCAGGAAATGGGGTGCTCCAGTACTCAGAATGTTGGGTTTAGTCATGTTACATCCAGGTGCCAATAACTGTTCAGTTACAAAGTGTAATGGGCTTAGGTAGACTTTGATACTTGAGGTGCTAGGGATTTAATTCTTCACTAATTTTATTTTTTTAATAGAAAATTTTATTAACAATTTAAAAACAAGCCAAACAGACAAATAAACAAACACATATATGTTCTATCATATACATAGGTCACAAGCATAGAACAACATAGTAACCTAAATTACAAAAACTTCCCAAACAGTGCATGAGAAAATCATTATTTACCTTTTACCTTACTACTTTAACTCATCCATTCTTGTACTTATTAACACACAATCTATAGAATCTTAACTAATAACAATCAATCAATATGTTTAAACCAAGGACTTCTTAAGTCATCATATAACTGGGGAAATCTAGAAAATAATTATGCCAAAATTTTAAGATCTAGAGTATCTACTACCACTCACTTGCAACACTTATAAGGCAAAAAGAATTGTACGTCAAACTTAATAAAGAGTTTTTTGTGGGTTTTTCGGGCTGTGTGGCCATGTTGTAGAAGAGTTTCTTTCTGACATTTCGCCAGCATCTGTGGCTGGCATCTTTTCTCTGAAGATGCCAGCCACAGATGCTGGTGAAATGTCAGTAAGAAACTCTTCTAGAACATGGCCACACAGCCCCCCCCAAAAAACCACAAAAAACTATGGATGTCGGCCATGAAAGCCTACGACTTCACATTAATAAAGAGTCCCCATTGTTGAGAAGCATCATAACAAACTGCGTCGAGTGACACTTATCCTCAATCTTGTTGCATTCTATTATTCTACAAAGTTTTAAACTATCGCAAGCATAAGCCAAAGGATGTAACTATAGCTATGACCAGAATATAAATTCTAACAAGGTTATTACTAATCCACTAATGCTATATATCTTGCATCATTGCCTTGATCCTGCACATAAGAAATCCATGAATTCCATTCTTTATAAAAGCTTGATAGAGCTTTATTTCTTATTATGTAAGATAGCTTATCCAGTTCATAAAACTCATATAATTTTAATTTCAAATCCTCCAACATTGGAATCTCATTCTGTTTCCAATATTTAGCGTAGAGTGTTCTGGCAGCAATTATTGCCAAAAAGATTATTTTCCCTTTCTCTTTTTCCAATTTAGTGTCATCCAAGATATTCAGGAGATACAGCTTGGGCACTGGGCGGCACTTCAAATCAATTTTTTTTTTTCATTTCCTGATGTATCATTTTCCAATACCTTACAGCCTTTCCACATTTCCACCACATATATAAATATGTACCAGTTTCCACTCTGCATTTCCAACAGTTGGGCTTACATTCTTTGTACATTTTAGAAAGTCTGTATGAGGTCAAATACCACCGATACATCGATTTGCATACATTCTCCCTTAATTCAACACTTAATGTATATTTAATCCTTAATGTATATTTAATCCAGGACCAATTCCCCATAATTTATTATCCATTTTAAATCACTCAGCCAGTTGCCTGTGAGGAAGCAATACATAATTTTAGAAACTGTCTTCCTCCTGCATGAAAGCCTTCAAAAACACAATTTTTGAAGTCTATTGATAATTTGGGACTTTTCCTGTGCAATACTCACATGTTGTTATTTTGTGTGTAAAACAGCCTTTTCTGTTCAGGAAACAACATTTTAAGCACAGACAAATCATATTTCTATTCAGAATTCTGCTGTTACCTGTGCAAATCAACCATGTGTGGATTTTGCTCAGAGTCAGTCACTAATTACAGAATTTTCTATGCAGGAAAAAAGCTTTTTCTCCAGAGAAAATAATATTTCTGTGTAGAAAAAATATTTTCTGTTCAAAAAATACTGTTTTATGTGTAAAACAACCACATGCATTTTGTGCAGCAGAAGTCCTGAACTGCAAAGATTGTCATCAGTCTAGGATTCTTCTTGTCAGGGTTTCTCGACACATGAAAAATACATTTTTCAAGTATTTTTAAATATTCTGTCCATTCCTATAACTGACTTTAAAGGGTCGTTATGGGAATACATGACATAAGAATGGGAAATTACTCAGTATGTTTACAGCTGTTATATACAAGTAAGGAAAGAGTGATCAAAGGAGTTATAGGAAGAGAAAGGAAGTATTGTCATCCTCTTGCAGTTTTATTCCTTATCACTGCATATCTCAGGTATTTTATAGCTGAAATTTGAGTTGGAGAAGGGTAGGAAAAATTCAGTACATTTTGATTTTATCCTGCTACTGTTTGTTTTGCTTTGGTAATCCACCCACAGCCTCCATTAAACTTAATTCCCCCAAAATCTTGGACTGTCCTCTGACACAGGTCTCAGGCATTGGTGTAGTTACACCCTCCTCTGGACATGCTCCAGCTTCTCAACATCCTTTCTGAATTGTGGTGTCCAGAACTGGACACAGTATTCCAGGTGAGGCCTGACCAAAACAGAATACAGTGGTACTATTACATCTCTTGATCTAGACACTGTGCTCCTATAAATGCAGACTAGAGTCACATTGGCTTTTTTAAGCTGCCACATCACACGGTTGACCCTTGTTCACCTTATGGTCTATTAAGATTGCTAGTTTCCTTTCATATGTACTGTTGTTAAGCCAGGTGTCACACATCCTACATCTGTGAATTTCATTTCATCCACCTGCCCCCCCCCCCCCCCCCCCCCCCCGCCACCAGTATAGTACCTTACATTTCTCTGTGTTGAAATTCATTTTGTTAGCTTTGGCCCAGCTTTCTAATCTATTAAGGTCATTTTGAATTTTGATCCTCTCATCTCGGGTATTAGCTACTTCTCCTAATTTGGTGTCATCTGCAAATCCGATAAGCATGCCCTCTATTCTTTCATCCAAGTCATTGATAAAAATGTTGAATAGCACTGGGTCCATTAAAGAACCTTGTGGGACCCTAGTGGTGACTTCTCTCCAGGATGAAGAGGAGCCATTGCTGAGCATCCTTTGGGTTCAGTTGGTCAACCAATTACAAATCCACCTAACAGAAGCATTGTCTAGCCCACATTTTACTAGCTTTTTTGCAAGAATATAATTCTGGAACTTGCCAAGGTTGAAAGTTCACCTGTTTGGGGCTGGGTTAGAAGAGAGGCCCTGAGGCCACAATAATAGCCTTGAAGGCAACATGCAGTCCTCAGATTGTATTTCCTGTCATAGACAGAGCCTTCAGTTAATGGTGTTTTGTCTCTGGGACTCTCATCAGATGTCATGGCAAATAGTCATATTGATTATAGTCTGCAGCTGTAAGGCCACACCATCCATCTCCAATGTATGCTAATCAATCATGTGATGAAACACTGTAAGAAACTTTTGTTGACATAGGGTTCATTGTTGTTGTGTGGCTTCAAGTCATTTCTGACTTATGGCAACCCTAAGGTGGCCCTATCACCCAACAGTAAACCACAGAAACATTAGTGTCAAAGCTAATGTGCCACTATTAATGCTGTTGTGACAATTGTTAGTTAAGAGTCTGCATTATGAGACACAGCCTCAATGACTGAGTTATTTTGTCCTCACTACATCTGCCAATGCCATCCCCACATATCCTAACTTTTAATTCAGACAGCATATCAAGCTCCACCTCTGGGAAACAAATATGATTAGGATTTAAATGTAATTCTTCAATCTGTAGCTAGTGTGCCCTTCACTTCTCCACAGATGTCTTCTGTCAGCTGATTAGGGATGCAAGGTTCATGGCAAATTCCTATAACAAGGATTTAACCATCTTCTCTGATTGGGCAGTTAGTTTCACTATGTCATAGCATTTTTTAAATGAATTGATATAATCTAAGGGAAAGGATTTTCATTCAAATAATTTTGGGCTATAAGCTTAAATACCTGAAAAGCACCAGATCCTGTCTTATCATGGAAGCTAAGCAAGGTCAGCCCTGGTTAGTACTTGGAGGAGAGACCTCCAATGAATACCAGGTGCTGTAGGCTGTATTTCAGAGGAAAGAACTGACAAAGCCACCTCTTGAGTATTTTTTTGCCTAAGAAAACCCTATGAAATTCAGGAGTTACCGTAAATCAACAGATAACTTGAAGGTATATACACACAATTTTAGACTGAATTTCAGCTTTGCGTTCAATCAAATTCATAATGTTTTAAATATACATCTGCCTGATTTTCCTATAAGGTTCATTACTGCAACTTGCTACTTTTAATCAGTGTCCTAGCTTGATTCTGATCCCAGAGGTAAATGAGGAAGGGAGAAATATTGCTTACACACTTGGAG
Source organism: Phrynosoma blainvillii (assembly GCA_026167975.1). Classification (NCBI taxonomy): domain Eukaryota; kingdom Metazoa; phylum Chordata; class Lepidosauria; order Squamata; family Phrynosomatidae; genus Phrynosoma; species Phrynosoma blainvillii. The sequence goes on along the minus strand of JANUYF010000002.1, from coordinate 351,006,857 downwards.
TAGGCATGCCAATCCCAAAGTATTTTGTCCCTGCTGTAGCTCTGAATTCTCTCTAGGGAAATTTTAATTAGCTCAATTAATTAATGGGCTGAGCTATAAAGAGCCCTTTGGAATCGTTTCCCACCTGTATACCAAGAGATAGAGACAAGGACTACAGAGGCAGAATTATCTATGAATTGTATTTTATTAGGGGGAACACACACCAATTCATGCGCTCTCTCTCTCTCTCTCTCTCTCTCTCTCTCTCACACACACACACACACACACACACAAGCTGAAAAATAAGGGGTGAGATTTGGGATGGGAAAAAGCTTCACTAAAGGGATAATTACCATCATCTTGGTTGCTCCTTGAAGATGCAGTCTCATGGCTGAAGTCAAGACTCAGCTGCAGGGAGCACTAGGAAGACAGCATGAGTCAGAACTAGAAGAGTCAGAAAGACATTGGGTCCCCCCGCACTCCATACTAGCACATGGAACAAAGGAATTTGGAGATCTTTTATAAGGCAAAAGGAAAAGACCATGTATCTACGTCAAAGGGCCAAATCTGCATGGGAAAGATCACTGAAAAAGAGGTCTGTGAAGGGAGGTTGTGGTTGTAAATTGTCATTCTCCGGCAGGGATGCAAGATATCCTGGCTGTAAATCACCCAGCCTTCCTGTCTCAGAAGTGTGATTCTTCCTTGATTGCAGCTCTCAAACTATCTGTTTGTTGTTAATCGGCTACCTTGGTACGTGATCTGACACTTTTAGATTCATGGCTGACAGGGTCCATTCGGGGCCATAGAAGGGAACTCACACACAAAATTGGAAGACTCCCAGTGCTCATAACACTGCCTGCAAATAATAGTTATGGTAGTTTTAGTATTCTCCCTGTATTCAAATATCCAGAGATATTGTAGAGATTTTTTTTTAATGGAGAAAAATGTAGAGATTGTTTTGTACAAACACCTACTCTCTTGTACAATAAACCCTGTGTGGCTTTCTCCAGAGAATAGTTTTTCTGCAACACTTCCTGATGTCAAATACCAGGAGAAAATTGTACATAATTCTCATAGATCTATTTTCTATTATTCTTGCCAATAGGGTTTCCCAACTATCAGAAAACCCATTTAAACAACAACAATCTGGAGATGAATAATTAGGAATATTGGCAGGAATCTTGTATGGGAGTTACATTTTCATAAGTAGATATCTCTCTCTCTCTGTCTCTCTGTATGTGCCTTCAAGTTGCCTGTTGATTTATGGTGACCTCATAAATTTCGTAGGGCTTCCTTAGGCAAGGAATACTCAGTGGTGGTTTTACCAGTTCCTTCCTTTGAAATATAGGCTACAGCATATCATATTTGTTGGTGGTTTCCCATTCAGTTACTAACTAGGGCTGACCCTGCTTAGCTTCCAAGATCAAACAGGATCTAGTACCTATAGGATATTTAGGCCTGCTACTTACATATGTGGAAATTAGAATTGGTGAGTTTTGTAACGTGTAAGCAGTAGAGGGCTGTTGTTAAAGCAAAGCAGCTTCATTTATATACCACTTCATATCACGCTATGGGATGTCTAAGTGGTTTATAACTGTAAGCTCATTGCCCCCCCCCCCCCCAACAGTTGGGTACTCATTTTAGCGACCTCGGAAGGATGCAGGCCTGAGTCTAGTCTGAGCCCTGGCTAGCTAGTATTGAACTCGCAACCTTGTGGTCTATGAGTGAGTGGCTGCAGTACAGGCATTTAACCACTGCACCACCAGGGCTCTTACTGCTCAGTTGTTACATTACTGTTCAGCAGAGTTGACACACTGATGAGCACCAGTGTCAATATGCATCAGATACTGTTGCTGGTACCTCAGTGTTCATCATTATAATTCACTAGGAGGTTTTCTAACACCACTTCTACTTCACTAAATATGTGTAAAGTTATGTTATCTCATCTGAACCTTTGTCCGGACATTCTGGACTAGATTTACACAAAGACAGCACGGGACTGTAAAATGACCACTTACATTGAACAGAACCCAAGAAGTAGACCTGCAACATAATTCAAAGTTGTGAGATGAATTGTTTTATTTTGTTTTATTGTTGTGTTATATTTTGTACATATATTTGTTTTCTACTATACTACTACTACTACAACAACAACTAATAATAATAATAAATATTGAAAATAAAATAAAAAGAGATATGCTTGTAAGATTCTGATGATTCTTTACATCCTTGATATGGCATGCTGCAAAGTACACGAGGAAAGCAGATCTGATTTTGCTCTTTTCCAAGTATGCCTTTTTGAATAAAGATGTAGTATCCACATACCCACTTGATTTCTGAATGGAGTCACAAAGGGAATACAACATCATCATACAAGCACACAGTTCCCATCATATCAAGTTTATTACATCCAGCTCAACTGCTGTTTTAGAAAACAGTGGTTCCCAATCAATTTATGGATCCATTAAAGGGCTAAAAGCTGAGAGGGAGACATAATCTTATTTGTTTCTAGAAGTTTATCACAGCAGAATTAACACAAGTTAGTTGAATTTTCCCTGGGTCTAAAGTATGAGCCAGTGACATAACTGTCAGTTTCTTTATTAAAGATACTTTCTCAAAACATACTTTCAATTACCAATGGGGGCATGACCTGCTCTCACTGCAGCTGTTCCAGAGATACAGCTTTGATTGATAAATTAGAAATTAACTAATTTCTAAAAAGATTAGCTTCTATTTTAAGATATCACAGACGTTTAGAGTTATGGCATATTCCAAGAGACACTGTCTTCACCACTAATTCAAAAAATCCCACCCCTACTCACTTAGGAACTGGGGTCTACATCCACAACAAGTCCTCTTGGTTTAATTTTGGAATGGAATAACATCTGTTCTGAAGCTTGCATTGTCTATGGACGTTATCACACGGGGCCCAATCCAAACAAAATCCACACAAAATCCCGACCTAATACGTATTATTGGCCCGTGTTTTCACACGACATTGCACAGAACCCCGACAGAACCCCGACAGAAAGTGGAATGATCCGAGATCTTTTGAATTTCAGTTTCTTCAGGAATTGCAATTGCACGACGGGAATCATTTCGCGTTTACCATAGGTCTGATAACCAAATACGTATTCTGCCGCATTTCCCCACTGTTGCCATGGTTCCAGCGAGCATTCCTCTCTCTGCGCATGTGCAGGAGGCTCATTTCGGCTACATTTACGGGTTTTTTTCTCTTGTGTGTGGACGTTCGATACACTTACTGTAAATGCGTAATGAAGGTAATGACGTATGCAGAAACAAGGGCTATTTCCCGTTTATTTTCGGGATGCCTCATTTCCACTTTTATTTCCGCTTTCTGGCCCACGTGTGATAACATCCTATGGCGGTTTTTAGGATTCCTTATACAGACAGAGGTAGTTATCTTTCTCCCCATACATTATCCATGATAGCTTCCAGGGGATTGTGCACAACATGGCAACAACACTAAGAACTATGTGCCTACAGGAAGCAAACCTTACTTGTGATACCTTTGTGAAGGAAGGCATGTTGTGTTGATCCCTTAGGCCAGCATGGTTGCTCTCAGGCATGCACATAGGTCTAGATGATATCTTGTGATGGCAGTGAAGACTCAGCCATGAAGATACTTCAGTGCACATTTTGGGGCCCAGAGCCTGCAGCAAGTCTCACAAGACTTGAAATCTCTGGTGAAGTCCCATGAGACCCCCAAATTTGTGAGGCATGCTGGGATTTTGGCAGGTCTATGTACAGCCCTGCTGACTACATGGTCAATCATGTTTGGCTAATCCTTCAGTGTGTTCCACCCTCATTTCCCTTAGTACCATCATACTTCCCACATGATTCCTCACATTATAATTGGTTGCCTTTGGGAGCTAAAGATGATTCCCCCCCCATGGTATTGCAGCACAGTGTTTCCCCCCCCCCCACCTTTCAACCACTGTATATGTTTGTTTGTTTGTTTGTTTCTGGACTAGTACCTTTATCTGTTTGGTTTCTATGTATCATTACACTCCTTGTGCCTAGATAGCTGTTAAATCACAACTGGCAGATATGCAAAAAGGGAGGAGACACTAGGCAAACTGGGGAAAGAGAAGCCCTGCAGCACCAGGATGGCTGGTGTGTGTATATGTATGAAGGGGGGTTAACCTGAAGTTTTGGATGTTTGCAGATTGGCTCACCTCTAATGGGCTGTTTTGTTTGCCCCACAGTTTGTCTGATTTTGGTAAGCATTGCCAGATGTTTACCAGATTCCAGTTGCTTCATGCTGTGCTTGGAAAGGTATTGCTCTGGAATCTACAATGCATGGCATCCTCCCCTCTTTTTTTTTTTTTTTTTTTTGCCATTGGTAGCCAAGTTTGTTGGAGATGTAATTGGCTGTTCAATAAAGTTGTGGCCATCACATTTAATCCATATTTCAGTGTGCAGTCTCAATAGCAGTACAGACAGAGAAAAAATCTAGATCTCCTTGGATGCACAGTGATCTTGTAAAACCTTTGAGACTAACTGAAAGAGAGAGAGCTTTCCTAGATTTGAGTCTATTATCTCAGATGCATGGGGTGCAATGGAAAATCCGGTGATAGACCTATATATGCAGGCTGTATGAGAAAATGTCCATAGACATATATAACTTTGTGGGTGTGATGAGGTGACAAGTTCAGTTTTAACAAACGTCATTGGGAGACAAGGCAGGAGGAAGGATGCTGCCTAAAGCCTGCTTATAAAGGTCTATCCCTGGACCTTCCACTCCATCCCATGCATCTGAGGAAGTAGACTGAATTCTATTAGCTCATGCTAAGAACTTCTCTCTTTCAGTTAATTCAAAGGTGCTACAAGATGCCTTTGCATACTGATTTTCCAGCCTAACACAGCTATGGGCCTTTGCAGACTGCCAGAAACAGTGCAAATTGAGTCCACTTTAAGGGTTAGGGTTAGTGCTAGGGAATCATGGGAATTGGTTTTTTTTCTGAGACATTGAGCCTTCTCTGTCAGAGAGCTCTGGTGCCACAATAAAATACAGTTCCCATGATTCCCTAACCCTAACCCTCAAAGTGGACTCAATTTGCACTATTTCTGGCAGTCTGCAAAGGCATGTCTTTGAATTGTAGATCCCCTTGGGTATTTCTTCCTTTGTCTTGTTTTATTGGTCTACTTTGTTGTTGTTGTCATGTGCTTTCTGCCCAAGCACCCAGTGAGTTTTCATGGCTGAATGGGGAATTGAACCCTGATCTCCAGAACCATAGTCCAAGGCTCAAACAACTTTTATTAAACTACTATTCTCAATGTGACCTCTTAGTCATCATACTCAGGGGGGAAGCAGATGGCGCAAAGCAACGTTTTCGGGGCAAGGAAGGGGAGGGGCAGCCACACGGTGGGCGCCCCAACCCCTTCCCCAAAACGTCCTTGGAGCAGCCGGCCCTCCGCACAGCCGGCGCTCCGAGGATGACCTCCTGCTGCAGCGTCCGTACACGCTGCAGCGGAAGAGTCGCCGAAGGTGCGCGGGCAGCCTTTTGCTGCACACCTTCGGCAATTTGTGGAAGGAGCGCTATTCTAGCGCTCCTTCCAGGGGCAGTGAAGCTGTGCCGCGGGGCCGAGGTGTGCGGATACCTCGGCCCTGCAGCGCAGTTTCCTGGGGCGGCCCCGTGCCGCCCGTCTGCTTCCCCCCTCAGTCACTCACTTACTTTCCTTTCTAAACATGTAGCTTAGTAGTAGCATCTTAGGCTTATCTTCTTACCTCTAGATGGAGTTCCTAATTTCTTTCCTTTATACATAGAACAGTCTCTCCTGCTAAATCAAATGATACCCTTCCTTACATATTCAGCACATACAGTTTATGTGATAATACGTAGCTTTATAGAGAACCTAAATAAATGCTGGAAACAATAGTAAATGGAATGATAAATGATAAAAGAAAGGGAAGGGAGGTAAGTTAAAAGATAGATCTTAGATCATATAGTAAATTTCCAATTTTTGAAAATAAAATCTTGTGTCAATTTTTCAAAAAACACTTTTGATAAATCACATGTGCATGCAACAAGATGAAACAAACACTTATCAACTATGCATGAAATCAGTTTAGTGCAAATTAAGACTGAACTATTCTACTCCCTTCTTGCTTCTCATGCTTTCTTCACCAGGAAAATATATCCTAATATTGTAAGCCCCCCTTCAAGCTTCCATACTGTGTCTTCTGCTCTCTCTCTCTCTCTGTAACTCTGCCTGCTCTGGTTAAATGAAGGTGATTCTGCCTGAGGGTCTGGTCATTCTCAGTTGTGAATAAGTGTAGTTATGATTTTTTTTTTTTAGATAATTCATCATTTGATAACTTAAGCTTGCTAGTAAGGGCTTTATGGTCCAATATAAAGTAAACAAACAGCTGAAATAAAGCGTATAGGTGCTGCACTGGAGGGGTCTACACATCCTTCTTGGATTTGTGTACTATTTTTTGTTTTGTATGTAGAAAAATTCAGTAAGGGATGCTTCCTTCTGCAGTTCTAGGCATAGATGCACCTCTCATATTAAGGCTCAAAAGAGTCACATCCTAGCACTAGGCCCAACTTGTTTTAGTATTGGTGTGTGTATCTGCACAAATGTAGCTCCTTGAAGAAAGAGATACTAGGAAGGTTCCAAATCTGAATCCCTGGCAGGGATTGTGTAGATGCTAATAGTACGGATTGAAAGATTTAAGTGAGTCCAAAAAAAAAATTAGAGTTATTTTCCACAAGGAACAAATACTTCTTGTTGTCTCTATCTCTCTCTCCTCTTGAACATTCAGCTCCTTCATTGCTATACAAATGTTTATGGTGTGCCTTTGGATGGCTCAGGTTTTAGTGAAATGGGATGATACCTACTAATTCAACTTCTGATTTCTGTGCATTTAACACAAGATCTGAAAATGGTTTCTATGGGTGCAAAGCTGAACATGCATAGATCTTTCTACATGACAGGATGGATAATCAGGCTTTCCAAGACTATGGAAGGGTCTATGTGCTCCTTGAATGAAGCTCATTGCATATTTTCCTTTGAATACTCATATGTCGGCATGTGTGTTTATATGGATGGGCCCCCATTCTGAGATCCAGTGTCTACAAGGAAAAAAGGGGCTTCTTGTTTTCATTCAACTGTTAAATATAGTGATTAAGCATATCTCAACCTCCTAGTCATTTAAACAAAGTATTATCTTATGCTTGAATTTTTAAAACCACATTTGGCAGTTGTGTTTGAACAATTCTGATAGAAAGCAGCTAAAATGTACATCATACCCCAAACAGAAGGAGGATGTCTTTGGTGAACATTCATTGTGTGTATTGAAAACAAAGGTCTTTCTTTGTTGCACTTAAGAAACTTTTAAATGAGGAAAATGGAAGCCTGTAGTGAACTCCACAAGACCATGCAAGAATGGCTAGGGAGCTTCCAGTTCCAAAGGCATTTCTAAAAATACATCCTTCAAACAAATCATTCCTTCAAGTGGAAATAATTTTTTATTGCAAAGATACTAAATCTTCCTGCAGTTATGAACAGGATTTTGGAAGGGTTGAGAATTCTATTTATCATTGGCCTAGTTCACTTTTTGCTGAAGGAGAAAGCAACAGTAGCCAAAAAGGCATTTTAAAAAGACTATCTTGGGGGAACAAATATTAATCAGTGATGGCTGAATGGTTGTTTTTCTTTTTTTTCTTCTCTATGTAGTGCTTTCTGCTCTACACAGCAAAATGCTCATGGGGTGTTGTGTGTCTCAAAATAATAATAATAAATTATTTATTTATAGCCTGCCCAATCACAAGGAATCCGGGTGGGTTACAGCAATAAAAATACATAAAATACAATAAAATTCAAAATTAGTGCCTTCCCAATCCCCCTTCCATGTCAATACTAAAATTACAATTAAACAATCACAATTTAAGAGCAAAAGATACAGAAAGTTTAAAAGAAAAGGGAGGTATTTGGTGGACAGAGCGATGTGGATCACCTTGTGTGGGGAGAGGAGTTAAGTTGGGAAGGCCTGCTGGAAGAGATCCATCTTAAGAGCCTTTTTAAAGTCTGTAAGAGTGGAGATGTGACGGATCTCCTCCAGCAGGTCATTCCATAGCTTTGGAGCAGCGGTGGAGAAGGCCCTCTGGCTAACTGTAGTTAGCCTAGATTTTCTTGGCTGTAGTAGGCTCTTCCCCAAGGATCTTAGTGTGCGGGACGGACAGTACAGAAGGAGGCGATCCCTTAAGTATTCTGGTCACCAGTCATGTAGGGCTTTAAAGGTAATAAGCAACACCTTGTACCTTCCTCAGAAACTAATTGGCAGCCAGTGAAGGGACTTCAGGACTGGTGTTATATGGTCATTACAAGAAGTACCTGTAATCAACCTGGCTGCCATATTTTGTACAAGCTGGAGTTTCCGAACTTGGTACAAGGATAGCCCCATGTAGAACGCATTGAGAGGTTACCAGTGCATGTACTACTGTTCCAAGGTCTTCTGACTCCAGGAAGGGGTGCAACTGGCATATCAGCCGAAGCTGATAACAGAAGCTCCTGACTGTCACATCCACCTGAGCTGTCAAGTGAAGCGATGAGTCAAGAAGCACCCCAAGCTGTGGACAGAGTCCTTCAAGGGAAGTGTGACCCCATCCAGAACTGGCTGACGCAACTCCATTCCCGGGTTCGGGTTTCCTATGACAAGTACCTCTGTCTTACCTGGATTCAGCTTGAGTCAGTTTTCCCTCATCCAGTCCATTACCACCCCACGACAGGCATTCAGAGGAGAGATGCCATCCTTAGTCACTGCATCAGTCCGAGACATAGAGAAATATATTTGGGTGTCATCAACATACTGATAACATCCCATCCCATGCCTCTGGATGATCTCGCCCAGTGGCTTCATGTAAATGTTGAATAGCATTGGGGACAAAATCGCACCTTGAGGGATGCCTGATTTGAGCTCCCTCTTGTCCGAACAACTGTCCCCAGGTGACACCATCTGGAACCTACCAGAGAGGTAGGACCAGAACCACTGCAATGCAGTGCCACTGATACCCAACTCTCTCAGGCAGTCCAGAAGGACCATGGTCTATGGTATTGAAGGCCGCTGAGAGGTCCATGAGCACCAACAGGGTCACACTTCCCCTGTCAATGCCCAGACGAAGATCATCGACTAATGCGACCATAGCAGTCTCAACTCTGTATCCTGTCCTGAATCCAGTTTGAAATGGATCCAGAAAATTGGTTTCCTCCAAGACAACTTGTAGCTGATGTATGACCGTCCTCTTGATCACCTTGCTCAAAAATGGCAACAGCAAAACAGGTCTATAAATTATTTCTATCCAGGGGGTCAAGGGAGGGCTTTTTTAAGAGTGGTCTAACCACTGCCTCCTTAAGACAAGAAGGCAGGGTCCCCTCCCTGAGAGATGAATTAATTACATTTTCCAGTATCAACTTGATAGTATCACCCCCCTGGACTGCCAGCCAAGTTGGGCAAGGGTTGAGAGGGCAGGTCGTCTTTTTCAAACTACTAAGGAGCTTGTCCACTTCCTCAGTACTTACCGACTCAAATTGATCCAGTCTAACAGTAATGGCAGAGGTGCTGGATACTTCTCTAGTTGCTACTGACTTAAAGTTGGAATCCAGGTAAGCTCTTATCCAAGAGATTTTGTCTGTGAAATAATCATTAAAAGCATCACAGCAAGCTGTAGTTGGTTCAAATAGAGGGTTCTGGGTGGGAGGCAATTGAGTTAAATTCCTCACCACCCTGAACAGCTCAGCTGGACGGGGTTTCACAGACACGATAGAATAGAAACATTTCTTAGCTGCATCTATCGCCATTTGATAGGACCTAAGAAAAGTCCAATGAAGTATCTTATTGTATATGAGTTGAGATTTCAACCAATGACACTCTAGTCATTGTCCAACCCACTTCATTTGTTTAAGATCTTCGGTGGACCATGAATTACAATTATTTGTGGGTTGGAAAGGATGCTTGGGAATGATCATGTCTACAGCTCTGGTACGATTGTTATTCCATATATTAACCAGAGCTTCAACAGAATCACTGGCATTGCCAACCATAAACCCTCCTAGTGCTTCTTGGAACATAATGCGTTTCTATCAGCCTTTGAGGGTGGACCATTCTAATCAGTCCTCCACCCCTGGAGGGAGGGGTGGTGGCTTTCAGTCCAACCTTAACCAGGAAATGATCCATCCATGACAATGTGGAGATGCTAATTAACTCTGCCCATGGATATGCCTGATCCATGCAGAAGACCACATCAAGGGCATGACCTGCACAATGTGTAAGCTCAGAGACTATCTGGAAGAGGCCCCTGTTTGTCATGGAAACTATGAACTCCCGAGCTGCACCAGTAAGATTAGTCAAACCAATGTCGAGGGGGATGTTGAGGTCACCCAGGACTAATAGCTTAGGCGACTCCAACACCAGCTCTGAGACTAGTTGTGTCAGCTCGGCTAGGGAGACTGTTAAGTTTCGGGGTGAATGGTAAACTAACAGAATCCCCAGTCTCTCCCTGGTCTTCAAGCTAAGATAAATGCATTTGATGGGGTCTAATGCACAAATAGGTATCCTGGTTAAGGCAAGGTTGTTTTTATGGACCATGGCTACACCCCCCTCGCCCGCTTTCCCTTACCTGCTCACTGATGGAATACCTGACTGGAAGGGCCTGAGTCCAGGTTACAGCACTATCTGCTCCAAGTCAGGTCTCCATGATACATGTCAGGTCAGCAGTGTGATCTATCAGTAAATCATAGATAATGCAGGACTTATTCACTGATCTGGCATTGCATAAGAGAAAGTTTCAGGGGCTGGTTAGGCATGCTCACCAGGTCTTTTGGGGTAGTAGGGTGAATGGAAGGTGAGATAGATATCAAGCATCTATCATTTCTTCCTCTGTAATGACCTTTCGCCCTACTAACGCCATCTCTTCCATTGCCCCGCACAACTTGAATTGCTGCTCCAATTAAAACATCTAACCTCTTCCTAGAACCGTCGATTGATGGACATATGTCCTGATGTAACTCAAGGCCCTCCATCTCACCAGTACCTTGTAGTCCCCAAGAAGCCAAACAGATGGAGAGAGGGGCAGGACACTGCACACTCTCAATTTGGCTTGGAGTCAGCCTCTCGGTTTGGCTTGGAATTGGCTGATGTTGTTGAGGGCACAGGCAAAAAAAGCCTCAGAGCCTTAGCCCCACCCTCTGTCCTAGTCCCTCACCTCAGCTGTTGCCTTGATGGAAAAAGGCACAGGCAGCCTCTCAGTTTGGCTTGGAGCTGCGAAAGATCCCCTTTCTAAACACCACAGTTCCCTTGATTTCCTTCCCCAGATATTTCTTAGGATCACACAAACCAGTTATCATCTGTCTTTCAACTAGATTTATAATGATAAAAACATACAAAAGCCACTGAGGTTTGCAAGCTTCTTCATTTTTTTAAATGTAAAAATGTTTTTATAAGATATACCTTTCCTGTCATTTTATTAAGACTTGTCAAGGGCGTGTTTTAGCACAATGATCATCTCTCTTTGTGCAGTTCTGCAAAATCAAATTTATTTTGTTCAGCTATTTCATGTTGATTGAAAGTTAATCTCTTCTGTTCATTTGTGTTTTTTAAGGACATACTTTTCCAAGTTTCTTACTTTGCAGTTGGCATTGCCTTAATAAAATGGAAAGTGAGTCTTGAAGTGAAGCAAACACATCATGCAGAATATAATGACCAAGAACCTGCATGGAACACACAGCTACAATGTCATAGTTATATTACATCTCACAATCCAGCCCCCTAAAACTTACCTTAAAAGCCAGGCAACCATACCAAATAAAGGAGTTCTGTGATGTTGGCAAGCAAGGCATTGAGGAATGATGCATCCAGGATCAAGCAGTGAGCCACAGTGTGATGAGGAGAAGCAAGGACCCCTGTGGGGCCATATTGCAAGTCCTTGTTGCACCATGGCTTGCTGGTGGGAAGGGACTGGACGTACCCCCTCATCGGTGACACAAAACAGACAGCCTAGCTTTTAAGGTGGGCTTTAGCAGCATTTGCACTTGTGGCAATGGGTCCATGATCATAAATGGGAATATAAAACATATCATAAATCTAGAATAATAATAATAATAATAATAATAATAATAATAATAATAATAATAATAATAAATTTTTTATTTGTAAGCCACCCCTCTGCTCAGCAATCGGGGAGGTGTACAGCAAGGTTAAAAAAGACAGCAATTAAAACATTCCTTCAGCCCCCACCCTAGCCCTCCCACCCCTTAAAACTAAATTAAACTGCAATAGAATTTAAAACATAGAGCTTAAAACATTGTCAACCATATAGTTATGAATTGTACAGTCAGCCCTCCATATTTGTGGCCTTGAGACTCATGTTTTTGATTATTCGCAAGGTCAAGGCCACTAGCCCAGGCATTCCTCCTTCCCCTCCTTCCTGGACTTTTCCTCTCAGGAGAAAAAGCCTAGAAGCCAATGTTGAGTTTTTCTCAGCTGGCCAGGCAGTGACCTGCCTGGGAAAGGGAGAAGCAGCCTCCCCCCCCCCCCCGTCCCTTTGCCTGCCCCATCGCTCCCTGAGCTGTCCAAGAGGTGCTGGGGCTGGCAAAAAGAGGAGACTCCATCCCCCACAAGACTTTTTCCCAGCCGGATTGCTGCCTGAACATCCTAAGCAGTGACCCGGCTCAGAAAGGGAATTCGGGGAGGGGGGATGGAAGCTCTTCATCCCTTTCCCTGCCCAATCACCAAGGAAATGATGGGGCCTGGAAAGAGGCTGGGAGGCAGTAAAAGGGACGGGAGGGTGGGGAAAATGGAGCACGGGCCCCTGCTCCTCTTCCCCTGCCCATCCCTTCCTTTAATTGACTTCTGGGTGGGGAGTGGGATTATTTGTGATTTTTTCCATATTTGTGGGGGTCTCATTCTCCTAACCCACATGAATATGGAGGGAATACTGTATTATAATTCTGGTTTTGTATAGCCCAATCCAGATTTCTTGTAATTACTTTAATTGCTTTATTTATTATCTTTATTGTTGTATTTTTCCCTAAACACATTGTATAATCAGTTTTTATTGGTGGACACACATCCATGGGATCATGTTATACCAATCCTGCAACAACTGCAACAACTGTGTTCATTATCAACATATTCCCAGTATGATCCACCTGTAAAGCCATAGCCAATACGTTCAACAGTAAAGGATCACGGGGGGGCGGGGGGCACAGGTTGCCCAGACCTGCCATTGAGGGATGCCTCATGATCAGAGCTTGGAAATAACATGTTCCATATAATTCTATTTCCTTTAGCACATTGCTTTTAGAGATAACAAGCATGCTATGATGTTATTGCTGCCCCACTAGTGTGACAACACAAAAATTTATTTTAACCACATTATTTTGACAACTTAAATGAACATGTGAACTGAAAGGGTGTGTGTGTGTGGGGGGGGGGGGAACAACCTAATGTGGTTTCCACTGAAGTAGGGCATCACCCCCTATCAGGGTTTCCCCACATGGCTCCCTTTACCATGTTAAAGTTAGGCCTGCTTAGATATGTTGTATCCATGTTGTGAACTTGAATGTAAGGTGAGGGAGGTAAGCAGCTGAGGGGAATTGTTGTGAATGAACCAAGGTCATATAGGGCCTGGCTTATCATGGGAATGGAATGAGAAGGGATGGGCGAGTGGATCTGGAGTGGGTATAGAAGTGAACAAAAAGTGGATCTGGAATGGGTATAGAAGTGAAAAAAAGAAGAGAAGAAAAACAAAAGGGATATAGGAACAAACTAAGAATTATGAATGCAACAGTACAAAGGCTTGTGCAGAAAGATAATGAAAATGACTATAATGACCAATGCAGAGAAATGGAAGACAACAACAAAAAGGGAAAAACAAAAGATCTATTTCATAAGATCTGAGAAATCAAATGAAAATTCAAACCAAGTACCAGGATGCTCTATGACAATAAAAATAACTTAATTCAAGACAAGGAAGGGGGGGGGGAGAGACATTGGATATAATACACAGAAGAATTATAAAAAGGAGATGAAAAAATGATGCACACATGGAATGAAGAGCCATATGAAGATGAACCTCAAATTCTAAAAAGTGAGGTGGAAATTGCAATAAGAGAAATAACAAAAAACAAATCACCAGGAACAGATGATATTCCAATTGAACAGCTGCAGTCCACATTGACAGAGTCAACTCTCCTGCTAACTAACATATGCCAACAGATATGGAAAACAAAACGATGGCCAACAGATTGGAAGCGATCAATATACATCCCTATTCACAAAAAAGGAGATACAAGAGACTGCAGCAACTATAGGACCATAGCACTGATCTCCCATGCAAGCAAAATCATGTTCAAAATTCTACAACATAGACTCTAACCATACATGGAAGGACAGATTCCAGAGGTCCAAGCAGAGTTCAGGAAAGGAAGAGGCAGCAGGGATCACATTGCAAACATACAATGCCTAATGGAGCACACCAGAGAATTTCAAAAGAAAATCAGAATGTGCTTTATAGACTACAGCAAAGCCTTTAACTGCATAGACCCTGAAAGGCTAGGGAACACCCTGAAAGATATGGGAGTGCCAGCACATCTGATAGTCCCGATGAGGAATCTATACTGGGGACAAGAGTCAGACAGACCATGGAGAAACAGAACAGTTTCTCTGCATTTGGCAAAGGGGTCAGACAAGGCTGCATCCTTTCACCCCATCTGTTCAACTTGTATGCAGAACACATTATAAGAAAAACAGGCTTGGACACAGAAGAAGGAGTGAAAATAGGAGGAAGGAATATCAACAATCTAAGATATGCTGATGACACCATAATACTAGCAGAAAACCTCAGACCTGGAACACCTACTAGGGAAGATCAAAGAAGAAAGTCCAAAGGCAGGCTTAATGCTGAACATGAAGAAAACAAAAATAATGACCACTGAAGACCTTCACAAGTTCAACCTAAACAATGAAGAAATAGAAATCATAAAAGAATTCTCAAACCTGGGATCAAACATTGATAGAAATGGGGACTGCAGTCAGGAAATCAGAAGAAGATTAAGAATGGGGAGGGCAGCCATGAAGGAACTAGAAAAGATTCTAAAATGCAAAGATATACAACTCAGAAAAAAATAGAATTATACAAGCCATTGTATTCCCTGTTACCATATATGGATATGAGAGCTGGACAGTTAAGAAAGATGATAGGAAGAAAATAAATTAATTTGAGATGTCATGCTGGAGAAGAGTGCTGAGGATCCTGTGAACAGCCAAACGGGACAAACAAATAGGTCCTAGAGCAGATAAAGCCGGAAACCTCCCTGGAAGCCAAGATGACCAAACTGAGACTGTCATACTTGGACACATGATGAGAAGAGAGGACTCTCTGGAAAAAACAATAATGCTGGGGAAGGTAGAGAGAAGTAGGAAGAGAGGAAGTCCACATGCTAGATGGATGGACTCTATTAAGGAGGTCACAGCTATTAAGGGATTGCAGGAATTAAGCAGAGCAGTGGAGGACAAGAGGGTCTTGGAGATGTCTCATCCATAGGGTCACCATGAGTTGAGATCAACTAAAGCAGTTAACAACAACAAAATAGAAGTGAAACTTAGCTTGTTAATTCAGATCTGGCAAAGGATGTGCTACTGTGTTGAACTTTCCAATACATTTGTTCTAGTTTCCTCCATGAAGTGTGTTCACTGAGTTAGATAGAAACAGGGCATCATACTCTAATATGACAGCCATGCCCAGCTGAAGAACCTGAGCCTCAGGAACAATCCAGCTGTACTAGATGTTTGTCTAGCTGGCACTGACTACTTGGAAACTACTACTGACAAACCCCCTCCTCCAAATCTTATGACTTAAAATGAGGGTGTTCCACAGACCCACTCCAAGGTTACTCTCCTGTCTCACCTCCTAAGTCCCATGAGCAACACAGATGATTCTGGAGTCCTCTCTTTTACCAAAATGGCTCCTACTGGTGCTCACTGAATTCTAGCTTTTCTCAAACCACTATCTGACAAGTGACCGGCTATTCAACCAATATCCCCCATTCCCCAAACCTACCTCAAGGAAAGAGGGTATAAATCCAACCTGTCCCAGATTCAACCATCTGAAGTTTGTATTGAGCCAGAAAGTGGACAGAGCAAGTATTGGTGTCCAAAGAGGAGATCACAGGGTGGTCAAGGCTTAAGAACCCTCGGCCTCTGTACTTCCATGTCACATGTCTGCTGCATCTTGACACACAACCTCCTCTGCTGGCCTCAGTTTCATTGGGGCTGACAAAAAGACAGTTTGCACTGTATGGGAGCAGGCCCTAGCTTTTTAAAAGAAAGTACATAAGAATGTGTAACATAATTTTAAATGTAACAAGTAGGTAATGTTTACTTGTTATTCTGAAATACTGTGGGGGGAGTCATTTGGAGGGATATTGGAACTGTCTTTGTATGATGCATTAGTAGTATGTTAATAATGATGCATTAGTAGTATGTTACTGGCATGTTTGTAAAATATTACTAGTGCATTACTCTTTAAATAATCAGCAACATCTAATGTTAACAAGTTACTCTGAAAATACATAACAGCTCATAAATAATGGATCTCTTTTTTAGAAATGCTGTGTCAAGTTCTGCTTGTAACATGAAGTGTCATTGGCCTCCTTCCACACAGTTTTTCAATGGCTACTGAAGACCATTTTATTTCAGCAGGCTTTTGCAGTATGTGGCTGATAATGTCTTCAATATTTTGGTATTAACCATTGATCCTGTCTCCTTTCTTGATTATTTTATGGCATTGTTTTTACAAACTGCAATTTTAAAATCTCAAAGACCACCTAGAGTAGTGCTATTGCACAAGGAGGGCTGAATATAATGTTGTAATATGTAAACTAATAGGAAAAAATGCAATTATATTAGGTAGATTGTATAACAGTTGTTCAAGGACTTATTTTTAACCTGGTATATCTGCATAAAAAAGATACAAAAAGAGATCAGGACTTTTTGTGCCACTAGCCAGATAATGTAACCTTGAAAAAGCATTTATAACAAGAGAGAGAGAAAAATAAAGAACATGATGATTTTCAAATGAAAATCTGGGCTTTGAAAGTGTTATTGCCAAAGTTCAACAGCCAAGGTTAATTAATCAATGTCAAGCAATGATGGAGTGAAGTGGAAATAAAGAATAAGAGAGAACTAGCTAGATGATGAATGGCAGAACAACATAAATATTACAAAGCAGGAAAGAATGCAGACAGATTTAACAGATAAGTGGAACTGAATATTTTAATGGCTAGCAAAACAAGTAGTGTAAGGTCATATCCTTTCCCCATTAGACTTGAACAGATGTGGTGGTGAGTACTGTTTCCCATTGAAAATGTCAACTTTGCTTCTACATAGTTGCTCTTATACTATAATGTCTAAGAACATAAAGACAATAGTATACCATACCTGCTTATACTTGGATGGGAACACCGGTAAGCGAAATAGGAAAAAAAAAAAAAAAAGATGGCCAGAACAGGCTTTCGGCAATTTTACTATGGGAAAATATATGCTAACCATGTGTATAAACATAATGCAGGTACAATACATTCAAAATAAAAATTTCATTAAAAAATGGAGATTGCTGCAGAATAAGGAGAGGGACATAACTAAATGTATGAGATCAGAATTACTTGGTGGAAATCTTACAGTCACTAATGTGACTCATAAAATAGACTTCATCCTGCCAATTATAATTTCCCACCTTTTTACTCAGCTACATATAGACCTACAAAAAAGGCAAATTGTGGAGATTTTGATCAAAGGTACAGATAATAGACAGATTGCTTTGGAACAAGTATTATATATAAAAAATCAAGATCCCCTCAATTATAAGTTCTTGAATTTTTGTTAGGTGTTTAGGTCTTAGTTCCACTAGCAGCTTCAGAGAGGCTGTAAACAACATTGCAGCCACACCATCTATCTGGGAGCAAGGAGCAATCTATGATATAAATCTTAGTTAAAACTTAGTTATTTAGTCACAAGCAGAATAGACCCACTGAATCAATGGGAACATACCAAGTTCCCATTGATTCAAGAATGGGTCTGCTCTTGCTGGCTCTAGCAGTTGGACTTAGGTCTATAATTTCACAAAAGTTTTCTGAACGTAGGCTTTGCCCTGCTGGTTTCTGTTGAATCTCCAATCCAGTCCAATGTGATTAGTAAAAACAAACAAACAAACAAACAAACACAAAAAAACACCAATTCAACCCAAAGACAAACAGACAAACAAACAAAAAGAAGCTTTGGTAATGTCATAATGAAGAGGAAGATGGTACACAAGTTTAAAAAGAAGAAGGAAATAAGCATTGGGTATTAATATGAAAAAATAACTAATCATAAATTTAATGCTATGTGTGAAACTAAAGTGAGCAACATTGAAGAACCTTATTTTAATTATCTGTAGGCATAATAAATGTTTTCAAATAATTAACTAAGAGAACAAAAGCACAATAGTAGTGTGTATCGTATGTTATAAAGAAACTGTAGTAAGTCACTGAAATGAAAGAGTCAAGGAGAGATATTAAAACTCATAGAGCAGAGACCATAAATCAGTTTCAGTGAAATCTAATAATATCCTAGTAAGCAAGTACAGTTTTTTAAAAGGTGCATTATGATGGTCTCATCCTTAATGACCTTCTCAGCTGTGGCCTTGGAAAAATTCACATTGAAATAAAAAGTTAAAATCACACATACCTTATAATTTTCTAGAGCTCACTTGTAAAAGTGACACACAGAGATGGAGATGAGAAGCATGAAAATGGGGTTGATTCTGGAAGTCTGCCACCTGAAGTGTATGTGTGTTCACCCAAGATACTTGGGGGGGGGGGGTTCACCCAAGATACTTTCATGCTAAGGCTAACCCAGAATTTGCTATGTGCCTACATAAATGGCAAATATAGGCTTTCATGTCCTTCATATTTTAGCATGGAAAGTGGATTCTGCAAGCTCAATATATTAACCAATGTCCACTGTACGATTGAGGAGGGCCTTGGCAAAGTGTTCTTTGTGGGTTTCTTTACATCAGCAGATGTCCAAACTTCCCAACCATGGGTCCACCTGGTAGTAGTGATGGCCAGTGATGAGCCTCCATTTCAAATCTTCTGCCATGCTCATGAGGGAGCATTGCTTAAAGGCAGGGATATCTGGTTTCAGTAATGTGGAGCCTCTCTTATTTGGGAAATGAAGAAGGATCAATTATGAAGACTGATGACTTGAAAACCTCCTTATTCCAATTTGTCCCACTTGGATTACTTTTGAGTAAGTGGTTTGAGTCCTGTAACCTAAAGCTTATCATTCCATGATCCTGAGGGGCTAAGAAAAAGCAAGAAGTATCAAAAAGCAAGATGTAAAAATCCTTAAAAAGCTAGCCTTTGTGTACAGAACCAATTGGATAATGCAAACGTGTATGAATTTTAATTGTTGTAAGCCACCCCGATTGGTTGACAGAGGGGTGGGGTATAAATTATTATTATTATTATTATTATTATTATTATTATCATCATTGTTATTATTGTTATTATTATTATTAACATTTGTTGGCTTTATTGATAATTTAATTAAGAAAAATTCAATTAACAATTTAATTCTGGTGAAATAAAAATATTTATGCTGAAATTTAAACTTGTCAATCACTTTAATTAAATGATATGGCCGGAATAATATCTGAGCAATTACAAAGGCATGAGCAACATAGCGGTGAAGCAGACAGGCATCCAGGAGTGGCCAGAAGCAACTCTCAGCCCAATCACCCTGGGCCCGCAGCGAACACATACCACACCCCTGGGGTGCCTCCTGCTGCAGTCCTAAATGGACCACAGCAAGGAGCAGAAAAGATCTGTTCCTTTTAGGATCGGTTTTGGGCCACCTTAGGTGGCCCCAGCATGGCCCCAGGGCAGCTTCTGGGCAATCTGGGGGCATACATCATCTAAATGCCATGCCCCTGGAGTTACCGGAAGCTTCTCCCATCTGCCTGTCTGTTTCAAGCCATAGTTATCATGCTACACAGTGAACCCTGTCCCAATCCCTCCATTCCTCACTTACCAGACAGCAGCCACTGGAATTGATAGGGCAGAAGGGCCTGTTTTCCATTAACTGAGAAGAAGATAACTGATGTTCCCACTCTTTCCTATGAGCAATCCCTGCTCCAACAGACAGAAGTAGGACTCCTGTTGTAAATCCCCTCATGCCAGAGATAGCATGCCAGGAATGGGTGTGTGGGACCGTTGGCCAGTTGCTTTCCGAATGACAGGGAACAGATGGATTGCATCTGTTGCAGGCCAGCAAGTAGGGATAGGGGGACTTTCATGGTCCCTATGTATCTCCTAAACTGGAGCATACATAGGGATCATGGATACAAAAGAGTTGTAACTGTACAACTCTATGTTACATATTTGTAACTACCCAACAGGATTCTGGCCTAAATTTAATCTATTTGCCTCTTTCAGTATCAAATTTCTGACTTTATAACTAAGGGCCTTTACAGACTGCCAGAAATAATGCAACTCGAGTCCACTTTAATTGTCCTGGCTCAGTGCTAGGGAATCATGAGAACTGTAGTTTATTGTGGCACCAGAGCTCTTTGACAGAGAAGGCTCAATGTCTCAGAAAAAACTACAATTCCCATGATTCCCTAGCTCTGAGCCTGAGCAGTTAAAGTGCACTCAAGTTGCATTATTTCTGGCAGTCTATAAAGGTCCTAAATTAAATGTAGTTAGTTTGTTCATATCTCTTCCAGTTAGTGTTTTTCTGTCAGTGGCTGATTCTGTAAATTACTATGTCCTTGCAAATGGAACCCAGTCCTACAAGCAGCTCAAAGTGAATCTTCTGTCCAATAATACTAGACCAGTGGTTCAGATTTTTATTTTTGCTTGGCTTCATGGCATTTGCTTGCTTGTTTATTTATTAGTATATTTATATCTTTCATAGGAGGCAATGCACATGGTTCTCTGGCCTGTTTTATCTTTACAACACTCCTGTGGAATCAATTAGTCTGAAAGGTACTTTGTACAATGGTACAAGTGACCTTCACATGTGTATTTATTTAATCTATAAGAAAATGTTTGCCAGGAAAGAATTGTTAGTGTCAGGTGAGGATTTGGAAGATCTGAGATCCAATACCTAAACAATAACAAAGGGGAACTGATAAGCTTTGGGCCAAAATTCTTGTCTCACAGTCTAAGCCAGGTCATATAGTTGTTGTGAGGATACAGGGGAGTGGCGAGGAAGAAATATGTATTCCTTCAAAGAAAAGTGACATATAAATGTAATGTTTTAAAATGGCTCAGATGGCCACCTCTTTCAACTAGATTGTTTCACTGTGGGTCTTTGCAGACTACCAGAAATAGTGCACATTAAATTGAGGCACTGCCCTGGCTCAGTGCTAGGGAATCATGGGAATTGTATTTTTTTCTGGGATATTGAGCCTTCTCTGTCAGAGAGCTCTGGTGCCACAATAAATTACAGTTCCCATGATTCCCTAGCACTGAGCCAGGGCAGTGCCTCAATTTAATGTGCACTATTTCTGGCAGTCTGCAAAGGCCTTTTGTCATGAAATATTAGATTGTTTTCTTTGTTCCATTTCACTGCTCAGTTTTATCAACAGCCCTTTTCATCACATATCTTACTTAATTCTTTTTGCTTAAGCCATGACTTTTGACTTTTGATTTCTACCTTTGGCTTAATAACTCCATCCTGCTGCAATACAGATCTAGGATGTTTAAATTTATAACTTTCATAGTGGTTTATTTTCTTCTCTTCCCTCTTTGCCTGGTTCAAATACTATATATTCTTTTTATATTGATTCTTAGCCTATTCTGTTCCATTACATTGAAGCTCCTTTTTATGTTTGCCACAGTGCACAATATTGCCTGCAAATAACAGTCCATCCCTGCCATCAGAACTTCTATTATTGTGTGGAATTGAGGATTGGCAAGATTTAGTGACTATTGCATCTTGCCTTTAACTGAGGAATTCTTAGTTCTATTACATTTGGATTGCACTTATAGTGAGCTCTTATCACCCATTGAATATTCAGATACACAAGCCCTGTAAATGCAACATATTATACAGCAAGGCTGGAGGAGTCTTATTCAGCACAAGTGGCAAAAACAGTTTCAGAGAAGTTCAGGGGTATAGGGTGGTGTGTGTGTGTGTGTGTGTGTATTCATATTTCCAGATGTGGAGATTCATATCTCCAGATGTATCATATGAACAAGGCTACACTTTTAAATTTTCTTAATGAACCATCAAACATGTATTCTGTTACTCTCCCCAGGGCATTTTAAAAAAACTTTTTGGCATGGATTATTTGAATGTATACAGCCCTGAGTTTAGGAATAGGAAAACCATTTTAAGCCTGTTCCATTACATATTTTGGATTATTTATTCATTCATTGTACCCTGCCTCCAAAGAGGTCACAAGGACATACATAGAATTATTCAACCTAAGACTCACAACAAAGCTAGAAGCAAAGATACCATGATTTGCCATAGTCTGTCCAGTAAATCTGAAGATTCAAAGCCACTCTACATACTAGACCATTGAATCATAGAGCTCAGAGTAATTCGGCAGCAACTCTTCAGGCCTTCTCCAATGACAACTTGATATCCTGCTGTAAGTTAAACTGAGGTTGTGTGTGTCTATGTGTGCAATAGTGTATATATGCAAAGCTTGAGCTATGACTCTCTCCTATGGTTCTTCCCATAATAGCTTATAGTAGAGTGTGGGTCTGAACTGAGCTCTAAGTTCAACATTCTGTCCAAGGAGCTTATCACACAATGGGGGGGGGGGGGGAGAGCAGAATTTCAGCTAGATAGTCGATCTTTCTATGTGCCTTACTGTAATGATGTAATAGTTCTTCAGTTCTCTTCCCTCAGGAGACAGTCATAAAATCCTACAACCATCTCATGCAGGAAAAGAACTGAAGACCTATGACATCATACAGTAAGTTATGTAGAAAGGCACTACAATCCAGCTGAATTTCCACTATCTTTTCTTGAGAGATAAATTCCCAAGAAAACACCATAGTCCTGATGCATCACTGTCACAGCAGGTTTTCATTGTCTTGGTCTACCTTTCATTTCAGCCATCCTTGATGAGGAGTTGAGAACAGAGGGAGAAAGAGCTCGTAAAGGCCAAATTTCATCACTGTCCACCATTTAGAACTAATTTTGCCCCTGGTTTCCTCCCAAACAAATTATACATTTTGAGTTAACGGCCTTTGCAGACTGCCAGAAATAGTGCACATTAAATTGAGGCACTGCCCTGACTCAGTGCTAGGGAGTCATGGAAATTGTATTCTTTTCTGGGACATTGAGCCTTCTCTGCCAGAGAGCTCTGGTGCCACAATAAATTACAGTTCCCATGATTCCCTAGCACTGAGCCAGGGCAGTGCCTCAATTTAATGTGCACTATTTCTGGCAATCTGCAAAGGCCCTCAGAGTGTCTATAAAATCCATTTCCAGTTGGACTTTCTTTATTTCTGTGTGGGGATGATTAAAAAGAGAGACAAAAAACCAGACAAACAAACACCCTACCAAATGGTCACATTTAGTATATTTCTCCTGATCTTACTGCACAATATATTCAGAAATTTGAATTGCAGCAAATTTTATCTTTCACACTTGGAAGAACTATTTGAGGATGATAATAGGCTCTTAGTACTGTATTCTGTCCTTTAAATTGTGCTAGCTTTTCAACCTTAATTTGCTCTTGAGGAAAACTTTGTATGGTCAGCCAGGATGCATACTGCTTCCAGTTTATTCCCATTTCTAATCCTTTATTTTAAGTGTTTTAATTTCATACTTTTCTGGCCAAGGAATGAGGGGAAAACAAACTTTTTTAAAAAGGGGGAGGGAAGACAAAGAAAATCCCCATAGTATGATACACAAATCATTGTGGAAATCAGTTGCTCTGAAGTTCATGCTAAAAGCAGTAAGTAGCAAGAGTGTAAGCTGTGAAAATTAAGCCCCAGAAGTCTAGAATTAAACAGGATTCAGAATGAAGTAGTCACATGGCTGTGTCTAGAACCACTGATTATGTTTAGAACAACTTCTGATTTAGGAGACTGGAATGGATTCCAGCACAAAAAAGTCAGCTATCTTTGTTTTTTGTCCAAAGCAGAGGAAATATTTAAATGTCAAGAAAATCTATTAAAAGCTACAGGGGTGAGGAACTTTGTGGACCTCCAGATGTCATCAGAACTTCAACTGATATTAGTCCTGACCAGCGTAGTCAAAGCTAGTTGAGGAATGATGACAGCTGCAGTCGGATAACATCTTGTCACAAGTTGTTCACTTCCATTCCCCCTTGATGTGCCATGGGGATGGAGTCTAATGGGCAGGTATGCCATCTTGAGTCTAATATACAAAGCTGAAATAATGCAGTTTGGCACTGCTTTAACTGCCATGGCTCAATGCTATGGAATTCTGGGATTTGTAGTTTTGTGACATATTTAGCCTTCTCTATCAGAGAGCTTTGGTGCCACATTGAACTACAAATCCCAGGATCCCATAGCATTGAGCCATGGCAGTTAAAGCAGTGCCAAACTACAATATTTCTACAGTGCAGTTTAGACCTTGGTTACCTTTATGTTACTGAATAATGCTAATGTTACTGAACATAATGATCTGAGCATAATGTTACTAAATTACAAACCAGCCTGTAGATAATCTGAAGAAAACTGGAAGAAATTACAGCAGTTCATCAGGATGTTTAGCAGGATGGTTTTCTTTTTTTGGCTCTTTTTGCAGAAGACTAAATTTAGATGCTCAAAAATGATTTGGCTTTCTTTCTTTCTGAAATGTTCCATCTGCAGCATGCTATGCAAAGGCCATCCCCCATTCCTGTTTTCCCCCAGACAGAAAAATGGGCTAGAGCAAAGAGATGACTAACAATAATCAAAAGCATAGACAGTCACCTTATGTGCTTCTGAAATTCAATTACTGTCTGTGCTCCTCATTTAACCACAGTTAAACCTGGCTCGAGAAGTTGATGTCTGAAATCATAAAGATTTTGGCCTGAGTATCTGGGTAGTCTGGAAATATTTCCATTCATATTTTTACAATAGGGATAACTTCTCTTCTGGCATTGCCTTTAATAGAAGAGTTTTTTTTTTAAAGGCAGCTGGGAGCTTTGCGATTTCATGAGCATATAACCATCCAAATAGGTGAGATGAGGCTTGAGGAACTTTTCACCTTGCAGATATTCTGCACTTCAAGCCCCTGAAGGTCAGCATGGCCCATGGTACTGGATTATGGGAAGTCTAGTTCCAAATATCTGGAAGGACAAAGGTTCCCCCACCCCTGAAGTAAGAGAAAAGTAGGAAACAATGGTGGTGGTGGGTGGGTGGGGGCTACACTGATCAGTAATCTACCTTCTCACAGACTTTGTCCCTGACTTTATTTATTCAAGTAATTTATTTGATTTATTGCCCAATTTTCTGCCCATATGGTACCCAAAGCAGTTTGGTATCAGATTCTGCAGTGAGCTTTGTTTGCTATGGATGAAAATGTGTGGTGTCTTTTGTTAGACATTTGCAATGTATTATATACAGTGGGCCAGGACACCCACTATATACAATGGCACAGTATAATGGTTTCCTTTATGTAATAATGACAAAATCAAGGTGGTTTTGTTTTGTTTTGTTTTTTGGTGGGGTGGTGGTGGACTATTTTTAAGCTGTGGATGGTGGAATCCATAGATAAAAAAAATCCATTGATACAGAGGCCTGACTGTAATGCCTTTTTGTTTGTTCAACTCCATGCATTTGGTTTGGTTTGGTTTGGTTTAGTATTTTTATAATTCAATAACTGCACTGAATGATTGAGGGTATAACTTGTATTTTATATCATATGAAGTCCTGAGTTTGAAGATGAATATTTTTAACAGATGTTACCAACCTTTCATAAGTGGTAGTATGGTGGGTAATTTGAAGAAACCTTTGGATATTTTCAGTTCATGTCTGAATTTATCTTGTAGTTTGATCTGGTGAGATGCCACTGCTGCCTTTTCATGCAAGTAGAACAAGATAGAGAATCTCTTGTGTTTCTGCCTGTTTCCTGAAACATGGATACCTGTTTTCTTATTCATTGTTGATTTAATTATTTTTGTTTTATTTATTGATCTTTTCTTCAACTCACTTTACTTAATTCTTGTGTTACGTTATGTTGTGTATCCCATTTTTCAGCTGCATTCTTGAAAATAAGTTTCTTAAACACATACAATTTTCGTTTGCTGATTCACATTGCACCTGCACTAAAGTGGACCTCTAGCATTTGAATTTTGCAGCAGTGTCATTGTCATCTGGTGGTTTGCATTTTGGCGGGGCAATGAGTCCACTCAGGGCTTTAGTATGAACATCCAAGGAACTGTCCAAGGTGTTGAACCAGACTTATACCCCAAATAGGTAGCTTGGATTGCACCTTTAAAAAACTACAATTCCCTGTTCCAGTGACACAGTAGCCACCACGGTTGTCCCCTGAAAAGTTTTAAACAATAACTCCAGGTTTCAACCATTTCCCATATACAGTTCTTAAAAATAAGTTAATAACAAACAAATAAAATACAATATAAGTTTCGATAGTATTTGAAACTTTTTCCCTCTTTTGCCATGGGGTAATTTTTGGTGCCAATTAACTATGGTACAATGTCATGGTTTTGGACAAATACAATATGGCAAAGCAGATGTGACATGCTTTGATCCCAGTAAGTTGGATCCATTCAAGGAAACTGAAATTTCTTTCATTGTAGGGGTGGAGCATGGGAATTTGCAATGACCTTGGGCAGTCTTCTACAATATACAAAATGTATGATTTACACAAACCATAGCCCTTCTGTGTAATAAACCTGTTTCTGTCTAACACAATGAACACATTTCATGATGTGTTTTTTTTTTAAACAAAGAAATAGTTTATTGAAAAGATCAGCACAGTAGCACATTCTTTGCCAGATCTATGTTAGTAAGCTAATTTTCACTTCTATACCCTCTCCAGGTTCACTCCCACATCCCCTGACATTCCATTCCCATTTTTAAAAGCCACAATATGACATTGGTTCATACACAACAATTCCTCCCAGCTGCTCACCTCCCTCCCCTCAAACTCAATCCCTCAACACAGCTACAGCATGGCTAAGGCCTCGTTCCCACTAGGATTTATAGCAAATTGCCGATCAGGTTATATGACCATCATTCCCACTTGAAAATGGTCCCAATCCTACTGTGCTTGGTTTCAATTGCTATGAAGCAAGGCAATCACAAAAGAACCACTCTTTCCTGACACTAGTTTTTGGGCAGTTCTTTCGAAAAAACTCAAATCCAAGCGATATTCAACAAGTGGGAACAACGGGTCAGATTCACATTGAGGGGCTGCACCAGCTCTTGCCAGCTTCTCTCAGCCAGACTCAGTGCTCTGGTGCCATTTTGGGCTCAGCCAAGGCTGGCAGGTGGAGCAGTCTGTCCTCCCTTCCTCCCCTTGGCAAGGAGGGAGTTGAGAGGATTTCCTCCTTGGAGAGAGAGAGCCAAGGCAAGCTGGGGGCCTCACCAGAGTCCTTGGAGCACAGCTTCACTTTCTCTTCCTTCTTCTGCCTTTCCTAGCTCAGCCATGGAAACCCATTGGGTGACCCTGGGCAAGTTACACTCTCTTACCAAGGAGGAGGAGGCAGCGGAGGAGGAGGGCCTTGGAGCTCTTGCTTTCTGGGAGCGCTTTGGCTGGGCTCCCCTGTTGAGGCAGCCGAGGGTGGATCAGGGCAAGGAGGAGGAGATGGAGAAGGAGTGCTGCAGCTGCCACCGCCACCACCGCTGCCATGGATGGTGAGGTGAGGGGTGCACCAGAGGGCAGCCAATCTGGAGGAGGCAGAGGAGGAGCTGCCAGGGCCAACCTTCCTGCCATGCCACCACCCCCATATTGGTGGGGTTTTCTTGGCAAGGTTTGTTCAGAAGGAGTTTGCCTTTTCTTTCCTCCTCCTCCTCTTCCTTTCTCCATGACAGCCATTCTTCCTCTACCCCCCTCAAGCGTGCACAACAAAGGGGAGTAAAAGGGGAGTAAACGGCTCTGGAGAGATTTGATCACAAAATAACCCAGTTTCCACACCAGGTTATTTTTCTAGTGGGAATGAGCCCTAAGTAAGCCTAACTTTAACATGGCAGAGGTAACCACAAGGGGAGACTCTGACATTCCTCCGATACACTGGAATTCTCATGGACGGTGAGAAAATATCATAAAGCACAAGCAATGCAACAGGTTTTTGAAATAAAAAAATAATGTGTGAAAATTAAACTTATCCAGTATTATATCTAATCCTATATCAGTTTTTATAATTATCCTGTAAATTGTAACCATATCTATGTTGATCTTATGATTATTGTTGATTGTAAGTTGAACATGAGCCAACAGTGTGATGCTGCAGTAAAGAAGGTGAATGCTATTTTAGCCTGCATTAATGGAAGCATAGTTTCCAAGTTGAGAGGAGTAGTAGTCCTACTATATTCTGTACTGGTCAGACCTCATCTGGAGTACTGCCTTCAATTCTGGGGGCCTCATTTTAAGAGGAATATAGACAACTAGTAGCAGATTCAGAGAAGAGTAACAAAGTAACAAGTAACAAGAGTAACAAGGATGATAAGAAGTATGGAGAAGAAAACATATGAGGAAAGGCTGAAGGAGCTGGGTATGTTCACCTTGGTGAAAAGAAGTTTGAGGGATGATATGATCACACTGTGAGTGTACTCTTTAAATACCTCAAGGACTGCTACAAAAAGGAGGGTGCAGGGCTGTTCTTTCACACCCTAGCAAGTACCTGTGAAAAACTGAGGGGAGGGATGAACACTTCTAGGAAAATGTGTTCACAAATGTTAGTCTTTTTGCACTTTTTACTGATTAAGGGGAAATTGTCCCATCTCCTGCACTGTTCCTACATAGAGAGTGAGTGAGGATGGTAGGGGGAATGTTGGGGAAGGGGGTGGGAGTGAAGAAAGGGCGTGACATCCCTAAATACTTTTTTTGTCAGATTGGGACCATAGAATGGCCTGGATTAGGCCTGCAGACTGAGGATCCACTCCATTCTTTTAGTCCATGCAGGCAGAAAAGCAAAGCAAAACCAGTTCCTTCATTATTTACTTATAGGATTTATAACTTAATTTTCTCTCAAAAATGGGATTCAAGGTAGCTCCCTTGAGGGTCTTTCTGCACTGATGTGGCATGAGTTCCTTTATTTATTTATTTATTTATTTGCTATAATATTTGCCATGGAGACCACACTATACTTTTTCAAGAGCAGTCCTACCTACGTGCTTGCTCCTTCCCCCACAGCCCTTGATGATGCATTTCCCAATTAACTTAAGGTTGAAAATAGAGTAGTCCATTTTAATAACTGTCAATACATGAACTGAAATCAGAATTTGTTGTAAGTGATGTGTTATCTTGTAATTATTGTGTAAAAAGAGCAGCCACCATCCATACACAGGCAGGCATGTTTCTCAACTAGATTATATCCTCCTTCTGAAATGTTCCCATCTGCTGTTGCTTCCAATTAATTTGGCCACCCCCACCTTGCACTGAATAATGAAAGCAGCAGGCACTACTTGGCCATTTGGTTAACAGCAGCAGTTGTTTCTTCTCCTAGCCTGTCCATGTAGTCTACCGTGACTCATGCAAGATGCAAAACAGAGGAGAAGTCAGGAAAATCAAAGCATTAGAGTAATATGTGTGAATGTCAATCTCATCTGTGAAGTGGAAGGAAGTGACATTGTGGCTAGTCAGTTTCAGCAATGTGTATTTCAGCACATTATAATATTTAATGAGGTGCTATAACAAATCTAATGCCAGAAAAATCAGGACATGAAGCAGTGATTCATCGTCTCTCTTGCCCGAATAAGTATTCCAGAAAAATTGTCTTTTAACACAAATGTATTTCAGGAGTTCGCTGAAGTAAGCAGAAGGCAGGCAGCCATGTTCTTCCCCTCAGGTTTTACTATTACACAGTATAATTTTAGACACTGGAAATATGCCAGGAAAAGATAATTTGGGATGCACAAATGTCCTCTTGACCTAAAAAGAAATATAAAAACTGATTCTTTTATTCCTTTCAGATATTTCATGTGCAGGAAACTTGCATATGCAGTCGTCTCTCATGGGGGATCCATTCCAGACCTACCCACCCCCCAGAAGAATGAAAAATCACCAATATTCAAGCCCCATTGACTTGAATGGCAGTGTGAGAATGTGGGGACACACCCCATTTAGTCCCCCTCCATTTGCCACCTGCGATCGGGTGAGGGTCATGGGCTCCAAGTTCATGAAAATGGAGGGGTGACTGTAGATGATTTTCCAGCCGTGGAGATCTAAAGCTTTGCTGTGTATTCCAGGAGAATTATTAATCCATAGTTGGGTTGATTTTACATTCTGTTCTGTAAATTGAACTCTGAGCAACCTAACACACATTTCAATCGAAGCTGGCACAACAACTTGGCCACCTAGTCATTGTTTTTGTTTTCTCTGATTCTGATGATAGTATTTTGAAACCTGCTGCCTGTTCAGAATGGTTATTCACCACACTGAATATGCATTAGCACTTGAAGCAGAAAATAATAGATATTTCAGGCATCTCTAACACTGAAATTTCCTTGCATTCAGCACAAGAAAATATCCAGGTGATTTGTACAAACCAGGGCCAGCCAAAATCAATTTGCTGTCTGAGTTGACACACCACAGCTTGGAAGTTTCCCTTTTAGATTATGACTCCTAAACTCCATGTAAACTGATGGATTCTGGAAACTGTAGTCCAAAAAGACAGAAGACCATATTCAGGTGTTAATGATGAGGCATCTTATGTATAAAACCTGTGGTGCTTATGTTGAATAGGACCTGGGCTCTTTATGGAAGTTTATATACCTTGCAGCTGTATTGGTGTTAGGGTTTTGGGAGCTGTAGCCCCCAAAATAACTCTTCAAAACTGTGAAAGATACGATGCTTCCCCCTCCTTTCCACTTACAGAGGACAAATCATTTCTGCAAGGGGTCTTACAGTAATAAAACAGCACATAGTGGTGCAAGCATAATTAAAACTTCTCATACAAATGGCAGAATACAGGAACATGAGAATATATAGAGCCAGAATAAAATTTACCCATGAAGAAACTTTGCACAATAAAAATAAAGTGTTAAGCCTGCTCAAACACAGGACAGCAAGAAAATTGAAATAGTCAAAGAGTTCCCATGCTCTGGTTCAAATATTGATCAAAATGGAGACTGCAGTCAAGAAATCAGAAGAAAACTACGAATATGAAAGAACTGGACAAGATAATGAAATGTAAAGACATAACTCTGAACACTAAAATGAGGATCATCCAAGCCACTGTATTCTCATCACCATGTATGGATATGACAGCTGGACAGTTAAACAAAAAGCCGATAGGAAGAAAATCATTTGATATATATTATTTGATATATAGTGCTGGAGAAAAGTACTGAGAATACTATGGATGGCTAAGACAGATAGATTCTAGAACAGATCAAGCCTGAACTCTCTCTGGAAGCCAAGATAATGAAACTGAAGCTTTCATACTTTGGCCACATCATGAGGAAAGATGATTCATTAGAGATGACTGTGATGCTGGAAAAGGTGGAGGGCAGCAGAAAGAGAGGAAGGCCAGATAGACAAACTCAATCAGGGAGGTCATGGGTCTGAATCTATAAGACCTAAGCAGAGCAGTGGAGGCCAGGAGGTCTTGGTGATGTCTCATCCAAAAGGTCATCATGAGTTGAGGTCGGCTGGAAGGCAGTTAACAACAACAACAACAGAGGAAATGGAGGCTTGATGTAACTCATTAGGAGGTGATATCCATGAATATGGGGTGAAATTTATGTCTGTCACTGGTCTCTGACAACTTAATTGCATTAAGTTAATACTTTTATAACATTGGCTAAGCAATTCTTTAGGGAAGAAGAGTGTACTAAAAATGCTTGTTGGTCAGAAGACACTAATGAAGTTAATGTTTCATGTTTATTTTGAAAATGTATATCCAGTGAGAATACTCTTTTGTTCAGTGCCCATTTATTTGTTCTCATTTAAATCTGCAAGCACAAGATGTGTTGCCTCTGTGATAAACTCATTGAAAATGCAATGCGTCTAACAATACACATGGATCTTGTGTACAAATTGAGAGGCACGCTCTAGGGTCAGTTGAACAATATGCAGCATGGAGCATTTTGCCAACTGTTCTGTGCAGTGTGAATGAGAACAGTTGGCTGAATAGCTTGAGGGAAAACAAAACATAACACAATCAACGCATTGATCATTTCCCCCACTGCCTGGAGACAATGTTGTGATAATGATACATGGCAAACAGCTTCAGGCAAGACCAGCATAAAAGCTCCTAACTAGTCCAGAGGTCTGTTTAGGAGGTAATTATTGCCAATTGACAGGGGTATACCTGAAAACACAAAGGCTCACTGTTATCTAGCAGTGTTGATCCCCTCCACAGCTGGAATTAATGAAACGCTGGCAACACAGGCTGCTGAATGCACTCCTTTATCCTTGAATAATGTATTTATGGAACCATTTAGAAATCTCTGGGTGAAGAAAATCTTCCCCCCCCCCCAGCATCTTCCAAAGTAGCTCCATCTCAAATCTTTCCAGCACTTGTTCAGGAATAGAGCAACTGCACATAAAATGTGACCTTATTACTTAGATGGAAGTTGTGTGACATTTTCCCAGGGCTTTCCCGAGAGCCTGGAAAAGTTATTTTTAGACTACAACTCCCAATTGGCAATTTGTATACTCCGGTCAAATTGTGGCCATCATGGCTGGGATGTTCTGGTAATTGCAGTCCAACAAAGTTATTTTTCTAAGTTCTAGGTTTTCCCTGGCTGTTTCCAGCTACAGTGTAGAAATAATGTAGTTTGACACTACTTTAGGTGCTGTAGCTCTATCCTGGGAAATCCTGGGATTTGTAGTTTGGTGAAGTATCCATCCTTCTCTTTCAAGGAGTGCTGGTGGCTCATAAAACTATAAATCCCAGGATTCTATAGAATGGAGGTTTGGCAGTTAAAGTTGCATCAAACTGCATTATTTCTACAGTGTAGATGCACCCCAAGTCTTCAGAGATCCTGACTCTTTGTGGATTCTCATTTTATATACAATCTATGTTATTTAATTGCACCATGCCTCTCCCCACATATCCATGACTTTCATCACAGCATTTCCCACTCATCTACATTACAACACTTTTATGTCTAAAGGTTATCATATTTTCCAACTTGTCACTACACAATGTGTTTGTGTATTCTCTCAGTGATTCCCCAGTTCCTGGAGCTCAGCTAACAAGCAAGGCCAACAGGGCATTTAGTGTGGGGAGATTTGAGGGTGAGGCCCAGATTTCTGTTTCAGTGCTACAAAAATACTGAATATGGATGGTGAGGGAGCTGCTGCAGTCACCTGCAATAGTAGTGGTATGTTTGTATTCTTGCTGGAAGTTCTGGGCAGTTATACCAGCAGCAAGCACATGTTGGCTGCCCTTTTGGAAGAGAGGGTCCAGCAACTTGAAGCCTGTATATCTATGCTTCAGAATATGAGGGAGCATAAGGTTTTGTTGGATGTAGCAGAGAAGATGGTCCTACATGGGGAACACACAGGTGATGTCTCTGAGGCAGAGGTCAGTTCCCCCACACAGGAAGTAGACAAATAGAAATAGAAGAACCAGGGATCATTCAGTGAGCTTGGAACTACAGAATCAATTTGAAGTTCTCTCCTTTATCAATGATTATGAGGAGTAACATCAAGAACCAGTGTCAGTCCTCAGAGAATGTGCAGGTCACCTTGGAAGATTCAGTACATGGGATGGCGCCTGCCAATCTTTGAAAGAAATATGTAGGGAGTCCCTGCTGAGGAGGAATGGAAGCAATGGTCTCCAGACCTGACTTTGAAGAGTGTGTTATTTCCCTGGGGCAAAAATCTGTGATATTACTGAGAGGCTGAAATGACTCATCAAGTGTACTGACTGTTACCCCTTCCTTTTGGTCCACATGGGAGCCAATGACACTGCAAGGCATAGCCTTCATGATGTCACAAGGGATTACAAGGCACTGGATAGGAAGCTGAAGTATCTAGATGCACAGGTTAATTTTGTTTTTCCTCTCAAGACATGCCCCAGGAAGGGAGAGAAGAATAGTGGAGGTGAACAACTGGCTTTGCAAATAGTGTCACAGGGAATGGTTTGGCTTCTTGGACCATAGGTTGCAACTTCTTGAAGATTGATTTTTCACAAGTTATGGGTTGAAACTCACAGCAGTTAGAAGGAATGTTTTTGCTAAAAGGCTCACAAACCTGATCAGGAGGGCTTTGAGCTGAGTTATATGAGGGAGTCCATAAGCACTTAGAAAGGAATGCCTTGAATACTAAACGTCAACATGGGTTTCTCAAAAACTAGTCATGCCAGACTAATCTTGGGGCTGTACAGACCGGCATAAAGAGCTGGCGTGGGGGCATGGCAGTTGCACGCTGGCCGCCCCAACTCTGCCCCCATGCTGGCTTCACAGCCTGCTTCCCACTATATGGCAGGATGTGTCAGGGCGCTCTCTTGGTGAAGCGTCTATATACGTTGTGCCAAAGGAGCATAGAAAAGCCATCGTAGAGGCAGCAAGGGCATCCTTTCCGTGCCGCAAAAAAGAGCCGCTTTTTGCAGCTTCTTTTTGCACCACAGAACTGTCAGGTTGGGGTTGTGGTATGCGGTTGCAACGTCCCCAACCCCAGGTTTCCAGGGGCAGTCTATCAAGCCCCTTCTTCTCTCTTTGTTCTCTGTGAGAACAGCACAAAACTCAAAGTAAACAGGAGGCTGATGTACCTTTATTAGAATAAATGTCAATTTGTGTAAATGTAAATATGTTTAAACTGTGATTATGATATTGTAATTTAAAGGTAATTTAAATGTGGAATTTTAATTTTGCTAGTTGTTCATGTCACTACTATTGCCATTCATTCAGTGATATACAGGAATTATGATTTATGAATAATTTGAGTGCCAAAATATACTAAGGTTTTTCTATGGTCTGGTACAAAATTATGCTCAAAATTATGCACATAGGGCCTCTACAAATGGGTGGCCATAGGCCGCCCCGAGAAGCTGAGGATTGGTGCCAAGGCTGTCCCACACCTTGGCCCCAATCCACCCTTTGGGCAGCTGGGAAAGGAGCACTAAAATAGCGCTTCTTTCCAAAGTCCTAGAAAGGGCGCTGGAAATGCTGTCACGCTGCTCTTCCAAGTCTCTTTCGGCTCAGCCTGTGCAGAGGATGGGCTGGGAGGACGTCATCGGAGCACTCACCATGTGCAACGGTGGGTGCTCCAATGACATCCTCGGGAAGGGGTTGGGGTATCCGGCATCCGGCTGCCCCTCCCCTTCCCTGGCTCCAAGATGGCACTTTGCGCTGTCTGCAGAGCCCCATAGACTCCAACCATACATGGTGAGAAAATCCCAGCGGTCCAAGCAGGGTTCAGGAAAGGAAGAGGCACTAGGGACCACATTGCAGACATACAATGGCTAATGGAGTGCACCAGGGAATTCCAAAAGAAAATCAGCATGTGCTTCATAGACTATAGCAAAGCCTTCAACTGCACAGATCATGAAAAGCTATGGAACACCCTTAATGAAATCGGAGTGCCAAATTATCTAATAGTCCTGATGAGGAATCTGTACTCAGAACAAGAGACTACTGTCAGAACAGAACATGGAAAAACAGAATGGTTCCCAATTGGCAAAGGGGTTCAGACAAGGCTGCATCCTTTCACCCTATCTCTCCAACTTGTATGCAGCACATATTATAAGAAAAGCAGGCTTAGACACAGAAGAGAGAGGAGTGAAAATAGGAGGAAGGAATATCAACAATCTAAGATATGCTGATGACACCACAATACTAGCAGAAAATCTCACAGACTTGAAACACCTACTAAGGAAGATCAAAGAAGAAAGTGCAAAGGCAAGTTTAATGTTGAACATAAAGAAAACAAAAATAATGACCACTGAGGACCTTCACAAGTTCAACCTAGAAATTGAAGAAATAGAAATCGTAAAAGAATTCTCAAACCTGGGATCAAACATTGATAGAAATGGGGAGTATAGTCTGGAAATCAGAAGAAGATTAAGAATGGGGAGGGCAGCCATGAAGGAACTAGAAAAGATTCTAAAATGCAAAGGTATACAACTGAGCACAAAAGTTAGAATCATACAAGCCATCATATTCCCTCACATGTATGGATGTGAGAGCTGGACAGTTAAGAAAGATGATAGGAAGAAAATTAATGCATTTGAGAGAATGCAGTGCTGGAGAAGAGTGCTGAGGATCCCATGGACAGCCAAAAGGACAAATGGGTCCTAGAGCAGATCAAGCTGGAAACCTCCCTGGAAGCCCAGATGACCAAACTGAGACTGTTGTACTTCGGACACATCATGAGAAGGGAGGACTCATTGGAAAAGACAATAATTCTGGGAGAGTTGGAGGGAAGTAGGAAGAGAGGAAGGCCATGTATGGACTCTATTAAGGAGATCATGGGTTTGCAGGAATTAAGAAGAGCAGTGGAGGACAGAGGGGTTTGGACATGTCTCACCCATAAGATCACCATGAGTTAAGATCAACTTGAGGACAGTTAACAACAACAAATGGTCTGGTACAGGAAGAGGTCCATGAGGGTGACACCATGAGTTACCACAGTGGCAGATACCAATCCTAGTGATGCCACTCATTAATGTATTATGTAATTACAGAATGACATCAATAGAAGGAAGTACTTGATGCTTTTTATTTGTCCCTTTCCAATGCCCACTTGAGAGGATTTGATTTCAACAGGCATATTTTTGTTAGGGCTTCTTAAGATTTTTGGCTTTATGTGCCTTTGATCATTTTGCTATTTGTTTCAGTTGATTATGTGGTTGTGCTACACTTCTTTCTTCAGTGTTGCAACCTGTCTTGAATGGCCATTTACACAGAAAGCTTTGGCATGCAAATATTTAAAATTCCTGCGTTTTACTTGATGTTGAACTGCTAAGCAAGGACACTTTCAACCAGGAATGTGTCCTGCACTTTCAACACTCATGTTACTAAGGCTTTTGCACAAGTTGCAGCTGATGTATTGTGTCTGGTGCCTGCTGTATGGGGACTTTCCACTCCTTTTTTCCTCTTAAGTTTGTAATTTAGTTCCCCTGTTGATACTTCATCTCTACCAAAAATAAAAGTGTCATTGATCTTAGTGACAAATTGAATTTCACTGTCTGAAAATATAGACCTTGGGGTTGTGTGTCTCTCTCTCTCTCTCTCTCTCTCTGTGTGGATATGTACTGTTTCATTAAAAGGCTGACCTTGGTTTCATTGTAAATCATCAAGGACCTGGTTTTCTGACTCTTATTAAGTTCTACAAAAATATTATTGTTGCAGAAATGTAGCCCATTTTGAAGATGAAAGAACCTTAACGGCAGATTCTCTCAATTTCATTAGGCTCATACTGGAATAAATTTAATTTTCTTTCTGTTCAATAACATGCATTGTACCCCTCCCCAAGGTACATGCTGTAAAAGGAGCATTGGAGAATTCTGAATTGTAAGGATAGATATTTTCTTAAGAATTATGGGTGCAGTCTGGTTAACTTCTATGGTAAAAGTTCTATTCATTTTAATGGAATCAGTTGCACCTGGACTTGAAAATAAATCTCCTCTTAAGCCTTGACTTGAGTTTTTAGTGCCACATTAACAGTACATTTCAGAGGCATTTTTGCTCCCTCTGTCTATTCACCCTTTCTGGCAAAATGAAAGAAGATGAGCTCTGATTGCATCATTTTAAACTGGGGAAAATTGAAACTGATTCATCATATTGTGATTCTGGATTGCACTAAAATGGTACTGGTAGGTATTTATGAAGGACAAAAACTTTTGTGATTAGCAATGATAGATTAAGGAGAATTACACCACCCATGTAGGACAATGGCTATACAATCCTATATATATCTACTCAAAAATAAGCCCAGCTGAGTTCCAGGTCAGTCACTACATGATTGCAATCTTAGGCCAATATCCCATTGTTAGTCTCAGCAAGAGTAGGTGCGTTGAATCAATGAGAACTTAGGGTTGCCATAATTCTCCACCATAAAACTGGGAAAATGTAGGACAAAGTGTAGGACAACATGTAGGACAAAATATAGGCTAAATGTAGGATATTCAAGAAAAATGGAGGACATGACCAACTAAAACCCTAAAACATTAATAAATTAAAAAAAACATTAATATAAATCCATGCTGCAATTACCTCCAGCCCCAGGGAAGCTGTGCCACACTACCTGTCCCTGGCCTTGCCATGCTGCCAGATGAGCTTGCCGAGATCTAGGCCTCCCACTGCTGCACAGAAAGTGCAGAAGAGAGGCAGTGGTGGCTGAGGAGGCCCCAGCTCCCCTATCCAGCACCAAGTGAGGCCTGGTGGCCTTCCAAGGCCTAGGCCTCACTGCTCCCTGCCATCGCTGCTGTGCTAAAAGTGCAGAAGGGAGGCAGCAGTGGCTGAGGAGGCCCCAACCCCCTACCCACCCAGCCACAAGTGAGGCCTGGCAGCCTTGCCAGGACTTGCGGGCTGCCACTGCCACCACCACCCCACCACGCCAAACTGGGGCATCCTCTAAAATTGGGCCAGGACATTCCCAAAGGCTGAAAAATCAGGAATGTCCTGGTCAAAACCAGAATATGGCAGCCCTATGGGAACCTGACACAGTAACAATTATTTAAGTTCCATTCATTCAGTGGATCAGCTCTAATTAGAACTAACATATGGATGCAGGCCTTTATGGCAAACCACTTGTGCAATAAACTACAGGGTGAGCAGTTTAACAATTCCCAAGCTCCTACAGGGTGCTATCACAGATCTCCTTGCACTAATAGAAGAGGTACAGTAGTGTTGTGGGGACCACATTCTGCATTCCAGTGGCTGGATCTGAGTTCTCTATTTCTTCAAGGACTTCTCAGAGCCAAGACTGGCTTCAAGGACTTCTCAGAGCCAAGACACTTGGAAAATTGTCTGTGATTTTTAGGTCACATTTTCCATAAAGCCTTAGCTCCAAGAGTTGCTCTAAGGGACGTCCAAGAAATAACGTGGTCAAGCCCTCCTCCTCCTCCTCCTCCTCCTTACCAGCAGTACATTCCAGGTGTCATTGCATGCATAACTACAATAGACCACATAGGATCTTGCAATGTTGCAAAAAAGACAAGAATTTGGAAAAGAAGATCTAGATTTAAGACTGATGAGCAAAGAGGCCAAATGAAAGACTGCCTTGTGTGATGGCTTCCTTCATCTTTCTTACTTATCTCTAGTTTTGCTTCTTCACACAGTGATGTGACATTTTGATTAGTCTAATGTTAAGCTGTAACGGCTTTAGCACATACCTTAGGTGTGGTCTCAATGAGCATGTAATAGCCACACTCATATGGTCACAATGGCTCTGTTTTATGTTTACTGAATGCTTGGAGTTGAAGTGACAGTAGTAGGCTCTGCTTTTTTGTCCATATGTTTGCTGACACATTTACTTCATGCCTAGATTCACATAGAACACGTAAGAGACATGCCAAGGAACATGTGCATGTATATTGCAGGGTACAGCCTGCTTCCTACATTCATTGAATGCAAAGGGGAATGTCTCAAATGCATGAAAAGGACTATTGTGCAGAATGCATAGAGAATGTATGTTCAAACCATTTTTACATGTTAGAATGTAACATATATGGTTCTCTTAACTTTTTGGTATGGTATGGGAAAATCAGAGTCCTGCTACCCAGCCTAAAATGCAAGACTCTGAAAGTAAAATGAGATGTCACTATGCACATGATTATGAGCTCTTTTGAGACGGGGTAGCTTAAAAGTGTAATATGTGACATATCCAAGATGACAACTCTTGGACCAATATGTCACACTCTCACAAGAACTTTGACTATATTGAACCCAAATGTTAATCTGCCATGTGAAAGACAAGATTCTTCTGTCTTCAGCTGGGAAGTCTATTGACTGCTTAAATTTATGCACAACAGGAAATATCGATTATTTAAAAACTTCAAGAAAGGCCACAACTTTGGGAAAAACTGACCAGGCTAACTTTCAATTTTTTCAGTGTCTGAGTGATAATTAGAAATACTTGTTCTTGTTAAGATGAAGTCCCAGGGGTAAAATGTACAATGTGGGGAATAGCAGCAGACATGATGACACAGTATTTGATCACTGCTGAGTCATGAACACTCATGCTGTGCCATAGGATGTGACATCATGGGGATGGTCACCTGGTGCTGTAAAGCACCCAGTACTGCTGCAAAACTGCAAAGTCACTCAGGTGAGTGATAGGTGTCCAAGAGGAAGAGGCAGGGCCAGAGTGCCATGTGGAGGCATGGCTATATAAGGCAGAAGCCTCAGGACACAGGTGTGGGTTGATGTAAGTTGGTGTATGGATTGCTGTGAGCTGCGTTGGATGATTACTGTACATAGCTTTGTACATAGAGGAATCAAGATTAAAGCCTCATTTGAGAGACATCTGTCAGTGGAGTCTCTTTGCTCTATCTGGAAGGGGAGAGGTGCTTCTCCAGCTGACAAGCTACTGGCTTCATCTGAGAAGGTCGTGATCCTGGTGCTACACGTCTATGTGTCTCCACGTGCTGTGTAACCATGCTAACAGTTCTATCTGCAAAATCTGAAATAGCCAAAGTTGTTGAAAGTTGTTGAAGAACAGACTAACTTTAGCCCTTGGACAAATACTTTGGAACCTGTCTTATGGGACAATCAAATAGATTCATTACTGACCAGCTGAATTCTCAAGTAATTTGCCTTGCATTCAGCTACTTTTGTTGTTGTTGTTAAATCCTAA
Source organism: Phrynosoma blainvillii (assembly GCA_026167975.1). Classification (NCBI taxonomy): domain Eukaryota; kingdom Metazoa; phylum Chordata; class Lepidosauria; order Squamata; family Phrynosomatidae; genus Phrynosoma; species Phrynosoma blainvillii. Next base: position 350,965,951 of record JANUYF010000002.1, on the reverse strand, counting down.
CTGGTTCTTCAATCCCTTTGGTTACCAAGCAGCATACTTATTACAGTCAAATGAATTTTAAACACACTGAAAAAGATAATGTGTGTATGTGAAGCCCCTATGAAATATTGATTTGGCATAATGGGTGGGGAAACCCTAAGGAAGGGGCTGTATTTATGGCGTGAGTTCAGAAAGAGATAGAGATCTGAGCTGGATAGGAAATGTACTTATCAGGGCTAAGAAATAGGTCCTTTTCACATTGAATAAGGTAGTAGTATTTTCACTTATGTACTTAGGAGGGAACATATATATTGTAGTGAAACTTCTATATTCCATTTGCATCTTTTTGAGTTTTAGGGTTGCATCCAAATTTTGCAGTTCTACTTAGCAGAGTTCTGCAGTTGAATCCTGCACTGACATCTCATTGGATGCTTGGAACTTTTAGAACAATTTTAGGGTGTTAAATCTAAATTGTGGTATTGTTGTAAAAAATATTGAGACTTAGATTGTGATTGTGTTTGCAATATTCAACCATAGTTGGCCCTATAGGAGCAATAAAGTAGTACATATGCACACATGTAAGTCCATGCATAGTGAGCCCATGTGGTGTAGTGATTTGAACATTGGACTATAACTCTGGAGATCAGGGTTTGATTCTCTGCTTGACCATGGAAACCCATTGGGTGACCTTGGGCAAGTTGTACATTCTCAGCCCCAGAAAATTCCACAACAGGTTCACTTTAGGGTGGCCATAAGTCGGAAATGACTTAAAAAGAAACAACTACTATGTGCATGCATGTATCTACACATACATATTGATTTCTAAGAACAGAGTTAGCCCAGATTTGGTCTGATCTTGGAAGCTAAGCAGGTCAGGCCTGATAATACCTGGAAGGGAGACTGGCAGGGACTACCAGGTGCTGTAGGTCATAATAATAATAATAATAATAATAATAATAATAATAATAATTTCTTTATACCCCACCCCTCTGAGATCAATCAGGGTGGCTCACAAGGTTAAAATACAATACATCCCAATCCTGTCCCTACCCCCCATTAAAAGAATATTAAATCAGATAGAAGTTAAAAGCCAAAACAGAATAAGGATGCAGCAATTAGTTGCAACATGTCAGAGTATAGATGGGCTATGCAGTCAAAGATGAAATGTAAAGATGGGTGTGTCTGCAATTTTTTACTTGAGAACATGTTTTTAGGCCGAACACAACAACTCAGTCCAGGTGGCTAGAGAGACAAAACAAGAAAAAACCACTAGATGGGAAAGTGTCCTTGTTTACATATGGAAACAATAATAAAAGTTGTTATGGGAAAGTAGATCACATGATGGAAGATAAACAACAAGAGGCTGGGTTAGCATACGTCATGTATAGATCATCTAATCAACCTGAAGGTTAACACCCAAAAGATGGAGAGGGGCTGGACTGAGAAACTTTGTGTTAGGCATTGATGTTATTATACTTATTTGCTTCCATTGGAATGGATTAGTTTTATTCTTCTCTTTACTTTGCAATGGATCTATAGTATGTTTTTACTGCTTCACAATATAGCCTTAAGATCTGCAAACATGGATCTGTATTTTTGTTCCTATTTAGCCACATCTGCAAGATGTGATGCTTTAGTGGACTATGTTTTTACTCAGCATGTTAAGAAAAACAGCTGCATTATACCACATTCTCTAGGAGAACTCTCCAAAAAAAGTTCCCGAGGCCGGGGTAATCTATCCTGGAAAGGCCTGCCGGAAGAGATCCATCTTGACAGCTTTTTTAAAGCTGTCTAAAGATGTCAATTGGCGGATCTCATCCGGCAGGCAGTTCCATAGTCTGGGGGCGACCACAGAGAAAGCCCTCTGGAAGGTAGTCGAAAGCCTAGATCAGGGGTAGGCAACCTTTCCCCTTTAAGGGCCGAGGGACTTCAGCTCCCAGAAGCCTCAGCCATGTTGGCCAATAGCTCCTGGGATTCTGGGAGCTGAAGTCCCTCGGCCCTTAAAGGGGAAAGGTTGCCTACCCTGGCCTAGATCTTTGTGGCTGCAGCAAATTCCTCCCAGAGGTCCGGAGTGTGCAGGGAGGATTGTAAGGGAGAAGGCGGTCCCGGAGATAGTTTGGACCCAAGCCATTTAGGGCTTTAAAGATAATAACCAACACCTTGTACTGTACTAGGCAGCCAGTAGAGAGATCTTAGTACTGGAGTAATATGGTCCCTCCTAGATGTTCCCGACACTATTCTAGCCACCATATTCTGTACTAATTGCAGTTTCCGAACCAAGCACAAGGGTAGCCCCATGTAGAGCGCGTTACAGAAATCTAGACGTGAGGTTACCAACGCATGCACAACAGTCTCGAGATCCCTTACTTCCAGAATATGGTGCAGCTGGCGTATCAGCCGAAGCTGATAACAGGCGCTCCTGACTGTCGCATTCACCTGATTCACCATCAGGAGTGACGAGTCAAGGAGCACCCCCAAGCTGCGAACACAGTCACCGGAGGAGAGTGTGACTCCATCCAGGACTGGAGGTTGCAGCCCAATTCTTGGTTTTGGGGCCACTACCGTGAGCACCTCCGTCTTATCTGGATTCAGCTTCATCCAGCCCATTACTGCCCGAAGACATTCATTGAGAGAGGAGACACCATCGGAATTCGAGGCCAATGAACGAGACATGGAGAAATAGATCTAGGTGTCATCAGTGTACTGATAACACCCAGCTCCATAACTCCATATAATCTCACCCAGCGGCTTCACATAAATGTTAAATAACATCGGGGACAGAATGGCGCCTTGTGGGATGCCACAAGTGAGCTCCTTTTTTTTTGGAGCAACTGTTCCCGACCAGCACCCTCTGGGACCTGCCCGAGAGGAAGGACCGAAAACACTGGAGGGCAGTGCCTCCAATGCCCAAACCCCTCAGGCGGTCCAAGAGGATGCCATGATCTATTGTATCAAAAGCCGCTGAGAGGTCTAAGAGCACCAACAGGGTCACACTACCCCCATCGATGCTCAGACATAGATCGTCGGTCAAGGCAACCATGGCAGTCTCAACCCGAAAGCCTGTCCTGAAGCCAGTTTGAAATGGGTCTAGATAATCAGTTTCATCCAAGACAGCTTGGAGTTGAACAGCAACCACCCTCTCAATCACTTTGTTCAAAAATGGTAATAAACAGACTGGCCAATAATTATTCATATCCAGGGGGTCCAGGGAAGGTTTTTTCAGAAGCGGCCTAACAGCCGCTTCCTTCAAACATGATGGAATATGTCCTTCCCTGAAGGATGCATTGATGATGTCCATAAGGAACCTCCTCAATGCATCCCCCCCCCCCCCCCGGACAGCCAGCCATGATGAGCAAGGGTCAAGAGGGCAAGTTGTTTTCCTCACACTACCAAGGAGCTTGTCTGCGTAATCGATACTCACAGATTGCAGCTGATCATGTATAACTATATCGGCGGAGTTGGTGGACACCTCGTCTATGATTTCTGTTAAAACCCTGGCGTCTAAGTCAGCTCTTATCTGAGAGATTTTATCTGCAAAGAAGTTGTTAAATGCATCACAGCAGGCTGTCGTCATGTTAAGTAAGGGATTTGGTGCAGTAGGTACCTGTGTCAGTTCCCTCACCACCCTAAACAGCTCTGCTGGACGAGACTCTGCAGATGCAATACGTGCAGAGGAGAAAGATCTCTGCGCTGCCCGTATTGCCTCCCAATAGGACCAAAGGTAGTTCCTATGGTGAGTTCTGTCAGATAGGAGCCAAATCTTTCACCATTTGCGATCTAGTCGTCCAACCGCTTCATTTTTCTAAGCTCCGGTGTATACCAATGCTTACGGTTTGGAGCGGGGTAGCAAGGATGCTTGGGCAATCGTGTCGATAGCCTTGGTCAGATCGATGTTCCAAGTATTGACCAAAGCCTCGACAGGATCGCCGGCATTTCCAACCATCAAACCCTCCGAGGCTTTCTGGAATCCAATTGGTTCCATTAGCCTTCAAGGGCGGACCATTCTAATAGGTCCACCACCCCCGGTGGGGCAGATCGAGGCTCTCAGTTTCATCTTGACCAGGAAATGATCCGTCCATGACAAGGCGGAGGTCCCAATAACCTCCGCCCATGGATATTCCTGTTCTGTACTAAAAACCGCATCGAGTGTATGACCTACACAGTGTTTGGGCCCAATGACCAATTGGGATAAGCCCATGTTGGTCATGGTTTCCATGAACTCCTGAGCCGCACCTGTTAAACTGGTCTCGAGCGGGATGTTGGAGTCTCCCAAAACTAAAAGTCTGGGAGACTCCAGCAGCAGCTCTGAGACCAGTTGTATCAGCTCAGTTAGGGAGTCTGCTAGACAATGGGGTGGTCGGTATACTAGCAGAATCCCCAAACTATCCCTGGTCTTCAGGCTAAGGTACATACACTCGAAGTGGCCTGTGTTCTGGACAGGTATCCTGGTCAACGTCAAGTTGTTCTTGTAAACCAGAGCCATGCCGCCGCCCCCCACTTCCCCTTACCTGCTCACTGACAGAGTACCCGGCTGGGAGGGTCTGTGTCCAGGTAACCGTGCTGTCCTCTCCCAGCCAGGTCTCTGTAAAGCAAGCCAGGTCGGCATCCTCATCTAAGAGGAGATCATAGATAATGTGCGTTTTATTTTTAACTGACCTGGCATTGCAAAGGAGCAGAGTGAAGTTCTGTGGGATGGTTGGTCTGCTCTCCAATACATTCTGGGAAACGGAAGGAACTGAAGGCGGGATAGCTTTCAAACAGCTATCCCATCTTCTTTTGTAACATTTGTTCTGTCCGTTCCAGCCATACCTCCCATTCCCCAACACAACTCCAATAGCCGCCCCCGCCTCATTCCCAACCTCAGACAAACAGGGAGAGATTAAAGCCACTGAGAAATAAAGTAACTAGGGCTAGAGCCAACCTCAGCCCTTTAGTCTAACTTCCGTGGCAGGTGAAATGAGGTAAGAGCTAGTAGCTTAACAGGACAACAGGGCTTAGTCCAGTTCTCTGCTAATACTACCGCGTCTCTGGGCTGGTGTTCATGCAGTCTTAAACTATTTAAGACACGCTGCCGCAGGTGCTGCTGAGTTTGGGGGGATGGTCTCAGGCATGCCTAGGGCCAAACAGCAATCTTCCCGGGTCTCTACTTCCCTGCTGCTGCAGCTGCCACTACGCTGCCATGCTGCTGAAAGGGTGGTGAGTTGGGCAGGCTTGTGGGCCTCCGCCCGGTCTTCCCACAGCCTTCTGACACTGCTGCTGCCGCCGTGCTACTGGAGGGGATGGTGCTGGGGGGCCTCCTTGCTCACTTGCTGCAGCTGCCGCTGCGCCACCACACCACCAAAAGGGTGGTGAGTTGGGTGGGCTTGTGGGTCTCCGCCCGGTCTTCCCATGGCCTCCTGATGCTGCTGCTGCCGCTGTGCTGCTGGAGGGGATGGTGCTGGGGGGCTAAATACTCCCACCCAGGGTCTCCTTGCTCACCTGCTGCAGCTGCCGCTGTGCTGCCATGCCGCCGAAAGGGTTGTGAGTTGGGCTGGCTTGTGGGCCTCCGCACGGTCTTCCCGTGACCTCTCGATGCTGCCGCTGCTGCTGGAGGGGATGGTGGGAGGGGCTAAATACTCCCACCCAAGGCCTCCTCGCTCACTTGTTGCAACTGTTGCTGCGCCGCCACTCTGTCGAAAGGGTGGTGAGTTGGGCGGGCTTGTGGGACTCCGCCCGATCTTCCCACGGCCTCCCGACGCTGATGCTGCTGCCGCGCTGCTGGAGGGGCTAAATACTCCCACCCAGGGCCTCCTTCTTTGCCTGCTGCAGCTGCCGCTGCACCGCTGCGCCGCCGAAAGGATTAAGATGAAAGCACCGGCAAACCTCCTCTGAATAAATCTTGCCAAGAAAACACAACAATAGTGAAGTTATGTTAGCTTGTAGGAAAGATGCAAGTATGAAGATTCTAGTAGCACATTAAAGACTGCAGTGTTCAATTGCAGAGTTACCGTATATACTTGACTATATATTGGCCTCATGTATAAGTCGAGAACTGGTTTTGGAACTAAAATTATAGATTTTGATATGACCTGTGGATAAGTCAAGAGTAAAGCTTAGGGTCATGTAAACATAGATGTAAAAGATTAAGCAAAGGAAAATTATGTCAATGAACTTATAAAATTCGTGCAGGCATAACTGTTTGTGCTCACCCTCATAACTGGATGTACCTGGAGGGAACTATGGAAAATGGTGGCTATGTGATGTGTGTGTGTGGGTGACCAGGTGTGAACAAGACTAAGAAAATGTGAACATGTCAAAAAGGGTGAAAAGGCAAAGCAAAGAAATTGGTGATTACATTAGTAGTGATTACAGCCTTTAATTTTAATGTTATAACTTTGCCTGATTTTAACCCAGAAAAGCTGAAAAACATACACTAATGTCTCATGCAAATCCTTCAAAGCCTGATTCCTCTCAATATTCCTTTGAAGGGAAGTGCTAAAGAGCTGCTGCCACCCAAGCATTCAAAAAGGCCAAAAGTGGTGCTGTGGCTGAGAGAATAGAGTACTCTTTTAAGTATTCCAAGAACAGATGAAGCTCCCTCCTTTTGCCACTCTACTCAAAAAAGGGGTAGGTTTGGGGTTGTTTTTTTTTTAAGAGTTAATGTACAGTACTTACCTTGACCTGTAGATAAGTTGACACAGGGTTTGGATGTGTGTGTCAATTTTTGACTAAAATTTCTAGCCTTAAACATGAATATATACCGTAGATCTAGTTATGCTCAACCTCAGATATATCTACACTACACTATTGCACTTTAATTGCCATAGACCCATCCTATGGAATCCTGGGATCTGTAATTTGGTAAGGTCATTAGAATTTTCTGCTGTATTTCAGAGTACACTAGAATTAAACTACCTCACTAAACTACAAACTCCAAGATTCCATAGGATAAAGCAATTAATGTGCTTTGAAACCTAAGCAATTGTGTAGTGACACCTTCTCTCCTAGAATTCAGGCATTACAGCACATTTGGATTAAAGGTTGTTTGATGTGATTTTTATGAAGAGAAAAGGTCCAGTAATGCAAGATACAGTGATGTCTGCAGTTAGCACAAACACATGTAAAATACAGTATAATCAGAGTTCCGAACTACACTACAGGGATCCTGGTTTCATTTGATTTTATTTGGTATTTATGTGTGTTCTATATGTTGCAATGTATGCAATGTATTGCAAATTCTAAGAAGTGAAGTGGAATCCGCAATAAAGGAAATGGAAAAAAATAAATCACCTGTAACAGATGATTCCCCAATTGAGCTGCTACAGTGTCTACAGAGGTAACTTCAGTCCTAACTGAAATATGCCAACAAATATTGAAAACAAAGCGGTGGCCAACAGACTGGAAATGCTGATATACATACCAATTTACAAGAAAGGAGATACAAAAGACTGAAGCAACTATAGGACAAAAGCACTAATCTCACATGCAAGCAAAATAATGCTCAAAATTCTGCAGCATAGACTCCAACCATACATAGAAAGAGAAATTCCAGAGGTGCAAGCAGGATTCAGGAAAAAGAAGGGGCACTAAGGACCACACTGCAAACATATGATGGCTAATGGGGCACACTAAAGCATTTTTAAAAAAAACAGCATGTGTTTCATAGACTACAGCAAAGCATTTGATTGTATAAATCATGAAAAGCTATCGAATGAATTCAAAGACATAGTGGGTGCCACTACATCTGATAGTCCTTATGAGGAATCTGTACAAAGGACAAGAGGCCACTGTCAGAACAGAATTCAGGGAAACAGTGGTTCACAGTAGGCAAAGTGCTCAGGCAAGGCTTCATCCTTTTACCCTACTTATTTAATTTATATGCTGAGAACATCATAAGAAAAGCAGAATTAGAAATAGGAAAAGGAGGAGTTAAGATAGGAGGAAACAACATTAACAACCCAAGCTATGCAGAAGACGCCATAATATTAGCAGAAGACATTCAGGAATTGGAACAGTTAATAAGGAAGGTCAAAGATGAAAGTGCAAAGGCAGGTCTGATGCTGAACATAAAGAAAAAAAATAATGACCACAGAAGAAATACAAGAATTCAATCTAGATGACGAGGAAATTAAAATAGTTAATTCCCATATTTAGGATCAAACATTGACCAGAATGGAGACTGCAGTCAAGAAATAAGAAGAAGACTAGGAATGGGAAGGGCAGCTATGAAAGAACTGGAAAAGATACTGAAGAGCAAAGACATACAACTCAGCACTAAAGTCAGAATCATCCAGGCCATTGTATTCTCAATTACCATGTACAGATGCAAGAGCTGGACAGTGAAGGAAGCAGACAGAAAGAAAATCAACTCATTTGCAATATGGTGCTGGAGAAGAGTGCTTAGGATACCATGGACAGCTAAGAAGACAAACAAGTGTGTTTTTGAACATCAGACCAGGGCTCTCCTTGGAAGCAAAGATGATCAAGTTGAGACTATCGTACTTTGACCACATAATGAAAAGGCACAGATCACTACAAAAAAACAATTAATGCTAGGAAAGGTGGAGGAAAGAGGAAAGAGACAAAGGCCACAAAGCAGATGATAGATTTGATCAGGGGGATTATGGAGAAGGGCTTGCAGGATCTGGGCAAGGCTGTGGAAGATAGGGATTCTTGGAGCTGTCTCATCCACAGGGTTGCCATGAATAGGAACCAACTCAAGGGCAGCTAACAACAACAAATGGAAGTTGGACAATGGCTTAAAAGGCACTAAGAGATGGAACAAGGACAAGACTTTACTGTGCTCAGTTCCTCTAAAACAAGGAATTCTGCAAACCCATAAGCAGAGGTATCTTATGGTACAATCCCATGTATGTTTGATGAAAATATTCTACTGTGGAGTTTGATAACTAATGTGGTGTAGTGGTTTGAGTGTTGGATTAAGACACTAGTCTTTGAATCCATGCTCAGGCATGGAAACCCTCTGGATGATCTTGGGCAAGTTACACACTCTCAGCCTCAGAGGAAGGTAAGAGTGAACCCCCTCTGAACGAATTCAGCCAAGAAAATCCTGTGATAAGTTTGCCTTACATTCACAATTAGTAAAAAATAACTTGAAGGCATGCAACAACAACAACAAATAATGAGACTTATTTCCTAGGAAATATATTTAGGATTTCTGATTTGGGTTTGAATGCTACAATGGCATAAATACTACTGTTACACCTGACTAGTCTAAACTCACTGAATCAATGCAATTTCCCTACATGTTGACTCATGATTCAGTAATTGGTCAGGTGTGCCTCCTCTAGTTTGATACTGGCAACAAAATTCCAGGCTATGCATATTAATTAGAGGTTACTAAGTAAAGTATTATGTCTCTTCTGCATTTCATTTATTTGGAATTCCTCTCTCCAACTTGGCAACTCAAGATAACACTTTATGAACCCTCTGGAAATTACTCTAATCCAGTGATTCCCAACCTTCCATTAGCCAAGTGTTTTGGACTTCAATTCCCAGAAGCCCCAATCACTTTTGCCAACATTCAGGAATTTTGGAAGCTGAAGTCATCCAAAACAACTGGAGCATCAAAGGTTGGGAATCACTATTCTAGTTTTACGATAAAGATAGTTCTGCCAATGCCCCTGCCCCAAACCTGTCTCATAAGCCAAGTGGCGCCCAAATCAAGGTTTTCTGAAATCAGGGCACTGGAAATGATTACTGCAATGCTTTCCTGTCTGCTGTAGCTACTTGTCTCAGCATATCCCACACCTGGGAAAGCACTGCTTTTGTCATTTCCCAGCACTCCAATCTAGAGCAACTCAAAAACCCTTCAGTTTAGCCACTTCCTGTCTTAAGAGGCAGTGGTGTGGGGTTACATTTAGTCATTAGCAAGTGTAAATGAAGAACCCTGGTGGTGCAGTGGTTAAATGTCTGTACTGCAGCCACTCACTCACAAACCACAAGGCTGTGAGTTCAATACCAACAGGGTCTCAGGCTTGACTCAGGCTTGCATTCTTCCGAAGTCGCTAAAATGAATACCCAGCTTGTAGAGGGCAATTAGCTTACACACTGTAAACTGCTTAGGGATTGCTTAAGTGTACTAATAAGCGGTATAGAAATCTGCTTGCTATTGCTATTGCTAAATGTGAATCCCAAATGTTATAATATCATGTTGTTGTTGCTGTTGTGTGCCATCAAGTCGCTTCTGACCCTATCATGGGATTTTCTGGGGCTGAGTGTGTGACTCACCCAAGGTCACCAAGTGGGTTTCCATGGTTGAACAGAGAATCAAACCCTGATCTCCAGAGTCATAGACCAGTGCTCAAACTACGACACCACACTGGCTCTCTACAAGATCGTAAGACAGCCATTATTCTTTAATGTGTCACAACTCTTCTTGTTGTTTTTACAACAGGAGTGTGTATCTGGAAGCAGAACAATGAAACCAGATGTCATTTTTGAAGGTATCCATGTTGCTGAATGTGCAAAACATTTTATAGCTGCATAAAGATGTTCAAACTCTATGGATATAAAAAAGTACTGTTATGCCACCCCACTCCCATTTTTTCCATACTGTGTTCCCACATACTGTTTGTTATTTCAGAGAATGTGTGCAAAAGGACATGGTATGTTGATCATAGCTAACCTAGGACTTATCCACATAAGTACATTTGCAAAAATTAGGTGTACCTCTTGTGTGATTGAACATAAGAGCACTGAATATAGTTGAGCATGAAAACAACAAATTGAAGCAACTTCTTAACTGGGCCACAGGGGTGTCAGGTAGGCTAGTAAATTCTGATCTTCTCTACATATACAGTTGAGTGTTTGCACAGAGCTTCACATTAAAAGTCATCAAATTTAGCAGGGCACAGAATTTGTTAGATTTTTTTTTTTTTTAAAAACATACTTGTTTCCAATAATAGTTTTAAAATAAACCTTTATCATTCTATGCAAAATATTTTTAGAGTAATACAGAAGGACATGCTCAAAATATTTAAAGTGAATGAAATTTTGACTTTTTAAAAATAAAACAACCTGACAAGCAAATGTAACAAGAATTTAATAATTCATAAATTGAACTTCAACATCTGTTTAATAATAGATCAACTGTCACACCAAGTTCACTTAAAAAACTATGCAGCACACATGTTTAATGTTTTCCTTCAGCATTTCTGAGTTATTCAGTACTACAAACATTATTTTGTATTTATGCTCATTTCAATATTTTATTTCTTCAGGTTGTTTTAGGAAATGAAAGTCAATGCCATGAAAAACAAAAGTGTAACTCTCTTTCCTTTCCTGACAAGATAAAACAACAGATCAGAGAGCAGTTTTACTAATGTATACATTTCATAAATGATTCACTGAACTTTTCACAGACATATAGAGTTGTTTCATAATCACTCTGTGCATTATGTATCCTATCATGAAATCAAATGCTTAAGCAGGTCTGTTAGAAAGACTTGTATAACTGGGTAACAATTATATTGCCTGACAGTTCTGCTGAGTTTTGTCCCTTTCAAGATAATCAGTTAGGGAGAGAAGAGCATGACTTTGTGGGCAAAGAAACAGGAAGATAAACAGAACTGCATTTCCAATTTTGTGACGGACTGTGATACTGCAAGAGTTGTCTAGGGAACTGCATGAAATCTTGTCACACGCTGTAATATATATGAAAAGAGACCAACACTGCAAATAAAAGAGAGAAGGTGGAAAAGAAGTTGCAAAAGAAAAACAAGATAGCTAGATTTATTTACTTCACTCATTCCTTCTGCAAATTCATTCCTTCTTTTTATTTATTAGCAGAGCCAACAATATATTGATATTCATTGTTTTTATTATTGTTGTGTGCCCTCAGGTTATTTTTGACTTTTGACTTATGGTGAACCTACCAATGGGTTTTCTTGGTAAGATTTGATCAGAGGGGGTTTGCCTTTCCCTTCCTCTGAGGTTGAGAGAGTGTGACTTGCCCGAGCACACTCAGTGGGTTTCCAAGGCCAAACAGGGATTCAAAACATGGTCTCTAGAGTTGTTTGTAGTCCAATGCTCAAACTACTATACTATGCCACCTTTCTGTTAATATATACATATACAGACATATGCATATACATATACATGTACACACCCCAATTCCTTTTTACAAACAGGGGAGAGTCTTATGTTGCTAAATATTAACAGATGTAGTTTGGCATCAGGACCTCACTTCAAAGGATTCAGGTAGCAGACTGTGAAAGGTGTCATATAAATACATAGATCAGAGCTGAGAATAGAGACTGTCCTGTAAGATTAAAAGATAAAGGATCTGAAAGTGAAACCAATATAATAATAATAATGATGACAACCATAGTCATCAGGGATGGTGGTACTCTTAATTGTGCCCCTGTACAATTACTAAGCCTTCAACTCAGACTGTAAATATTTTTTTCCCATTTTTACAGGACTCTCCATTCCATTTTGAGGTAAAGGACAAGAAAATTGTATGCCCTTCCCCAGTTCCATTTGCAGAAGCCAACTTATGTTACAAAGGGATGTTGCAGCATCTTTGGAGTTTATCACACGGGGAGCCCCGTGCAAATCGCTGCTTTAAAGAGGAAAAAAAAGCAAAAGCAGAAGCAATTTATTAACAGGATTCCCCAGTGTGAAAAGTGAAAGCGATGTTAAAATGGGGTTAATCCGAACGGAAATTGCTTCTTTTTACTTTTGGAAAAACCCAAAGTAAAAAGAAGCAGTCAATGAGGGGTTTCAGTTCGGATTAACCCCATTTTAACCCCAGTTTAACAGTGACGTCGTCTGAAAAAACATCCGCTTTTGCGTTTTCCCCCCCTACTTTAAACTCTGTTTCCGCATGGGATTTTCCCTGTGTGATAAACTCCTTTGAGACTAACTGTGTGAAAGAAGTGGTAGCATGAGCTTTTATAGACTCTTCAGGTTACTGCACTACTCTCCTATAGTGCTGCTATTCCATTTTTACTGCTCTAGCTGCCTTCTGTTGCATTCTGGGGTTTGTAGTTCAGTGAGGCCTCTATGGCTGAGAATTCTAAATGCCCCGCCCTAAACTGCAAATCCCAGAATGCAACAGAAGGCACCCAGAGCAGTTAAAGTGGAATAGCAGCACTATAAGAGTGTCATGTGGTTATCTCCTTGGTCTACTTCCTCAGATGCATGGAGTGAACTGATGCCCGAGAAAGGATCTTTGTAGACTGTTTGAATACCCATGAAAATACAAAAATATGTAATAGCTGAAAGTTTTTCTTCTGCCTGATGTTACATAAAGTTTAAGCTGTGTGGTACACTGCTCTGTGCTCAAACGCAAGAGTGTCGTACTCTAGAGGAATGGTGGGGGAAGCTATTGCTCTTCTTGAACATCTGTCACCTCAAGAATCATAAGATTCAAAGAGCTAGAAGAGACCACTAGGGCCATCCAGTCCAGTCCCCTGTCATGCAGGAACACACTATCAAAGCATTCCCAACAGATGACCATCCAGCCGCTGTTTAAAGACCCCTAAAGAAGGAGACTCCACCACACTCCAAGACAATGTATTCCACTGTTGAACACTCTTACCATAGGAAGTTCTACCTAACATTTATGTGGAATCTCTTTTCCTTTAGTTTGAATCCACTGCTCATTGTTCTAGACCTTGGAGCAACACAGAATAAGCTTGCTCCATCTTCCATGTGACACCTTTGAACTATTTAAACATGACTGTCATGTCACCCTTTGACTTTCTCTTCCCCAGGCTCAAAATGCCTAACTCTTTCAGCTGCTCCTCACAGGGCATGGTTTCTAACCACCTCTGTACCTATCCTTTGTTATTATTATTAAACTTTATTTCTAGAGCGCTGTAATTATACACAGCGCTGTACAAAGTAAAAAAGTTACAAATATAAAAAAGCCTGCCCACAGCGTACACTTTGCTGCATTTCCCCTACTGTATTGTGCCCTCATTTTCCTCAGGTTTTTTTTTTTTTTTTTTTGGAGAAGACTGAGGCAAATAAGACATTTACTTCACTCTGTATTTTGATCATATGATTTTCTATGTGTGTACATGTGCCTTCAAATCTCCTGTCGACATGGCAACCTCAGGAATTTCAGAGGGTTTTCTTAGGGCTAGTTTACATGTTTAAAATAATCCTCATTCCAGTCAAATAGAATGTGATCTGATCACATGCAAGTTACAGGAGTTCAGGCTCCCCCCCCCCCCTTCGAAATCCTTAAATTCCATGGGAAAAGGCTGTGCAGTTTTTACCTGAGTATCTGCTGATAGCTGCAGAAATGTGCATTATCACACATGTGTCTGTCTGTCTGCACTCAGTACTTTCAGATGGCTGTGCATTTTTGGCAGAGGGTGGGTGAATAGATGGGAATAGATACAAATTTACACGGGAAACTGAAGGCAATTAACTGTCAGTACAAATGTGATTTGTTTCTCTGTTCTGTTCAAAAGACAGGTCTTAAAGACATATATCATCCTTTAATCCATGGAACAAATTGCAAAAATGTACATTAAGCCAACAGATTTTTACATCCCTATTCTGGAATAGCTGTTCACTGAAATCAGTCAACAGGCAGGGAAACAGGATTGAGAAGACTGAATTTGTAATCTATTATATTTACCACATCACATTCACAATGAAGTAGTTCCTATGCATCTTTAAATTCTTCTGCTGTCTGTGTTTGCAATGCTGCGCATTTTGTACAAATTGCCACTGCATAACAGGCAGAGGGGAAAAATAAACAGAAATCAAAAGGAGGCAGGTTGAGATAGGAAAAAAAATGTATTTTTCCCTCTGAATTCTAAGGCTACATCAAACATTAAGAAGCAGCTCACTTCTTCTAATCAAAGTTCATTGAAGTTAAAAGGAGCATTCTGACTCCTGGGATATCATCTGTTGCAAGGCTTGAACGTCCTTGTAAAATTCTCTCTTCCATCTAATGAACATCAGTGTCTAGTCTATGAATCATATTCACTTCTTAAAATTCCTTTGATGTATGTTGGGATTACATTCATCCCCTTCAAGTTATTCTGTTTGTTTCATTTTTCTCTCTTCTTAAGAGAGATATCCTGATTAAAAACACAATCCTAACTGGTCAATATGAACCAAGGTCCAGCTGAGCCAACACTAGGCCAGCTGAAATCATGGCGAAACATTATTATTATTATTATTATTATTATTATTATTATTATTATTATAAACCCAAGCTGGGGGGTACTGGAATTGCTTAGAGCTATCCTCATTCTAACCTATATGTGTGCTGGCATTGTGGCTGTGTCCTTGATCTGGAGGAGGTTTGGATTAGGCATAACTCAGTTTTTCCTTTGCCAAGCCTCCTCCTTGCCCTCCTTTTGCTAGCAGGCAATTATGTCACAAGACCTCATAGATCCACCAGAGGAAAAGGGTTCTGCTGATAGCAAGGAATTTTCTGTTGACAGAAGAGGCTTGTGCCTAATCTTGACCCCTTAAAGTTGGCATATATTTGATTTAGGGTTGCATTGTAACAGTGTTATTTAGTTACATTGTAAGCTGCCTTAGACTTCAGGTCTGGGAGAAATAAAATACATAAAACAAGTAAATGATTTGTCCATACTTGATAACACCCACCAATTAGTGTTTATTTTGCTGTTTATCCATTTCACTTGCCAGGAAGCTTCTATGAAACATTTGCTTTTCATGCATAAAGACACTTCGTAGTCTCTTTTTTGCATATGGATTGTGTCCATACCAATCAGTTAATTCCTTTTTCAGCTAAATTAAACTTAAGGTATAGGAGCTTCTCTGTTTTGTGTTTAGTATTGTTAAAAGAGTCCTAAGAAAAATGTGTAAACATTTACATGTGGAAAAATGCACATGCATCTTTGTGAGTAAAGGAAAAATACAGACAGAACAGAGAATGTGTGTGGGTTTCTGAGAAATGCAAGAAAAACTAAACAGATGGTTTTATACATCTTCACTGTTAACTGTCTCTGCATGAAAATTAATATGCCAGCAATAAACTTGATTGAATCATGGTAGATTTAGATGGCTAATTGTTTTTGACATGAGCATTGAACTCTACATGGAAGCAATCTTATGAAAGAATTTGAGGTACTGATTAGTTGAAAAGGCTATTGTTGTGTGCCTTCAAGTTGTTTCCAGCATATGACAACCCTAAGGCGAACCTATCATGGGGTTTTCATGGTGAGAGTTGTTCAGAGGAGGTTTGCCATTGCCTTCCCCTGAGGCTGAGAGCATGTGACTTGTCTAAGATGGGTCTACATGGGTCCTCAATCCTACCAAGAATTGTCAATAAAAAGCATTGTATAGATGATGAAGAAGAAAAGATTTTGGTTGCAGTGTCATCTATCATTACATGTTTGGGAGTGCACTTCATTGAATGCAGTGGGACATTTGAATAGACATGCATGAGATTGTTCCATGTTTTATGCTGAAATACTGATCAGTGCTATATGTTCATCAGCATCTCATTCTTAAATACTCTTACATAAATATCTATATAATATTTTAAGTAGGAAAGGGTACAACTGTCCATAGGAATTGTACCAAATTCTACCAGTGACATCATTATGGTCTACAACAGGTGATGGATAAGTCTTGATGTGCTGCTCCTCTTTGGGGGGGGTGAGGACAGGGGTGATGCTGTGGACCTTATCTATACTCCCCCTTCCCGCAGCCTCTCAATCCCAATTAATTTGGCTCCTTTCTGCCATTGTTCTTTGGGGCATTGGGCTGTTTGCTGTGAGTCCCTCTTTCCTTGAGAGTGGAGGTCTTTTTGTAATTAAGAAACCCTGTTCTTGTCAAGAGGGCATCTTGTCTTTGGTGTCTTGGCTGGGGGGAATGGCGGTGGCAAGACTATGGGTTCCCTGGGGCTCACCCTCCTCCCCATCTGCATTCCCATCCCAGGAGGTCCATGGGTGTGACACCATGAGTTACGGCACTGGGTGATGCCAACCCTAGTGATGCCACTGCATTCTATCTTTTGCTAGGAGAGCCTTTGCCTCTTTAGTCTAGCAAAGATGGTGGGAAAATGCATGAAAATTATAAAATAAAGGCAAAAGAAATTCATTTTGGCAACAACAATCAGACTAGCATACAAAAGGTTGCAAGGCTCATATTGGTGCAAAACTGATATTTTTCATGCACAGTTGCTACTACAAGATACATTCCTGGATCTTTAAAATCCCCATGTGGCTTTTGAGGCCTCTTTAAATGTTCTAAACATAACATGGCATATTTTCATTTCCTGTTTAGTGCTTTAGTCATTTCCCTTCCAAGACTATATATTCAGAATACTTTGGGAACTGCCAAATATGTAATATCTAATAAGTCCCACAAATAACATATATCACACATCTTGTTTCCACACATAACTGGCACATTGAAGATGGCAGCAATATTGACAGGATTCCAGTTATGCTGTGATCAAAAGGACATCAAATCATACCATATCTTCTCTTATATTTCAAATCTGGCACAAAAAGATTGTGCTTGAAGTTATGAGGCAAACAAACACTTAATTATAGGTATAACAACTTGTTGACATTTTTCCTGCCCTAAATTTCTTCATATCTTTTCCTAGTCATCTTGATATGCTAATGTATTTAAGCTGCTTTTCTATGCCTTTGAATAATTTTAGCAATCTTTATTTACTTATAATTATAGCCATCCCATCTAGAAGTACTATGTGGATTACAGCAATTTTACAAAAATGATTGATAGATTATCATCTCCAAAGAGATGAGAGTGGATGGTTCAAACAAGAAATTATGCCAATCATCTTCTTCCTGATACTTTGTGACCGATCACAGTCAGTGGGCTGCAATATCAAGGAAATGCAGATGTGCATATATAGGGAAGGAGCAGGCTGATTTTCTACTTCCTATTTTACCTCAAAGCTGCCATTAGCCTGTGAGGTACAATTTTTTTCTCCTACCCTCTCCTAGCATTAAGGGAAGGGAAGGCACAATTGATAATGTCAGAAGTTTAAGATTCTTCCCATATTCATTTCTTGGGGACAACAGCATAGAAGTCCTCTTTATATTGAAAGGAGAGGAGTAAGTAAATAAGAAATGCTAGGGAATAGACTACATGTGATTAACATCATGTGTAGTTTGAACAGAAGTAATGAACAGTGTGGCATAGTGGTTTGAGTGCTGGACTACAACTCTGGAGACCAGGGTTCAATTGCTAGCTCAACCATGAAACCTACTGGGAGACTTTGGGCAAGTCACATGCTCTCAGCCTCAGGAAAGGCAATGGCAAGCCTCCCCTGAACAACTCTTGCCAAGAAAACCCCATGATAGGGTTGCCTTAGGGTCGCCATAAGTCGGAAGGCACATAACAACAACAAAATTAATATAAATGATATGGTCAAGCTCCTATGTTAAGGAGAGATAGTAATTTTACACTCATGGAGTTTCATGGCAGTTGTGCAATGCCACCATGTTAGTGAATTCATGTAACATTGCAATTCAAATTCCTATGTAATGTACATCTCTTTACAATGTGAATGCCATGTTTGGTATCTGAAGACTTGAAGCACCAAGACAACATTTTAGTGAAAATTAACTATTGCTTTATTATGGATTCTAAGGGCCTTTGCAGACTGCCAGAAATAGTGCAAATTGAGTCCACTTTAAGGGTTAGGGTTAGTGCAGGGAATCATGGAAACTGTATTTTATTGTGGCACCAGAGCTCTCTGACAGAGAAGGCTTAATGTCTTAGAAAAAAAAAACACAATTCCCATGATTCCCTGCACTAACCCTAACCCTTAAAGTGGACTCAATTTGCACTATTTCTGGCAGTCTGCAAAGGCCCTAAGACACACAAAACTACCTCACAACAGTTATAATCAACTCTGAGTTTTCCTGAGTTAAACAACACTTTAAAAGTCCTTTGTCCGGCTTGTCCCCATTTGTAGCCAGCACCAGTTGTGTCACTCCAAAGAGTGTTTTGAAGTTTTCCCCTTCTCAGTTCCCATCTTTCCACCATCTCTCAGGGAAGGAAGGCATCATCATAAATAGTCACAGACAACCCTAGTCTTTTCCCTGCTGCATCCGTCTGCTTTAATCTACAATCCTCCTTGATCCCCCCCTTCACACACAATACTTTGATGTCAAATTTCTATGAATTCATAGGAATATGACAGTGAATTTGCATTCACGATTGTGGGCAATGCTCCTTTCCTTTGCAACTATGTGTAATGACGCTAGATACACAACTCTAGTGCCACAACCTTGAAACTGAATGTGTCTGTTCTGCTTTGGACATAAATGTCCAATCACTTCTGTAGGGGAATGTGTCCATGTATAAGACATCAACAGGATTCTGGCCTTTCAGTGTGATAGATGCTTCACAAAATTTCAGGTATCCTAACAGAGAGGACTAACTTAGGACGTTAATGAATTTTCCCACCATATGATTGTTTTATCAGCATTCAGAGGTTTCTATGAATTAATAGTGGATTTCTTCAGTATGCTATATGAAATAAAGTTTATGTATCAGCTTGCCCTTGGTTCTGGGCATGAAATATCTATACTTGTAAAACCTTGTCATGTAGAATTTGGTTCATTTTAAACTCTGCTAAGCATCTATCTATCTGTCTATCTATCTACACACACAGAGAGAAAATTAATTAATAACAACAACAGAAAACTATATTTACTTACCTTTCTGCAATGATAGCAGAGACTCTAAATGTGCTGTAGGAGCACAAGACTATTCTTCACTGGGATCTAGAATTTTTTTTAGTGAACTTTAATACTGATTGAAATATTATTTACAAAATTGGTGTAACGTCTGCCAAACTATTTAAACAACATGAATTCCCAATATGTTCATCAAACCAATCAAAGGAGGAAGAATCAGAGCAGTTAGGAAATCATTATCTTTCTGGTTAGATTTCCCAAGCCTAAAAAACATATTTTGGCATATAACAACATATTAGCTGACAAAAATCAATAGAAACTTCACTGTGAAAAATGTTTCCATGTCAGAAATTGGAGTTAATCTACAATTCATTCTGGCCTGGTGAGTTAAATTGGAAATATTTCACTGCTATTTTGATAGGTTCTGAAATAACTTTTTAAGCTGACATATTCACTGTTTAATAACAACAGCAAGAACAACAGAAACAACAGCCGCTACTGAAGCCTTGCTTTCTCCAGCAACTAATATGCAAAAGAACTACAGAAGATAACTTAGAGCAACAGCCAGTGAAGGATATTTAGCTTTGCTTCTGCTGTTTTTGTGAAATGTGAAAACTATGAAGTGGCCCTTGAAGAGGCAACGAGGGAGTCAGCTATTTTGGATCTGATCCTAACTAACAGGGAAGACCTAGTTAATGGGGTGCAAGTGGTTGGATCCTTAGGCGGGAGTGATCATGTCCTCCTGGAGTTTATTATACAGTGGAAAGGAGAAGCCAGGCATAGTCAGACACGCATTCTAGACTTTAGGAAAGCTGATTTTGCTAAACTTAGAGAAATACTGAGGGTGATCCCATGGACAGGAATACTAAAAGAGAAGGGAGTTCAAGACGGATGGGAGTTTCTCAAAAGGGAGATACTGAAGGCACAATTTCAAACCGTGCCAACGAGGAGGAAGAATGGGAGGTGTCTCAAGAAACCAGGATGGATGACTAAGGAACTTGCAACTGAACTATGTTTTAAACGGAACATGTATAAGAAATGGAAAAATGGGGAAATCACCAAAGAGGAATTCAAACAAATAGCTAGCACGTGTAGGGGTAAAGTCAGAAAAGCTAAAGCGCAGAATGAAATCAGGCTTGCTGGAGAGGTTAAGAACAATAAAAAGGGCTTTTGGGGGTATGTCAGTAGCAAAAGGAAAAAGAAGGAAATGGTAGGGCCACTGTGTGGAGAAGATGGCAAAAAGTTAACAGGGGACAGAGAAAAGGCAGAATTACTCAACACCTTCTTTGCTTCAGTCTTCTCAGAAAAGGCAAAGGGTGCTCAACTTGAGGATAATGGAGCAGAGGACAGAATAGGAGAATTTCAGCACAGAATAAGTAAAGAGATAGTATAGAAATATCTGGTTAATCTAGATGAATATAAGTCTCCAGGACCAGATGAATTACATCCAAGGGTATTAAAAGAACTGGCAAATGTAATATCGGAACCATTGGCAATAATCTTTGAGAATTCCTGGAAAACAGGAGAGGTCCCAGCGGACTGGAGGAGGGCAAATGTTGTCCCCATCTTCAAAAAGGGGAAAAAAGAGGATCCCAACAATTATCGTCCAGTTAGTCTGACATCAATACCCGGAAAGATTCTGGAGCAGATTATTAAACAGAGAGTCTGTGAACATCTGGAAGATAATTTCATAATCACAAAAAGTCAACATGGGTTTCAGAGAAACAGGTCATGCCAGACAAATCTGATCTCTTTTTTTGATAAAATTACCAGCTTGGTAGATGAAGGGAATGCTGTGGATATAGTATATCTTGATTTCAGTAAGGCCTTTGACAAGGTTCCCCATGACATTCTTGCAAGCAAGTTGGTAAAATGTGGGCTAGACAAAGTAACTGTTACATGGATTTGCAATTGGTTAACTGGTCGAACGCAAAGGGTGCTCAACAATGGCTCCTTTTCAACTTGGAAAGAAGTGACCAGTGGGGTGCCACAGGGCTCTGTCCTGGGCCCAGTGCTATTCAATATCTTTATTAATGACTTGGATGACGGTATTGGGGGCATAGTTATCAAATTTGCAGACGACACCAAATTAGGAGGAGTAGCTAATACCCCAGAGGACAGAATCAAAATTCAAAATGACTTGAACAGACTAGAAAGTTGGGCCAAAGCTAACAAAATGAAATTCAACACAGAGAAATGTAAGGTTCTGCACTTAGGGCGGAAAAACGAAAAGTACAGATATACGATGGGGGACACCTGGCTGAATAAGACTACGTGTGAAAGGGATCTAGGAATCCAGGTGGACCACAAGTTGAACATGAGTCAACAGTGCGATGCAGCAGCTAAAAAGGCCAATGCAATTTTAGGCTGCATCAGTAGAAGTATCAGTAGAAGTATAGTGTCTAGATCAAGAGAAGTAATAGTGCCACTCTATTCTGCTTTGGTCCGGCCTCACCTGGAATACTGTGTCCAGTTCTGGGCACCACAATTCAAAAAGGATGTGGAGAAACTGGAGAGTGTCCAAAGGAGGGCAACTAAAATGGTGAAGGGTCTGGAAAGCAAGCCCTATGAGGAACGACTTAGGGAGCTGGGGATGTTTAGCCTGGAGAAGAGAAGGCTGAGAGGTGATATGATAGCCGTGTTTAAATATTTGAAGGGATGTCATATCGAGGAGGGAACAAGCTTGTTTTCTGCTGCTCCAAAGACTAGGACCCGAAACAATGGATGCAAGCTGCAAGAAAAGAGATTCCACCTCAACATTAGGAGGAACTTCCTGACAGTAAGGGCGGTTCGACAGTGGAACACACTCCCTCGGAGAGTGGTGGAGTCTCCTTCCTTGGAGGTCTTTAAGCAGAGGCTGGATGGCCATCTGTCGGGGATGCTTTGATTGGGAGTTCCTGCATGGCAGGGGGTTGGACTGGATGGCCCTTGTGGTCTCTTCCAACTCTATGATTCTATGATTCTATCATTCAATCTAAGTAAATATTGTTGCTTTAGATTCTGCCACCCCCAGAAAAGATCAGAGGTGGCTGTTCAGGGGAAGGGGGAAATAGTTTTGTTTCGGTAGGTAAGGGCACTTATAATTTGCTTTGCAAAGTGATCTAAAGGGGCATTCACACTCATATTTTTTTTCTGACGAGATGCAGATCACCACACTGATGCATATCAGGTTATTCTTTTAAAGATTTATTTATTTATCTTTTTATTCAAAGAAGGTGTAGCTTTCTATGATTTCCTGGGAGACATATGCATGCTCCTAATACCCAACAGTTATCCACCGCTGATTTAGGCAGTTCGTACCAGCCGCATACATGATGCGTGGAAAGAGCAAATATGAAACTGAAATGTTTGAATTTTTGCACTACATATATTTTGGAATGCAGAGTTGTCATCACATAAACTACATGACCAGAATTGTTGTTAGTAAAGAATTCCAAAATGTACCCCAATCAGAATGACCAGATGTCCTAACCACAAAGAAGGACAAGGCACCACAAAATGTAGGACATCCAAGAAAAAAGGTTGGACATTACAAAATAAAAGTTAAAACACTAATATAAATGTAAATCCCTGCTTCTTAGTGATGCTCAAAATGGAGGACATTTTGAAATGTAGGACATGTCCTGGCAAAGGAGGATGTCTGGTCACCCTGACCTCGATAGTCCACTAGGTCAAGGAATTCCTTGTTGTATAAAATTGTGGCCACCAAACACAGTGTCCACATCTCTAATGCCTCACCATAAAGGCTAGTTGGGGACCTGAGTGAAGAAAATAAATATGTAAATGAATCTGTCCCCTAGACCAGATATTCTATGAAAACCCACAGTTTGTGCCCTTCCTGCAGTCAGGAACATCTTGGACTAAGTGCCAGTGTTTGGTAACAATTTATCTAATGCTTTCTAACCAGCCCAAAAGAAAAAGTTGGGGTAGGAGAGAACTAGGAAGAGAGAAGTGGGCAGAGAATAGAGCCAATGAGTTTTTAACCTGGGTGAATCCATGTAGATTTCTGAATAGCTAATACATATTTATTCTTGTTTCTACTCTCTCTCTTTTTCTCCATCTATCCAATTGTCCATCCATACCTTACTGTACCATCCCTGGTCCTTTTTCTGTGTTCGGATGCACTAGCAATTGGTTGGTGCAGTGTAAAGTCAACCAGATATCTGACTTTCTTGCTCAATTCTAACAGTACTTTCAGAGGATTAGAAGTTTTCTAGTATTTCAGAAAATGGACTACCTTCCTTCTGAAAAGTCAGGTATGTGCTCCTTAACTTTCAGGTTATTTCTGGAAGTTCTGGGATGATCTAAAGGAAGGTGTATTTTTATGGTTTCTATATCACCTGAAGCCTTGCAGAAGGCATGTAATGCATATCCTAATAAACTAAACTACTATAAAATGTTCCATGAGTAACTGTTTTTACAGTGAACTTTGAAATATCAATTCGTTTAATGGTTTAAACATGCAGCAGCTTGTCTGTAACAGAACCAGAGAGAGCACAAGTCACTTGCACTGAAAAGACTGTGTTGATTCCCATTAATTTCTATACAGAATTTGAAGTACTATTTTTGATGTTTAAAGTCATCAACATTCTCATTCAAGGATGCCTTTAGAGGCAGTCTTCCCTTATGTCAGTTCCTTCTGATTAACAGAAATTGGCAGGTGAAGCCATTCTCTATGGCAACCAGACATGCATGGAAGATGTGCCTTTTCAGTGGTGGCTCTGTTCTTGAGGATTGCTGGTCCAGAAAGTGATCAACAGTCTCTGGCAATAAACATCTCACTATAAATCTCATCATTTTGCCACAGTACTGTATAACTCAGTAGCAAGCAAATAAAGCGATACCCTTCTAAATTAACATTTCAAATCATGGCAGGCAAGCTGCATGATGCAACTCCTGACAGTAGCTCATGACAGTAGTCATGAGACAGGACATCCAGGAGTGATTGTGTCCACTTGTCTACCATGATGATGATGATGACGATGATGACATCAACTCCAAAATGTGTAAACCATATTCATTTAGATGAGAGTGTAGCCAATAGTCCGTATAGGGGAATTTTATTATTGTTGTTATTATTATTAGATTGCAAGAGTGGGCTGGCTACAAGAGCCCAACGAGATCGCCCTACCGATGTTTATACCAAGAGACCAGGGGGTTCCAAGGAATGAAGCTGAGACTGATGTTGGTAGCTAGCTAGTTTATTAAAAATAAGGGAAACACACAGAACATACACTCACACATACACTCGAGGCTCAGGAAAATCAGGGTTGGAGATTGGGAACAGAATGCAGGCGTTACTAAGGGTGATGCTTATCGAGATGTAGTCTTCCTCTGGGAAGCGAATGGGATGCGAGATGGTGGGAGACAAGTCTTGCTCCGCAGCCTGGGTTCGAGCAGACTTGCCGGTAATTAGCTTCAAAGGTCAGAGTGACGTGGAGTCGTTTAGACCAAGAAGATAGCACACCGACTGGCCAAAATCTGGGGTTTATATAGGGCTAAACGGGCCCTGAGGTGAAAGGCGATAATTGCTCTGATGACACCCAGCTGTATAGGGTTACATTGTATCTGGGGGTCTTAATCCGAGGGGCGCATATCCTGGGGCAATGTTTGACTAGGTGGCACAATGCACCTTCAGATGGGTAGGGGCGTGTGAGACTGGGTGGCACAATACAAACATTACACCTTTGATGGCTGAGGGTGCTTGTGACTGGGTGACACAATACATCTTTCGATGGTTTGGATGATCTCATCAGGGAAATCCCATCTGCAACTCTCCTGGACTATCTGGGGGCTATGTATGCATTAAGGATTAAGGGTGGTCTGCCCAGGCCATGGGCGCAGAGGACCTTTGCCTCCAATTCCACTGCCAGAGTTCATCTGGAGGTCATCATGGAATTTCATATTTTTAATATCAGGGGAACTATGGGTAACAGGAGGATAGTAACCACCTCCTTCATGATTTGCTTCATATTTAAAACCTGCTTAGCAATTTCTTGCTGGAACGTTTTGATTTATTATTGCAGCATTTTGCCTTTAATTTTGTGTCCCCTGCTGTTCTTATTATATGTCCCTGTTTTGGGACTGTATGTATGTATATGGTCATGTGGGATATAAATCTAATCTGATCTAGTGCTTGCCTAATACCCATATAATTGAACCAGAAATGTTATGAGCTGCTGCCAGTTTTACAGGTATGGATGGAAGGCTATGAAATTTGAAAATGCTTCATTTGCAAACACCAAGAAAGCCTCAATTAGGTATTTAGATAATAAAGGATTGATTCTGGAGTTATGTTATCCATTTTGCTTCGTGTGTAATTGACAATGAATATTCAGTGCCACCATTCTTTCTCAAAAAAGATTTTTATGCCTGTTGTTAGAAAACCCACACCCAAAAGCAGAATATAAAATGGAAACATAACAAATTAGTGCTGAAACTTTAATGAGAATAAACTATCAAAACTGGACAGTTTAAAGCAGAAGACATAAAGTCATCCAAAAAATTGGGTCACTTAATTATCAAGGTGCAGAAAAGGCTTGGGGATGAGGTGGGTAACTGTGGTGGGTTGTGTCATTGCGTGCCTTCAAGTTGTTTCTGATTTATGGCAACCCTGTGGTGAACCTATCATAGGGTTTTCTTGAGAAGATATGTTCAGAGGGGGGTTGGCTTTGCCTTCCTCAGAAACTGAGTGAGAGAGACTTGCCCAAGGTCACCCAGTGGGTTTCCCATTGAGTAGGGATTCAAACCCTGCTCTCTAGAGTTTTACACCAACACACAAACCAATACACCATACTGGCTCTCAGACCTGTGGTGGGTATAAGGGCCAATATTTGGCCTCCACACTTCTTGGATTTCTAAAAAAAAGAAGAAAAAAAGAGGGAGGGACGGAGGGATGGTAGGAGAAAGAAACCAGAGGTGCCGAGAAATCCACTTCTGGTTTTGGAAAGGGATGTGTGTTATTGGTGTCAAATGATGCAGGCAGGGACATGTGACATTCAAAAAGGTAATCACAGCTTCTGAAGGCTGCTAGGAACAGTAATTCACCTTTTTTAACTGTTTTTCTTTTGGAAATGTTTCTGTTTGTTGTGAGAATCATGGCTGACAAAAGGGCAGTATATGGACCATATCTTGTTGATCCCTACTTCAGGACATACTTGGAGAATGTGATGATGAGTCACACTGGATGTTAAACTGAGCAGAATTTTTCAAGTAGGGAGCCACTTTTGGATGTAACCTGTTTTTCTTCCAGAACATGATAGGTTGTTTTAGTCATAAACAGAAATACCAAGGTTGTTTCTTAAAAAAACAAAAACAAAACTTGCCTTGGCTGATCTGTATGCTTGTCAAAATTCCATACCATCAAACATTTCACAAATGACAACTGGAGACATGTGTGGTGGAGGGACATCAGAGTGTGGTCAAAAGGGTATGGGTAGGCAACAAGAGGTTGAAGTTATTAATGAGGAAGAACACATAAAGCTACTCTTTGAAGCAGAGACCCTGGAATGTATGTACTGAGTTTAAGAAGCTCAACAGTTGACCTTCACCTCTCTTGCCCCTCCTGTGGAGTTGAGTACAAACTACTTCTGCATTTTAAGTTCAGTTTGCAGCTATTGAAATAAGCTGAGAATAAGGGGGGGGGGGAGTGGGAAAGGGAGACTGAAATGTAGAACATTTAAAAAGCAGCTGAAAAAGTGGGACAGCAGAGGATTAACTGGGGTTGTACTTGACAAACCATGACAGTTGGAAGGTATCACATTCTGTTACCAGTCCTATCTGAGAGGGTTTAGAAAACCTGATTTCACTATATCTAAAGAAGTGTTTCCCACTATATGAGTTTTCCTGCTCTCCTTTGCTCTGTTTTCACCAGTTAGCCCTAGTCTAGCTGAACTTCTTTCTGGCAGGGGATACCTAGAATACCTTCTTTGCCTCAGTCTTCCTACAAAAGGAAAAGGGTGCTCAACCAGAGGAAAATGGAGCAGAGGACACAATAGGGGAAATGCAGCACAGAATAAGTAAAGAGGTATACCAGGAATACCTGGTTAATCTACATGAATTTAAGTCTACAGGACTAGACGAACTACATCCAAGGATTTTTTGTGGGTTTTTCAGGCTGTGTGGCCATGTTCTAGAAGAGTTTCTTTCTCTTCTAGAACATGGCCACACAGCCCCCAAAAAACCACAAAAAAACTATGGATGCTGGCCATGAAAGTCTACGACTTCACATATATCCAAGGATATTAAAAGAACTAGCAAATAATAATAATAATAATAATAATAATAATAATAATAAAATTTATTTATACCCCACCCCTTTGGGATCAATCGAGGCGGCTCACAATAAAATATAATACAATAGTAAAAACAAGTTACATCCCACCCACCCATTAAAAAGTTATTACATCTATTACAAATTAAAATAATTAAAATTAAAACAACATTAAAACAACAGTCACAATTATACAGCAAAACAGAGGACTGCAGCAATGTAACAGATGGCTTTCAGGGAGGCAGATAGAGTTCCCTTAAAGAAAGGAAAAGAGGGAAAAAGTAGGGGCCTGAGAAAGGGCCTGAGGCCGGGATTTTTCTATCCTGGAAAGGCCTGCCAGAAGAGATCCGTCTTGATCGCTTTTTTAAAGCCGTCTAAAGATGTCAGTTGACGGATCTCATCCGGCAGGCCGTTCCACAATTTGGGGGCGACAATAGAAAAAGCTCTCTGGGAGGTAGCCGAAAGCCTAGATTTTTGAGGCTGTAGCAAATTCCTCCCAGAGGACCGGAGAGAGCAGGGAGGGTTATATGGGAGGGGGCAGTCCCTGAGTTAGTTTGGACCCAAGCCATTTAGGGCTTTAAAGGTGATAACCAACGACTTGTACTAGGCCCGGAAGCTGATAGGCAGCCAATGGAGGAACCTTAATACTGGAGTAATATGGTCCCTCCTAGATGTACCTGATACTAATTTTGCCGCCATACTTTGCACCAGCTGTAATTTCCAAACCAAGCACAAGGGTAGCCCCATGTAGAGCGTGTTACAGAAATCTAGACATGAGGTTACCAGCGCATGAACAACAGTCTCGAGATCCCTTATTTCCAGAAAAGGGCGCAGCTGGCAAATCAGCCGAAGCTGATAACAGGTGCTCCTGACTGTAGCATTTACCTGATTTGTCATCAGGAGCAACGAGTCAAGGTGCCCCCCCCCAAGCTGTGAACACAGTCACCGGAGGAGAGTGTGACCCCATCCAGGACTGGAGGTTGCAGCCCAATTCTTGGTTTCAGGGCCGCTACTGTGAGCACCTCCGTCTTGTCTGGATTCAGTTTCAATCTGTTTTTCCTCATCCAGCCCATTAATGACTGAAGACATTCATTGAGAGAAGAGATGCCATTGGAATTCGAGGCCGATGAACGAGACACGGAGAAATAGATCTGGGTGTCATCAGCATACTGGTAACACCCAGCTCCATAACTCCGTATAATCTCACCCAGCGGCTTCATATAGATGTTGAATAACATTGGGGACAGAATAGCACCCTGTGGGACCCCACAGGTGAGCTCCCTTTTACTGGAGCTACTGTCCCCCAGCAGCACCCTCTGGGACCTGCCCGAGAGGAAGGACAGGAGCCACTGGAGGGCAGTGCCTCCAATACCTAACTCCCTCAGGCGGTCCAAGAGGATGCTATGATCAATCATGTCAAAAGCTGCTGAGAGGTCTAGGAGCACCAACAGGGCCACAGTACCCCTGTCAATGCTGAGACGCAGATCGTCAGTCAAGGCAACCATGGCAGTCTCAACCCCAAAGCCTGTCCTGAAGCTGGTTTGAAATGGGTCTAGATAATCGGTTTCATCCAAGACAGCTTGGAGCTGAAGAGCAACCGCCCTCTCGATAACCTTGCTCAAAAATGGTAGTAAGGAGACTGGCCTATAGTTATTCATATCCAGGGGGTCCAGGGAGGGTTTTTTCAGAAGCGGCCTAACCACCGTTTCCTTCAAGCAAGATGGAATATTTCCCTCCCTGAAAGATGCATTGATGATCTCCATAAGGAGACTCCTCGATGCATCACCCCCCTAGACGGCCAGCCATGATGGGCAAGGGTCGAGAGGGCAAGTTGTTTTCCTCACACTACCAAGGAGCTTGTCCACGTCATCGGTACTCACGGATTGCCACTGATCCAGTATAATTACATCGGTGGAGTAATCTCAGAGCCACTGGCAATAATCTTTGAGAACTCCTGAAGAACAGGAGAAGTCCTAGCCAACTGGAGGAGGGCAAACATTGTCCTCATCTCCAAAAAGAGGGAAAAAGAGGATCCCAACAACTATTGTCCAGTTAGTCTGACAACAATATCAGGAAAGATTCTAGAACAGCTCATTAAGCAGAGAGTCTGTGAACATTTGGAAGGGAATGCCATAATCACAAAAAGTCAACATGGCTTTCTCAAAAACAAGTCATGCCAGACTAATCTGATCTCTTTGATGAAATTACCAGCTTGGTAGATGAAGGGAATGCTGTAGATATTGCATATCTTGATTTCGGTAAGGTTTTGATAAAGTTTCCCCATGGTATTCTTGCAAACAAGATATTGAAATATGGGCTAGACAACACAACTGTTAGGTGGATTAGTAATTGATTGATTGATTGACCAAACACAAAGGGTGCTCAGCAATGGCTCCTCTTCATCCTTGAGAGAAGTGACCAGTGCGGTGCCATAGGGTTCTGTCCTGGGCCTAGTGTTATTCAACCTCTTCATCAATAACACACACAGATAACACAAAATTCGGAGGAATAGCTAATACTCCAGAGGACAGGATGAAAACTCAAAATGACTTTAATAGATTAGAAAGCTGGGCCAAAGCTAACTAAATGAATTTCAACATGGAGAAATGTAAGGTGCTGCACTTAGGGCAAAAAACAACAACAACAATGAAATGCATCGATATAAGATGGGGGATACCTGGCTTAACGAGACTACGGGATGTCATATTAAGGAGGGAGCTAACTTGTTTTCTGCTGCTCCAGAGAACAGGACCCAGAGCAATGGATGCAAGCTACAGGAAAAGAGATTCCATTTCAACATTAGGAGGAACTTCCTGACAGTGAGAGCTGTTGGACAGTGGAACACACTCCCTCGGAGTGTGGTGGAGTCTCTTCTTTGGAGGTCTTTAAACAGAGGCTGGACGGCCATCTGTCAGGGGTGCTTTGATTTTGAGTTCCTGCATGGTAGGGGGGGTTGGACTGGATGGCCCTTGTGGTCTCTTCCAACTCTATGATTCTATGATTCTATGAATACCACATTGCCTTCCAGAGGCCAATGTTCTCATTCTTGCAGATGTAATGATGTCATTTTGTCATTGTGTGCCTTCAAGCTGTTTCCACCTTATGGCAACCCTAAGATGAACCTATCATGGGATTGTACTGGCAAGATTTGTTCAGAGAAGGTTTGCCATTGCCTTCCTCTGAGGCTGAGAGCATGTGATTTGCACAAGATTACCTAATGGGTTTCCATGGCTCAGCAGAGATTTGAACCTTGGTCTCCAGAAATGTCAGACTTTGGGGCTAAACAGATGGCCCATAAGGGGTGGCGTTCTGCTGCCTCTTTCCTTGCTAGATCAGGGCCGCAGCTACCACATGCCGCAGCCCCAATCCATCACTTTGCCACTCTAAAAAGAGTTGGCAAATGCTGCTCCTTCTTAGAGGAGCAAAAAAAAACTGGCCTTGCTGTGGCAGCAGCAGCTTTTCAGTGTTCCTTTGGTGTAGTGTGTATGAATGCTGTGCCAAGGGAGCACCCTGATGCTGCCTACCATCTGTTTGTGTGGGCTGCGTGACAGCGGAATCAGGGAGGAGTTGGGATAGCCAGTGTGTGGCCACCATACCCCGACTCTACCTCCAGGCTGACTCTTTTGGGTGGTCTGTATAGCCCCTTTATCTCATAAGGCTTGGAAAGTAGAATTAGAGCAGGATAGTAGCATCTGTGGCTGACCCTTATCACATGATGCTGTGTCTGTTCAGTAGCTGATGTGTAGTCCAACCACTGCTGGAGTGTTTCTTTTCATTTATTGGCAAAATCAACAATGCCTGCCAATCACACTGCTTCTCCTAGTGAGTAAGTGTGATAAGTTCCTTATGAAGCAGTTCTGAAATGCAGGCAGTCACGTGGTACAAGTGGGTATCAATATGCCCCTCTACCCTTCTCCTCCTTGCCCCTTGCTCTTCCCAAATAGGCTGTTTTCCTCCTTCCCACCAATTTCATTTATTTATTTATTTATTTATTAATGGATTGTTATGATTGAGCAATTGCACTACAATTAAAATTAAAAATAAAAACAGACAGAAAGGCATGCAGGGAAGTGGGGCTATGGAGGTTGGGATGAAGGAAGACAGAGGCTGACACAGAAGCAGATTTGGTAGAGTTATGCAAGAATGACTGTCCTCATCCCACTTTGTTTGCTTTTTTAAGACTAACCTGATTGTGGTACCTTATGAGCCTGATGTAATAAAGTTTGTAGTCCAACACTCAAACCATTACACCATGCTGGTTGTCATTGCCTCTCCAAATTGTTGTATTAAATAATTAGAAAATGGTACTCAGGGTGTTTGTCATAGACTAGCAGCTGGGAGATAGCATATCATGTGCTGTCTTTGCATTTGTGGAGATCACTGGAGGATATATTATAGAGGAACATAAACTTGAGTTCACTTTCTCTTTTTGATGATGTGTGATATATCTGAGATGTACCAGTGTTGCTGAGAATAGCCTTTTGTGAATTACTACTGCATGTTAATGTGTCTAGTGCTTGAAACATCGCTTCATGCTAATCCTGCCAAAAAGAGCCACTTTGTCCTTTTTCCTGCCTTGGTCAACATCTGATCTTGCATATACTTTAAAATACAGACTTTTTAACAGTAGTTTTTTTTTTTATTACACTAGCGATATTGCTGTAGTTGTCAAAGTCAACAGATGAATATTATAATACAGTCCAAGAGCCTTGACAAAATATGTACTCCCTAAAATCCAAAGGTTTGCCTATGTGGACATCTTATAAAAAGGCTGGTTTCTCCTACACTTGTGAACAACTTCTGGGGCATTATGGGTGTGGCAGTTCTGCAAAAGTTCTTCCTGGGAACAATAATTATGTCACAAGGGACACGGATGAAACATGGCATATCTATGGGGGACTCACCAATCTAACTGATGGGGGGCTTACTACTATCCATTCTGACTGCTCTAAAGAATTTAATGACGACCATTCATTACATCATAAGCAGAGGCAAGCAATGTGTTAATATTAATTACCTTATGTGATTGTTGTAAACAACAACAACACACCAAAACCCTAAGCAGAATGTGAAGTGCCTATTTTCCAGGTGAAATGTACTGCAATTTTGAGGGTATCATCTGAGGAAGGGGCAGCTCTCCCATGTTTCCTCTAAGATGCCTAGCTGTCTGGCAGCAAGGAGAAAATGCTGTGGGCAGAAAATCAGAATGCAGCAGGAGAAAATGGAGGAGGGATGGAAGAGCAAGAAGAGGAACCCTGTGGGGGTACATGCAAGCAAGCAAGTAATGCTTCCGCTGAAAATGAGAGGGAAGAGGCATGGACGCATGAGAGAACAAAGAAAGAAAGCATAGTATTGCAAACATGCAATAAAAAAGGAGAGACTCAAATGTGACTACAGATACTTGAAGGAGAGGGCACATGGAAGAGGGAAAAGGCAAAACAGAGTGATCAGAGAGAAAATAGCAAGAAGTAAGAGAAATAAAACCAAAGAGGGAGGAAGAAGGGAGCAATGAGAGGAAAAGGAGAAAAAGGACAGCCCCATGGGCAATAGAAAAGCTACAAGAGAGAGATGAGCAATAGTACAATCCTAGGTAAGGATTGTGGGTCATCCTAGGAAGGCAAAAATCTTTGAGTCCTTCTGTTGGCTGATAAAGACTTTTTTTTAAAAAAAATCTGAAAGTCTGAGTAAAGGTGATGAGAAAAAAAGTAACAGGTTTCAGAAATCGGGGATAATTTTATGTTTAATAAAATATCAGGCAGATCTACATGTACAGTAAAATCCAAGGTGCCCTGGATTTTCCAGATTTTGAGTGACCCTGGGTCTTGTCCATACTATTAAAGGTGACAGGGAGGCTATTCGCAGCAAATTTGGATTAAGTGACCACATGTTCTCCCCATCCAGAAGCTGCATCAGTATAAAATAGCAAGCTCCCTGACTTTGACTGAATTTAATCATTTGGCACAATAATATTCAAAGTGATACAGTCAGTCCTCTGGATCCACAGATTCTGCATCCACAGATGCAACCATCCATAGTTTGAAAATACCCTCCCCCCCAAAAAAAGAGATAATTCCAAAAGCAAACTTGGATTTTGCCACTTTATACAATGGACACAATTTTGCATTTAACACCATTAAATTTAATGTGACTTGAGAATGGGATTTTGGTATCTATGGGGGGTCCTGGAACCAAACCCAGTAAATACCAAAGCCCCACTGTTTGTTCTGTTTTTATTTTGTATGTTTTACTCACATTTGAAATGTATTTTAAAATATATTTTGAACTGGTTTTAACTATGTCCTTTTAATAGAACTGATGTTTAATTCCTCCCCCACCCCCCATCCTTTTTTATAGTGCATGTTTAGATAAACCTTTAAGTTTTGTAAACCACCTTGGGTCCCTTGGTTGGAGAATGGCAGGATGCAAATTCAATTATAAGTAAATAAATAATATAATTTTAGTGGCAGTTATTTATTAATCTCTCCTTGAACAACAGCAACATCGGGCTTTAGATAAACACTGGACCTTAACTGGACAATTTTCCCATGCTTGTTAATACAACCATCCAGAACTAGGATTGGCTTGACTTTTGAAGACACTGTATTAGCTGCTGCCTTAAAATAAAAATCTTGCTTCAAAACAGAAAGGTAGTTATGACCTGATCATACTGGGCTTGCCTCTTCATGGGGTAATAAATAGTACTTCCACTAATTATGCCATGGGCAGTTTTTCCATGCTCAGTCTGGATGTTGGCATATTACATAGATTAAATGAATTAATGTGCATCAAGCAGAGCTAAAAGCTCTCTAATTACTCTGTGGAATCTCATGTGCATGAAAAGAAGAAATAAAACTAACACTAGTGATGACCCCTTAACTCAGGCAATGCTTAGGGCCTAAGTTTTACTTCTCACATTTCTTAGGAGTTTATCACATGCACTTTTCAGCCTGGTCCATGCATGGGATGGAATAGGGCTGGAATGGGGGAAAACAGGTTTTACTTCACATGAAATTCCTGTTGCGCTGCCAGCTGACCCTCACCCGTTCCCGATCAGGCTTCTGCTGGCTGATTTTGTTAGTACGGAAAGCTTCTGTATACCAAAATTGGCCAGCAGAGATCAGATGAGGGACAGGTGGTGATCAGCCAGCAGCACAGCAGCAATGTCCTATGTGGTAAAACTTGCTTTCTCCCATTCCAGCTCAATCCCATCCCATGCACGGATCGGGCTGAAAAGTGCATATGATAAACTCCTTAGCTATTTCCAAGGGGTGCTGCCTTCCAGCACTACCAGCCACAGACTGACTAGAATTTTTGATGCATACGGTGAGCTAATTGTAGCTGTAATACTTTTAAATGGTTTTTTTTTTGTTTTGCTCATGTAATTTAATATTTCCACAGACACTCATTAAGTACTGATATAATATATGCTCCTCATTAAAAACAGTGTGAGGCAATGGAGAAAGCCAGGGAAATTTGGCAGAGATTGTGGGAAGTGTTGTCCAAAAAACAACAACTTTTCTGTGCTCTGTAGCATCCTCCTTAGCCAAATGTCAGAAGCCAGGGACACAGCAAAGCCTACTCCTGGTTACTGAGGACTGGGCCTCTTAAAATAAATTCATTGTGAAACATGGTCCTGGAAGACACACTAAATGAGCAAGCTACCTTTCAATTCCAATCCACACAATGCTGTTTATGGTCAGGGGTGTCATGGTGGTGGTGGTGAACTGAAGTTGTGATTTGTAGATTGCCCAGTGCATTGTTGTTGTTTTTAATGAACATCTGTTCCAATGTACTAACTTGTTCAGAAAAGTGAGCACCCCCTGGTGATGTCATTAAGCATTGTGCATTAGGTACCAATTATTTATTTATTTAGAGTATTCATACCCTGTCTTCAACCAAAAAGGCTCCCAGAGCAGTTTACAGATTGTTAATTAGACAGTTCCCTGTCCTCAGGTTTACAATCTAAAAAGACATGTCACAAAAGAAGAAGGGAATGGCAGCGGGGAAGGGGATCAAGTCCAGCAGATACTGCCAGTTCTTCTCTCCCTGCAAAGCCAGGACAATTATTATTATTATTATTATTATTATTATTATTATTATTTCCTGCCTCTCCCCAAATAATAATAATAATAATAATAATAATAATAATAATAATAATAATATTTTTATTTATATCCCACCCCTCTGTCAAGCAATCGGGGTGGCTAACAACAATTTAAAACATCGCACAATTTTAAAATAGAATCCAAAATCTCACATCCCTCCCACCCCTTAAAAAGGAATTAAACAGTTTTGACATTAAAACAAGATAGTTAAAACACTCAATTAAACAATCCAAAAACAAACAAACAAATAATAGGTGGGGCAGTAATTGTAGCCAAAGAAGGGAGGGATAAAGAACTGCTGAGGCTGGGGGGGGGGGTCTAATCAGGGAAGGCTTGCCAAAAGAGATCTATCTTAATAGCCTTTTAAAAGCTACTTAAAGTTGTCAACTGGCGAATCTCATCCAGCAGGCCATTCCATAATTTGGGAGCGGTGGCCGAAAAGGCCCTCTGGGAGGTTGTCGACAGCCTAGTTTTCATCGGTTATAACAGATTCCTCCCAGAGGATCAGAGTGTGTGGGGGCATTATATGGGAAGAGGCGGTCCCGAAGATAAGTTGGACCCAAGCCATTTAGGTCTTTAAAGGTCATAACCAACACCTTATACTGGGCTAGGAAACTGATAGGCAGCCAGTGAAGAGATTTTAGTACAGCAGTTATGTGATCTCTCCATGATGTACCTGAGACCACTCTGGCTGCCATATTTGTACCAACTGAAGTTTCCGAACCAAGCATGAGGGTAGCCCCATGTAGGGCGCATTACAGAAATCCAGACGGGAGATTACCAGCGCGTGCACCATGGTATCAAGATCCCTTACTTCCAGGAAAGGGCGCAGCTGGCATATCAGCCGAAGCTGATAACAGGCACTCCTGACCACCACATTTACCTGATTAGTCATCAGGAATGACGAATCAAGGAGCACCCCCAGACTGTGAACACAGTCCTTCATGGAGAGTGTGATCCCATCCAGGACTGGAGGTTGCAACCCAATCCTTGGTTTCAGGGCCGCTACCGTGAGTACTTCCATTTTGTCTGGATTTAATCTCAATCTGTTTTTCCTCATCCAGCCCATTACTGCCTTAAGACAGCCATTGAGAGAAGAGACGCCATTGGAATTCGAGGCCGACGATCGAGATAAGGAGAAATAGATCTGGGTGTCATCAGCATACTGATGACACCCAGCCCCATAACTCCGAATAATCTCACCCAGCAGCTTCATATAGATGTTGAACAACATCCAGGGACAGAATGGCACCTTGTGGGACACCACAAGTGAGCTCCTTTTTTTTTTTTTTTTTTTTTTTTGGAGCAACTGTCCCCAAGCAGCACCCTCTGGGACCTGCCCGAGAGGAAGGAGTGGAATCACTGCAAAGCAGTGCCTCCAATTCCCAACCCCCTCAGGCAATCCAAGAGGATGCCGTGATCTATCGTATCAAAAGCCGCTGAGAGGTCTAGGAGCACGAATAAGGCCACACTACCCCTGTCGATGCTCAGATGCAGGTCATCGGTCAAGGCAACCATGGCAGTCTCAACTCCAAATCCCATCCTAAAGCCAATTTGAAATGGGTCTAGATAATTAGTTTCATCCAAGATGGGATGGTAGCAGATGGTAGCAGTTAAGAAGGAGGGGAGGCCTTTCCTCTGCCTCTGGCCTAGGCATGGTGAAGCTATGTCTGGATCTTCTCTCCCTCCAAAGCCAAGGTGGAAGAAGTTAAGATGGAAGGAGGGTCTTTCCTCTGCCTCTGTGCTAGGTATGGTGTAGCTGTGCCTGCTTCTTCTCTCCCTCCAAAGCCAGGGTGGTAGCAGTTGAGATGGATGGAGGGCTTTTCATCTGCCTCTGGGCTAGACATGGTGGAGCTCTTCTATCTCTCTGAGGCCAGGGTGGTAGCAATTAAGATGGACAGAGGGCCTTCTGGCTAGGCATGGTGGAGCTGTGCCTGCTTCTTCTCTCCCTCTGCAGTTTGTTCATAGTCTGTCATTCTTTTTCTTTTTGCTTCTTCTTTTTGATCTACAACACCAAGTATGCCAGGTGGTGTCCCTTTCAAGTACTAACTGGGCCTTATCCTGCTTAGCTACCAAGATCAGACATGATCAGGTGTGTTTAGGATGGTATGTCCCAGCCTGTCATTCAAACATATACAAAGAGAGAATGTAAAGTGGGTCTTTACTATCCACTGGGCCTTGGTTCCAGGATCCCCTACAGATACCAAAATCTGTAGATGCTCAAGTCCCATTAAATACAGTGGCATAGTAAAATGGTGTTTCTTATATAAAATGGCAAAATCAAGGTTTGCATTTTGGAATGGATAGATAGATAGATAAATAGATGAATGAATGAATTGATGGATATGGAGAGCTGACTATGGGCCTGTACAGACTGCCAGAAATAATCCAGTTTGAGACCACTTTAACTGTCCTGGCTCAGTGCTAGGGAATCATGGGAGCTGTAGTTTTTTCTGAGGCATTCCCATGATTCCCTAGTATTGAGCCAGGACAGTTAAAGTGGTCTCAAACTGGATTATTTCTGGCAGTCTGTACAGGCCCTATATATTCCTATTTGACAATTAAGGGCCTTTACAGACTGCCAGAAATAATGCAATTTGAGTTCACTTTAACTGCCCTGGCTCAGTGCTAGGGAATCATGGGAACTGTAGTTTATTGTGGTCCCAGAGCTCTCTGACAGAGAAGGCTCAATGTCTCAGAAAAAAACTACAATTCCCATGATTCCCTAGCACTGAGCCAGGGCACTTAAAGTGGACTCAAGTTGCATTATTTCTGGCAGTCTGTAAAGGTCCTAGGATATAACTCTTAACTATCAGGGTGGTTCTTAGATCAAGGTGAAATGAAGGGATTATTCTTCCTCACTTAGGCAGATGTGATAAGGAACATTTGCTCTAGCCTACTTGCTTCTAGCCAGAATGTGGATGCAGAGCAGAACAGGGCAGAGAATGAGCTGTGGTACCACAAACTCTGGGAGGGAAGAAGGAACTGAATGAAGTAAATACATAGACATCCCCCCCCACACACACACTTGGCAAACTACAGCAACAAATCAATTAAGTTGCTGCTCTACTAGCAGAGCTGTAGATTTTCACACAACCCTTTCCTCCTGTCTAGAACTGAGCTCAGCAAAACTATAGAACTGTCACTTTTGTCTTGGCAAACAGCCTTGGAAGAAACCTGCCAAGAAAACCACATGACAAGGTCACCTTAGGGTCACCATAAGTCAGAAACAACTTGAAAGCACACAACAACAACAATAACAACAACAAACTCTGATCTGGAGGTGTCCCATGAAACTGGAGACTCAGGGCCAAGCACTGAGACTTGACAACTGGTTCTACAACTGGGGTTCCTCTGCTGAGAAAATCCTATCTTGTGGGTTCATCAGGCTAGCCTCTCAAGGTTATGGGAGATGCAGCAGAGTCTCCACTTAAGATCTTAAATTCCAGAGAACCTCATACAGCAGCAGCAGGAGGAGGAGGCAGTGTTTCATCTATAGACCCAAGCCATTTAGGGCTCTGTGTGTCAAAACTAGCACCTTGAATTGAGCCCACAAGCAGATTGGAAGCATTCATCTCTGCTGCTGCCTGATTTGTTGTTTAGTTCAGGTATTTTATTTCCACATTACACTTAGTCCTGTCATCTATGGTTGGTTTTGTTTGGCATGTTTTTAATGTTCATATATTTTTTCTGAAATGTTGAATAAGTGGTAGTACAAAAATAGCAAATAATCAACCCTTTGAGACTTGGAGGAGCAGGTTCTCCGCCTATATTTCTGCATTTTAGGAATAGGTAATTGTTCCTAGCTAATCTTCAGCTGTTTCCAATTCTGTAATTCTGTTTAACATGTAATAGTCAGGAATTTTTCTGAAGATACTCAGCTCTGCTTCTGCATTTAGGAGATAAAAACTCGTTCTCAAGGGAACATTTTAAAAACAATTTGAATATGTTTGGTGGGGATGAGACACAGTAAAATTATATTATAATAGCTAAACAAAATATACTGTTTGTAATAACATTCTAATA
Source organism: Phrynosoma blainvillii (assembly GCA_026167975.1). Classification (NCBI taxonomy): domain Eukaryota; kingdom Metazoa; phylum Chordata; class Lepidosauria; order Squamata; family Phrynosomatidae; genus Phrynosoma; species Phrynosoma blainvillii. The sequence continues at coordinate 350,925,941 of JANUYF010000002.1, read as the reverse complement.
TACTGCTCAAAACAAATTATAGTTGCATAATCTCCTAACCAATGTGCATTAGAAACATAATCCATCATAACTTCCACCAATACATTAAAACCCATAGATCAAACCTCCAATGCACCTTTTAGAAAACTAAATTGTGAAATTCCACACCATATAGAAACCTATGTAACATTAATCAGAACAATTTAAACTGGCTAATAAATATCTTGTGATTAAATCAGACCTTTAATGCACTACTTGGAAAGTAATTTGTAACATACCATTCAGCCCAGGAACAGGCTCCAGCGAAGTTTGAAATGGAGTGTTCAGCAGCAAGAACTGAAATTGAGTTCTACTCATGTTCACTTGAACATTAGTAACTTTTCACATGATTGCAGTCCCTTTATCAACTCGCTCGAAAAGAATGTCTTCTAAACTGAACTGACAAATGGGTGAAACAAGGCTATAATCTATATGACCACACTGAATTTTTAAAATTATTATTTGAACAATTATTTTTCACTAAAGATAATTTCAAGGAGAAAATGTTGCATTATAGGCAGGGCCGAATGCCACAAAGGTGCCTAAATTGTAGCATAGTACAGGAGATTAAGGGGGTTATTTGCATCGTGAAAATAATCCAGGATGAATCTGGGTTGAATTTCCATTGTCCACATGCATCCCGAATGCACTCATTTAAGTTGGTGGGATGCCAAAAAATCCACTTAATCTGGGATAATTTATATCGAGTCCCTCCCCCCCAAGTTTTTAAAAAAGATCTGCATCATTGGTAGTGTGAATAACCAATGTGAATAGACCCAAATATATATGGGATAAAACTGTGCATGCCTAGAAAGTGTTCTGAATGTACTCACATTATCAACTCCATGTTTATTTGAGTGCTGACATGTGTGAACAACCAAACTTGCAGAGATGTGCATAGATGCAGTTCCAAAGTGTGAATAACAAACCTGGAATTCATGAGTGAGATGATTCGCATTATCATGTTAAAAAAAAAAAAGACCTCTAAATGACCCCTAAGGGAACCAGCATGGTTTGGGTGTTGGATGAGCATTCTGGAGACTAGGCCATTGAAACAAACTGGGTGACCTTGATCTGGCCACATTCTCTCAGCTTCAGAGGAAGTTAATGGCAAATCCCCCATGATAGGTTCAATGTTAGGGTTTGAAGGCACCCAACAAAAACTAACAGAGGGTTAAGTAGCTGTAGCAGGTGATACCTGTCAAGTCACTGGTGAGTAGTTACTGACTGGACAGCAGCAGCCCATTTTGAATTTCATGTGTTTGTTCCACCCTCTGGGAAACCATAGATAAGTAGAGGAATGCTAATTGGAAACAGCAGGGAAACAATCTGTTGAATTTTAATTCCTTGCCCTTCTTTATGCCTTATTACCCCATCCAGAAGTATCTTTTACAGAGTAAAAAAAAAATGTTGTTGTACGTCTTTGAGTTTTTTTCAACTTATGGAGACCCTAAGGCAAACCTATCACAGGGATTTCTTGACAAGATTTGTTCAGAGGAGGTTTGCCTTTGCCTTCCTCAAAGGCTGAGTGTGACTTCCCAAGGTCATGCGGTGGGCATTCGTGACCCAGTGGGGATTTGAATACTGGTCTCCAATCATAGCCCAGCGCTCAAATCACTACTCCATGCTGGCTCTCAGTAAAAAAAAAAAAAAAGAAAGAAAGAAAAGAGAAGAAAAAAAGAAGATGCATGGTGATAATATTGCATGCATTAGAGTGTAACATCTAGTTTAGCTCTTGGAGAGACTGGCTGAGAAAGAATGAGTTCCATAGTGGAGCTGCTCTGATTTGAAGCAATTATACATGGCTCATTCATCTCCTTCAGCACATTATTTTAGTCTGAGTCCATTGCCACCTACTGTTGAAAGAAGTGAATTCACTTTAATGACATCATTTATTTGAATATTTACCGTTCAGCAGCTCAAAGAAGGCTGAACTCCCTTTGTCACCTAATGGGAACAGGAGATGTCAGGGGTGCAGGAATAAATTCTGCTCCATGTGAGTGATCATGTGTCAGGTTGTGAATCCTTTTTAGTTTTCATCAATATGAACACTTTCAAACTGTCTGAGCGCTTTTTTGGTTTTTAATATGTGTATTTTGATTTTTTTTCTCTTATGAATAGGTTGGGCATGCTAGAAAACTTGGGTATTTTATGATACCCTCTAGAAAGTTTAGGATTTTTTTTTTTACTATAAGTTACTTTTTACTTTTGAATAACAAGTAGCATAAAGTGTTACTTTAAAAAACAACAACAACAACAACCTGAAAATAATTACCTTGGGAAAATGATTGGGACTGTAACTATAACAAATCACAAATTATGAAAGTAACTTCCTAGGCTTTGATGTTTGTAAACATTAATATATCTTTATTTAATATTGTAAATTGTTCCTTGGGGTGAGAGCTAAGTCCTGTTTAGTCCTGGCTAAGGCCTAATCTGCACTGCAGAAATAATGCAGTTTGACACCATTTAAATTTCCATGGCCTTATGCTATTGAATTCTTGGGTTTATAGTTTAATGAACTATTTATCCTTCTTTTTCAGAGAGCTTTGATGCCCCAACAAACTATCAATCTCATGCTTCCATAGCATTGTTCCATGCCAGTTAAAGCAGTGTCAAACTGCATTATTTCTGCAATGCAGATTAGACCTAGGTCCTGCACCAGTGATTGGCATGGTCAGAGGGTGGACTATTTACAGTCTGTGGCTTCTTAGCAGTATATAAACCTCACCAGTCCTGCCACTAGTACTGGTAGTGGTGGAATGGTGGCTGATAATGCCAGTCAGACAGTGCCAGTCTCCTCTTTTCTCTCTCTCCATCCTCCTTGATTAAGTGGTTAAGACACTGAATCTGTTGATTGCAAGATAAGCAGGTTGGCAGTTGGAGTTATGGGTGCTGCATTATGTGTGAGTTCCTGTCACTAGTCCCAGCTTCTGCCAACCTAGCAGTTTGAAAGCATGCAAATGCAAGTAGATAAATAGGTACCACTTTGGTGGGAAGGTAAGCAATGTTGTGTGCAATCATACTGGCCACATAATCACAGAGTAGTCTCTGCCAATGCTAGCTCTTCAGTTGCTATTCCCAAGCAACCTGTTTTCTTCTTCTTCCTCCTCCTCCTCCTCCTCCTCCTCCTCCTCCTCCTCCTCCTCCTCCTCCTCCTCCTCCTCCTCCTCCTCCTCCCCTTTCTTCACTAAATTGCATGCCCAAAACTTCTAAATTGCATTAAAAATAAAAATAGAAATAAAAATAGAAATAAAAATAAAAGAAAGGCATGCTGGCTAGGTAGGTCATAAGACAGGAAGGTTGGTTTAAGGGGGAATGTGGAAGAGATTGTGGAGGACTGTTGATTGCACAAAAAGCATCTTTAAATAATGCAATTGCAGCAAGGCTGAAGCATGACTGAAGCTCAAGTGATAAAGTCCATAGTCACATGTGACTTTGCAGACCCAAATTCTCCCTTGCAAAATCAAAGTGTGCTTTCTGTCCTGCTAGGTCAGAGGGGCATAGAAGGGTTAGACACATGATGACCCATTTGCCCATACAGTAGAACTATCACCCTGGCATGCTGGCTGGTGAAATGGTTCACTGGGCGGTATTGTCGATGGATCTTCCATGGTGACTGAGGGAGGAAAGGAACTACCAGGAGGCAGCAGTGAAAATGGAGGATGCTGCAGTCAGAACCATACCAATGCAGAGTTTATGTCCCATTTATGGAGGGATAGTAATTTCTAGTCAGTGTGGAGTAGTTGCTGAGATCTGGACTCAACTCAGGGTTTGAATCTTGATTTGGTCATGGAAGCCCACTGTGTGACCTTAAGCAAATAACATTCCCTCAACCATGAAGAGGGCCTAAATATCCTGGAGGCAGCAGAACCTGTCTGATCTTGGAAGCTAAGCAGGGTCATCCTGTGCTAGTATTTGGATGGGAAACCACCAAGGAAAGTCAGGTAATGTAATTTCAGAGGAAGGCAATAGCAAACCACCTCTGACTATTCCTTGCCTATGAAATTCAGGTTGCCCTGATTAATCAACAGGTGGCTTGAAGGCACACACACACACACACACACACACACACACAAAGATGGAAGGCAATAGCAAATCTCTGAAGAAATCTTGCCAAGAAAACTCTATAAGAGGGTAGTTGTAAGTCAGAGTTGGCTTGAAGGGACATGACAATGAACATTGCCACACAAGCCCCATTCTCACAGCAATTGCATCATTTTTTTCTTTAAAAAAAATGGAAACATATCAAGTGCAGAGCAGTCAATATCGCACGTCTTCACAACTGCATGACTGAAGCTACTGCCATCATTGCATTCTCTTCCTGACTCCCTCTTAAGCCTGTCTCTGTGACCTATGTCTTACTCAGTATGCCTTTCAGTTTTTTTGTTTTCTTTTTTTTTAAATTCTGCTGCAATTCCAGAGCTCTGCTACTGCTATGTAAGGGCCTAAGCAGATGGCTTAAAAGGCCGTCTTGGGGGCAGGGAAGGGGAGGGACAGCCGCACGCTTGGCGCCCCAACCCCCTCCTGAGGTCATCCTCGGAGCAGCCAGCCCTCCGCACGGCCGGCGCTCCAAGGAGGACCTCCCGCTGCAGCATTTGCAAACGCTGTGGCGGAAAAGTTGCCGAAAGTGTGCCGCAGCCTTTTGCAGCGCACTTTCGCTGACTTGTGAAAGGAGCACTGATTTAGTGCTCCTTTCAGGGGCGGCGAAGCTGCGCCACAGGATCAAGGCATGGGGATGCCTCGGTCCCGCGGCACAGCTTCCCAGGGTGGCCCATGGCTGCTAGTCTGCTTAGCCCCTCAGTTAAAATTAAAAGAAAAGAAATAGAACATATTATATAATATAATAAATAAGCCATCAACAAGGGCAAAAGAGGGTGGGGAAAAAGGAAGAGACAGTGACACCATATCTCAACTGCCCAGGTAGTGATGTTTTGCATCTAGGGACTTGCATGATTAGGAGGTCATTGATGGACTTCCCTTGTCAATGAAAAGGGGCATAGCATCTATTGGTCCAAGATGCAATAGTTACAAGTCAGAGGTGTCGTCATGCAGTAAGTAATACCAAAGTTGCTTTTCTTCTGCATCTAATCACAGATTAAAGCTACATGAAGTAATCTCCAACAACCGAGAGGCATTAAGAAAAATAGATTTCATTTTGTATAGCAAAAATACCAAATATGGAACAGCTACTGTGAATGTTAAGTTGCCTGCCTCCCCACAACCTATTCATGTAAATTTATTTATATTTATAAATTTAGATGAATGCAAAATTGTTTCTTTTAAAAATTTAGCACTTAATGTCAGATTTTGTTTGGGTTCAGCTGAATTTAATTAATCAATATTGCCAGCTCTTCTAAAGCTCCATATAGTGAAAGCTCATTTAAATCTCATGCATTGGATACATTTGTATGAATTAAGCCACAATCAGAGTAAATTATTATTGGTTGTACCTAATTTCTCTGATTGCTGTGGAGTCCTACTTTGGTTGTTAGCCAACAGGTAAGTAGGATTCTAATTTGGAATTATAATAAATGTCCTGGTGTATTTTTTTTAATGTTTAATTTTTATTGAAAAATTTTAGACAATAATAGCAAACAAAACAAAACATTTAGAATACAAATATAAAAAACACAACAAAAACTTACTGACATTACACACATTGACACCAAACAGAACACTAAACACTAAATACAAAAATATAAAAGACTTCCTTGTAATACCAACTGATTGCTCCTAATAGTACTATATTTTTCCTCTAGAAATTGTGATTTAACTTCTTCTATAATGGGTTGTCTTAACATATTTTACTAAAATTAGCTATTCAATTTATAATTTGTAAAGAAACTACGATATATATTCCTATTCCTGAATGCCTTCATTGTGAAAAGTGTATAATATAAATGTCCTGGTGTATTTTGAAAATATGTTTGCTTTAAAAAAAAGTAAGGTGTTGTTGAGGCCTTTGGGATATAATGACAAAATGTTCTACTATAAAATACATCAGTGCAGCTTCATAATGTACCATATGGTGCAGTGGGGGCGGATTATGGCACCCTAACATTTTAATTATGTCTGCTCTTGAAGTTTCCATGTAATGCTGTGTTCAACTTGAGGCACAATTGTGTGTGATAGTGTATTAGAAGTTATATTGTAGTACAACTATCACATAAAGGGGGAAACTGAAAGGTATAAGAGAAATAATCACTTCAGATAGCCCTGGGTATTTGGGATTATCTCAGTATGAACACGTAGTTGCTAGAGTTTACAATAATCACCAGTTTTCATCCTCAGTTCTAGAACATGTTAAGTAATGACAAAAACATCTTGGCTTCATATTGAATGAGTTAACCTTTTTGTATGCAGCTGTTCCTCTTCCTTGTGGAGATTTTCAGATAGGGTTGCCAGAGTGAAACCTGGTTAGGGCTCCTCTAACTTTAATGGTTGTGTAGAAGAGGGAATTTAATCAGATATTACTTGTCATGCAACCAGTTAACAAGCAACATATGCTGAAACTTCTACTTCTACACAACCTTTGGCAGCTCTAATGCCAATCTTCTTGCATGATGAGAGACATTATGAAGAAGGGAGCATCAGTGCAGAGGTTCTCCTTTTTTAAATTATTTATATAGAAGATTTATTGGATTTATAACCTGCCTTTCTCCCAAAACTGGATTCTCCATAGGATACAAACTGCTCGAAAAGCTCTTCATAAAGTTGCTCTTCATGATGGAGGAGGAGGAGGAGGAGGAGGAGGAGGAGGAGGAAAGGCTAACATGTTCATTTCCAACATGCTGCATTTGTAACTCCTGAACAGAGAACTCTTGGGAGTGATATATAAGTCAGTTCTACCCTCCCACATCTCATTTGTTTAAAATCTTGAGTTTAAAATCTTGAAGGATGAAGAAATCTGTGAGGTTTGGTGAGTTCTTTTTTTTTTAAGAGCCAGACAAATTTTTCAACCTTCTATACTAAATAAATAAATAAATAAAAATCAGTAGGTATAGCATATTGAGGATAATGCTGTCAGAATACAGAGGTGGAAGCCATAAATTTCGCATAATATACATGGCGATTCAAAGCCGTATTTTTAAGAACTATGTACTCAGAATCCTTTACCTGAATGGGCAAATCTGGTTGTTTTTCCCATACATCAGATTTTAAAAATCCATTTTTCTTTAGTATGATTTTTTTTTAAAAAATCTGAAGTTCTTTCTGTTGATATCTGCAGATTTTGGAAAATTCTTAAAATGGATGAAATGAAACATTCACCCATGAAATAGTATGTTGTAACACAAATGCTGCCAAGCATAAGGCTAATGCAGTTGCCATGGCCCCAATCCAGCTCTGAAAGGGGCAGCACAGATCCACTCCTTTGGGGCAGTCTGTTTAGCCCCATGCATCCCTATAATAAAAGATGGGTTCTTCACATTGTAGAATTTTCTGACATTAATTCCATTGATTGAGATTTTGTTTTCTTTTTCTATGAATTGTCTCTACTATATGAATATTCTAAATAACTTTAAAATTTATTTATAATTTTATTCCAAATTACAGAAGCATACTCTGCTTCACTATCAATGATTGATTTTGATGTGACTGTCATTTTTGCATGGTTGGGTCCTGTGTCACACCAGCATTATGTGAAAGTGAGTGATATGACATTGCTACAGAAAGCTACCACCAGTTCACATAGCTATTTAAATATTACTGGTACAATGACCACATCATATAGATACCATAAAAACCAGCCATAATGGTGGCCTATCATTCTGTGCGGTCCTGGATTCTGTTCCAAAGTCTTGTCCTGGCAACACTATTACATCCAGGGTTATGAAGCTGTTAGGTGACAAAACATGCTATCTCCCAAGTGATTTCATGTATATGTTAAACAGTTTCCTATCAAGTTTGAAGATCCTAATTTTTCCATTGATTACAATATGCACACCTACCACAAGGAAAATAAGTCGGAGGTTATGTGGGTGCAGGCAGTCTTTTCAATAACTGTTGTGTGTATTTTACAATAAACAAAACTTTCTGAGTAGAATGTTACTCAGTACACCAGTGGCTTATAACATGCATCTTCAGGTTATTGAACATTATTCAAAGAGGTCAAAAGGCAGAATAGGGAATAGGGATCAGCTTGTGTTGGATGGTTTACATTCCGACTGAAGACACAGGTTCACACTTTGGGTGAACTACTGCATTTGATCTTGAGCCAGGAGACACAGATGCATTGATCAGGAATACATTTGCACAGTTAAAGTTAGAGTGCATACCCATTCTGGAAATGTCTGATCTGGCCATAGATATGTATGCCTCAATTATGTCCCATTTGGATAACTAGCATGTTCTATGTGGGATTGTCAGTGAATAGTACTTGGAAACTTTAGCTGGCCCCAAAAGCAGCAGCCAGATCATTAACTGGCGTGGGTAAAGGGAGAGAATAACTCCCATGCTGCACTAGTTTTACTGGTTACTCATCCATTTCCAGGCACAATTCACTGTACTAGCTATACTTTCCAAAGTCCTTTACATCTTGGGTTCATGCTATCTGAAGGACCCTATCTTCTTACACAAGTCTGCCTGGACTCTAAGATCATTGAGGAAAGCACTTCTCTTGGTTCCATCAGCTTTACAGGCATGTCTGGTGAGAACACAGGAGAGGGCCTTCTCACTGTCTGCTCTCAGGTTTGGAACTGCCTTCTAAGGAGGCTAGGATCCATCCATCCCTTTAGTCATATATATATAATAACAGAATTAAAAAAAAACTAAAGTAAAAAGTAAAGATTTAAAAACAGTAGAGCTTTTTAAAAATCAATTTCCTGCTTCTAAAAAGACAATATAGATAGATTCTAGATTCTCTACAGAGATTTTTATTTGTGTTGTCCTGTTTGCTGTAAATGCTTTTTTTTTTACAGTTTTTACTACTTTCAACTATATGTTTTTAATTTGTGCTTTAATATTAATAATGTTTACTCTTTTTAAACTTTTGTACTTCTGTTGTTGTTTTTTTTTTTAAATATTGTAGCCCACCTTGAATCCCTTTGTGGGAGAAAGGTGGGACAAAAATCTTTGAAATAAATAAATAAAATAAATATTAGATGTTTTACATGATTGTCAATCTTGGTTAACTTAAGCCCAAAACAGATGGGCCCAGAAGAGTGGCATAACACTGCATCAGCACCGTTTGCACCAGGAACATGGCAACTTCATGTGTCTAGTCCCAATCCGAGCTGCCAGAAGGAGCAGATTGGTCCAGTTCCTTTTCATTAGCACAGCCTCAGCACAGCTTGAGGCTGCATTTGGGGTGTGCATCATGTAAACTCTACAGCCCTAGTGTGGCCTGAAACCACATAATTTTGCCTGTCTGTTTCAGGCCTTCTGTGTTTTCCTTAGAATTTCAATCAGTTGTTGCATCTTTTTGATTTTTATTATTATTTACACGCTATTTTTGTTTCCTCACTAGAGTGGTATTGATGCATTTAAGACTTTTTAAAAAGTAATAACATATTTAAAAAAAACCAAGTCTCAAATATTTTGTATTCAAATAAATCCAGATAAAATGTGGAAGAAGAATCTTTGTAAAGGATTATGTTAATGGTAACAGAAGGGGGCACATTGTGTTCAGGCCTCTAGTGAGTTCCTCTACCTCCTTTTTTGTATCCTCCACTGGACTGGATTGGGGATGGGGAAGACCCTGATATCATGGGCTGGTGTCTTCTGTGTCCTTCTAATTATCATGTTTAGATATTGCTGCAGATTTTGGTATCCATCACAAGGATAAGAACTAGACCACAGCTTGAAAAAGCTACTTTGGAGGACCTCTATTCCCAAGTGAGTAGTAGCCCCACTATGAGTTGTGGCCATGTTGGTGGAGGATTTTAGAGTTACAGGACCAAAAAATAGCTTTACCAAGGTCTGATTTGAACCAGCTGTATCAGCTGCCACATAGATCTTTCATCTATGCAACATCACACTATCTTGTACTCCAAAGTCTCACTTATGGAGCTGCTTGTTGACATAATTTTCTTTGGCTGCTTTGATTGCAAAATGGTGTGTCAAACCTTGGGTGCCTTTAGACAGGGAACAGGGCTCAGAAATTCAAATCATCACCACCCTCATCAACAACAACAGAAACCAGAAGGAAAAAAGTATAATCAAGATTCAAAACAGAAAGATAGAATTAATGATAACTAAATTATTAACAGGAGAGATAACAACCTTTCCAGAGAATGCATTTGAGAGAGGAATATTGAATGTACGTTCTGTAAATGAGCAATAAATATTTGAAAGGACTCAGTTCAGCCAAAGTTAAGCACCTTTTGTCATACTGGTTTCAACAGGAGAATTCAGGTGGTTTTCGAGTCCCCCCCATTGAAATCGATAGTATTCAAAGTGCCTAACATTGTCTGCATTTTTCATACATACAGAGAACACAGGGAATACAACAAATATACATTTCATCTTTTATAATGTTTGACACTGTTATTGCCCATCACCCCCTGATAGTGGTATAAAACAGCAGGCAATATACTGTCATTGGAAATGTACTGTAATTAAGATTGATTTGCTACATGATTCTCTAGAGAAAAATTCCTGACATGCAAAGATTTTTTTTTTCTTCTGTACTGTCAGCTAGAAAAATGGGACAATGATCGAGACACAGTGAATGACTATATACAGGTGCATTCTCTCTGGAAATCAATTTAGCTGATATTCAAGAATCAGCTTATTTTTGTTATCCTGAAAACTTGAAGGTAATACTAATTTAGTCATCAGTACATTGATTTACTGAGGATTTCTAGCATACTCCTAATCAGAGCTATCCCCATTTATTCCAAAGGTTCCCTATGCACATTAAAAATAAACATTTGCTGATATTGTATATTATCATATATACACTCTTCTGATATTTGGTGACTACACAAGAAAGTGAAGGACACCTTTATATTTAACACAAGTGCTTTTCAAAATGCTATTAGCACCCATTGAGTGAGGAGCTGATAATTATTGGGATCGATGCTGGTAGGGAGGAAAAGTTTAACCTTTAACTTCTGCTATGAGCCAGACCTCCATACATGTACCTCCTGCCAAATGTTCCTGTTTTCATTAGATGGGAAACTACAGTTCATACCATTTTCCTTCTGTAATATGTCAGGAAGAAGAATTTTCTATTTCTCCTGGCTTAACAGGGAAAAGAAAACAAACGGCTATTTGAGAAACAGAGCAACCTATTCCTGAACTAGCTGCTCACTTTCCATTCATACTGGGTTAGCAATAAGAAGGCTTTAAAAAAAATTCACCTGGTATAGCAGGATTTTGCAGGTGAAGAGTCTTATATTTTGTAAAATGTAAGCTCATGGCAAAGAAATAACCAAATGCCTATACAGTTTAAGGGATAGTAAAATATGAGCTGCAACTGCGATGTAGACTACATGTAATGTAAAGCTAAATAGGTAATGTGACACTGAACAGTTTATGTTCCTCCCTGGGGTGAGTGTACATTTGTATATGTATTTAATACATATATGTGTTTAATAAAATAGCCTAAAAGAATAACAAAGAGCCTTTTCATTCTCCCACCATAAGATTCCAATACTTAAGAGTGCTTGAGAGATTAGAGGGCTAAACAGACTGGCAAAATACATCTCATGCTGCATGTCCTGACACCACCCCAACCCAGCTTCACACCAACCACACAACCAGATGGTGGATAGCATTTTGGAAGCGTGGCATTTAGACTCTGCACGCCGCTGAAATGTGGAAAAACCACTGCCGCAGTGGCAAGGTGCCTTTTCTCAGTGCAAAAAGGAGTGTGTTTCTGCTGCTTCTTTCTGTGCCAGGAAAATGCCAGATCAGGGTTGTGCCATGCGGTTGCTGTGGCTCCAATCCAGCACTCAAAGGGGTGGCCAGAAGCTGCTCCTTTGGGGCAGTCTGTTTCACCCTTAAGTGACCAGATATGGATTATCTGAGAAATGACAAAGAACTCACAATCCTTCAGTCTAAAAAGACAGGGGAGGGGAACCGTGCCTGCTTCAACATCATCAGAAATGGTGAGGAGACACCAAAATCAGGCAGACGTGGTGGTGGCTTGGACACCTGCTCTGGGCCACACCTAAGGCATCCAAGGATTATATGTGGTTGCACGTTGCCCATGTATAATGTAGATGTTAGTAGAAAATTTTAAAAAATCTATCTTATCTAAGGATATCTTGGTGTCATTTTAGCTGTATATTAATGATGCTTAACAATCAACCAATCCATCACATGCAGTAGATAGCACACATTGGCCTCTTTGTTTTCTTCCATTTGATAGGGATCAGATGCACAGGTGGTATCCGTATAACTTGAAAACACTTCTGGAGTATAATTTCAGTCCTAAAATGTTTAAGAATCCAGATGGGATGTGTGCCTCCAAAACCTTCTTAACAAGTTTAAGGTCCCTATTTTTTAGTCTATGATGTGATTAAAAAAAAATATGCATTTCAAAGCACACTCTGGTTCATTGAAGGAGGAAACAGGGTGTTTGGTTCCTGGCAAGCTGAACATCTGGAAAGTAGGGTGTTGCACATTTATGTGGCTGGCAATCGAGCTGACAGTTCTTGCACAGCATGAGCCTGATGTGATTAGAAATTCATAAAGCTGTTGATTGCAAATGAGGGTCACAGAAAAGTCAGCTAGATGACTTGAAATTGCAGGCACCTTCCTACTTGTTCAAGTGCCTTGGAACAGCCATTTGTCTGCTGAATCAAAAGCCATTTGTCCATTTTAATTAGATTTCAACTGCATATATTGTGTAAGAAGTTTCCTAGAGTTGCGATATACCTTGAGGCAAGGGGAAGAAATTTGCTTTGCAGGACTCACCTCGACAAATATTCCAGTTAGAAAGTATTGCAGATTATTACCTAGGGCAGAGTTTTCCAATATTTAGGGCCAGTAGGTGCATTTGATTTTTTTAGAGAGCATCATGGGGAAAACAAGTTACAAACTACCCATTTCATAGAAGAGCAATGTAGTCAAAGTCAACTCATTAGTTCAAGGTTTTGAGTATGTAAGAGATGTGAAGCTGCTGCCAAACTGCACAATTAATGCAGTTTAACTCTGCTTTAATTCCATGGCTCCATCCTATGGAATCCTGGGATTTGTCGTTTGTTGTGGCACCAAACTCTGACAGAGAAGGCTAAATATCTCATAAAACTACACATTGCATAGCATGGAGCTATGACAGTTAAAGTAGTGTCAAGCTGCATTAATTCTGCAGTACAGATGCAGCTTGAGATACTAAACACATTCTATTCTATTGGATCCACAGTTTGTTATCTCATTGGAACCACATTTCAAAGTTTCTTTCTCTATTGTATACACACTCCACATATAGGGAGACAGACTCCTTTCCTATCATCAAATTTAGGTTGCTTGGTGGACCAGCCCCTCCCATAGCAGCCCCAGCCTTACTGCTATTTCCTCCCCCAAGTCACTCCTCCAGCCATTCCCAGTAGAACCACATTCCTTTCCTGTGACACTGGGCAATTTTCAGCCTAGTGTGTGCTGTTTTATAAAGATACATCTTCTGGAACACACTAAGATTTCATTGGAGCCAACTTCTGGAGAAGGGCCTTGTCTCACTGCTGGACCTCATATATTGCAGGCAACATATCCCAAGTCTCCAGCACCAGTACAATACAGTATATGGAAAAAAGATAAGTAAAGGAGAGTGGTTCTTAGAGACTTGGTAAAACCCATTGTTCTTCAAAAAGTTTGTAATGACAATCTTTCAATCTATTAGTTATATCTGAACAGTATGTGTATGATGTCCTACAACAGAGAAAGCCATTGGTTTTAGTGTTTCACTAGGATTGCAGGAGACTTGAGTTGAAATTCCTGCCCAGCCATGGAAATCCACTGGGTTACCTTGGGCAAGTCACACATTCTCAGCTTTAGAAGGAAATAGCAAACCTTCTCTGATCAAATCTTGTTGAGAAAACCCTGTAATACACTCACCATACACTGGAGTCAACTTGAATGGTTTAATGGCTGACTGACCAAACCCAAAGAGTGCTCACCAATGGCTTATCTCAGGGCTAGGCAACCTAAGGCCCGGGGGCCAGATGCGGCCCCCTGAGGCCTTTGGACCAGCCCCAGGCCAGTCCTGCCGCCGCCGCCGCTGCCGCTGCCACCCCACCGCCCACCATGATGATATTGATTCTTGTTGTTATTGTTCTTGGGGTTTTCTTGGCAAAATCTCCACAGGGTTTTTGCCATCATAGCTTTTATGGGGCTGAGACAGTGTGCATGCATCCCTGCTTGTTTGTGGGCCTGCCTTCCAGTTGTTTCCATGATGATAATGATTATTGTTGTTATTACTTGTTCTTGGGGTTTTCTTGGCAAAATCTCCACAGGAGTTTGCCATGGCTTTTCTGGGGCTGAGAGAGTGTGCATGCATATTTTTTTAAATTTTTCTTAATTTTTTTAAAAAAATTAATATTTATTTATTTATTTATTTTGTGCTTCGCCCCCCCCCCCCCCCCCCATTGTCTGAGGGACAGCATCCTGCCCCCGCAGCTTAAAAAGGTTGCCTACCCCTGGCTTATCTTCATCCTGGAGAGGGGTGGCTAGTGAAGTGCCATAGGGATCTGTACTGGGCCCTGTGCTATTCAATATCTTTATCAATGACTTGAATGAAGGAATAGGGAGTGTACTGATTAAATTTTCAGAGGGGTTTCTAATTTCCCAGAGGACAAGATTAAAATTTAAAATGACCTTGACAGATTATAGGGCTGGGCTAAAGCTAACATGATGGATTTCAACAGGGAGAAGTGTAAGGTACTACACTTGGGCAGAAAAAATGAAATGCATAGATATAGGATGGGAAACACCTGGCTAGACAACAATTCATGTGAAGGGGATCCAGGAGTCTAGTAGACCACAAGCTGAACATGAGTCAGCAGTGTGATGCAGCAGCCAAGAAAGCCAACATGATTCTTGGTTGCATCAACAGAAGTATAGTATCAAGGGAAGTGATAGTACCACTGTATTCTGCTTGGATAAGGCCTCACTTGGAATACTGTGTCCAGTTCTGGGCACCACAATTCAAAAAGGATGTTGACAGGCTGGAACATGGGCAGAAGGGGGCATCCAAAATGGTGAAGCCATGCCCTATGAGAAGCAGCTTAGGGAGCTGGTAAGGTTTAGCCTGGTGAAAAGAAGGTTAAGAGGGGACATGATAGTCATGTTTTAAATATTTGAAGGGATGTCATATCAAAGAGGCTTGTTTTCTAAAACTAGGGGCCTTTGCAGACTTCCAGAAATAATGCAGCTTGAGACCACTTTAACTGCCCTGGCTCAGTGCTAGGGAATCATAGGAACTGTAGTTTATTGTGGCACCAGAGCTCTCTGAAGGAGAAGGCTCAATGTCTCAGAAAAAACTACAGTTCCCATGATTCCCTAGCACTGAGCCAGGACAGTTAAAGTGGCCTCAAGCTGCATTATTACTGGCAGTCTGCAAAGGCCCTAGGACAAGGTGCAATGGATTCAAACAACAGGAAAAGAGATTTCACCTTACTCTCAGGAGGAACTTCCTGACAGTCAGAGCTGTTCAACAGTGCAATATGCTGCCTCAGAGAGTGGTGGAGTTTCCTTCTTTGGAAGTTTTAAAACAGACTGGATGGCCGTTTGATGGGGGTGCTTTGATTGGTGTTCCTGCATGGTATGGGGTTGGATTCAATAGCTCTTGTAGTCTCTTCCAACTCTATGATTCGATGAATGCACATAAAACACATACCTGTGGCATAAAGTTGTACATGCAGCTTACAATATGCACAAAAACAATTCAAATAGATAAGACATCAGACCATAAAATCAAATATTATAGAGAGACTCACAGCAACCTGAGAGTCAAGGCACAATTGTTAAAATCAGGGGGCTGAGACTTCATGAATTATTTTTAAAGTCTGCATAACTCGAGATACACCACCTAGCACCAAAAAGCCCACCAAGATGGTGTCAAGACCTTTGCAGACTGCCAGAAATAGTGCAAATTGAGTCCACTTTTAGGGTTAGGGTTAGTGCTAGGGAATCATGGGAACTGGTTGTTTTTTTCTAAGACATTGAGCCTTCTCTGTCAGAGAACTCTGGTGCCACAATAAAATACATTTCCCATCATTCCCTAACCCTAACCCTAACCCTTAAAGTGGACTCAATTTGCACTATTTCTAGCAGTCTGCAGAGGCCCTAAAGGTTTTTTTTTTAAAGTCCCTGATGTGTTCCACTGCATTCATGTGTGATTAGTCCTTCTGATTTCCTTTTAGCAAATCTATCTGGAAAATTTCTTTGTCTGGTTTATTATTCTGCAGCTCCAGACTGGTATTTAGTAATGAATTATGCCAATACTATATAAATGTAAATGACTGATGAAGTGACTGAAGAGTTTTCAACATATCTTAAATTATAGGGAGCGGTGGTGGCTTGGAACAGTCTACTTGAAAACAATGCTGAATGGCTGTTACTTTTTAATGGCAGGAAATCACTGCCTTGTTTTAAGACAGCTTTTCTGGTAGGTGTTAGCTTGGCTGAGGTTTAATGGCACCCAAAGTTTGACTTACCTGCGTGGGAGTTGCGAGATAGGAAGTCACTTTGAAGAGCTGGCTTGGCAATTAATGATATAGGAAAAGAAAGGGCTGGGTGCAATTATCCCTTCATTATTTTTCAGGCAATTAATGTGTGCAGCAGGAAAGAACTTAGTAATAGCAAGGCAAGAGGTATAAATAGGCATTTCCTTCTGGTGTATTCCATGTCGAATAGAGTGTAACAGTCACTAGATTCCTCAGCTCTTTCACTTATAATTATAGTTGTGTGAAAGGAAGTTTTTTTTGCCTGTACATCTTAGAATACCTGAGGCTCTTTCACATTACACAATTATTGCACAATGATTCCACTTTAACAGTCATGGTTCCATCTTGTGGGATCTTGGGATTTGAGGTTTAGAATTCTCTGCAAAGGAGCTCCAGTGCCTCACTAAACTACAAACCCCAGGATCCAAAGGATGCAGCCATAGCAGTAAAAGTGGAATCGCAGTGCTGTGATTGTGTACTATGAAAGTGATCCTGGTTTCTGTGTCCTGAACGTTAAAGATGATTACAGATGCTGAACATCAGCTAAGGTTCTCTAACAAGGTGTTGGAATGTTTGGGTAAGTAAATCATCATCTGCTTTCCAAGTGAAAGAAAAATGGCTAACAGTAGCATCCTACGCACATCTATGCAGGGGTAAATCTCAGTTCAATGGCTCAATTGCATAATATAGTATAGCGGAGGGGGGGGGAGGGGAAATGGGCTCAAATTGCCATGTGGAAAACAAAGGGTCAGCCCACCACTGGGGAGAAGTTCACAGCCCAAAACTAGTGGGGGCATCCCACTCTGATTCATCCACCATTCATATGTTGAATATAGAAAATTGAATATAGAAAGTTGGGACCCTTCTAGGAGAAAGGCAGCATACAAATAAGTAAGTAAGTAAGTAAGTAAATAAAGTTAAACCTCCACCATACCATGGTGGAGAAGAAGATGTGCCCTACCAACTCTACAGACAGACACCATTCACATACTTTCCCTTCACACAAACACATGCCCATTCCTCAGATGACCTATGCTCATTATCTGGTATCTCCATGCCTATCAAAGCATGCTTGCTTTGGAATGTGAACCTTCTCCAACCTATGTACTGGTCAGCTGCAGCGGAGAAAGCAAATCGTCATCCTTATTGTGGTGGGATGCTTTTAATCTTCCAGTCAGGTGTGCCATGAGTCCTCAGCAGGCTTGCATCAATCAGCTGAGGAGCAAGCCAGAACTCAGTTTTAACAAGAGCTTGACAATAACCAGTTACAAATAACAAGTTTCTTGTGGTTAATTAATTTACCTGGTCACAAAGTTAAAACTACATTACATTATCATTGTAACAACTGGGGAGAACATCATCCCTTTGGAGTGTAATAGTTCTCTTAAAGGTACAGTAGTTTTATATTTATAAGGATGTAGCAAAATGGAGAAAGAGCCATTCCACATAATTCAAGAACACGTTTGTGCTGTGCCTCCTGGTGCTGCTTTGAAACTGACAGATTTGTATGATTTGTACCCTTCTCCAACACCTATACTTTTTTACCACATAGCCTGATGAAGAAATCTGGTGAACTCAAAAGCTTTCACGGTATTGTGAATCTGTAGTTCATCCTAATAATGATGATGTCCACTTGTTGGTTTTCAATTTAGATTCTTAAAGCAACCAAAATCAACTGTTGTAGTTTCTGGTAAATAGGAAAGCAAAAGCTATTGTTTAAAATAAAATACAACAGTGACTAACTACTCTTTGGGTCTTAGAGCTACCATTGTAACCCTGTTGTTATGTGCCTTGAAGAAGGGATATCAACCACATTTTAAAGTATGCAGATGACACTATACTACAGTCAAAAGATAGCAAAGACTTGAAACGATTACTGAAGAAACTCAAAGAAGGAAGCACAAAGACAGGCTTACAGCTGAGCATTAAGAAAGCAAAAATAGCGACCAGACAATTTCCATCATTTTAAAGTAGACATTGTAGACATTGAAATAGTTAAAATTTTCCCATATCTTGGTACAGCTATTAATCAGAATAGAGATTTCAGTCAAGAAATCCAAAGATGATTAAGGCGTTGGCCACATGGACCAAAAGACCCAAGTTCTTCCTGACCTCACATTGTCTAGTTCAGACTATGCAGGCCAAAACCCTGGAGACAGGATTGGATCTGCTCCTGTTAGTCTGGATGCAGATCTGGAGGATCTGGCCCAATTCTGGGGTAAACAGCCAATATCCTGGGGTAATTTACCCCTAGTTTCGGCAGTTTCCTGGAAACTCCACAGCTGTCTACATCCCTTACCTTTCTTACCTTGCCACACCATCACTCTAAGTCAAAGGGACTCTGTCACCATGACTGATGTGGCAAACGGGGGGCTTTGGAATAAGAGCAACAGTATAGCAAGCTAAGGAGTGCATGCCAATAGTGGGTCCACAGCAATGTGGGGATGAGTGTGTAAACAACCCCCATCCCCTGAAAACCAGGATAGACATGTGCAGACCACATCACTGAAACCTGGTGGGATGAGTCTCATAATTGGAATGTAGAAATAGAGGGGTATAACATTTTTAAGAGAAATAGGCCAAACAGGAAAGGACGAGGAATAGCATATGTTAGGGATGTTTACACTTGTGAAGAGATCCAGGACTTAAATCCTGGAAATCAGGCAGAGAGCATCTGGATAAAAATTAAAGGGGAAGGAAACAACAGGGATGTTATTGTGGGAATCTACTACAGACCCCTCCCCCCCAAGTCAGACTGAGGAAATGGATGATGCCTTTCTAGAACAGATGACCACACACTCAGAAAGTAGTGATGGGTGACTTCATCTATCCTGATATTTGCTGGAAGTCAAACTCAGCCAATACTTCAAGGTCTAGCAAATTCCTCACTTGCCTCGAAGACAATTTTATTGTCCAAAAAGTGGAAGAGACAACAAGGGGATCAGCTATTTTAGATCGGATTCTAACCAACAGGGATGACCAGGTAAATGGGATGCAAGTGGTGAGATCCTTAGGTAGGAGTGATCATGTTCTCCTGGAGTTTCTTATACAGTGGAAACGAAAAGCTAGGCATAATCAGACACTCATTCTAGACTTTAGGAGAGCTGATTTCAATAAACTTAGGGAAACATGGTGAGGGATCCCATGGTCAGGCATACTAAAGGAGAGGGAAGTTCAGGATGGATGGAAGTTTCTGAAAAGGGAGATACTGAAGGCACAATCTCAAACTGTTCCAATGAGAAGGAAAAATGGGAAGTGTCTCAAGAAACTGGGTTGGATGACAAAAGAACTTTCAACTGAACTAAGTTTTAAATGGGATATGTATAAGAAATGGAAAAGGGGCAAAATTACTAAAGAGAAATTTGAACAAATAGCTAGCACATGTAGGGACCTTGGCCTTGGAGGACTTGTCACCTGCCCATAATCATCACCACCTGGGTGGCCCAGCAGCAGGCGCAGCAGCATGAAACCGAGGGAGATCGCTGGTGGATATAAAAAACCCGCCCAGGAACATCTTTCCCTCAGCGGTGGCAGTGGCAGCACTGGGACCTCAGCCTTGGAGGACTTGTCACCCGGCCATAATTATCACCACCTGGGCATCCCAGCAGCAGGCGCAGCAGCGTAAAACCGAGGGAGATCACTGGCAGGTATAAAAACCCCACCCAGGAACATCTCTCTCTCGGCAACACAGCGGCGGCGGTGGCAGTGCTGGGACCTCGGCCTGGAGGACTGTCACCTGCCTGCCAATCCAATGTTAGAAAGGCAGAGAAAGAGAGACTACATGGTGTAGTTGCCATCTAGTGAGATTACACTATGTTAGTAGTGAAAGAGCTGTTAAGATAGGATGAGAATCATGTCCTGATAGAACTCTCAAGCTCCTCCTTCTCAAAACTAATTAACTGTGCCCTTCTTTACTTGGGGGACATGAGCTTAACTGGACTTTTTGTTACCACCACCATGTAACAACGTCGGAAATAATCTTGGACCGGGGATTGATGTTGTGTGGGGGAAGGTAAGGTATGGCGGTAACAGAGTGAAGAAATGTAACAAAAGAAGAGGGGATTGATGCTTAATATCTATCCCTCTTTCAGTTCACTCTGTTGCCCAGGATAATGTGGAGAGCGTACCTTTCATTCCACAGCCCCTTACTCTGCAATGCCAGGTCAGTCAGGAATAAAACACATATCATTAATGACCTCATATTGGATGAGGCAGCCGACTTGGCATGTTTCACTGAGACCTGGCTGGGAGACGCCAGTGAGGTGACGTGGGCGCAGGCCCTCCCGGCTGGGTACTCAGTCAGTGAGCAGATAAGGGAAAGTGGGTGGGGCAGTGGCGTGGCCTTGGTTCATAAAAACAATCTAAACTTGACCAGAAAGCCTATCCGGAAAACAGCTTGCATCGAGTGTATGTACCTTAGCCTGTGAACCAGGGATAGTTTGGGGATTCTGTTGGTATACTGGCCACCCCGTTGCTTAACAGAGTCCCTAACTGAGCTGATGCAGCTGGTCTCAAAGCTTCTGTTGGAGTCTCCCAGAGTTTTGGTTATGGGCGACTTCAACATCCCACTTGAGACCAGTATGTCTAATCTAATTGGTGCAGCTCGGGAGTTCATGGGCCTATCCCAATTGGTTGTCAGGCCCACACATTGTGCAGATCATACCCTCGATGCAGTCTTTAGTACGGAACAGGAATATCTGTGGGCAGAGGCTATTAAAACCTCCGCTTTGTCATGGACGGATCACTTCCTGGTCAAGATGGAACTAAGAGCCACTGTCAGCCCCTCTGGGGGTGGTGGACCTATTAGAATGGTTCACACTTGAAAGCTAATGGAACCAATTGGTTTCCAAAAAGCCTTAGAGGGTTTAATGGTTGGTAATGCCAGTGACTCTGTAGAAGCCTTAGTTAACACCTGGAACACCGATCTCACCAAGGCTATCGACACAATCGCTTCCAAGGGTCCTTTCCAGCCCACTCCTAATCGTAGGCCCTGGTATACGGAGGAGCTTAGGAGGATGAAGCGAGCTGGACAACGACTAGAGCGCAAATGGCGGAAGACTTGGCTCTTATCCAACAGAACTCGCCATAGGAAGCATCTTGATTCCTATCGGGAGGCACTGCGTGCAGTGCAGAGACTTTTCTGATCTGCACGCATTGCGTCTGCGGAGTCTCATCCAGCAGAGCTGTTTAGGGTGGTGGGGGAACTGACGCAGGTACCTCCTGTGCAGAACCCTCTACTTAACCCTACAGCGGCCTACTGTGATGCTTTTAACATCTACTTCGCAGATAAAATCTCTCAAATAAGAGCAGACTTGGACGCCAGTGTTTTGACAGAATCTGTAGGTGAGGTGTCCAGCAACTCCATTGATGGCATTTCACTGGATCAGCTTCAATCTGTGAGTACCGATGATGTGGACAAGCTCCTTGATAGAGTGAGGAAGACGACCTGCCCTCTTGATCCTTGTCCATCTTGGCTGGTCATCCGGGGCGGGGGCGCGTTGAGGGTATTCCTTCGGGACACTATCAACGCATCATTCAGGGAGGGCATTGTTCCATCTTGTTTAAAGGAGGTGACAGTCAAACCCCTCCTGAAAGAGCCTTCCCTGGATCCCCTGGACAGGAATAACTATAGACTGGTCTCCATGCTATCTTTTTTAAGCAAGGTGATTGAGAGGGCAGTTGCTTCCCAACTCCAAGCTGTCTTGGATGAAACTGATTATCTCTATCCATTTCAAACCAGATTTAGGATAGGATATGGAGTTGAGACTGCCATGGTTGCTCTGGCTGATGACCTCCGCTTGGGTATCGACGTGTGACCCTTGCTGGTGCTCTTGGACCTCTCAGCGGCCTTTGATATGATAGACTACTCCATCCTCTTGGATCGCTTGAGAGAGTTAGGAATCGGAGGCACTGCTCTGCAGTGGTTCTGTTCCTTCCTCTCAGGCAGATCCCAGAGGATGAGGCTTGGGAACAGTTGCTCTTCTAGAATAGAGCTTAATTGTGGCATCCCTCAGGGCGCCATTCTGTCCCCGATGCTATTCAATATCTATATGAAGCCGCTGGGAGAGATCATTCGGAGACATGGAGCACGGTGTCTTCAGTACGCTGATGACACACAGATATATCTCTCCATGACCCGATTGTCTGCCCAGACCTCAGATGGCGTCTCTCCTCTCAATGATTGTCTTAAGGCAGTAATGGATTGGATGAGGAAAAACAGATTGAGACTGAATCCAGACAAAACGGAGGTACTAACAGTGACGAGCCCGAAACCAGGCTTGGGAATACACCTTCCAGTCCTGGATGGAGTCACACTCTCCTCCAAGGACTGTGTTCGCAGTCTGGGGGTTCTCCTAGATTCGTCGCTTCACATGACTAATCAGGTGAATGCGACGGCCAGGAGTGCCTGTTATCAGCTTTGGCTGATACGCCAGCTGCTCCCTTTCCTGGACATGAGGGATCTTGAAACTGTGGTACATAGAATCATAAAATCATAGAATCATAGAGCTGGAAGACACCACAAGGGCCATCCAGTCCAACCCCCTGCCATGCAGGAACTCCCAATCAAAGCATCCCCGACAGATGGCCATTCAGCCTCTGCTTAAAGACCTCTGAGGAAAGAGACTCCACTACTCTCCGAGGGAGTGTGTTCCACTGTCGAGCGCCCTTACTGTCAGGAAGTTCCCCCTCATGTTGAGGTGGAATCTCTTTTCCTGGAGCTTACATCCATTGCTTTGGGTCCTAGTCTCTGGAGCAGCTGAAAACAAGCTTGTTCCCTCCTCAATATGACATCCCTTCAAATATTTAAACACGGCTATCATATCACCTCTCAACCTTCTCTTCTCCAGGCTCTAGGCACATGCTCTGGTAACCTCACATTTGGATTTCTGTAACGTGCTCTACATGGGGCTACCCTTGTGCCTAACCCGGAAACTTCAACTGGTTCAAAATATGGGAGCTAGGCTGGTCACGGGAACATCTAGGAGAGACCACATAACTCCAGTGCTGAAGTCTCTCCATTGGCTGCCGATTAGTTTCTGGGCACAGTACAAGGTGTTGGTTTTGACCTTTAAAGCCCTACATGGCTTGAGTCCAACTTTTCTCTGGGACCGCCTCTCCCCGTACAATCCCCCCTGCTCACTTCGGTCTTCTGGGAGGAATCTGCTACTGCCTATGAAAACTAGATTGTCGCAGACCTCCCAGAGGGCCTTCTCTGTCGCCGCTCCAAGATTATGGAACAGCGTGTCTGATGAGATCCATCTTATTACCACGCTTGACTGCTTTAAAAAAGCAGTAAAGACAGATCTCTTCCTACAGGCCTTCCCAGAATAATCCCCCTGACCAATCTGAGTTTGAATGCTTTTTTACTATCAGCCTCCATTGTTTGCTCTACTGTTTTAAATTATTGCTGTTTAATTTGTGTTTTTATTCTTATACTAGTTTAATTCGATTTTTATGGGGGGGCAGGTTAGGGATTTGGGGGTAGATGGAATTGTTTTAACTTTGTTCTGTTTTAACCTTGTTTGCTGCTCCGATTGCCCAGCAGAGGGGTGGGATATAAATAAAATTTATTATTATTATTATTATTATTATTATTATTATTAAAGTCAGGAAAACCAAAGCACAGAATGAGCTCAGGCTTGCTAGAGGGGTTAAGAACAATAAAAAAGGGCTTTTTGGATATGTCTGTAGCAAAAGAAAGAAGAAGAAAATGGTAGGACTACTGTGCAGAGAAGATGGAGAAATTCTAACAGGGGACAGAGAAAAGGCAGAACTACTCAACACTTTCTTTGCCTCAGTCTTAGTCTGAGCCTCAGTCTCATAAACAGAAAAGAGTGCTCAAACTGTGGAAAATGGAGGAGAGTATACAACAGGGGAAATGCAGCACAGAATAAGTAAAGAGGTAGTACAAGAATACCTGGTTAATGTAAATTAATTTATGTCTCCAAGACCAGATGAACTATATCCAAGGATATTAAAAGAACTGGCAAATGTAATCTCAGAACCACTGGCAATAATCTTTGAGAACTTCTGGAGAACAGAAGTCCTAGCAGATTGGAGGAGGGCAAACATTGTCCCCATCTTCAAAAAGGGGGAAAAAGAGGATCCCAACAACTATTGTCCAGTTAGTCTGACAACAATACCAGGAAAGATTCTAGAACAATTCATTAAACAGAGTCTGTGAACATTTAGAAGGGAATGCCATAATCACTAAAAGTCAACATGTGTTTCTCAAAAACAAGTCATGCCAAACTAATCTGATCTCTCACTTTTTTAAATGAAATTACCAGCTTCGTAGATGAAAGGAATGTGGTAAACATAACATATCTTGATTTCAGTAAGGCTTTTGACAAGATCCCCCATGATATTCTTGCAAACAAGATAATAAAATGTGGGCTAGACAGTAGAACTGTTAGGTGGATTAGTAATTGGTTGACTGACCAAACCAAAAGGGTGCTCAGCAATGACTCCTCTTCAACCTGGAGAGAAGTGACCAGTGGGAGCCACAGAGTTCTGTCCTGGGCCCAGTGCTATTCAACATCTTTATCAATCACTTGGTTGAAAGAATAGGGGGCATGCTTCCCAAATTTGCAGATGACACCAAATTAGGAGGAATAGCTAATACCCCAGAGGACAGGATGAAAATTCAAAATGACCTTGATAGATTAGAAAGCTAGGCTAAAGCTAACAAAATGAATTTCACCATGGAGAAAGGTAAGGTACTGCACTTAGGACAAAAAAATAAATAAATGAATGAAATGGGGGACACCTGGCTTAACGAGACTATATGTGAAAGGGATCTATGCTCTACGAGGAACGACTTAGGGAACTGGGTATGTTTAGCCTGAGGAAGAGACAGGTAATGACTAGAGTGCATCTGGCAGAAACTCGACTCTTATCTGACAAGACTCATCATAGGAAATTTCTTTGTTTGACATTTCCTATAGAGAGGCAATACGTGCAGTACAGAAATCTTTCTCCTCTGTAAGTATTGCATCTGCAGAGTCCCATCCAGCAGAGTTGTTTAGGGTGGTAAGGGAGCTGACACAGGTTCCACCTGTGCAGAACCCATTACCTAACCCTACAACAGCCTGCTGTGATGCATTTAACAACTTCTTTGCCGATAAAATCTCTGAGATAAGAGCTGACTTAGATGCCAGTGTTGTAACAGAATCAATTGATGAGGTGTCCAGCAACTCCACTGATGAAATTATACTGGTTCAGTTTCAATCCATGAGTACTGATGAGGTGGACAAGCTTCTTGATAGTGAGAAAAACAACCTGCCCTATTGATCCTTCCCCTTCGTGGCTGGCCATCCAGGGGGGAGATGCCTTGAGGATGCTTCTTAGAGACAACATCAAAGCTCCGAACATCAATCATAATATATAGTCTGTGATGTGGATTTATAATAGCTACTACCTTTCTTGAGCAAAGTGATCGAGAGGGTGGTTGCTCTTCAACTCCAAGCTGTCTTGGAGGAAACCGATTATCTAAATCCATTTCAAACTTTAGGACAGGATATGGCTTTAGGACAAGATATGAAGTTGAGATTGCCATGGTCACCTTAGCTAATGACCTTCATCTGGGCATCAACAGGGGTAGTGTGACCCTGTTGGTTCTACTGGACCTCTCAGCGGCCTTTGATACAATAGATCATGACATCCTCTTGGATTGCCTGAGAAGGTTAGGAATTGGAGGAATTGCATTGCAATGGTTCCGTTCCTTCTTCTTGGGCAGATTCTAGAGAGTGATGCTCGGGGATAGTTGTTCTGCAAGGAAAATTAATTGCGGCATCCCACAAGGTGCCATCATGTCCCCGATGTTGTTTAATATATATATGAAGCCGTTGGGAGAGATCATCCAGAGATATGGGGCAGGGTTTTATCAATATGCTGATGACACCCAGATATATTTCTCCATGTCTTCAGCTTCAGCTTTGACTTCAGATGGCGTCTCTCCTCTCAATGACTGTCTTAAGGCAGTAATGGACTGGATGAGGAAAAACAGATTGAGATTCAATCCAGACAAAACGGAGGTACTTACAGTAGCATCCCCGAACCCAGGAATTGGGCTGAAACCTCCAGTCCTGGGTGGGGTCACACTCTCCTCTAAGGACTGTGTTCACAGTCTGGGGGTGCTCCTGGACCCGTCGCTTCAGATGATAAATCAGGTGAATAAGAGGGTCAGGAGTGCCTGTTATCAGCTTCGGCTGATACGCCAGCTGCACCCTTTCCTGGAAGTTAGGGACCTTGAAACTGTGGTACATGCTCTAGTAACCTCTCGTCTTGATTTCTGTAATGCACTCTACATGGAGCTACCCTTGTACATGGTCTGGAAACCTCAACTAGTACAGAACATGGCAGCCAAGATGGTCTCAGGAACGAGATGAGACCATATAACACCGATCCTAAGATCACTTCACTGGCTGCCTATTAGTTTCTGGGCCCAGTACAAGGTGTTGGTTATACCTTTAAAGCCCTAAATGGCTTGGGTCCAACCTATCTTTGGGACCGCCTCCTCCCGTATAATCCACCCTGTGCACTTAGGTCCTCTGAGAGGAATTTGTTGCAGCTGATAAAAACTAGATTGTCTGCAACCACCCAGAGGACCTTTTCCGCTACTGCACCCAGATTATGGAATGGTCTGCTAGATGAGATCCATCATATTACCACCTTAGACAGCTTTTAAAAGGCTGTGAAGATGGATCTCTTCCGGCACACTTTTTCCGAATAGATATCCCAAAAATAGCCATCCTGCTCATCCCTGATTCTGCTGGAGCTACTGTTATTTGTTTTTCTTGTTTTTTGTGTTATTATTTTTAATGTTTTTTAAATTATAATTATTTAATTGTATTTTAAGGGGGGGGTTGTGGGATATGGATGTATATTTTAAAGTAGTAAGCCGCCCCAATTGTGTTATGCAGAGGGGCGGGATAAAAATAAAGTTTATTATTATTATTATTATTATTATTATTATTAGGTGATATGATAGCCCTGTTTAAATATTTGAAATGGTGTCATATTGAGGAGGGAGCTAGCTTGTTTTCTGCTGCTCTGGAGCAATGGATACAAGCTACAAGAAAAGAGATTCCACCTCAACATTAGGAAGCATATCCTGACAGTGAGATCTGTTTGACAGTGGAACACACTCCCTTGGAGTGTGGTGGAGTCTCCTTCTTTGGAGGTCTTTAAACAGAGGTCTTTAAACAGAGGCTGGATGGCCATCTGTCAGGGATGCTTTGATTTTGAGGTTCTACTAGTCTCCAAGGGAGCATGTTCCACTGTCAAAGAGCTCATACTGTCAGGAAGTTCTTCCTAATGTTGAAGTGGAATCTCTTATATATGTTAGTATAACTAATATGTAACAAAAGGCAAAAAAGAGGGGAAGAAATGAGAGGAAAAATTCAGCATTTTATCTCATGACTGTGAGAGATGGCCAAAGTCATGCGGGTTGTCAGGTGGGCAAACATATTGTTCCTTTAATTAGGTTTTGGGCTCTCTTTAATGAGCCTATCTTTCATCACACCCAAAGGAAAGAAAATATCCTAGTAACGTGCTCCACAGTTGTATCTGCATGGGTTCTTAAATAGCCCCTTGGCTGTTGCACAGGTGTTCAGTTTTGCATTTGGTAGAGAGCCAAAACCAGGCAGATTTCAGGATGAACAGCAGCTTTGGCTACATAAAAAGAGATGGTAGTGTGTGTGGGGGGGCAGTTTTGTGTGATAGTTCCTAATTCTCTTTGCCCATATGTTGAGAATTTGAACATAAGTTGCAGTTTTCATGTTGCTGAAGCAAGCTCTTTGATCTTGTTTAGATGGAAAACATGTGCTTATGGATGTGTCTCACCCTCCCAGTACTGAAGAGAAGAATTAGACAGCAGTCTCTGGCTGTGAATCTATATCGAATGGCTTTAATGAAACAATTAGAAAACATTCATCTATATACTGCATTTAATTACAATTTTCATTAATCTTTGTTAATTATCTATTTATTAATTTTGACCTTTGTCTCCCTGCTTCCTACCCTCCCTCTGTTATTGTCTCTCTCCCCCTCTTCCACTATGAAATGTTCAGTGTGTGCTTTCACTAGTCATGGATCTCTTCTGTTCATTCATTCTATTTCTGTTTACTTAACTTTATTCTGTAAAAATATCATGGACATAGTTGGCAGTTTAGACAAATGGATTTTATTCATACTAGGTTTTATAGATTCTAAATTTTCCCCATTTAACCTTCATATCCTCAAAAAGACTTCTATTTATCTCTGATCATGTTCCAATAGTATGTAGAAAGATATTGTAGCACCTTTGAGACTAACTAAAGAAAGAAGTTGGCAGCTTGAGCTTTTGTAGATTAAAGTTTACTTCCTCAGATGTATTTGGTACTTTAGAAAGTAGACTTTATTCTATGAAAGCTCATGCTAGCAATTTCTTTTTTTAGTTAGTCTCAAAGGTGCTACAAGATCTCTGTACATACTGTTTTACAGACTAACATGGCTATATCTTTGAATTCTACCACCATGTTCTAATAGTCGCATATAACAATAGTCTTGATAGAAAGGCACAGTCCCATAAGGCAGGGTAGAGAAAGTACAATCTGTGGGCTGCATGCAACTCCAAGGCAATTTTGTCCCACCCCCCATTAGTTTGTGTGTGTGTGTGTGTGTGTGTGTGTGTGTAGGTGCCTGCAGAATGTCCAGTAACAAGACTTGGGAGAGGATTCCTAATGGCTACTTTGTTGTTTACTCAGTGGACATTTGGCAGTAAATCCCATCTGAGCTTGAAACAGGTGAGCGACTTCAAAAAGCCAAAACAAATGAGGAGGTTCAGAAGTCCCAAATTGCAGCAAAATACCTAGTGACATTCTTGTATTGTCTAGTCCACACTGACCTCGTCAAAGGCCTTACTTACATCTACAGCATTCCCTTCATCTACCAAGCCTGAAACTATCCAAAAGAAGAGGAGGAGAAGGAGATAAAATTAGTCTTACATGACTTGTTTTTGAGGAACCCATGCTGACTTTTAGTAATCACAGCATTCCTTTTTAAGAGCTTATAGGCTCTTTTGATCCTGATAATATTTTTTTCTACAGATGCTCAAACTTTTATTTTGCAGATACTCTCTAAAACAGTTAAATGAAAATATGGTGGAAGTTTATAGTGAAGAAACCTCAAAACAAAGCTAACTATAGCAAGTATATAATCTAATACACTGTGGGAATTTATTTATTTATTTATTTATGATCTCATACTTTATTTTTTCCTACATTTAAGTTTCTTTCATGCACATTCTAAAATTAGAAAAGCAATTAAAATTCTAAACATAGGCTTCAGCAATTCCTTGCTCCCATCACTCTGAAGTCCGCTTACATGAGTGTAGCTTAATTGAGATCCAATGTGCTCTCAACAGAAAAGTTGAAAAAAATGAATAATATCACTCCAAAAAGCAGAGAATATAGCATTTCCCAGCAGCCAGTTCTTCAGTGTGCATACATAAGTCATGGAACTGAATAACCTGAATCCTATTGTTAATTCCAAATTGAGTAGTTCCATTGAAGCAGTGAGATTTACCTACAAGATTTACCATTAAGGAATTGATTCAATAAGTTTACTCTGGTTGAAACTAACAAAATGAATTTCAGCAGGGAGAAATGTAGGATATTACATTTGGGTAGTAAAAATGAAATTCACAGATATAGGATGGATTATAGGGCTTGATGGCAGTACATGAGAAAGGGATCTAGCAGTCTTAGTGGACCACAGGCTGAACATGAGTCAGCAATGTGATATGGCAGCTAAGAAAGCCAATGTAATTCTATTACAATGTAATTCAATGGAATAAAGTATCTAGATAAAGTAATGTAATAGTGCCCCTCTTGGTCAGACCACAACTGGAATATTCTGTCCAGTTCTAGGTAACACAATTCAAGAGGGCTATTGACAAGCTAAATCATGTCCTGAGGAGGGTGACCAAAATGGAGAAAGGTCTGGAAACCATGCCCTATCAGTATCAGCTTAAGGAGTTGGACACAAAGTTGTAACAGACACAACTTTTTCAGTCGCCGGTTTTCTAGTCAGGAAAGGCCTTCCAGAAGAGATTCATCTTTAAGGAGGTAATGTGGCAGATCTCATCTGGCAGGCCATTCCATAATCTGGGAGCAGTAGCCAAGAAGGTCCTCTGGGCAGTTGCAGACAATCTAGTTTGTATAGGTTGCAACAAGTCCCTCCCAGAGGACCTGAGTGTGTGGGGTGGATTATACGGAAGGAGGCAGTCCTGAAGATAGGTTGAACCCAAGCCATTTAGGGCTTTAAAGGTAATAACCAGCACCTCAATATACTATTGAGAATGGAGGAAGCTTGTTTTCTCTGCTCCAAATACTAGGATGTGGAATAATGGATTAAAGCTACAGGAAAAGAGATTCCACTTAAACTTTTGGAAGAACCTCCTGGGGATAAGAGCTGTTCACAGTAGAACACACTGCCTCAGAGAGTGGTGGAGTCTTCTTCTGGATGACCATCTGTCAAGAGTGTTTGATTGTATTTTCCTGCATGGTAGGGGGGGTGGACTGGATGGCCCTTGTGGTCTCTTCCAACTCTCTAGGATTCTGTGATTCTAACTAGTAGTATTCAGGCTAGTCTGTGTAGCAGTGTCTTATTTGGGAAGGGCCAACCATGCAATTATGTCAAAAGACTTTGTGGTTTAACCCTACCACCATGATGTACAACTGTCTTGATAGTGATGGTTTCCATGTCAATGTGACAGTGATATCTACTCCAAGCTTTAGGGCTGAAACAGACAGGTAGGAAGTGGCAGGAAGTACTAATAGGAGATCTGCTTCTATTTGGGTTAGGTTTGGGCCACCTTAGGCAGCCCCAGCGGAACATCCGGACACTCTGGCAGTGTGCGACATCAAATTGCCATGCCTCAAGAGTGTCTTGAAGTTGCCCCCCTGTGATTGGCTAGGTGGCTTCAGGGCAGCTTAGGGGCATGCAATGTCAAAGCCACACTCCCAAGCCACCTGGAAGTTAGTTTTTGCAGCTAGTCTGTTCCGAGCCTTAGTCTGACCTGTAATGGAGCTATCCAAGGTGCTAAACCCTGTCCTCAATATTACAGTAGTTGCATGCAAATTGGAGTTCTACAGATTTCAGCTACTTCCAAGGAAGACAAATAAATGGGCCTGAGAGCTAATCAAGTCTGAACTCTTGCTATATTGTTATGTGAGACACATCATGAGATGACATGACTCACTGGAAAAAGCAGTAGAAAAAGAGGAAGATCATATTACAGATAGATTAACCCAATCAAGGAGGTCATGGACCTAAGCTTGCAAGACCTGGGCAAGGCTATTGATAACTGCAGTTCTTGGAGGTTCCACAAGCTGAAGTTGTACTGATTGTCAAATAGCAACAACAACAACAACATACAAACACACACACACACACACACACACCAATATTACTATACCTACTAACATGGGTGTACCTCCAGGTGTTTTGGACTACACTTCCCACAATCCCTTTTCTTTGGGCATACTAGCTGGTATTTCTGGGAGTTAAAGTGAAAAATGGGATGGCCAAATATCTTCATGGCTTCATTAGATAAAAGTACATGGCAGCAAGCTCATCAGTTTTGGCCACTGTGGACCAGGAAGCTTGCAATTGTGAGAATTAGGAACAACAAAGAATTTCACACAGTGTAATTTTTTAATGAGCACTTAACAACATTTCTTGATATTTGAGATAGAAAATGATTGATGTCCCTCCCCACACAGACATACAATGAATGTGGTAGAGAAGCGTACTGACTGATCATCCACCCCAGTCAAGCCTTTGGGTACTTATCTCTGACAACTTAAGTCTCAATATCTCCTTGTTCAACTGTACAAGTCTGAATTAAAATTCCCACCTCTTTTTTTCTGTTACTTCTTGTTTTTTACTCACATGTAGTAGGCAGGAACAGTATAGCCTTCTCTAGGCTGGGAATAATTCTTATTTATTAAATTTGACCTGTGCAAATAGAAGAGCATTTCAGAGTTTGCAAATCTTTCATGAACATTGTATATAACCACCTTTAAGTGACCTGGATTTTATTTCGTGTGTGTATGTGTGTGTGTGTGTGTGTACGCATGCACATGCATGTGCGTGCATGTATGCACCTGCCTGCCTTAATATCATCTGTCTCATTATGGTGACCCCCATGAATTTCATAGGGTTCTCTTAGGCAAGGAATGCTCAGAAGTGCTTTGCCTTCCTCTAAAACAGGGGTCGGCAACTTTTTTTGCTGGCGGGCTGGGAGGGGGGCGGAAATGGTGCTCACACGAGTGTGAGTGCGTGCGCACAACTCCCACCATTGTGTGCATGCGTGCGAGCGTGGGGGGTGCCATTTTGGAAACCAAAATGGCGCCTTGCGTCGCACGCACATGTGCATGATGGCGGAATGCCATTTTGGAACGGCCAACGGTGGCGGCACCATGTGCATGTGCACGATGCAGGCACTGTTGGGCATTCTAAAATGGCGCTCTGTGTCGTGCACATGCGCGCAAGACGCGGGGCACCATTTTGGAATGCCAAATGGTGCTGGCGCCGTGCAAATGTGCACAACACCAGCGCCATTGGGTGTTCCAAAATAGCATCTGCCATCATGCGCATGCGCGCATGACATGGGGCACCATTTTGGAATGCCCAATGGCGACGGCGCCGCGCAAATGCAAATGTTCCAAAATGGTGCCCACCGTCATGCGTATGCGTGCGCAATTGCGGGTGCCATTTTGGACACCAAAATGGTGCCCGTGCTTGCGTGTGGTGCAGTGGCGGCAGCAGCAGCAGGACCGGGCAGGGGCCGGTTGGAAGGCCTTGGCAGGCCAGGTGCAACCCGAGGGCCATAGGTTGCCGACCCCTGCTCTAAAATATATCTAAAGTAGATGGTATTCCTTGGTGGGCCCTCATCCAAGTACTAATTAGTATTTCTTCATTGAAATATTGTTTCACACATTGAAAATGCTGTTTCATGTGCAGAAAATGCTTTCTTTTTCTAAGCAAATCAAACATGTGCATATTTTACTCAAACAAATCTTTAATTACATTTTTTCCTGCACAGAAAGCAACATTTTCTGCACAGGAATTAATATTTCTGCATTGAGATATTATTTTCCATGAAAAAAAGGCTCTTTCCTGTACAAAACTATCATGTGTGAATTTTGTGCAGAATAATTCCCAAATTATAAATCCTCTTTGAAAACTATGTGGTTTTCAAAGAATTTCTCAAAGTGGTAAGAAAATTGCTGACATTACTCATTGCCACCTTTGAGAACAAGCTTATTGAAGAATTACATCCCTACTCCTGTTGTTGTGTGCCTTCAATTGTTTTTGACTTATGATTACCCTAAGGTAAACCTATCACAAGGTTTTCTTGGCAAGATTTGTTCAGAGAGAGGTTTGCCTATATCCTTCCTCTGAGGCTCTGAGAGTGTGACTTGCCCAAGGTCACCCATTGGGTTTCCATGACTGGCCCTTAATAAAATTTCTAGATGTGATTTTAGGAGAGAGATTTTCTTTACAAACTGCTCTGCCTTGAATAAATGTTTGATGTGTCACAAATGTAACCATATTCAAAGCCAATCAGTGCATTTTAACAGGTAAAAACACACATACTTACTGAGAGTACCAGACAAGTCACTTTGAAAAAATACCATACCCTACTACCAACACATACAATCCATTTTTAGAATGAGTAAACAAACAGTTTTTAAACAAGCCATCAAACTGTGAAATGCAGCACAACAAAGGCTATTGCTCATCTCCAGGATGCTTACACTTGGCTTTTAAATTCCATTTTACCTTGAATCGCTAAAAA
The DNA here is from genome assembly GCA_026167975.1 of Phrynosoma blainvillii. Taxonomy (NCBI): domain Eukaryota; kingdom Metazoa; phylum Chordata; class Lepidosauria; order Squamata; family Phrynosomatidae; genus Phrynosoma; species Phrynosoma blainvillii. Next base: position 350,891,459 of record JANUYF010000002.1, on the reverse strand, counting down.
ATAGTGGGAAGGCATTGTGGTGTAAGAGTTAAGGGTTATGTTATGTGTTAAAATTGCACTTGCGGTGAGGTGCTGAACTGATGTCTTAAGTTTTTTATGAGTCATGATGACATTTATGAATAATTCATTCATTGAATTGTGAAGATGAACCCCTGCAATTGATTCCCATGAGTTATGTGTGCAAACTAGTGACACTAGAAAACCAGATGTTAACAAAAGGACAGCAGTTGAAACAGGACTTAGCAATGGAAATTGGCATCCTGTCCCATGAGGCATTCTGTCAACATACAGTGTATTTCTTGCTTGGATATAGCAAAATGTTTAATTCAGTTATACAATTTACATAGTTTTGACTGGGTTGTATTATATACTTTCTTATATGTAGAAGCTATATGGTGCATCTGAGGAAGTAGACTCAAATCTATAAAAGCTCATGGTACCAGTTTTTTTTCAGTTAGTTTCAAAGGTGCTACAAGATCCCCTTGTATACTGATTTTCCAGACTAACGTTGCTATATCTTTGAATGGTACAGAAAAGGAAGCAATATAAGTGTTCCCAATCAGCCCCATTGCAGGTCTGTTATATTCAGAAAAAACAGTGAAAGGTGACATGGTAAAAAAAAAAAGTCCAATTCATGTGTCTCTACTCAGAAGTAAAATGGACAGGAATATATACTCAGAAGTAAAATGCACTGGATGGTTCTGGGAGAAGCATGGGCAGTGAATTCAGAGACCATTCTGAGTCCAACCTTTTGCATGTAGTAGCTATAATAATGAGAGAGCCAGCATAATGTAGTGGCTTCAGCGTTGGGCTACAACTTTGGAGACCAGGGTTCAAATCCCTGCCCAGGCATGGAAACTCACTGGGTAACCTTGGGCATGTCACATCCTCTCAGCCTCAGAAGAGGGCAAAGGCAACCCCCTCTGAAAGAATCTTGCCAAGAAAACTCTGTGATAGGGTCACCCAAGGGTCACCACAAACCAGAAATGACTTGAAGGCACACAACAATAACATGGCTGTAATAATTATTGTTATGATTATGGTGATAATGATCACCCACATGGGATTGGTGATTTACTTCAGTGTAAGGGTCACATATGCTGGCATCTTTTAGGAGTGATTTAGTTGTGTATTCCTGCACAGCAAGGAGTTGGACTAGACTACCCCATGATTTACCCCAAAGATGACACCTCCATGCAGGGTCTCTCCATTCAATGAAAAGTTGATATTAAAGGGGCTGTCATAAGGCTCAGAGCCTGGAGAGCGGCCCAGTACAGAGGAAGCCCCTTTGACCATGTAAGGAATTCTGGGACCATGTAAGGAGATCCTTTAGGCTCAGCATGAGCACTTAGCCTGTAGCCCAGAGGAATCTGCTAACCATCAGAATCTGCATAAGCCCCTCATCAGTGGAAACCATTGTGTGCAATATCTGTGTTTGCAAGTAAAACAGAAGTTCAAGAGACTGTCCCTCCAAGAGAAATATGGATGACAGGGCAATTTTCAATCTCCTTGCTCGTTCTCCCACCTGGAAAATACATTCAAGTTCTGAAATTGTTCTGGGATAGTCTTTGCCCTAACTTGGGTGGTCCCAATTCAGTCTCAGTTGAGGTCAGACAAACAGCCTGTCTGTATCCCAAGATCCTGTGTGCTGAGTATGACTCACTTCATTATGTCTCCCAATCAGAGCTCCACACCTGAAATCAGTACATTATTACCCTCTGCTACCCCAGGTCACTATCAGCTACCACTTTTATATCGTATATGAATGTGTGCATGAGTAAGTGTTCTTGCATGAATGGTTATTCCTTTATTTCTAAATAAAAACTATTTGGAATGTGCATTCTGGAGCTCAGTTTTTTTGGAACCCCAGCTTTAGTTACCCGAAGCCCTCTCACAGCTATCATCTGAATTAATTAAATTCCTCTCTTTGAATATTGACAGTGGGTGTCTTCTCAGGACCTTTGCATTTTGAGTAACTTCCAGTTCTATAATTCTATGATTTTATGATCAAATAATCATGACTGCAAAATTGTTGGGCAGGCAGTCAACACAGGAAAAAAATATTCAGACACATATGTTCCTGTTCCAGCAACAATCAACATTGTACCTAAAATCAGATAACTAAAATCAGAAGTACATGCAAAGTCTCTCTAGGTAACTATAGAAGTTCCTAAAAATTAAACTGCAAATGGCATGACCTTAATCCCTCATGCTGAAATTTCAATCCTAATTTTGGAAAAAAGAAAAGAATTAAAAATAATTGCAAATCATTATCAGTGCTATCTGCTCTTCCACATTGTCTTGCTCTGATGATTTTTCTTCACAATGCATATTGTTTTTACAAAGTGGCCAACACACTTCTGTGTCCTTGCATACTTCCTCAAAATTCTTCTGTACTTTTATGACTTTTGAAGAGTACAAGGCCTTGTTCTTACAGGTTAACTGTAAAGAACAAAAGATCATTAAGGTAGCACAGAAAGTAAAAGAGAATCTATGTTCAGGATGGCGTGCTGTATCCAGCTTGAAAAATATATGGACTGCCTTGGTTTCACTATGTTACATTATAAAACAGCTAGTTTTAATGCTCTGAGTGTTTGTGTGTAGTTATTTGGTATATTTATATATAGCTCTTTATAAAATATACCCCAGGACAGATCACAGTAAAACAAAAAAGTCAAAGGCAATAAAAATTTCAGTAAACAACAGAAGAATTAACCAAGCAGTAAAATTGCTGGAAAGGGAGCAAAGTGAAATAGCACAACAAAAATATGACCCCCACAAAAGGATGTAGAAATTATTTTAGCAATGAAATCCTATGTATCTTTAGTCAGAAGTAAGTATTACTGAACTCAAGAGGAATTTACTTCTAGGTATTCCCTATTACTATGTATGGATGTGAGAGCTGAATTAAGAAAGATGATAGGAAGAAAATAAATTCATTTGAGATGTGGTGCTGGAGAAGAGTGCTGAGGATCCTGCAGACAACCAAAAGGACAAACAAATGGGTCCAGAGCAGATCAAGCCAGAAACCTCCTTGGAAGCCAAGATGACTAAACTGAGGCTATTTTACTTTGGACACAACATGGCTGAGGCTTCTGGGAGCTGAAGTCCCTTGGCCCTTAAAGGGGAAAGGTTGCCTACCCCTGAGGAGCATCATTAGGGGTGTGTGGGGAATGCATATCACATTGGGTGACACCTCAGATAGGGATGATATCTGGTTGGCCCCTCTGCCCACTCCAGCTGCTGGTGGAGGTGGGGTGCTTCAGCCACCCACCAGCCCCTTCTGAGTCTGGCAGGCCTGCTGGCTGGCCAGTAAAGTGAGGTGCCAATGGTGGCACTATGGACTCCTCTCCTTCCTGCTTCCATTGCCTTTCTTTCTCACATGGCTGGCTGCCAAGCAGCAGCAGTTCACCACCCCCACCCCCACTCATGTTCATTTTTCTTTATTGCCTTTGGCTTCCTTGACCTCAGCCAAGAGAGTACAAGATGGTGTAGAAGCATGAGGTGGAGGCAGTAGCAAGCCAGTTGCATCTGATGATGGGGTAGGGGAAAGGGAGAGCAGCACCCAACCCCCACCAGCAGCCATGTGAGTGGACACCACAGGCAGACACAGTGAGTGGAGGAAACAACTAGGGTGTGTGACAGGCAGCTGGGCTAAGACAGGGAGGGCAGTAAGGCTACCAGGACAAGAAAGATGGAAAATGAATGCTGCTCCCTGCCTGCTTCTGCTTCTCCCTCCCCTGCCTCCTCCCCTCCCATTCTCTCCCCATGTTTTCTCCTGTGCCTGCCTGCCTGGGGGTGACAACATGAGTTGCTGCATTGGGCAACACTCACTGTAGTGACACCACCGACTGAAGATTACTTTAGCATTCTAAGCTAATTTATCTAGAACAGGGGTAGGCAACCTTTTTGAGCTGGGGGCTGGGTTGCTGTCCCTCAGACAATTGGGGGCCAAAGCACCAGAAATAAATAAATAAATAAATAAATAAATAAATAAAAATTAAAATAAAAAGAAATATGCATGCACACTCTCTCAGCCCCAGAAAAGCCATGGCAAACCACCTGTGGAGATTTTGCCAAGAAAACCCCAAGAACAAGTAATAACAACAATAATCAATATCATCATGGTGGGGGGCGGCGGCGGTGGCGGCAGGACTGGCCTGGGGCTGGTCCAAAGGCCTTGGGGGGCTGCATCCAGCCCCCAGGCCTTAGGTTGCCTACCCCTGATGTAGAATCTTTCCATATATTCCAACTTTGCTATGGGTGCCTAAGATGACCTGGTATTGTTTGTTCCAGTGAACTTACACTTAGCAAAGTATTGGATATAGTGTTGTACTTCAAAACAGTTCTCTTCTTTTATTGATTTTCCCCCCATACCCCATTTGTCTTTTTGTAGTTCTGTTTTGTCTTTCCTTTAGAAGTAACATCAATGAAATGTGTGACAGTTTTGTTATAGCATTCTCTTGGCACCGTTATTTATCTCATCCCTCCCAACTTCATTTGTCTTATTCACAGGTTTGGCTCTTTGTGTTCTTTGAATTCTTTGGTGTGTCACTGAATGCCCTCTTTCATTGCTGCTTGTTGTAATTACAAATTTGCAGTTTACCAAAACATCCCCCATCTTTATGTAGTGTTTTTAGTAAAAAGCAAAAAAACAACTAAACAAAGCAAGCATAAGATTGCCATGCAAAAAATGAATTCTTGAATATATGTTGAGTTTTTAGTGGATTGGAAACATTAGTTAGCATTAGAGCTGTACTAAACGTGTAGGGAGATGTTTTGAAAATCTGTTTGGATATGAGTGAAATGACTTCCTTCACCAGTCACAGGAGAAGAGAATAAATTTATTTGAAATTTCAGAGTAGTAGTGGTTGCCTCTTACCTTACTAACCCCAAGGAGGCATTTTTCTTACTTTTTAAAACTTTCCTAAAACAAACAAACTCACATCTCCACTGGCCATACTTCCTGAAATACCTTCAAATATTACATATCACAAAATGTAGCCCCAAATTCTGGGGGTCAGCTTAATTCTGGGAGTTGTAGTCCACAAAGTAAAAATTCCAAGCTCTCATTGAAGTTAGCAGATTAGAGAGCTCATCCAGATGAATTTCAAAAGGGAGAAATGTTAGGCACTACATTTAGGCAGGAAAAAAAGCAGAGATATAAGATGGGTGACACCTGTCTTGACAACAGTACATGTGAAAGAGATCTAGGAATCTTTAAAAGTAAAGGTTTCCTTTTGACAAGTTTGTCTAGTTGTGTCTGATTGTAGGGAGCAGTGCTCATCTCTGTTACTAAACTGAGGAAGGCAGTGTTGTCTTCAGAGCTGGCAAAAAGGGTGCCCTAAGAGCCAGTGCATGGCTCTTTAGTGCCCCTTCCGGTGCATCTGGTATGTGGCCTTCCTGATGCTGCACGCCGTGCGTAATGGTACGTGGCATCAGGAAGTCTTCATGGAGTGGTTGAGGCGGCTGGCGTGCGGCTGCCCCTCCCCATCCCTGCCTCCAGAATGGTCCAAAGGGCCCATCTGTAGAGGCCCTAAGACACAAATGAATGGATTAAAATTACAGGAAAAGAGATTCTACTTCGATGTTAAGAAGAACTTCCTGACAGTAAGAACAGTTTGACAATGGAAAATGCTGCCTCTGAGGGTGGTTGAATCTCCTTCTTTGGAGATTTGTAAACAGAGGCTGGATGACCATCTGTTGGGAGTGCTTTGATGGTGTCTTCCTGCATGGCAGGGGGTTGGACTGGATGACCCTAATAGTCTCTTCTAACTATGATTCTATGGTTCTATGTTAAGGAGAAGGACTTTTCAAGACAGCACTGCAACTCTTTCCTTTCTTACTGGATACCACCTATTAATATTTCAAGGCAGTATCTGTTCAGAAATAATGAAGTAGAGCTTGGAAAAATTGCTTCTTTGGATTATAGTGTGTTCAGGGCTTTACAAAGCAGCAGAATCAAATGGAATTTTGTCTGCTTTGTACAGTTCAATAAGGGAAATGGCAAGCACTACTTCAAATTCAGTAAAAAAAAAAAGCCCTTCCAAAAAATCAGCCCCCCCCCCTCTATTTTTGCAGGATCAGAATAGTTTGGAAAAATGTAAGAGAGGAGATTCAGCCTAATCTGCATCTAATTAATATTAAACAAGAATTAGTCCCCACTATGGTAAAGCTTTTGAATCCATAGTATTTAAATGTGCATCCAGCTACTCGATGCATGTGTCTGTCTAATCTACTCTTCATTCCATGTATCTGTCTTCATACTAGTTTGATATTCTGCAGAAAAATGATAGCCCAGTCCTAGTTCTCTCTCTCTCTCTCTCTCACACACACACACACATTACATGTCATGTCTTCTCCTCTCAAAGGCTATCACATTTTTTCTCCAATTATTTTGGACAGTTCAGAATATTCAGAATCCATTCCTCCCAAGTGTTATGTTAAACATATATCTGGGGGTTAGGTAAAGGTAAAGGTATTCCCCATTGACAAGATTGTCAAGTCATGTCTGACCATAGGGGGCGGTGCTCATCTCTGTTACTAAGCCAAAGATCCAGTGTTGTCAGTGACTATTCTGTGATCATGTGGTCAGCATGATTGCACAGAACACTGCTTATCTTCCCACCAAAGCAGTACCTATTTATCTACTTGCATTTGCATGCTTTTGAACTGCTAGGTTGGCAGAAACTGGGACTAGTAATGGGAGTTCACCTCATCATGCAGCACCCAGGCCTCGAACTGCCAACCTGCCAATCTTGCAATCAACAGAGTCAGTATCTTAACCATTTGAACCACTGCATCCCTTGACAGTACCTTAAATAGTTGCATCTAATGAAGTGGACTGTAATCCATAAAGGAGCCCTGGTGGCGCAGTGGTTAAATGCCTGTACTGCAGCCACTCACTCATAGACCACAAGGTTGCGAGTTCAATACTAGCCAGGACTCAGGCTTGACTCAGGCCTGCATCCTTCCGAGGTCACTAAAATGAGTACCCAACTGTTGGGGGACAATGAGCTTACAGCTGTAAACTGCTTAGACACCCCATAGTGTGGTATGAAGCGGTATATACATGAAGCTGCTTTGCTTTATGCTAGAAATTTATTCTTACCAGTTAAAGGTGCTATTGCATTTGTTTATTTATTATGCTAAAACAGACTAAAATGATATTCTCTTTGAACACTACTCAGTATTTGTATAGAGGAGGGAATTTTAGCAGGCTCAGCTTGATGGTTTTGCTCATTTGGCTGTGCTAGCCTGAGTGTGCCTCTCCATGTGAATGCTTCAAAAGCTCCCAGATCAACATGTTTTACATAAGACTATTTCTCCCAACAGGGCACCCTTGTATTACTTTTCCCTGTGGAGAATGATGCCTTTCTGTCTTCCTCATGCATCCCTACATCACCCAATCTAAGCAGTTTGTTTTGAACAAGCATCCTTGTAAATCTATATCCTTTTATATTCAAAGGTCAATGATACTTTCTATATGCAAATTCAGTTGTTAGATGTTGTCCACATTACTAGCCCTGGCAGATGGGGAAAACTGCAAATTTATCATGATGATGGCTTCTGGAACAAAGTAAGTAATTATAGACACAATATGTCAGCTAATGGCAGGCTCTCTGATTCTCTGGTATTTCCACCCGCTTTCCCTATACAAAATGAAAATAATAATAATAGTAATGGAAGATTATCTTAAGTGTGTGTCAAAATCTAAGTCAGCATCATCAGAAAATGTATCTTAATATCAAAGGAGATGCCATTTTGTGTCACTCTTTAAACAAAAAGCTATCCTGGATATGCTTTAATATAGGGGCAGTCCAAGAGCCAGGTCTAGACTCAGGAGCAATTTGGTCTCACCTCTCTAGCTGGAACAAATGTTAATCAAGAAATTACTAAAAGTTTGTCTGCAGTTTTACTTATGCAAATATATTTTTTAAAAAAGAACATGGATTTTTGAAAATTGTAAGAGAGATGCAGAATTGCTCAAGGATGGCTATAACAATGGGAACCTCACTGTGATCTCAGAGAGACTGACTTGTGCCAGTGGTGCTGATGCTGAAAGGCACAGCAGGATCTGTGTGTAAACAGCCACACAACATTGCTACAGAGTATTTGGGATTTTTGTGCAAAATCTGGAGCAAAAGGTATTTGTTTATTATTATTTTTATTTTAATATTACATAAAAACAGACAAGCAAACAAACAAACAAACAATAGCAGCAACAGAAAAGAAGGAAATAGCATATTTGTTTTGCATTCTTGCTTACACATACTTTTTCTAAGCTCAGTTTTCTATATTCACCTTTAGCTTCATTCTAACCATGTCTTTTACTATTAAGTAGTACTTAAGTACTGTTTTATACCATTTTCTTTTTCTTAATCTCTTTATTAGACATAGATCAAAATAAATCTCAGTTTATGCTACTGTTTACTATATACTTTTAATATATGTATTACCTATTCTCTATTTCTTTATTTGATTTGATTTGATTTTGATTTTCATAGTCGTCTTTATTCTTCCTCCATAATTTTGATACTTCTCCCCATTTCTTTTCATATTGTTGGACAGGAGCCCTGGTGGCACAGTGGTTAAATGCCTGTACTGCAGCCACTCACTCATAGACCACAAGGTTGCGAGTTCAATACTAGCCAGGGCTCAGGCTAGACTCAGGCTTGCATCGTTCCAAGGTTGCTAAAATGAGTACCCAACTGTTGGGGGGCAATGAGTTTACAGTTATAAACCACTTAGACATCCCATAGCGTGATATGAAGCTGCTTTGCTTTGCAATATACATGGATAAACTGTCCATGACAGCTAAATCATTTAATTTTACTATCCATTTATCCATGGTGGGTATTATATCAGTTTTTCAGTATCTTACTTATACCATTCGTGCAGCAGTTATCATATATAAAATTACACTTTTTTCTTCATTATTTAATTTTTCTTCAATTACTTCTGTTATATTTAATAGAAACAATTCAGCTTTTAATGGGATATTCTTCTGTAATATTTATTTCATAATTTTATGTATATCTCCCCAGATTTTTCTTACTTTTTTGCACTGCCACCACATATGATATAGAGTACCCATCTTATCCTTGCATTTCCAGCAGCTATTCTTATTATGGGTTTTTTTATACCAATCTGGTTGGAGTCATGTACCATCCATAAAACACAAAAGGTAATTTTTTTAAAAAAATGATTTAGGCAAGAATAGGGTGGATTAGGTGCAGAAGTAGCCTTCCCTTGTGAAGACATTCTACACTCAAATTGGGGCTTTGGCACTATGTCATGTAGAAAAGTCATGGTGAGGAAGGGAAAAACCAGTGTAATTGGTTGATATAGATGTGCCCTAAATCAAGTTAGTGTACTGAAAATCTTTGCACGTGAACATACATGTTGTGTTATGCAGCCCTTGTGTTGAATGATAACATTGCAGAACCAGATGTGCAACCAACTGAATGTGACACTGAATGTAGGCCACTGAATGTAGGCCTAACTGTGTTTCTGAAGCCTTAACCTGAATATGGGTGTTGAGCACTGGACCAAAATGCCCAACATCAGCAGGATTCTAGCCAATACCAGGAACAGCATGACTTTCAGTACCAGTTTTTGGGAAGCATAATAATAATAATAATAATAATAATAATAATAATAATAATAATCCCCATGGATCAAAGTGGGGAACAACAACAAATCAACAGTGAACAATCAATTAAAACAAATTAATTAAAACATGCAACAGTTTAAAAGGACAAATAAGACATATACATTTTAAAACAATCCACATTTAAAATTCATCATCTAAATTCATAATGTAAAAATCATCTGGATAAGCAGTGGCATCACTAGATAGGGTGCCAACTGGTGTGTGGGGTGTCAGATAGAAAGGGAATGCATTTGCCCCTCTTGCTGCTCCATTCACTGGAACATTTGCCCCTCCTGCTGTGCCAGTCCCAAGGGAGAAAGCCCAGTGATGGAGCAGCCTAGTAAATTTGGACGGTGTGTTCAGCTGATGAGTCTCTTCTGGCAGATTTTGCCACAGTCTAGGGACAGCTGAAGAAAAAGTCCTCTGGCTGACAGCTGCCAACCTAGTCTTGGGTGACTGGAGTAAATGTCCACCAGAGGAACTGAGTGTGTGAGGCAGATTATACGAGAGGAGGTGATACTTTAGGTAACCTGGACCCAAACCATGTAGCTCTTTAAAGGTATTAACCAACACTTTGCACCTTGCCTGAAAACTAATTGGCAGCCAGTGGGGTCATTTTAATATTGGTGTAACTTGATCACTCCTGGATGTCCCAATAATCAATCTGGTTGCCATGTTTTGAACTAACTGAAGTTTCCAAACATGGTACAGAGTTAGCCCAAAGTAGATCACATTGCAAACGTCCAGCCTTGGGGTTACTAGCATGTGCACTACCATCTTTAGGTCCTCAAGTTCTAGGTAGGGGTGAAACTGGCATAACAGCTGAAGCTGATAGCAAGCACTCCTAGCTGTCATATCTGTCTGAACTGTCATTTGAAGCAAGGGATCCAGAAGCACCCCTAAGCTTCAAACACAGGTTTTAAGGTGAGTGTAACCCCATCCAAGACTGGTTGATACACCTCCAAACTCAGGTTAGGACCTTTGACAGTAAGAACCTCTGTCCTGTCTCGATTCAGCTTCAATTTGTTTTTCCTCATCCAGCCCATTACCTAATTCAAGCATTCATTCAGAGAAGACACACTATCCTTAGCTAAGGCTGTATTTGAAGGCATGGAGAAATATATTTAGGTATCATCAGCATACTGATAGCTCCCTGCCCCTTGCCTCTGTGTGATCTCTCCCAGTGGTTTCATGTAGATGTTGAATAGCATTGAGGATTGATGGCATAAACTGGAGGGCCACATTTATGTCCTGCTTGTGGTCATAAGAGGAATGCAAGAGGTTTACTTTAACTTTTTCCAACCCCACTTACTGAGTGAAAAAGCAGGAATGGAACCTTAATTTGATATGGCATTTGGCCCAAGCTTTGAAACACTGGTCTTGCTGCTTGAGAGATGTTTTAAAAATTAAGCTTCCTAAACTCTGGACTGCTATTTTTAAAACTTGACAACCAACAGTATGACAATGGAAGAAGCATAATTATTTAGCATCCCAGCTAAGCTGCCACACACTTTTGAGAAACTATGGAAGTAATTATCTAGGTATGCTGGGGACCAGAGTAAACATATCAACAGAGGCTTTTTGGACAAGGGTTTTGTAACCTCTTGATATGGATCAGCACTCTTTGAAGTAGAGGATAGTTCTTTAACATTTGTTCCCAGTATGGGCATGATCCAGATTGCCTCTGTGTACTTGTTGTACTGAAACAAAAGCTTTCATTGCTGCAGATAGGAACTTTCATTCCAGTGCAGAAACAACAGAGGGAAAAGATTTAAAGCCTCTCTGCCTGCCTCACAAATCCAGATTGGGAGGTGATGGCTTTTCTTGCTCATCATCATCCAAGACATTTACTAATTGTGTCAGTTGTGTCATCTTTACTTTGGGTCTCATAAAGAAAAAAGGTGTGGGGAGTGGATAGTTAGTAAGTTTAAGTGATATAGTTACCTTGGAGGAAAGATAAGCTTCTATCCTACAGTAACAATAAGAATAGACAGGTTGGTAGGACTTTCATATGAAAAAGATGTTAAATTTTTTCTCTCACAACTTATCAAGCCATACATGGAGTGCTCTTTATACAATAGGAGGAGTAAAAAAGACTGATGGGAACTGACAGTGGCAAGAGAAGGATACCAATTAAAGATCTTCTTGGAAACAGACACATTTTCCAATTCTTCCATTTAAATTACCCATCTCAGACCTGTTGTGTTGATTAAAATACATGGCAGTATTAACCAGGGTGGGGGAGTATTCTGAGATCTGAACTAGTCATGATGTCAAATTCTTCATTTCATGCACATTTTTTTTTAAAAAGAAAGAAGTAATGGCCACTGAGGAAGGAGGAATTCATAATGGGACCTCAATATTTGGGGAAGCACCCCTCCCTTTCACTGTTTTCGACCATTGGGGACAAAACTTTGTGGAAAGACAAGAGAGACAACCTTCTCTTAGGCACACCTGCTGTGTAATACTTTCCCTTCAGAAACCTGATGGGCATCATTATTTGTATCATTCTGGTCTAGTCAATACATGGCATTTAAATAAATTCTTTGGGACTTATTTGATTTTATCCCATTTGTACATGTGCTATGGCCAGAATTATTTCACATTGATTCAACTGTTTTAAATTGTCTTATTTTAAGTGAAAATGATTGAATATCATTTTGGTCTTTTAAATATTTTTATTGTTATTTATTGTCCTAAATTGATTGTATTTTATGCCACTCTGAGATCCTTGAATAAAGAATGGAATATAAAAATTTTAATCAATCAATCACTGAAATCACTGGGTGGGATAATGGTGGAGAAACTTTCTGTAGCTCTGTTGCCATGGAATGATCACTACATGGTGTGGTTTACACTCACTGGGACCTGGAGACTCTATAAGGATGCAGGTTAAGATGGTCCACCCTAGAAGGATGGGATAGAAACTAGAAAAACAATGGCAGAAGACTTGGAGCAAGTCCAACTGAACACTAGCTAGAACTCACTAGAAGGCATATGCCATAGTGATGGTGGCAGCAAAGAAATTATAATTCTCTGTCACCATTGCATGTGCACAGTGTTGGCCAGCAGAGCTGTCTCAAGTGTTCAGGTGCCCACAAGAAAAAAACAAAGACCACTTTGCAGACAAAATCACTTTGATTCACTCTGACTTGGATGCTGTAGTTGAGACAGATCCAGAGGATGTAAATTTGGTATTGTGATTTTATGTTGATTTTTAAGATGTGCTGTTTAATACTTTTTTAAAGGGGGAGGTTGGGGTTTTGAGGCTTTTATTCTGTATTCTTGGTGCAATTTTATGTTAAGGAAAAAGCAACATGGGATATACAGTAATAGAAATAAAAATATGTATGTGAATGTCAAAGTGACTAAGCAGGAGCAATCAGGAAGATACACAGGTGAAAAAGATAATATAATTAAGAAGCCTTGAGAGCCAAGGACAAAGTTATAGAAGGTATATTGAGAACACCTGTGATAGATTGCAAACACCTGAGACTCATTAAGTGGTCAAGGTAAAGTGATGAAACACTTGGGTTGGTCTTAGGTATGGGATGATCTATGTGGATCAATCAAGATGTATGTACACACCCACTGGGTGGAAACTGACTGGTGGGTGGTGTCTAACAATGGCTATAAATTGCAATGTTTGCTAATGTACAGTGTGGTGTAGTGTAGTTTTGGAGATATTGTGAAGTGTAGAGATTGTGATTTGTAGGGCATATAGTATTTGTGTATATAGTAGAATAAAGTAGATCTTTTATATAAGACTACTGAGTTGTCTGGTGCCTTGAGGGAAGATACAAGAGCCAGAGGAATCCTGGAGAAATTTGAAGACATCTCAGGAAGAAGAGTGAGAAGGCTTGGAGAGTTTGTCACGGTCTTCAGCCTATTCTCTGAAACTCTGCTGCTTGGGAAAGAAGCATCAACCACTGATCAAAGCTGGTCAGCTCTGCTGCATAACAAGGTGGTGAGTTAGAGCCAGAGGTGAAGAGCTACAACTCCCATCATCCCTGACAAGGGTTATAGGCCCAGATACTAGAGCAACCAGCATCCACAGAAGCTGAAAGTTCCAGAGAGTGGAAGAAGGTTTTGTGGAGCCTTGTGAGTAAATCATTTTGTGTTTTGTCTGCTGTGCATACTCAGAGGGACTGTGTCAAATTGAGTCACTGCACAAATTAAGATGGAGATACTAAAGTTTAGTAAATTAAATACAAACAACTACTCTACCTGGATGATATATGCCCAATCTCTACTCATAAAGGAGTCTCTGTGGTCGACAGTTGAATCAGGGCTGGCAGCTGATGCTGATGAAGCCGCTCGAGACAGAGACGCTAAAGCAAAAGCATGTCTTTATCTAATGCTAGAAGAAGACTTGATTAACGACGTAAGAGATAAAGTGTCCACCAAGGATGTATGGGATACCTTGCAGAGATTACACACTCCTTCAACTGCGTTTGCAAAAATGCTTTGGTCTAAAAGAATTTACAGACAAAAGATGACTAAAGGACAGTGTGTAATAGAACATTTAAAAACAATGCAGGATTTATTTGTGCAAGCTGAACTGAGAGGAGTGGAAATTAGCAAGGAGCAGCAGTGTTATATTTTAATAGAATCGCTGGACTCTTCTTGGGACAACATAACAAATAGCTTGCAAAATTTGCCAGAAGCTGAGCTGAACAGAGACTTAATTGTTGCAAAAATATTGGAGGAAAATTTGAGAAGAAAGTCTGAGCAGAATGACTCAGCAAGTTTGAGGACTGTGCCAAAACAACAAACGACACCTGATCTACGAAAGCAGGAAGAAGCAGCTTCTACAAGGGAGCAACGGAGGTGTTTTTATTGCAAGAAGATTGGTCATCTGCAGAGGCAATGTAAACAATTCTCTGCTGAAAGAAGCAAGCAAAGAGAGAGCAGATGGCAGCCGCGGCAGTATCACAAGCAGTCCAGATCTCCATTTTTGAAGGACAGTGGTGATAAAAAGGGGGTTGCAACCATGATTAAGGAAAAACAAAATACTAATTGTAAATGGTTGATTGACTCAGGAGCATCATCTTCAATGTGTAACAATATTAATTTGATAAGTAATAGAAAATCAGCTAATGTAAATGCTGTAGTTTTAGCTGATGGGAAAGAGCTCAGCACTGTAAATCAAATGGGTACAGTTTTCATTCCAGGGCTAAAGGAAAACTTTAATGATGTGTTACATGTAAAGGAGTTAGAAAATAATTTGTTATCAGTGAGCAGATTAACAGACAGAGACTACACAGTCATTTTTGAAAAGAACATGTGTAAGATAAAACTGAATGGGGAATTGCGAGGCATAGGCTTGAAAACGGATAAACTTTACTATTTGGAAGACAATATTGATAGCTACAGGGTTGAAAATGCTAATAACATAGACAATAGTCCAATTCACAAAGACTGTATACATGAACTCCATAGAAAATTTGGCCATGCTAGCTTCAAATGTTTAAAGAAATTAATCAGTATGTGTCCAGATTTAAAAGTTGCTGAGTGCAAAAATCACTTAGATTGTACTGTATGCAATCAGGTAAAGGTCAGAGCTTTTCCAGTAGCCAAGAAAACCAAAATAATTGCTCAAAGACCATTTCAGTTTGTACATGCAGATGTTGCCCAAGCTAATTGTTTATCTTTAGGGGGAAGCAAATATTTCCTGGTAATTGTTGACAGGTATACAAGGTTTGCATTTGTAAGAATATTGAAAAACAAATCTGACACTAGGCAAAGTTTAAAAGCATGGGTGAGAATGGTGGAAAGACAATTTGATATTAGAGTAGGCACCATTGTTACTGACCGGGGAGGAGAGTTTCTAAGTAATCAATTGTTTAATTGGTTTCAAAAGGTAGGAATAAGGCATGAAACTACTAATCCCGCTTGTCCTAACGAAGATGGTTTAGCGGAGAAAAAAATACAAGATATAAAAAGGATAACTGCTTGTTTGATGGCAGATGCAGAGGTAAAAGATAGTTTCTGGGCAGAAGCAACTTTGACAGCAGTACATATTAGTAACAGACTGTATATTCAGAAATTGAAGACATTCCCTACAGGGTATTGTATGGGAGAGTGCCAAATTACAAGTATTTGAGGGTCTTTGGACAGTTTGCTTATGTTTACATACCAGCTTGTTTCAGGAAGAAAGGAGAACCCAAAAGTAGAAGGCTTAGGTTTTTGGGTTATTCAGGAAATAGCTACAAGTTTCATTTAGGTGGAAAAGAAGTGCAGTATTCTAGGTCTGCAAATTTCGAGCGTCATGCCGGTTGGGACAAACTGCATGCCAATAAAGTTTTCTTGAGGTTAGGAAGTTCAAATGAGCCAGAAACACAAACTGAACCAACTTCAGGAAACGGAGGGGTTTCAGTTAAGCCAGAAGCATCCACTAGCAGCAGTGATAGTTCTTCTGATAATGAGACACAATCTAGACCCATTACTACCAGAATGACTGAAGACAAGAGGTTCAGTCATAGAACTATAACTCCCAGTACAGAAAGTGAGGATGAAAGAGGCAGATCAGCAGAGTTTATTCCCAGACGTAGTCACAGAGTTAGAAAGCCTCCAGATAGGTTTGTTGTGACAAATGCAAAAGCTTGTTTAGCAGTGGAAGAGCCTGAAAGTTTTGAAGAGTTGGAAAGTTTGTCTAGAGAAGAACAGGAAAGATGGATTGATGCAATGGATGATGAGTTTGGTTGTCTGGTAAATAAAGATGTTTTTGAAGTCGTTGATAGACCCAAGGACAAGAAAATAATTGGTTGTAAGTGGGTATACAAAAAGAAAGAAATGCCAGATGGAAGTATTAAGTATAAAGCAAGGTTAGTAGCTAAGGGTTTTGCACAACAGCAGTATGAGAACTATGATAAGATATATTCTCCAACTGCAAAGCCAGAAAGTCTGAGAATGGTTCTGGCTGTAGCAGCAAAAAGAAATTTAGTTGTAGAGCATTTTGACTTTGAAACAGCCTACTTGAATGCTAGTTTAGATGAAGAGATATTTATGGAGCAGCCACAAGGTTTTGAAGAAAATAGTAGTCAGAAAGTTTATAAATTAAAAAAAGCATTGTATGGATTAAAACAAAGTGCCAGAGCATGGAATTTGTGCATTAATGAAGAGTTAGCTAAACTAGGATACAAAAGGAGCATTGCAGATGCATGTGTCTATACCAAAGGAGACATAGTGTTAGTGATCTATGTAGATGATTTGTGCGTGGCAGCAAAGTCAAGACAGGAGATTGAATCAGTAAAAAAAGAGTTGTCTAAAAAGTTTGTTTTGAAGGATCTAGGTTTATTAAAGTCTTATTTAGGTATTAGTGTTGAATGGACAGAAGAAGGACATTGTTTGTTAAGCCAGAGAAAGAAAATTGAAAATTTGATTGAAAAGTGTGGATTACAAAATGCTAAAATAGTAAGAGCTCCAATGACAACTGGTTTTGTATCTGAAAAAACAACTAGAGATTTTGAAGACAAGACTTTATTCAGGAGTATAATAGGATCTTTACAATTCATATCTTGCCACACCAGACCAGACATTTCGTATGCTGTAAATGTATTGTCCAGAAGAGTTAATGATCCAAAAATTGAAGACTGGACAGCAGTAAAACATTTATTAAGATATTTGAAAGGAACTTTAGATAAGAAATTGGTAATTAGAAACAGTAATTCAGATTTAGATTGTTATGTGGATAGTTCTTTTGCATCAGAATTAGGAGACAAGAAGTCAGTTACAGGAATAATAATCAAGTACAGTGAAAGTCCAATAGTCTGGAGAAGTAGAAAACAAACTAATGTAGCGTTAAGTACAACTGAAGCAGAATTCGCAGCTTTAAATGAGATAGTGAATGAGGTACAGTGGGTTGAGCAATTGTTGAATGATTTAAATGAAAGTTACAAGATACCAGTAGAAATTCTGGAAGATTCACAGTCATGCATAGCAATGGCTGAAACTGAAAGTTTGAAGAACAGAACAAAATATGTTGGAGTAAGATATCAAAATGTACGAGACATGGTTCAGAAGGGTAAAATAGAATTGAGATATATAGAAACACAACACAACATAGCAGATTTATTCACAAAAGCATTGACGGCGGAAAAACATGAAAGACTGACACAAATGGTTGGAATGACATTGTAAGACACATACAATATTTTATTTCGGAGGGGATTGTTAAGGAAAAAGCAACATGGGATATACAGTAATAGAAATAAAAATATGTATGTGAATGTCAAGGTGACTAAGGAGGAGCAATCAGGAAGGTACACAGGTGAAAAAGATAATATAATTAAGAAGCCTTGAGAGCCAAGGACAAAGTTATAGAAGAGCACCTGTGATAGATTGCAAACACCTGAGACTCATTAAGTGGTCAAGGTAAAGTGATGAAACACTTGGGTTGGTCTTAGGTATGGGATGATCTATGTGGACCAATCAAGATGTATGTACACACCCACTGGGTGGAAACTGACTGGTGGGTGGTGTCTAACAATGGCTATAAATTGCAATGTTTGCTAATGTACAGTGTGGTGTAGTGTGGAGTAGTTTTGGAGATATTGTGAAGTGTAGAGATTGTGATTTGTAGGGCATATAGTATTTGTGTATATAGTAGAATAAAGTAGATCTTTTATATAAGACTACTGAGTTGTCTGGTGTCTTGAGGGAAGATACAAGAGCCAGAAGAATCCTGGAGAAGTTTGGAGACATCTCAGGAAGAAGAGTGAGAAGGCTTGGAGAGTTTGTCAGGGTCTTCAGCCTATTCTCTGAAACTCTGCTGCTTGGGAAAGAAGCATCAACCACTGATCAAAGCTGGTCAGCTCTGCTGCATAACAAGGTGGTGAGTTAGAGCCAGAGGTGAAGAGCTACAACTCCCATCATTCCTGACATTTTAACCATTGTAAGCTGCCCCGATTGTTTTTAACAGAGGAGCGGGGTATAAATTGTTATTGTTATTGTTACTTGTTTGCCCTGCATTATTGGCTAAGTTACAGTTTGTGCAGCCGGAGGATGTGGGCAGGATCCTTGGAGTGGTGAGAGCCACCACAGGTATACTGGATCTTTGCCCTTGGCTTCTGAAAGCAGCTAGAGAGGGAGTGATTGAATGAGTAAGGAGAGTAGTGAATGCCTTACTGCAGCAAGGGAAATTTCCATCGTACCTAAAAGGCTGTGGTGAGGCCATTACTAAAACAAAGGCCTCTCTGGGTCCCACCATTCTGAATAATTATTGGCCAGTCTTTTAACATTCCATTTTGAGGAAAGTTTCTGCAGTTTGTGGTGACTTCTCAACTCCAAAGGTTTCTGGATGAGATGGATTATCTAGATCCATTTCAGTTATGGGGTGGATACAACTTGGTTGTATGGATGGATGACCTACACAGGGAGTCTGTCCCTGTTGGTTCTGCTGGACCTCTCAATAACTTTTCATACCATGAATCATGGTATCCTTCTGGGCCAACTTTTGGAGATGGAACTTGGGGGCATTGTCATGAAGAGGTTCTAGTCATTTTTGGAAGGGTGAACTCTGAAGGGGGTGCAGGCAGACTCTGTTTGCTCTTCTGACTGCTGCCCTGTGGGGTCCTGCAGGGCTCTGTTTTATCCTGGATATGGTTGAAACCACTAGGAGTGGTCATCCAGTGTTTTGGGGTGTGGTGTCACCAATATGCTGATGACACCCAACTCTACCTCTTCTTCCCATTTGATTCCAAGGAACCTGTCTCCGTACTGAACTAATGTTTGTTGTCAGTAATGGACTGGAGGAGGGCAAACAAATTAAATTTTAATCCAAACAAGAAAGAGGTGTCTCTGGTCAATAGAAAGTCAGATCAAGTAAGAGGAAATGTGCTTGTGCTGGACAGGGTTACATTCCCCATGAAATCTCAGGCTTGCACCTTGGGTGTTCTCCTGGACTCATCTCTGAGCCTGGATGCCCGGGTTTCAGCAGTGGCCAGGAGTGCATTTGCACAGCTAAAATTAGTGCTCCAGCTGCACCCATTTCTTGGGAAATCAGATCTTGGTACAGTGACACATGCCTTGATTACATCCAGTTTGGATTACAGTAATCCACTCTACGTGAGGCTACCTTTGGAAACTGTTCAGAAATTTCAGCAATCCAAAATGCTGTGGCTAGAATGCTGACTGGGACCAGTTATATGGAACATATAACTCCCCTGTTAAAACAACTTCACTGGCGTGAAGTCGTACGCTTTTATGGCCGGCATCCATAGTTTTTTGTGGGTTTTTCAAGCTGTGTGGCCATGTTCTAGAAGAGTTTCTTTCTGACGTTTCGCCAGCATCTGTGGCTAGCATCTTCAGAGAAAGATGCTAGCCACAGATGCTGGTGAAACGTCAGAAAGAAACTTCACTGGCTCTTAGTTCATTTCCAGGTACAATATAAAGTCCTGTCATACTCTAGAAAGTCTTATGTGGCTCATGTCCAGACTGTCTGAAAGACTGTATTTCCTGTTACAAACCTACAGAGGAAGGTTTTCTCTTAGTATCACCACCATTACATGTGTGCTTAGTAAGGACATGAGAGAGAGCCTTCACAGTGGCTGATCTGACCCTCTGGAACTGCCTAGGCTGGCCCACTCCCTGCTTTTTTTTTGCTGCCAGAGGGTTGTTGTTGTTGTTGTTGTTGTTGTTGTTGTTTAAAAAGGCTTTTAATGTGTAAGCAGGGTAGGTTCTTATTAAGGTGTTTTATCTTTTTAAACTTTTGTAAGTCTTTTAAATGATTTTATGGTGATTTTTATTTCTTATTTTTTATTGTGAAGTTGGTTTTTTTTTAAATTGATTTGGTCTGGGATCCATCTTGGGTCCCACCTTGGAATAAAGGCAGCATACTATTGCTACTATTACTACACTAATAATAATATTGATAATGATAATGCCTGGACAGGGGAGTTGAACCTCTCTTTTTTTCTCCTTTATGCCAATGATGGATTTCTTCCAATGTAAATAACAGCTTTAGTATGCAGCAAGGGACCAAAGGATTAGCCTTCCTCTCTACCTTCTATGCAAAACTGAGGCTTATAACAAAATTAAAAATCTATGCTAGTTTTACAGGAATTTGGTGTTCTAAATCCAAATCCAAAAATGACCTCAGCTTTGCTCCATCATGTATGATTTTTCTTCATAACTTACTTTGACCTTTCTATGCTGAACATAAATCAAAAGTGTGATGTAGCAGCTAGAAAAGCCAATGCAATTCTAGGTTGCATCAATAGGAGTATATTGTCTAGATCAAGGGAAGTAATAGTAGCACTATTCTGCTTTGGTCAGACCTCACCTGGAATATTGTGTCCAGTTCTGGGCAGCACAATTCAAAACGGATATTGTGAAGGGTGCAGCTTAGGGAGCTAAGGTGCGGCTTAGGGAGCTGGATATGTTTAGCCTGAGGAGGAAAATGTTAAATGACATGATAGCCATGTTTAAATATTTGAGGGGATGACATATGGAAGAAGGAGCAAGCTTGTTTCCTGCTGCTTTAGAGACTAGGACATGGAGCAATGGATTTAAAGTACAGGAAAATATATTCCACCAAAGTTGTTAGGAAGTCATTTGTTAAGAGCAGTTCACTGTTTTGTTTTGTTTTTGCTTTGTTTTTTGGTGGGGTAACTCTTCCAGGCACTAATTTCTAAAGGACTTTATAGCTTGAAGGTTTAAAAGTGGACAATTATGCAAAGTGACTCCCAAGCAATAGGAACAGCAATAGCAAGTATATTTCTATACCACTTGTCAGTGAACTCAACACTCTCTAAGTGGTTTATAATCTGTAAACCAATTGCCCCCAACAAGCTGGGTAGTCAAAAATAAGTTAGAATGACAAGCTGATTATTCAGGGAAAATAATTATTTCTTTATTTAAAAAAGATGTGAAAAGCTAGAGCAGAAACCAATAGAACAATCTATACTCAATGCAACCTGTTTCTCAAAGTAAAAGAGAGGAAAGAAAGCAATCTTAGCAATCTAGTAATAGAGCTAAGCATAGAATATTACAAGCTAAAACACACACATGGATTTTCTCAGCTGCTGCTGTGAAGAAGATTACTGGAGCAGGGAAGCAGGGCTCAGAGAGAGGGGGAAGCAGGCCTCAGAGAAAAGAACAGGTCAAAAAGAGAGGAGCAAGTCAGAGAGCGAGATTCTTTCTGTGTGTCTGTATTTTAACATTTTCCTAACTTGGTGGGTGATCTCCTAAAAGTAAAGGGAACACCTCTGGGTGGGGCAAAACAGGATCCCAATGTTATTCTTTTTGTTTTTTGTTTTTTTTAAAAAAAAACTTGCAAAGGGCTGACATAAGTGTCCTCTTCAGGTTCTGAGAATGACTCTTAAATGGTCTAAGCAATCTTGAACAATGGGATTGCATACACAGGACAAAGCCAATCAGGGTAGATATTCACTGTATTTTCCAGCATATAAGAAGACCCCCAACTTTTCCAATTAAAATATAGAGTTTGGGATATACTCGCCATATAGGACTACCCCTCTTCCAATGCACACCAAATAAAAATTTTAAAAAATCAGATTTGATTTCAATATGGTAATTTTAATTCAAATGCTTATGACATGCAGGTACTTAGCAGGAAAACTGTCACTTATAAACACAACAAACTACAGCTCCCATGTTCCCTAGCATTTATTTCTGCAGTGTGTTTTGGACCTTATTTTTTTTTTAAATAGTCCAGATTTAAATGCTGCTTTAAAAATTATTTCCATCTCCCAGCTATGACATGGTTGGGGGGAAATGAGAAAGTGTTGGGGGGGAAGGACTGCCAATATACTAGGTGATACATTCTGGGGTATGTACAATTTGCAGCCAAGTAAGTGACTCTGGGGATGTCACACACTTTCAGCCTCAGAAGATGGTAATGGCAACCCCCATTTGAAGAAACGTGCCAAGAAAACCCCATGATAAGGTTGCCTTAGGGTCACCATAAGTTGGAAAGGACTTGAAGACACACAAGAAGAACATAAAAGTCTGCAATTGTTTCATAGGGAGTACGTGGGAATAGGAGCCAGCATGGTGTAGTGGTTTGAGTGTTGGACTACCAATCTGGAGACCTGCGTTTAATTCCCCACTCTGCCATAAAACCCACTGGGTGAACTTGGACAAGTCACACACTCTCAACCTCAGGGGAAGGCAATGGCAAACCTCCTCTGAACCAGTCTTGCCAAGAAAACCCCAGGAGAGGATCGCCTCAGGGTTCCTCTCTTCTTTC
Organism: Phrynosoma blainvillii; assembly: GCA_026167975.1. Classification (NCBI taxonomy): domain Eukaryota; kingdom Metazoa; phylum Chordata; class Lepidosauria; order Squamata; family Phrynosomatidae; genus Phrynosoma; species Phrynosoma blainvillii. The sequence goes on along the minus strand of JANUYF010000002.1, from coordinate 350,868,591 downwards.
TCTTCTTCCCACCCCCACCTCTGTCCTCCTTCTTCCCTTTCCTACCTCTGTCCTCCTTGTCCTCCTCTCCTCCCAAGGCTTCTTCTCACCCCCACCCATGTCCTCCTTGTCCTCCTCTGCTCCCAAGGCTTCTTCTCATCCCCACCCCTGTCCTCTTCTTCTCCCAAGATTATTCCCACCCTCACCTGTCCTCCTTGTCCTCCTCTTCTCCCAAGGCTTCTTGCTGCCCCCACCCCTGTCCTCCTCCTCCTCTTCTTTTCCCAAGGCTTCTTGCTGCCCCCACCTCTTTCCTCCTTGTCCTCTTCTTTTCCCAAGGCTTCTTGCCTCACCCACCTCTGTCCTCCTTGTCCTCTTCTTTTCCCAAGGCTTCTTCCTGCCCTCACCTCTGTCCTCCTCATCCTCTTCTTTTCCAAAGGCTTCTTCCCACCCCCACCTCTGTCCCCCTTGTCCTCTTCTTTTTTCAAGGCTTCTTCCTGCCCCCACCTCTTGCCACCCCACTTCTGTCCTCCTCGTCCTCTTCTCCCAAGACTTCTTCCTGCCCCCACCTCTGTCCTCCTCCCCCCCCCTCCTCCTTATACCCGGTATATAAGATGACCCTGACTTTAACCCAGATTTTCCTGGGTTAAAAAGTCGTCTTATACACCGGAAAATATGGTACCCTCTTTGAAATCCAGATAGGTTTTCTGGAGAGCTCTGCAAACTGCACAATACAATGTGAGGTGGGGCTGCAGTCTGAGCCAGTTTGGCAGGTCTCCTTTCTGTGGAGGTAAACAATACAGTTATACCCTGAATACTTTCATCAATAAATCATTCCCTTATCAATATAGGCCTAAGCAGACTGCCAGAAATAGTGCACATTAAATTGAGGCACTGCCCTGGCTCAGTGCTAGGGAGTCATGGGAATTGTATTTTTTTCTGGGACATTGAGCCTTCTCTGTGAGCGAGCTCTGGTGCCACAATAAATTACAGTTCCCATGATTCCCTAGCACTGAGCCAGGGCAGTGCCTCAATTTAATGTGCACTATTTCTGGCAGTCTGCTTAGGCCCTATGAGGGCGTGAGTTGCATTTTCACAACTTCTAGTTTGCATTTTCAAAATAAGGCTGGCTTTTCCCAAGATGAACAAAGGGTTCTGGTGAACACCAGCCCTACCTGTCCAGTATGAATTCTGAACAATTTGTGCAGACTCTGGAAACAGACAGATTTCCTGTCTCCTTCTTTGGAGGTCTTTAAACAAAGACTGGGTGGCCATCTGTCAGAAGTCCTTTCGTTGTGGATTCCTGCATGGCGGGGGGCTGAACTGGATGGCCCTTGAGGTCTCTTCCAACTCTGTGATTCTGGTTCTGTGATTTAATATGTGACTAAATGAAATGGTCTTGCAAAGAATAATCCTGAAAAGATTAAGACAAGGATTGTAGTTTTCTAATAGACTATCAAAACACTTTAATTTACTGATATGAAACACAAAAATCTTTTCAAAAGCACTAAAAGAAATCACACTGGAACATCAGCCTTCGCACTTAATCAAAGCTAAATAAAAACTGAATTGATAAAAAAAATATCAAATTTGTGGAAGAACTGTGTAGAATGACATTCTTATTGTATTTATCAAATTCAGCACCCCAAAATACATTAAAAACAGCTACAGTATTGACAAAAGTTTTTTCATTGCAGGCCTATGTTATTAGCCCTTTTTCTTGGAGAAATAATCCATGCAAGTTTGCATTTACTTTGACCTGAGCATTTCTTTTCAGCAGTTTTGAATTTTATTTTATTTTGTTTTTTATTGGGATACTGGGGATTGTACTCTAAAAAGAAACTTTTCAAGAGGAACTCTAAAACATTTCTGCTCTCCACAAGACATTCAAGATTTAAGATGTTCCCTTATATGGGATGTGGTTCTAACTATTGACAATAGCTTGGCTTGAACTGTGTATCTAATAATTTAGCATGCTAACCAGAACTATTGGAAGAGTATTTTGAAGGTCCTTGTGCTATGATAAAAGGCTATAAACAATTATGTTTTGGTATGTACCAAACTGCTGCTACATGAAAGGTTAAGAAAGGTCAGAAGTTCAATGGAAATACATGTTTAACAGCCAGAGGGAAGAAGATGCAATTGGGCTAACATAAGAAAATGGGCATACCTGAAATGCCACTTGTCTATTGCAGGAGTGAAAATCAGACTAATTATATTAGCAAAAGCATAGATAGAACTGAGGCCAAGATTCTTCCTCTAGGCAATTGCTAGAAATCTCCATTTTAAGCGAAAGCAATATTAAACAAAGGAGTAATTTAAATATTGTAGAAACAGCTGCTCACTATTATTTGGAAGAGAAGAAATTTAAGACGATTGTTCCCTGGGACTCAAAATGTTGGAACTTGATTTGCTTCCCTAGCCTATTCTTTACCAAGTCGCACCTTATATATTTATTTTTATATACCATACATGGAGGCACATTTGGATCTAAGGATTTGCAAATGCTCTGCCTACCTTAATTAAGTGCAAGCTACCTGCAATGGATGTGTTTTTATTAACAGATTTCTAAATAGCCTTTCATTTTGACATGAACTGAGAGCCTGAGAGCAAAACATGTGACCACGCTAGATTCTCCATGTTGCAGGTAGTAATATAGCGAGCAGAAACAGTAAGAAATATTTAGCAACAGTGGGCATTAGTATTTCCTTCTCCAATTCGGCCAGCCCTGGCTGGGCGAGAGGCAGGCACCCCTCTTGGTTAATAGAGAAGGTGAAACCATGATGGGCTTGCTTAATAGCTGTATGCAAAGGGATCTTGTAGCAATTTTGAGACTAACTGAAAAAAAGACTTTGTAGCATAAAATACCGGCCTCAGATGCTGAATGATATAATTTCTCATCAGGACATTCTGAGTACCATTCAAAAGTTCATCAGTGAAGATTGATTGCCTCATCTTCTCTTCTATGGGCCTCCAGGAACTGGCAAGACTTCCACCATTTTGGCATGTGCTAAACAACTCAGCTCAGATAGTCTCAAAGGTGCTACAAAATCTAAGGATGAGAATGTGCAAGTAGTTCTGGTACTTGGCCATCATCACGAGAACAAAAAAAGATGTTAGAATTCAACTTGTGTCAAATCCAGATCAATTTATATTCTAAGTTCCAAATATCTGGGAGGCAAGAAAATAGGATTTACAGTGTGATCATTTTATAAGAAAATAGGAAGAACACCATTAATGGTATACAAAAATTACACATGTAACTCTTGCTTATTCACAACATCTCTCTGTTTCTAGTTTCTGTGTCATTCTTGTTTCCTTTCTCCCAGAACTGGCCAAACCCAGTCAATTGAGGAGCAAGTACTAAACAGTATAATTCCACATTTAGCTAATTAGATTTGTCAAAATAATGATCTCTTTTAAGGAAAATTAAGTCTATTGTGTGTTAAGGCAATGCTTCCAGGATCAATTTCTTACATGAGTCCAGCCTATTACAATCCATGTAGTAAATGGTGTCAAGACGCTTCCTAACTCAGCACTGACAGAAAAATCAACCAATTAAGAGAAAAGTCAATGAGAACAAATTCGTTAACATTTTTGAAGGCATTACCAAAAATGGCTGAAAGAAAGGGGAGGTTTAACACATTTGTTTAAATGCTCACAATTTTCCCCCTCCTCTGTCCTAGTGCCTTCACAGGAGAGGAAAGTTTTGCTTCTTTTCTACTTCTACATAATGTTAACACAGCTGGTATCCTGTTGGTTAGTCCCAACTAGAGTAGACTTATTCAATTAATTGTCAAATGGTGAGTCAATGCACAGATAGATTTCATTGGTTTAATAGGTCCACTCTAGTCAAGACTAACAACAGGATTTAGACTTATGTTTTACTGTTAACATGTTAATAATTATGTTCTACTGCGGAATAACTTATCCCAGTGAAGAAAGTAAACACACTTTTTTGTATTAGAATTCAGCAGTGCTATATCTGTCTAATCAGAAATAGGCCCTGTTCATGTTGATGGGACTTCCTCTCAGGTATGCTGAAAGAAGACTGCAGCCTCAGTGAAGCTCATTATCAATTTTACAAATGTCTATAAGGTCTATCTACCTTATAAATGGAGTGAAGTTTAACTTGACTTACTCATGTGAAGTTAATGAAGGATTTAGACTAGTTTTTCTAGTATTTCTAGTTTTTCTAGAACTCTATTTCTAGTTCCACAAACTCAAGAGAGGTGGTAGATATGGTAAATCAGTACAAGGCTATGGTAATGGATGGATAAGGCCCAATAAACTGACATTCAGTCAGGAGAAAATCAAGCTACTTTAGGTGATTTATTTAACTGGGTGACTGGTGTGGAGCTTTCTAGGTGGGATTGTGCTTCCCTACACCATGGTACTAGGTATGAATTTTGGGGCTCCTCATTGATCCCTCTCTGTCACTAAAGACACAAGTGGGGTCTATGGCTTTTTACCATCATAGCCAGGTTACATCATCATCATCATCATCTAAACACATTTAAAATTCCTTAAAAACATATATACATACAGAAATACCGCTCCTTCAAACAAATATATCAAAAATCAAATGACTTCCTACCCTCTACTTCAGGGGTAGGCAACCTTTCCCCTTTAAGGGCCAAGGGACTTCAGTTCCCAGAATCCCAGGAACTATTGGCCAGTATGGGACTATTGGCCAACATGGCTGAGGCTTCTGGGAGCTGAAGTCCCTTGGCCCTTAAAGGGGAAAGGTTGCCTACCCCTGCTCTACTTCCTAGATATACCTGTAATTTTATTTTATTCCTTTTTGTTGTTTTGTTTTTGTTGTTATTTGCTTTTACTAGTTCTTTTTTTCCCTTTTGATATTTTGTATCTTCCAATAAACATCTTTATTTCACTCCTTTTTCTAATATAGTATGTGTGTTTGTATACACACACACGTTAATCCTCTAGTCCTAGAATACTATTTTCTCACCATATTTGTTTACATCAATAAATGCATCCATTAATTTGATCATCTTGCTTAAATATGTTTGTTGATTCATTTCTAATTAGACTGGTTAACTTGTCAATTTCTATAAAATCATACAATTTAAGCAACAATCCCATTGTATTCTGGTTATACCATTTTCAACTCTCCATGCACAGAGGCACAGAGGTCGCCTAGCTTAAATAACCTACCTTCCTGTGACCTTCCATTTAGATTATTACAGTGAATTGTAGATGGGGCTGCCTTTGAACTTGATTTTGAAATTTCATTTGATATAGCGTATAGCTGAAACAATATTAATGATCGAGGGGGCCTGGGGCACAGGTTAGGACACAAACAAAATGATTTAAATTACAAGAAAGGAGAACATTACCTAGAATAATAGGAATAACTTCCTAAGACTTCTCCCACAGAGGATAGGACTAAAGTCAGAAGGTGGACTCTTCTTTGTTGGAGAGCTTCAAACAGATTTGTGTGGTCATCAGTCAGCGATGCTTTTACTGTGGAATCCTGCACTGGCTCAATCAGATGACTTTGGAGACTTATTTGACTTCTACAACTCTATGATTATATGACTATATTGGAACCATCATGGTGTAGTGGCTTGAGCATTGGACTCAGCTCTTACATGGGCTCTTACACCAGCTGGTCCTAAACAGAGCCTCCCTGTTGCTGCTTGGCTCACAGTCTGGCTGAGCTTCATTGCACTATTTGTTTCTCCCTCCATTTTATTTGTGGGCATGGGACCTCAAATGTGTTCTCTGCCTCCTCAGCTGCAGGTGAGTCTTGCCTTTGTCCTGCTGGCTGTGGCTGCACTTTAGCAGGAAGGGCTGCAGGCTGTTCTTTGCCTGGGAGACATGCCTGGGTCTCTTCTTTAGCTTCCTCATTGGACTCTTCCTCTAGATCCCAGTCCTGCAGATCATAGCCCACAACACTAACTGTTGGTGTCTAGCTATAGGCCTCTAAAGCAGCACATCTCAATCTTTGGTCTTTTAGATTTCAACCCCAAGGGCTACATCCGCACTGCAGAAATAATCTAAGTTGACACCATTTTAACTGCCATGGCTTGATGCTATGGAGTGGACTTTTGGGAATTATACTTTTGTGAGCCTTTTAATCTTCTCTGGTCCAAAACAACTGCAGAAATAATCAAGTTTGAAACTGCTTTAACTGCCCTGGCTCAATGCTAGGCAATTCTGGGAGTTGTTGTTTTGTGAGACATTTAGCCTTCTCTGTCAGAGAGCTCTGGTGCTACAGTAAACTACAACAATTACCAGGATTCCCTAGCACTGAGCCAGGGGAGTTAAAGCAGTCTCATACTCGATTATTTCTGCAGTGTGTTTTGGACCTCTATCAGAGAGCTCTTTGGCCACAGCAAACTACAATTCCTAGAATTCCATAACATAGAGCCATGGCAGTTAAAGTGGTATCAGCCTGGATTATTTCTACAGTGTGGCTGCTGCCCCAGAGACGCAAATCAGCATGACCACTGGGAACCACTGCTGTGGACGCTTTATTGTAGCTGACTGTGCTAACCAAAATAGGATGCCTAACACAGAAAAGAAATGAGTTGCAGGTTTTTTTTTGGGGAGGGGGGTTCATAGTAAATCAGAAAGGAAAGTGTTTTGATGATAAATGATTTTTTTATTATTATTAAGTACTGGAAAAGCACAAGACAAACTTTCAGAACCTGGACTTTAAGAGAACAGTGGCAATGTGAGTGAGAGTTCTGGTAAATCCTCCCAAATCCCAGTAGCAGTAGCCTGTGGAGCCACACTGAGATAAAGCTCATGTAAATTAGTAGCAAATTTGATTCTTATATCCCAGTGGAATGAGTTCTCAGAAACCCAACCTCCCCAAGTAGACAAACGCTCAGACAGTGCCCTCCAGCAAAGTGGAATCTTTGAAGAAAACTTCCTTTGAAGAATTACTTCCTAGTGCCGTTATAGCAGTGAATTTATAACCTATACAAGAAAACCTCATCTGATTTTATCAAAAGGGTGTCTTATGGAAAGCATTACCTAGATCTCCCTTGGATGTACATTAAATGACTGGAATAATTTCTGATGTTTTGAACAGACAGCTGGAGTCACCGCAGAATAAAGTGAGAAAAGCCTACTGAATAACCAGAAGTTTAGTCCAGCCCAGAGGCAATGCTGCATCTATAAGTCCTATTTTCCAGATAGACTGTTTTTAAAAACTCTTAACTGATAATACATTTAAAAAAATTATGTTAGATTGTTATGCTTGCTGTCCTTTAGATAAAATGAAGACTCGGTGAAAGTTGAACTTGAGCATTTGTCTAAAACAGGGAAACATTCATTTAACATTTGAGATGGTCATAATCAATATCCCAATGATCGAGCCCACCAGAGTACTGAGATCATTGGAAGAGGGTTTCTCTCTGTCTTAGTACCCTCTCAGGCTTGTTTGGTGGGAAAAAGAGAGAGGGCCTTCTCAGTGGCTACTCCTAAGCTTTGGAACTCCCTCCCTAGAGAGGCCAGGATGGCTCCATCCCTGCTATCATTCTGGCGGCAGGTAAAGACATTCTTGTATTGGCAGGCCTCTGCAAGTTGATAAGGGCTGGGAATGTTGTGCTATTTAAATTTTAAGGTTTGTATTCTATTTAAATTCATAACTGTTTTAACTTTAACTTTAATTTTATATTTATACATTTTAATGTTGTACTGTTTTTGTTAATGTTTTTAAATTGTATTGTTTTAAATTTGCTGTTCACTGCCTTGAGTCCCTATATTAGGAGAAAGGTAGAATATAAGAAAATATAATCATCATCGTCATTGTCATCATCATCAGAACAACATGCTTCTTGTCTGGTGTCACTCTGTTCAGAAATGATTCAGATTTGATTGGATAGATTCAAATGTGTTATTACTGTCATTTTGATTTCTTTCTTAATTTCTGAAATACTTGCTCCAGAACAAGAATGTTGCAGGAGAATTAGCGCTTATGTAAATCTAATGCTAACAGTGTTGCTTACAACAGGATTATTCAATAGTACGACTACTAACAGTAATAATATAAAAATAACAGGGGGAAGATAGTCATTGGCACTGCAGTTCTCAGGAGAGAAATTTAAGAATTTCTGCTGCAGCACCGTTGGCCACCTCACCACCACACAACAATCCACATTGGGAACAAATGTATGGGTGCTGATAGCTTGGCTATCTGTTACAAAATACTGTAGGATCCAATCAGGGAGGGCTTGTATCATGAACACTGAACTCAAAATGTTCAAATTTTATAAATAAAATTTATTATTATTATTATTATTATTATTATTACTCTTGCAGCAGTTGACCATTTGTATGTTTCATTGTGTCAACATATTCTTTCTTTTCCAGATTAAAAAACAAACAAACCTGTGAATATTTTTAAATCCCTAGTAACTGGTTACTTCTAAGCACCAACCAATCATGTTGTTATTATCATGTCTATTAAAGTTGTCAGATCCCACTTGGAAACAAAGCATGAACAAAATAGCTCTCTATAGTGCAGAAAGAAATAGGGTCTAGTCTAGTATGAAGACTTTCATTCTAGTCTTCATATAAATATTAACAAGCTGGGTTTTTTTGGTCCTTTTGAAGTATTTTCTTTTTCTTTTTCTTTGATGAATCAGACTAGTTGCTGTTATTATGGACGTTATCACACGGGGGGAATCTGTAGGTTATCCCACACAAATCCCCCCAGAAACCCGCACTTGTGCCTGACGGTTTCACACGATGTTGCACAGAAAGTGGACAGAAAGTGGTATTATCCGAGATCTTTTTAATTTCGGGAGTTTAGAGGAAATGCATTTGCGAAATTACAGTAATTGCGCATTTACTTTAATCTGAAAAGCAAATACGCACGGACAATTCTTTTTTAAAACCTGGAGGAGGGCCAAGAGGAGGAGGAGGAGGGGCATCCAGGAGGGAGAGTCCCGGGCTCCTCCTCAGTGCCATGCAGGGAAGGGAAGGGAAGGCAGCCCAGGAGAGGGAAGTTTGGGATGGAGGGGAAGTTTGGCATTTGGGATGGAGGGGAAAGAAGGCTTCCCTCACAGCAGCTGTGGGTGGATGTGGGTGCAAGTGTGGGGTGTGCTTGTGGAGCAACTTGGAGATCCATCTCACCATGATGTTCTGCCCTGCAGATCCTACAAAGGGGAAAGGTTTATGGGGGGGCATGGGAGCCACCTCCAGTTTCTCCCTCTCCTGGGCATCATCCAAGGCTCTGGCTCTCCCCAGGGAATACCCAGCCCTTCCTTCCTTCTCCTTTCATCCTTCCCTTCCCTCCTTCTCCTCCTTCCCTGCCAGCTCTGCCTGTGATCCTGCCCTCCTTGCCCATCTCCCCAGCAGCTGACAGCCTCCAATGCCAGGAAAGGGGAGAGAGAAAAGGGAGGGTGAGCCATGCCAATCCCTCCCTTGCCTCGGTTTGCCTTGCCTTGCCTTGCCTTGCCTTTCCAGCCTCCTCCTCCTCCTCTGGTCTCTTGAGAGGTCCTAACCCCAACGGAAGGGGGTTAGGACCTGTGCAGGAGGACATGACCCCAAATGGAGGACAGTCTGACATTTCCTCCTGGGAAATGCAGGACCCACCCTGGAAAAGGAGGAGTCTTGTCACAAAACACACCCATTTCCAGTACATGTACGGGTTCTTTTCACTTGTGTATGAAAGTTAAAAACGTCTTTTTTTCGCTTTTAACTTAATTCCATTATTACTGTAATTACGTGTGAAAAGCTTTTGCGTAATTAAGCTCTATTTTCACTTTCTTTTCGGATGCTTCATTTCCACTTTATTATCTCTTTAACAACGAAACTGGCCCACGTGTGATAACGTCCTATGAGACTACAGTGAGTCTCAAAATCTAGTAACCTAAGAAAAAGCATAAACCTCTGGGTGAATGTGGAGCTATGGAAAGACTAAGGGCTTTATTGCACAAAGCTCTCTCCCACTGCAATCCTGTGACCTGCAAAAATTGGGATGGCATTCTTACTTCCCATGAGAATTAGAAAAAAGAGGGCTGCAGTATAAAGTGACAAATACCCAAAAGTGCAGAGGCACCAGACTGAAGGAAAGAACAAAGAAATATAGGTCTGAAAGAATCAGAATGATATATAACCAAAACTGAGCTTATATGGATAAGACTGAACAATAAATTACATGTAATGACAAGCTAGTAATATAGCAAACAACGATGTATGTCAAAAACATCTATTAAAGGCATGTGCAGTTAAATGGGAGAGTAACAATCATTTGCATGTAAATCACACATAAAGCAAATGTACAGTTGGCCTTCCACATTTGCTGGAGTTAGGTGTACAGGACCCCATGAAAGTGGAAAAATGAAAACAAAGCATTTTTTTTACCTAAAAGAACACCTCTCTAGGAATCTCTAGATCTTCCAGTGCAACTCTATGGTCAACATCTGCCAGAGATTGACCACAAAATCATGCTGGAAGATCTACAAATGCCTAGAGAAGCTTTTTCTCTCATAACCTCTAAGTCCTCCAGTGCAACTCTATGGTAAATTTCCAGCAGAGTTGTGCTGGAGGAACTAGAAATTCCTAGAGAGAGCATATTAATCAAATTCACAAATAATCAAATCTGCAAAAGTCAAAGCCACAAATGTGGAAGGCTGACTGCATACAGTTAGATTGAAATGGTACAATTAAACTAAAGTTTAACAAACAGTTGGATGTAAATCATACATATAATGAACTTGTGCAGCTTGACAGAAACTCAACAGGTAGCTGGTCCAAGTACTCTGTTTCAAAAAATCAAACTTTTTCAGGATATTAATGTGGTCTTCTTTAAAATAAATCTGTACCTGTTCATTATATGTGTGATTTGCTTGCAACTATTTGTTAATCTCTAACTATACAGCTTCAAGTCTTATCAATATATGCTCAGTTTTGGTTAGATATCATTCTGATTCTTTTAGACCTATATTTTTTTATTCTCATCTCCCACATTTTTGGACTCAATCTGGAATTAGGGCATCTGTTAGTGGCCAAAGTTTATCTCCCTGCCTTCTGTTTTCCCTCCGTCTCCTCTGCTCCATTCCCCAGAAAGCCATGTGGCTGCTTGTGAGGGGAGAGGGACAAGTTTTGGGAAGGAGTTGGGGGATGAGGGAGAAGGAGGAAAGTGTGTGTGTGTGTGTGAGAGAGAGAGAGAGAGAGAGGCATTGCAGTGACAGAACAGCATTCTGGAAGGGGGCTGGATCTCCATTTCCTCAAAATTAGCAGGAAAGTGCTATTGAACTTTTGTACTGCAAATCATGCGCAACAGCAGCACTAAAGGAGGTTATAAATGGATTTTTCCTGTGAATCAAAAGGCTCGCTTTTACTACAGTCTCCCATGGTTTAACCACAGAACAGCAGTGATGTCATATGGAAGAGGGGACTCAAAAGCACAGTTATCATGTTATCCTGCTGCTTTGAATACCTTGTGAGGTAAGGACATAAGTCGCATTAACTGAATACAGGGCAGTTGAGTGCAGAGGCTATTTGTAAGCTACTATCAGCAGTTGTAGCTTGTTGACAATGTCTTTGGAGATTATAACACAAAGCTTCCCTCCCAATATACTTGCAGCTTTTTAAACACCTGAAACAGCAACAATTCTTTTCACATTACCATGCAATTGCAAATTGATAACAGGTTGGCGACGCATCTTATCACACTACCATTCCGTTTATTCATCAGCTATTCAAAACTAAGTAAGTACGTAGTCTAACCTTCATTGGGAGTGGTGTGTGTGCAGTGAAACCTGTTTAAATCCCCTTTCTCCTGTCACAGACAAATAATCGCTTTCTCATGATTATTAAATCTTGCCATCATTGGGAATGGGGGGGGGTGTAGTGAAACCTGTTTAAATCCCCTTCTCTCTGAACTACCAGAGAATGACAATAATTGAATAACAGGCTAACTGCATGATTGACAGCTATTCATGGTATTTTCCCATTCATTAAAAGTAGTGGCAGAGCACAGATTGACTGCTGGATAGCTACTGCCTAGCCATAAGGTTTGCAGTAGGATCCTGCCATTACAATTAAAATCCCGCTAATTCTGTTCCACTATTTAAGAACAGTGTGATTATCTCCTTTGAATTATCTTCACTAGAAGTGTCAGACAACCAGTAGTGTTGTTCTGTTCTTTTCTGTTTTTGGTCTGTCTTGTAAGTCATTTATTCCTGGGTTCCATTCTTACATTGCCCATTTATTATTTCACCTCATAAGGTGAGTAAAAAATAAATAATCTTCTCTGTAAATCTACCAGTTTTCAAACAAACCAGCAAAGCTAACTCTTTGAAATTTGCTAGAATTATTTCTAAGAATAACTTATCCTTTTCTTCAGCCACCCCTAGACTGTGGAATGACCTGCCAGAAGAGATTTGACAGCTGAATATGCTATCTGAATTTAAAAGAGTATTAAAGTCTCTTCTGGCAGGCTTACCCAGATGATTTTTAAATTGTGAATTTAAATGATGAATTTTAAATATGGATTGTTTTAATATATGTATATCTTGTCCTTTTTAAATTGTATATATGCCTTTTTAAAGTGATGTGTATTTTACCGGACGTGTTTTAACTGATGTGATGTGTCTGTTAATTTTTGTTGTTCCCCCTCTTGATCCATGGGAGGGCAGGTTAGAAATTATTATTATTATTAATCATAATATTATTATTTCATGCATTTGGAGATCCATAAAAATCATGGTTCCTGGTTGTGTGAAGCAGTTGCTGCCCAGAGTGTCACTATTTACATGTGAAGAGAAATGGGGGCTCTCATATTAAGATTAATCCTTATATACAGCTAAAATTTAATTTGAGGTACACCTGCCCATGGCATTAGGTGGGTTCTAGCATCCCAACTTTAGCACAGATCATCTGCTTTTATTTTGAAAAACTCCCTCCTTCCCACAAAAGCTGCAGATCTCAGTTCTTGCTAAAATGACTTACATAAAAGTGGTGTCTGACTCCCCCCCATTAAAACACACACACACACACACACAAATGAAGTGAATGCTGTTCCATCTCATAAAGACAGATGATTGACATTATATAGTGCATGAAATTTTCCTTTTCAGAATCTTGACATTTCATAATAAAACCAAAAATAATGCCAGGAGCTTAGTAATTACACTACACACTCCCACAACAAAAAGAAGTCCATGGGGGAAAAAATGAAACAATGCATCTTACAAAGAATGTAATTAAGAAAAGCTAGATTAGAGAACCCACAGAGGGTAAACCACATGGCTGATTATCTGAAATGTGTAAATTTAATTTGTTTCTCCCTATAATTCTTCCCACACACACCCTTGCACAGGCCATACTCCATAGAGATCAACTCACAACAGCTTCATTCTTCTATTGATCTATTTAATATTTTTCACATCATGCATAATACAATAATAATAATAAAAGAAATGGCTATCAATCTGCAAGCAGCTTCTTGCTTCAGAAAGGAGGAAATATAACACTTGTACTTCCAAAAAGAGAGAGAGAAGAAAAAAGAGGAAGGAAGGAAGGAAGGAAGGAAGGAAGGAAGGAAGGAAGGAATCATAAAATCATAGAGTTGGAAGAGACCACAAGGGCCATCCAGTCCAACCCCCTGCCATGCAGGAACTCAAAATCAGAGCATCCCCGTCAGATGGCCATCCAGCCTCTGTTTAAAGACCTCCAAAGAAGGAGACTCCACCACACTCTGAGGGAGTGTGTTACACTGTCGAACAGCTCTCACTGTCAGGAAGTGCCTCCTAATGTTGAAGTGGAATCTCTTTCCCTGTAGCTTGCATCCGTTGTTCCAGATCCTGTTCTCCGGAGCAACAGAAAACAAGCTAGCACTTTCCTCAATATGACATCCCTTCAAATTTTAAAGAGGGCTATCATATTCCCTCTTAACTGTCTCTTCTCCAGGCTAAACATACACAGTTCCCTAAGTCGTTTCTCGTAGGGCATGGTTTCCAGACCCTTCACCATTTTAGTCACTCTTCTCTGGACACGCTCCAATTTTTCAACATCCTTTTTGAATTGTGGTGCCGAGAACTTGACACAGTATCCCAGGTGGGGCCTGACCAAAGCAGAATACAGTGGCACTATTACGTCCCTTGATCTAGATACTATACTTCTATTAATGCAGCCTAAAATTACATTGGCCTTTTTAGCTGCAGCATCACACTGTTGAGTCATGTTCAACTTGTAGTCTACTAGGACTCCTAGATCCCTTTCACACGTAGTCTCATTAAGCCAGGTGTCCCCCATCTCATATCTATGCATTTCATTTTTTTTTTTTTTTTTTTTTTTTTTTTTTTTTTTTTTTTTTTTGCCCTAAGTGCAGTACCTTACATTTCTCTGTGTTGAAATTCATTTTGTTAGCTTTGGCCCAGCTTTCTAATCTATTAAGGTTATTTTCTATTTTCATCCTGTCTTCTGGGGTATTAGCTATTCCTCCTAAGGAAGGAAGGAAGGAAGGAAAAACCACCCACCATCCCTTTTTCTTAATGGTAAAAAGGACATTAACCATTTTGTTAGTGGATGGCTCTGAGTTAAATTTTGAAATTACAAGGATTTCTCATAGGCAAAGAAATGAGTTGGCAGGCCAGATATGCATCTCATTTCCTCTGCCATTCTTAAAAACATTGATTTATTGTTGTGTTTTTTTTAATGGACATGTTTGTTGAGTATATGTATGAAAAGAGTTTGCCAATTGCTGTAGTAGTAAATTTCAAATGCTACAGGCATTAATAATGTAGTGAGAGATACCTATGCCATCAACATACCTACTGAAAGCACTGGACTCAAAAGGAAAGGTTTTTTGAAACCTCTACTGAACCCCTCAGTGGATTTCTTAAATGAGAAATCTAGAATGCAATAGTTTATGTTACTACAACGAACCATGATCCTCATGCCTCAAATTTTTCACTTCCCTCCAAAAAAACTTGGACTCAAGGTGGCTTCCAATTTTTTTTTTTAAATGCAAACAAAATAACATACAGACTTATGTGAAAAAATATAAAAATACAAAAAAATGATTTTGTGCAAGATGCTCCGAGTGTCTTTTTTGGTTTTATTGCAACTGAAGTTTTACCCATTAGAAAGCATGGACTTTGAACAAACAGCCTTATATATGACCTATGCTAGGAGTCAGAAAGAAGTACATCCCTACTGTGTTCTGTAGATTTCCCAGGGGCATTAAATACCACCAACAGTTATTAGCTTCTGGAACTTGTGTGTACTCTTTGCAGTAGATCTGATCCTATTTATTTGAATATTCCTTGAAGCTGATGCTGGGTGGTTTTACTACTTGTAGTTCAAAAAGTAACTTTTCAAAGTTTTTATTTAGAAGCATGAAAAAGCATCTCAAGCACTGTCAGCTTTGGCTGTTGGTCTTTTGTGGTCTATAGCACTCTGAAATTACTGAAAGAAAATGCATTTTGAAGTTTGATTTCATCATTGTTTTTACTGAGGAGATATTTTGGAGTCTAGTGGTACTTGGAACAAGGTGTATAGAGCTATGGAACAGAACAGAATAAATTTTGCCTCGTTCATAAACAGCATATTATTTAAAATCTAATTTAAAATTATTATTTTTCTGCAACCCCTTGAAAGAAAGAGAAGACAGAGATTCCCCAACCATCTCAGCTTGGACCTCTGGCTTTTGGAATGAAGGGATAAACAAATATATGGCTGTTATATTGTTGTCACCTCTGCTTCATTTTAGGTGATGACAGAAATCTTTATTTCTGTCAGTACTTAATGGTTGCATTGATAGCTGATACTGTTAACTTGATTTTTTTTTAAAATGGCATGTTCTTTGTTTTGTTGATTAAACTGTTTAAATATAAATATGATAATGAAATAAACACACAACCAAATACATCTTTTCCAGAGAGGATTTTTTTTTAATGAACATCTAACACCAGTTGCCCCTAGCTGAATGTTCTTCTTGGCTGGAAGAGGCGAAGTAAGTTCTTTGTAGCTATACCTTTTCTAGCCAGTGGATGGGGCAAAGCTGGTCTCCCCCCACTACAACACTCCATGATGTTCTTTCTTGGAGATAGCAAATGCATTCTCTTTCTGGCCTTTATCAACTTGGCAGGCATCAAAGTCCAGAATGTTGTTTCCTTTTAGCTCTGCAATTCCTATTCAGCTGACAAGATACTGTTAGGTACTGACAAGACACGGGAGACACAGGCAGCCTGAGCTACCTTTGTAAAGATGTATATAGGCAGCATAGAAGGTTTGGTCTTCCATAGTCATCAGCATAATTTCTCATGGTGGGGTGAGTTGAGATGGGTAGAACACACAACAGAGTCATTATATGTAAAACCCAAAAAGAAAAAACTACCCAGACCAAACAGTACTATGGAGATTATTCATGCCATTTAAAGTGACTTATCCCAGTTGCTTTTAATTTTAAACCCGGATTTTACCACACACACCAGCGGCCAGGTGAGTGCAAGTTGTATGCATCCTGGACCCCAGCTGCACTTATCCAGCAGCTTTTCAAAAATGGGAGTCTGCTGTTTTTGAAAAGCTGCTGGATATGTGCAGTTCTGCGGTCTGGGATGCATACGGCTTACAGTTCTTCCCTCATTACTTGCTGGGGTTTAGATTCACTGGGGCTTGAAGCCTCTGTGGGGAAGTAGGACTGATTAAGAAGGTCAGTTCCAGGAGGCATCTAGAATGAAATGGATTCTTGATGGTGCTACCCAAATTTCTGGAGTCTGGGGAGGACACCCACAATTAATGTTTTTAGGGGAATTATAATATTAACTCAAACGAGAGTTATAGTATGGCCAGGGCAACAGTGGCCTTGGGGTGTCAACCCAACTATAACAGGTTTAAATCACACAGAACTGCAGAGGCAAATCCAAATAGAATATGTGGACACAGAGGATATGTGGGATAAGACTGGGATATGTGGATGACACTTTCATCATTTGGAGCCATGGAGAAGATTTGGCCATGTTTTTGAACCATCTGAACAACACCCACCCAAACATCCCATTCACAATGGAAAAAGAAAAGGAAGGAACATTGCCATTCTTGGATGTCCTGGTCATCTGCAAACCAAACCAAAGATTGGGCCACACATTATACAGAAAACCTACACACACACAGAGATGCCTACACAAGAACTCCAATAATCACCCAGGACAAAAAAGAAGCACAATAAAAACACTGGTAGATGGTGCAAAAAAGATCTGTGAGCCCCGCTACTGGGAAGATGGAACTGAAGCACCTATAATGGGTTCTACAGGCTAATGGTGAATTCCAACTCAGACATCAGAAGAGTGGCCATACCCAGAAAAAACCACAGGAGTGGAAAAAAACAACCACCCAAAGGGAAGATATTTTTACTATACACCAAAGGAGTCATAGACAGAATTGAATAGACTAGAAAGCTGGGCCGAAGCTAACAAAATGAAATTCAATGCGGAGAAATGTAAGGTACTGCACTTAGGGCGGAAAAATGAAAAGTACAGATATACGATGGGGAACACCTGGCTGAATGAGACTACGTGTGAAAGGGATCTAGGAGTCCAGGTAGACCACAAGTTGAACATGAGTCAACAGTGCGATGCAGCAGCTAAAAAGGCCAATGCAATTTTAGGCTGCATCAGTAGAAGTATAGTGTCTAGATCAAGAGAAGTAATAGTGCCACTCTATTCTGCTTTGGTCAGGCCTCACCTGGAATACTGTGTCCAGTTCTGGGCACCACAATTCAAAAAGGATGTGGAGAAACTGGAGCGTGTCCAAAGGAGGGCAACTAAAATGGTGAAAGGTCTGGAAACCAAGCCCTACGAGGAACGACTTAGGGAGCTGGGGATGTTTAGCCTGGAGAAGAGAAGACTGAGAGGTGATATGATAGCTGTGTTTAAATATTTGAAGGGATGTCATATTGAGGAGGGAACAAGCTTGTTTTCTGCTGCTCCAGAGACTAGGACCCGAAACAATGGATGCAAGCTGCAAGAAAAGAGATTCCACCTCAACATTAGGAGGAACTTCCTGACAGTAAGGGCTGTTCGACAGTGGAACACACTCCCTCGGAGAGTAGTGGAGTCTTCTTCCTTGGAGGTCTTTAAGCAGCGGCTGGATGGTCATCTGTCGGGGATGCTTTGATTGGGAGTTCCTGCATGGCAGGGGGTTGGACTGGATGGCCCTTGTGGTCTCTTCCAACTCTATGATTGTATGATTGTATGATTCTATGATTCTATGATCCTTTAAAATTGATTTCTAGAATTAAGAAATGGCCAGGGCATTGGGCCTGATCGTAGTAGAACATTTCCTACTACAGCATGGTGTAAAGGGAGACACCTGGTTTATTAGAGAGCCGGAGGCTGATGAAGCATGTGTGATAGAGACTAGAGCATCAATGGTGGAGCACTCAGAACAGGTGTGATTAAACCTGTTGGAAGATCTACTCTGTGGAAATGATTGCCACACAGAAATCATACTTTTTTGCCACCAATATGTTTTCTGTGACCAATGGTTATGGGCCTTCTGTGCAATGCCCAAAAGACAGAATGTGGACAGCCTACTGTGAAGAATTTACAAGACACTTTGCAGACAAAATCACTCAGATTTTCTCTGACTTGAATGTTATTATTGATATAGGTCCAGTGGATGTAACTTTGGCTCCTACTTGTCCCATGCTATTGAATAGACTTCAGTTTGTGCTACCTGGGATTACGAACAGGATTCTTGCAGAAGTGAGAACCATATGTATATAGTATATGTGTGCTTCATGGAGTCCTTTGTGCCTAGAGGCAGCAAGTGTCAGGTAAGACAGGCCACAATAGGGGGAGCCATAACAGGTGAGTCAAGCCAGTGTGGATCTTGCAGAGGTAATCAAGGGAGTTCATCAAAGCTGAAGGCAGGCATAGTGGCAAGGTCTCAGCCATTCCAGAATCCACCATGAGAAGTTAACAATTGTGATAATCTAATTCCAAAAAGAAAAGAGAGTTATAAAACTTAAGCCAGTCCAGAGATCAAGCATCTGAAATAAATCCATGAGCATGAAGGATAGTTAGGGGCTGGTAGAATAAACAGTTGTGAACAGCAAGGATTCCCAGCAACTTCTTAGAGATTTATAGCTACTGGACCTTGAGAAGCCAAAGAGGAGATCCCAAAGAATTTGGTACCATGTAGCTAAGTATTATTAGGAGTAGTATTTGAGCCACAAACCTTGTGCTGGTTTGAAAGGTTTTTAGACAAGGTGCCTTCAGTAGGCCTCCTGCCCTCTCCGCCCTCTTTCTTTTATGCCTTTTTGGCACTGTCATTGCTACCTTGTTTGCTACCCTTTTTCCATTGGACCCATCCCACATGAGCATAGGATGTGATCAGTAAAGGCTGTAGTCTTTTCTCCTTGCTGCTAATGCCACTCCCTCCCTCATTCACTTTGGTCAAAGAGCCAGAGCAAGAGCAATGAGGAAAAGTAGGAGAAAGATCAGGGTACTATAGAGTTTTGCAATGGTGCCCCTGCTGAGACTTCAGACAAACCTATCCCAGAAGTTTTGAATGCCAAGCAAATATTCCACGCTGACTCTGCAGAATCGCTTAGACTAATGGCTAAAGCAATCTATTCTACACACAGGGACATTTACAAAAAGGACAAATGGATGTAATTAAACTCAGCTTGGTTGCACATTCTTCAGTATGCACGATGGATTGCACAGTAACCTCCTCGAAGATGACGTATGAGGATATTCTGCCTCTGGCACACTTCCAGTGTGCAAATGTGACAGAGACTTGTGTTTATTGCAGTGTAGCTGTTCATAGTGAAACAGATGGTAATCGTTGTATTCATGGTGCTCATCAAGATCATCATGGGCAGGTACTAGCAGTACAATTTATCTGAGAAGAGCTTGAGCTCATTGACTTCTGCTAACTATAAGCATGACACATTTATTTCAAGTTCATCATGAATCTTGGCATTTAAAGAGCACTAAGTGAGATGCACTGAGCTGCATGTCATCACACAGCCTAATGACTAGGGAGTCTTAGGGGTAATGATTAAGCTTTATGTACTGTTAGAAGAATTGATTGACTAGAGAAAAGAAAAGGTGCAATGAAGAAATAAATGTTAGATCCATAAATGATGAGGCTAGATGAAGTGCAATACTAGATACATGGGTCTAGGTGGCAATTAGTGCTATAGGATGATACAAAGCCTTTGTCTCATGTAGATAAGTATCTGAAAATGTATGCAGTTATCAAACAAGAGCTATAGGGATTCTATTGAAGAACTGAAGTAGCCATAAAGGATCTGGGTTCAAGTTGTGTCTATGGCTAGCTTGGGAAATATCTCCAACAGTAAAATGGAAGTAGTAGTGAAACTGTTACTCTTATGTATCTTCAATCAACTGTGACATATGGGGACACTCTGGCAGTGCCTTCCTTTGAGACTGTTACCCAAGATCACCCAGTAGGTTTCCATGATTGAACAGGATTCAATCCCCAGTCTCCCAGAGCACTATTCCAAAACTCAGACCACTACACCAAGTGGCTCTCTCTTTGTCATAAGAGAAAAAGCAACCAGAAAGATTTTAAGAATTAGAAGTGGTGTATCATGATTGGGTGACAGATCTGTAAACTGGAATAAAGATGTCTCCCTGACTGACCAAATACAGTACTAAAAAATAAATTAGTGACAGAAACTTGTGGACATTTATTGGTCTTTTACTGATCTTTTTTCATATCAACACACACACACAAAATACTTTAAACACCACATTTTTGGTCCTCACTGATATGGACAAATATGAAAACAGTGTCTGCCAACACCTGTAAAAATGAAATTAATTCAAGTGAGCTTTAAAATGAGAATAGTGAGATTTCCTCCTTGCAACCTTTCTCTCACTTTCCTGATTAACTGATTCATTTATAGTCTTTATTTCTACCCTCCCAAAATCTTCCTTATTCATGTTCCTAAAACAAGCAACCAAGGAATAGCAGTACTAGCCACTGGAAGAAAATAGAGCACAAGGATTTTATCTGTGATAAAAGAGATCCACATGTGCTATTGGTCTTGATTAACTCTTCATGCATGCAGGTACATGTAAGATCGTAACACAGAGGCAAAAAAGATCTGTCTTTTCCCTTCTCTGTGGGGAAAGTGCTGGAAAGGAACTGTTGTTTCCAGGAGCCAAATGAGCCCCAATCTTGTTACAAGGCTATAATCAATGTGCAAATACTATTTATGCCAGCTTTGTGTCAGGAGATATCTCTATTATGCTAATTGATTTCTTTTATGCTAGTTGTACCAGATATTTGTAGCTTTTAATAGTATGCTGTATGTTATTTCCAGATTAGTTTTATGGTAAAGATTTTAGCATGTATTTACTGAAATATTGTATGTGATTTGAATGCTGTTTTTATGGTGTTATTTGTTTAAGTTTTGCTAGATAATTTGCATGGCTTGTGTTGATTTACAAAAGTAGATGAGAGATAGTACAAATAATACATTGAAAAAGCAAAGCGAGAGGAATTCAATTAATTTCTCCTACCACATGCCCTTGATGGATAGTATATATTTGGGGATTAATCTAATATTTAGTTGCTGTTTTCATAATCTCAATGAAGCAGCTGTGAAGTACATTTTGGAAACAATGTTTTATCTTTTACATTATTTTAATGCACTATAAAAGTGCACTGTGAAACCCAAATGCATCCCTCAATATTCCATTTGTATCTAATAAGTAATTGCCAGAGAGCACAAATTTTTTCATGGGGGCAGCTCCATTGAAGTTGCATTCCCCTAAGAGCCTTGAAGGCAAATAGCTGTAGTACGTATGTTCCTGCTTAATATTACTTCTGTTTTGTAGCTGTCTGTGCAAATCTTTCCATAATTCCATATGAATAAATTGCAAAGTGCTTTGTGTGAGGCAACGTAACATGGGAGTAGATGTCATGAAGCATTAGCTAACCCAGGATAAGATCATACTGCATATTACGGTAGAAAAAAATTATCTGTGATGGACAGCTATAATTATTTAAAAAAAAATAAGAGAACACTGCAATGAGTCTTTGCTTACATATTATGGACATAGTGTCATCTCAAAAAAAACACTTGATTTATTTCATAAAACTCCATGTGTTTAAATAAGTGCTATGTGTTTGAATAAGGTTTATGCCCTTGATGTTAAGGAATAGCTGATAGTCTGATATCCCAAGTTCCTCATAAATTCCCAGTGCTCATTATTCCCTACCAGTAGGCACAGACTCTGAAGTCTGAATATTTGCAAACTTTAAGTCTCTGTAGTTTGAATATTTAGGAAATAAGTGTATCTGTGTAGAGTATAAAACCAAATGTCTGTGCTAGAAATGCCAGTTTGCCATCTAGTTCTGGACAGGCAGAAACCTAAACCAAATGAAAGGAGAGAAAAGGCAAATTGTCAAGAAAACCTTAAGATAGGTTCACCTTAGGGTTTCTGGAAGTCAGAAATGTTAAGGAAAAAGCAACATGGGATATACAGTAATAGAAATAAAAATATTTATGTGAATGTCAAAGTGACTAAGCAGGAGCAATCAGGAAGATACACAGGTGAAAAAGATAATATAATTAAGAAGCCTTGAGAGCCAAGGACAAAGTTATAGAAGGTATATTGAGAACACCTGTGATAGATTGCAAACACCTGAGACTCATTAAGTGGTCAAGGTAAAGTGATGAAACACTTGGGTTGGTCTTAGGTATGGGATGATCTATGTGGACCAATCAAGATGTATGTACACACCCACTGGGTGGAAACTGACTGGTGGGTGGTGTCTAACAATGGCTATAAATTGCAATGTTTGCTAATGTACAGTGTGGTGTAGTGTGGAGTAGTGGTGGTGTAGTAGAGATTGTGATTTGTAGGGCATATAGTATTTATGTATATAGTAGAATAAAGTAGATCTTTTATATAAGACTACTGAGTTGTCTGGTGTCTTGAGGGAAGATACAAGAGTCAGAAGAATCCTGGAGAAGTTTGGAGACATCATTGGAAGAAGAGTGAGAAGGCTTGGAGAGTTTGTCAGGGTCTTCAGCCTATTCTCTGAAACTCTGCTGCTTGGGAAAGAAGCATCAAACACTGATCAAAGCTGGTCAGCTCTGCTACATAACAAGGTGGTGAGTTAGAGCCAGAGGTGAAGAGCTACAACTCCCATCATCCCTGACAGAAACCACTCGAAGGCACATAACAACAACAAACAACAAGAGAGGGAAATTGACAGAGAAAATAAAAAACAAGTGACCAAAGTATAGAGAGGAAACTGAAAAGGCATACTGAAAACACATACTGCTTCAGTATGACTGACAAAATCATCTGCTAACAGTTTATTGATTGTCAGTGGCTGGTCACTTGGTGGCTCCATATGGAAGGGCAGTAAGATCTCATTACTGATTGGAGGGGAGAATCTTTATTGACATTAATAGGGATTAGATGGATGCACCTTTAAATGAACAGATAGATGTTGAAAATAAAAGCTATGTTAAAAGACATGAAAGTGGGGCTGTTTACACAGCTTCCAATGTAGTCACACCTCGCTATTTATACAGCCTTTATGTCAATGATGCTGTTCCTAACTGATAAATACCCTTAAAAGGCTGGTAAGAGAGTTAGATGTGGTCTAAATACCCTAAAGGCACCAGATCCTCGCTGATATTGGAAGCTAAGCAAGGTCTCTCCTGGTTAGTACTTGGTTGGGAAACTGCCAACAAATATCAGGTGTAGTAGGCCATATTTCAGAGGAAGGAACTGGCAAAACAACCCTTAGTATTCCTTGCCTAAGAAAGCCCAATGAAATTGATGGAGTGAACATAAGCCAACAGGGACATGAAGGCAAATACATACACAAGAGAGATGGAGGGAGGATATGTGTTCTTAGTATTAAATAGGTTATAGTAAATGCATATTTCTTATCTAGATAGATAAATACCTGTGGAAGAATATTGGCCAGTATTGTGCATTAGCTACCTAGTTAATAAACTTCTCTTGGTCTGACTGTCCCAAATCTGATGGAAATGTCATCAGTTTGTTCTGATCACCAGAAGAATGGACCTCCTTCTCTGCACACAGCTGATGCCTGGTGAAATGGACAGGGAAAGTTATGATTATAGCAGTAGTATCATAAGTAATGAACAATAGAATGAACAGCTAAAGATGAGCAAACTAGGTAACTGTTTCATGCTCACTTTCACTATGTATATGTGTTGTGTGCTTTCAAGTCAGCTTATGGTGACCCTAAGGCAAATCTATCATTTTTTTTTGGGGGGGGGGGCAAGATTTGTTCAGAGGAGGTTTGCCATAATTGTGACATTATTGCCATGATTGTAACTCTCCACTCATGCTGCTTAGCTGGACATCAGCTACATAGGGAGAAGGAGGTCTATTCTGTTGGTGATTGGGACATGGATGAATGAAATTTCCATCAGATCTGTGGAAGTCAGGCCAAGAGAAGTTAGTTAAGTAACTTTGGGCATGGTTTTTCTATGGATGCCTCCTAGAGGTAAAGCACATTATTCACTTATGGTGACATGTGGGATGTTTAAATTCTGTACAATTTAATTCTTTACACTCTTTAACTACAGGAAAAGAGAGTCCACCCCAACACTAGGAGGAACTTCCTGACAGTAAGAGTTGTTTGACAGTGGAACACACTCCCTTGGAGAGTGGTGGAGTCTCTTTCTTTGGAGGTTTTTAAACAGAGGCTGGATGGCCACCTGTTGGGGGTGCTTTGTGAGTTCCTGCATGGCAGGGAGTTGAACTGGATGGGCCTTGTGGTCTCTAACAACTCTTATGATTCTATGATTTTAAGTATTAGACTATTAATTGGCTCTTGGTAAATGTTTGCTAAGATGTGTGATGCCTTATGAAAAGAAAAGTCAGTGATAAACTATGTGCCTAGACAATGAGAAGCCTGTGTTACTCCCTAAGGGGATGTGTATGTGTCTCCATCTTAATGCAATAACCTAAAAGATTATTCAGCAGGCTGATTATTCTTCCATATTTGAAATATCCTGGTGTACAGTTCTTGAGACTGCTTCAGTGGAGTGTTGATGCTAACTCTTCCTTTTGCAGTATACAGTTGTTCATGAGTTGGGAGGCCAGGAAACCAGAAAATGATGAAAGGGACCTCATAACAGATGCAGGTTATCGGGCAAATAGGAAATACTCTCAACCCATTGCTCTAAAAGGACAGGGTATGCCTCTTTCACATTGACACACCCACTAGTTTGCTCATCCAATCCCATTGTAGTGCTCATGTCTCAAGCTCCAAACAAGTTGGGCCATGAAGGTACTTTAAAGAAATCAGTTAACTTTGTTCCCCCCCACATTTAATTTTTTAAAACTCAAACTCTTTCCTGTCTGCCCATAAAAAAATTGCAAATGATAGTCAGGTCTTATTAAAAACAAACTGAGTGTAATTCTGAGCTGAATAATGGCCAACAGAACTTACCCATATTTTCTCACTATGTTTAACCACTTACTTATGTCTCCAAAATCTGGGGCTTCATACCATTGTAAATGCCTGCAAAAATCCAATTTTTCTATTTTAGTATATATATATATATATATATATATATATATAACTTGGTTAGATAATGCAAATTTTGAAATTCTGAAAGCTATAGCATTTTGGAATTTAAAAAAATGGCATAAACAATTTTTTAAAACCAAAAAAAACAAAAAAAAATTAGCTTCAATCCTACAAAGGGTCTTTACAGACTGCCAGAAATAATGCAGATTGAGGTCACTTTAAATGTCCTGGCTCAGTGCTAGGGAATCATGGGAATTGTATTCTTTTCTGGGACATTGAGCCTTCTCTATCAGAGAGCTCTAGTGCCACAATAAACTACAGTTCCTATGATTCCTTAGCACTGAGCCAGGACAGTTAAAGTGGCCTCATGCTGCACTATTTCTGGCAGTCTGTAAAGGCCCAAAGTCTGCTAAACCCAGCTGAATCGAATTGTGGAGACAACAGGCAGATTAGAACCTTGGCACCAGCCTATGGGAGAGAAGCCAGGAAAAGGTGAGGGCTGCTCCCTGGAGTGAGTATATAAGAGTGAGGAGCAGGTTTGAAAGTGGTGGGTATTTATGTGCCCTGAGGGGTGAAGAGCTATTGATGTTAGGTTAGGCTGCTGTGAGGGGCCATTAGAAAGGGTTTTAGGTTCCCAAGATAGGGACAAGGGGTGTCCTTAATTAAATTGTTGTAGTGTCCTGTGGGAGACATAGTGTTTGGTGACTAGTGGAGTCACAGGTAACCAGAAGGGTTATAAGATACAAAAGTTTAATAAAGGTTCTGTGAGAACATAGGGCCTGAACAGACTGCCAGAAATAATCCATCTTGAGACCTTGAGTGGGAATCATGGGAATCATAGTTTTTCTGAGGCATTGAGTCTTCTCTGTCAAAGAGCTCTGGTACCACAATAAACTACAGTTCCCATGATTTCCTAGCAATGAGCCAAGGCAGTTAAAGTGGTCTCAAGCTGAATTATTTCTGGCAGTCTGTTCAGACCAGTTTGTAAGGGAACATATATAAAGATATGAAGAAACAATTACAAAGACCAGCTAGAGAAACTGTTAAACTTATACACCATATCCATTGTGAATACCATCCACTAAAACAGATACTGTATTTAGCCTGACTTGCAATTAAATGCCTGACTTTGGACCTTTACAGATAGGCGTCCATGTGCTGCCCCGAGAAGCCGAGGATTGGGGCTGAGGCTGCCCCTCCTCGGCCCCAATCCACCCTTTCGGTGACTGGGAAAGGAGAAGCAAAATAGCGCTCCTTTCCCGAGTCATGGAAAGGGTGCCACAAGAGCCACCATGCGGCTCTTTTGCGCCTCTTCTGGTACAGCATGTAAAAATGCTTTGCTTGAAGGACGTCATCAGAACTTTCACCATGTGCAATGGTGGGCGCTCCAATGACGTCCTTGGGAAGGGGTTGGGGTGGCCGGCAGCCAGCTGTCCCTCCCCTTGCCTGGCTCCAAGACTGCAGAGCCCCTTCGTTTCAACAAGCAGCTGTCTGAAGTGATTTCAAAAACACGTTAAAAAGGCTACCAATATTGAGAAAAGTCTTTTAGGTTTGGGACACATTAGATAGTGTGTGTGTGTGTGTGTGTGTGGTTTTCAAATAATAGTTGGTGACAAGCTGGGGGGGGGGGGTTGAAACCCAGAGTGCTTGGATCTAATGAGATTTATAGTGCAAGAGTGCCAGGTTCGAGTCTCATAGTGAAGAATTGATGGGATAGTGGCCATCACCTTAATATAATTAGTGGCAGCTTTTGTTTGTTGTTAACTGCCCCGAGTTGATCTCAACTCATGACTGCCCTATGGATGAGACATCTCCGAGATTCTCTGTCCTCCATTGCTCTGCTTAATTCCTGCAACCCCTTAATACTCGTGACCTCTTTAATACAGTCCATCCATCTAGCATGTAGTCTTCCTCTCTTCCTACTTCCCTCCATCTCCCCCAGCATTATTATCTTTTCTAAAGAGTCCTCCCTTCTCATGATGTGTCCAAAGTGTGACAGCCTCAGTTTAGTCATCTTGGCTTACAGGGAGGTTTCTGGTTTGATCTGCTCTAGGATCCATTTGTTTGTCCTTTTGACTGGGATCCTCACACTCTTCTCCAGCACTACATCTCAAATGCATTGATTTTCTTCCTATCATCTTTCTTAATTGTCCAGCTCTCACATCCATACATGGTAATAAGGAATATGATGGCTTGTATGATTCTAACTTTTGTGCTGAGTTTTATATCTTTGCATTTTAGAATCTTTTCTAGTTCTTTCATAGCCACCCTCCCCATTCTTAACCTTCTTCTCATTTCTTGACTGCAGTCCCCATTTCTATCAATATTTGATCCCAGGTATGGGAATTCTTTTACTATTTCTGTTTCTTCATTGTCTAGGTTGAACTTATGAATGTCCTTGGTGGTCATTATTTTTGTTTTCTTTATGTTCACCATTAAGCCTGCCTTAGCACTTTCTACTTTGATCTTCCTTAGTAGGTGTTCCAGGTCTATGAGACTTTTTGCTAGTACTATGGTGTCATGTGCATATCTTAGATTATTGATATTCCTTCCTCCTATTTATATTCCTCCTCCTTCTGTGTCCAAGCCTGTTTTTCTTATAATATGTTCTCCATACAAGTTGAACAGATAGGGTGAAAGGATGCAGTCTTGTCTGACTCCTTTGCCGATTGGAAACCATTCAGTTTCTCCATGTTCTGTTCTGACAGTAGCCTCTTGTCCTGAATACAGATTCCTCATCAGGACTATTGGATGTGTTCCCACTCCCATGTCTTTAAGGGCATTCCATAGCCTTTCATGATCTATGCAGTCAAAGGCTTTGCCACAGTCTGTAAATCACATGCTGATTTTCTTTTGGAATTCCCTGGTGCACTCCATTAGCCACCATATGTTTGCAATGTGGTCCCTCGTGCGTCTTCCTTTCCTGACCCCCACTTGGACCTATGGGATCTCTCTTTCCATGCATGGTTGGAGTCTATGTTGCAGAATTTTGAGCATTATTTTGCTTGCATGGGAGATCAGTGCTATGGTCCTATAGTTGCTGCAGTCTCTTGTGTCTCCCTTTTTGTGTATAGGGATGTATATTGACCACTTCCAATCTGTTAGCCATTGTTTTGTTTTCCATATATGTTGACATATTTTGGTTTGCACTAGAGTCGACTTTGTCAGTGTAAATTGCAGCAGCTCAATTGGAATATAATCTGTTCCTGGTGATTTCTTTTTCGCTATTTCTCTTATTGCAGTGTCCTCTGCACTTTTTAGAATTTGGGGTTCATCTTCATACAGCTCTTCGTTCCATGTGTCCTTCATTTTCTCATCTCTTTTGTATAATTCTTTTGTGTATTGCATCAAACATCTTTTTATTCCTTCCTGGTCTTGAATTATGTTATTTTTATTGTCATAGAGCATCCAAGTACTTGGTTTGAATTTTTCTTTGATTTCCTGGATCTTGTGAAATAAATCTCTTGTTCTTCCCTTTTTGTTGTTGTCTTCTGTTTCTCTGCATTGGTAATTGTAGTAATTTTCTTTATCTTTCGTACTGTTACATTCATAATTCTTAGTTTGTTCCTATCTCCTTTTTGTTTTTCTTCTCTTCTTTTCTTTATTGCTTGTAGTGTTTTTTTTCTGTCATCCATGTTTTTTTCTCTTCTTTTTGTTTTATTGAAGCTGTCTGTCCGCATTCTTTTGACCTTAACCAGGATACCTGTCCGGAACACGGTCCACTTTGAGTGTATGTACCTCAGCTTGAAGACCAGGGATAGTTTGGGGATTTTGCTAGTCTACTGACCACCCCGTTGTCTAGCAGACTCCCTGACTGAGCTGACACAACTGGTCTCTGAGCTATTGTTGGAGTCTCCCAGACTTTTAGTTTTGGGGGACTTCAACATTCCGCTCGAGACCAGTTTAACAGGTGCGGCTCGGGAGTTCAGGGAGACCATGACAAACATGGGCCTATCCCAATTGGTCAACGGGCCCACGCATTGTGCAGGTCATACACTCGATGCGGCCTTCAGTACGGAACAGGAATATCCGTGGGCGGAGGTGGTAAGTACCTCCGCATTTTCATGGACGGATCATTTCCTGGTTAAGATGGAACTGAGAGCCAATATCTGCCCCGCTGGGGGTGGTGGACCTATTATAATGGTCCGCCCTTGAAGGCTAATGGAGCCCATTGGATTTCGGAAAGCTTTGGAGGATTTACTGGTTGGGAATGCCGGGGATCCTGTCGATGCTCTGGTTGATACCTGGAACATCGATCTCACCAGGGCTGCCGACACGATCGCTCCCAAGCATCCTTGTCAACCCGCTTCAAACCGGAGGCCATGGTTTACCCCTGAGCTTAGGAGAATGAAGCGGGCTGGACAACGACTAGAGCGCAGGTGGCAGAAGACTCGACTCTTATCGGACAGAACTCGCCATAAGAACTTTCTTTGTTCTTATCGGGAGGCAGTACGTGCAACGAGGAGAGCTTTCTCCTCTGCACGTATTGCGTCTGCAGAGTCTCGTCCAGCAGAGCTGTTTAGGGTAGTGAGGGAGATGACGCAGGTCCCCCCTGCACCAAATCCCTTGCTTAACCCGACGACGGCCTGCTGTGACACATTTAACAACTTCTTTGCAGGCAAAATCTCTCAGCTAAGAGCCGACTTAGATTCCACCATTGAAACAGATTCGATAGGCGAGGTGTCCAGTGACTCCGCCGATGTAGTTATACTGGATCAGTGGCAATCTGTGAGTACCGAGGACGTGGACAAGCTGCTTGGTAAGGTGAGGAAGACAACTTGCCCTCTTGACCCTTGCCCATCATGGCTGGCTGTCCAGGGGGGGATGCATTGGTGAGATTCCTTACGGATATCATCAATGCATCCTTCAGGGAAGGACACGTTCCATCTAGTCTTAAGGAAGCGGCTGTCAGGCCGCTTCTGAAAAAGCCTTCCCTGGAGCCCCTGGAGATGAAAAACTATAGGCCTGTGTCATTGCTACAATTTTTGAGCAAGGTGATCGAGAGGGCAGTTGCCCTTCAGCTCCAAGCTGGGGGGAGGGATTGGGATATCAGAATGTATTTTAACTATTGTATTTTAATTGCTGTGAGCCGCCTCGATTGCTATGCAGAGGGGCGGGATAGAAATAAAATTTATTATTATTATTATTATTATTATTATTATTATGTTAAGAAGAACTTCCTGATAGTAAGAGCTGTTTGACAATGGAACAGACTCCCTTGGAGTGTGGTGGAGTCTCCTTCTTTGGAGGTTTTTAACAGAGGCTGGATGGCCATTTGTTGGGCGTGCTTTCTGCATGGCAGGGAGTTGGACTGGACGGCCCTTCAGGTCTCTTTCAGCACTATGATCACGTTTGATGGGCTGTGGTTCCATAAGGGCAGACTCCTGGCAAAGAATGGGCTGCATCTCACACCAGTTGGAAGAAACATTTTTGCCAACAGTCTCAAGAATTTGTTCAGGAGGGCTTTAAACTGAGTTATGTGGGGAAGGGAGATAGCGTCCTGGAAGACAAAAGGACTGGAAAAAATAGTCAAACTGTCATAGAGGAAACAAGGCAAACAGTACAGGGACCCAAGAGTGGGAGGCAAAAAAACGTGCACAGGCAGCAAGTAAGGGGGACATATGGTCTTAGATGTCTCTACAATGATGCACAGGGCATGGGAAATAAGCAAGATGAACCTGAACTCCTAGCACAACAAAGCAAATATGATATAATAGGCATTACTGAAACCTGGTGGGATAAGTCTCATGAGTGGAATGTAGATACACAGAAGTATAAACTTTTCAAGAGAAACAGGCCAAACAGGAAAGGGGGAGGAATAGCATTATATGTCAGGGATATTTACACCAGTGAAGAAATCCAGGACTTCAATCCTGGAATCCAGGTGGAGAGCATCTGGATAAAAATTAAAGGGGAGGGAAACAACAGGGATGTTAGTGTGGGAGTCTACTACAGACCCCTGACTCAGGCAGAAGAACTGGATGATGCCTTTCTAGAACAGGTGACCACACTCTCAGAAAGGAGAAATATAGTAGTGATGGGGGACTTCAACTATCCTGATATTTGCTGGAAGTCAAACTCGGCAAAATCCTCAAGGTCTAGCAAATTCCTCACTTGCCTCAAAGACAATTTCATTGTCCGAAAGATGGAAAAGGCAACAAGGGAGTCAGCTATTTTGGATCTGATCCTAACTAACAGGGAAGACTAAGGGGGATTGCAGACTGCCAGAAATAGTGCAAATTGAGTCCACTTTTAGGGTTAGGGTTAGTGCTAGGGAATCATGGGAACTGTATTTTATTGTGGCACTAGAGCTCTCTGACAGAGAAGGCTCAATCTCTCAGAAAAAAATACAATTCCCATGATTTCCTAGCACTGACCCAGGGCAGTTAAAGTGGACTCAATTTGCACTATTTCTAGCAGTCTGCAAAGGCCCTTAGTTAATGGGGTGCAAATGGTTGGATCCATAGGCGGGAGTGATCATGTCCTCCTGGAGTTTATTATACAGTGGAAAGGAGAAGCCAGGCATAGTCAGACACGCATTCTAGACTTAAGCAAAGCTGATTTTACTAAACTTAGAGAAATACTGGGGGTGATCCCCTGGACAGGAATACTAAAAGAGAAGGGAGTTCAAGACAGATGGGAGTTTCTCAAAAGGGAGATATTGAAGGCACAATTTCAAACCATTCCAATGAGGAGGAAAAATGGGAGGTGTCTCAAGAAACCAGGATGGAAGACTAAGGAACTTGCAACTGAACTAAGTTTTAAACGGAACATGTATAAGAAATGGAAAAATGGAATTCAAAGAGGAATTCAATCAAATAGCTAGCACGTGTAGGGGTAAAGTCAGAAAAGCTAAAGCACATAATGAATTCAGGCTTGCTAGAGAGGTTAAGAACAATAAAAAGGGCTTTTTTCGATATGTCATCAGCAAAAGGAAGAAGGAAATGGTAGGGCCACTGTGTGGAGAAGATGGCAAAAAGTTATCAGGGGGCAGAAAAAAGGCAGAATTACTCAACACTTTCTTTGCTTCAGTCTTCTCATAAAAGGCAAAGGGTGCTCAACCTGAGGAAAATGGAACAGAGAACAGAATAGGAGAATTTCGGCACAGAATAAGTAAAGAGATAGTGCAGGAATATCTGGTTAATCTAAATGAATATACGTCTCCAGGACCAGATGAATTACATCCAAGGGTATTAAAAGAACTGGCAAACGTAATATCGGAACCATTGGCAATAATCTTTGAGACTTCCTGGAAAACAGGAGAAGTCCCAGTGGACTGGAGAAGGGCAAATGTTGTCCATCTACAAAAAGGGGAAAAAAGGGGATCCCAACAATTATCGTCCAGTTAGTCTGACAGCAATACCAGGAAAGATTCTGGAGCAGATCATTAAACAGAGAGTCTGTGAAGATCTGGAAGGTAATTGCATAATCACAAAAAGTCAACATAGGTTTCAGAGAAACAGGTCATGCCAGACAAATCTGATCTCTTTTTTTTGATAAAATTACCAGCTTGGTAGATGAAGGGAATGCTGTGGATATAGTATATCTTGACTTCAGTAAGGCCTTTTACAAGGTTCCCCATGACATTCTTGCAAACAAGCTGGTAAAATGTGGGCTAGGCAAAGTAACTGTTACATGGATTTGTAATTGGTTGACTGGCCGAACCCAAAGGGTGCTCAACAATGGCTCCTTTTCAACCTGGAAAGAAGTGACCAGTGGGGTGCCACAGGGCTCTGTCCTGGGCCCAGTGCTATTCAATATATTTATTAATGACTTGGATGATGGTATTGGGGGCATAGTTATCAAATTTGCAGACGACACCAAATTAGGAGGAGTTGCTAATATCCCAGAGGACAGGATCAAAATTCAAAATGACTTGAATAGACTAGACAGCTGGGCCAAAGCTAACAAAATGAAAGTCAACACGGAGAAATGTAAGGTACTGCACTTAGGGCAGAAAAAAGAAAAGCACAGATATACGCTGGGAGACACCTGGCTGAATGAGACTACATGTGAAAGGGATCTAGGAATCCAGGTGGACCACAAGTTGAACATGAGTCAACAGTGCGATGCAGCAGCTAAAAAGGTCAATGCAATTTTAGGCTGCATCAGTAGAAGTATAGTGTTTAGATCAAGAGAAGTAATAGTGCCACTCTATTCTGCTTTGGTCAGGCCTCACCTGGAATACTGTGTCCAGTTCTGGGCACCACAATTCAAAAAGGATGTGGAGAAACTGGAGCGTGTCCAAAGGAGGGCCACTAAAATGGTGAAGGGTCTGGGAACCAAGCCTTATTAGGACCGACTTAGGGAGCTGGGGATGTTTAGCCTGGAGAAGAGAAGGTTGAGAGGTGATATGATAGCTGTGTTTAAGTATTTGAAGGGATGTCATATTGAGGAGGGAACAAGCTTGTTTTCTGCTGCCCCAGAGACTAGGACCCAAAACAATGGATGTAAGCTCCAGGAAAAGAGATTCCATCTCAACATTTGGGGGACCGTCCTGACAGTAAGGGCGGTTTGACAGTGGAACACACTCCCTTGGAGAGTAGTGGAGTCTCCTTCCTTGGAGGTCTTTAAGCAGAGGCTGGATGGCCATCTGTTGGGGATGCTTGATTGGGAGTTCCTGCATAGCAGGGGGTTGGACTGGATGGCCCTTGTGGCCTCTTCCAACTCTATGATTCTATGATTCTATGATCTCTTCACTATCTGCTTTGTGCTCACTGCACAGGATTAGATCATCAGCTTAACTTGTGATGTAAGTCCATTTATTATTTCTGAATCTATTATATACATATCTGTTAACAGTGCATGAAGTATATCCCTCTTTGATAAGAAGCTTGTTCAGTTTCTCACTCCATTCTCTTGCACCCTGTTTTAATCCATAAATGCTCTTGTAATTTGTAATTTGTATACAAGATGTATACAATTTGTATACAAGATGTTCCTTTCCAGGTACTTGGAATCCTGTAGGTTGTTCCATATAAAGTTGTTCAGAGAGATCATCATAAAGAAAAACTCTCTTAACATCTAGATGTTGAACATTCATTTTCTTGTGGGTTGCAACAGCTAGGAGACTTCTGATGGTTGTATAGTGACTAGTCCAGCAAAAAATTCATTGTAGCCCTCACCATACTTTTGAGTATAGCCTTTAGCAAGAAGTCTTGTTGTGTATCTCTGAATCTCCCCTTCTGCATCTAGCTTTGTGGTAAAGACTCATCTACAGCTAATTGCCCCTTTTCCTTTTGTCTTGTTTTAATATAAAAAATGTATCTCCTCACTAGCAGTTTGCACCCACTTCTCAGAATCTGTCTTTGGCATTCCCTTGATTTTTTTCCAATCAGAGGATTTTGGAATTTGGAACTCTTCTAGAACATGGCCACACAGCCCGAAAAACCCACAAAAAACTATGGATGCCGGCCATGAAAGCCTACGACTTCACATTGGTTTTGGAATTAATTCGTCTGTGGCTTGATAAAAGAATATGTCAGGTGGTACACCTTTATTGAAGTGCTCTGATCTTCTCACCTGGGTTTGGATACTCAGGTCTGCTTCTTGCACTCCATCCAGTTCCTCATCATTAGGATGGTCCATTGTAGGTATAGCCTCTTGTGGATGCAAGACCTCTGGAGGATGAAAGAATTTCACACACTGATTGCTGGTGGGAGTCTTCTTTCATTGCAAATAAATCTGCATAGACATCTTTGTTTGTGTTAGATTTAGGGTGTGGTCTTTCATCTATATAAACAGCACTTGTTAATTTTATTGTGCATCCATCTTGATTTAGAATTATGTAACTATTTCTAGCATAACCAACAAAAATTCCCTCCTCAATGTGAAGTTGTAGGCTTTCATGGCCGGCATCTATAGTTTTTTGTGGGTTTTTCAGGCTGTGTGGCCATGTTCTCGAAGAGTTTCTTTCTGACATTTCGCCAGCATCTGTGGCTGGCACCTTCAGAGAAACTGAAAGAAAGATGCCAGCCACCGATGCTGGCGAAACGTCAGAAAGAAACTCTTCTAGAACATGGCCACACAGCCCGAAAAACCCACAAAAAATTCCCTCTTCACTTTTACAGTCAAGTTTACTTCTTTTCTGCTTGGGAATATAGATAAATGCTTTGCTTTCAAAAACTTTCAGATGGTTTAATTTTGGCTTAACTCCATGCCATAACTTGAATGGAGTTACATCTTTGGATCTAGTTGGATGTCAGTTACATAGGTATGTAGCAGTCATGATGACTTCAGACCAATAGCATTTAGGCAAACTAACTTCCAAAAGCATAGTGACTGCCATCTCCTTGAGAGTTCTGTTCATTTTCTCTGCCATGTCATGTTGTTCTGGAGAATAAGCCTATGTAGCCTGATGCTCAATGCCATGTTCTTTATTTTAGTTTTTAATTTAATTTTATTGCTTTAAAATACAAAGAAAATATATACACAACTAAATCGACATTAACATATATATACATACATTGATACATACTTAACACTAGACATAAAACATAAAACAGTAGACAACATAAAACACTAAACGACCTACCTAATGTACAAACAAACAAACAAACAAACAACAAATGGTACTTCCATCATTCTCCATGTCTTGTTATTTTATACTTTACAAAAACACTTCGTTAATATTGTATTTCTAGTTGTCATCATATATATATATATATATATATATATATATATATATATATACAAACATCTTATTTTGTTTTTAATTCTTATTTTTTACATTTTAAAAAGGACTCTAATTTCTCTTAGACCAAATCTAAAACAAAATTTCCTTTTTTCTCTTGTTGCCAATACTTCAGTAGTGGTGCCCATTCTTTTTTATATTTATTCATTTCTCTACCTTTTATTAGACTGGAGAGTTTATCATTTTCCATTATTTCATACAATTTTATTTGCCAGTTGTTTATTGAAGGACTTTCTTTAGATTTCCATTTTGAAGCGTAACTTGTTCTTGCTGTTATTATCAAATAAAATAGTAGTTTCCCATAGTTTTTCTCCAATTCTTCTTCCTCTATTATACCTAATAAGTACATATTGGGGTAGAGCATTATTTTTACCTCTAAAATTTTACTTATTTCTTTATTTATAGACTTCCAATATCTTTTTGCTTCCTGACACTTCCACCACATGTGGTAGAAAGTGCCCACTTCTTTTTCATATTTCCAGCATAAATTCTTTTTATCTCTTCATATTTTCGCCAATTTATAGGCTGTAAGATACCATCAGTATTGCATTTTGTAAAAAATTTCTCTAATATCATAATTTAAGGTATATTTTAATCTTTTCTTCCAACATTTTGCCCATTGGTCCATTTCTATATTTTGTTCTATATCTTGTGCCCATTTAACCATATGTGTTTTACCACCTCTGTTTTCATTTCCATTTTTAATATCATTTTATAAAAATTTGATATTCTATGTTTACCCTTTAAAGCAATTATTTCTTCCAATTCTTTGTTCATTATTCCAATAATTCTTGTTTTCATATCCATTAAGAATCTTTCTCTTATTTGTCGGTATGTGAACCAGTTACATACACATCCTTCCTCGTTTAATTGTTCTCTCATTTTTATCTTCATATTTTCCCCTTCTCCCTGTAAGATATCATTATATATTACCCATTTATCTTTAATTTATCATTCCTCAAGAAGGCTTCATTTATGGAAGTCCACCTAGGTATATTGTCATTCCATTTACCTTTAAGTTTCTGCCATATTCTTAATAAAGATCTTCTCAGGTAGTGGTCATTAAAATCCTTGTGCACCTTAATTTTTTCATAAATCAAATACCCGTGCCAGCCATACACGTCGTATTCTTCCAACTTTAAATTTCTTTCCTTTTCTAATTTAATCCAATCAACTAACCAATTTAGACAGTATGCGTAATAATATAATTTTAAGTTTGGTAGTCCCAATCCTCCCCTTGATCTTTCATCTTGTGTTTCTTCATTCTGACTCTTGGTTTTTTCTGGCCCCATATAAATTTAACTAAATCTTTTGACCATTTTTGAAAAGTTAAATCATTTGTAATTATAGGTATATTTTGAAACAAAAAAAGCACTTTTGGAAGCACATTCATTTTAATAACTGAATTTTTCCCCATCCAAGAGAAAGTTAATTTCCCCCATCTATCCAAACCTTTTTTAATTCCATTCCAATTTTTTTTCACAATTATTTTTAAATAATTCTGAATTTTTAGTTGTAAATTTTATCCCCAAATATTTTACGATTTTTTCTTGATAATTGGACCTCTCAATTAAATTTTTTCTTTTCTTCATTCATAATATTCATTAATAACTTTGTTGTTTTTTCTTTATTTATTTTTAAACCTGATATTTCACCAAATTGTTTAAAAAATTTTAATAACTGATCTCTACTCTCCAGTGGGTTCGTTATTGATAACATAAGGTAATCAGCAAAGGTTCACAACTTAAATTCTTCTCCCCTAATTCTTATTCCTTGTATCAATTTATCTTCCCGAATTTTATTATTTAAAATTTCTAAGTTTAATATAAATAACAATGGAGATAAAGGGCAATCTTGTCTTACTCCCTTTTGAATATTACAACTTTTAGATTCTTCTCCATTTATCAACAGAGTTGTGTCTTGGTTTTGATATATCAGTTTTATCCACTTAATGAAGTTTTCTCCCATATCCATTTTTTCTAATACTTTTATCATAAATTCTCAATTTAAATTATCAAAGGCTTTTTCAATATAAAAAAATAATAAAGCCAATTTTTTATCTATTTTCCCCATGATATTCTATCAAATTTAATAAGTTTCTAGTATTTTTTTTAATCATTCTATTTGGAATAAAGCCTGCTCGATCCTCATGTATCCAATCTTATATCTCTTTCTTCAATCTATTTGTTATCACTGTTGCAAATAAAGCAGCTTGCAGAGCAGCTTCATTTATATACCGCTTCATATCACGCTATGGGATGTCTAAGCAGTTTACAACTGTAAGCTTATTGCCCCCCAACAGTTGGGTACTCATTTTAGCGACCTCGGAAGGATGCAGGCCCGAGTCTAGCCTGAGCACTGGCTAGTATTGAACTTGCAACCTTGTGGTCTATGAGCGAGTGGCTGCAGTACAGGCATTTAACCACTGCACCACCAGGGCTCCTTATAGTCACAATTTAAAAGTGATATAGGACAGTAATTTTTTGGCTCCAACCTGCCCTTATTTTCCTTCGGTATCAAGGTTATATTTGCCTGTGACCAGGTCTTGGGTATTTTACCTCTTCTAGTACTTTGTTCATTGTCTTTAATAGTGGAGAGAATAATTGTTGAGTAAAAGTTTTGTAATATTGTGGAATAAAGCAATCGGGTCCCGGGG
Source organism: Phrynosoma blainvillii (assembly GCA_026167975.1). Taxonomy (NCBI): domain Eukaryota; kingdom Metazoa; phylum Chordata; class Lepidosauria; order Squamata; family Phrynosomatidae; genus Phrynosoma; species Phrynosoma blainvillii. The sequence goes on along the minus strand of JANUYF010000002.1, from coordinate 350,829,760 downwards.
ACTTACCAACCTTCATTCCTCTTATTGTGTCCAATATTTCCTGCTGTTTTATCTTCTTATTCAACATAGTTCTTTGTTCTTCTGTTATTTTCAGTATATTTTCTCGATCTAAATATTTTCCATTTTTTTCTGTTTTCTTGTATTCTTCTTTATATATGTTTGTATAGTACCTTACAAATATCTTTTTAATTTCTTCCTGTTTGAATAAATTTTATTTCCTTCCCTAATATTTGTTATTATTTTCTTTTCTTGTTCCTTTTTTAATTTGTAAGTTAATAATTTACCCAGTTTATTTGAAAATTTGAAATATTTTTGCTTCAAGTATCTTAGCTTCTTATTTATATCTTCCATTGTTAATAGTGATATTTGTTTTTGAAGGGAAGTTATCTCATCTTTTAATTTCTTCTTCTTAGGTTCTTTTTTTAATTGATCCTCCTTAACTTTAATTTCATGATATAATTTATTTAAGAAAGCTTCTCTCTTTCTTTTAACCTCAGCACCTTTTTTTAAAAACCCTCATATACGCTTTGGATGTACCCCACACTATGTTTATTGTTACTTCTTTTTCTAAATTTTCCTGGGAAAAAAAGTTCAGATGGTCCTGTGCTTCCTTAAATATATTTTCCTTCTTTAAAAGATTATCATTTAATTTTCATCTGAATTCTTTTTTCCCATTTTTCTCATCATTGCTATGGGGTTATGGTCTGACCATATTTTGGGTAGGACTTCCATCTTTAATATTTTTTTTACACAATTGGGTTGAAACCATAAACATATCTAACTGTGACCAGGAATTATGACATTGTGAGAAGAAGGTATATTCTTTTGTTTGGTTATAAAGTATCTCCAGATGTCTTTTAAGGATAATCTTTCAGTCAACTCAAAAAAAGTTCTCGGTAAGTTCCCTTGATTCTGTCTATTTATTTTCCCAGAGCTTCTATCAATTTGGGAGTCAATGACCCCATTCCAATCACCCATAAAGACCATTGATTCATTGTTCAAATTCTCCAATTTTTTTTATTAATTGTTTATAAAAATCTCCTTTATTTACTAGTGGGCCATAAATTCCCACTATTAGTATTTTTCTATCTCTCAACGTTATTTCTACTACCACATAGTGTCCTTTAGGGTCTGAAAATATTTCTTTTGATTCATATTTTTTACTCACGTATAACACAACACCTTTTTTTTCTATTTTTTGCAGCAGATATATATTCTTTACCTAACTTTGGATTTCTCAAATATTTAACATCTTTTGATCTAATTCTCATTTCTTGCATACAGATATCATTTTTTAATTTTTGTAAATAATGATTTATTTTTTCCCTCTTCTGCAGGAAGTTCAGTCCTTTAAAATTCCATGACATCAGTTTTATGTTAAAAAAACCAACAAAAGTCCCCAAGGCAAAAAACCAAGATGTGTACCAAAAGACCCAAAGAAGGGGTTATGCCGAAGAAGTAAAAACAACAAAAGTTACATTTCCATCAAAATCAACAAACCATTCTTTGTTGTCAAAATAATGTACAATTGCTCCATTATCATTAAAATCTTGTTTTTTATATATTTATCTCCAGCAATTTGAAATAATTGTTGATGAATCAAACCAATATCGGCATGACTGGAAGATTTCTGTTTAGGGGTAAAAACTGTTTTCCTAAAGTTGCTTTTACTTTTAGTATTCAGTCCTTGACTTTACAACTTTTACAAGTCAGCTCTAGGTTTTGACTTGTTAATATTGCTTCTACTCAATCTGGGAGAAAAAGAAGCCTTTTTCTAATCCTTTGAAGCAAATTGAACTAATTCTCTCTCTGTTGTTTCTGTATTATAGTTGCCATCCATCAAGTTCTGCCTATTTTGAAATTCAACAACTAGAGTAATAGCATCTTGCAAAGAAATATCTCTAACTTGCAGAGCATGGATTATGGGAGAATAATATTTTGAAAGACTAGCCAAAAACAGTCCAAGTTTTGAATGTTCTGGAAAGGATTCTCCAGCTGCTGTAATTCCAGACAAAGTTGTCATAAATCCATTAATATGCTGATTTAAAGGTTGAGGATGATGCAACTTGGTGTTAACAAGTTTGATCATGAGAGCTGTTTGATTAGAAGTACTTGGAGAATTAAATACTTTAGTATAGTTTATCCCATATTTGTTTTGCATCAGTTACACCTTGAATATGGTAAGCAATGTTAGAATCTACAGAAAAGCAAATATATGCTGCTGCTTTCTCTACATTTTCATTAAATTGTTGTTGATGTTTTCCTGCTTCTGCCCATTTATTGTTTTAAATAATGTCACTGCAGTCAGGTACATTTTCATTTTCTATGACCACATTTTATAATTTGTTCCAGTTAGTATTTCAGTAATCATTGTGAAATTAGGATTAGTTGAAGCTGTTCTCTGTTATTAGAGTAATAAAAAATCTTCCTTGAAGTCAATATTTTCAGGAGAAACAGTTTTAAAATAAAATACATTATGTCCCCACTGGGCCCATAACCTAAAAATGTGGGGCAATTTAAATTTCCTAGGGGTATAACCTTTTAAAGAAAAAAAAAAGATACAAATATTAACGTTAAACCTGTTAGAGTTTGTCTTTCATTAGCAGAACAGAAGTGTGATTTTGCCTAATGCCGCTTTCTTAAAGAATAAAGACTGACCCAAAAATATAACAAACATGTAGCTTGTAGTTTAAAAAATAATAATGATGGCTTTAACAAATAATTACATAACAACACTAAATCCTAATTAATTAAAGATAGTTATATACAATTTTCCATCCACACTTGTGGATTTGGCTATTGCAGATTTGCTTTTTCATGGATTATATTAGTATGTTCTCTCTAGGAATCTCTAGGTCCTCCAGTGCAACTCTGTGGTCAACTTTAATCAAATGTCATGCTGAAGGACCTAGAGATTCCTAGAGAGAACATTCCACTAGGCATTTGTAGTTCCTCCAGCACTATTCTATGGTCAATGTCTGATAGATGTTGACCACAAAGTTTTACTGGAAGACCTAGAGAGGTGTACTCTCAAGTAAAAAACATATTGTTTTTGTTATTTGTGTTTTTTACAATTTCACAGGGGTTCTGGGCCCCTAGCCTTAGCGAATGTGAGGAACTACTGTATAGCAGGAAGATTAAGAGAAATATATAAGGCTAGCAGTTAGGTTAGAGACACATACCAACCATAAGATTAGCAGTTTAGAATCTTGAGATAAAGAAAGTTTGAGGGGATGCAGACGGGCAGCCCTGGACTGCCCCAGGAAGTGGAGGATCGAGGCCGAGGCTGCCAGATGCCTCAGCCCCAATCCTCTCTTTTACTGCCTTGGAAAAGAGCGGCAAAATGCTGCTCCTTTCAGAACCAGCAAAAAAGCCATGCGTAATGGTGCGTGGAGTCAGGACGTCTTTGGGGAGGGGTTGAGGCTGCTGACGTGTGACTGCCCCTCTCCATCCCTGCCTCCAGGACAGCCCAAAGGGCCCGTCTGTAGAGGCCCTTTGTCTTAAAGCTAGAGGGACCTAAATAGCAAACCCTATCTATACAATGAAGGGAAAAAGAATGCACAAGTTTCTTGCAACACAAATAATCTATATAGCCCCATCAGCCAGTTAGCACATGGCATGAGAAAGGAACCCTCCTGGGAACTACCATTGGAAAGAGGGAAGCAAAACAGATAGGTGGAACAGGTGATAGTAAATTTTAATAATATTGCCCAGCAGTTTATGAAAAATAAAAATTCATTCTTTAAAAAAATAAGTAGTAGAAAATGCTTTGCACGCCTGCTGTTGATATTGAAAGCTTTCAGAATTCTTTGGTCAGCTACACAAATCACCAAACCTCCCAGGATCTGTTCAGTCACATTGTTCCTCTGCAGAGGAGGTGTGTTTCTCATGTGTTATAAAAGAAATAGATCGACTTTCATCTGTTGAGAGCTCAAGAAAAAGCTCTACACTGATATTAATTCATTAGTCATTATGGCATGTTAAAACACAATTAAAAGAATTGTGTTAGAAAATCAATATAAATTCATTAAAAAGCATACAAAAGGTGCTGCATGATGGGGTGAGCTCCCATCACTAGTCCCAGCTTTTACCAACGTAGCAGTTTGAAAGCATGCAAATGCAAGTAGATAAATAGGTACCACTTTGATGGGAGGGTAAACAGTGTTCTGTGCAATCATGCTGGCCACATGATCACAGAGTAGTCTCTAACAACTCTGGCTCTTCGGTTTAGTAGCAGTCAGACAGACAACCTTGTCAATGGGGAATAGCTTTACCTTTATAGCACACTTTCCTCCCACAGGAAACCTCCCTGCAAGCAATTATTCATTAAATGCCTGCTTAAACAGAAAAGTTTTTGCTTGCCAATGGAAAGAAAGCATGGAGGGGAACAGCCATGGAGAAGGCTCTCTTGTGTGTTCTTACCAAGTGAGCCTGTGATGGTGGTAGGATTGAGAGAAAGCCTTTCCCTGTAGATCTTAGGACTCTGGCAGGCTTCTATGTGGAGATATGCTCTTTCAGATAGGCTGGACCTAAGCCATAAAGGGCTTCATAGGTCATGATCAGCACTTTGAATTTATCCCAGAAACAAATCATTAGCCAGTGAAGCTGTTTTACCAAGATAATTATATGCTTTACTACTAATATGGGAGAGAATTACACAAGGCTAGGTTAGGTATGGAAATCATGTTCTTGGTTCATGAAAGAAGCATTAGTAGCCTAAGAAGACGTTACTCTTCTACCTTTGCTATGGCTACAGAAGATTTCTGTCCCTCCGAGGAAGACAGAAGTGAGGAAGTCCAGACAAGGGAGCTCTTGGAATCAGTCCCTGAAAGGAGAATTCATATTTAGGTGTCCTGAAAAGACAGAAAATTCCTTGCTCTTTAATTTGTTATTTCTGTATTTTTCCTGCCAGGAACGGTTTCCGTTTTGAGTACTTGTGGACCTTGATTTGGTTGGTTGGTTGGCATCGTTTATTGTTCCACCTCAGGCAGGAAAATATCTTAAGCTGAAATGACAGCTCAACAGCCTGTGCAAGATGCCTCTCCCAGTTTCCATAGGACTACTTGACATGTGTGGCCTGAGGGAAGGCAGATGACAGAAAGCCTAGGCCAGAGCTTATGCCCTCAACTCTTGAAAAATGAGATGGAAAACCATTATTCTTTTTTCTGATTGTAACATTTACTTGTTTTAATATTTTAGCATTATACTGGCATTGTCAAAAAGGCAGCATATAAATGCATTGTCAGAAAAGAACAGTAAAATCCTAACTCAAAGATATGCCAGTTATAGGCTATTAAAGACTAAATACAAGACTCTTATGCTGACAGGAGTCCCTTTCTTCCCCTCTACTGATTTTAGAGATCTGCTGGAAGAAGTGCTCTGCTGGCTAAGATCAACTGGCAGAAGAGCCAAAATGGGATGAAGAAATGGTGGGACAAGGAAGAAGCCAGAGGCTGCATCTGCACTGTGGAATTAATGCAGTTTGACACCACTTTAACTGCCATGTCTCAATGCCGTGGAATTCTGGGATTTGTCATTTTGTGAGATTTGTAGCCTTCTCTGTCAGAGAACTCTGTGGCCACAACAAACTACAAATCCCAGGATCCCATAAGATGTAGCCATGTCAGTTAAAGTGGTGTAAAACTGCATTAATTCTGCAGTGTGGCAGCAGCCAACACCTCCAGCCCAGGGATACACTCATAACATTGTCATAAAATTAAACCAGGGTGAAGGTAGTCCTAAGTTAAGAGACGTATGTATTAAGCATAGCTTCATCTAGCCTGGTGTGAGCTCATCTGACCCTGAGCCACCTTTGCCATTTAGGATTGTGCTGTATAATAGCCAATACTAGTGGAGAAAGAGGAAGAGGAGGAGATTGGAACATATTCAGTGTGTTATGTATTTCGGTGATGTTATATTATGTCCAGGGGTTTCTGGATGAAACTGATCATCTAGATCCATTGCAATCTAGTTTCCAGCCTGGCTATTGAACAGAGACAGTCTTAGTTACCTTGGTGGATGGCCTACGCAGGCAACTGGATGGGGGGAGTGTGTCCCTGTTAGTTCTGCTGGACCTCTCAGAAACTTTCAATACCATCGACCATGGTATCCTTCTGAGCCGCCTTTCTGGGATGTGACTTGGAGGTACTGTTTTACAGTGGCTCCATTCCTTCCTAGAGGGGCTAACCCAGAAGGTGGTGCTGGGGAACTCCGGCTTGACTCCTCGGCCATTGGCTGGTTGGGTTGCTCAGGGTTCAGTCTTGTCCCCTATGCTATTTCACATATGCATGAAACCACTGGGAAAGGTTGTCTGGAGTTCTGGGGTGAGAGGCCATCACTTAGCTTAACAAGACTACATGTAAAAGGGATCTAGGAGTCCTCCCCTGGGCAAGCTCCAGTTTTTCAACATCCTTTTTGAATTGTGGTGCCCAGAACTGGACACAGTATTCCAGATGAGGCCTGAGCAAAGCATAATACAGTGGCACTATTACTTCCCTTGATCTAGATACTATACTTCTACTAATGCAGCCTAAAATTGCATTGGCCTTGTTAACTGCGGCATCACACTGTTGACTCATGTTCAACTTGTGGTCCACTAGGATTCCTAGATCCCTTTCACACGTAGTCTCATTAAGCCAGGTGTCCCCCATTTTATATCTATGCATTTCATTTTTTTTTTTTTTTTTTTTTTTTGCCCTAAGTGCAATACCTTATATTTCTCTGTGTTGATACTCATTTTGTTAGCTTTGGCCCAGCTTTCTAATCTATTAAGATCATTTTGAATTTTCACCCGGTCTTCTAGGGTATTAGCTATTCCTCCTAATTTGGTGTCATCTGCAAATTTGAGAAGAATGCCTCCTATTCCTTCATCCAAATTGTTGATAAAGATTTTGAAGAGCACTGGGCCCAGGACAGAACCCTGTGGCACCCCAGCCAGTAATGGACTGGATGTGAGCAAACAAATTGAAAGTGAGAGACATCCAGACTCTGGGTCTGGCCATGGTGGTATATGTCTTGGTTACATCCCATTTGGACTACTGTAACACACTGTACTTTGGACTGCCTTTGAAGAGTGTTCAGAAACTGCAACTGGTCCAAAGAGCTGCAGCTAGATTGTTAACAGGGGCAGGTTACAGACCACACAATGCCCATGTTGAAACAGTTCCACTGGCTGCCAGTTTGTTTCTGGGCACAATTCAAGTGCTGGTCATGACCTATAAAGCCCTATAAAGCTCAGGTCCAGGCTATTTGGCAAACCATATCTCCCTCTATGAGCCAGTCCAGGCCCTGAGATCCTCTGGAGAGGCCCTCCTCTGTCCCATCTCCATTGCAAGCATGGTTGGTGGGAACACGAGAGAGGGCCTTTTCCGTGGCTGCCCCTAGACTCTGGAACTCCCTCCCTATGGCGACCAGAATGGCCCCTTCCTTGTTGTCCTTCCACTGGCAGATTAAAACCTTCTTATTCAGGCAGCCTTTTAAAACAGAATGTTTTTAAAGGACTGGTGTTTTAAACAATTTAAATTTTTTAACAGTATTTGTATTCTTTTAATAAGCAATCTATTTTAATATTGAAACAATTTAATTCTGTTTTAATGTATCACGTTTTATGTTTTTAATTGTATTGTTCTTTTAATATAGTGAGCTGCTCTGGATCCCAGTTCTGGAAAAAGAGTGGGATAATAATAATAATAATAATAATAATAATATGTGATATGAAGGGACTTTAAGAAATATTTTAATAATTCCCACAGAAGTGTCTTGTTCTAGGAACAGAAAATATTTTAGCATTCCATGTCAATGATTGCCTTTTACTGTATGTGGGCAACAATCTAGCCATAACCAATTCAGCTAAGCCTTGCATAAGAAAACCAAAACATTTTAAACTTTCTAGAGATCAGTTGACAGCTTCTTCCAAAATGCATCTGAGGATTACATTGTCATTTATCTGGCTCCTCTTTGCTTAGGATTTCTATTTTGGTGAAATCATTAAGCTTTTTATCTATGCTTCTGTAAGTGTGTGGATGATGGGTGTTGCAGTGATGCTCTTTGACACCCAGCAGAATCCCCAGGACAAGCTGGCTGCTGTGATCCACAGCCACTGTGTATCTCTTACCATCATCTAGCTCAGCTTCTCTGCTTCAGGATCCTGTCTTCCTCAGTCAAGAAGACACATTGTAAAGTCCAAAAGTATAGTTTATTAATGCATATAAAAGAAAAATAAAATAACTAAGTAAAATCCATTGTGATGAATTTATCCAGTTCAGCCATGAGAGATTACATCTTTAACAATCCCAAAAGCTTAGGATCCCAACTTGCAGCAGTTGAAAGTTAAGAAGTTACAGATCCACGTTTCCAGATCCAGGAGTTACATTGTAAAAGCAGTATAAACATACTCTAAAAACTACAAGCCAAAAGCTCCATGGTTAAAAAACCACTGCCAGACATGCACACACTCACAGTTGTGTTTATAAACAAAACTAGACAAAGGATTCTCTAGGCCCTTCCCATATTCCTCCTTCTGGGTGTTAACCTTATGTTGATTGGATACTGCCTTGGTGCCCATCATCCCCCATGTGACTCCTTTCACATGATCTCATGATGTTGATGTATTTGTTATCTTGCTTTCCTGTGTCTATGAGTTGTATCTATGGGAAAGTTTATATTTATGTCTGTGTAGCCATCTGCTGTTAGATTCACTTTGTTTGTCTAGATGTTGTTCTCATGAGGAAAATTCCACACACACATCTCTACATTTCACCTTTGACTGTATAACCCATCCATATTCCAACAGCTTCATCTTTTTCAAGGTGAGGCAGGCATAGTAACTCTCTCCCCTTTCTCTCTGTCTTGCTACTTAGTAAGGAGGCAGCTGCTGTTTGCCTTGCTTGTTGTAAGCAGGCCCACACAATGGTGGTTTCATTACACATGTACATATTGTTAGATTTGAATTTAAAAATTGCTGAAACAGCTTGAAGTGCTCTTTTTTGTGGTACAAGACTCTATCCCTATTCTTTCCATCCTGCCTCTGGTACCAAATTTTCTGTTAAAGCAGTCATGTTCAGAAACATATATACTTTGTTAACTGCAATATTCCTATATTAATGACCTCAAGGAGAGCATGGCTGGCTAGACTGGCTATATAGGAGCTATTATATGGTGAAAATACATTGCTTTACAGAAACTTATGCAAAATTTCTAGGGGCAGAGGTTGGTCTCATTTCGTATCAACACCAGGAGGTAGTTTCTTCACCTACTGAACAGGAATTATCAGCAAATGACACACTGGTAATGGAATCTTTGGAAATCTCTCATAGTCACGTTGCAAGAAACATTGCAAGAACTGCAGAAACACCAGGATATGGCAACCGAGGAGCTTTGCTTCTTGTAAATCTTTTGTATAAAGAGAGTATCTACTAAACACAGTCTCTCAAAGGGTAATAGACAATCCTGATAAGGAAATGAGATTCTTCCTCTTCCAATTTATGTATTGGCAATGAATGGTTTGTGTATATGGTGGACTATCCATCTGGATTTTGGGGGAGAAAAAGGAATATGCAGACCTTCTCTGTGTGTGTTAGTTACAAGGGAAAAAAGCAACATCAACATGGTAGGATCTGCTTTATGCATGCCCCAGACCTCTCATATCTCTATGGTAATTTTTCTGCATATCTAATATTGGCTGTGTTTCTCAATATAGCTAGATTGTTGCCCGCCTACAGCAAAAAACAAAACAAAACCATTGACATGGAACACTGAAATATTTTCTGTTCCTAGAACAAGACAAATATTAAAATATTTCTTAGAGTCCCTTCCTATCTCTCTGCTCTTTAGCAAGCCCTAGTGGTGGAGTGGTTAAATGCCGGTGTTGCAGCTGCAAGGTTGTGAGTTAAATCCCAGAGGGCTTTCATAGGACCTTATCACATGGGGCCAAAAGCAGTCAGAATCCACACGAAATCACTTCCTATTGCGCTTTATTTTTCCGTGTGTTTACACGATGTCGCACAGAACCCCGTCAGAACCCCATAAAAATGAAGCATCATCCCCATTCTTTTGAATGCCGGTTTCTTGGGGAATTGCATTTGCGCGATTGCAATGATAGCGCTATCATAGCGCTTTCGCCATATGTCTGATCACCAAATACTTATCGTGGAGCATTACCTCATCATGACCCATGGTTCCTAGCGTGATTTCCCATGGGTCTGCGAGGAAGCATCCTATGACGTGTACTTCCTGTTTGGATCAGGCAACAAACAGAACGTGTAAACATGGTTCTCTCAATTGTTAAGGCAATCTTGGTTTCTATTGGGATATGTGCCGCCGCGTGACCAGGGGTTGGGGGGAGAGCAATATTAGGGATCGAATTCAACGGGCGTGGCGAGCATTCCTGTTTCTGTGCATGTGCAACAACATCCTTGCTGGGTTCTGTACGGGATCTTGTCACTTGTGTGTGGGCGGCAAATACAGTTCCCGGGGGGGGGGGGGCTTCGTTAATAGCGCGATGATGCTAGTTGCGTCTGGTAGCCATTTCCGTATTGTGGGGTTTCTACCGCTATCGTTCTGGATTGATGCTTATATCTCTTTCTTGCCTCTTTGAGCCCCGCATGTGATAAGGTCCATAGGTCAGTAAAATGAGTACCCAGCTTGTTGGGAGTGATTGGCTTACAAATTGTAAACTGCTTAGAGTGCTGTGTTCACTGATAAGCAGTATAGAAATGTACACAATATTGCTATTGCTTTCCCAATTCAAGCTATATTGCACTATTTACTGCAGACATGTTTCAGAAACTGAGCACCAAAAATCTATGTTTCTCCAGCCATCCTTCACTATCATCTCAATGTTGTTTTAAAATATCACACACAAAAAACAAAAAATAAAAACCTTCCAACCAAACAGAGGATAAGGGGTGGGGGGAGAGCAACTAGATGGGAATTAAATGACTTTGCAAAAAGTAGCTTCTGTTTCAGAAGCTTTGCTAACTGAGGTATGCTTGTATTCTGTTTTATTTTCCAGTTGGTCTCAATATTCTGTTGCTTAAGAGTTGTGTAGAAGAGAAAACTTTGGCAGGTGTAGGCCTTATCACCTTGTCTGCCTTGCATTGATTCCCTAGGACTATTGTGCCAACAACATTTCAAGACAAATTATTAGTTCAACATCTGATGATGATCTATGAAGCCAGGTAATATTATTTTTGGCCTGGTGACAGTATTCCCTTGTGGATGCTTCATGCCAATAGTGAACATATAGAGGAGTGCAGGTGCACATTGCTAATTCCTGTGAAATTTGCAAAACTTTTATCTGACTCTCTAGAGGAACTCTTTCCAAACAAATGGCATCTTTCATCTCCCTTTGACTAATCTCATTGCTTGATATTTCCCATGTTTGCTTTATTTCGTACATCCTTTATTAATCTTCTCCTTATCTCTCTTGTGAGTTTTCTATAACCCCTGTCATTTATACTACCAACATAAGCTGTGCATTTTGATCAGCAAATATAAAGCACTGTCTTCTTCGTGAAGAGTGATTTTAAAAAACAAAAACAAAACACTGGCTAGTTTATATGTTGGCACACCCTATTCCATATTACAGCAACACTATTAAAAAATAGAAAAGGGGGGGTTCATAACAAATGTACCTTTATCCTTTTTGGTCCTTTCTGTTTCTAAAGTATTGGCACCAAGATACTGAGATTCTGATCAGCTAGAACACTTTAATATTATGGAGGGCTACACATGTCCCCATCACCACCACTGATCTGGCAATTCAGATCTAGCTTCACTTCAGTCCAGATTTATTCAAACTTGATCCAATCTAATCTAGACCCTAAATGTAGATTGAGAAATCCAGATTGCTATTGGTTATCCAATTGACATGCAATGGGAAATTGCTATTTTCACAAACCTGAATATCATTTTGGAAATACAATAGACTATGAAGAGGATATTAACCTGCCAAACTGTAAACAAGTAGGTTTTGTCCTGGACATCTATTGAAGAGTGTGTGTTCTTCTAAAAACAAACAAAATGCCATTTTTAAAGAGGACATACATTCCATTCAATACTCAGTCTTGCTAATTTTATCTTGTCATCCCCTCATATTAAGAACACCTTCCTAGAGCTCTTAGATCAGGAGTGGGCAACTTCCAAGATGGTGGTGTCACCATTTCTGTCTTACTTCAGCCATTTTGTGTGAACTGGGGGTTCTGGGTTGGATGGATGAGATTAACTGCTTTATTTGTGTTCTGTTTGGCGTATCTGATGCCATTTGAAGACAAATTATCTTCAAAAAATTAGCCCATTTTTAAAAAGAAATTGGGAGGGGGTTCAAAGACTTTAGTGGTCTCAGGGAATTTGAGGGCCATAAATATTGGTTTCAGTGGCTGCGTATGGCCTGATCTTTCCCCATCCTCCCATTTTATCCCAGAGGCTCGGGGACAGTTGCTCTACTAGAATAGAGCTTAATTGTGGCATCCCCAAGGGTGCCATCCTGTCCCCGATGCTATTCAACATCTATATGAAGCTGCTGGGAGAGATCATTCGGAGTCATGGAGCGCGGTGTCATCAGTATGCTGATGACATTCAGCTATGCTTCTCCATGACCTGGTCATTGGCTCTGACTTCAGATGGCATCTCTCCTCTCAATGATTGTCTTAAAGCAGTAATGGACTGGATGAGGAAAAACAGATTGAGACTGAATCCAGACAAAACGGAGGTACTAACAGTTACGGGCCTGAAACCAGGTCTGGGAATACAACTTCCAATCCTGGATGGAGTCACACTCTCCTCCAAGGACTGTGTTCACAGTCTGGAGGTGCTCCTAGACCCGCTGTTTCACATGACAAATCAGGAGTGCTTGTTATCAGCTCCGGCTGATATGCCAGCTGCGCCCTTTCCTGGAAAGTAGGGATCTTGAGACTGTGGTACATGCACTGGTAACCTCTCGTCTGGATTTCTGCAATGCACTCTACATGGGGCTACCCTTGTGCTTAACTCATAAACTGCAATTAGTTCAAAGCATGGCAGCCAGATTGGTTTCTGGTACTTCCAGAAGGGAACACGTAATACCTGTGTTAAAAACTCTCCACTGGCTGCCCATTAGTTTCCAGGCACAGTACAAGGTATTGGCTTTGACCTTTAAAGCCCTACATGGCCTAGGTCCAACTTCTCCCTGGGACTGCCTCCTTCTGTATGACCCCCCCCCCTCCCGTGCACTCAGGTCCTCTGGGAGAAATCTGCTACAGCTGTTGAGAACTAGGTTGACGATAACCTCTCAGAGGGCCTTCTCCGTTACGGCTCCCAGATAATGGAATGGCCTGTCGGATGAAATCCGTCTTATTACTACTCTAGATAGCTTTAAAAAAGCTGTCAAGACAGATCTCTTCCGGCAGGCCTTTCCAGAATGATTCTCCCAGCCTAAAGTTTTAATAATTCTCCCCTTTCTTATGCTGCCACTGAATACCCAATCTGCCGCGAAACTGTATTGGATATATTCTTTCTTTTGTTATTGTTTTACTATGTTTTTAAAATTGATTAGTTTAATACTTTTTTAAGGGGTGGGTGGGTTAAGGTGTTGACATTGATGTTTTATTGCTGTGATGTTTTATGATTGTAAGCCGCCCCGATTGCATTGCAGAGGGGCAGGATAGAAATAATTTATTATTATTATTATTATTATTATTATTATTATTATTATTTACAGTTGAAAAAGTGAGCCAAAGAACAAGAATTAAGGTGGGTTAAAGTACTGCACTGGAATAATGGGCAGTAGGCAGGCAGGCAGCAGTGGTTGGTGGAGCTGGGAAGGCAGGAAAAATAAAAAGCATAGAACGTCAAACAGCTACACCAAATACTTCCTTTCCAGCCTGCATTGTCCCCTTATTTGAAACCCTGAAGGTCATCTCAGAGGTTCAAAGTAGTGTTGTAGTGAATAGCTCAAAAAAGATGAAATGTAATGCTAATTGTTGAACAATTTTGCTGAAAAGCATCTTGTTGGGCATGGGGCAAACCCTGAATGATCAGCACTGGTTGGCAGAAGTGGATCAACAAGTGGGTTAAAAAGCAGAACACAGCAGTGTGACAAACAGCTAAGCTGATTATTGCACTGCCTTTCCTCCTGCACTAGAAACGAGATTTAAACTTGAATAGGTGGATTTTATCGTACGCTTCCGTGCCCGGGCAGTAGGCATCCTGTACGCAATCTGGGCTTCTTCCACACCTTTTAAAGAATGGGATTAATTTTAGACCTATCATGCCAGAGCCCCTAAAAATTATCCATTTCCACAATCACACTGGAACTTCCACCTTAGGCCCTGTATTTCTAAATTCATTATAATCAATACATTAAAAGCATTATGAAATAATCATAAAACTAACATAAATTGCATTTAATAAACTAATTTGTTCATTATGTTCATTGATTTTTTTTAAAAAAAATATATCTACATATTATGGGACTATCACATCTGAAAGCACTTGCAAGTCTATGATTGCTATGCCATAGAGAAGGGGTAGGCAACCTAAGGCCCGGGGGGCCGGATGTAGCCCCCGAGGCCTTCACTGCCGCCACCGCCTGCCATGATGATATTGATTATTGTTGTTATTACTTGTTCTTGGGGTTTTCTTGGCAAAATCTCTACAGGGGTTTTGCCATGGCTTTTCTGGGGCTGAGAGAGTGTGCATGCATATTTTTAAATTTTTAAATTTTTAAATTTTTTTAATTAATTAATTAATTAATTAATTTATGGTGCTTTGGCCTCCCAATTGTCTGAGGGACAGCAATCTGGCCCCAGGCTCAAAAAGGTTGCCTATCCCTGCCATAGAGATATTGATGTGGCTAGTGACATCTAAGAAAAAATGGGAAACTATTTTCCTGCTTGCCATTTTGTGGAAGGCAAATGTTCTTGCTGATGAACTCAAAAGCCTCAAGAAATTTCCCCCAAAGATTCAAGCCTCATCCAGAAATATTAGCTGGATTGCTCCCTCCATAGTAATTACATGGATAATTGTATAGAATATTTCCTTGCAGGAACTGTGTAGCTATTACAACAGTCAAACACTATGGTACTTACAAATCTAAAATATACAAAGGCACACATTAAACAGATTACTGGTCAAATTAACAAATGAAAAAGAAGGGCAAACAGAGAATTAAGCTAGGCTACTCAAATTAGCTAGATGAATAGAAGGGAAGAGACCAACTCAGAAACCAAGCTAAGACAACAATCAACAACACCCAAACCTCTTCCATTGATCTACAACTAACAGCTAAATCTACCAAATTGATGAAGAAATGCAGGAGATAATTTGTAGACACAATCCTTCCCTTAAGCATTATGATTAGAAAGTGCTGGTTTGTTCTTAGCCTAATTTGAACATCAGAGCTATTAATGACCAAAGTGGATCTCACTGCCTACCTTGCGGTGTTTTCTTTATATGATCATGTTTGAAATACATTATTTGGCTTTCCCTAGCTTATTGTTGATATCTGAAACTGGATCTGTCCAGATCACTTTGAACCAAATATTAGACTAATCTGATCCTGTTTTAGCCAGGTCCAAATTAGTCAAATTTGGTTGATCCAGATGCAAAGAAGGGAGACAACAGATAAAACCTTCCTGTTCCTCCATTTTCTAAAAAAAACCCTCCATTTTCTAAATACACACTGCCCACACTTTAAGTCTTAAAATGTCAAGATTATATGCCTCAATGCAAGAAACAAAATAAAGGTTTCATTTTCAGAATTGGCCAAAGCACAGTCAACACCCTACTAACATTTCCCAAAATTTCCTTTGCTTTCAATGCATTTACAATGCACTTTAACTTATTTCCAAAATATGATTTTACTTGCTGGAAGTGTTAGCACTCTTTGTGAGGATCAGACAGATATCCAGTAGAGTTCAATCAGTGAAGATCCAGTCCCCCAATTGTCATTGGAGTAGAGAAGCTTTCACACCAAAGCATGTAAATATTTTAATGGTTTTGTGGTTATGCAGATATAAGATGCTTCTCCATGTATTAGAAATGCTGAAGATAAAAACATCACCATGTGGAAGCAACAGTCATATGGAAGAATTCAGATCTGGAGCAGTTGTTCATCAAAAGTTAGTGCATTGTAGATTTGCTGAAAGCAAATAGAATTTTTCAAAATTTTAGTAGGATGTCGAGTGTGCCTTGGTCATTTCTGAAAGCCAGGCTATTATTTTGGTAGCTACATGACTTGTCATTTTAAGGCTTAAATGATCTTGTCATTTTAAGGCTAAAAGTGTGAGCAGTGTACAGTTGGAATATGTTAGGGTTTTTAGAAAACAAAGGACGCTTCCTTCCTTCTTTGCATCTCAGCACCTATAATGCAGGCACTTCTCCTCAGATCACTTTGGACAATGGCTACTTCATTTCAGATCCAATGATGGAGCTTCACTGAAGAAAACCCAAAGCTTTTGATGTTTCACTTTTGGTTATGATGGGAAACTGCACCAGTGTTTACTTCTAATGTTTTGTCAGAACTGGGTGATGTCTTTCCATTTCTTGGAGTATGTTATTTGAGCACCTGTCACCATGTAAAGAAGGATTTTCTCATATTTCTTTTCTGTTAGATTATATATTTCTGTTAGCATGTTCAATAGGTAAAGTTTAGGTGTTAAACTTAAGTGGATGTTTAATGTTGTAATTGTTTTCGTGTGGATTTCTTTCCAAAATTCCGTTGCTTTGGGGCATTGCTACCACATGAGCAGAGGACTCCATCCATGGAAGAACAGATCACGAAACTCATGGAACTATCAACAATGGGCAAGATTGCAAGTCAATTAAAAAATAAGTTCATACATGAACATGAGGAAGAATGGAAAGAATCAGTCAAATTATGGGAAACGAAGTAATTTGAATTATGTGAGGCTAAAGGACAACAACATGAATATCAGTATCAACAGGAAGTGGAAACCAAATCTATTACAAGTTATAGAAAAGATGAAAACTAATCAAACAATAAGATTGACTAGATCTTTAATTTCAAACTGGTGAAGGGTGGGTATATAACCCTATCATTATCATACAGAGATGAAACAAGACAGACAATTTAACAAGAACATAATCCATGTAGTGTGACTGATGAAAGGAAGTTTAGAAGAATTAATGAATGAATGATAGTGTAAAAGGAAGAAGGAAAACTAAAGAAAGAGTGAAATGAAAAAAAATGAATAAACAGGGATAGAAGCATGGACAGGATAAAATAAGAAATTTTCCATTCCTTTTTTCAAATCTCTGCTGTAAAACAGCTGATAATAATTCTCTGATTGGTACGAATTGTAAGTATGTACGATGTATTATATGTATGTAATAAAAGAAAAGAACTGGGTGATGCCTGAAAGGATAGTACAATTGGCCATCCATAGCCATGGATTCTTTAGTCATGGATTCAACTATCCATGGCTTGAAAATACTTAAATAAACATAAATATTTATATAAAGTAAATACTTAAATATATATAAATATTTATATAAAGAAAAGGTAAAGGTATTTCCCATTGACTAGTCCCAGCTTCTGCCAACCTAGCAGTTTGAAAGCATGGAAATGCAAGTAGCTAAATAGGTACCACTTCGGTGGGAAGGTAAACAGCGTTCTGTACAATCATGCTGGCCACATGCTCAGAGAGTAATCTCTGATAACACTGGCTCTTTGGTTTAGTAACGGAGATGAGCACCGATTCCTATGGTCAGACACGACTTGACAACCTTGTCAATGGAGAATAGCTTTACCTTTACTTTACCTATATTCCAAAAAGCATACCTCGATTTTACTAATACGTAGAGAGATCTTGTAGCACCTTTGACACTAACTGAAAGAAAGAATTTGGCAGCATGAGCTTTTGTAGACTTCAGTCTACTTCCTCAGATGCATTTGGACCATTTTACTATGCCATTGTGTATAACTGCTCTTGAGCATCCACAGATTTTGGTATCCAGACAGGGGCCTTGGAACCAAACCCCAGCAGATACCAAGGGCTCATTGTAGACCCTTCTTAGCTGAAGTAGTACAAATAGTACAGGGGGTTCTGTTTGGAGAGGGTTTAAATTCTGAGGGGCATATATACCATGTGTGTGTGTGTGTGTGTACACACGCACACGCACACACACACACACACACATGGGGGTATTGTAAAGTAATAATGATCACCTGGAAGTTATTATGGCATCTTGGTGAAATGAAATTTTGTCAGTGTCATCATCACCAAGTGACATTTTCTTTTCCCCAAAATGAAAAATTTGTTGCAGGGTCACTGATTTGACAACACAGATGATTCATGAAGTGGAAGAGTGGTTTAAGGTGCAATCTGCAAACTTCTACAATAATGGTATTCGAGGGGTCAAGAAATGATGGGAAAATGTGTAAATCTGGATGGTGACTACATAGTGATAAGTTAACAACTACAAATCAAAACAAACTTTCTATCAATTTTTTAAAGGTGATAATTAAAACTCTGTGTGTGTGTGTGTGTTTCTTCTTCTTTTTTTGGTCTCATGGAAGAAAGAGATAAAAATGCAGACAAAGAAGCTGCTTCTTAGGGAATGAAGCTTGCCAGACAGATAGACACAGTTTCTTCACACAGGTTGTAAAAATGCATTAATCTGCTAAATCTGTACTTGTTGAGGAAGAGAGAGAAGGCAACTAGCCAGGATGTGTATGGCAAATAGGTGATAGCATTTTCTACTGTCAGGCCTTCATGTACCACTTCTGAACAGCTCTATATTTGTTATTGATATGTGTCTCCAAGTCAACTGTGACATATAGCAACCCTGTTGTACTGTTTTCCTGGGGAAATTAATTCAGAGGAAGTTGGTCATGGCCTTCCTCTTAATCTGAAACTTGCCCACCCAATGGGTTTCCATGGCTGAGTCGGGATTGAACCCTGGTTTCCTAGAGCCTTAAATTCAACATGCAAATCACTACCTGCTATGGGAGGTTTTGGAGACTTTGTGGAACTGCACATAACTGCTGAGGTAGTTGGCAACAGAAGCCATGTCCTTACAGATTGGCTTATATGGTTTCTGGAAGTCCTGAATGCTACTGCTACTGTTACAGATACACAATCTCTCTCACACAGTTACAAAATGCAGTGAAAACACTGGAACAATTTCTGATTAATTCCCTCCAAATATCTTCAGAAAGCATTGCTCCAGGATTTTTTTTTTTTAAAGGCATCCCTGGTAAAGTTACTCCATGGTTCAAAGCTTGGGCTGAGATCATAGAGCTACTCTCCCTTTATCTCCCTCTCTTTTCAGCATTTTGTTTTTGTAGAGATTGGTGGAAAATATGTAAAATCATCAGCCAACTGTCTGAGTTAACTGTGTCCTGTCAATGTTCTGAAGTGGGGATTCAACTTTGAGGAAAGCCTGTTCCATTTCTTTTCTATCAGAAAAGTCCACCTTCACTTTGGACAAACTCTGACTCTCACTATCTCTTTGTTTGGACTTAATCTAAAGTGAATGCACACCCTTACATTAGAAACATAGGCGAGAGTCATAAGGTGACAAGTGACTTGAAGGCAGATACATACATACACATCTAATATAGTCCCCTAGAACTAACTGCTACAGCATCCTTACAGGTGAGCATTCAGCCTCTGTTTAAAAATCTGTAACAAAGAAAAATCTATTACCTTTTAAAGCAGATAATCCCAGTGTTGAATTGCTCATGCTATTTGATCTTTCTAATGTTTAGTTGAAACTCCCTTTCTTGTAACTGGAACTGATGGTTTAGCTTTTTTGTTCTCAAATCCTCTCAGATTTCTATCCCATCCTCTTTTGATTTAGAAGTTCATGACCTCTGAGTATTGAATATTATTTGGCTAGAATGGCTAGCACCAATCCAACATGGTATTCTGGACCAGATCTTGCAGCTCTGAATTCCATCCACTCCACTTGCCATGCTTCTATCCTCAGATATCATGATTAGGTATTGTTATCTAGGAATGCAGGCAGAGCAGATGGAAAAAGCACTTCTTTGGTGGTAACTAAAAAAGTCTCTCTGGTCATGATATTTTACTTTCTAATTGTTCCTAATCCATCCAACAGCTGTTAACATTCAGAATGTGCCTTCTCCCCTCACCTTTTAAAGAAGTGTTGGCAATGTTTCTGACTTCCCAATACAAATGAGACCTACATTAGTCTCCTTGATTTGAAGGAAAAGTCAAGCCAAGAAAAGTTCATATAATGACTCCAAAGCTGCACTATTAATCAATGATGTCTGCATGGTATGAGGAGGGGAGCCCTGGTCTTTTGCCTGGAAAGCATCCTTCAGGATATTTTTACACCACCAAAATGGGCTTCATTAAGGAGCAATTAGCATCAGACAATACAATGAAAGAATTTCAACTGATTAAATTGACCCATAAATGAAAGAACTCTAAAAGGTACTTGCACTCCTGAATTACAATCAGGTCTTATTCACTTTGTTCAGAATCTTACAGAACTGGAAGGCTGAAAAAAAACTGAAGAGAGAGACTGTCTAGTGCTTTGTAATCTCTTGGTTAAAATATTGGCTTGGGACTTGAGATACCCAGGCCCTTGTTAAATTCTGAATCTCATTGGGTAACCAATGGATATCAGTTGGGTAACTATGGGCCTTTACAGACTGCCAGAAATAATGTAACTTGAGGCCACTTTAACTGTCCTGGCTCAGTGCTAGGGAATCATGGGAATTGTATTATTTTCTGGGACATTTAGCCTTTTCTGTCAGAAAGCTCTGGTACCACAATAAACTACAATTCCCATGATTCCTTAGTACTGACCCAGGGCAATTAAAGTGTCCTCAAGCTGGATTATTTCTGGAAGTCTGTAAAGGCCCTATATCTCATTCTCACAAGAAAAGTCACAGGTGCCTTGTGAGAATAAAATGGATTGGAAAGTTGTGTAAGCATGCCCTCTAATATTTCACAGATGAAAACTGGGCCAAGCAACATCAAAGTGTGGTCAAGATGGCAAAAGTTATTTATGAGGAAGAACACACAAGCTAGGAGAGGCTGCAGCAATTTGCTTTTGCCTGAGCCTATGGGGGAGGCCAAAACCACGTGCTCCTCTCTCTTCTGCTCAGTTGGGCGCAAATTACTTTTGTAATTTAAACTCATTTTGCAGTAACTAAAGTAAGCTGAAGACAATGGGAGAAAGTAGTAGGAGGAGACATTTTAAATGCAGATGAAAAAGTGGAGCCTCAGAAGATTAATCAGAACTGTCCCTGCCAAATTAGAACAGTTGGAGGTTATGCTGTATGTTACATACAGCCCTTGGGTGGAGAAGGAGGTGTAATGGTTCAACTTTGAACCTCTTTTCAGAAATGTCTCTGCTGTTGAGCAAAGGAGATGCAGACAAAATCCATGATGCAATGTGAAGGCTTAAATAGATACTTGTGAAAGCACTGGAAAGCACTGGAGAGGCTATGATCAAATCCTCCAATGGTATTGTCTAGTCAGTTTGAATTTTCTATCCAGACAACTGCCCATCCCTGAGAGGAATACCTTTGTTATGAAAGAGACTTCCTTTGTCTTTGCCAGGAGAGCAGAGACACAAGTCTGGCCTAAAATGTATTGAAAGAAAGCCAAGAAGTCTCTTTCTCCTAAAAATTTATGAGTTATTCCTAGGATCCTAATAAGTTTGGTTATCTAATGTTTCATTTTAATTGGAAACTGGAGTTGATTTGACTGTCTTGCCTAGGTTATGAGTTGGAGTCAGCCATGCTAACCTGGTTGTTTAGTGGTCTAAAGGGGGCCTGTCTGCCTCCTGAAAAGGAGTACTGTGTAGAGATCATACCCTCCAATATCCTGACTGACAGTATTCTCTGTTGCCTCACTTTTCCAGTTCATTTTAAATGTTCCAATTTCTTTCTCCTTCTCCTACTTCCTTCTTTTGTCCTCAGCATACTCCTATTATTGTAAAATGATTTTTATAGACCAATGGTAGTGTGCCCTCAAGTAACTCAGTGGGAGTAGGGGAGAGAGAGGAGGGATGGAGTTTTGTCTTCCCTTCTGATTCAGGTAAAAGCAAACTGCAGCAGTCTCTCATAGCTTGCCTATCCTTCTTCATTAATAACCTTTGCCATCTTGATCAACCTCCGATGTTATTTAGCCATTGTGTTTGGATTTTCATCTGTGAAATATCGGAGGTAGAAGAGTTACATCTGAGGGAGTGTCTTGCAGCTTGTTCCGCTGTATAGAAATTAGAAATGCAGATGCCACTTCATCACTGTGCATGTTAATAATAAATGTATTTCCTAGATCAAACATTATAATTAGCAAAACATGCATCAAATTTGGCATACTGGAAAGATCAAGAGACCCTCTCTTGAAAGAAAACAACAGATATGCCCCAAGTGAGCATGATGTGTTGAAATTTGAGATGGGCATATGTTGATTGTGTATTTCAGATGTCTTCTCTACTGCAATCCATTTTGGATCTGACTCCAGAGCATTTGTAGCCAGAGCCTATTTGAAACAGAGCTGTAATCATTTTGGCATTCTCTTAAGCCTTCAGTTTTCGCCCCTGTTTCATTCAGCTTACTGGAGGTAAGGCAGATGGTGGGGATTAGACAGGTACATTCAACACCTTACCTAGAATACTAGATTCATGAGCTGTGCCATTTGTGTTTTAGCACATGAAAGGAGAATTCAATGTACTTTTCTAATGTGTGCTCTTTAGCATCTCTGCTTATGTAATTTTACTGAAAGACAGGATCCTTATTTTCTTCTTCCACTTAATAGGGCATAAGTGAAGTAGCAGATTTTAAGTCATAATTATACTCTTGAATAAATGATTGACATTGGAGGAGGAATGAATTTGAATTTAGCAATTCAAGTTGCTCCCCCTCCCTCAGCCATTAGATTCTTGTAAAGAGTTGCCAGGGATGGAGAATGAGATTGCCTCTTGGGTCTGAGTCTTTCCTATTACAAGAATATTGGATTTCCTATTCCCAATATTACAGTATCCCCATGGATGCTGTAGTAAGTGAATACATGGTGAAGCAATATGAAAAGAACAATTGGACTTTAGCTTTAACATCTTTGTATGGAAGATACAAACCCTCCCCCCTCCCCCAGCATAAAAGTAATTGAAGACATAGGTGGGCATGGGGAGATGGTGGGTTGACTGATCACAGTGGAAACTGTAATTGTTTCTCTTTTCCTCTCTTCAAAATCAATAGGAACACTTTCTTCAAATGTATTTATTTTTATTTACAATTGATATAGCTGATTAATAGTGTGATCCTAAACATGTCTACTCAGTTCCATTTAGTTCAATGGGGCTTCATCCTAGGGTAATGGACACAGGGCTTCAGTTGATATATAAACACTTCTCTGATAATAAGCAACTCTTGGAATTTTATATCTTAAAAGCAATGTATTAAGTATTAGTTGTTACTGTTTCAAAGTAATTCATTACTCATTACTTTGCAACATTACTTTTTCCTCAGATTGGGACTCATTATGCTCACTGTGCCATGTTTTATGCCAATTTTTAAATTGCTTTAGAGAGATCATATGGAGGGAATGGTAATTTGGCTGGAATAGGAATATATACAACATTTTGGCAGATTCCTTAACACAGGTTTGCATCAGTGTTTCTACAAGACCAAGGGAATAGAGGAAACAGGAAACTGGGGGGTTAATTGCACTTAATTCTTATTTCTATTTTACTGAATCTAGAAACACCTCAGAACTGTCCACGGTACTGGTATTGTACTTTTGCCTATAATTAGGACTATACCGTGAAGAAAGGAAAGTTGTTTCTTCTAAATTTAAGGACCTTTCAGGGAATATTGGTCCAAAACACAGTGCAGAAGTAATCCAGTTCAAGACCACTTTAACTGTCCTGGCTCAGTGCTAGGGAATCCTGGGAACTGTAGTTTATTGTGGCATTAGAGCTCTCTGAAAGAGAAGGCTGAATGTCTCACAAAACTACAGTTCACAGAATTCCCTAACATTGAACCAGGGCAGTTAAAGTGGTTGTAAACTGGATTATTTCTGCAGTGTGTTTTGGACCATAAAATTATTATCTTATTTTACAACCTTATTTTTGTCAAGAAAGGGCAAACTCAGTATTTTGGTGTCCCTGAAAAGGTCCTGTGTGCCAGTATCCTGTATGGTATCCTGTATCCTTTTAATTTTTCAGCTTTATTAATTCCTTGTCCCTTCCTGGTATCTATAAGACAGAAGCATTTTATTGCTCTTCCACCTTTAGCAGGCAATCACATTGCAAGGCACACATTCAGATAGGGATCTGACCTCTGAGAAAATGTTTTCCTATTCCCTAGCACAGTAATTAGATAATTCAAGCCAGGCCTGATACTCCCTCCCTCCTTAATCCCCACTCTACCAAGGAATTCACTCTGCTAACAATGATAAGCTTCTCCCATCCAGGAATAGGTCACCTTGTTTAAACCTTTGGGTCACACAGTAAATCAGAATAGTACAGGACCATTTATAGGTTTTTGATGGACAGCCGGTATATGTGGAACAGGGCTGATCCAAGACATTTGAGCATCAAGAACACCTCCACCCACTTGAAACAAGATGCATGTTCATAACCAAAGTAAACCTAGCTTGGTGCACAAGGCAGGCAATTTCATAAATATTTCTCGCCATCTGTTGTAGGAAAACAGCTAAAATCAATGAAGAAATAGCTACCTTTTTATTATACCTAAAATCCTGTTGTCTAAGGCAATGGTCTCCTTCTGCCTAATGGTAGGGCCAGTCTTGATACAAAAAATATGGATATGATTCTTAACTTCCCATTAACATAGAAGACTATGTTCATTGGTCTTTGCACCAGTTAATAACTCTATCTTCCCATCTTGGGGTCCTGATCCAGTTGTAGCTAAACTCACAAAGGATGGGGAAAGGGCAACCTATATGTCCTTTTTATAACTTCAAAGCTCCTGCAATAATCAAATTATCATTATTTTTACCAAATGGTAAATGAGCAGATCAGTTTAAATTCTCCAAAGCCCCAACACCTAAATTGCATTCCGATATGGCACCCAAAGTCCAGAAATTGCAACAGGAAGTTACTTCTGCTTGTGATTTATGACTTTGTTTTAGTTCAAATGTGGCACGGCAAGCTAGCACACATTCAAAACACACCCTCACCCTGCCACAGTTACATAGCTCTGATTTAAGTGGTGTTCATTTTTGGTCCTGTTTTCTGTCCTGTTTTACTTAACTCTTGACCTCAGGTTTTCAAAAAAGTTCATATGAATATGTGAAATAGCTTAAACGGGCAACTGGTGTAGTGATCCTTAGGCTGTGTATTTTCACTAGCAGATTCAGGGGTCTTGGAGGGAGTCCTATCCAAGAGCTTAGGCACCATGTTACAAATAATATGTTATTGGGAATCTTTAATTAGTGATGCTAGGAGGCCTATTTAACAACCAGAGCTTGGAAAAGTGACTTTTTGGATTACAACCCCCAGAATCCTTCAGCTACCATGGAGGTATTTGGGAAGTTGTAAGATGAGTGATGTTGGACAAGTCACATTCTCTCAGCCTCAGAAGATGGCAATGGCAAACTGAAGAAACTTACCAAGAAAACCCTGTGATATGGTCACCATGAATTGGAAAAGACTTGAAAGCAAAATAAGACAAGATGTGAGAGTCAGTGTGGCATAGTGGTTTGAGTGTTATACTATGACTCTGGAGACCAGGGTTTGAATCTCTGCTGAGCCATGAAAACATTTACATTTACAGGTGCAGCCCGGGAGTTCATGACTACCATGGCAGTCATGGGCCTGTCTCAATTAGTCTCAGGGCCTACACATTGTGCTGGTAATACCCTCAATGTGATCTTTAGTACGGATATGGAGGTTCCGTGGGTAGAGATTTTAAACATCTCTCCCCTGTCATGGACGGACCATTTCCTGGTTGAGGCTCGGATCAAGGCTTCTACCTTAAGCCCCCCCGGGGGTGGCGGACCTATTAGGATGGTCCACCCTCGAAGGCTGATGGAACCCAAAAGGTTCCAAGAAGCCCTAGAGGGGCATATGACTGGCACTGACGGCGATTCTGTTGATGCCCTAACTAACATCTGGGATATTAATCTCTCTAGGGCTATACACAATATCGCTCCCAAGCGTCCTTTCCAGCCTGCTTCCAATAAACATCCCTGGTATACGGAAGACCTCAGGGAACGGAAGCGGGTCGTGCAACGACTAGAGCGCAACTGGTGGAAACATCAGCACTTAGCTGACAGGACACTCCTACGCTCTCATTTAAGAGCCTACGGGGTGGCAATAGATGTAGCAAAGAACTCTTTCTTTGCTACACGTATTGCATCCGCAGAATCGCATCCAGCAGAGCTGTTCAGGGTAGTGAAGGAGCTGACACAACTGCCCCCCTCCCTGAGCTCTATTCTAGAACCATCTAAAGCCTGCTGTGACACATTTAACAACTTCTTTGCGGATAAAATCTCTCGGATAAGCACTGAACTTGATGCCAGTATTTCTACAGTTCCCATAAAAGAGGTGTCCAGAGCGTCCGTGGCCCCTGTTTTACTGGATCACTTTGAGTTTGTTAGTACTGAGGAAGTGGACAGGATCCTTCGAAGTGTTAGGAGGACGACTTGCTCCCTTGATCCCTGTCCCTCATGGTTGGCAGCTCAGGGGGGAGATGCGGTGCTAGCTATGCTGCACCGGATCATTAATACATCTCTAAGTGAGGGCCAATTTCCATCTCAATTGAAAGTAGCAGTGGTTAAACCCCTGCTAAAAAAGCCCTCCTTAGACCCCCTGATCCATAATAATTATCGGCCCATCTCGCTGCTACCTTTTTTGGGGAAGGTGATCGAGAGAGCAGTCGCCTTCCAGCTTCAATCGATCCTGGATGACACCGATTTTCTGGACCCATTTCAAACCGGCTTCCGGGCGGGCTATGGAGTTGAGACTGCCATGGTCGCCTTAGTTGATGATCTCCGTCTGAGCACAGACAGGGGAAGCGTGTCCCTGTTAGTGCTCTTGGACATCTCGGCTGCTTTCGATACCATCGACCATGGTATCCTTTTGGACCGCCTGAGGGAGTTGGGCATCGGAGGCACTGCTCTGCAGTGGTTCCGGTCCTACCTCTCGGACAGGTTCCAGATGGTGGATCTGGGGGACTGTCGCTCTGATAAGAGGGCCCTTACATCTGGTGTCCCTCAGGGAGCGATTCTGTCCCCTATGCTATTTAATATTTACATGAAACCGCTGGGAGAGATCATCCGGAGATGCGGGGCACGGTGTTATCAGTACGCTGATGACACCCAAATAATTTTCTCCGTATCTCCGACTGATGTAGTAACTAAGGATGGCATCTCTCCTCTTGATGCCTGCTTGGAGTCGGTAATGGGCTGGATGAGGGAAAACAAACTCAGTGTGAATCCAGGGAAAACGGAAGTACTGGTGGTAGGTTCCCCGGCTCCGGGTAGTGAGATCTGTCATCCGGTCCTGAACGGGGTCACGCTCCCCTTGAAGGACTCGGTGCGCAGCTTGGGAGTGCTCCTTGACTCGTCGCTCCAGCTGACTTCTCAGGTGGACGCGACGGTCAGGAGCGCTTGTTATCAGCTTCGGCTGATACGCCAGCTGCGTCCCTATCTGGACCGTAAGGACCTTGAAACTGTTGTACATGCACTGGTAACCTCTCGATTGGACTTCTGCAATGCGCTCTACATGGGGCAACCCTTGTACCAATCCCGGAAGCTACAATTGGTGCAGAATATGGCAGCCAGGGTGGTCGCCGGTAAGTCCAGGTTTGACCACATAACACCCATTTTGAAAGACCTTCATTGGCTGCCCATCCGCTTCCGGGCTCAATACAAGGTGTTGGTTTTGACCTATAAAGCCCTAAATGGCTTGGGCCCAGGGTACTTGGAGGACCGCCTCTCCCCATACAATCCGCCCCGTACACTCAGAACATCAGGGACTAAATTGTTAGAGGTCCCAAAATCACATCTAGTCAGGACCTCTCAGAGGGCTTTCACCATCGTAGCCCCCACAATTTGGAATAGGCTTCCGGCCGAACTTCGCTCCACCGCGTCATTGGTCTCTTTTAAAAAGAACCTAAAAACATATTTGTTTCAGCAAGCGTTCCCACCCTAGATGTAAAAATTCTTGTCTGTTGCCCCTGTGTATGACCCTGGACTTGATATTGATCTTCCTTGTCCTACCCCTAACTGTCGTGATTTACCTCTGCTCCCCGTTGATTTTTCTAACTTGTTTTTTAACTTGCATTGTATTTTTGGACTGTCTTATTCAATGTTGTAAGCCGCTTTGATCAGTTTTCTGGAAAGGCGGGGTATAAATAAAACTTTTATTATTATTATTATTACATTCTCTCAGCCTCAGAGGATGACAAGGGTAAACCTCTTCTAACAAAACATGCCAGGAAAATGCCATGATAGGTTCACTTTAGGGTTGCCATAAGTTGAAAATGACTTGAAGGCACACAACAAGTCAACAAGTGGTCAGGCCTCACCTGGAATACTGTGTCCAGTTCTGGGCACCACAATTAAAAAAAGATGTGGAGAAACTGGAGCGTGTCCAAAGGAGGGCAACTAAAATGGTGAAGGGTCTGGAAACCAAGCCCTATGAGGAACGACTTAGGGAGCTGGGGATGTTTAGCCTGGAGAAGAGAAGGCTGAGAGGTGATATGATAGCCGTGTTTAAATGTTTGAAGGGATGTCATATTGAGGAGGGAACAAGCTTGTTTGCTGCTGCTCCAGAGGCTAGGACCCGAAACAATGGATGCAAGCTGCAAGAAAAGAGATTCCACCTCAACATTAGGAGGAACTTCCTGACAGTAAGGGCAGTTCAACAGTGGAACACACTCCCTCGGAGAGTAGTAGAGTCTCCTTCCTTGGAGGTCTTTAAGCAGAGGCTGGATGGCCATCTGTCAGGGATGCTTTGATTGGGAGTCCCTGCATAGCAGGGGGTTGGACTGGATGGCCCTTGTGGACTGGATGGCCCTTGTGGTCTCTTCCAACTCTATGATTCTATGATTCTATGATTGTATGAACAACAACAACAACAACAACCACAACCAACAACAACAAATGGAGTGTGCGCTACTGATCCTCAGAAATTGTGTCAGTCAGATTTTGATCTGGGCTCCATCCTTTCACATGTTAGGTTAATCTAGAGAAACCTATACCACTCCTTTGACTTGGCGTAAATGATCTTCCTCTCTACTGATTTCCAGGTCTATTAGTAAACATATATTGTCATCATCATAGAAAGTATGATAAATGATCAGACTAAAAGAGAGAAAAAGCAAGGAAAGAAAGGCAGAGAAATCACCTTTCGGACAAATCATTAATAGCAATTTGTGTTAAGGAACCCTCTATAGATAAATTGAGATTAAGGTTTAGGTAAATCTTTGTGTTAGAGAAGAGGCAGTAGTAGGCTTCTCTAGAAATTCCCCAATGCAGAGCTGACCCTACTATTAGGCAAGTGCAGTGGCTGCCTCAGAAAGCAGACACAAGGAACATGAGTGAAGTGTTGTGGGCTAAGCTGACTCTGGCATTATGTTGGCTCTGTCAGCATCTTAAATATGGAGGGGGGGGGTGATAAAAGTGGTTGTGGAGGAAGGAGGAAAAGGGGGGGGGGCATCCATGGACCAGGCAATTGTCTAGTCCAGATCCCCATCCTGCCTTAAGCCTCTGGATTTTGCAGAAGCTGGGCATTCTGGAAATAGGCAGCATGGAGCTAGCAGCCTTTTTGTCTAGCCAAAGCCTTTTCCTTATGTGAGTACTGCACAAAAGAAGTTGATATCACTAGCATCAAGACTATTCTAAGTGGACCTGTGGGGCCTACTCTGCACCTTTCAATTTGTCTGGTGTCTTTAGGTGTGGATGAAGAAAGCTGTCTTGTGCATAGCCAGTACAGATTTCTTTTGGGATATAACTCCCAAAATCCCACAGCCAGTGTGATTTCATTATAGTCCAAAGGAATAATGTATCCAAACACTGTGCTTGTGTAGATTAAACTGCAAGTCCAGGTGGCTTCCAAATATGTAAGCTCTGTGCTCAAGCTCAAGCAACAAAATGTCATGAGGCCACCCTATCCCAATGGCAAGACGTTCTTTGCTCCCTTTGCAGTCCTGAATTACAATTTGCCATCACACCATATCCAGGGCAATAAATGAATTGCCACCTGTGTGGAAACCAGCATCTAAGGAGGAATCTCCTTTTAGTTCTAAGATATTCTTATGCTGCACATTTTCTCACTGTTTGATAAAACTTTAAGTGCTTTGACTCCATCCTGCAGATTCTTTGGATTTGTAGTTTGAGAAGGTACTTAGAATTCCCTGTTTTAGTTCAAGGAAATGTAGCAGATCTCATGACCAGCAAATTCTTAGTACCTTGCCAAACTATAAATCCCAGCCCTTGAAAATTAAATTAGGCTGAAACTGCTATATTTGTGCAGTGTGGATATACCCATTTTATTTATTTATTTTACTCCTTAGCTATGGTTTTGTTCCCCGAAACAAGTCATAGGTGTTACATGAGACTGACAAGTTTACTTCATTGTTACATATTTTGTCTCACATCATGGTCTCCTAGCAATTTTTCAAGCAATTTACAAGGATAGCACAGGCAGTTTGTAACCACCAACATTTTGTTAGATCTATTTTCATTTAGGTAGGAAATGAAAATAGGGATAGCGGAGGCAGCATGCGTGATTGTTCCCTACAGCTGGGAGACTTACAAGTGCATTAAATTAATCTTGCTATTTCTGGCATAGGTTTAAATGTAGTGTGGTTCATCATGGTCTGTTACCCTACAAATGCCTATAATTCCTTTTCACTAGCCTGACACAATATAATGGACACATAAAGGTAGGAATTGCTTCAGTATTGTCCATCTGCAGAAGAGCTAAATTTTTGTACCTTGTTCGTTTCACTCTACAGCCCAGATGAACACCATTTGGATAACTGTGCCATGCAGATGGGGCCTTTGAGAGACTTGAAATCTAGCTTTCTGGAACAAAGCCAAAGAAGTTATCTGTCTCCTTCATCTTCATTCTAGCTCCCATGTAATTTTCAGAGCTGAGAGAGAAGCTGTGCTCATCTGGCAGGGGGAAAAAGATGGGTTTCATTGTATTAGGCAAATGATCCTCTGTATGACGATTTCACCTTTAGGTCTTTATCACACCAGCCTACTGTCTTGTGTTGTTTAATGAAACAGAAACATACCAGTATGAAAACAATCACTATCATACCTTCTCTGCAATAGTGCCATGGTGCCACTTTGGTGATGCATATTCCTGCAGTCAGTCTTCAGCATTGCCTCACTGACCCCCTCTTTCTCCCTGTGTCTTCCCTACATAGTACTTGCATGCCATTTAATTTTTTTTTTTTTTTGCTGCAATTGCACAGTTTTAATGCTTTTAGCTGCTGCCATTTCAATCCTCTGATTGAAATCATACACATACTACTACTAGTAGGGAGCAAATTGGAGATGGTCTCTTTGGCTCTCTTGGTTTTTGTCATTTTTGTCAAATTGTTTCCAGCTTATGGTGACACTAAATCAAACCTATCATAGGGGTTACATAGCAAGATTTATTCAGAGGAGGTTTGCTTTTGTCTTCCTCTGAGGTTGAGAGAGTGTGACTTGTCCAAGGTCACCCAGTGGTTTCAATGGCCATGCTGGGATTCAAACCATTGTCATCTGGAGTCCTAGTCAAACACTCAAACCACTACACCATGCTGGCTCCCCTTAAGGTGTCACTGGGAGGGTGTGTGTGATGAGGCCCACATCAAGTGACACCTTAAGGGGAGGTTACACAACTGCTTCTCAAACATCTCCCTTTGGGCAGAAATGGGCTGTGGCATTCACCTGTACTGTTGTGAAATGACAGAATAATTCTTCTCATGCCTAAAGAATGGCAATAAAATTACTTTTCTCCCCGCATGAAAAGTGTGAGATAATTACAATGTTTCATCTCTCCAAATAACTGTCTTATTTGAACAAATAACTGTCTTATTTAAAGCTTTAAGGGATCATTGGATTTGTTGAAATTGTTGAAATCTATTAAAGTTGTTAAACTCAAAAGAAATAACTGCAATGGCTGCAAGCACCAGAACAAAAATATAGCGTCAAATATCATCAAGAACAATGACAATGAGAAGAGGTTCAGCAGACACCCCAACAAAACAAATGGGAATCAACTTGACAATACTACAAGACAATACTTAACAATACTACAAGGGGTTGTACAGACAGGCAGGAAAAGGTGACATGAAGCTGCCTTTTCCCTAAGCTGCAGCAACTGTACTGCCTGCCCTGAGGATGCCCTAAATGGGGATGGAGCAACTACATTGGGGGGCAGTTGATGTGACTTTTCCGAGGCCGTACTGAAGCCCCACCAACTGCATCACCAGCCCCGAAGACACCACAAAGTGAGACGGAGGAACCGCACAGGTCGGCAGTGGCTGCTTTAATTTTTTTTTTCATTCTCTCAGATGCATGCACATGTGCAGCAGAACACATCCCTGTGCACCTGCACAGAACATGTCATAGGCTGGTATACAGTCTGTCACTCTTTGTGTACAAAGGTGACGGAAGTTCGGCATTCCTGCGCACCTGCACAGAATATGTCATAGAGTGGCATACAGTCTGTCATTTTGTCTGTACGAAGGTGACTGATGTTCAGCATCCCTGTGCACCTGTGTAGGACTTGTCATACATCCACAGATCATGCAAGGATTCACTGACCTCAGCTTCCCCCAAGTAGTGGGTGCCATAGACAGATGCCACTATCTGATTGTGCCACCCTTGGGGTGGAGGAACAAGTTTGTAAACTGAAAAGACAGTGTTCCACCATCCTTCACAAAACATGTCCCACACAGATCGGGGGGAGGGGAGAGGTACATGCAAGGGAGTTGTTTGTGGACAGACTTGATACATACAGCTGGTGGTCATGCAAGGGACATGGGCAACAGGACACACAGACATATGTTACTCTAGGAGCCCCCCCCCCAGCATGCCAGGCAGTGATGTGCAAGTCTTATGCACACCTGCACACCTGCGCAGAAGAGGTCACAAGCGTACATGCAATGGAATTCATTTATTGTCATAATACAGAACAGTTGAAAAATGAAAGAGAGAAAAAATAATCTTAGAATTGAAAATAAGAGAGGAGATCACTAACCAAAAACAATTGTTAAGAAATTGCATGAGGAATTTTCTAGACTAATTAAAGAAGATAAAAATACATATAACTTCAAAGAAAAAAATGAGAAAATATCTTGATAAAAAAATTTCAAAAATAATAGGGGAACATAAAGTTCTTCTAGAATCACCAATAGCTAAAATGGAAATCAACCAAGCTATCAGAAATTTAAAAGAAAACAAGTCCCCTGGGCTGGATGGATAGACCCATTGTTAGAAACAATAAACAATATACATAGAGAATGCAGGGGGTTGGACTGGATGGACTTGTGGTATCTTCCAACTCTATGACTCTAAGGAATTCCTCAATCATGGGAGAAAGCAGAGATTGTGGACTAAATGACCCCTGGGATCCCTTCCAATGCTAGGATTTCTCCATGGCAGAATTCCTGCTTCTCAGAAGAGAATTGCCACTTCAGAATACCCCTGCCCCCATTCTCTTCTGTGAGAATTTGAATGGGCGGGCAGAAGGAGAAAGGAAGGGGAATAACTATGAGCCTCAGAGGAAGGCAATGGTAAGCCCCCTCCCTTTGAACTAGCCTTGCCAAGAAGACATCAAGATAAAGTCACCATAAATCAGAGGCAGGTAATCATGGGGGATTTAATATTTCTTACTCTCTTTTATTAACATTTCCAGGGGCCGTTTTTTTATTAAGCTAATGGATCTTTATTTGATGGCCCTTGGGGATACCTTCCAACTCTAGTGTTCTCTGTATTCCTGCATGCACATTCAAGAAGCCCAACAATCTATGGGGGGAGGGGAAATACATTTCCTAGGGTTTTCTTAAGTGAGGAATCCTGAAAGATGATTTTCCCAGTTCCTTCCTCTGAAAGCTAGCCTGCAACACTTAGTATTCCTTGGCAGTCTCCCATCCAGGTACTAACCAGGGCTGACTGACTCTGCATGGCTTCCAAGCTCTGGATGTTGTTGGTCTGTAGCTCCCAGCATTCCCCAGCATTGGCTACACCAGCTAGGGGCTGCTGGAACTTGCAGTTCAACAATAGCTGGACTCCATAACTCAGTGCAGTGCAGTGTATGTGCTGAAGAGAGCAGGGTAAAGGAAAAAAAAAGAGAGCTTGGAAATCTCAACACCTTAATGGCAAGACAGTTTTACCTTCACTAGTGTATGAAAATTCACACCTTCTTGCACCCCAGGCCGTTTTATTGCAATGATGCCATAAAGCAAATGAATGAGTTGCAAAAGGAATTTACTGTCCCTTTTCTTCATTTGTAAGTGAACCATCTGTAAATTCTGCCACCTGGGTGATCAAGTGGCACATTTCTTGTCTGGTACAGAAAGCAATTAAAGGGGCCGAGAAATCCACAATTTGTGTGTTTAGCAAAACCATGACGAGGAATTGTCACATCACTATTCACCTGTGTCCTTTTACAATGCTGATGAGATGGTGTGAGTTGGGTGAGGCTTAGAGGGAGAAGAAAGGAGAGCCCCCAATTTTATTACATTTTACCAAATTTTCACCTCAAATACATGAAACTATGGGCCTCTGCAGACCGGACCAAAGGGCCAGCCTTGAGGCACAGTTGGGGCGGGGCAGCCACATGCCAGCTGCCCCAACCCCACGCTGATGCCGTCCTGAAGCTGTGCACCATTACACATGGCACGCAGCCTCAGGACTCCCTTCTGGCACAGCGTTTTGACACACTGCACCAAAAAGGGCGCTGAAGAGCCGCGCACCAGTTCTTGGGAGGCCTTCTGCTGCCCCTGAAAGGAGTGGCATTTTGCCGCTCTTTGGGGGGCAGCAAAAGGGAGGATTGGGGCCACGGCATGGGGTTGCCATGGCCCTGATCTGCTGTTTCCCAGGGCCACCTGTCTGTAGTCCCCCTATGTCTATGTAAATGTATTTAGGCTGTGTATATGATATTGCAATTTAAAGGCATAATTTTAAATTTGTTAGTTGTTTAGAGAGCCAATCAGGTGTAGTGGTTTGAGTGCTGGACTGCAGCTCTGGAGGTCAGGGTTCAATTCCCAGCTTGGTCATGAAAGCTACTGGGTGACCTTTGGCAGGTCACATTCTCTCAGCCTCAGGGGAAGGCAATGGCAAAGCTTCTCTGAACAAATCTTCCCAAGAAAACCCCCTTAGGGTCTGCATAAGTTGGAAATGACTTGAAAGCACACAGCAACGTCAGAAGTATTACCATTATATTCAGTAATATACAGGAATTATGATTAATGAGTAACATTAGTACAAAAAACAGTAAGGATTCTGTATGGTGTGGTATGGGAAGAGGTCAATGTGATGAGAACACCCTTTCACCACTCTACTTTTTTTCAGATGACAGCACCAAGGGCTTTATTATCTCACCGCTGCCACCAATTTGGTCAAGAGCACTTGTACTATTTCAAATTATTTTCCTTATTTAATTTGACAGTCCTTTGGGACTGTCACAGTATTCTTTTCATAGAATCATAGAGTTGGAAGAGACCACAAGGGTCATCCAGTCCAACCCCCTGCCATGCAGGAACTCAAAATCAAACCATCCCCGACAGATGGGCATCCAGCCTCTGTTTAAAGACCTCGAAAGAAGGAGAGTCCACCACACTCTGAGGGAGTGTGTTCCACTGTCGAACAGCTCTCACTGGCAGGAAGTCCCTCCTAATGTTGAGCTGGAATCTATTTTCCTGTAGCTTGCATCCATTGTTCTGGAGCCTATTCTCCAGAGCAGCAGAAAACAAGCTTGCTCCCTCCTCAATGTGACACCCCTTCAAATATTTAAACAGGGCTATCATATCACCTCTTAAGCATCTCTTCTAGAGGCTAAACATACCCAGTTCCCTAAGTCATTCCTCGTAGGGCATGGTTTCCAAAAGTCATTGATACATATGTTGCTTTTAAGTTTATATGTGCCAATGAGTACGGAAGCATCATATCCAAAACCATATATCAATTTTAACCATTATCTAATTCTTATACTTACCCTTAACATTAAAACAATCATTGTATTAAATAACATTTTTTTCAAAGCATATTATATATTTTCTAAATATTTACATTACCATTTGTTGTTAGCTGCCCTATATTTTCTAAATATTTACATTACCATTTGTTTTCTGCTGCTCATGGCAACCCTGTGGATGAGTCTATCCATCTGGTTTCTGGTCTTCCTCTTTCTTCTACCATCTACCTTTCCTAACATTATTGTTTTTTCTAGTGATCCATGCCTTCTCATTATGTGGTCAAAGTACGATAGTCTCAACTTGATCATCCTTGCTTCCAAGGAGAGTCCTGGTCTGATCTGTTCAAGAACCCATTTGTTTGTCTTCTTGTCTGTCCATGGTATCCTAAGTACTCTTCTCCAGCACCACATTTCAAATGAGTTGATTTTCTTTTTGTCTGCTTCCTTCACTGTTCAGCTCTTGCATCTGTACATGGTCATTGGGAATACAATGGCCTGAACAATTCTGACTTTAGTGTTCAGTTGTATGTCTTTGCTCTTCAGTATCATTTCCAGTTCTTTCATAGCTGCCCTTCCCATTCCTAGACTTCTTCTTATTTCTTGACTGCAGTCTCCATTCTGGTCAATGTTTGATCCTAGATATGGGAATTCTTTAATTATTTCAATTTCCTTGTTGTCTAGATTAAATGTGTGTATTCTTCCGTGATCATTATTTTTGTTTTCTTTATGTCCAGCGTCAGTCCTGCCTTTGCACTTTCATCTTTGACCTTTCTTATTAACTGTTCCAATTCCTGAACATCTTCTGCTAATATTATGGTGTCGTCCGCATATCTTAGGTTGTTAATATTGCTTCCTCCTATCTTAACTCCTCCTTTTTCTGATTCTAATCCTGTTTTTCTCATGATGTTTTCAACATATAAATTAAAAGAGTAGGGTGATAGGATGCAGCCTTACCTGACCCCTTTGCCTCTTGGGAGTCACTCTGTTTCCCCAAATTCTGTTCCGACAGTGGCTTCTTGTCCTTGGTACAGATTCCTCATCAGGACTAACAGATGTAGTGCACCCCCATATCTTTGAATGCATTCCATAATTTTTCATGATGGATTTGATGTACCTGGGCTCCCAAGCCTGCCTCTTTGTCCCTCTGGATGACAGTGTATTATATATACAATTATTATTATTATTATTATTATTATTATTATTATTATTATTATTATCCCACCTTCCTGTAAAATACAACTGAGGCAGGATATAAATAAATTATGTCCCCATCACCTCAGTCAATTTTCCCTCAGACTCATTAGAACTATTAATATTATTATTCATGACAGGAGTTTCTCCTTCCCCATCCTTATTTAGTGCTTCTGCTTGCTTTTTAATTCTGTGGCTCTCAGACTTTACATTAAGAAGTTCAAGTTGAATAGAATAGTAATCAGCTTCTATATGATGAAACTTTGTTTTCCATCTTTTTGCCTGTTTATTGGCCCTATGCCAGTTCTCCAACAGATCTTGATTCTCTTTGTCTTTAGAGTTCAGCATGCTCTTCAGTTTGGCAATATCTGTATATACATCTTTAGTTTCCAACTTCATGTTATCAAGTTTCTTTTGACTCTCATAGATTTTTTTGATGCAGACTGTGATTTTCATGTTTAAAAATCAAATAGTTGCTCTTGTAGCTTTTCATTCTCTTTTATTAAGGCCTCTTTCTCTCTGTCATTCTGTATAAACTTTTCATTTGCATCATCAAGCAATCTATGTAGTCTGTTAATATCTTTTTCATATCTATGTAGTCTGTTAATATCTTTTTCATATCTATGTAGTCTGTTAATGTCTTTTTCATATCTGTGTAGGGCTTCAGTGGAATGTTTAGATGACTGTTTTATCTCAGAAATTACACACTCTAAATCTGAAATAGTCTTTTCTTTACTATCCAAGTTTTCTTTAAGGATAACAATTTTCTCTATTTTCCTTGCCATCCTGACTTGTAGAAACCTTTTCTGACTCCAAGTAAAGTTACTTTTTTCTTGAAGGTATCAATAACTTTATTTTTCTGTTCATTTTCTAGTTACAGTAGGGTTATTGAAGCATCGTTCTTTTTATTCTTTCCTTTAAAAACATCCAGTTTTTCTGTTAGATCACTGGACTTCTGCAAGGAATCATCTAGCTTCTGTTCAGTTTGTAAAAGCTTTTCATCCAGTTCCGTATTTAAAAAGTCTTTCTCTTTAATTGAGCTCTTCATATTCTCTATATCTGTTCTAGTTTTCCTGTTGTATTAACCAGGCTTTGCCAAGGTATCTTTCAGTTTATTCTCTGTCTAATTGGCACTGTCTTTCATTTTCATGGCAATATAGACTTCAGGCCTCTGGTTCTGGGTGGAGTTTCTTGCTTGTGGTGACATTTTTTCCACATAATATGCTGGCTTAAAAATGGCTTTTTCTTTTTTGACATTTTGTTTAGTACAATCAATTTGAAGTTGTCCTTTCCAACCACATTTATAACAATTCCTATTGTCCATGTTTTCTCTATCTGAGGGACCTTCTCTAGTCCACTTGGGGTTTATTCTCCACTTCATAGTTACACTCTCTCAGACCATTTTTTCTCTCAGCTTTTTCATTTTTTTGGGGGGGGGTCCTGGTGCCAGGGCTTACAACTTTTCTTCTCACCAGATCTGTCCTTCAAAGCTTGCCAGTTCCAAATGATTTTCTTATCATTATACTGTGTTTTATTTTCTGTTAACTCTCCCTCATATTATTTTTCTAATCAATCTCTGCTATGCTTCAGTTCTTTCAACTGTCTTTTAAGCTACATTTCTCTTAACTCTCCCTCATATTCTTTTATCCTTAATTCCCTCTCATATTGCCACTCTTTTTCTTTTATTTCTCTCTGATATTTCAGTTTTCTTAAGTCTCTCGCATATTCTTTTTCCTTTAAATCTTTTCTGTGTTTCATTTCTTTTAAGTTAATCCTAATCAGGTCAAGCTCCTTGTCTTTCAACTCCATATCATCATAAGCTTGCTCAAAATTGGCTATATATAAGTCAAGTTTACCTCCAGAAACATACTTAGGACATTTTTCCACATCATACAAAGGAAAAACATTAATGTTGTTTTTGACAATATTAGTAACTCTAGAGTCTAAACTGTTCATTAACTCCCATGTGTCCATTTCATGTCATGCATTTCTCTGTTATGAATCCTCTCATTTTTAATCTCCGCTAATTCAATTTCTCTCTTAATTTTCCAAATTTCCACCCTCTCTTGAGAATCAGATATTGAGGTGTCCAGACTTACTATCATCTCTTCCCAACCACCTCCATTTCCTCAACAGCCAGTTTTAATTTCTTTGGAGGTATTTTGTCAGCATTTCCCTACCAATACCCCAAAATGTTTACCTCAAGAAATACTCTGAAATGCTTTTTAACCAGATGGTTAATACGTTAACCCTTGTTTCTGGATGACAAACCAGCGATTTCTATTTCACACCAAATATTTACCTCAGAAATCACTTTTTAATATAGTTTTAATTTACCTCCAGCAAATTATCTCAGGGACTGGTATTAATACTTCTTTCCAGTATGGTCAGTTCCCAAGCAATCTCCTACAAATTACCTTTGACAATTACCTCAGAAATTACTCCCACTGACACTAATGCCTTTTAAATTTAAACCTCTGAACTTTTATACTTTTAACCCAGTATAAATCTTGGATTTCTGAATCTTGCACTCAGAACCCTGTATAAATCTTGGGTTTCTGAAACTTGCACTCAGAACCCTGTCACACCAAGCTTTTCAATCACACTTCCAAGCACCAGATTTCACATATCCTGGTGCTGCCACCAAATTGTTATGAGAACTCTCCTTCACCACTCTACTTTTCTTCAAATGACAGCACTATGGGCTTTATTATCCCACTGTTGCCACCAATTTAGTCAAGAGCACATGTAAAATTTTCCTTATTTAATTGTGACCCTGCCACTCCTTTGGGAATGTCACAGTATTCTTCTCATGAGACCCAACAATTTGGGTAACTGTTTCACTGTTTGTAGATGCCAGTAGTGTGGTTAGTTACTCAAGTGCCAGACAAAACTTTTTTTAAAACATGAATAAAACTTTATTCACAAGATTTAAACAATTTTTCATTTGTTGAGATGGTGAATATTATTGACACTTTAAAGTATTACTTTTCTATAGTTTTAGTTTCAGATAACTTCCCCTCACTCTCTCCAACTATTATTTGTTACTCATAACCAGGACCTAGACTGTCCTGATTTTAGGTTTCTTTTCTTAACCTAATCCTACACCAGCCACCTGACTAACTTATATCCCTTAGGATATCCCACTCCAGCAACTTTGTCTCTCAGAGTTCTGGACGTGTACTGAGTCCCTCCCAACCGGGCTCCAACCTTAACAGTCCCTCTCTCGGCTCCCTCAAACCCTTTTAACAGCCATTCTTAGCAGTATAATTTAGCCACTGAGGCTCTTCACCCCTCAGGGCACTCTAAAGACATCAACCCAAACTTATTTAACTCCCCATCTCAGCCACTGCCCTATTTATCTTCTCCAGCCCTTGATTTGATTGGCTGTTGCCAGGGCTCTTTCGAGTAGCTGTTGCCAGGGCTGGCACAATTCTGCCTTCTCTCCACTGTCAAGGAGGGTGGGGTAACACCATGAGTTACCATACCAGATGACATGAAACCTAGTGATGCCACATTTTAGAGTTAGGTCTCCATATCTGTGTCCACAGATTCAACCAAATATGGTTCGAAAATACTTCCCCCAAAAAACAAAAATTTCTAAAAGGCAAACCTTGATTTTGCTGTTATTTGTATGGGAATCAGTTTACTACACCATTGCATATAATGGGAATTGAGCAGCCATGGGAGTCTTGGATCCCAACCCCAGTGGATACTGAGAGCCACTTTATATGTCTATGTCATAGCCACAAAAGCATTCTGCTCTCAATTCACTGCAAAATGCTACTCTTTGCATGTATGCATCACTATTTTTGTAAAGGGTTTTTGGACCAGGCTGATAGATAAAATGTTTACATTGGATTCATTTGTGGATATTTCAGTAAGACATGGATATGATAAGAAATGAATATAGGTGTCCTAGGGGCTAAACAGACAGACCCAATAGAGCTGCTTGCCACCACCCATTTGCTTGGCAGGTTGGGGATGTGGCAACCGCATACCATGCCTCAACCCAGCATTTCCCCAGTGCAAAAAGGAGCGGCAGAAAGCTGCTCCTTCTTGCACTGGGGAAAGGTGCTTTTGCCACCACAGCAGCATTTTTCCAGCGTTTCTGTGGTGCAGTGTGTCTAAACATTGCACCGCAGAAATGCCCCAATGCCCCCCACTGTGCAGTCAGCAGGGCAGCATGACACTAGCTTCAGGGTGGTGTTGGGAGGTGCAGTGTGTGGTCACCACACCCCCACATTGCCCTGATGCCGGCACTTTTTGCTGGTCTGTTTAGGACCATAGCTGCACATACAATGCCTCAATAGGTATTGGTCAGAACTGTAGTTTGACTGTTGCATGCATAATATCCCAGGTATTTCCAAATAAACCTGAAATCTCAGAAAGCAGAGAAAAGTTAGTGGATACAGAACTGAGCTACATTTATCAGTGGTATGACTTGTTATAAGACAGCTTTCTATGGTGAACATTTTGGAGCATCATTCTGGAGCAGAATGCCCCTCCTCCTCATTTTTCAGGACAAGGGAAACAGGAGGCAATGCCTGAACAGAACTTCTGTTGCCTTGACCTTTGTTCTCAGGCTTTTTCTAATGCACACACACACACACACACAGGCACACATGCACACAAATAAACATATTTTAATTTTATTAAACACAAATAACACAAGAAACACAAATACAACATATGACTAAAATCTACCATATAAGAACTACAAACAAATACCAACAGCAATCCTAACATAACACAAAAAGCTAACAAAAACCAACAAACTCTCTGACTTCTTCCTCCCCACAACCAATGGTGTTGGTATGGATGATGAGAGTTGTAGCTCTTTACCTCTGGCTCTAACTCACCACCTTGTTATGCAGCAGAGCTGACCAGCTTTGATCAGTGGTTAATGCTTTTCTCCAAAGCAGCAGAGTTTCAGAGAATAGGCTGAAGACCCTGACAAACTCTCCAAGCCTTCTCACTCTTCTTCCCCAGATGTCTCCAAACTTTTCCAAGATTCTGCTGGCTCTTGTATCTTCACTCAAGACACCAGACAACTCAGTAGTCTTATATAAAAGATCTACTTTATTCTACTATATACAAGTACTATATGCCCAACAAATCACAATCTCTACAAATCTCCTCAACTACCCACAATATCTCCAAAACTACTCCACAAAAATACATTGGCAAACATTGCAATTATTATAGCCATTGTTAATCACCACCCACTAGTTAGTTTCCACCCAGTGGGTGTGTATATATATATATATTTTTATTGGTTCACATAGTTCAACCCATACTTAAGACCAACCCAAGTATTTCATCATTTTACCTTGTACACTTAATGAATCTCAGGTGTTTCCAATATGCATTCTATAACTCTGTCCTTGGCTCTCAAGACTTCTAAATTACATTAGCTTTTTCACCTGTGTAGCTTCATAATTGCTCTTGCTTAGTCATTGTGACTTTCACATACATATTTTATTTCTATCACTGTATGTCCCATGTTGCATTTTCCTTAACAATCCCCTCCAAAATAAAATATTGTATGTGTCTTACAATGTCATTCGAACCATTAGTGTCAGTCTTTCATGTTTTTCTACTGTCAATGCTTTGTGAACAAATCTGCTATGTTGTGTTGTGTTTCTATATATCTCAATTCTATTTCACCCTTCTGAACCATATCTCGCACATTTTGATATCTTACACCAACATATTTTGTTCTGTTCTTCAAACTTTCAGTTTCAGCCATCGCTATGCATGACTGTGAATCTTCCAGAATTTCCACTGGTATCTTGAAACTTTCATTTAAATCATTTAACAATTGCTCAACCCACTGTACCTCATTCACTATCTCATTCAAAGCTGCGAATTCTGCTTCAGTCGTGCTCAACGCTACATTAGTTTGTTTTCTACTTCTCCAAACTATTGGACTTTCACTGTATTTAATTATCATTCCTGTAACTGACTTCTTGTCTCCTAATTCTGACGCAAAAGAACTGTCAACATAACAATCTAAA
This sequence comes from Phrynosoma blainvillii, assembly GCA_026167975.1. Lineage (NCBI taxonomy): Eukaryota > Metazoa > Chordata > Lepidosauria > Squamata > Phrynosomatidae > Phrynosoma > Phrynosoma blainvillii. The sequence goes on along the minus strand of JANUYF010000002.1, from coordinate 350,786,456 downwards.
TCTGAACTACTGCTTCTGATTATCAATTTCTTATCTAAAGTTCCTTTCAAATACCTCAATAAATGTTTTACTGCTGTCCAGTCTTCAATTTTTGGATCATTAACCCTTCTAGACAATACATTTACAACATAAGAAATGTCTGGTCTGGTGTGGCAAGATATGAATTATAAAGATCCTATTATACTCCTGAATAAAGTCTTGTCCTCAAAAGCTCTAGTTGTTTCTTCAGACACAAAACCAGTTGTCATTGGAGCTTTTACTATTTTAGCATTTTGTAATCCACACTTTTCAATCAAACTTTCAATTTTCTTTCTCTGACTAAACAAACAATGTCCTTCTTCTGTCCATTCAACACCAATACCTAAATAAGACTTCAATAAACCTAAATCCTTCAAAATAAACTTTTCAGACAATTCTCTTTTTACTGACTCAATTTCCTGTTTTGACTTTGCTGCTACGCACAAATCATCTACATAAATCACTAACACTATGTCTCTTTTTGTATAGACCCAAGCATCTGCAATGCTCCTTTTGTATCCTAGCTTAACTAACTCATCATTAATGCACAAATTCCATGCTCTGGCACTCTTTTTTAAACCATACAATGCTTTCTTTAATTTATAAACTTTCTGACTACCATTTTCTTCAAAACCTTGTGGCTGCTCCACAAATATTTCTTCATCCAAACTAGCATTCAAGTAAGCTGTTTCAAAATCAAAATGCTCTACAACTAAATTCCTTTTTGCTGCTACAGCTAGAACCATTCTCAGACTTTCTGGCTTTGCAGTTGGAGAATATGTCTTATCATAGTTCTCATACTGCTGTTGTGCAAAACCCTTAGCTACTAACCTAGCTTTATATTTAATACTTCCATCTGGCATTTCTTTCCTTTTGTACACCCACTTACAACCAATTACTGTCTTGTCTTTGGGTCTGTCAACAATTTCAAAAACATCTTTATTTACCAGGCAACCAAACTCGTTATCCATTGCATCAAACCATCTTTCCTGTTCTTCTCTAGAAAAACTTTCCAACTCTTCAAAACTTTCAGGCTCTTCCACTGCTAAACAAGCTCTTGCCTTTGTCACAACAAACCTATCTGGAGACTTTCTAACTCTATGACTATGCCTGGGAATAAAATCTGCTGACCTGCCTCTTTCATCCTCACTTTCTGTACTAGAAGTTGTAGTTCTACGACTAAATCTCTTGTCTTCAGTCATTCGAGTAGTAATAGGCCTAGATTGTGTCTCATTATTAAAAGAACTACCACTACTGCTAGTTGGTGCTTCTGGCTTAACTGAAACCCCTCCATTTCCTGAAGTTGGTTCAGTTTGTGCTTCTGGCTCATTTGAACTTCCTAACCTCAAAAAAAAAAAAAAAAAAACTTTTTTATTGGCATGCAGTTTGTCCCAACCAGCATGTCTCTCGAAATTTGCAGACCTAGAATACTGCACTTCTTTTCCACCCAAATGAAACTTGTAGCTATTTCCGGAATACCCCCAAAACATAAGCCTTTTGCTTTTGGGTTCTCCTTTCCTCCTGAAACAAGCAGGTGTGTAAACATAAGCAAACTGTCCAAAAACTCTCAAATACTTGTAGTTTGGCACTCTCCCATACAATACCCTGTAGGGAATGTCTTCAATTTCTGAATGATACAATCTGTTACTAATATGTACTGCTGTCAAAGTTGCTTCTGCCCAAAAGCTATCTTTCACCCCTGCATCTGCCATCAAACAAGCAGTTATTCTTTTTATGTCTTGTATTTTTCTCTCTGCTAAACCATCCTCACTAGGACAAGCAGGGCTTGTAGTTTCATGCCTTATTCCCACCTTTTGAAACCAGTTAAACAGTTGATTATTTAAAAATTATCCTCCTCTGTCAGTAACAATGGTGCCTACTCTGCTATCAAACTGTCTTTCCACCATTCTCACCCACGCTTTTAAACTTTGCCCAGCGTCAGATTTGTTTTTCAATATTTTCACAAATGCAAACCTTGTAAACCTATGAACAATTACTAGAAAATACTTGCTTCCCCTAAAGACAAACAATTAGCTTGGGCAACATCCGCATGAACAAATTGAAATGGTCTTTCAGCAATTCTTTTTGTTTTCTTGGCTACTGGAAAAGCTCTGACCTTTACCTGATTACATACTGTACAATCTAGATGATTTTTGCATTCAGCAACTTTTAAATCTGGACACATACTGATTAAATTCTTTAAACATTTGAAACTAGCATGGCCGAATTTTCTGTGGAGCTCGTGTATGCAGTCTTTGTGGATTGGACTATTGTCTATGTTATTAGCATTTTCAACCCTGTAGCTATCAATATTGTCCTCCAAAAAATAAAGTTTATCCTTTTTCAAGCCTATGCCATGCAATTCCCCATTCAGTTTTATCTTACACAAGTTCTGTTCAAAGATGACTGTGTAGTCTCTGTCTGTTAATCTGCTTACTGATAACAAATTATTTTCTAACTCCTTTACATGTAAAACATCATTAAAGTTTTCTTTTAGCCCTGGAATGAAAACTGTACCCATTTGATTTACAGTACTGAGCTCTTTCCCATCAGCCAAAACTACAGCATTAACATTAGCTGATTTTCTATTACTTATTAAATTAATATTATTACACATCGAAGATGAGGCTCCTGAGTCAACCAGCCATTTTGAATTAGTATTTTGTTTTTCCTTAATCATGGTTACAAACCCCTTTTTATTACCACTGTCCTTCAAAAATGGAGGTCTGGACTGTTTTTGATACTGCCGCAGCTACCATCTGCTCTCTCCTTGCTTGCTTCTCTCAGCAGCAAATTGTCTACAATATCTCTGCAGATGACCAATCTTCTTACAATAAAAACACCTCCGTTGCTCCCTTGTAGAAGCTGCTTCTTCCTGCTTTCACAAATCAGGCGTTGTTTGTTGTTTCGGCACAGACTTTAAACCTGCTGAGTCACCCTGCTCAGACTTTCTTCTCTGGTTCTCTTCCAATATTCTGGCCACAATTAAGTCTCTGTTAAGTTCAGCTTCTGGCAAATTTTGCAAGCTGTTCATAATGTTGTCCCAAGAAGAGTCTAGCCATTCTATTAAAATGTAACACTGCTGCTCTTTGCTAATTTCCACTCCCCTCAGTTCAGCTTGCACAAATAAATCTTGCATCATTTTTAAATGTTCTATCACACACTGCCCTTTAGTCATCTTTTGCCTGTATATTCTTTTAGACCATAGAATTTTTGCAAAAGCAGTTGAAGGAGTGTGTAATCTCTGCAAGGTATCTCACACATCCTTGGCGGATGCATTATCTCTGACGTCATTAATCAAGTCTTCTTCAAGCATGAGATAAAGACAGGCTTTTGCTTTATTATCTCTTTCTTGAGTGGCTGCATTAGCATCGGCTGCCAACCCTGTTTCAACTGTCGACCACAGACCTTCCTTTACTAGTAGAGATTGGGCATAAATCTTCCAGGTAGAGTAGTTGTTTCTATTTAATTTACTAAACTTTAGAATCTCCATCTTAATTTGTGCAGTGACTCAATTTGACACAGTCCTTCTGAGTATGCACAGCTGACCCGTCTGGGCTTAAACAAAACACAAAATGATTTACTCATGAAGCTTATCAGTGCAGCGCAAACAGCTTGCTCTGATCTGTCGTCCACAAAACTTTCTTCCACTCTCTGGAACTTTCAGCTTCTGTGGATGCTGGTTGCTCTAGTAACTGGGCCCATAACCCATGTCATGGATGATGAGAGTTGTAGCTCTTCACCTCTGGCTCTAACTCACCACCTTGTTATGCAGCAGAGCTGACCAGCTTTGATCAGTGGTTAATGCTTTTCTCCAAAGCAGCAGAGTTTCAGAGAATAGGCTGAAGACCCTGACAAACTCTCCAAGCCTTCTCACTCTTCTTCCCCAGATGTCTCCAAACTTTTCCAGGATTCTGCTGGCTCTTGTATCTTCACTCAAGACACCAGACAACTCAGTAGTCTTATATAAAAGATCTACTTTATTCTACTATATACAAGTACTATATGCCCAACAAATCACAATCTCTACAAATCTCCTCAACTACCCACAATATCTCCAAAACTACTCCACAAAAATACATTGGCAAACATTGCAATTATTATAGCCATTGTTAATCACCACCCACTAGTTAGTTTCCACCCAGTGGGTGTGTATATATATATATTTTTTTATTGGTTCACATAGTTCAACCCATACTTAAGACCAACCCAAGTATTTCATCATTTTACCTTGTACACTTAATGAATCTCAGGTGTTTCCAATATGCATTCTATAACTCTGTCCTTGGCTCTCAAGACTTCTAAATTACATTAGCTTTTTCACCTGTGTAGCTTCATAATTGCTCTTGCTTAGTCATTGTGACTTTCACATACATATTTTATTTCTATCACTGTATGTCCCATGCTGCATTTTCCTTAACATATATCTCCCTGTTACTAAACTTTCTTTCATTCATAATACACAAAGTTTCTATAATATAAGCAAACTCAGTTCATTTTAGAAAACCTAAAAACATTATCTGATCCTAATAGGAATGCATGTAAGAAATAAACATTTCCCAATCTTTTTAAAATTTTGTCTAGGATTTTTCCTCAATCAGAGTTCTCAGTTTGTTTATTTCAGCAAGTTCAACTACCTTCACTAATTAATCTTTTTGCGTTGAAGTAGCAGCTTCATTTCACCTCTGAGCATAGACAGTTTTCACTGCTGTGGTCATATACAGCATGGTGTAGTGGTTTGAGCATGGACTATGACTCTGGAGACTGTATTCAAATCCTGACTTGTAAATCCACTGGATGCCCTTGGGCAAGTCACATTGTCTCAGCCTCAGAGGATGGCAATGGCAAACCTCCACTGAAGAAATCTGCCAAGAAAAGCCGAAATTAGGGTTGCGATAAATCCAAAATGACTTGGAGGCACACAAAACCAATCTTATATTGCAAAGTCTTTCCATAATTCTCCAGAACATCATCCAACAATCCCAACAGAAAAGTCTCTGGCTTCCATTGAATTTTTGTCTTAAAGATGTCTTCCAGCATTTTCTGTATCAAATTCCAATATTTATTCTGAGGCTTTTCTATTCTTGGACAAAAAACAGGCTGTAAGTTTTAACTCTGTGATATGGTAAGATTTCTATATTACTTGAGACACACTACACTTTAGCCTCTGCTAGTTTAAACTGATTTGTTTCACTGTATTGTTCTCTGATTTTGATTTTATATTTGTGGTTTTTATCTCTGTTGTAGTATGTCATTCTGAAAACAGCATTTTATAGGCTGACTACCATATATCCAAGAAATAAAATAACATAGGAAAAAGAAAGGTAATGTCAGCATGGAGAAGGGCTGAATGCAGATTACCTGTGATCAAATGTGGTAATATATTTATTAGGCCAACCCAAAAGGCACAAAACTTCATTGGCCTACTAAAGGTATAAAGGCTACAATATGGGTTTTTGAAGTTTTCGTATGGACAGCACAACTACCCTTGTCGTTTTTGTTGTTGTTGTAGGAAATGTAGAATTTATTTCCTTTCTATGCCAGTGTGTGTGAGGTGCAATGTGAGATTTAATAATAGACCATGGGAAAGGGCTGGCAGCTGTGAAAGAAGCTCTGAATGGTTTGCAAGAAGAAATAGCACAGTTTAGCAGCTGGATAAAAAGGACAAGCTGAAATTGCTTCCCAATGCAGTGGAACTGGGTGAGATGTTTATCCAATCAGAGCTCCATGCAGCTATGGCTCAGTGGGAGACAGACAGCATTAGAAAGATTGTGCATGAATGAGAAGAGAATGCAGTGGAATGGTTGTGCAGGTGGGAAAGAACATTGGTAGAAAACATTATCCACATAAGTGTTGAGTGATAGGATAGGACTATTCATGCTGTTCATGGTATGTTTTTATAACAAATACCTCTCCTGTGGGATTTATCATCACCAGCTGAAAAGAGGGTCTAGAATGTTGTTCATGAAATATTTGTGTACGTATTTCAATATAAAATCAAGATCAACCCCATAAATGGATCCATTTAATTGCATATCAGTTAAATCCAGTGACAAATGGATGGCCCCTTCTGATCACTTTTATAGGCCATGTGGCAGATCCCTTCATGGCCCTCTCTTTCCTTTGTTGCTGAAATTGACTTGGGGAGAGCAACGACAAGCTTTCAAAAGAGCTTCCAAAACAAGGAAAATTCTGTATTTTTAAATGAGCATTCAATCTAAGTGAGCCTCATTTATTTATTTATTTTATCACACTTGCAGCTTATTTTAGTTTGCAAAAGAACCTGAAACCTTCACTGCATTTGTTTCCATTACATTCCTGTCAGGTAAATCATGATGGGCTGGATCCATACTTGTTCATACTTAGAGCTGAGCCACTGAAGTCAATGGTACAAGTGCCATCATGACTATTTTAAGCAATATTGACTTCAGTGGGTCATGTTAAAGACATAGGCATTTTAAAGATGATAACTGTGCCTTAGAGGAAATGATTTATTGAAGGTCATTGAGTAGACTCAATGCTCAGCAAGGATGTGATTTTCCATTCAAAATCAAAACTTGATCCCTTGGGTAACTGTTACGGATGTATGATGCTGGCATATTGAATCTGACTATGGTCTGTCTAACCCAGTATTTTTTCCCCCATAGTTCACCACAGTTTCCTGTAGAGACCTTTATCATCAATTATTACTTTATAGTTTAATTAGATATCCTAGTAATTTACTTGGGAATCTGGTCTACCAATCAGCTGTGGATCTTTTCCACCAGAATTTCTTACAGCAGGAACTAGTTACAGTTTCAGAATGCAGATATACACTTTTATTGCATGAAAATCACATGGAGGTGATACAGGAATTTTCTAGGACCTTCTTCATTTAGTGCTGTCACTGAACACTACCCTGACCAAATGTTCATCAAAGAGCAGAAAGGCATTTAAAGCACCCCCTCAGCCTAGTCTTTGCTCACTACCCCCTTTACCCCAGCTAGTACATCCAGTTGCTCAGTAATCCCTTGAAGGTACAGTTTGTTTCATGTGCTGTTATAGTTGACCCTCCATATCCACATATTCTGCATCCATGGATTTGACCAACTGTAGTTTGAAAATATTCACAGTTTTTTTTAATCCAAAAAGCAATATTTGATTTTGCCATTTTATATAGTGGATGGCATTTTACTATACCATTGTATATGATGTGACTTGAGTATCCCCAGATTTTCATATCCAAATGGTGTTTTGGAACCAAAACCCAATGGATACCAAATATTATTAAGAATCCAGAACAAAGGTCTTTAAACAAGTTTGCATTCAACTCTCTGGCCAGAATTCAGTTGGGGACATCCACATGTAGGTGGATGCCTTATGTGTGTGGATATGCTTTTGTAGGCACTGTGCAGACTGGTATCTCTATACAGTGTTCGAAACTCCCTGCTCAACTTACTCTAAAGTCTTTAAGCCTCCATGTACATCCATTCTGTGGTGCATGATGAACAGGCAGGAATAGAGGAGTGTCTGGCAACCCTTCCCAGCCAGACACACAATGGACTTTATCACATGAGGCTGCAAAAGTGGAATGACAGCACGATAGTAACATCTATGGCTGTACCTTATCACATGACATTGTATCTGTCCTGTAGCTGCTTCATCTTCCATTCATCCTTGGAGCAGTCTTTTTAATTGGTGATCAAAACTCATCAAAGCCTCCTAGTCATGCTGCTTTTCCAGTGTTGGTCATGTGTGGTAAGTTCCTCCTGCTGCAGTTCCAATATGCAAGCAATCACCTGGTGCAAGTGGTCATGATTATCCTCCTACCACATCTCTCCCCCCCCCATTATTCCCAAATATGTTGTTTTTCTTTTTTCAGTTTCTTTTCTTTTCTTTCTTTTTTATTTAATCAATAGCTGTGACTATGCAATTGATTTAAAAAAATAAAAATAAAAATAAAGACCAAAAGGCATGCTGGGAATAGCATAAGGCAGGAAGATTGAGTTATGAAGGCTGGTATGCAGAGGACAAGAGCCCAGGACTATGGCAGCACCATGAGACATTGGAAGACCCGTGAAAGTGACTGTCCTCAAACTGGTATGTCTGACTATTGAGGGGAGGGGACATAACCAGACCTTCTCCAATCCTGCCCGCTTGATGAGAAGCATAGAATGGTGGTGTTAAGTGGCTCTGGGGCTTTACAGTAAGTTGGAGGAATGGTATATTGCTCAGCATAGAGTAAGTCCACATGTATATACAGTCGGACTTTTCCATCCACAGGCTTGCCATCCACAGATTGGTGCATCCACAGATTGAAGCATCCACAAATGGCCCATGCCAACACAGCTGTGCTCATGTCACACTGTTAAGAAGAATGGGACTTGAAGTCCTGCAATATTTGGCATCTGTGGGGGTGGAATCTGGAATGAAACTCCTGTGGATATGAAGGGCTGTCTGTATTTATGCAACCCTGACAGGATGTTGGACTGAAGCTTCTCTCCCTTGTATTCTGGGGTCATCTGGACTCCCCCAAACCTTGGGAGTTGTAGCTATATGGATTAGACTTTTGTTAATGTCCATCCCATTGTGGGAGAAAGGCGGGATATAAATCCTTGAAATAAAACAAATAAAATAAATAAAACTTCTGAGTCACACGTTTTTCTTCCTCCTTGCTGCTCCTTGCTGCTCTAACTTTGAAATCCGTCTGCTTACATCTTTAGACAGCTTCAAAAAGGCTGTTAAGATGGCTCTTTTCCATCAGGCCTTCCCATATTAGATATCCCGGCCTCAGAAATCAGAAATTAAAAATATAAATCGCTTTAGGAGAACCTTCCAGGAACCTCTCCAGCAGTTATGTACAAGATCCGACAGCTTCCATTGATGAATACTGCCTATGTGATTATGTTGTTTCATTTTGTTTGTTTCAATTGTATGATGCTGTGACCACTTGGTCAGTTTTAATTTATAGGTTTTTAATTCTTTACAGAATTTAATGCTTTTTAGGGGGGGGAGGGTGATGGGGTTTGATTGTATTGTGTATTTTTAACATTGTTAGCCACCCCGATTGTCCTCAGAGGGGCGGGATATAAATAAATTTTATTTTTATTTTTTTATTATTATTATTATTATTATTATTATTATTAACTTTCTTATATGTGAGCCTTGATGTACATCGGGGTTACATTCTTGGAATTGTGATATAAACTGAGACTGACACAAATGGAGGGAACCAGTTCTATAGGGAATCATTGGTGACCAAGGGAATGCATTCCGACAGATAATAGGTAGCAACAGAGTTAGCAATTTAATTTAACCTTAGAATGATGGGTGACAGCAGGCAAAGGAAAACCTTCCTTCCAAGGCAAGATTCCAGCTTCTTCCTCAATCTCATGGTCTCTTTCTAAGCAGGAAAAAGAAACCCTTTTATGCAACAATAGCAAGATTCCAGTTTCATTGTCCCTCTCATATCTCTCTTCTAAACAGTCAAAGGAAACCCTTCCAGCGATGCCAAGTCTGCAGTTGCTTTCATTCCCTATACATTGTAGGTGAGACATTTACTTATTTATTTATTTCTGGAGAAATGATGTAAATTTGAAATGTTGTAAACTGGAGCAACAGAAATTGAGACTCATCTATATTTCCTTTCGCACACACTGATATACAGTTTGGATTTTAAAATGCAGCACTTTAACATTCAAGCCACAGCTTTTCATAGCTGGTTTAGTAGAAGGTTGGCAGCCTGACTACTGTTTTAAAAATGGAGCAGAAAGGAAGCGAGACATAAGTAGTGCCATCCACTTCCTCTAAGCACCCTTTTCAGATCAGCGGTCGAGTGCCTGCCAAGAGCCATCTATGAGTTCTTGTTGCCATTTTGGATGATTTTCAGGGCAACAGTTCTGACACACTCTTTCCCAGTGATTACTACCACTGAGTTGCCTTTGGGGTGTGGAGAAACCTTGTTGGTTTTTTGTTGTTGTTGTTGGGGGGGTTCACAAGCTGCTGTTATTTCTGCTCTCAGCGCAAAATGAGAAATCAAAAGGAATTTGCTTTTAGTTCCTTACATGGGATTCATTTTTTTTTTGTAGGAAGTATCAGTAAATGCTGATACTGTTGGCATTTTTTTTTTTTTTTTTTGCAAAATAATAATTAAAAAGTCGTTCTCTTTCCTCCTCAGAATTTGTGATATGCAGAGTTTTCGAATGAGGATCAAACAGGTTCTTTTCTGCAGTGGGGAAACAAGAGTGAAGTAATATATTCAAGAGTAGCCATGTTGGCTATGCAGCAAAATATAACAAAATACAAAATCCACAAAATAGTGATACCTTTATTGGGCCATCTAAAAAGGACAAAATACATTATTCAACCTTTTGAAGTTTCACTGGCTTCTTCATCAAATGAGGAAAAAAGTGTTCATCTTGGCGAAGAGAATACTGAGAGGTGACATGATTGAACTCTTTCAATACTTTAAGAGCTGTCACAGAGAAGAGTGGGAAGGTCTGTTCTCTCTTGCCCCAGAAGGTAGAACCAGGTCTATTGGTTAGAAATAACAAGATAGTAGATTTCAGTTGAACATTAGAAGGAAGCTCTTGATGGTAAGAGAGTTTTGGCAGTGGAACCAATTGCTAGAGACATGCTGGGGTCTCCTTTTCTGACATCCCCTTAAAAAGAGGTTGTGCAGCTACCTGCTGGGGATGCTTTAGCTGGAGATCCTACACTGAGGCTGGACTTGATGGACAAGTCCAACTCTATAATTCTGTGCCTATCATTTACTGCCCTTTTCCTCTGGTCCCCTCATGGCCAAGAAGAGGAATGTCTTCTGCCTGCATTGATACAAACTACAGGAAAAGAGTTTCCAAAATATTAAGAACTTCCCGACCATAACAACTGTTCAACAGTGGTGCATGCTGCCTCTGAGTATAATGGAGTCTCCTTCTTTGGAGATTGGCTGGGTGGCCATCTGTCGGGATGCTTTGATTGTGTCTTTCTGCATGGCAGGGGGTTGGGATGGATGCTCCCTCTTGTCTCTTCAAACTTTATGATGCTGTGATTCCATGATTCTATGATATCTTTTCAGACCATCTTAACTGACACCAGAAGTAATATCAGAGACAAAAATCTGTGACTCTAGGTCTGTGACTCTAACATCATCACTTTTCTTCCCCTGTATGACTTTAAACATATTTGCCTGGTAAAGTAGCCAGTGAAGCTTTCAAAGTTTGCATGAAGGTGTTTTTTTTGTTTTTTTGTTTTTTGTGGTTTGTTTTTTTGGCTTTTTAGTTGGTCCAATAAAGTTATCACTGCTTTGTGAAAAGTGAAGTATGTACAAGGAATTAAATCTCCCCACTTTCTCCTTGTGTAAGGGGTGTTTGAGAAATCCAGTTTGTCCCCTTTTCATTTTTATGAGTGTGCAGGAGGAAGATGATGACTCTTTAAGCCTGCTTGTGAGAAAGAGCAGATATGTGCATAGCCAAAGGCAAGGAACTACAATTTATTATTTATTTTTAAAGCATTTGTTAATTGCTTTTATGCCCATCAGGGTGCTGCCCAGACCTATGTGCAATACATTCTCCCTCCCTCTCCCTCCCCCCGCCTCCCTATATATTTCTGAGATGGCAAACCATTCAAAAACCTTTTTAAAAACTGTTAGAAACTAAAACCCACACAGAATAGTACAGTTCTGGCCATCTGCCAGATGGAACCACTTTATCTCTTTTGAGAGAGAGTTCTACAATCAAGTTCAGTATATGTTTTTCAAATCTAACTTTCCCTTCTATTGACTGGCCCTGTGGAAATGAGGAAAAAGAAGCTAAATCTAAGCATTTCCTCCTTGTAGCTAAGCAGCTGAGATCTTGATTATTGTCTAAGGCCAGGGTGGGAATTGTGTGGCTCTTCAGATGTGGTTGGATTGTAATTCCCAGAAGCCCTAGCCAGCATAGTCAGTGGTGAGGAATACTGCAAGAAGCAAAGCAACAGTATTTATAGGCATGTGTGATTCCCACCTGTATTCTGTGGATAAGGGCAGTTGCTGATTTAGGAGCTTATTGCATGGGGTTCATGTTTGACTGTAGGTCCAAAACACACTGCAGAAATAATCCAGTTTGAGACCACTTTAACTGCCCTGGCTCAGCATTAGAGAATTCTGCGAACTGTAGTTTTGTGAGACATTTTGCCTTCGCTATCAAATAGCTCTGGTGCCACAATAAACTACACTTCCTAGGATTTTCTAGCACTGAGCCAGGGTAGTTAAAGCAGTCTCAAACTAGGTTATTTCTGCCATGTGTTTTGGACTTATGCTCTTTTTTATGGCCACTTTCCCCCTAAAGTATCAACTTCTATGATTCCAGTGACCATTTCTTCCGTATTGGTTAAATTCTAGTCCAGGATTACTGATCCCCTTATTTCCTCCATCTTTTGAAAAAGTAAATTATCTGCAAAATGCATCAGGAATTTGTTGGAGAGTCAATGCTTAGCAGAATTAGTATCCCAGCAAATTTCACTGTAATTTAAGTCCCCTAGTCTAATTTTGGCATCTTTAAGATTTCTGAGATTTGCTGAAAAAAAGCATCTCTTCTTGGTTTGGTGGTCTGTAGTAGACTCTTGCCACAATGTTGCTTTTATATTCCTTTCTTCCTTTTATTTTTACTCAAATGCTCTTAACTGGGTCACTCTGATCACTCTTCATGGATTCTGTTCAAAATAATAAAATATATAGAGCAGTACCTATTAAAAGCTCTTACAGTAAGTTTTCCAAAGCTTTGAATCAGAAACATTCACACCAGCCTATGAAAGGGCAACAAGGAAAGAACCAGTCTAATTTTCCTAGGAAAAGGATTCTAGAGCATGGGACACTATTGAAGGGTTATTCAGACTTTTTTTTAGTGTGCCTATGTGACTAATCTCACTCACACATTCTGGTTTTGTTGTTCACACTATTTATTTTTTATTGGAACCAGATCTATATGTGCATCTCTGTGTGTTCTGTTGCTCACACGTCAGCACTGCAAATAAAGATGGTGTTAATGATGCAATATATTTCAAACACATTCAAGGCATGCAAAGTTTTATCCTGGTTTATCCCACATCTATTCACATCAGTTATTCACATAGCCAACAATCAATTTTTTTAGGAAAACCTGGGAAAACCTTCCAAGATCGATTATCCTGGGTTAAGTCTTTTGTTTTTTTGGCAGCCCCCTCCCCCCCCCCACAAAAAATTACTTAGGTGCATTTGAAATGCATGTGAATGACGAAGATTCAACCCACATTATTATTATTATTATTATTATTATTATTATTAATTATTATATTTTCACCATCTGAATAACCCCTGAGAAACCATTCTATGTGTCCTCACCCAATATGCCTGTTAGGGTGGCTGGAGGGAGAATTGTAGATTCATATTGACATGTGTTCATTCCTTTGCCAGAGTCCAGGACACATGACCACATCTTAGGTCCTACAGCCCCTAAAACAATCTTCCTGCTATCTCCTGTGCAAACATCATATGGGATGTAGCAGGAAGCAAGAGGAGGAGGGAACAACCAGAGCAACCTAAAAAAAGAGAAAGAGCAAAATCAAAAACTTTTTTACTTGTAGAAATAATATCACTTTGTCTCCAGATTAATGCACTGACACAAATAAACAATGCCCAAGGAACACAGCTGAGCTTGGAAGTTGTGGGCTATGTTGGTACCTGGGAAACTAGTTATTATTGTGGTGGTGGCAGTGAGAGTGCAATGCAATTACATTTCAAAAGTAATGCAAAGAGTGGGAAGAAAGTTGCTTTATTGGTATTATGAGAAATGTTTTCTAGTTACTTCCAAAACTTTATTTTAAGGGCCTTTTAAGAAGAATTTTGGAAAAGATTATTTTCAGGTTTTATCTCAGAGATGTGAATTGCATGGTCTTCCAAATATTGTTGAACTGCAGCTCTGAGCAGCTCCTACCTAGCAGAACTGGTGGTGAGGAACACTGGGAAGCTGCAGCCCAATAACATCTGGAAACATGATTCCTACCCATTTTTCTTATCAACTGTAAAGATCTTCATAATCATAAAAAGCACCAGAAACTAAAGAATAACAGTGCAATAGTAATGTATCATTTATGAATGGAAATAACATTTCAAAATATTAAAAAGAAAGAAAGAGAGAAAGGAAGGAAGGAAGGAAGGAAGGGGGGGAAAAGACAGAGAAACATGTTTCCTGGGTGGTAGAATTCAAAGATATAGCTGTGTTAGTCTGTAGAATCAGTACGTAGAGAGATCTTTGAGACTAATTGAAAGAAAGAAATTGGCAGCATGAGCTTTAGTAGACTTCAGTCTGCTTCCTGGGTGTTTGAAAATGGTAAAGGAGGAATCTTAAACAGATGAGAATCTTCACTGTTCAGGATTTATTCTGTGGAAAACAAATTCTTTTTTATGCACAGAAAACAACATTTTTTTACACAAGAAACACTGTCTTCTCTGTGCAAAAAATGCTGCAGGTATTCTCCACAAAATTTTTTTTCCTGCAGAATTTTTTTTTCTGTGCAAAAAAAAGCCATACTTTTTTTTGCAGAGGATAAGTCCCAAATTGTGAAAACTGCAGTTTACAAATACTTTCTGACAGCATGAAGAAAATTGATGAACTTGCTCATTGTTGAAGAACTAATTTAATACTAACTTCCCAAACAATTGCATCCCTAGTAATAAGTTACCTTTCCTAGTTAATATAGTAAAAAAATACTCTATAGGAATTAATTACTTCAGGAAAGTAACTGTCCAAGCTGTGTGGATCAGGGTAACTCCACAACTTTCTCTAAAGAGATGGATTATGACAATTGAGAATTTCCAGATGGTGGATGGAATCAACAAAATGAAAAGGCTGGTTTGCATATGGGTAACAGAAAGAGTATCTTAAATAAAGGATGTGCAACACACATTAATATCTAATAAAGATGACTACCTTGCGACTTTTCTGGTTCCTGAACTAGAGTTCTGGGCACTGTAAAATAGCTGCAGGCCCCTCAAACAGGCCAGTATTCAGTTTTTAGACACATGATCTTATGTGCCAGCCTTTAGACTTTTTGTATGACTGGAGATTCTTGATCATCTTGAAAGGAAAGAATTACCTGCTTTGCTTCTTTGCAAGTCTCTTTATTCCTTCTGGTGTGTCACTTCTACCAAAAACATTTGCAAACCAAATTGCAACTTGCTACAGTTTACATCAGTCAAGAAGTCTGGAAAAGAAGGATTATCTCATTTATTTACAAACATCTAAATAGCAGGGCAATTATTAAGATGAATTGAGTTTTCACCTAAAGTTTTTATTTTCCTTCTGAAGTTTTAATAACACAGATCTTCCTGCTTTTGAAAACTACTTTAATGAATTGATCAAGGCAAAGATGAAAAGACAAAACTTGCTTTGGGAACTTGCAAGCCCATGTTTGTTGTCAGTTTATGGAGATGATGCTCTTGTTCTTTATCATTAGCTATTGCTGGAGACAATAGATGTATCCTCCTATATGGGTTATCTCTCTTTCGGACCAATCTGTATATGTAGCCAAAGATTTGCCTGCAAGGGCAACTGAGTTTTTAGTTATGTTTGAGAGGGAAGAAGAAAAGATTCTGTAATTATAGTGAAAAATGCAGTTGCATGTACACTCCTATAGGTATCCATTTATATACAATAATTAATGGGATAACTATAAGAAAATTAATCCAGTACAGCCAGGCATTATATATGTCTTACCTTCTATTTGCCCTGTCAACCCAGATAACTTCAATCAAGCCACACAGAAAAGCTTTCCCCATTCCTGTGTAATGTCAAACTAAAGTACATATAGGTCCAAAACACACTGCAGAAACAATCCAGTTGGAGACCACTTTAACTGCCCTGGCTCAGCATTAGGGAATTTGCAAACTGTAGTTTTGTGAGACATTTAGCCTTCTCTGTCAGAGAACTCTGGTGCCATAATAAGCTACAATTACCAGGATTCACTAGCACTGAGCCAGGGTAGTTAAAGTGGTCTCAAACTGGATTATTTCTGCAGTGTGTTTTGGACCATAATCTGTGATCTCCTTATAGTTGAGGAAGCTGACCTGGCATACTTTACAGAAACTTGGCTGCAAGATTATAGTAGCCCAAGATGGGCACAGGCTCTTCCAGTAAGGTATTGTATCAGTGAGCATGTGAGGGAAAGCGAATGTAACCTGACCAGACTACCTGTTAGGGAGCTAAACCACATTAATTGTGTATAGCTGAGCCTGAAGACAAGGGATAGACTGGAGATTCCATCCATTTTATTAAGTTGGTCTGCTTTTGAGGACTAATGGATCTATCAGGATTCTGGAAAGTCTTAGGACGTTATCACACGGGGAGTTGCGGGGAGAAAGTGGAAATAAACGGCCACAAGCGGAAGTCTTTAATTTACGGGATTTGTCCCGTTCCGCCTCGTCTGATAACTAAATTTGAATTTAAAAGGGGGTTAATTCGAATGAAAACCTGATCTTTTCATTTTCGGGATTTTTGAGGATTTGAAAAAATCAGGTTTTTATTTATTTCCACTTTCTCCCCGCAACTCCCCGTGTGATAATGTCCTTAGAGAGTTTTATGGTTGGTATCACCAACCATCCTGTTGAAACCCTAGCCAATAGATGAAATCAAGACTGACTAGGGCTATTGACACTATCATTTCCAAACATCTCTGCAGCCTGTTACTAACAAAGCTCCTTGGTACACAGAAGATCTCAGGGAGCTGAAAAAGGAAGGATGATGACTGAAGTGCAGATGATCTGAAATTCGACTTATATCCAATAAAATACAATATAGAAAACATCTTCATTCCTATAAAGCTGGATGTGACCCCCCGAGGCCTTTGGACTGGCCCCAGGCCGGTCCTGCCACCACTGCTGCGCCCCGCCGCCCCCACCGCTGCCCGCCATGATGATATTGATTATTGTTGTTATTACTTGTTCTTGGGGCTTTCTTGACAAAATCTCCACAGGGGTTTTGTCATGGCTTTTCTGGGGCTGAGAGAGTGTGCATGCATATTTTTTTTAATTTTTAATTTTTTAAAAAAACAAAAATTATTTTTATATTTATTTGTTTATTTATTTATTTATTTTTGGTGCTTCGGCCACCCAATTGTCTGAGGGACAGCAACCCAGCCCCCGGCTCAAAAAGGTTGCCTACCCCTGCTATAAAGTGTCGATACATGCAGCAAAGAAAGCTTTCTTCTCTGCACATGTTTGTGAATTTCCATCCTGCTGAATTATTTAGGGTGGTGAGCAGTCTAACTCAGCCACCTATTTTCAGAATCCAATTCTAAAGTCATCAGCAGTTCACTGTGATACCTTTAATGATCATTTCACAGATAAAATCTCTTGGATAAGAACCAGTATAGAAGCCATTGTTATAGTGAAGTTTTATATGTTTATTTATTTTTATTTAAGTATTTATATGCTGCCCTATATCAAAAGAAGGGAAACTCCATCAGTAGGATTACACTGGATCAGTTTCAGTTGGTAAGTACTGCAGATGTGGACAAACAGCTAGGACAAGTGAGGAACGCAACTTGTCTTCTTGATCCTTCATAGCTGTTCTTCCAAGGAAGAGACTTAGGGCTTTTACAGACTGCCAGAAATAATGCAGCTTGAGGCCACTTTAATTGTCCTGGCTCAGTGCTAGGGAATCATGGGAATTGTATTTTTTTCTGGGACATTGAGCCTTCTCTGTCAGAAAGCTCTGGTGCCACAATAAACTACAGTTCCCATTATTCCTTAGCACTGAGCCAGGACAGTTAAAGTGGCCTCAAGCTGGACTATTTCTGGCAATCTGTAAAGGCCCTTAGTTACATATCAGCTGCAACATATTACTAATGCATCTCTCAGAAATGGATGTTTTCCAGCTTTTAAAAAAGAAGTGATGGTATGACCATGTCTTGAAAAGCCATTCTGGACTTAAACAACTATAGACCTATTTGAAATCTCCCTTTTCTGGTTAAAGTGATCAAGAGGGTGGTTGCCTCTTAACTCCAGGCAATCTTGGATGATACAAATTATCTAGACCCATTTCAAGTTGACTTCAGAGTTGAGGTCAGAGTTAAGGCGGTGAGACTGCTATGGCCACCTTAGTGGATGATCTTCACCTGGGCATTGACAAGGGGAGTATGGGGCATTACAGACGGGCCTAAAGGGCTGGCCTGGGGTGGAGTTGGGGTGGGGCAGTCACACGCCGGCCACCCCAACCCCACCCCGACTCTGTCCTGACCCCGTGCACCTGTACGAATGGCGCATGGCATCAGGACGCCCTCCTGGTGCAGCGTGTATACACACTGCACCAAAAGGGCGCAGAAGAGCTCTTTTAGGGGTGGCAAAAGGGAGGATCAAGGCCATGGCATGGGGTTGCTGTGGCCCCAATCCACCGCTAGCAGGGGCGGTCCAGAGCTCCTGAAACAGGCTGTCTGTAGAGGTCCTCTGTCCTTGCTGGTGTTTTTGGACCTCTCAGTGGTATTTGATATCATTGGCCATGATATCCTTCTGGAATACCTGAGGGATTTGGAAATTGGAGGCACCATGCTTCATTGGTTCTAGTCCTATCTCTTACACAGGTTCCACATGGTAGTGCTTGGGGATAATTGCTCCTCAAAAAAAGTAGCTGTTATATAATATGCCACAAGGTGCCATTCTATCTCTAATGTTGTTCAACATTTATATGAAACTGCAGCGAGAAATCATCTGGAGTTATGGGGTGGGGTGCCATCACTATGCTGATGACACCCATATGTATCTCCATGTCATCAAAAACAATCTCAGCTGAAAGATAGTGTGTCTGAATGCCTGGAGGAGATAAAGGCCTGGATGAGGAAAAACATACTAAAGCTGAATTCATATAAGATGGAGGTGCTCACCTAGTCCTGTGGAAAACTAAATGTGGAAAAGAAACATTTTGAGATTATGGCCTGAAACAGACGGGCAAAATGATGTGGCTTCAGGCTTTGTTGGGGCTGTGCTGTTTACATGATGCATGCTCCAAATGTGGCTTGAAGCCAATGAAAAAGAATTGGCCAAGAAGGAGTGGATATAATCCACTCCTTCTGGTGGCCTGGTTCAAGACCATGGTGGTGCTGGCGTGGCCTTGCACCACTCCTTTGGGCCCATCTCTTTCAGTCCTCAGTCTCTTTTTCATATCAGTACCTACCATACATATGCCACACATTCCTGTGCATCTCTATTCAGAAATAAGATGTGTTGAGTTCAGTGGAACTTACACACACACACACCATAATTGCATCCAGTGCTGAATGACATCCACAGTGCACAATCATAGCAGTTTGATTTATATGAAATTCTTGCTTTTGTAATTTGTTGAGGCATTCTGAATACTCTTAGAATACTCTGTTATGTAAAGAGTTCTAGTCCATTCCCTCACCCCACAACAGCACAGAACTCTCTAGCAAAGATGTCAAAGTAGATCACAAAGCTATAAATCCTGGATTACTTTATGCTGGAACCATGAGAGTTAAAATATATCTCAATAGAAGTATAGCGTCTAGATCAGGGGTTGGCAACCACTCGGCCCACGGACTCCCACCGACCGGCCCCCGTCGACCCCTGCCACCGTTGCCGATGACGACGACAACCCCCGCTGCCATGTGCTCCCACCGCTGTGAGCGTTGCGGCTGCAATTTTGTTTGCGAAAATGGCAACTGTGACTCGTTTCAGCATGAGCAGTACTCCTGCGCATGCGCAAATGAGTCGCGGCCGCCATTTTTGCAAACAAAATGGCGGCCATGAGTGAGGGGCCTTCCAAAATGGTGGCCACATTGTGTGTGCATGCACGTGTGACGCGGGCACCATTTGGGAAGGACCCACCGCGGCTGCAGCGGGCGAATTTGCCCACTGCAGCAGCTTCCCTGGGCCTTGGAAAGGCCCCCCCTGCCGCCGCTGCGGGCAAATTCGCCCACCGCGGGTGCAGAGGGGCCTTTACAAGGCCCAGGGAAGCCCCCCCGTGGTTGCTACGGGTGAATTCGCCCGCCGCAGCCACTTCACTTGGCCTCAGAAAGGCCCCCCTGCCGCTGCTGGAGGGGCTTCCAAAATGGCGGTTGCATCACGTGCGCATGTGTGTGTGGGGGGTTGTGAATGCGCGTGCACAAGCAAATGTGCCAGTGCAAGCAAGTACGCACGCCTCCACCCCCCCACGCCATTTCCCCCCCTTTCCCCCCCCGGGACCCCTGGTCTAGATCGTGGGGATTAATATTTCCATTCTATTCTGCTTTGGTCAGTCCTCATCTGGAATACTGTGTCCAGTTCTGGGCACATAAATTCAAAAAGGATTTGACAAGCTGGAGCATGTCCAGAGGACGGCAACCAAAATGATGAAAGGTCTGGAAGCTATGCCCTATGATGAGAGACTTAGGGAGCTGGATGTGTTTATCCTGGAGAAGAGAAGGTTAAGAGGTGATGTGGTAGTCCTGTTTAAATATCTGAAGGGATGTCATATTAAGAATAGAACAAGCCTGTTGTCTGCTGCCCCAGAGGCAAGCACACAGATTAATGAATGCAAACTACAGGAAAGGAGATTTCACCTCAACGTTAGGAAGACTTCCTGACAGTAAGAGCTGTTCGACAGTGGAACACACTCCCTCAAAGTGTAGTATTCTTTTTTGGAAGTTTTTAAACATGCTGGATGGCCATCTGATTGTGTCTTTCTGCATGGAAGGGGATTGGACTTAATGGCTCTTGAGGTCTCTTCCAGCTCTATGATTTTATGAAAGTAGAGTGAAACTGCTATAATTGTGCAGTGTGAATATACCCCAGGATTGTTACACATATGATAGTCAGCCCTCTTAATTCAGATTTTTTATCCATGGATTCAACCATCCACAGCTTGAAAATAGGTAAAGGGTAAAGGTGGTCCTTTAACATGGATTTCTATTCATAACTGACTGAAGGGGGTGGTGCTCATCTCCATTACTAAGCCAAAGAGCCAATATTGTCTGAGGGCTACTCTGGTAGTCATGTGGCCAGCATGACTGCACCAAATGCTGTTACCTTCCCATCAAAGTTGTACCTATTTATCTACTTGCATGTGCATGTTTTTGAACTGCTAGGTTGGCAAAAGTTGATACTAGTGACAGGAGCTCACCCATCATGCAGCACTTGGGCCTCAAACGGTCAACATTCCAATCTTCTGATCATCAGAATTTGCATCTTAACCACTAAGCCACTGCATCCCTATATATATAAATTCCAAAAAGCAAACCTTGATTTTGCTATATTTTACTTTGCTATTGTATATAATGGAACTTGAGCATCCATGGTTTTTAGTATCCATGGAGGGTCCTGGAACCAAACTCCAGCAGATATCAAGGGTCCATTGTATATTGTTTTACTATAGAGACATTATGGTGGCTAAAATGTTGATCTAGGACTCTGGGAGACCAGAGTTTGAATCCACTCTCGGCCATGGAAAACCACTGGGAGACCATGGACAAGCCACATATTTTCAGCCTCCAAAGATGGCAATAGCAAGCCTCCTCTTAAGAAATCCTGTCAAGAAACTGCCTGTTAATAGTCACCTTAGGGTTGGAAATGAATTGAACATTTACTGTAAATGGGAATTCCTTCTGAAGAAGAACTTAACTAGCCAGATCCATACAGTCCACTGCTGTGACTACAGCCATTCCATATAGTTCTGAGAGCCTTTGCTAATCCTGATTCTAAAAATGCTAGATAACTGGAGATGCTAGGAGACTGAACTAGAGATCCTATGCATTCAAAACATGTGCATTGTCTCTGAGCTATAATCCTGCCTAGGGAAGCATGTTGAGGATGAGACTGTAGGTCATTTTACAGTTTTAGGAAATAGGTGCTGTTCTGAGTCTTCATTATGAATTTCTACAATGTGGCTTAAATTTGTGAGTGAATGTGCATTTGTGCACAGATGCATGATCAAATTTTAGAGCTGTATAACACTTTGGGGTTTTTTCTCCCCACAAAATCTTTCTAATCCATGTTCTTGAGGACTGAAATTTGCTTCCTATCTTTGTGTTTTCAAAACAGTCATAAAGATAATTTGATCTGCAGTTGGTGCAATTATCGAGAAAACAAACAGCAATTTGAATAACAGCATTGATCTACAGGGGAAACTGATCATCATATTAGAGGTGATGTGCAATGATAAAAAAGAATGCTTTTGTTGGTTTTCTTTCAGCTTCATGATGAGGCAGGCACAAAGGGACCATTTTGTCATATTTAAATGCTTTTATAAATATCGGGTCATGATTTCTCCCTCCTTTTTTTTCTCAGAGACAGGAAAATTGCAGGAGTAGTGAGATAAGAGAATATGAAACCATTAAAAGAGGGAGGTTTTTTAATCAGGCACTTAAAATAAAATCCTATCATCTACAGTTCAATTAAATATTAGTGGTTGTCTCAGATTTGACAACTGTTTTCATTCATCTGAAATGGCCGCTAGTTCAAATATATTTTCCCTATAGAAATATTCCTGCAAGAGTAAAGAAAATTCATTTGGTAAATCTGTATGATTTTCTAACATAAGAAATTTGATCCTAATAACAAATGCAAGAAACCTGAACACTAAAAAAGTGTGTGTGTGGGGGGGGGGACCCAAATATTCCAGAGGAGTAAAACTTAACAACTATGTTATCCTTTAGGAAAGCCTATCAGTACCAAGTTCTGGAGTAAGCTTAGCATATCTACTGTATATACTCAACTATAAGTCTACCTCATAAGTGAGGGCAGGTTTGGGAGCCAATTTTATGGATTTTGATATGACCCATGGATAAGTCAAGGGTAAAACTTAGGGACATGTAATGAAGAATGTAAAGGACAAAGCAAAGGAAAGCAATGCCAAAGAACTTACAGTAGAGGGGGGACAATGCTGGATGGATGGATATATATATATATATATATATATATATACACACACACACATATATATGGCTTAAACTACAGAACTTACATTGACCTGTGGATAAGTCGACTCAGGTTTTTTTGGTCAATTTTTTAGCCTAAATTTCTAGAATTATACATGAGTATATCCAGCATTACCAGCTTACTGGGTTCAAACTCTATTTGGTGGGATAACAAACTATTTCTTCTTACTCATACTATGTATTAGCTATCTTGAGTCAAACAAAAATTCTTCCTTCCTGGAAACCCCCAGTGCCAAATAACTGTATTGCTGAGGTGTTGCTCTACTATGGCACTAACTTTCTGTGGTGGTGGGACTGTGTGCTTCTGGAAGGCAAGAGACCATATTAAAGGTAAGTGTGCTACTGGTAGGATCTTCCACGTCAGACAGACTTTTGCTGAGGTTTCAGTCCAATATCTCCTTAGCCAATGCACAAACCACAAAGAAAAGTATAGAATGCACAACTGCATAACTTGTAAAGAAAAGGTACAGATTAATATGCTGTGTGAACAACCCCAGTTCCACTGCTACCAGCAGAAATTGTCCATTGTGCAATGGTAACATTATGGCCCCATAAACATAATGTGACTTCCACATGCCTATGTCCCTAAGTGAATTCCGGCTGGAGTGTGCCAAACATTGCAATATAGTTATGGTATGCTACAGGGCAGAAACAGTAATGTGAGGTGGGGGGTGACTTTGACAGAAGATACCTCAGACACAATAGCAGAGGCACTTTAATTAACTCTTGTTAGCACTGCACAGAAGGAAGCACTGGTAAGCCATTTTTGAAATATCTTTTACTATAAAAACTCTGAAGCAAGAGATAGTAAGGGAAAATGAGACCCATGAGTCAGAAGGCACTCAGTGAAGTATTGAGGTAGTGCAAAGGACATGTACAAAAAGTCTAATGATGAAATTGGAATCAGGCCAAAAGGACATTCAGCTGCTGACTTGTTCATACATGAAAGGAAAATCCAGAACTGCATAAAGATACAAAAGGAACATGGAATGTGAGAAACATGAGTCAGGGGAAGCTAGAAATAATTAAACAAGAAAAGAAATGGATAAACCTTATAATACTTGGGATGAAAGAGTTAAAGTAGATAGTAAAGGGGCATTTTC
This sequence comes from Phrynosoma blainvillii, assembly GCA_026167975.1. Lineage (NCBI taxonomy): Eukaryota > Metazoa > Chordata > Lepidosauria > Squamata > Phrynosomatidae > Phrynosoma > Phrynosoma blainvillii. The sequence continues at coordinate 350,762,415 of JANUYF010000002.1, read as the reverse complement.
TATATTTATACCAGGGGTCGGCAACCTATGGCCCGTGGTCCGTACCTGGCTGACCGGCCCCCGCTGACCCCCACCGCTGCCGCATGCACGTGTACTGTGCATGTGCAAACGAGTCGTGGCCACCATTTTGGCAAACAAAATGGTGGCCGTGAAGTGCGCAGCAGCGGCGGGGGTTGGCAGCAGCGGGGTCGGTGGCAGGGGGGTCGGTGAGGGCCGCAAATGCGTGAGTGCGCGCACCGCCATTTACCCCCCCCCCTGCCCAGCGGAAGACCTGGGGACCAGCGACCGGTCCCAGGTAAATAAACCTTGACGACCCCTGATTTATACTTTTATTAATTACTTTGCATAATTTTAATCTGTATTGTTTTTAAATATATTGTTAGCTATCTTGAGTCCCATTGTTGGGGGGGAAAGTGGAATATAGATGAAAATATTGGAATAATAATAGTAATCATAATGTTTAACTCTGGAAATAACAATCTAAGATGAAAAAGGGATGGTGTCAATGGTGAGGCAAGAAGTAGGATAAGCAGTCAAAGATAGACAGTGAGACCTCGGTATCCATGATCTTGCCATCCGTGGATTTGAGCATCCATGGACAGCAAGCCCACACTGTCCCCAGAGGGAAGAAGGGAGGGAGGGAGCATTTCAGTTCCATTGTCTGCAGTGGCAGTGTGGCTGCATGGCCGTGCTGTCATTGGGGTCAATGGGACTTGAGCAGGGGTAGGCAACCTTTCCCCTTTAAGGGCCGAGGGACTTCAGCTCCCAGAATCCCAGGAGCTATTGGCCAATACGGGACTATTGGCCAACATGGCTGAGGCTTCTGGGAGCTGAAGTCCCTCGGCCCTTAAAGGGGAAAGGTTGCCTAACCCTGGACTTGAGCATCTGTAGATTTTGGTATCTGTGAGGGTGGGGTGGGTCTAGAACAGATCCCCCATGGATACCGTGGGCCGATTGTAATTCAAAGTCTTATGGAATAGTATCAATATGCCATAATGCAAAACTTATTATTATAACCAGTATTTATTTATTTATTTATATCCCTCTGCAAAGCAATGGGGGTGGCTTACAGCATTAAAAATTGACATAAACATAAAATACCCTAGAGTAAAATCACAGTCCAAAAATCCCAAGGCCCACAAAAGTATTAAACCAATCATAAGTTAAAACATATTTAAAATAAGTCTCAGTATCCAACAGTATCAAACTGTATAATGAGACAGTATCCAACAGTATCAAACAATCTCAACTAATCAAACAATAGCAGCGGCTACAGCAGAAGGTAAGAAAGGAGGGGGTGGGCTAACTTCTGGGACTGGGAAATCTAATCAGGAAAGGCCTGCTGGAAGAGATCCATCTTAACAGCCTTTTTAAAGCTGCTTAGGGTAGTAATATACGGATCTCGTCCAACAGGCCATTCCATAATCTGGGAGCGGTTGCTGAGAAGGCCTTCTGGGAGTTTGCAGACAGCCTCATTTTTATCAGCTTCAGCAAATTACTCCCAGAGGACCAAAGTGTGTGGGGTGGATTATATGGGAGGAAGTGGTCCCGGGGATAAGTTGGACCCAAGCCATTTAGGGCTTTAAAGGTAGTAACCAACACCTTGTACTGTGCCCGGAAACCAATAGGCAGCCAGTGAAGTGACTTTAATACAGGTGTTATATGGTCTCTTCTAGATGAACCCAAGACCAGCCTGGCTGCCATGTTCTGTACTAATTGAAGTTTCCGGACCAAGCATGAGGGTAGCCCCATGTAGAGTTCATTACAGAAATCAAGACAAAAGGTTACCAGTGTGTGTACCACAGTTTCAAGGTCCCTAATTTCCAGGAAAGGGCACAGCTGGTGTATCAGCCGAAGCTGATAACAGGAACTCCTAGCCATCGCGTTTATCTGATTAGTCATCTGGAGTGACGAATCCAGGAGCACCCCCAGACCATAAACACAGTCCTTTGCGGAAAGTGTGACCCAGCCCAGGACTGGAAGATGTATCCCAATACCTAGTTTCAGGGCCTCTACTGTTAGTAGCTCCATTTTTTCTGGATTCAGTCTCAATCTGTTTTTCCTCATCCAGTCCATTACTGCGTTAAGATAGTCATTGAGAGGAGAGACGCCATCTGAAGTTGAGGCTGAAGACCGAGACATGGAGAAATATATATGGGTGTCATCAGCATACTGATAACACTCTGCCCCATGGCTCCAGATGATCTCTCCCAGTGGCTTCATATATATATTAAACAGCATTGGGGACAGGACGGCACCTTGAGGGATGCCACAGTTAAGCTCTTTTCTTGTAGAGCAACTGTCCCTGAGCAACACCCTCTGGAATCTACCCAAGAGGAAGGAACGGAACCACTGCAATGCAGTGCCTTGAACTCCTAACCTTCTCAGGCGATCGAAGAGCATGTTATTATCTATTGTGTCAAAAGCCACCGAGGGGTTTAGGAGCACCAGCAGGGTTACACTACCTCTGTCGATGCTAAGACGAATGTCATCAGTCAAGGCAACCATGGCGGTCTCAACTTCAAATCCTGTCCTAAAGCCAGTTTGAAATGGATTTAGATAATTGGTTTCCTCCAAGACAGCTTGGATTTGAAGAGCTACCGTCCTCTTGATCACTTTGCTCAAAAAAGGTAGTAACGAGACCCGCCTATAACTGTTTATATGCAGGGGGTCCAGGGAAAGTTTTTTCAGAAGCAGCCTAACCACCACTTCTTTCAAACAAGATGGAACATGACCTTCCTTGAAGGATGCATTGATGATGTCCTCAAGGAACAACCTCAAGGCACCCCCCCCCCCCCCAGATGGCCAGCTATGATGGGCAAGGATCGAGAGGGTAAGTAGTTTTCCTCACTCTACCAAGGAGTTTGTCCACATCATCGATACTCACAGATTGGAACTGATCCAGTAAAATTTCATTAACAGAGTTGCTGGACACCTCATCAGTTGATTCTGTTCCAACACTGGTATCTAAGTTGGCTCTTATCTGAAAGATTTTATCTGCAAAGAAGTTGTTAAATGCATCACAGCATGCCATAGTCAGATTAAGTAGTGGGTTCTGCATAGTTCTCCTACCACCTTAGACAGCTCTGCTGGAGAAGAAGGATCTCTGCACTGCATGTTTTACCTCTCAATAGGATCAAAGGAAGTTTCTATGATGAGTCTTGTCAGATAAGATTCAAGTCTTCCGCCAGATGTGCTCCAGTCGTTGTCCAGCCCACTTCATCTTTCTAAGCTCCTCCTTATACCATACCGCAATCCCAGTTGTTGTTCCAGTTAGAGAGGCTGAAGAGGAAGGAATTGAAAGATTTTGTATGAACATCCAGGAGGAAGTTGATCACACATTAAAACAGGACATGTTGGTTATCATGGGTGATAGGAATGTAAAACTAGGAAACAGAACAGAATCAAACATTTTTGGGAAATTTGACTTAGGATCAAGCAATTAAATACAAGAGTGACTTCTTTAATTTTGTGAATTGCAGCCTGAAACAGAAGGGCCAAAAGCACTGGCTTTGGGCTGGTCCAGGGGCATGGCGTTCAGATGACGTATGCCCCCAAATTGTCCCAAAGCTGCACTGCAGCTATCTAGGGTGACCCAAAGCCAGCTGCAAAAGGAGCACAAAAAAGTGCTCCTTGGTGGTGGCCAATTCAGGATGGAGGCAGTGGGCATCTGGTCACCATGGTCCTGTGCCGAATGGGGAGTGACCAGGGCTGGAGTGGCAAGAAGCCACTCCAAGCTGTTGGTCTGCTTGACCCCTGAGTCTCAGTAAGTTACAAAGCCACTGGTAATTCCAATGATGATTACTTGCTCTTGTGTAAACTTTCAGTGCAGGGAGAACAACACTTAAGAATGTTGAATTTTAGTGGTGTAGCGTGCTTGTAAAACCAGCAGAGCCAGGGAACAAAAACTCAAGCCTCTAAAAGTATTTTAGCGCTCCTTTCGGGGACGGGGAAGGAGCGCCACAGGATCGAGGCGTGGGGCTGCCTTGGTCCTGTGGCGCACCTTCCCGGGGTGGCGCAGAGCCGCCAGTCTGCTTCCCCCCTACATTGCCTCCATTATGACTCCCTCTTGTTACACAAAGAGTCTCAAAGTAACTTGCCATACTCCAGCCACTCCAAAGAAAAACTGTCTCTTTAAATGCTTAGGCCAGAACTCAGTTCTTTAAAAAGCCTTCACATTCAGCCAGCCGGCCAGACAGCTCCTTTAAATCATGCAGAAAAGCAATGCTTTACTTACAGCTTAAATTCCAGTCCAGGAATGTGCAAGGCATGACACATCCTCCGTTCCCCATCCGCGCTGCTGAAGACGTGTCTGAGAGGCCATGAATCCAGCTATCACAGTAGACAAAATCTCTTCCTGGGCACCATAACCCATTGTTGAATTTTAGTGGTGTAGCGTGCTTGTAAAACCAGCAGAGCCAGGGAACAAAAACTCAAACCTCTAAAAGTAGAGCTTTATTGTTGCAAAAAGTAAAAATAAGCAAAGTAAAATACAATCCACTATAGGATCACATCTTGCTGATGTGGTTGAACAAAAGAGTTACAGATCCATGTTTCCAGATCCTAAAGATACATTGTAAAAGCAATATAAGCATATTATAGATCCATTGAGAGAAGTGAAGAGAAGAAGAACACATTCTTGAAGAACATGTAATATAAACATTTCCAAACGAAGGGTTTCTCAGTCCTGCCCTTTCTCCACCTTCTGGGTGTTACCTCCAACTTGATTGGATGTTATGTGTATGATGTTTGTTAACCCAGCCCCTTACAGTCCATCATGCACCACGTGGTTTGTTTTTGTTTGCCTAGATGTTGTTCCCATGAGGAAAATTACAGACACACACATCTTTACATTTCACCTTTATAACCCATCTATATTCTAACAAAGAAAAGAAAAGAAAAGAAAAGAAAAGAAAAGCTGAAGGTTACTGTGCTGCTGTGCTACTCCCATTCATTTCAAAATGCAGGAGAATTTCCTATGGTTGGTTGTTTTTTTTTAAATGCTTTTTTATTTCTAATTGTACCATTGCATAAGCCCTTAAAAATGGCCAGTTTTGCAATGAAAATAGCTGAAAGATTTTTAAAATGTACTACTACACTGATTCATGAAGACCAAGTGAGATTCCTTCCAGAAAGATACACGAAGAATAACATTAGAAACAGCATAGATATTATTGAATATCATCCAATAAATGTGACAAAATGGTGGCTTTAACATTTCTTGATGCAGAGAAGGCTTTTGATAATATAGATTGGAATTATATAATAGCCACACTAAAGAAGATGCAAGCAGGAGAAAACTTTATAAAAGCTATTGAAATCCTGTATAAAGAACAACATGTCCAAATATTGATTAATGGAGAAAGGACAAGACCAATCCCTATACAAAGAGGTACAAGACAAGGGTGTCCTTTATCTCCCCCCCCCCCCCCCCACTTTTCATAACAACACTAGAAATATTAGCCAATAATATCAGAACTGACAAAGACATCCCAGGAGTGAAAATTAAAGATCAAGAGTTCAAGTTAAAGATGTATGTGGATGACATGGTTATATACCTGGCTGATCCATTACAAAATATACAAACACTGCTAAAAAGAAGTTAGCCAAATTCAGCCAAAAATCTGGATTCCATATTAACAAAGAAAAAACCAAAATATCATCAATGAATCTGACACAGAAAGAGCAAGAAGATCTGGCAACTATCTCTAAATTTAAGTTTGGAAAAAAACTGTCAAATACCTTGGGATAACATTAACAACAAGAAATAATGATTTTATTTAAGAACAATTATACTAAGATATGGAAAGAAATAAAAGCTGATCTGACAAGATGGAACAATGTGAGGATATCATTGGTGGGGAGATTGGCAATAGTGAAAATGTCAGTCTTACCAAAGATTCTTTTCCTCTTTCAAAACATTCCAATCCTGATAAACGAAAAACCATCTCGGGAATGGGAAAAAGACATCACGAGTTTTATATGGGCTGATAAAAAGCCACGTATCAGAATGAAACTCCTCCAAGATGACATCTCAAGATGAGGATTAATCTTACCAAGTCGAAAATTGTACTACAATGTATGTTGTTTAGAATGGCTGAGAGAATGGATGTTGTTGAAGAATAAAAGATTGCAATTAGAAATGGTCAATAACAGTTTTGGTTGGCATTCATATTTGTTTTATGACAAGGTGAAGATTAATCAAGGTTTCAGTAACCATGTAATAAGAAAGGCTTTGCACAGAGTGTAGGACAAATACAAAAGATTTATAAATAGAAACATTCTATTCACGAGTAGAAACCCTCCAAAGAACAGAGATGAGAATGGAAGAATCTTGGTCAATATATGCTGATATATTAAGACAAACTGGGGACAGTTTTAGTGTATAAACCAATGAAGGAATGTGGGAAGAAGGTTATAATGTACAATGGTTCCAATATCAACAAATTAAAGAAAGATATATAATGGATAATAAGCTGCAAGGACTCACGAAAGGACAATTGGAATTGGAAAAATTATTGATATTGGGAGGATAAAAAATTTATATCAAAAACTTATAAATTATTACTTAAGATGGAAATGGAAAAGGAAATAATAAAGGAACCCATGATAAAATGGACTCAAGAATTTGGAGAAAATATACAACTAAAAGACTGGGAAACAAATTGGAATAGGAGGTTAAAGCACACACACTCTTATTGGATTTAAAAGAAAATTATTATAAGATCCAGTACTGTTGGTGCTTAACACTAGACAGAATGAGTAAAATTTACAGAAACACAAGAAACAGATGTAGGAAATGTTAAAAAGAAAAAGGCACCATGTTGCACATGTGGTGGACCTGTCCAGAGGCTAAAAAATACTGGACACAAATGTGTAAAGTAATTTTTGATATCTTACCAATTAATTTGAAAATGAAACCAAAAATATACATATTAAATATGGTAGATGAGGAATTAGAGAAAAAAAATGGTAAGACCTTGTTCTGATAACATCTGCCAGGGTGATTTATGCTAAACAATGGGAAAAAAGGGAATACCTAATATAATTGAATGGAAATGGAAAATGTTTAAATATATGCAAAGTGATACATTAATGCAATTGCTTAGAAATGGCCCTTTACAAAAATTTGAAAAAGACTGGGGAAGGATAAAAGAGTATTTAAAAATATTATGAATGGATCTTTTGATCATATATATAGTATAAATAGATGTACATATAAATAATTATGATTTAATTTTGTTAATTTAAAAAATAATTACTGGGTCAACACTGTGTTGTCTGAGAAATAAGATATAACAACAACTAGGATAGAGGTCTAAGAGTAAAGTGAATCTCATATATATATATATATATATATATATATATATGGGGCAACATGTATATATATAGAGAAGAGAGTAATGAAAGTAGATTAAAGCTAGTAACAATCACCCAGGAGCAGATGAAAGGAAGGAACACATGTGTGTTATATGTTTTTTTAGATATACAAGAATGAATGTTTCTGTTAATTGTGAGGTATGTATGCACACGTATGCAGGTTAGTAAATTTCTGTTATTTGTTATATTGAAATGTCTTATGTCTTATGTTTTCGTGTTATATATGTATTATGTGTGACCATATGTGTAATAAAAAGAATTTTAAAATGGCCAGCTTTTGACAGTTCGTTGACCTACTTGTATTGGGTCCCACAGGAGCTTGCTGTCTTTCATATTTCTTCAATTTTCCACACCATATCAGCGGAAGATAAATAGTAGATGTGTAGATATCTATGATTACAGGCAGGAGAACACCAGGTGGCAGTGCTGGATATACGTCCTGAAATACAATTGTATATAAACTAGTATATTGTTCTTATAGTGTATGAAAATGTTAGGTAATAGTTAATGCCTTATATAGTTTCATTGTTATGCGTGTAATAAAAGTGTACATTTTCATATTGCAGTACACTTCGCACTGGTTGTTTATTTTGGCCCCGGCCTATCTCAAGGTATCAAAATGACAAGGAATACATCTTATTAATAGGGCAAGAGTGGCACAAGTTTTCCTGCTACTTCAGATGGGGGAACACACAAAGCCACTGTTACCACTTCCCAAAACACATTGCAACTTGCCTTCCCCTTGCATTCCAAGTGCTTCTCTTCAGCTCTCTTCTCCATCACTTTCCACAAACCTTGTTCTTAAGGATCTTTTTTGAAGTGAGGGAGTGTGGCTACAGACATTGCCTGGGCTGCAGTGGCCAAGTGGAGAGTCACAGTAGTCACAGCTATACCTGATCACAATTTCCCATTCTAAAACAGGTAATAGGAGAAGAAACCATGTGAGACTTGGAGGACCCTGTGGAACCATATGACAGTTATTTTATTGCAAAGAAGCAGCTAGTTTGGCTCTCCAGATCTTACCAATCTCCCACACCTGAGATCTAGCCTGGACACTTCTTGGCTTCCATATTGCCACCTCTCATGCTCCATTGTTTGAGGCAGGTTTGTTATTGTTTTAATTGCCATTAAGTTGGATTTGAGTTATAGTGACCCTATGAAAGAGACAACCTGTCAAACTCAGGGCCATGGCTTCCTTGGTTGATTCCATTCACTTGTAACATAGTCTTCACTTTTTCTACTGCCCCCTTGTTTGTTGAGTGTTTCATTTTTTCTAATATGTCATGTCATCTCATGATATGGATGAAGTGTGATAGCCTCAATTTAGTTATTTTGGCTTCGAGAGAGAATTCAGGCTTGACTTCCTCTTTGACCCAATTATTTGTCTTTTTTGGGTATCCTCAGGATCTGTAGAACTCTCCTGCGTCATAACATTTTCATATGAATTGATTTTCTTCCTGTCAGCTTTCACAATCATAGAAAGAAATTAAAAATACTATGGCACTGGTGGCCCCCGCCTTAGCACTCAGCGACATGTCTTTATACTTGAGGATCTTATCTAGTTCCATTATAGATGCCCTTCCAAGTCCTATCTTCTTCTGATTTCCTAGCTTCATTTTTCTTAACATTTTGCATAAGGTGGATAATATTAATACATGGGAGAGCCAGTCTTGAAAAGTTGGCTTAGAACATGGACTGAGCATAAGTTTTTTAAAAAAACAAACAAGCATGAGTTTTGAATAATCTTCAACATTACAATTTAATAATTTTGGTTCATTGTTTGAATGTAAGTACATTTGCTTTATTTAGGATATCGAAGTTAATACAAAACAATACACACTTTGAATTAAAAAAGCAATTACCCATTGTTAGAAGTAAAGTCAACCATTAATTTGTTCCTTTCCTACTACAATAGAAGACCAGCATAACGTTCTTCAACAATTCTGCATTTAGCTTTCATACTTCTTACTTAAATTTGTCATCACCCATTTATTTATTTTTTTCATTAGAAAATCAACTTAAGCTTTTCATCATTAGTCTATCAGTTAAGGTGTGTGTTCCACTGTCAAACAACAATTACTGTCAGGAAGTTCCTTTTAATTTTTAGGTGGAATCTCTTTTCCTGTAGCTTACATCCATTGTTTTATGTCCTATTCTCAGGAGCAGCGAAAAACAAGTAAGTAGTCAACTGCTTCCCAAGCAACTCGGAACAAACCTGTATTAATTGTAATGGCTGCTTCCTGGTAGCATGTTACATTATGAATCCTGGGATGGAGGTGTTGCTCCAGGATTCATAATGTAACATGGTAATGAGGGTACTTATGCAAATGTAAATCCCATACACAATTCTGGCCTACATGTTGACTTTACATGTTAAAAGACATGTAAAGTCAATATATAAGCTATGCCTAGACAATGAGAAGTGTAGTTTCCTCTCCAATCTGTGTGTCCATGTGCATGTGTCCATGTTAATTAAAAAGTCTAAAAAAATCATTAAGTTGTCTGTTCATTGTCCCACATTAAACATCCAGAAAGTCCAAGATTTGACGTGTAATTTTCTAGAAATTTTGAAGCCATGGAAAATAACTTTTTGAAACTTTTGTTTGTTTGGGGGGGTTGGGAATGATTTTTGGGGGGGGAGGGAAGAAAAGTGTGATGTAAAAACACTTTATAGATTGAAAGTGAGCTTGTTACCATAGGGGAATAAAATGTATTGTGCATTTTTGGCATTAAAATTACCATCTTTGGTACATTTAATATATAGCTTATTCAAACAGTAAGTACTATACAAATTCAATTTCTCTTTCTACATTTTTTTTATTTTTATTTTTTTGTTGTTGTTGTTACAAGTTGCTCTACAAGATCCTGAATTGTAACATAGTCCTGAAATGTAAGGAACCTTTTGGTTCTGCCAGTTTTTAAAGAGCAGGCAAAAGACAATCAAAATGAATTATTAACATTAGTAAATTAGAGAAAAACATGAGCCTTTACAGACTACCAGAAATAGTGCAGCTTGTGGCCACTTTAACTGTCCTGGCTCAGTGCTAAGGAATCATGGGAACTGTAGTTTATTGTGGCACCAGATCTCTTTGACAGAGAAGGCTCAATGTCCCTGAAAAAAAAATACAATTACCATGATTCCCTAGCACTGAGCCTCAAGCTGCATTATTTCTGGCGGTTTGTAAAGGCCCTAAGCCTTCCTTCAAGCCAAGGAAGGGGAGAGGCAGCTGGATGCTGGGCGCCCTAACCCCATACTGATGACATCATCAGAGTGCCCACCGTTGCACACAGCAAGCGCTCCGATGTCGTCCTTCTGTCGCAGCGTCCGGACATGCTGCAACAGAAGAGATGCGGAAGAGGCAAGCGTCACTTCTTCTGCACCCTTTCCTTACCTTGAGGAAGGAGTGCTATTTTAGTGGATTGGGGCTGAGGAGTGGGGCAGCCTCGGCCCCAATCCTCGGCTTCTCAGGGCGGCCCACAGCTGCACATCTGTAGAGGCCCTTAGTCTCCTCTAACTATCCATAGTATCAAGCATACATAAATCATTCATTCCCATTAAAAGGACCCAGACACTTAAATCAAGACTAGGAACTTTAAAGACTTTTATAAAACTCTTTCTGTTATGTAGATTTTGGAAATATTTCTGGGGGAGTAGATACATGACTACCTTCTCTTAGACATTTTAGTTCATCATTCTTCTTTTTCTAAACATTCATTATCCATTTTTCTCACTTCTCATTTTCCAGGGAAAAAGGCTCTTGGAAAAAACACACAGAAATGCCCCCTCCCCATTTCTTTTTCTGAATTTTCCTGCCCCCCCCCCCCGAATCTTCATATCTCTAGATTTGTTTTTGCTCAGTTTTCTGATTTTTATTTTTAAAAATTCTGTTCATGGCAAGTGGTTAAAATGTAGCTAGTTTCTTGAGAATTGTACAGCTGATAATGCCTACATTGAAGGACACGTTTTGTGTGGATTCTTAATGTAGGGCCTAAGCAGATGGCTTAAAGGCCGTCTTGGGGGCAGGGAAGTGGAGGGGCAGCCGCATGCTCGGCGCCCCATCCCCCTCCTGAGGTCGTCCTCAGAGCAGCCGGCCCTCCTCATGGCCGGCGCTCCGAAGAGGACCTCCCGCTGCAGCCTTTCCACACGCTGCGGCGGAAAAGTTGGTGAAAGTGCGCTGCAGGCTTTTGCAGCGCACTTTCACTGACTTGTGAAAGGAGCACTAATTTAGCGCTCCTTTCAGGGGTGGCGAAGGTGCGCCGCAGGATCGAGGCATGGGGATGCCTCGGTCCCGTGGTGCAGCTTCCCAGGGCGGCCCATGGCCGCCTGTCTGCTTAGCCCCAAAAATTCTCTCCCAGGGACTAAAAAAGGTCCTGTCCTGGTTCATGAGGGTTAAAGACTGATATTTATTATAGCTGTGAACTACAGCAAATGTTATCAGTTGCATGAAGCATTCTCCTGTAAGTATGTGTGTCTATGAGCCTTATCACATTAAAAACAAACCCAGCAGGGAAATGGAGAAAAGCAAATTACTTTCTGTCTCTGCATGAAGTTGAATCACCTTCATTCTCTTCCAGTCATAAAAGCATGGGAGAGGTCATAAAAGCATTGTAAATGTTTTCCTTTTGCCAAGCTGGAATAATCTGGCAAAAGGGATGATTTTATCACCCTTTCCCATGCTTTTACAACTGAAAGAGAAAGAAAGTGCTTCGACATCATGCGGAGACAGAAAGATAAATGCACTTCTCTCCATTTGCCTGCTGAGTTCCTTTTTAATGTGATAAGGCTCTATATGTACTTCAACTGTTTTTGTAAACTTGTAACTATTCCTGAGTAATGCATGGAGGAAGGTACCTTCATGTAAAACATAAACTTTCACTTGTGCAACTGGCTTTATTCATTGGAAGGCAGCTTTATTTTTGTTAAGATTGTGTTGTTAACAGGGGCAAAGAAAGGTCATAATATAAGAATCTTCCATTTGGTCCAGAAATCTATACTGGAATATTGCTTCATCATATAACCAAACAGAATTTTTTCTGATATTAAGGGGGGATGCAGACGGCGCAAAGCACTGTCTTGGAGCCAGAGAAGGGGAGGGGCAGCCGGACGCTGGGCGCCCCAACCCCTTCTCATGGACATCATCGGAGCGCTCGCCATTGCACATGGCGAGTGCTCTGATGATGTCCTTCCAGCTCAGCATCCGGACACACTGAGCCAGAAGAAGTGCAGAAGAGGCGCCTGGCGCCTCTTCCAGTGCCCCTTTTGGCTCCTCTGAAAGAAGCACTATTTTAGTGCTCCTTTTCAGAGGCGCCATAAGGGTGGATCGGGGCCAAGGCATGGGGCAGCCTCGGCCCCAATCTGCGGCTTCTTGGGGTGGCCCACGGCTCCCCGTCTGTAGAGGCCCTTAGTCTTCTCATTTAAGTCAGATGCTATAGATTTACATGCATATTACAATGCTTTTTCTGTATAACTCAATCATAGCTTGGGAAGGGAATGAAAGTGGAGTAGTTCTGCAGGATGATATGCCAATGGAGAATTGGCAATTGTACTAAATAATCCTGAGGTACAGGGTTATGTCCCCAGAGAAGATAAGGTAATGAAGAGTAATCTTAATAATGAATTGTTGGACAATATGAGTGAAAATGGCTCTCCAGTCAGTAGGCATGTATCTCCTACTCCTATATATGAATGTCTTAGAGGTCAATGTTTTCTTACAGTGCAAGCATATGAAAGTATTTTTAATAAGTTGATTTTTTTAACACAGAATCTTTCAGGACTACAGTCTAACATACAGGTAATAGCACCCTTAATTGAAATAGAGATATTGGTTGTTGCTCAAGCTGACAGTTGTTTGAACTTGGGGCTAACATACCAGCTTAACTAGTGGTTAAAATCAGTTCTGGTATTGAAGAAATGTATTGGCCTTTGTTTTCTTAACAAATCCCAAGTTATTAAGGCACAGTTAAGGGATTTTTTTCCAGAACTGGGAGGAATGTGTCAAGAAATCTCCAGGATGCACAAAATAGTCCAGTAGATCATTTTTGAATTCATAATTTAACTGTTTCAGATGTAAAGGTAGTTTTATTAAATAAATGTACAGAGAAATGTGTAAGGAAATCTATGTTCATGATAACAGCTGAAGATATTTGGTGTGAAGGAGATGTAGTTGGTTGCCTTGATGATAAGGAGGTATCAAATGGAGTCTAGCTTAATAGGCTACTCTTTAATATCAATTTTCTCTGGTAGACAGGTATGTTTAAGCTATGAAAAAGAGGAAATACATATTTTCATAAGAAGAGTTGCAAAGGGAAAAGTAATGAATTGGTTATATTTACTGCTTCCACAACTCAATCAGATCATTACCATGACCATATCAGCACAGATCAAATACCATGTCCTCCTCATGATCCTCAAAGGTATCAGTCTGGACAATGCAGGGCCCAATCCCTGACCCTGGTTTGAAATGTCCAGATGACAAACAGTTTGTTCAACAATGAATCCATGGTATACCCTTGCTGCTTCTGCTGCTTCTGCTGCTGTGTGCTCTGGTGCTTCAACAAACTAGGTTTCCCAGAATTCTCTAGCATTCATTGAGCCATGGCAGTTAAAGTGGGATCAAACCAGATTATTTCTGCAGTGCAGATGGAGTCTTTGAAGGAAATTCTAAAATAGTTTCCTGTAATAGGTGAAGAATTTAAGAAGTTAATTTCTCAGCTGATTAGTGACGAAGCTGCTTGTAAGGACATATTGCCTCCAGAACTATTCAAAATGAATTCAAATAGCAGGAAGCCTCTTCTATGAGTAGGTTAACTTGTATTAGTCACTCAGTTTGGATGCCCTAGGATTGGGAAAAAATAAAATTATGCTTTCCAGTTTTTTTTAAAAAAAATATAAAACAAACTGCAGCAATGGCAGAATCATTTCCATATTAGAAATTCATTCGAAATTCTATTCCAGTTTCACGTTGAACAGATTATTAGTTGGGGTTGAGACCAATAAGATAATTACTTTTAAACAAACTCATTTTAGGAAGTGATTCAGTGCACTAAATCAATGTTTCATACTGCAGCATCTAATCCCAGATAGGGATGTGTAGGATTTTTTAAAAGAGTGGGGTTTTTCATACATCTCAGTCTGATAAACTTTAATTAGATTAATTATTAAACACAAATTATGCTATTTGCTAAAGACAAAAATGGACCCTGGATAATCATTATAATCATAATAATGTATGGCATTTAGAAGTATTAGGAGTGTCTTTCTCAGAAGATCTAATCCAGATCTATCCCAGAAGACTCATCAAAAGGCTATTAGTTTGGCTACCTCTAGATTTGCAAAACCTTGTTAAAACTTTTTTTTTAAACTAACAGCAGCCAGCCACCAGCACTGAAATTATTTGAAGGAAGATATTAGCTCAAACCTCCAGATCTTCTGTTTTACTAATCCCCAAATCTCTGCATCATAGAGCTTTGGGAAAGGGGTAAAGCAGAAGGCCTAGAGGTTATACAAAATAAAGTTTTAACTTATTTGAGCTCTTTCTCTCAGTAAACTGGATGCTCTTCTTTGTGCTGAAGCGGTGCTGTTATCAATCTCTATAAGAGTAAACAATGCAATTTTCTTTTATTCAAAAAGATGGATTGATGTGCCTGACCACCATTTAGCTAAACTTTTTTTTTTTTTTATCTAGAAATAAATGTGCGACTGGCTCAACCTTGTTTTATAAGATTGGTTCCTCTGTCTGTCTAATTGGCTTGCTTTTATTTACCTCTCAAACCCTAAAATTAGATTCTGGTTATATGTACAGATGCTGCAGTGGTTTGAGCATTGGACAACTTCTCTGGAGACCAGGGTTCAATTCCCACTTGGGCATGGACACACTCATGGGGTGACTTTGGATAAGTCACCCACTCTCAGCCCCAGAAAACCCCTGATGGGTTGGCCTTAGGGTTGCAATAAGTTGCTGGCATTCTGCAGGTTTCAGTCTGGAAACATGGTATGAAACTGCTGCTTCCTGTCCTGAAATGAATTTTCATGGTGACTGGGATTTTTCTGCTCTTTGGAGATGGTTAATTCACAATGCTCAGATGAACTGCCAAAGAGCTGTCAAGTGACAAAGCTATGATAGACTCAAGACATTGATATGTTGCTGAGACAGCACATTTATTCATGATATAGGTTGTTATGAACAAATATATTGTAATTTTGTTGTGATTTGCCAAAATCACTGGAAATCAATAGATTGTCTGTTGATAGTGCATAGGCTAAAGTTCATCACTAACTAATATTTAACCTTCTTATAGCATTTTCAAGTATTCTGAGCATTTCCAATGCATTATACAGTTCCTTACAACAACTGTAACAACTGGAGCTCTTTCAGTTGGGTTGGGGAATATCTGAAAGTCCCAGGTTTTGTTCCTATACAAACTGATTTTATTTTGGATATTTGCATGATGTTTTCTTTTAATTGCTACTTCCCTGATTTGTTTAAATTAACACAGTGTTTTCTGAATGAAATGTATCTCTGTTTCTCTGTTTAGCATCCTGGAACTAAGGTGGCCATCTCCAGTAAACACAGCTATTGCTTCCAGGACACAGGTTCAGCAGAGATCAAGTGAGGGAAAGAGGAATAGTTACAACAAAATAAAATTGTCCTAATGTTTAACTAGTGTAATATTGCTAAAACATTTTATCACTTTGAGTATAACTCATGAATAATAACAAAGAAGTCTATATGTGAATGTTATCAATACAAGGGAGGGGAAATTCAAAGATATAGTCATGTTATTCTGTAAAATCAGTAACTTGTAGCACCTTTGAGACTAACTGAAAGAAAGAAGTTGGCAGCATGTGTTTTTGTAGGCTTCAGTCTACTTCCTTGAATGCATTTGGTAGGGGGGAAAGCCAGGGACAGACCTATATAAGTCATTTGTAGTGTGAGAATGTCAATTCAAATTCAAAATCATGTGCATATGGAAATGAAGTGGGAAGTCCAGTTTTAACTATGGCCAGTCGTTGGTAGACAAAGGCAGTAAGGAAGCTGTAGCCTGCAGGTAAGGAGATTGGACGAATGTGGAAAGCAGAAAGGTATGTGATGAATGGGTCAAGGATGGTCTTATGAGGATGGAGGTTAGATAGTGTTCAAATGTGTATAGTGTGCCAGGAAACCGTTATCTCTGTTCAATCCATTGTTGATAGACTGTAGTTTGTGGATAAATTCCAGTTCTGCTGTTTCTGTTTCCAATCTTCCTTTGTAATTTTTTTGTTTTTTGTTTTGTTTTGTTCAAGGATCGCAGTTCTGAGGTCTGAGATGGAAGATCGAAGTGTTCTGTCACCAGTTTTTTGTATTCTCTTTCCAAATGACTGATGTTAATTTATGTCCATTTATCCTCTGGCACAGGGACTGGCCTATTTGCCCAATGTAGAGTGCTGAAGGGGATTGTTGACATAGTATGACATAAATCACACTAGAGGATGAGCACATGAAGGTCCCCCTAATATTGTGGGTGATGTCATTAGGTCTTGTGATGACATGTCCTGAATAAACGTGTGGGCAGATGGCATTGTGGTTTGTGGTAAGACTTTGTACCAGTGTCTGCTTCGTATTGTGTGTCCTCCTGCAGGTAAGTACCTGTTTGAAGTTTAGAGGCTATCTGTAGGTGAATAAAAGTCTACCACCAAGAGTACTTGACAGGGCAGCATTATTGTCCAGAATAGGTTGTAGTTCATTGATGATGTACTAGTGGGTTTCTTTCATTTTCTCTCTTCAGTCTGTTCTGTAATAAATCAGTCCTGGGTACAAGTCTTTCCTTGTTTATTTGTTTGTATGTTTGTTTGATTTACTTCATGTCATGGGTACTATAGTTTGAGGAATGTTTGAGAAAGTTTGAGGAGGGAAAAGTGGGGGAAACCCAAACTATTTAAAGAAACAGTGGAATATACAGGTAAAATCAACACAAGATTATTTAAATGATTTCTAGAATGCTTGGTCGGCTGTTCCTATGTCTTTCAGCTTTGAACATCTATAGCCCACCATCCCCACCCAACCATATGCCCTCATTAGATAAGAATTGCTTATCAGTTATTGTGCACTGCCCCCTCCCACATCTAACACACACACACACACACACACACACTGTCAGTGGGGAAAAGCTGCATTGCCCAAAAAGCTGTATTTTATATTTATTTGTTTTATATAAAGGATTTCTCACAGAATTGATAGGATTTGACATAAAAATTGAAAAATGTATCTATTTAAATTGGAGGATGTATATACATCTTGCTATAGTGTGTCAGTCTTTAACATGATTTCTAGTCAAGAGGTTTTCTGGGCTTGGAAGTTTCTCAAAAGGGATCCTAGAATCTCTCTAAAATTCCTAGCTTTGGTCTTTTTTTTTTTTTTTTTAATCTAGCCACATTACCCCTGGGTATGTGCTTTAATAAAAGCTCTTTATTAAAACTCTCTGTTTTATGGATACCCAGTTAAACACTGCTGTCTTCATCTGCCTGCTTTCCAGGTTTGGAATGAGACAGCACTTAGAACTTCCCATGATTGCACTTTTGTAGAGCCTCCACATTTCCTTCTCCACTGTGGGAACAGAAAATTACCATTAGACATCACACTGTACAGTCTAGGCCACCATCAATACCCTCATCCCATATGGATCTCCACTATCCTCAGGCATCATTCCAATATCTACTCTGGAGCATTTTTCATAGATTTTGCTGGACCTCCTGACTAGATATTTTGCAACAATTGTGGTGTGTGGTCTGGAGCAGGGGGCTCATCAGTCAGAATGGATGGTGAGGAAACACAGAGTGATTAGCAGTATTCAGAACTGTTCCATTCTGCCCCCCTTCCTCCAGGATAGAGAGCAGCAAGCCTTATTATTTCCTCTTTTGTATGAAATACATACAAAATTGTGTTGAAAAAGAAAGCCTTTCAGATTCTTCTCAAAGATACATCCTGAATGAAGGAAATGTCCCACTTGGCCCTGAGGTACTCTGTGCACACGAAAGCCTAATCCTACCAGTCAAGAGTGGTGGGTCATGTACACACAAAACACACAACCCACTCCAAAATCCACCTTTGAGCAGAACAAACTGGCCCCTGATTGTGAAATAAAGGAACTCTTGTGAGAAATGGAAGACCTGTGCTGAACTGGAAATCAGCTCCTAGAGTTGAGGATGGACAGACAAGCACCCATTGCCTCAAAATACATAGCTGCCATTTCTCCAAAATGAATATTTCCATAAGAAAATGGCCATCCTATGGGGGGGGGGGCACAAACAAATGGGGTTGCTCTATGCAGGAACAGACCATGGGGAGGGAAAGGAGAAAGAGCCCAGGAAACCTAGGGAGAATGCAAATTCAGGGTGAGAACATGGGCCCTAGGGAAGCTCATACAACTGATACTGTGTGGGGGGCATGCTCCTATCCCATGTCTATTCATTGGTTGGGATGGGGGGAATAGGGCCAATCAGTTAAATATTGGTACTGCTGTGGAAAACACACTCCTAAGGGAGGAGAGAAAATGGTCCCACCCCTTCTTATTTTCCTCCTTGAACTTCAGAGCTGAGAGGATCAAAGCATGTTGCTGAAGAGTGAAGGACCTCCTCTCTCCCACAAGTTTTACCAGCCTAGAAACCCTTCCATCTCTCTATCAGAGGTGCTGAGACCAGTTCAGAGATGTATAATACACCACCCCAAAAACAAGTTTGTGACACAGAAAGAACAACTCAGAATGTGTCCAAGTACAATATACAAGACTCCTTAAACCCATACGCATCAACTGCATTGCCTTGGAGATGTCTTAGATTTTCCCTCTGCTTCTGACTACAGGTAATATTGCCCTTTATAAATTGCTGCTGAGTTATTGTTTTTATTCCAATGCTAATCTTATTCGGGCAAGAAAATCAGGTCCCTTCCTCGTGCTTGCCGTATATTTAATTCTCTACCTATTTTCTTTTCATTCTCTCACTGCTATAGACATGGAGCCCATTCTGTCCCTAGAGTAAATCAGATGGGGTTAGGCAGTGGATATTTTACTCCTTGCCATCTAATCTTTCTAATAACTTTCCCCTATCTTAGACAGGAAGGATCACTGAAGAAACCAGGCCAGCAGAACAGTACATTATTAGCTTGCTGCAATGGCCTTTGTGACTGACAAGATGCTTGTAATAAGTGAATGCTTATCAATGATCAACAGGATGAAGGGAAGGGAAATGGTGATGATAACAATGCATGAAGGGAACTCTTCCTCAGCAGAAAATAAAAAGATTCCAGTCCTTTTCCCCATTGGGCCCATTAAGTCACAGTCTGCTCATCATTTTGTGTAATATATTCCCTAGCTAGGGCTCATATAGCCACTTTCTACTCTAGCGTTTTGCTGTCTTGTGATAAAGCTGCTAAATGGATAATGCATTATCTTCTAATTCAACATTCTTATCATTGCAACTTAGCTTACCGGATCTATCTTATTTTTTTCCTGCTTTTAAACAGCCATGACTTTTTCTAAATTCAGGACCTACTTACATCCATATGTTTTATTCTTTTGTTCATAAATCCACCTTAAGTTTGAAAATGTTACTTTCCTGCTTCTTCTTCTTCTTGTTTTTGATGACCGACAATGATTTTGCTTGCATTTCTAAAATGATAAAATATTTTCCAATATGAATCTCGCAGAGGTTATAAAGATGCCATGCCCCCTCAAAATCAACAATTAAGTTTGTTAATTTTGTTAATTGAAATTAATCATGAAATTAATCATGAAAAGAAATCATTGTTGTATTTTTCAGTGCAGTGCCAAAACTTTCTCATCATTTAGCTTCAATAGACATTCTTTCTCAGTTTCTTGCATTCTTAATAGAAGGATATCATGTTTTTCTTTACTTCTGCTCTCTTCTTGTCCAGGAACTTGTGTGTCTTACTTAAATCAAGAGATAGTTCTAACAGCCAGGGTTTGTGTTGTGAGAAATCTGGAGTAGCCATTGCTTCTTTGTCCCAGAATCCTAAATATAACTTCATATGTGCAGCATCTAGCAGATACTCATAGCAGTTGTTCATTCAAGATACATTCTCCACTTGAGACTGATTCTAAAATGCAGACCTCATAACTACATGTGGCCCAGATTTTGTTTTGGTTTTTTTTTATTGCCCTCTCCCCTCCCAGTCTCCACATGTGTGGATGCGTGACATGGATTCTAGAATACTACAGTACTTCATTTTCCAGATATCTAAGCATAACCCTCACCAGCAAACAAAAAGTAGATACTTGGATATCACATTTTGTTTTACTAAATATTCCCTCATGGCTTAGATAAAGGAAAAGTCAAGTCAGATTTATTTATGCATCCTTCCCTGCAATTACTGCAGAATCAAAGTGAATTCACAACAGATGCAATGTAACAATTAAGTTATTATTGTTGCCAAAATAATGTTAATAGCCAATACAATATAAAATCCTTAACAATTGTCCTAAAACCTCAAGATTACAGCATACTTTCAGCATTGCATAAAAACCCTGGAATTCATTTACCTTTTTGGCATATCTATTATCACACTGTTTCCATTTAGGTCAGAGTATGAAAATTGTAGTGAATATGCTTTTAAATTTCTCTTTCTTTGGGGGTAATGATGGAATATAAATAGAATAAATAAATACATAAACAAACAGATCAGATTATTTTGGTGGAGTTTATTTGATTAATGAGATCATAGCATAGGGACCTCTCCAACCCCAGGAATACAATGGAAAATGTATCCAGAAAGGAAGACAGAAGAGACCTGGGAGATTCCTGATGTAACTGAATATTAGAAAGAGTCTTTATTAACTGCACCACAGCCTTTTCCAATTCTTGTGTGCTACCTGATTAGTCTGTACAAACTTCACAGCTACATTCTCCCTTAGATGTCCTAGGTTGATGGTGTGCCATATGTAGCAATGTTATCATTAATTATGTCTTTCAATCATCTTTATTGAATAAGTCTTCAGACCATTTCACATATAAACATAATAATTAAACATTACAAAATAATAGAATAATAAAATAGTAAAATATAAAGATAAAAAATGAAAATACAAAAAAGATAAAAATAAAATATTTATATACATATGTCAAAACATATACTTAGAATGTATTTGAATCAGATTATTCTCATCTAAAATTAGAGCAATACTCTAATTCAGGACTTTGGCTACCTCAACCCTCCATATAGTAGCTGCTTTTGTTGCAAATAAGGCAACCCTAAGAGTTATGAAGGGCTCAACACCTTGCAATAATAAAGACAACTTGTTTTTATCATCCCTCACCCTTAATTTTCTGAGAATGGGAGTCAGATATTTCTCACTGATATCATTATATATTTGGCAATATAACCAATAATGTGCAAGATCTTCAATATTTGAAGTACCACAAATACAAAACCTTTCAGAAGAGGGGATACTCTGAAATCTGCCCCGAAGCACTCTTGTTTCCATTTGCTCAAAGCGGAAATTGACAAACGGCATTTGTCATTAATTATGGCTGTACTTCATAAAACCACATACAACAAAATGATGGTTGGGGGGAACTTGATTATGCATAAACTTTGGAATGGAGGCTGTTTAGCTAAGCAGTGGCATTAAAAACAACAACAGCCCACAAAGCTATGTTTAGCAAAAGCCATATGGAGGAAGCACACCATGGAACTTGGATAATGAGGATTTATTGCGTGCTGATTAGACTTCAGATATGGGAATTTATTCTAATTATTAATGTGACTAAACTTTACACCAGTGAGCAGCTACCATAGTGGCTCTTTAATTTATGCAACAGTATTTAACATGGATTGTAGTTCAGATAGTGAAAAACTATCTGTCAGGAATGTTGGATCTCATATTTACTTTAATCTCAGATAATAGGTATGTCCTTCCTGTTTCACTTCAGCACTAAAGCAGAAGTAGGAGCATTCTGCTTAAAGAAGGTAGGTGTGTTAAACATTACCTCTCCAAGAGTGAGTTCCATATGGCTTCAGTGTTAGGGACAAACTACACATGGATTGGGATCTTTATGCTAGCGTAACCAGTGGCTACGGTGACCATTTTTCAAAGCCAGAAAGTTCACGACTTTAAAAAATGGCTATTTAAACATGTTAAGGGACCTGTGCTGCAGACGGGCTGTACTCGGATGGTGGATTTGGTGACTAAAGCCATGTGATAGACCCGGATACAGCCCAAAGTAGACTTCAATTTGGGAGAGGTAAGTTGCGTTTTTAAGATGTGTAATAATCTCTGTGGTCACAGAAGCTCAAGTTCATACACAGACTCTTGCTGCAAAACCAAAATGGGTTTTTCACCTTGTTTTTATGGCTTGTTTCAGTGGCAGCCTACTTGTGACATTTAATATGTAGTCTGTGGCTATGACTTTAGGCTCTTCCAGGATGATCTAAAGAAGCATGAGTTATTGCAATATAGTTCCTTGGCTTTTGCCAGTTTTGTCTACTCATTCTATTCTTTTTGTGTGCTGTTTGCAGCTATTTCTTGGATCTATACTAGGCTTCCTCAAAGTATTAATTTTAAACAAAACCAACTGGGGCAATGATTAGTGAGGCAGTCTAATGGTCTGGAGGACAAATTCTCTATTTCTGATTTCCCCCCTTTTTACAAATATAGAGTTAGAGAATTATAACCTAAAAGTGCTGTTTTATTGAAGCATCATTTCTAAAATTAAATGATTAAAAAAAAAGAAAGGAGGAGAAGGAAAAGGAACATACCAGACAGGCGGCACGGGGCCGCCCCAGGAAGCTGCGGATCAGGGCCGAGGCATCCGCGTTCCTCGGCCCCGCGGCACAGCTTTGCCACCCCAGGAAGGAGCGCTAAAATAGCGCTCCTTTCACAAATCACCGAAAGTGCACAGCAAAAGGCTGCCGGCGCACTTTCGGCGCCTTTTCCACCCCAGCGTGTGTCGACGCTGCGGCAGATAGGCATCCTCGGAGCGCCAGACATGTGGAGTGTCTGGTGCTCCGACGACGTCTTTGGGAAGGGGTTGGGGCGCCCAGCGTGTGGCTGCCCCTCCCCTTCCTTGTCCTGAAGACGGCACTTTGTGCCATCTGCTTAGGCCCATATATCTCAGAGTTAAAAAGAAAACCACTTGGAAGTAGGAAAATGTTGCAGCTGATGCCAGGAATTGTCAGAAACTAGTCTGGGACAAAGGAAATGTCATTTTGATGTATTTTGGGTCTCTGCCATTAGACAGATGGACCTTGGAATCCTTGTTAGCACCTTGGCCAGGCATTAAAAGCTGTTCAGTGGCATGAAAGAGTCAATTTGTATTAATAATAATAATAAATAATAAATTTTATTTTTAGCCCACCTCTCTGCAAAGCAATCGAGGCGGGTTACAGCAATTAAAATAATACAGCTAAAAGAACATTCCCTCCATCCAGTGACATTGGCTAAGATTCTAGACCAGCTATGTAGTTAAGTATATTTAACTAAATAGTGTCTCCTGGTCCAACTCTCCAATCTTGATTTACAGGGCATGAGTCACTGTGAGTGATGATGATCTGTTCTCTCTTTTCCATCCTTCCTCCAGTGATCTCTGGTGTTACAGTCAGAAGCAGGGTCCCTGTTATATTTCTTCCTTGCTCTGGAGATTGCTTGTGGAAGTAGGGATGGAAACATCAATCTGCTGTACCCTGATTGACAGAATGACAGACCCTCATCACTCACAGTAACTCCTGCCCAATAAATCAGGGTTGGGGGACTTTTACAATCTCTTTGTATTCCCCACATAGGGATGAATACATAGGGATAGTAAATATGAATCAGTTAAGAATGCATAACTCTAGGTTACACATTTGTAACTGCAAACATGAATTCCAATTGCATTAGCTTGGCAGTTTGAGGCTGGAAAATTATATGAAGGCTGGAAATAGTTTGAGGTGGTGAATTTTTCTGTCCTGCTAGCCTGCTTGTACTGTTCTCATAGCTAAAGTGTGTGTGTGAGAGAGAGAGAGGGAGAGGGAGGGAGGGGGATGTCACAAATATTTCATACATAGTAAATGTGTTTTTCTGTTTGTTTCAGAATAGCCCCTGAAGAAGGCCATTTGGTGATAACACCAAAACATGTTGGATTTTCCTTTGAAAAAACAAGTATTTGACCATCATACAGCATGTTGAACTTTGTCTACTTTCATTCTTCTACTCTGAATACATGTTTTCAAGTGTTTTGTTTTGTTGCTACCATGTTTAAACATTGCCTACAAGCTCTCACACTCAACATACACAAGATCTGAAACCAAGCTACCTAGGTGGTGTCTGCAAGTACACCCAGAATACTCTGGGAGCAGCACAGAATATTCTGGCCCCAGAGCTGCCCCACTATCTCTACGTTAGCTTGGGCCCTCTATTTTGATGTTGGGCAGCTGTTCACATACACATCCCACTGTGCTTCCCACTGCTGCCATAGTTTGCTTCACTTTGAGTTAGAATGGGGCACCCAGAGTTGATCACATGGCTGGGCACCTTGTTCAGAGTGAGCAATGTGTGCCAGCAGTGACTACGCCGGAGGGCACAGCAGGACACATTTTAAACAGCCACCCAGCATTGGAACAGAGGGCTCTGGATCTTCCAGGAAGATCCAAAGCAACTAGTGACTTTTTAAACTCTATTTTAAGTGGAGTATATCCTGGATTTGGCACTGAACTGGCTGTATATTGTCCCAACTGTTCACATCAGACTCAAGGATTGGGCCCTGTATTGTCTGGATTCTGAGATCATGGGGAAGGCCATTTTATTTAGCCCATGCACATGTGACCCTACTCTTGTGTCTTTCTTGCAAAATAGGAACACATGGCCCTTCTGAGGTTTCTGTCAAGCTTGACAATAGAGTTGGCAGACATTGAAGGAAGACACTTTCACTTCTGCTCACCTTCAGGAAATGGAGGTAGTTTGCAGTCTGATATGGGAAAACCAAGAGGAAAGCAGTAACATGTGCGTATGCCATCATAAAGATCCCTTTGATGTTTGCCACCCCAGGCAATGACTCGTGCTGATACTTTTATCATGCCAAACCACCCAAACTAGTATTTTATATCCAGCATTACATTTGGAACCGCTTCCTTACTTAACAAGTGGTATGAAGATTAATTAGCTAATATCTATAAGCTCTTCAAAGAGAGGCAAGCCTTGTAAAGCAGGTGTGGAAGTGAAGATCAATATGCCAGCTTGTCTGGACAGTCTTGTTTTGAGTATTTTAATGGGCCACATTATATCGCCTCTTCCACAGGAGATAGAGAAGTGCTAAATGAACTCCCAGGCAGAAAGAAGTGGTGGGTGTAACATATCTTTGACATTTTCTCAGGTCTTTGGCATTTTGTCCTTTTATATATATCATCTCCATGACTACAGTGGTAACATTTAAAATAATTCCAATGTAAATCTGACAGCACCTCCTTTGATGTGCTGCATTTCATGTAATTAAGTAAAATGTTGATTGAGAAGGTTAGAACTGCCTTGCCAAGGATTACAGTACATTTTGTGATTAACAATCAGAACATTCTCATTCCCAACCTCTATCTAATTTAGCAAGCTGGGGGATCAGTGGAGAATAAGAGAGACTGCAGTCTGAAAGCTGTAAGGTGGGCGGGCAGGGGGAAAAGTAATTTTCACCATTTCCCACATTCAAGATGTTTATCACAAGCTTGTATCGTTCGTGACAATTCTTGACTTCTGAGATTAAGTCGACATTCAGACTGCTTTTATTCAGACAGCTACCAAAAAGGAAAGATCGGATTTGTTGGTCATGCTTCCTGCAGTTTTCTGTGTCTCCCTTGGCAGATTGTAATTGTAACAGAAAATGGCACAAAATCAATTCACTCCCATGACAAAAGATCTATGTGCATGTCTGTTAATGACCCCAAATTGAGCCATTCTCTTTGCAATCTTGAAATTATAGGTTGTTTGTGGATAAAAAGGCCAAGCTGTATTTTCTGACAACCAAACATAGTGCTATGATATACATGGGTTAAATCAAGCCATGCAAAAAGCCAAATTATTAGCATAATGATTGGGCTGAAAATTTAATGAGACATGATTTGAAGTTTGAATTAATATAGCTTTCTGTTTGGAACTGTGGGAACATTCATTATCCCTAGCTCACAAAGCAACTACATGTGTTAATGCATGCATATATGTAATTCATACAAATGAGTTTATCAGTTTATATCAGTTCTCTGTCACATTTGGGGTGACCAAAAAACAGGTTGGGCTATGAGATATCAGCTTAAGGCTGTCTATAACCAGAGCTTCCAAAGACAGAGAGCTAGTTCTCAAATATTTACCCCTTTACCTCATTGTACTGAATTATAGCCTAAATCTGTCTCTGGTATCCAGTAGTCAGTATCACAGACTTCATTCACAGATCTGCATGTCCTTGTGCACCAATACACATTTTGCAAAATATTTTTTGTTTTATGTGTGTGTGTGTGTGTGTGTGTGCGCACGCGCGTGCACATTTCATGTATTTTATTCAATTTATTAATGTATTTTCATCCCACCCTTTATCAAAGGATCCCAGGGTAGCTTTTAATATAAATAATTCTAAAACATTTCCAGATCAAAAATACAAAACATATCAAACATAGTAACTTTTAAAATAGTTAAACCATTTTAAAAGCAACAGTTATAATCAAGGTCACTGAATTTGCACATCCATATGGAAGTACTCCATTCATAATTCTTACCGCTTCCCTTTAGGAATGAGCTCTAAGATCAATAAAAATAACATAGAACTTGATAATATTTTCCCTAGAAACAATTTAAAAGTTCTTGTGCTCAGTGAATTAGGAAGCCATTAGTTAAAATCACTCAAAATACTAGAACCCATGATTATCCTGCAAAAATTGCTGGCAAAATGCATAAAAGTTAAAGGTGAGTTGGGGCAGGGAGGAGGAAGACAAATATATAGAAAATAGGTATGTCTACGGCTGAATCTACACTGCAGAATTAATGCAGTTTTAACTGCCATGGTTCAATGCTATGGAATTCTCTGATTTGTAGTTTGTTGTGGTACCATAATTTTCTGACAGTGACAGTGCAGCCCAATGAAATGCAAAAAACTAGCCCCTGACCATAATGCAATTTCCCATCCTTTTGCTAGAATGGCCCCCTGACACAAAGTTCACTTTTATTTTAGTTAATTTATACACAAGAAAGCTTGCAAAAGTTACTTTTTGGATTTTTCTGGCTGGCTCAGTCTGCAGTGTCTTTCATGTTCTTTGATTCATGTTTGAATACTGATTTTGTGGTCCCTATGTAGACTTGTCCGCAGCTGCATGGTATGCGGTAAACCCCTGCAGATGTGAGAGGGTCTCTCCTATCCTTTACTGAGTGCACCATTTCCTGGATTTTCTTGGTTGGTCTGTAGATCATTTGGAAGTTGTGTTTACTCATCAGTTTCCCTATTCCGTCTCTGACCCCTTTGATGTATGGTAAAAATACCTTCCTTTTGGATGGCTGTTTTCCTTCACGCCTGTGTTTTTTTCTGGGTCTTGCCTCTCTTCTGATGTTTGAGCTGGAGTAACCATTAGCCTGTAGAGCCCAGTTTAGGTGCCTCAGTTCATCTTCCTGGTAGTGGGGTTCACAGATCCTTTTTGTGTGATCTACCAGTGTTCTTATTGTGCTTCTTTTTTGTCCTGAGTGATTATTGGAGTTCTTGTGTAGGTATCTGTCCATGTGGGTAGGTTTTCTGTATAATGTGTGGCCCAATCATTGGTTCGGTTTGTAGATGACCAGGACATCCAAGAATGGCAATGTTCCTTGCTTTTCTTTTTCCATTATGAATTGGATGTTTGGGTGGATGTTGTTCAGATAGTTCAAAAACATGGTCAAATCTTTTCCATGTTTCCAAATGATGAAAGTGTCATCCATGTATTGGAACCATGTTGTGACCAAGTCATAGGTGGGGGATCCAATGGGCTCCCTATGGGTCAGAATGGAATGGAACAGAATGGAACAAGCACTGTTATAGGAGAGAATACACACCACTTGCAATGAAAGAAAAGGAAGAAACATTGCCATTCTTGGATATCCTGGTCATCCGCAAACCAAACCAGACCCTCTCACATCTGCAGGGGTTTACCACATACCATGCAGCTGCAGACAGGTCTTCATGGGGGCCACAAAATGCAGTATTCAAAGACCTGAACAACTTCAACAGGAAAGAAGAAACCCTGAAAATAAAGTTTGGCTACCAATCCTGAAAAACACTAAAATCAAAACTCAGCAAATGCAAATGAACTTCACCCAGGGGCAGGGGGTTTCCCAGCAGACAATGGCCCATTAATTAAATAGTCACTAATCCTCCACACATATCCTCCCAACCTGAGGCCTTGCCTCAAGAAATAATACACAGATTTACATCCTAATTTACATTCTAATCCTCTCAACCAAGGGTCATATAGGACATAGACCCCCCCACACCTCCATGCCACTATATTCTGAAGATGCCAGCCACAGATAAAAGTGAAACAGCAGGAATAAATTATTCTAGAATACAGCCTCACAGCCTGAAAAACCCACAAAAACCTAAGGATGCCAGCTGTGAAAGCTTTCAACTTCACAACACTTTGTTGTTGTTGTGTGCCTTTAAGTCATTTCCAACTTATGGTGACCCTATCATGGGGTTTTCATGGAAAGTTTCTTCAGAGGGAGTTTGCCATTGCCATCCTCTGAGGCTGAGAGAGTGTGACTTGCCCAAGGTCACCCACTGGGTTTCATGGACAAACTGGGATTCAAAGCCTGGTCTCCACAGTCATAATCCAACACTTAAAATGCTACACTAAGGGCCGATGCAGACTGGCCTAAAGGGCGGGCCTTGTGGTGGAGCTGGGGTGGGGCAAATGCACGCTGGCTGCCCTGACTCCACCTCGATGCCAAGCACCCATCCACACAGCACACAGCATCAGGACGCTCTCTTGGCTCAGCGTGCAAACACGCTGCACTAAAGGGGCACAAAAGAGCCACCATGGCAGCTTTTTGCCATGGCCCCGATCTGCTGCTCCCAGGGGCAGCCCAGAGCAGCCCCTTAAGGGGCGAGTGCATTGGCCCTAAGCTGGCTCATGCATTATGTTACCATATGTTACTCTATATATAAGATCTCATTTGTGAATTCCTCAGAAGCATCTTATTTACCATTGTCAGACCCAGAATACTGGATGAAATGAATCATTGGTTTGATGTAGTAAGTAAATCTTTCCTTTTGGTTTGTGATGTTTAAATTCATAGACTGTGAAATGGCTTGAAGAAGAAGAGAAGAGGTGAATGTTAAGTAATGTGAAGGATACACATTTGTTCTTCATACAGGAAATAAAAATTTCATTCCAAAACATACAGCGATTGTTGTGTTTTATATCAAGCTTTTGTTTTTAATGGGAACAACTTACCTTTTGCCCCCCTGCATTTTTGCCTCTAGCAAACTTTGCCTTCTGATATTATGAGGCTTTCCCTGGAAGGGTCAGTTTCATAGTCTAGTTGCTGAGGGCTTTAGGAAAGTGTAAAGAGACTCTTTGCTTTGCTCTTTATATTATAACATTTGCCATGAAGGAGCAACCTAGGGTTACTTTAAGGGTTGTGGCACTCTAAAGAATGGATGCAGTATTGAAACAACAATTGAGGAGTAAAAAAATGGTAAAAATAAAATGAAGTAAAATGGTTGAAAGTAATGAAATAGTCACTGGCAAATTAAAAGAGAAATCCAGATGTCAACAAAGCATGAGTGACCATGGCTAGAACCTTCTTATCAAGGGAAAAGTCAATGCCTGGAAAAGTTACATTTTGGGCTATATCTCCCAGCGTTCTGTGTGGGGGAGATTATGAGTGTTATTATCCATAAAGATAACTTTCCCATGCTCTGACCATGTCCAGATATCTGAATTGTTGTGGTGTGCTCTATGTAGCAAGAGGCAGTGGCATCACTAGGAGAGTGTGATGGGTACAAACCCCACCAGGTGACATCCTAAGCAGAAGTGACACCATTGTTCTTCAAATATCTGCTTTTTGGCAGAAATGGGCTTTGGCATTTGCCTGTGTCAGATTAAAATACTGATGAAATGGTGTGAGTGGGGTGGGGTTCAGTGGAAGAAGAAAGGAAAGGTCCTAGGGTTTTATTCTTTTTTAAAAAAACATATTAAAACATAACCTTTTACCAAATTTTCACTTCAACCACATGAAACTATGTATATGTAAATGCACTGAGGCTGTGCATATGATATTGTAATTTAAAGGTATAATTTTAATTTGGTTAGTTGTTTATGTCACAGTTATTACCACAATATTCAATGATATGGAGGAATTACAATTAATCAGTAACATTAGTCCAAAAAGATGACTAAAGATTCTGTGTGGTTTGGTATAGAAGGAGGACAATGGGGGGGGGGGGTTGACACTATGAGTTACTGCACCATATGAAACCACTGGCAGGAGAACAACAGTTGGTGTGATTTTTAAAAAAGTGGGTGGCCAAAACAGTTTTCTGAGCAAGGAAGAGGACTGCAATGATTTGGGAACTTTCTGGAGCACTTTGCAATTAATAATTCCAAAACCTGTCATCTTGAGGCCTCATACATGAAGACTAAAGCAACCATAAATTCATATATTGAGAGTTCCAGACTTGAAGTACATTTTCTGCACCCCCATTGCTTCAGTTATCAGATCAGGAGCTTGTGAAAACAAACTAGCTAATACTTGTAGAAAATAATTGAAGATATATTGTATTGAATATTTGTGAAGTTTTTAACCTGCTAAAGAATATAAAAAATAGAAAGGATGTTTTTTGCCAGAGTACATTTTGTTCAATTGAGGTATTTATAGTATTTATAATATTTTATAGTATTGCCATTTCCAAAGCTATTCTTGCTGGAATAATCAAATATTTCTGTCTGGATTGTACAAATTAACAAATATTTGAGCATTAAATTATTTGGACCACCAGACACTTTGTTTTTGCTTTTGGTAGAAGCAGGGACACATATCCTTTGATATCCCCATATAATGTTTCACACATTATTCCTCCTCCCATTGAGTTGTATTGACAAGATGGTGTATGGTAGTCATCTAAAAGAATTACTATTGCCCTGAAGATGAGAATTTGAGGTAGGCAGTTTAAATCCAGATCTTTGTTCAAGATGACACTTGAGCATTTACATCAACTGAAAGTTGCAGATATATAAACTTGAAATTTTATGACAGTTAATCTTGAGAGAAAAATGCATCAATGTTTAGAATTTTACATGCATGAATAAAAGGTGCCAGGGAGGGAGAAGAGATATATGGCTAATCTCCCCTCCCCATGAGTGTGAGTGTAGAGCAGAGGGGAGTGGGGAAGAGAACTAGGGGAAAAAGTGCTTTGAAGAGACCTTGGGGACATCAGCTAAGATTTTGGTTGCTCTAGCTAGGAAGAGAACCTAGCAGCTGTCTGGACTGTCATTTCTAGCAAGTCTACACTGTCAGTGTGTGGATGATGTGTGTTGTAGTGATGCTCTTTGGCACCCAGCAGAATCTGCAGGACAAGGTGGCTGCTGTGATCCACAGCCACTTTGTATCTCTTACCAACAACTGGCTCAGCTTCTCTTCTTCAGGATCCTGTCTTCCTCAGTCAAGAAGACACATTGTAAAGTCCAAAAGTATAGTTTTATTAATGCATATAAAAGTAAAATAAAATAACCAAGTAAAATCCATTGTGATGAACTTGTCCAGTTCAGCCATGCAGGATTACATCTTTAACAACCCCAAAAACTTAGGATCTCTAACTTGTTGCAGTTAAAACCACTGCTTCCAGCCACACACATGCTTACATCTTGAACAATAAACATTCTAGACAAAGGATTCTCTAGGCCCTTCCCATACTCCACCTTCTAGGTATTAACCTTATGTTAATTGGATAATGTCTGTATGATGTATGTTAACCCAGCTTCTTGCTGTCCATCATCCACCACATGACTATTTTCCCAAGCCTAATGATTATTGACCTTTTTGATATCTCTTGTTTTCCATAACAAAGTCTGTGTCCATGAGTTCTACCTTTTGGGAAAATATGTTATGTCTGTGTAGCCATCTGGTGTTGATTCACTTTGTTTCTCTAGATGTTGTTTTCATGAGGAAATTTCCACACACACATCTCTACATTTCACCTTTGACTGTATATCCCATCCATATCCTAACATACACCAAGGTTGTAACCAGATAGGAAATCAGTAGGCCTGAGGGGCTGAAAATACTTATATTTAGCTGAAGGTACTGCCATGTTTAGTCCTGTTCGCTTATTCCCCAGCAGTGTTCCTGCACCGGGTGTCACCCAGTGCTGGGAGTGGGGCTAGCGGGGGTGTGACTTCCAGGGCATGACTTCTGGGGGCTTCCAGAGGGTGGGGCTTCTGGGACACTGCTTTCTATCTCCCTGTGCTGCCCCCTGCATCTTCTGGGAAGAGGCACCAAGGTGACCCCCCCTCCTCATCCTCTTCCCAGGGATCCTTATGGGCTTGTGCCACACCTGCCTCCCCAATCCAGGAGGTGCCCAGCTGCCATGGTGAAGGTACCCTGCTCACCTGAAGAGTCTCCAATGGGGTGTCCTCCCTCACCCACACATGCCGTGTACACCATCCTGTTCCCACCCATGATCCACTAGTGGATGGGGCTTCTGGGACAGTGTTCATGCTCTCCCCATGCACAGGAGGAAACAGTTCCCAGAAGGAGGCGGGGGGTGCAGACTTCCCCCGAAAGAGAACCCACCAGCCCAACTTTTCCAGCCCCCCCCCCCCCAGGATCTGCACCATCTCTCTCTATATATATCTCTCTCTTTCACCCCAATGACCCTTCTCCTCCTCTTCTTTTCCTTCAGAGGGTGGTGGGACGGAGTGGGAGGGGGATGGTGGGGGGATGACTGGGTGTCACTCCCCCCTTCTGGGGTGTCACCCGGTGTGGTCCGCAACCCCGCAACAACCCCCCCCCCCCAAGATGCTACTGTAAATTCAACTAGTAATTCTGGGATGTGTCTTTTGCAAATATTAAGGCCACAAAAACTTGGGAAATGCGTTGCATATTCTTATTTTTAAAAGGATAAGCACTACTGGGAGGGAAGGCGGAGGGAAGTGCTGAACAAACAGAAATAGAAATGAGAGGGCTGAAGAGAAAATAACAGGAATGCATATGATGGACGTGCAGAAACAGAGTCTTAGACAAGAGCTATGAAGATGTACAACACTGTGCCAAAGACATATTGAACTGCAAATTATCTGCAACCCATTTGCACACTCTCATCTGATACCTCCTTATTCTCTAGGTACATACAGTGATGGTAACAGATGCAAGCTATTATATGAATACAAAGGAAAAATAAATGAGATGAGCATGCCTGGAGTTTTATTTGTCTAACAGGCTGTGAATGCTAGAGCTGAGGTATTGAAATGAACTCTAGCTAAAATGTCTCAGTGGCAGAGCTTTGTGGTTTAATAATCTAGCTGGCAAAGGGAAGTGGTGAACCTCTACAACCGTTGCTTCTTCTATATTCCTGCTCTTCTTTGCTCTGTATCAAAGTGTAGATTATCAATCTCCTCAGGGCCATGACCTGTCCCTTTTTACTTTATAAACTGCCATGCTCACTGATGGCACCAATGTCATAGTGGTAAATTTTGTGTGTGCGCATCCTGACAGCTAATTCCAGAAGGAGAATCTGAGAATACAAGAGGCTCTATTGATCCTTAGCAAATTACTCTAATTTTGGAATGCCAATTGCTCTTAATCACAAATTCAAAACAAGACCATCCCAGAATATCACAACAGGACTAGCTCAAATGCTGCTGTGAAATCATGGCTCCATGAGTGTTGGTGGGAGTTGTAGTCCAACACTTCTGGATAGTGCCAGGTTGTGGAAGGCTGGATTAGGGATCCATGAGACTAAAAACAGGCAGATATGTCTTTTGAGGGTTTTTAATGGGAGAGGCTATCAAAGCCTAGATAGTGATACAGTGGGCCCTTGACATCCACTGGGTTTTGGTTCCAGGACCCTCCCTGTAGATACCAAAATCCATGGATGCTCAACTCCCAATAAATAGAATGACACAGTGAAATAGCATCCCTTATATAATAATAATAATAATAATAATAATAATAAATTTTTATTTATATTTCCCACCTCTCCCTATGGATCGAGGTTGGATTACACAATAGAATGTACACAGAGTACAAAATATAAACAATAAAATAATAAAATCAGGACATCAATAGTAAATTATATAAAAGTAGAATACAATGTAATAAAATAATAAAATAGCCAATCATCGTTAAACCTAGAAATTGGTTTTGAAGTAATATCATGGAGGTTTGCTAATAAGATCAGATGGATAGGCCTGCCAGAAGAGCTCCATCTGAAGTGCCTTCTTTAAAGGCATCTAGCATAGTGATAAGACGGATCTCTTCTGGCAGGCTATTCCATAACTTGGGGGCTGCGGCTGTGAATGATCTTTGGGAAGTAGAGTTCAATCTGGTTTTGTAGTGATCTAATAAATTCTTCCCAGATGTTCTGAGAGTGTGGGGCAGATTATGTGGGTAGAGACATTCCTTCAAGTAACTTGGGCCCAAGCCATGTAGGGCTTTAAAGGTAATAACTAACACTTTGTACTGTGCCTGGAAGCTGATTAACAGCCAAGGAAGAGATTTTAAAATAGGTGTCATATAGTCCGACCAAGATGTTCCGGTGGCCAATCTGGCTGCTGCATTTTGAACCATCTGAAGCTTCCGAGCATGGTACAGAGGTAGCCCTATGCAGAGCGCATTACAGAAATCCAAACAAGAGATTACCAGGACAAGTACTACTGCTTCAAGGTCCTTTCAGTCCAGGTAGGGACACAGTTGGTGGATCAACCGAAGTTGATACCAAGCACTCCTGGCCATCACATCCTCTTGAGATGACAACTGTAGAGATGAATCCAAACTGCGTATTTTGTCCTTTAGAGGAAGTGTGACCCCGTCCAGGACTGGTTGACAAAACTCCCTTCCCGGACTAAGGGTACCTATCACGAGTACCTCTGTTTTCTCTGGATTCAGCTTGAGTTTGTTTTCCCACATCCAGCCCATTACCGACTCAAGACAGGTATCAAGAGGAGCGATGCCATCCTTAGTCACTGCAACAGTCAGAGACATAGAGAAGTGGAGTTGGGTGTCATCAGCGTACTGATAACATTGCACCCCATGTCTCCAGATGATCTCACCCAGCAGCTTCATGTAAATGTTAAACAGCATGGGGGATAGAATGGCGCCCTCAGGGACACCAGATGTCAGCACTCTTTTGGAAGAGCTACTATCCCCCAGCATCACCATCTGGAATCTGCCTGAGAAGTAGGACTGAAACCACTGAAGAGCAGTGCCCCTAATACCTAACTCCCTCAGGCGTTCCAGAAAGATACCATGGTCTATGGTATAGAATGCCAGAGAGGTCCAAGAGCGCCAACAGAGTCACACTTCCCCTGTCTATGTCCAAACGGAGAACATTGACTAAGGTGACCATGGCAGTCTCAACTCCCTATCCCACCCTGAAGCCGGTTTGAAATGGGTCCAGATAATTTGCCACTGATTCTGCTGCAATGCCACCAGCCAAATGCAGCCCTGCCCGAAGTCGTGCTCAGCTGGCACTTTTTTGGAAACGGAAGTTTTCTGATTTGAGAAATTGGTTGGCTGATCAGTCCTTGGACCTGGGCTGCATTCAGCCAGTGGCATTGCAGCAGAATCAGTGTCAAATTATGTCTGATAACATCTGGCTGTATCCCCAATCAAGGACTGAAGCTGGAAGAGGTAAAACTTATGTGATAAGTTCCTAAATTTAAAATGCCAAAGTAGTTTGCACTCAATTAACTCAGTAGAGGAGAGACAAGAGAGGATGGAGCTGAATCTTGCCTTCCCCAGTAGGCTCAGGCAAAGACAAACTGCTGCAACCTCTACTAACTTGTCTGTTCTACCTCATTAACAACTTTTGCCCTCTTGACTATGCTCTGTTGTTGCTTGGTCACATGTGTTCTAGTTTTCATCTGGGAAATATTGAGAGAGAAGGAGGCTGGAACAGAAAGAGAAGGCACTCCCAGATGGGGCAAAGAATCAGGTAGTTGCAGTATTTGTTGCTATATTTCTCAAGATATTTTAAAAATATCTTAATGACATTTCTTCTGTCCATGACTATTTCCTGGTACCAGCCACAATATTTTAATCCCAGTTTGAGTGGGTTTCTTTTTATTTCAGAGACATAGCAGAACACTTCTCTTTTCCTCCTGTCATTTAAAAATCTTTTTATAGCTATTGTGAGATAGGTCTTCAGTAAAATCACACCTCTGCACTATAAATAACTTAATGACTCTTAAGAGATAGCTGCAAGTTAGCTGTCAGTCTGAGTTACCTTGGGGTGCTGGGATCACTTTTGAGTATCTTTTGCTTGCCAGGTAAGACTTTCTACCCATTTCCACTCTTTTCTATTTATATTAAAATAAAGCATGGATAGATAGACAGATAGATAGCAGGGGACAATTTTATATACCGAAGTTATATTGTATATACCGAAGATAGATAGATGATATAGATATAGATATAGATATAGACAATTGTCCCCTGCTTTTTTCCACCAGAGGAAGACAAACTGCACAAGGAAGTTGTGAGCATATGTTTTGCTGCGTGCCTTCAAATAGTTTCTGATTTATGACAACCCTCAGGTAAACCTATCATAGGGTTTTCTTGGCAAGATTTTTTTAGAGGAGGGTTTGCCTTTGCTTTCCTCTGAGGCTGAGAGAGTGTGACTTGTTGAATGTCACCCAGTGAGTTTCCATGGCTGTGTTAAACTTTGAGCTATGGTGTCCAGAAACACTCAAACCATTAAAACATGCTGGCTCTCAGTGAGCATGTACCAGTATGTTAAAATTAGCAGGGAAAGATTTACATTTAAACAGGCTACTATTTAAAACTTCAAAGTACCCTGAACTGTTTATTTCTGGCATGCCCTGTTTGCAAACTCTAATAAGTTTGCAACACTTGTTTTGCTTGCGTTAATTAAGAACATATGTTAATTATGTTTATGTAAATTTACTAACAGGGGTATTGGGCTATGCTTTGAATTAGGAGCTTATTGCATTACCTTTAAAAACAAAATTAGCTTCCCTGGATGCAGCCGGGATGCGGTGTGGAGATGGGATTTATTGCATTGTAATTTGCTGCTGAATCACCCGGCAACTGCAGCCCGGGTCCCAGCCGTGCTCAGCCAGGCATTTTTTCAAAGTCGGAAAGCTCCCAAGTTTTAAATGGCGGCTGGCTGAGCACGGCTGGGACCCAGGCTGCAGTCGCCTGGTGATTTAGTGGCAAATTACAATGCGATAATTCCCACCTCCATGCTGCATTCCAGCTGCATGCCAGGAGGCTAATTTTTATTTAAAAGGAAATGCAATAAGCTCCTTAGTGACACTTTTCCTTCATCCTTCTGCTAGTTTTCACTGTCTGAAAACATTTTTTAAAAAAATACTTGGGTTGCTTAGTACTACTGTGAACCTCACACTGTATATGACAGTGTGGTGGCTCAATTGCATTCCCATGGATGTAACTACGGATACAAAAGAGTAGTTTTAATAGTACAGAAAGTAGCTCTGCTATATATTAGCTCTCCACTTCAGCTGAATTAAACAAGTTCACTCAGAGTGGACTGATACTTTATCTTCTTGTGCCAGTTTGCACACTACAGAGAATCCTTCTTAGTGGGGCAAAAGTGCAGCTTCCCTTTACTATAATATCTCACATCCCCGGGGAAATCTGCTACTCCAGTCATTGTCATGCTAAAAATAGCTAAGCTGGTATCTTCTAACTGCACCAGCTAGTGCTTTACTGGCAAAGTGTGTAAGCTTTCAAAGTTAATAGAATTCTTCAAGCTAAAAAAGGATGAAGAGCCAAAGGAGCTTTACTACTCACACTTTCTTATCGAGAAGATGTTGGTCCAATAAAAGAGTCTAGCAAGGATGGAGTCACACATTCCAGAGTCTGCACATTATTTCTGTGCAAAATTGTTTCCTGTCGGCATGTAATTGGAAACCTCTTATGAGTATGGTTATCTGGACAGCATCCCGAGGAAAGAAAAAGTGAAATTTTAAATATGTCAATTCACTTCTATTTCACATGCTTTGCACAATGTTTGGTGTTTTTCATTCTCTGATTTTTTTTAAAATTAATGCTATTTATCACAGAACCACACAGCAGCTCAAGACATTTTGCTGCTAGAGACAGAGCAGTAAATGGCACCTCCTCTCAGCTAAATCAAAGTGCACCACATGGAATACCAGCCAGGCTTTCAGCATGTAAAGCCAAAAATGCCAGAAGTAATTCCCTCTATATCAGATAGAACAGGGGTCGACAACCTACGGCCCGTAGCCAGTCCCGCTGCCACCGCCACCACTGGCATGCCGTGTGCAAGCACAGGCACCATTTTGGTGTCCAAAATGGTGCCCGCGCTTGTGCACACATGCGCGTGAGCACAGGAGCCATTTTGGAAGGCCCCATGGTGGCTGCGCCATGTGAATTCACATGGCGCAGCAGCCGTGAGGCCTTCCCTGGGCCTTGGGAAGGCCCCAGCAAGCGTGCGCAGGGCGAATTTGTTGGTGTGTGGATGATGAGTGTTGTAGTGATGCCTTTTGGCACCCAGCAGAGTCTGCAGGACAAGCTGGCTGCTGTGATCCACAGCCACTGTGTAGATTTGCCATCAACTGGCTCAGCTTCTCTTCTTCAGCATCCTGTCTTCCTCAGTCAAGAAGACACATTGTAAAGTCCAAAAGCATAGCTTTATTAATACATATAAAAAGTAAAAATAAGATAACTAAGTAAAATCCATTGTGATGAACTTGTCCAGTTCAGCCATACAAGATTACATCTTTAACAATCCCAAAAGCATTAGGATCCAACTTGTTGCAGTTAAAACCACTGCATCCAACCACACACGCTCACATCTTGAACAATAAACAATTCTTAGACAAAGGATTTTCTAAGCCCATCCCATACTCCACCTTCTAGGTGTTAACTTTATGTTAATTGGATAATGTCTGTATGATGTATGTTAACCCAGCCTCTTGCTGTCCATCATCCACCACGTGAGTAACTTTCCCAAGCTAACGATGTTTACGTATTTGATATATCTTTGTTATCCATAACAAAGTCTGGTTCCATTAGTTTTACCTCTGGGAAAGTACATTGTTGATGTCTCTGTTACCACCTGGCGTTGATTCACCCTGTTTCTCTAAATATTGTTTGTGCCTTGTCCAGAAACTGTTCTCAAGTGGAAAATTACAGACACACACACATCTTTACATTTCACCTTTGACTATATATCCCATTCATATCCTAACAATCCCCTCCTGAAATGTATAGATGTGTGAGAATTATTTTGTTGTTGTTATTAAAACCATCTAAGCACAATGTTTGACTCTATATATCTAAAGTAACAACTCAACCTGTTATAATAATTGTTAAATGTTGTTTTATCTCTAAAACCTTTGTTAATATATCTATAGTGTTTTGTTTTGGCTTTTAAACTCTAGGCACACAATTTTATTTTAAACCAGCTCTCCCTAGCATTTTGTTACAAAACTCTAACATATCTTGACCTATATTTTAACATTTTTAACACCTTTGTTTTTGTCATAAAAATGTATGTCTGTGAATCTCTATATATCACAACTGACAGTTCACAATTTAAATCTTATAACAACTGTTATTTGATCTTATTTAATGTTATATATTTTGTTTTATCAGCACTTAAAACTCTATCAACACTTATAACTATATATCTTTATTTTTAATCTATCAAACTATTAATCTTGTCTATATTTAAACAACAATCTTTAAACTGACTATCATATAACTTTAAAACAAATGAACTATCTATAAAACACTCTTATTTTAATGTGGTTATTTTAAATCACAAGCCTCTATCTCTTAAAAAAAACTTATCAAATGTTTTATTGTCTAATCTATTACTTAAAACAATTGTTTTCTTAAACACCTATAACAACACAATTATAATCTATTATTTGTCAACTATAAACATCAAACCTTTCACAAAGCTTTTTTATGTATCTGGATATTTAAAACCTCTTATAACTTTATTCTAAACAAAACCTTTTGACTTTAAACCTGTCACTATCTTTGCACTTTGTAAATCACACTTTCTTAATCTTTTGTGTTGACTTACTAAACCATCAGCAGTCTAGCAACTTTAAAATAAGACCTCAAAAATTAAAACCTTTGATAACAAATCTCTCTGGACAACTTTTTCATTTTTTTTTAAATCTCCTGAATCTAAACAACCAAAAACTGTCATCTCTTTTTGTGTTAACACACATATCAGCATTTAAACAAGCAATCTCAAAACCAAAATGTTGCACTTACTAGCCCCTCCTTATTGTTAAAAGCTTATCTTAGTTAAAAGCTCTCAGCCTCAGACTGTTTTTATCAATGTTTTCAAACCTTTGTTGAACAAATCCTTTTGTTATTAACCTAGCTTTGTATTTTTATTTGTCATCAGGCATCTTTTATTTTGTATATCCATTCACCTTGTGATTTTTTTTTTTTAGGTCTATCAACCACATTTTAAACACCTCTTTGTCAATTTTAAACACTTAAACTTTTTGCTGTACTGCAGTGTATCATTTTCCCTCTCTCAACAGGAAAAAACCTTTTACAACTTTTAAAACCTCTGAAACTCCCTAAAACTCTTTGAAACTCTCTGACACTGTGTGAAACTCTTTAAAACTCTCCTTGAAACTCTCTGGCTCACCAGCCACTTTTGTATAAACTTTTGTCCTTTGTATAATAAACGTGTGTGTTGTTTTTACTCTCTATGATTTTTTTTTTTGACATAACATGTATCATCATTTTTGGACTTGTGTGTCTTTTGAGTGTTGTGTGTCCCTCCATTTCCTGACACATGGATGTTTTAAACTGTCTCATCTTTAGTAAAACCTCTTGTTTGAATGTATCTTTTTTTTTCAACTTAAAAACATAAAGTTGGAAGAAACCATAAGGACCATCTAGTCTAACCCCCTGCCATGCAGGAACTCTCAGTCAAAACTTGAATGTTTTTTTTTTCCACAATTGTTATTTTTTTAAAACATTAAAACTTTTTCCCACCATCAAGGTGAAATCTCCAACTGTTATTTTTTGAATATTTTATAACACCATCTTGACACTTTGGTTTAATTTTTTTTTAAAACATGTTAGCATATATATCTTTGTATATTGTCTAAAACCTGTTAAATACTTTAAATTCAGTGGATCCCCACATAACATGTGAAATAATGTTGGATTTTTTCTCTCAGCCAGTTTCTCAAACTGTGAGCCAAGAATTCTCTTTTTTTCCCGGTCTGTGAGCAAAGACCCCTTTGTAATCAATTTTTTTTTTATATTTATCCATTGTTAAAAACTTTTAATTGTATCACATCTCTGTCTTAAAACTCTGACATATAAAAACTCTGGAAAATCTATCCACAATCACTAAGAAAATAATTGTTGTCACTCAGTAACACACATTTGTCCCTTTTGTTTAACAGCAACCTCAACAGGTCATTTTGCAATTCACTTGTTCCGGTTTTGTCACAGGAAAAACCTTGACTTTTTACTCTGTGGCAAACCAAACATCTCCCAAATCATTTGTATAATAAAACATTTTAAAAAATTTAAAACCTATATTTTACCAGCTTAACCAAACTCTCAAATCCTATGTCTCCTAGGATTCTATATTATTGATGTGCATAACCAGAATGTAATGATTCATTTTTCACACCTGCACATTTAGCATTTGTCTCACTTTGTATAAAACACATATTTTTCCTTTTTATAGCTTTTGTACATACCTCCCCAGCCGGGGTGATTTTAAATTTTTCTCCCACAAAACTCAGTGTATATTCCCTGACACACCAACTAAACAGTTTTGTAAAACAGGTATACATAAAACATTTTTAAAGTTTTCTCACTAAAACTTGGTATGTAGACATTTTTACAATTTCTTTTGACATCTCTTACCCCTCCATCAGCTAGATAAACATTTTTAAGATTGGAGGATTTCTTTATTTTTCAGCAAAACTGTAACATATGTCCCAGAATATATAGACTCTTGTCTTCAGGTTTCACCTGTTTGAGTCACAGTCACAGCTCTGTAAAACAGCTTGTAGCTTTTTTGTTTTTCCCAAAGTCTCTGGGTTGTAGATAGATTGTTGATTGTAGCAAACATCCTTGCATTGCCATTTTTAAAACTCTTGTTTTGTTGTAGTAAAAGCATCGATTCGCACTCCATGCATCAGTTGTCTTTTTTTCAGGACGCATATCTTGACCTCAAGATGCTGTCCCAGGCTTTTTTTTTTTTTGGGCATTCTCTGGCCTCTTCAAGCAAACCACTTGGCTTAACAGATTCCCATCTTTTGGAACCTCAGGCCTCCAGCAAAACTTTTGGCATTTAGCAACACCGTTGCAGCCTTTGAACTTCAGGCATTTGCAAACCTGCTACAGCTCCACACAGCATTGGCCCACTGTGTAAAATTTTCACCCCCACCAGGGATTTTTGTATTTTTCACCAAGAACTGTAAAGTCCTTTGACCACAGCATTTATGACAAAGTTGTGTAGAAAACATTCATTCTTTTCTTCAGTTCTCAAAACCTTTGGCTGAAGAAACATCCTCTCCCAAAACTTTTAACTGTAACTCAGAGAGGGGTAACAGAATGAGTTCTCTTGGCTTAGGCAACCGCCTGTGTCCAGCAATCATGCTGCATTTTAAAACTGCATGCATTGCAACATGTATTCTGTGACTCAAGCCCCAGCTGCTTTGATTTCAAACAAAATGGCCTTTAACAGAGTCTTTTGCAGCTTGAACAAAAACAAAAATTTCACTGCATTGAACCCGCAGTATTCTCAGCATTTTTAGCCTTTGATTTTCTCTGCATCTTACTGTTTAAAGAGTGGAGTCCTCAGACAACCTGTCTTTAAAGAGTTCTGCACTCTGCCATCTGGCAAAAACAGCTTAGCAGTAAACTTTAACTTTTACTTACATCTGAAGATTTGAAGCCACCTCTGCTTTTCCCAGCAACCGCTGAAGCATGGTTCCCTTGTCCTGGCACAGCTGAAGTCGTGGATAGGCAATACTTGCCTCTTGGCCACATTGCAAACATGTCATCTGGACTCTTGGGCTTTTGTCCTCCTGGACATTTGGCCTCTTTGTCCTCTGGCAGACCAGCCACATCTGGCAGACAAGCCACTCTTCTGGCAAAAACAGTCTTAGCTGGCAGACACAGCCACAGACTGGCAAAACAAGCCTCGTCAGCCAGACTAGCCACAAACTGGCAAAAACAGTCTTAAATTGGCAAAACAGCCATAACTGGCAGAACAGCCATAGACTGGCAAACAGGCCATAACTGGCAGAAAAGCCATAACTGGGCCCCATAACCCTTGTTGGTGTGTGGATGATGAGTGTTGTAGTGATGCCTTTTGGCACCCAGCAGAGTC
This sequence comes from Phrynosoma blainvillii, assembly GCA_026167975.1. Taxonomy (NCBI): domain Eukaryota; kingdom Metazoa; phylum Chordata; class Lepidosauria; order Squamata; family Phrynosomatidae; genus Phrynosoma; species Phrynosoma blainvillii. Next base: position 350,718,500 of record JANUYF010000002.1, on the reverse strand, counting down.
TGCAGGACAAGCTGGCTGCTGTGATCCACAGCCACTGTGTAGATTTGCCATCAACTGGCTCAGCTTCTCTTCTTCAGCATCCTGTCTTCCTCAGTCAAGAAGACACATTGTAAAGTCCAAAAGCATAGCTTTATTAATACATATAAAAAGTAAAAATAAGATAACTAAGTAAAATCCATTGTGATGAACTTGTCCAGTTCAGCCATACAAGATTACATCTTTAACAATCCCAAAAGCATTAGGATCCAACTTGTTGCAGTTAAAACCACTTCATCCAACCACACACGCTCACATCTTGAACAATAAACAATTCTTAGACAAAGGATTTTCTAAGCCCATCCCATACTCCACCTTCTAGGTGTTAACTTTATGTTAATTGGATAATGTCTGTATGATGTATGTTAACCCAGCCTCTTGCTGTCCATCATCCACCACATGAGTAACTTTCCCAAGCTAACGATGTTTACGTATTTGATATATCTTTGTTATCCATAACAAAGTCTGGTTCCATTAGTTTTACCTCTGGGAAAGTACATTGTTGATGTCTCTGTTACCACCTGGCGTTGATTCACCCTGTTTCTCTAAATATTGTTTGTGCCTTGTCCAGAAACTGTTCTCAAGTGGAAAATTACAGACACATACACATCTTTACATTTCACCTTTGACTATATATCCCATTCATATCCTAACAGAATTCGCCTGGCGCAGGTGCTCTGGGGCCTTCCCTGGGCCCTGGCAAGGCGTCAGCATGTGTCCTCCGGGCGAATTCCCTCTATGACAGTTCCCTCTATGACAGTTTGACTATTTTTTCCAGGCCTTTTGTCTTCCAGGATGCTGTCTCCCTTCCCCACATAATTCAGTTTAAAGCCCTCCTGATCAAATTCTTGAGACTGTTGGCAAAAACGTTTCTTCCAACTGGTGTGAGATGCAGCCCATCCCTTGCCAGGAGTCTGCCCTCATGCAACCGCAGCCCATGATCTAAGAATCCAAATTGTTCTCGATGACACCATCTGCGGAGCCAATTGTTGACATCTGCTATTTTCCTCTCTCTTCCTGGACCATGTCCTTCAACTGGCAGTAGAGACAAGATGACAATCTGTGCCTCCATTTCTTTCAGCTTCTTTCCTAGAGCCTCATAATCCCTTTTGATGTTCTGAAGGCTATGTCTTGCTGTGTCATTTGTTCCCACATGGACCAAAAGGAAGGGGTATTGGTCAGTAGGCTTGACCAGTCTTGTCAGCCTCTCTGTCACATCTCAGATCTTTGCCCCAGGGAGACAACACACCTCCCGAGATATCTTGTCAGGACCACAAATCACTGCTTCTGTCCCCCTCAACAAGGAGTCCCCCACCACGACCACACGCCTCCTCCGAGGCTTAGCAGTGACTGTTCCCTGTGGTGGAACTCCCAGGGTCCCCTGCTCTGTCCCTGAAGCCTGTTCATGCTGCTGCTCCTCATCCTCCTTAATAAAGGAAAGAACTTGAAATCGATTCTGTAGCTGCAAGCTCCCAGAACGATCCCTGGTCTCCCTACTTCTGCATGTGACATTCCTCCAGCTGTCTACCTCCTGTGTATGTGATATGACCTTCTCTTCCCCAACAACTTCCTCTGTGTGGTCCCCATCCAAGACTGTTTGTTCCATTCTGTCTAGGAAAGCCTCTTGCTCCCTAATATGCTGCAGTGTAGCTACCCGTGCCTCCAGCTGCTGTACTTTCTCCTCCAAGAGGGCTACCAACTTGCACTTGGAGCATGTGTAGTTCCCCACATCTGTAGGTAAGAAGACAAACATCCCACAGGTATTGCAGGTGATGGCAGCAGTTCCTTCAGTGTCCATACTAAGTCTTAATTAGTACCTGAAAGAGGCTTACAGCTTTCCTCCTCAAAGAAAATCCCTCACTAACAACAGTGTTAAGGTCTGCTGATGATCGGAATTTTTCTACAATTAGTAGTGATTATAAAATTTGCATCCCGTTAGGCTCTGTGGGCAGTTGTATAGAGCTAACTGCCTAGCCCACCCCCTATTGATTTGCAAATGTGACTCAACAAAGCCCCACCCTCTGAGTAACAGTCACACTCTCCCCAAGTGTTTTAAAAAAGAATTTAAGAACTTACCCACTCAAAATGGCTGCCTGGAAACTGCTTTCTTCCTCTTTCCTTGCAGGTGTATAGAGCTAACTGCCTAGCCTACCCCCTATTGATTTGCAAATGTGACTCAACAAAGCCCCATCCTTTGAGTAACAGTCACACTCTCCCCAAGTGTTTTAAAAAAGAATTTAAGAACTTACCCACTCAAAATGGCTGCCTGGAAACTGCTTTCTTCCTCTTTCCTTGCAAGAACTGGCCTGGAAAGTCTCCTTCTCTTTCTCCTTTCCTGGAAGAAACTGCCTGGAAAGCCTCCTACTCTTTCTTTCAGAAACTGGCCTGGAGAGCCTCCTCCTCCACCCCTGTCCTGGCCGAAACTGACCTGAAACTGGCTTCTGGGAGCAGTTGTATAGAGCTAACTGCCTAGCCCACCCCCTATTGATTTGCAAATGTGACTCAACAAAGCCCCACCCTCTGAGTAACAGTCCTGTCCTGGCCGAAACAGTCCTGTCCTGGCCGAAACTGAGCCAGAGCCAGACCAGAGATCAGAGTGACACGGAGGGCCCCTACATCCAGGCTGACATACTGGGGACAAGCCTGGACAAAGGTGTTGGATTGCTTGGGTGATGTCTAAACAAAGGTGTTGCACTGCACTATCAATGTAATCAGGTCTGACAACAATCGGGGAGAACAGGCAAGGGAATGGGTGAGTCGTTAAGCTGATCACTGGCCCATCAAGTGTGAGACTATGAACAAACAGTTTGCATTGTCTTAAGTTTGGAGGCGATCATGGTCCATTTGCAACTCCCACACTATCTGCCTGGCTCTGGGGATTTTCCAGTCTTCCAGATGACCTGGGCATGACCTCTTTGCCATGCCATGGAAGCACCTGAAGTACACTGCAGATTGCATCTGGGGCCATGTGGAATTCATACACACACCAAAATTCAGAAAAATGCACTTATGGTAACATAGGGTGGGAACAGACGAGAGGCTCTGGGATGCTGTGGGACGGTGCGCCGCGGGACCGAGGCATCCGCACCGCGGCACACCATCGGCATCCCTGAAAGGAGCGCTAATTGCAGAACCACCGGCAATAATATTTGAGAACCCCTGGAGAACAGAAAAAGTCCCAGCAGACTGGAGGAGGGCAAATATTGTCCCCATCTTCAAAAAGGGGAAAAAAGGATCCCCACAACTATCGCCCAGTTAGTCTGACATCAATACCAGGAAAGATTCTAGAATACTTCATTAAACAGAGAGTCTGTGAACATTTGGAAGGGAATGCCATAATCACTGAAAGTCAACATGGGTTTCTCAAAAACAAGTCCTGCCAGACAAATCTTGAACTCTTTTTTTTTATAGAATTACCAGCTTGCTAGATGAAGGGAATGCAGTAAACATAGCATATCTTGATTTCAGTAAGGCTTTTGACAAGGTTCCCCCATGACATTCTTGCAAACAAGATTAGTTACTAGTTGACTGACCAAACCCAAAGGGTGCTCAGAAATGGCTCTTCTTCATCATGGAGAGAAGTGACCAGTGGGGTGTCCAATGGAGTTCTGTCCTGGGCCCAGTGCTATTCAACATCTTTATCAATGACTTGGATGAAAGAATAGGGGGCATGCTTCTCAAATTTGCAGATGACACCAAATTAGGAGGATTAGCTAATACCCCAGAGGACAGGGTTAAAATTCAAAATGACTTGAACAGATTAGAAAGCTGGGCCAAAGCTAACAAAATGAAATTCAACACGGAGAAATGTAAGGTACTGCACTTAGGGTGGAAAAACGAAAAGTACAGATATACGATGGGGGACACCTGGCTGAATGAGACTACATGTGAAAGGGATCTAGGAATCCAGGTGGACCATAAGTTGAACATGAGTCAACAGTGCAATGCAGCAGCTAAAAAGGTCAATTCAATTTTAGGCTGCATCAGTAGAAGTATAGTGTCTAGATCAAGAGAAGTAATAGTGCCATTCTATTCTGCTTTAGTCAGGCCTCACCTGGAATACTGTGTCCAGTTCTGGGCACCACAATTCAAAAAGGATGTGGAGAAACTGGAGCATGTCCAAAGGAGGGCAACTAAAATGATGAAGGGTCTGGAAACTAAGCCTTATGAGGAACGACTTAGGGAGCTGGGAATGTTTAGCCTGGAGAAGAGAAGGTTAAGAGGTGATATGATAGCCATGTTTAAATATTTGAAGGGATGTCATATTGAGGAGGGAACAAGCTTGTTTTCTGCTGCTCCAGAGACTAGGACCCGAAACAATGGATGCAAGCTGTAAGAAAAGAAATCCCACCTCAACATTAGGAGGAACTTTCTGACAGTAAGGGCGGTTCGACAGTGGAACACACTCCCTCAGAGAGTAGTGGAGTCTCCTTCCTTGGAGGTCTTTAAGCAGAGCCTGGATGGCCATCTGTCGGGGATGCTTTGACTGGGAGTTCCTGCATGGCAGGGGTTGGACTGGATGGCCCTTGTGGTCTTTTCCAACTCTATGATTCTATGATTCTATGATTCTATGATCCCACGGCTGTGTAACCAGCCACTAGACAGCACTACCTTTTGAGCTGATACTATAATTCCCCCCAGATCCCTATGGTTACATTGCTCCCTCTGGGCGCGCATAGGGAACAGGAGGTTTTTGGATGTATCTCTATCCCTAGATGAAATGAAGCGTATTTCCTCTTTCTTGGGTGTGCAAGAACAGTTGGAGAGACCACAGGAGCCAGCAACTGCTGCTATAAACCCAGGTGAAGGAATTGTGCAAAGAGATCATGAATGCCTTTTTGCAATGCCTACAAAAAATACTTACACTGGTGTAAGCATAAAGAATTCCAGCAATACAGTCAGGGAATAAGTATGGAGTTAAAGAATAACCTTCCTCCACACTGTGGCCCCAACTGAAATTCCTCTATGACTGTTTTTTGAAAGTAAAAAAGTTATAAGGGGTATTCCAGCCATAGACTCCTGCTAGCACACACATTCTGTCATTTTGTCATTTGTTGCACATTTCCCAAATCCCATGAGAACCCCCAAAGCATCCCTTTTCGCTATTGTTTTCTCTACCTTTATTCCACACTTCCCTTAAAAGATCCCAGTTTTTACTTTCCTTTTATCAGTGGATGTTTTATCTTTCAGTCATGGCCTTCTATTTAATATCTGCCATTTCACTTTAATACTGTTTTGATTTAATACTGCCTCGCTTGTATGGCTGCATTTTACCATTATCTACTTTCCATTTTAAGAAAACAATTTACTGTCAAACACCAACCCCGTATGTCACACATGCTTTCAGATAATTCAATTGTATTTATGATGCTTAGAATTTTTCTCTGTACTGCCTGTTTTCTACTCTCTTTTGGGGTGCAGGTCATTTACATTATTTCTGCTCTTGTCAATGTTGTACATATGGCACTTTCTTTGGTTAAATGTAAATTCCACCCCTCAGTCCCCCTGCAAACAAGTTGAAGGTCATTTTTACAATCTGTCCCAGATGGAGAAGCAGGGCAATTAACACCAACCTAAGTTATCATGAATACCTTCAAGGAGTAATTCTGTCAAGCATTGCATTTCCATATTGCTAGAACCATGGGTGCTGCTGGCACAATGGCCAGGCAGAGGCAAAGTTATTAACAGTTCACTGGGGCATATTTGCAAAGCAGTTTATGGACAGAATGGCTTTTATTCAGTGAGACTTCTGCCCTGTTACTCTTAACAGAATTCAAGGCACTAGCCTTAAAGGCTCTAGGCTGCCACTTTTGGGGGTGCAGACATCAGCATACATTCTCATTGCATGAGAGCTTGGAAACATTACATTTTTGGGTGATAACACCCACAATCGCCACCCAGCATGCCTTCTGGAAAGTTTACAGTATGGCCCTCATATCCGTGGGACCAGTAAGCATGGACAAAAGGTCTGTCTAGGCATCTGAAGATTCTCCATTGGAACTCTATCATCAACCTCTGCCAAAAATATAGGTTTCACCATTATCCACAATGTTAGAATCATAGAATCATAGAATCATAGAGTTGGAAGAGACCACAAGGGCCATCCAGTCTAACCCTCTGCCATGCAGGAACTCAAAATCAAACCATCCCTGACAGATGGACATCCAGCCATCTGGAACTCTTTAAAGACCTCCAAAGAAAGAGACTTCACCACACTCCAAGGGAGTGTGTTCCACTGTTGAACAGCTCTCACTGTCAGGAAGTTCCTCCTAATGTTGAAGTAGAATCTCTTTTCCTGTAGCTTGCATCCATTGTTCCAAGTCCTGTTCTCTGGAGCAGCAGAAAACAAGCTAGCGCCCTCCTCAATATGGCATTCCTTCAAATATTTAAAGAGGGCTATCATATCACCTTTTAGCCATCTCTTCTCCAGGCTAAACATACCCAGTTTCCTAAGTCGATCCTCATAGGGCATGGTTTCCAGACCCTTCACCATTTTAGTCACCCTCCTCTGGACACGCTCCAGTTTTTCAACATCCTTTTTGACGTGTGGTGCCCAGAATTGGACACAGTATTCCAGGTGAGGCCTGAGCAAAGCAGAATACAGTGGCACTATTACTTCCCTTGTTCTAGTACTATACTTCTATTAGTAAAGCCTAAAATTGCATTGGCCTTTTTAGCTGTGGCATCACACTGTTTACTCATGTTCCACTTTTGGTCTACTAGGACTCCTAGATCTCTTTCTCATGTAGTCTCGTTAAGCCAGGTGTCCCCCATCTTATATCTATGCATTTAATTATTTTGCCATAAATGCAGTACCTTACATTTCTCTGTGTTGAAATTCATTTTGTTAGCTTTGGCCCAGCTTTCTAATCTATTAAGGTCATTTTGAATTTTTATCCTGTCTTCTGGGGTATTAACTATTCCTCTTAATTTGGTGTCATCTGCAAATTTGAGAAGCATGCCCCCTATTCCTTCATCCAAATCATTGATAAAGATGTTGAATAGCACTAGGCCCAGGACAGAACCCTGTGGCACCCCACTGGTCACTTCTCTCCAGGATGAAGAGGAGCCATTGCTGAGCACCCTTTGGGTTCAGTCAGTCAACCAGTTACTAATCCACCTAACTGTTCTATTGTCTAGCCCACATTTTACTATCTTGTTTGCAAGAATATCATGGGGGACCTTGTCAAAAACCTTACTGCAATCAAGATATGCTATGTCTACCGCATTCCCTTCATCTAGCAAACTGGTAATTTTATCAAAAAAAGAGATCAGATTAGTCTGGCATGACTTGTTTTTGAGAAACCTATGTTGACTTTTAGTGATTATGGCATTCGCTTCTAAATGTTCACAGACTCTCTGTTTAATGAACTGTTCTAGAATCTTTCCCAGTATTGATGTCAGATTAACTGGGCAATAGTTGTAGGGATCCTCTTTTTCCCCCTTTTTGAAGATGGGCACAATGTTTGCCCTCCTCCAGTCTTCTGGGACTTCTCCTGTTCTTCAGGGGTTCTCAAAGATTATTGCCAGTGGTTCTGCAATTACATTTGCCCAGTTCTTTTAATATCCTTGGATGTAGTTCATCTGGTCTTGGAGACTTAAATTAATTTACATTAACCAGGTATTCCTGTACTACCTCTTTACTTATTCTGTGCTGCATTTTCCCTATTGTATCCTCTCCTCCATTTTCCACAGGTTGAGCACTCTTTTCCTTTTGTGAGAAGACTGAGACAAAGAAAGTGTTGAGTAGTTTTGCCTTTTCTCTGTCCCCTCTTAGAATTTCTCCATCTTCTCTGCTCAGTGGCGCTACCATTTCCTTCTTCTTTCTTTTGCTATGGACATACCCCCCCCCCCCGAAAAAAAGGCCTTTTTATTTTCCTTAACCCCTCTAGCAAGCCTGAGCTCATTCTGTGCTTTGGCTTTCCTGACTTTACCCCTACATGTGCTAGCTATTTGTTTGAATTCCTGTTTAGTGATTTCGCCCCTTTTCCATTTCTTATGCACCCCCCCCCCATGGATACAGAGGTCATACTGTATTGCAAAAACAAACAAAAAAAAAACACCTGAGTTTTCCATTTCTGTTTTCAATATTATATCTAGATTGTATTACATATCTAGATTTATTTCAATCTGGTTACAGGCCTGTCTGAGAGCCAGCATGGCATAGTGGTTTGAGTGCTGGACTATGACTCTGGAGACCAGAGATTTATTCCCAGCTTGGCCACAAAGCCCACTGGATGACCTTGGGCAAGTCATGTGTTCTCAGCCTCAGGGAATGGCAAACCTCTTCTGAGCAAATCTTACCAAGAAAACTCCATGATAGCTTTGTCCTTAGGGTTGCTGTAAGTTGGGACCGACTTGAAAGCACACAACAAACAGGACTGTCTATTGGAGGGAGACTGTTTTGGTTGCCTTGGTGGTTGACTTATGCAGGCAACTGGACTGAGGTGTGTGTCCCTGTTGGTTCCACTGGCTTTCTTGGCAGTTTTTGATACCATTGAACATAGGATCCTTCTGGCTTCCTCTCTGGGATAGGACTTGGAGGCACTGTTTTATGTTAGTTCTGTCCCATGCTGGTGGGACAAATCCAGAAGGTGGTGCTGGAGAACTGCTGTTTTGACCCCTAGTTGCTGGCCTATGGGGTACCTTAGGGTTTGAACTTCTCCCATGTGTTTTAACATCTACATAAAACCACTGGGAAAGATCATATGGAGTTTTGGGGCTTGGTGCCATCAGTATAGATGACAGCAACTCTATTATTCCTTACCATCTAATTTTAAAGAAGCTTTTTTGTTATGAAACTAGTGTCTGCTGTGAACAATGGACTGTATATGGGCAAACAAATTGAAGTTTAATCCAGGCCAGTCAGAGGTATTCCTGCTCAATCCAAAGGCAGAACAGGTAATAGGGATTTACCAGGTGGTGGGCTTATGGTCCCTCTGAAATCTCAGGTTCATAGCTTGAACAGCCTCTTGAATTTAGCTTTGAGCTTACTACCTAGGTTTCAGCAGTGACTACAGTTAAATAGCAATGGCAATAGCAAGTACATTTCTATACTGCTTATCAGTGTACTTAAGCACCCCCTAAGTGGTTTACAATGTGTAAACTAATTTCCCCCAATGCTGGTACTCATTTTAGCGACCTCAGAAGGATGCTAGTCTGAATCGAGCCTGAGTCCCTGGCAGGTGAACTCACAACTTTGCTATTTGTGAGTGGATGGCTGCAGTAGAGGCATTTAACCACTGCACCACCAGGGCTCCTGTGTTAAATCTTCTGCACTAGCTGTGCCCATTGCTGGAGATGTCTAATCTGGTTACTGTGACATATCCCTGGATTACACCTCATTTTAATTACTCTAATACACTCTGCATTGGGTTGCCTTTGGAAACTGTTCAGAAATTTCATTGAGTCCAAAGTGCTGCAAACTAGGGCTCAGTATAGGAATATTATAACTCCTTTGCTGACAAAATGAAAGACCATATTTCCCTCAATGAGCCTGCCCATGTCTTGAGGTGTTTAGGGGAGAGCCTTTTCTCTGTCCTACCACCCTCAGTGGTACATCTGATAGTAATGCAAAAGAAGATTTTTTTCAATGGCTGCTCCAGGCTCTGGAGTTCCTTTCTTAGACTGGCACCCTCCTTTTGCTTTCAGCAGGTCTTTGAGAGCTAACTGCTATTGGGGGGGGAAGGGTCTTTCATGTGAATTGTTGTTTATATTTATTCTTTTTAATGTTTTGATTTTAATTTTATTGTTATTTTAATTATATTTTAAACTTTTGTAGGATGTAAAAATAATTAGGTGTATCTGTTTTAACCTTTGCAAGATACTTTGAATCTCAGACTTGGGAAAGGTGGAAAGATAATAGCAGCAGCAGCAGCAGCAACTGAATGTACAAGGTGCTATCGTAAAGTTTTAATTATCACCTTCAAAAATTTTTGACAGAAGGTTTGTTTTGATTTGTAGTTGTTAACTTATCTCTATATAGTCACCATCCAGATTTACACATTTTTACCAGTGTTTCTTGACCCTCCAAATACTGTTATTGTAGAAGTCTGCAGATTGCATCTTAAACCACTTTTCCACTTCATTAATGATGTAATCTGTGTTATCAAATTGGTGACCCTGCAACAGATTTTTCAATTTTGGGAAAAGAAAAAGTCACTTGGTGGTGATGACACTGACAAAATTTCATCAATATACCATAATAACTTCCAGGTGATAATTATTAATTTACAATACTCCCTCGTAATTCATCACCAGAAAAAGATGTCAGATTTCAAATATGGCACAAATGAAAGGAAACATATTTTATTTGTGTTTAAGCATTTATGTTCTGGCCATGGAATGTTAGTGGTGTTATGACAGAAAGACATGTTAATATCACAGAAAATGGTTCAAAATACAGATCTTCCATATTCAAAATACTGTCTTCTAAAGCAACATGAGATAAAACTAGATTAAAAGCCAGACCCCACATGAAAAACACAGAGTTTAAAACTAAGGTACCCAGGACTGATGCATGTTTGTTGGTCGGTTGTTGGAGATCTATGGGGAAAAGCAGGTAAGAAATAATAATAATAATAATAATAATAATAATAATAATAATAATAATAATAATAATAATAATAAATAATAATAATAATAATAATAAACAAGAGTTTGTCAAAAGGCCAGGGGGGAGGGAGCCATTAAGGTCATCTCCACTTAACGCCAAAAAAACAACACACAGGCCCCTTTATACCACACAATTATGGAAGTATCTTCTTCAAATGCCATAGCTGCATACTATAGAATCCTGGGATTTGCTGTTAAGTCATAGGCACTAGGGGAGTTCTCTGTCTGAGAATTCTAAATACCACTTCCTAAATTGTAAAAAAAAAAAAAAAAAAAAAAAGGCATCATGCTGTAATGCTTTGAGCATTGGACTACAACTCTGGAGATCAGGATTTGATTCCCTGCTTGGCTATGGAAACCCACTGGGTGACCATGGGCAAAACATACTCTCTCTGCCCCAGAACCCCCCATGATAAGTTTGAGTTAGGGTTGCTCTAAGTCAGAAATGACTTAAAGGCACATAAGAACAACAAGTTGATAATAAGCTGTCAATTGCATGTTCCCTGTATTAAAAGACAACCAATTTTATTTGATCACAACTGGATCAAAACCAACATTTTCTGTCTCCCTCTCTTTTCATTTTTCACAGTAAATCAAAAGCCCACAGTACTTAGCAGTCTATATTTCATCCAACAATGCCTTTCCATTAATGCTCCGAGGTGTCTCATTTTGTAAAGTATATTTGTTTTGGGGCTTAAAATCTACTCCTGTGTTGAGGTGAGATATGGGACACCAAATCCCATATCTCTTAATTAGCTGAAAGTGGGCAACAGCCATGCCCACCCAGTATTGACCCCAGTATTTACTATGCACAGGTCATGCAATACAGGCAGTCTTTCACATATCAAATGTTGCGGGTTTGTCTGATGTGATTACAGCATTGTGAGACCACCATACCCTCCAAATGTCCCATTTTGACAGGGGCAGACACACACTAATCCTCTGTCATTCCACTTTCTGTTTCAAAATGTTCGCATTTATCTGTTTTCTCACATTACCCCTTTGTCCTCAGCTTTCTTTAGGAGCCCTGGTGGCAAAGTGATTAAATGCCTGTACTGTAGCCACTCACTCAAAACCACAAGATTGTGAGTTCAATACGAGCCAGGGGCTCAGGCTTGACTCAGGCTTGCATCTTTCTGAGGTCACTAAAATGAGTACTCAGCTTGTTGGGGTCAATTAGCTTACAGTTGTAAACCGCTTAGAGACTGCATAGTGTGGTATGAAGTGGAGTATAAATGAAGTTGCTATTGCTATTACTTCATTTGCTGCAAATTGAGTTCAAAGTAGCTTGCACCCAATTAATTCAACAGCAGGAAGAGGCTATGAGCAGAGAAAATCTTACCCTTCCCTGGAAACACAGGCAAAAGAAAATAGATTCAGCCCCTTGTAATTGGTGTATTCTTCCTCATTAATAAGCTTTGCCACCTTGACCACACTGTGATATTGCTTGGCCATATGTCTCAGTTTTCATCTTTGAAATGTTAAGCTAAGCATAACATTCGTCAGACAAGCTTCTTATCTTACAATAGCTGGTTTGGCATAATGAGATTTGCTTGGGAGTTCCCATGAGATCTGTAATTGTGTGGGAGCCCGGACATCTTGTGTGAAGCTCTCCTCTCGTGAGGCCTGAGGAGGCCTTATATTGTTGTTGTTGTTGTTATGTGCCTTAAAGTCATTTTTGACTTATGGTGACCATAAGGAGGCCCTTCATGGGTTTTTCTATGTCAGCCTATACAGTCATTCTTGAGCTAGCCCACCATCCATAGGCAAAATGTAAAGGTTTCTAATTTTTGTATGGCCTAAGGATGCTTCATGGTTAGGCTGCATTACAAGAGGTGCTCTGGGAGCCTGAACCACTGCCTGCCCTTCCAGTTCTAGAACTGAAAGCATGGTTGGTGGTGCTGGATTATGGATGGGATATACAGTCAAAGTAGAAATGTAGAGATGTGTGTGTGAAAAATCTCTTATGGGAACAGTATCTAAGGAAAACAGGACTCGGCCAGCAGGTGGTTTAAAGCCAAAACAATTTCACACAGTACAGAATAACAAAAACACTTTGGGCCTCCCCCGGCGACTGCAGGAAGAACGGGGCTGTGGGAAGCCCAACACCCAGAGCAGCCTATTGGGGACACCTGTGCCTGGGAGAGCAGCACCGAGGCTACAGAGGCACCAGGCGGAGACTATAAATCCCGCCAGCACCATCTCCTCTGCACCCCCGGTGACTGCAGGAAGAATGGGGCTGTGGGAAGCCCAACACCCAGAGCAGCCTATTGGGGACACCTGTGCCTGGGAGAGCAGCACCAAGGCTACAGAGGCACCGGGTGGAGACTATAAATCCCGCCGGCACCATCTCCTCTGCACCCCCGGCGACTGCAGGAAGAATGGGGCTGTGGGAAGCCCAACACCCAGAGCAGCCTATTGGGGACACCTGTGCCTGGGAGAGCAGCACCGAGGCTACAGAGGCACCGGGCGGAGACTCGGCTGGGAGTTGTCAGCCCACAACACCGGCTGCAACGCCGACGGGCTTGGAGGCCCAGGAGCGACTTGGGAGGAAGCAGAGGCAGAGTCAGCTCCCTTATAGCCCCCGCTCCCTAGCCATTGACACTTGTACTAGAGGTTTTAAACATCACTTACATACCACTGAGGGACTAATGTGGCAGCGGCAGTGGCGGTGGCGACCTCCCTGGCCTGCAGAAGCCCCGGGAAGGACTCTGGTCCCTTAAGGGCTCTGCCTGCCCTTATTTCTGACAGCTGGGCGGCTAGGAGTAGTCTCGCACCACGGGCTTGGGTTTTTTCATGTTCCCCTGTGATAATCTCAAGGGAGTTGCCGCGGAGGACTGCTTTGTCATCCGCAGTCCTTGAAGCATTATAATGATAAGAAATTTTTGTACTTTCAAATTTGTATATTTTTATTATTGTTATTGATTTTATTATTGTTATTGATTTTGTTTAATATGTTGGGGGATGGGTGGGTGGGTAAAGGAGGGATGGGATTTCAAGTTGTTTTGTTGTTTGTAATTTTTTAATGTTGTACGCCACCCCGATTGCTTGGCAGAGGGGCGGGATATAAATAAAAATTATTATTATTATTATTATTATTATTATTATTATTAGGAACAGGATTCTAAAAAGGTAAACACATGAGCTAATTTGTTTCTCATGAAAACCAGGTCACATGGAGAATGACACACAGTTAGAGGCTGGTCTAGAGGCTGGAATACAGCAGATCATCCAATCATCATATAATAAATAAATAAATAAATAAATAAATAAATAAATAAATAAAATTTATTTGTATCCCGCTTATTGAAAAAACAATCCAAGCGGCTTACATAAAAAACCCATACAATATAGGTCAACAGCCAGGAGGTGGAGTGTGGGATGGGCCAAGAGTTTCTTTGTTCACCTTTGTTAAATACTTGTTATATGTCTTTTCAACTTAACTGAACTGGATAACTACAACAATAACATCTACAAGATGTGATCCTATGGTCTTTGCCATCGGCAAAATGGATTATATATATTTCTTTTCCGTTTTTATTATGCAACAATAAAGCTTTACTTTGGATTTACAAATGTGTGTTCATGGAAACAACATTTCCAGAATGGCTGGTGAAAGAAGCAGGCTTCTGAACTCTGCTGCATTTACAATCATATCACACAAATCAACAGGTGGGACTTTGACTGCTACATTAGCCTTTGGGGGAAATGCACCTGTTTCAGGCCATACAACAAATAAATATCCCAGTCCCTGAAGGCAGATGGGAGGGGAGGACAGGGAAGGCAGATAGCATTATGTAGTTATCAGATGATTTCCACTAGCCTCTTCACTTCAAGGAAGCAGAGGAGGCTCACCAGCAGGCAGAAGCCCATTTTGCCATTGAGAACAGGACAAAGGCATTAGGAGGATACCTCTAATTTTCACCCACTGTGGCCTCACAAATCCCCACAGCCCCTCACAAAATACCACATTCAAATAGACACTCTGTCCCACGTTGTTGTGTGGAAAACCTGACAATCCTTCCTTGCATTGATAGAAAAGCTTTGGAACCAGCAGAGACTTGACCGGCACAAAAGGCCAGGCTGGAGGCAGAGATTGGGAGGGACAGCCACACGCTAGCCACCCCAACCCCAGCCCAATGACATCCTGACGCCGTATGCTGTTACACATGGCATGCAGCCTCAGGACGTCCTCCCGGCACAGCATTTTTACACACTGTGCCAAAAGGGGCTCTAAAAAGCCACGTGCCAGCTCTTATGGTGCCCTTTTGCTGTCCCTGAAAGGAGCAGCAAAAGTGAGAATCAGGGCTGCAGTGTGCGGTTGCCATGACCCTGATCTGTGGCTAGCAGGGGCGGCCCAGAGTCGCCCGTCTGCATAGCTCCTAACACTCATTTTTAAAAAATGGAGTGGGGAACCAGTCAGAACAGTGTGGGCAAGGACATGGGAGAAAAGCTGTAAAAAAAAAAGGGTTAGTCAGTTCTCAAAACACAATGCTTGATATTAGTCTATCCATAATATTTGCGGTGGCCCATCCAGATATGGATTTTCTGTTATGGCACCACAGCCACATAATTCCTTCCATTGCATTGCTTTTTTGCCTTGGGAATCTTCTTAAAATATGAAAGACGTTCTCCTTTGGGGACACATTAAGAGTGGTGATACTTTTAAGCTATTTTATATGAGATTTTTACTGTTTTACAGTTATTTACTTATTTACAACTTCATCTCAGAGGGGGGAACCTTGAAATCTACCTTATTCCTATTGTTGATGATAGAAAAGTAAGGAATCTGTCTGGATATTCATCTGTGAGTAAACAAATGGCAAATGTCTGTCACAACCATGTAGTTGACCAAAACAGAAAATTGAACTGGACCAAATTGAGGTTACATTAATTGCTCTCACCTAGCACTAAACTGACGTTGCTCAAAAGGATTTTTTTTCCCAGATAACATCTTCTAACATGTGTGTGTGTGTGTGTGAGAGAGAGAGAGAGAGAGAGAGAGAGAAGTCTACTTGCTGCTTTCTGCACCATTTCTATGGATGAGGAAACTACCCCCAAACTTGGTGCTAGGAATGATGCTAGGTCTGGGGTATTGTGGAGAATACAATATGATAATACCCCGGGTTCCCAGGTTGTTGTGGTTGTCTAATAAAGTGGTAATACACACACACTCACAGCTGAGGAGTTGGGAATGACACTATGCCACTGCCATGGTGAATGGTGAATCTCACCATTGTAAAATTGTTGAATAATCTCTCTCAAATAATAATAATAATAATAATAATAATAATAATAATAATAATAAAATATTTATTTCTATCCCACTCCTCTGCAGTGCAATCGGGGCGGCTTACAACAATTAGACATCAATAAAATGCATCCAATCTCCAAAACCCCGCCCACCCCTTAAAAGAATATTAAACTAAGGCAGTTTAAAAACATTAGTAACTCAATTGTAGAACACAGCATCCCAACAATACAGAGCAATCAGCAGCAGCATGGAAGGGAGAAAGATTAGCTGACTCTTTGGGCTGGGATAGTTATTCTGGAAAGGCCTGCCGGAAAAGATCCATCTTGACAGCCTTTTTGAAGCTGTCTAAGGTGCTAATAAGATGGATCTCCTCTGGCAGGCCGTTCCATAATCTGGGAGCGGTGGCAGAAAAGGCCCTCTGAGAGATCACCGACAGCCTGGTTTTCATAGGTTATAGCAGATTCCTCCCAGAGGACTAGGGTGTGTGGGGTGGATCATACGGAAAGAAGCGGTCCCGGAGATAGGTTGGACCTAAGCCGTGTAGGGCTTTAAAGGTCATAAACAACACCTTGTACTGTGCCCAGAAACTAATAGGCAGTCAGTGAAGAGATTTTAACACAGGTGTAATGTGGTCTCTTCTGGAAGTTCCAGAGACCAACCTGGCTGCCATATTTTGAACTAATTGAAGTTTCCAGGTCAAGCACAAGGGTAGCCTCATGTAGAGTGGATTACAGAAATCAAGATGAAAGGTTACTAGTGTGTGTACCACAGTTTCAAGATCCTTAGTTTCCAGGAAAGGGCGCAGCTGGAGTATCAGCCGAAGCTGATAGCAGGCGCTCCTGACTGTCGCATTTACCTGATTTGACATCTGGAGCGACGGATCTAGGAGCACCCCCAGACTGCAAACACAGTCCTTGGAGGAGAATGTGATTCCATTTAGGACTGGAAGTTGTGTTCCCAAACCTGATTTCGGGTCTGCAACTGTTAGTACCTCTGTTTTGTCTGGATTGAGTCTCAATCTGTTTTTCCTTATCCAGTCCATTACTGCCTTAAGACCAGGGGTAAGCAACCTTTTTGAGCCGGTGGCCGAGTTGCTGGCCCTCAGACAATTGGGGGGGCAAAGCAACAAAAGTAAATAAATAAACAAACAAACAAATAAATAAATATAAAAATTGAAAAAAATAAAAAATAAATAAAAATAAATATGCATGCACTCTCTCTCAGCCCCAGAAAAGCCATGGCAAAACCCCTGTGGAGATTTTGCCAAGAAAACCCCAAGAACAAGTAATCACAACAATAATCAATATCATCATGATGGGTGGGGGCAGCGGTGGGGGCGGCGGTGATGGCAGGACTGGCCTGGGGCCAGTCCAAAGGCTTCGGGGGGGCACATATGGCCCCCGGGCCTTTTGCGTACCCCTGCTTAAGACAATCATTGAGAGGAGAGATGCCATCTGAAATAGAAGCTGAGGACCAAGACATGGAGAAATATATCTGGGTGTCATCAACATACTGATAACACCGTGCCCCATGTCTCCGAATGATCTCTCCCAGTGGCTTCATATATATATTAAATAGTATCAGGGACATATATATATTAAATAGTATCAGGGCATCCTGAGGGATGCCACAATTAAGCTCTGTTCTTGTAGAGCGACTGTCCCCAAGCCTCACCCTCTGCGATCTTCCCAAGAGGAAGGAACAGAACCACTGCAATGCAATGCAATGTCTCCAATTCCTAACCCTCTCAGGCGATCCAAAAGGATGGAATGATCTATTGCAGGGGTAGGCAACCTTTCTCCTTTAAGAAGCCTCAGCCATGTTGGCCAATAGTCCCATGTTGGCCAATAGCTCCTGGGATTCTGGGAGCTGAAGTCCCTCGGCCCTTAAAGGAGAAAGGTTGCCTACCCCTGATCTATTGTGTCAAAAGCCGCTGAGAGGTCCAAGAGCACCAACAGGGTCACACTACCCCTGTAGATACCCAAGCAAAGGTCATCAACCAGAGCAACTATGGCAGTCTCAACTCCATATTCTGTCCTAAAGCCAGTTTGAAATGGATCTAGATAATCGGTTTCATCCAAGACAGCTTGGAGTTGAAGAGCAACTGCCCTCTCAATCACCTTGCTCAGAAAGGGTAACATGGACACTGCCTATAGCTGTTCTTGTCCAGGGGGTCCAGGGAAGGTTTTTTCAGAAGCGGTTTAACTGCTGCTTCCTTTAAACAATATGGAACAACACCTTCCCTAAGGGACGCATTGACAATGTCCCTGAGGAACACTCTCAATGTTTAACACCCCTAGATGGTCAGCCAAGATGGACAAGGATCGAGAGGGCAAGTTGTTTTCCTCACTCTACCAAGGAGCTTGTCCACATCATCGATACTCACAGGTTGAAGCTGATCCAGTATTATTTATTATTATTATTATTATTATTATTATTATTTCTATACTGCCCTATGGCGAACCAATCTAGGCGGTTTGCAACAATTAAAAGAACAACAAAGATAAAACAGTATATTCCCTCCCCCCTTAAAACATTATTAAATCAGATATCAATTAAAACAATAACAGATTCATTAAATATAAAATTTAAATACAAACCGATTTAAAAAAACAAAAACAAAAAAACACCCCACCACTTCCATTTCTTGGGGGTATAGAGGGACTGTAAAGGGGGAGTGGAGGAGAGATCCTGTTAATGTTACATTAACATTTAAACAGGTTGCGGTGCAACTTCTAATCAACTTCTACTGCGTTCCTCATCCATCAACAACTGATGGGGCCACGAGAGGAATGCAGGAGTCAAGGAACCCAAGGCCGGGGTGATTAGTCTGGAAATGCCTGCCGAAAGAGATCCGTCTTGACAGCCTTTTTAAAGCTGTCTAGTGATGTCAACTGACGGATCTCGTCCGGCAGGCCATTCCAGAGCTTGGGGGCGACAACAGAAAAAGCCCTCTGGGAGGTCACCACAAGCCTAGATTTTTGAGGCTGCAGCAAATTCCTCCCAGAGGACTGGAGAGCGCCGGGAGGATTGCATGGAAGGAGGCGATCCCTGAGATAGCTTGGACCCAAGCCATTTAAGGCTTTAAAGGTAATAACCAAAACCTTGTACTGGGCCCAGAAGCTAATAGGCAGCCAGTGGAGGGACCTCAAAACCGGAGTGATGTGGTGCCTCCTAGATGTTCCAGAAATAAGCCTGGCTGCCATGTTTTGAACCAACTGAAGCTTCCAAACCAAGCACATGGGTAGCCCCATGTAGAGCGTATTACAGAAGTCAAGGCATGAGATTACCAGTGCGTGCACAATGGTCTCAAGATCCCTTACTTCCAGAAAAGGGCGCAGCTGGCGTATCAGCCGAAGCTGATAACAAGCACTCCTGACCGTCGCATTTACCTGATTTGTCATCAGGAGCGATGAGTGAAGAAGCACCCCCAGACTGCGAACACAGTCATTGAAGGAGAGTGTGACCCCATCCAGGACTGGAGGTTGCAACCCAATTTTTGGTTTCGGGGCCGCTACCATGAGCACCTCCGTCTTGTCTGGATTCAGTTTCAATCTGTTTTTCCTCATCCAGCCCATTACCGCCTGAAGACATTCATTGAGAGAGGAGATGCCATTGGAATTCAAGGCCGACGAACGAGATACAGAGAAATAGATTTGGGTGTCATCAGCATACTGATAACACCCAGCACCATAACTCTGTATTATCTCACCCAGCGGCTTCATATAGATGTTAAATAACATCGGGGACAAAATAGCCCCCTGAGGGACCCCACAAGTGAGGTCCCTCTTTCTGGAGCCACAGTACCCGAGCAGCACCCTCTGGGACCTACCCGAGAGGAAGAACCGGAACCACTGCAAAGCCGTGCCCCCGATACCTAACCCCTTCAGGCAGTCCAAGAGGATGCCGTGATCTATTGTATCAAAAGCCACTGAGAGGTCTAAGAGCACCAACAGGGTCACACTACCCCTGTCGATGCTCAGACGCAGATCGTCGGTCAAGGCAACCATGGCAGTCTCTGTCAGGGAAGATGGGAGTTGTAGCTCTTCACCTCTGGCTCTAACTCACCACCTTGTTATGCAGCAGAGCTGACCAGCTTTGATCAGTGGTTGATGCTTCTTTCCCAAGCAGCAGAGTTTCAGAGAATAGGCTGAAGACCCTGACAAACTCTCCAAGCCTTCTCACTCTTCTTCCTGAGATGTCTCCAAACTTCTCCAGGATTCCTCTGGTTCTTGTATCTTCCCTCAAGACACCAGACAACTCAGTAGTCTTATATAAAAGATCTACTTTATTCTACTATATACATAAATACTATATGCCCTACAAATCACAATCTCTACTACTCCACAATATCTCCAAAACTACTCCACAATGTACATTAGCAAACATTGCAATTTATAGCCATTGTTAGACACCACCCACCAGTCAGTTTCCACCCAGTGGGTGTGCACATACATCTTGATTGGTCCACATAGATCATCCCATACCTAAGACCAACCCAAGTGTTTCATCACTTTACCTTGACCACTTAATGAGTCTCAGGTGTTTGCAATCTATCACAGGTGTTCTCAATATACCTTCTATAACTTTGTCCTTGGCTCTCAAGGCTTCTTAATTATATTATCTTTTTCACCTGTGTATCTTCCTGATTGCTCCTGCTTAGTCACTTTGACATTCACATACATATTTTTATTTCTATTACTGTATATCCCATGTTGCTTTTTCCTTAACAGTCTCGACCCCAAAGCCTGTCCTGAAGCCAGTTTGAAATGGGTCTAGATAATCGGCTTCATCCAAGACCGCTTGGAGCTGAAGCGCAACCATCCTCTCAATCACCTTGCTCAAAAATGGCAGCAATGACACAGGCCTATAATTCCTCATATCCAGGGGGTCTAGGGAAGGTTTTTTCAGAAGCGGCCGAACAGCCGCTTCCTTCAAGCAAGATTGAACATAACCTTCCCTGAAGGATGCGTTGATGATATCCGTGAGGAACCTCAACAATGCATCCCCCCCCCTGGACGGCCAGCCATGATGGGCAAGGGTCGAGAGGGCAAGTTGTCTTCCTCAGCTTACCAAGCAGCTTGTCCACGTCCTCGGTACTCACAGATTGAAGCTGATCCAGTATAACTACATCGACGGAGTAGCTGGACGCCTCGCCTATAGACTCTGTTTCAATAGTGGCATCTAAGTCGGCTCTTATCTGAGAGATTTTATCTGCAAAGTAGTTGTTAAACGCGTCACAGCAGGCTGTCACAGGGTTCAGTAAGGAGTTTGGTGCAGGAGGCACCTGCGTCATCTCCCTCACCACCCTAAACAGCTCCAATGGACGGGACTGTGCAGACGCAATACGTGCAGAGGAGAAAGCTCTCTTCGCTGCACATATTGCCTCCCGATAGGAACGAAGAAAATTCCTATGGCGAGTTCTGTCAGATAAGAGTCGAGTCTTCCGCCACTTGCGCTCTAGCCATTGTCCAACCCGCTTCATCCTCCTAAGCTCTGGCGTATACCAAGGCCTGCGGTTGAGAGCGGGATTGCAAGGGCGCTTGGGAGCGATCGTGTCGATAGCCCTGGTAAGGTCGGTGTTCCAAGTATTAACCAGAGCTTCGACAGGATCACCAGCATGTTAAGGAAAATGCAACATGGGACATGCAGTGATAGAAATAAAATATGTATGTGAAAGTCACAATGACTAAGCAAGAGCAATTATGAAGCTACACAGGTGCAAAAGCTAATGTAATTTAGAAGTCTTGAGAGCCAAGGACAGAGTTATAGAATGCATATTGGAAACACCTGAGATTTATTAAGTGTACAAGGTAAAATGATGAAATACTTGGTTTGGTCTTAAGTATGGGTTGAACTATGTGAACCAATCAAAAAAAATATACACACCCACTGGGTGGAAACTAACTAGTGGGTGGTGATTAACAATGGCTATAATAATTGCAATGTTTGCCAATGTATTTTTGTGGAGTAGTTTTGGAGATATTGTGGGTAGTTGAGGAGATTTGTAGAGATTGTGATTTGTTGGGCATATAGTACTTGTATATAGTAGAATAAAGTAGATCTTTTATATAAGACTACTGAGTTGTCTGGTGTCTTGAGTGAAGATACAAGAGCCAGCAGAATCCTGGAAAAGTTTGGAGACATCTGGGGAAGAAGAGTGAGAAGGCTTGGAGAGTTTGTCAGGGTCTTCAGCCTGTTCTCTGAAACTCTGCTGCTTTGGTGAAAAGCATTAACCACTGATCAAAGCTGGTCAGCTCTGCTGCATAACAAGGTGGTGAGTTAGAGCCAGAGGTGAAGAGCTACAACTCTCATCATCCATGACATCCATTAAACCCTCTAAGGCTTTCTGGAATCCTGCTGGCTCCATTAGCCTTCGAGGGCGGACCATCCGAATGGGTCCACCACCCCCGGTGGGGCAGATACTGGCTCTAAGTTCCATCTTGACTAGGAAATGATCCGTCCATGACAATGCGGAGGTACTTACCACCTCTGCCCACGGATATTCCTGTTCCGTACTAAAGACTGCATCGAGTGTATGACCTGCATAATGTGTGGGCCCATTGACCAATTGGGATAGGCCCATGTTTGTCATGGTCTCCATGAACTCCTGAGCCGCACCTGTTAGGCTGGTCTCGAGTGGGATGTTGAAGTCCCCCAGAACTAAAAGTCTGGGGGACTCCAACAGCAGCTCAGAGACCAGCTCTGTCAGCTCAGTCAGGGAGTCTGCTAGACAACGGGGTGGCCGGTAGACTAGCAGAATCCCCAAACTACCAAACAGCGATCCCGCCTTCTTTTGTGACATATGTTCCCTCTGTTACAACCATACCTTCCGTTCCCCTGCGCAACTCCAATAGCTGCCCCTACCTCATTCCCGCCTCGGGAAGGGCAGTGGGACTCCAGGCCACAGGGACTAGAATGGCCAAGCCCGACTGTATAACACAACTAGTCAGGAGCAGAGGGCACTAATCAGAGTCCAGGACTGGGGGAGATGGATACTGAACGGCCCCAAGGACACACTCCTCCTGGCCTTCACTCTCCCAGCACTGTTCGCTGCTGTTCCTGGAGGACGTGCCCACGCTGCCGCCAATGTCTCTAGGGGCTCTTAAAGGGCCAAGGCAGGGCTCTGCTCTGCTGTGTCCTCTGCTCCGTCGCCTCTGGTGTTCTGGGCCGGTAAGGGGGGGCTAAAAATAGCTTCCCACAGAGTGTCAGGGCCACGCTGCTGTCAAGGTCTCTAGGGGCTCTTAAAGGGCCAAGGCAGGGCTCCACCACCGCGTCCTCCTCTCCTGTCACCAAAGATGTTCTGGGCCAGTGAGGGGGGGGGCTGCAGCTAATAATAATAATAATAATAATAATAATAAAATGTATTTATATCCCGCCCTCTGGAAATCCAATCTGGGCAGCTTACAATAATAAAAACATATACAATACCCATAAAACATGTACAATACAACAAACCCCCTCCTCCCCCTAAAAACAGTATTAAATCAGAAAGATTTTAAAATAACATTCAATTAAAAAGCCAAAACTTAACCCAGTATATAAGCCCAGCAACAATGATCCTAACCATCCTTGGATGGGGCCACGTAAGGATCATTGGGGTGGTTTATTTGTACCCGAGGCCGGGATAATTAATCTGGAAAGGCCTGCCGGAAGAGATCCGTCTTGACAGCCTTTTTGAAGCTGTCTAATGATGATAACTGACGGATCTCGTCCGGCAGGTCATTCCAGAGTCTAGGGGCGGCGACTGAAAAAGCGACCTGCAGAGTGTCCAAGCCTCGCTGCTGCCTCGATCTTCCCAGGCACTTAAAGGGCCAAGGCAGGGCTCTGCTGCTGTGTCCTCCGCTCCCGTCACCTCTGGTGTTCTGGGCCGGTAAGGAGGGGCTAAAAATAGCTTCCTACAGAGCTTCAGGGCCACGCTGCCACCAAGGTCTCTAGGGGCTCTTAAAGGGCCAAGGCAGGGCTCCACCCCCACGTGCTGGGAAGGGCAGTTGGTGCTAGGCTTGCCTTCAGAGACTCTGCCTCTGGCTCCTCCTCTGATGGTGGTGAGAAGGGCAGTTGGTGCTAGGCTTGCCTTCAGAAGCTCTGCCTCTGGCTCCTCCTCTGATGGTG
The DNA here is from genome assembly GCA_026167975.1 of Phrynosoma blainvillii. NCBI lineage: Eukaryota > Metazoa > Chordata > Lepidosauria > Squamata > Phrynosomatidae > Phrynosoma > Phrynosoma blainvillii. Next base: position 350,694,484 of record JANUYF010000002.1, on the reverse strand, counting down.
GTGAGAAGGGCAGTTGGTGCTAGGCTTGCCTTCAGAAGGTCTGCCTCTGGCTCCTCCTCTCATAATTTCATCAATTTCATCAATGGAATTGCTAGACACCTCGTCAATAAATTCTGTCATAACCCTGGCATCTAAGTCGGCTCTTATCCAAGAGATTTTATCTGCAAAGAAGTTGTTAAACGCATCACAGCAGGCTGTTGTCAGGTTAAGTAAAGGTTTCTGCACAGGTGGAACTTGCATCAGCTCCCCCACCACCCTAAACAGTTCTGCTGGACAGGACTCTGGAGACACAATACGTGCAGAGGAGAAAGACTTCTGCGCTGCACGTATTGCTTCTTGATAGGAATCAAGGAAATTCCTATGACGAGTCTTGTCGGATAAGAGTCGGGTCTTCTGCCTGATGCACTCTAGTTGTTGTCCAGCCCACTTCATCTTCCTAAGCTCCTCCGTATACCATGGCTTATGGTTAGAAGTGGGCTGGAAAAGACACTTGGGAGTGATTGTGTTGATAGCCTTGGTGAGATCGGTGTTCCAAGTATTGACCAAAGCTTCAACAGAATCACCAGTGTTACCAACCATTAAACCCTCTAAGGCTTTCTGGAACCCTGTAGGTTCCATTAGCCTTCGAGGGCAGACCATTCTAATAGCTCTGCCATCCCCAGAGGAGCTGACAGTGGTTCTTAGTTCAGTCTTGACCAGGAAATGATCCGTTCATGTCAATACGGTGGTTTTAATAACCTCCACCCATGGATATTCTTGTTCGGTACTAAAGACTGCATCGAGGGTATGACCCGCACAATGAGTAGGCCCGACAACCAACTGGGATAGGCCCATGTTTGTCATGGATTCCATGAACTCCCAAGCTGCACCAGTTAAATTTGGCAAGCTGGTCTTGAGTGGGATGTTGAAGTCGCCTAGAACTAAATGTCTGGGCGACTCCAACATCAACTCTGAGGTCAGCTGTGTCAGCTCAGTTAGGGAGTCTGTTAGACAATGGGGTGGCTGGTATACCAACAGAATCCCCAAGCTATCCCTGGTCCTCAGGCTTAGGTACATACACTCGATATGGACTGTGTTCTGGAGAGGTATCCTGGTCAAGGTCAGGTTGTTTTTGTGAACCAGAGCCACTCTGCCCCCACCCACCCACTTCTTACCTGCTCACTAACTGAGTACCCGGTTGGGAGAGCCTGCACCCAAGTCACTGTGCTGGCCTCTCCCAACCAGGTCACAGTAAAGCAAGCCAGGTTGGCAGCCTCATCTAAAAGGAGGTCATGAATAATGTGGGTCTTATTTTTGACCGACCTGGCATTGCAAAGGAGCAGAGTAAGGATCTGTGGAATGATTGGTATGCTCTCCAAACCCTTCCAGGAAACAGAGTGAACTGAAGGCAAGATAGCTATACATATGCACACACCACCTCCACCACCTATAATTAAAATTTGGAAATGCAATCCTAAATTTTTATACAGTGGAAAAAATCAAGGTGGCTCAATCTGTATACAGCTAAACATCCTCATTTTCATCATAGACTGGCATCCTGTGCTGTAGTTACAATGCTGTATAGAATCACAGCATCATAGAGTTGGATGAGACCACAAGGGCCATCCAGTCCAACCACCTGTCATGCTGGAATATACCACCAAAGCACTCCTGACAGATGTCCATCCAGCTTCTATTTAAAAATCTTCTAAGAAGGAGACGCCACCACTTTCCAAAACAGCATGTTCCACTGTTGAACATCTCTTAATATCAGGAAGTGGTGTCAGTAGGGTTGCTGTCACCCTGTGTGGTAGCTCATGGTGTCATGCCCCCCCCCCATTGACCTCCTCCCATTACCATACAGAATCCTCAGTAAAAAAAAAAGTACTAATTTTATTCATAAATCATCATTCCCATATTTCAGTGAATCTAATGATAATAGCTGTGATATAAACAACTAGCAAAAATAAAATTATACCTTTAAAATTACAGTGTCACACATACAGCCTAAATGTATTTACATATGTATAGTTTCATGTGGTTAAAGTGAAAATTTGGTAAAAAGTGATGTTTTTAATGAAAGTTTTAAAAGAATATAAATTTTATTTTTTTTAAAAAAAAATGTAAATTAATTTTTTAAATTTTTTTTCTCATCTCACTAAGCCTCACCCCATTTGCATAATCTCTTACTGCATTTTAAATGGAAACAGGTGAATGCCACAGCTTGTTTCTGCCAAAATGCAAATATTTGAGTAGTGGTGTCAGCACCCTTAAGGTGTCACCTGCTGTGGTCTGCACTCCCCGCACCCCCTAGAGACAGCACTGGCTCTTCCTAATGTTTTGGTGGAATCTCTTTTCCTGTTGTTTGAATTCATTGCCCCATATCCTAGTATCTGCAGCAGGAGAAAAGCTTTCTCCATCCTCAATGTGACATCCCTTCAAATATTTAAATATTTACATCACTTAAAGCACTTCCTTGGAGTGCTTTTTTCTCTCTCAAGTGAATTTGTTTTAGAGTGGAAAGTCCCCTAAAATAGCATGTAATAGGCCCACAACAGTTTTGTTATTGTTGTTGTTGTTGTTTTACACGGAAAATGTGTTTTTCCTCACCAGAGAATCTGGCAAGTTGGTGGACATCCCAAAGGCCATTCCCTAGAATAAATCTAGTATTGTTGTGAATTAGTGTTGACTCACTGAAATGGATGGGACTTGATAATCACCACTCTGTCTTTGGTGGGTATACTGTAGTTGAGATTAAGATTTTAAGATTTATTTAGTCCTATATACCCTACCATAAAGCAATATGTTGCTCTCATTCCTCTAGCCAGTGTAAGCCTTGAGTGTGGAAATGCACTCACAAACAGGCATTAACTACAGTGTTGTGCCTCTGTTAGTGAAAGTTCTTCAATACTGAGACAGACTTTCATACCTTAGAGACAAGAGATGCAACTCCTTTTTTTTTTTTTAACTAATGCTGCCTTGTCAGTGTGATGGATTAGGGCTTTGGATATTTTTCTGAGTTTCAGTGTAATTTTTCTCTTTCTCCATTTCCTTCCAGAGCTCTCACCAGCAGCCATCTAAATAATTCCCCTTCATCCCCAGCATTTATGTTCCTTAAGTATTTGTAGGCGAGGTCCCCTCCCCCTTAGTTGCTTTGCCAAGTGATACATTATTAACTCTTAAATCAATCCTTCTAGCCCACTAATTATGTTGCCTGCTCTCTGCTGATGTCCCCTTCCATTTGTCAATATGTGTCTGCTGGGGCTGAATACAGAATTCCAAATGCAGACTTATCGCCATTGCTTGCTACGTGAGGTAATGTAATGCTGATCTTAGCTTTCCATACAAAGGCAAGACTTTGCTATCACATAACATTGTCAGACACATATCACTTTTGAAGTCCTATTGAGATTCCAGCATTGAGTTGACTCAAATTCTGAGTGTGGATTGTGGAATTTAGCTGGAATACTTTGTCTTCTTTCTCTCTCTCTTTCAATCTCTTTTCTTATCCCCTTGCTTTCTTGAAATTGAGTGCTGTGTTTTCTTTTAGGCAAAAAGCCCAGCAGTCCCTATCTTGAGCATACAGAATACATTTGAGATTGAGCATACAGAATACATTTGAGATTATTTTATCCTAGGGTGGCTATGTGAACTACCATAACTGAAGGTACCCTAGCTGAAGACTTGCTGATGCCGATGCTATCTGCCTGAAGTCACTCATAAATAACCCTTCAGAGGTTGCAGCTACACAGTTCTCTTGATCTCAGCAGTTATACCCACCAGCTGATCTATAAATTACAAGCTCACATAGATACCCATGGAATTCCTGTTTCACATTTAGTAGTGGGTTCTTGCTGTTGAACATGATTGAGAATAATATGCCCCTCCCCAGAAGTCATGTATTTTAAGACAATTTGTTGTGGTGACTTGTATACTGACTATTGACTTTTCATCAGTATGTCAGTCACTCAGCTGGGCATTCTCAATACTAGAGATACTATTGATATAGATCAAAGATCTCAACACAGTTATAGTGCTGTGATTCCACTTTAACTGTCATGGTTCCATTCTAAGGAATCCTGGGGTTTGAGGTTTAGGGAGGGCTATTTAGATTTCTCAATCAGAGAGCTCCATTGTTCCCCTGAGTCCCTAGGATTCCATAAAATGCAACCATGGCAATTAAAGTGGAAACATAGTGCTACAATTGTGTAGTATGAAAGGATGCTAAGGGGCTATGAAGATGGGCAGCTCTGTGCCACCCCTGGTAGTGGAGGATTGGGGCCACGGCAACCCCACGCCATGGCCCTGATCCTTCCTTTTGCTGCCCCTAAAAAAGTGGCAAAATGCCATTCCTTTTAGGGGTGGCAAAAGGCTGCCCTAAGAGCTAGTGCCGCGGCTCTTCCATGCCCTTTTGGCACAGTGTGCCTGCATGCGGCGCTGGAAGGGCATCCTGACACTGCACACAGTGCAAATGGGTATGCGGCATCAGGACAGCATCGGGGTGGGATTGGGGTTGCTGGTGTGCAGCTGCCCCATCCCAACTCCACCCCCAGGCCAGCCCTTTAGGCCAGTCTGCAATGCCCCCAAGTTGTGGCCCATAGGCACACCCCAAGCCCTCCATTTCCCTCCATTTGCCTCACAAAATGGCCAATAGCACACCTTGATTTTGTATATTCTTCTATATTCCTCCAAGCTAGTTTAGCTTGGGCCTTTCCTCTTTCAAAAACAGAAGTAACTCTTGTGGCATATCTGGCTTTTTTTCCCCTTTTCTTTTTTTCTTTTTCTTTTTTTAAGGTATGCCTATGCCTCTAGAGGCCCATGGAGTCTTTTACATGAGGGAGTGTCAGGGAGGGTATTACACAAAAGTGTGGGTGATAGTTACGGTCCCCACCAATGGTTGTCAGTATCTCCTTGCTATTTGAGGAGAATTATTAGCTCAAAAGGAGGCCTATGAGAACTGGGTAACTTCAAGGATTTTTCCACCTATTTATACCAGTACTCACTGCAGAGAAATGCCTGTTTCAATGCATAAAAGAGTTTTATTTAGAAATATGCAAATGTGTATGCAAACACACAAAAACAATACAACCTTATGAACCATACAAGGCCAACAGAAAGAAAGGTGTGAAAGGTGGATAGTGAGAAGAGACTTATTAGATAAAGAATTAAAGGAAAGGAGAATAGATAAAATAGAAAATTGGGTAGAGTTAAAGACAGGAAAAGAAAATATAAAAGAAAAGCTTAGCAGAATAAAAATGTCCTGGTTTCATTATATGCAAATAGAACAATGGTTTAAAAATTGGAAGAAAAAGAATATAAGGGGAAAATATACACAATTTGAACAAATAATCCAGCAAGGGAAAGAAAAGGAGGAAAACAAAAATATGAAAGGAATAATAAGTAAAATTTATAAAATATTAATGGAAAGCAAGAGGGAAAAAATAAACCAATGATTTTGAAAGAAATATGGGAAGATGAATTAGGATGTAAAATTTGTGAAAATGAATGGAATAAAATTTGGTAACAGATACATTTGAAAAATGTATCGATACGAATTAAGGAAAATTATTATAAACTGGTTTGGAAATGGTATTTGACACCAATGAGACTACATAATATAAATAAAAATAATTCAAAATATTGTTGGAGAGGTTGTAATGAAGTAGGATTGTATATACATATGTGGTGGCAATGTAAATCTGTACAAAAATTTGGGGAAATAGTAATATTAGAAATAGAAAATATTATGAATATAAAAATAGATAGAAGACAAAATATAGTATTATTATCATTATATAATGAATTAGAATGGAAAAAGGAAGAGAAAAACCTTGTAACAAATTTGTTTACGGCTGTGAGATTAATTATAGCAAGAAACTGGAAAACAAAAATAAATGTGGAATTGGATGATTGGTAGATTTTTTTTGGAAATTAGCGATTAATGATAAATTAACATGTAAATTGAAGGTAAAGAAAGGATTATGGAAAAGAAATGATATTGATGAAATATGGAAAAAAAATATTGAAAATGTACTAAGAAAAGAGGATGGGAAATGGGATGAGCTAAAATTTTGGATGCAATATAAAGATGGGAATGGCTCCGGGGGAGGGGTGCACTGAGGTGATATTTAGTTATTTTAAAAAAGGCAAAATGTTAAAATATACATATATGTATGAAAAGAATATTATAATTTGGTTTTGTTTTGTTTTTTGTAAAAATTCAAAATACTAAAAAAGAAAATAAAATAAAAAAGTAATCAGGAATTAGAGGTAATAATTACCAGTCCTGGAGACAGTGTTCCACAGAAGTGGCTGAGACAGAGTCTGAGGGTTATACTGAGAGTGGAGCTCTGGGCTGTTGAACAGAGCCTCCATCTGTAGCAGCAAATTGGCCATGTGTGAGGTGGATATTTACATCCTGTTTTGCACCCTCAAGGGGTACTTGACATTCCCACATGGTGTAAGAAAGACTTGATGGTTTCCCCATGGAATTGACAAAAGGATTTTGGGATGACTGATGGCTTTAACTCCCAAGTGACAAAACATTGATAGGATTTGTGATAGTCCCTAGATAGTTGGACAGGAAAGATGAATAGAGACACAGCCTGGGGTGAGGTGGAAGTATGGTTTTAAACTGTTTTGTGATGGGGCTTGCTTTGTCTTCATTGTGAGGGGATTTCTGGAAAGTTTGGGGAGGATGGAGTGATCAACAAACCAATTCTGTGTTTATTGTAGTATTCTCTAGGTCAGGGGTAGGCAACCTTTCCCCTTTAAGGGCCAAGGGACTTCAGCTCCCAGAATCCCAAGAGCTATTGGCCAACATGGGACTATTGGCCAACATGGCTCAGGCTTCTGGGAGCTGAAGTCCCTTGGCCCTTAAAGGGGAAAGGTTGCCTACTCCTGTTCTAGGTCTTCGACATGTTCTTGGGCCAGTGTATCTTTCCCACATGAAGCTTCCTAGTGTCCCAAAAGTCATCATGACTTCTTAAAAGTATGCCTGATGCCAGATATCAAATATAAAAATATAAAATCCCATATTCAGCAAAAGGAATGTAGGATATGCTAACAAGGACCTGGGGTTCAGATGGCATATGTGGACCTTCACACCTCTGGAGGTTGTTCACCCCTGGACTACAGAATAGTGTCTGCAAATCTTGGCTTGACTATATTGAAAGGTGGTTGCTTTCCCAGGAACACTGCATAGGTAAGGGAAATAGAAAGAATCTGAATGTAGCATCCTTCAAATAATTAGAAATACATCTAAACAGAGTGAATACATCTTCCTTCAAATGTGGAGAAATACACTTAAACCTGTCTTGGCAAGAACACAGCATCAGTTTTGAAGAGAGTTCCACTGCAGTTTAGGCATGCATGCATGCATACATACATAGAGAAAGTCAAAAATACCAAATACTCAGTATCTCAATATGTGTTCCTACTTTCCAGATGTGGTTATAAAGATGCAGTGGATTTTAGTAAATCCATCATATGCTATACCTTAATGACAAAATGACCAGAAAGGGGAAGACGGTAGTAACTAAAATAAGGCACATTACTGTAATCAGAATGTGCAGCAGAAACCTATTATTTTCATTGCCAAGGAGCTTCTGGAAGGATTATGTTAATTCCATCTCCCTTTTCTCATTTAATATAAAATCTGCAAAGAAGTGTTAAGTGGCAAATTCATTGTTCAGTTCTCAGAGTAAGTTGGTGGAAGGGAAAAATTCCACCAACCTGCCAAATCTCTTTCCCTTTGAATCTTAGGCTACCATAATAAGGGGCTGTTCTCTTCCTCACTACAGTAGCTGGTTTTTTCCTTTTGAGTCATTCTATTTTTAATGAGTTGATGGGACATTTGTAACTCTTCAGTTGCCACTCTACAATGCCCAAGTGATGAAATGATTCCATGCTGAGCTGAGTATTCAAACTGCCCCCAATCAATTTCTCCCCCATTTTCACCCTTCCCACAACAGCCAGTCACTACTCCATGAGCAGTCCTTATTGAATTATTCTACGATTCTTCCTTAAGTCTTTATTTAAAAAATACTTCCTTTTGCAAAATCTGGTGTTCATCCAATCTTGCTAATAATCCCCTGTCATTGGTGGATTATGGAGTTTTGGTTACATAAGTAACAATATCCACAATCTGAATATTGTGGTGATTATATACATTGCCTGTGCCTTCAAGCTTAGTCCTAACCTTAGCAATTTTTTTTAAGTCCTAACCTTAGCAATTCACTTTCCCTAGATCCCCAAGCATTCTTACATTTAATTTTAACTTCAAATGAGAAGGAGATTCTCCATCAGTGTCTAGCAGTGAATGCTTAGCCACATCTGAATTATTATGAATCCTATGCATCAGATCCACTTCACAAAACTGCTGTATGTGTTCTCTATTCTTTCTCAAGAAATTTTGCTAATTTTATTGAAATCCATTTAACTTGCTGTTTTTGCAGATGCAAAGACCAAGCAAGAATTGACTTTTATATTTTTGTCCTGGAATTCATTTTAAATTCAACTCTAACTAAAATAGGAAGCAATGAGTCTACTTATTGAAATCTTCCTTTATGATTCCTTATGAAAGAAACCTATGCATCATAGAAGAAATCATTGTGTCTGTTTAGTGTGATGTTTGGTAGTCTCAGACCACACCTTGGGTGGATAAGCTGCTTTGCTTGATCTAATTTCAAAAGTTGTTTTCATGGATTTAATTCAGACCTCTCACCACCAAAAATATGGGTCCATCCTCTGGCAGCCTGTTAACTGGAAAGGATGTCAGGAGAGGAACTGGCAGGCAGAGAAGGAAACAATGAGTAGCCTTGTCCACTTTGGAGCTGTGGCCCAACAAGTCAACAAATTACCATGAGGGAATGCAGTTCTCGATAGACAAACTGTCCCTGAGACAGAATTAGCCAATTTGTGAGGAAGAAGGAATTTTATAAGCAATGTTCAGAGCCCCATTGAGCCAGTGTTGTATCCTGTTTACACAACATGTGTGGAGGAAGAGTGTACTAGCCCTCTCTGTCATCACATCTGTTGCCCCATACATGTGGAGAACAATGGATCAGGAAAGGAGAGCCTCTACTATCCAGGAAGACTTTCTATATGGGCTGGACCTCTGAGTCTCCATCTCATGTGGAGAGCATACATCATGGACAGCAGAGTTTTGTTTTACCATGTTGCCTTCTTTAAGTAAGAGGGCAAAAGAATTTGGCTGTGGAGGACTAATGCGCTCCCTCTACTCTTGTGTTGTGTAAACACAATTGTGGAATGTGTTTTGTTCAGATTGTTGCTGTATGTAGGTAAAGAACTGGGAAGTGACACTATCTGCTAAATCTGTCATCCTAATTCCAGTTTCTGAAAGTAAAGCAGAACATGATAGACATAATTTTAATTACATTGAAAAGGAAAGGAGCTCTGTGAATTGAATCATGTCCTTAGTCCTGTTCATTACAAATATTCACACATTGAGTTGGAGGAGAGCTGCAGAAGGAGGAGCCCAGCAGTGCCCTACTAAAGCTCCCAGCATCTCCACCAGCCCTTCCCTGAGCAGAGCTGCAGAAGGAGGAGCCCAGCAGGACACCCTACTAAAGCTCCCAGCATCTCCACCAGCCCTTCCCTGAGCAGAGCTGCAGAAGGAGGAGCCCAGCAGGATGCCCTACTAAAGCTCCCAGCATCTCCACCAGCCCTTTCCTGAGCAGAGCTGCAGAAGGAGGAGCCCAGCAGGATGCCCTGCTAAAGCTCCCAGCATCTTCACCAGCCCTTCCCTGAGCAGAGCTGCAGAAGGAGGAGCCCAGCAGGACACCCTACTAAAGCTCCCAGCATCTCCACCAGTCCTTCCCTGAGCAGAGCTGCATAAGGAGGAGCTCCACCTTCTCACTGAGTAGCGACAGCAGTGAGAGAGCTTTGTGGGTGTAGTCACTGGCCCTGGTTACAAGGTGAAGCTTTAAGCTTCAAGTCTTTGCCTGTAATATTAGTTCCACAGTGGAGGCAAGGTACTCCTGGCCACACCTCCTTGCATCTTCCCCCTTCACTGAGATATATAAAAAAAGGTAATTAGGGGTAATATTTGTTAAACGGTGATATTATTTTGTCTCATTTTTAATAATCCATTTCCAGACTAGCCAAAGTTTGGAAATAGTTTTAAAATTTGGTGTTCATCAGCCCTTACAATGAACAGGTTCACATAACTAAATAAGACTAATGAGCTGTACTACCTGACTGCACAAGGCACTAATATTTGCATAGCTTGATTATGTTAGGCTCTGTAATAGACCAACAAAATGGTTATAACAAGGAGCCAGAAAAAATGTGGGAATGTCAAATCCAATAGAAACACAGTAAATAAAGCAAACTCAATGTTGTCATATGTAAAAAAGCTTGGCAGGGGAGAGGCAGTTGGGACTAAAGAACAAAAGCATAAGAGAAAAGATAAACTTGTTGTTGGTATAGGGAAAGAGCATAATGAGCCAATGGCAAATGTAGATAATTCTATTACAGGAATTGATAAAGATAAGGATAAGACATCTACCTACACAGCTAGCTCTGATAATGAGAAAGCATTCAATTATGATCCGTACAATAAGGGGGATGAAAACTCACACACTGAAAAAATTAATAGTCAAGTAACTCATGGAGAGAGTCTCATGGCTTTTTTTGAAGACCTTCCTCCCCTAGATGAATTGTTACAAAATGAGGAAAAAGTAATAGCCGAGTTCCAAGAACATAGAAATGAAATTTTTAAACAACTAACAGCACTGGAGGTAGAATCTCAGATTAATCAAGAAACCTCAAATGATACAAAATCAGAGCAAACAATTAGAAATAAAAGTATACAGGAAGACTTTAATATTGATTTGATTCAAGATATTTACTTTATTTTGAAAGAACAAAGTAATATAATAGCTACCATAAAGGCCAACATTGAGGTAATCAGCCATCTGATAAGTGAAGGGATCCTGAGAGCAGTCCCACCAAATCAAGTTAAAAAAATGACCAAACCAATGGAACTGCAAAATCAAACCAACATTATCAGTAAATTCAAAAGCAAAAGTCAACTTGAAGTAAAATCTAGAAAATCAATGAGGAGATATAAAAGCAAGAAGAGAAATAAATGTAAAAAGTCTCCAAATATCAACAATCAGAAGGAAGAGTTAATTAATATGAAAAGATCAATAAGCTTTAATTTAAAAAGATTGTTCAACCTATTGGTCTCTAGGACATCATATTGTAAGATCAGAAAAGTGAAAAGGAAAGTAATGAGAAGGTCAAAAAGGAGAAATAATGAAAGGTGTTCAGTTGTACCCATGCAAAAAACAAGTTTAATCAATCCTACCGATATATCAGATCAACAGAAGCAGGATATAGTTGATAAAGAAAAGGCAAACATTAATGACAACAAATCAGATTTAACAAAGAAAACTGAATCACAGGAACCATGCATTCAATTTAGCAGTTCCTCTCCCCCACTGGTATTGAAAAGAACCCAACTGGCTATCATAAATTATCCAAAACCATATGGACTAGTGACAAAACTACAATGGAAAAAACATCTGATTCACCAATTGGAAGCTCTCAGGATAAATCTCCTAAAGGAAGAAGATATAGAGCATATAGAATATCTCTTTTATAACTACCAGACAGCTAGAGCTCTGATAACTTTTAGCAATGAAATTATTACAGTAAGGCTCTATAAACTGAGAAATATACTCTGGCAACAACAAATGGAGGTTAGAAGGGTATTCAGCCACTTAATACCTTACCCCTTATTTGGCCCCCAGCAAAGTCAAATAAAAGAAAAAATTATTAAAAAAACTAACAAGACAAATCAGATTGAGGACTTGATCTGTCTAGAAGATTCTAATAATATCTCCACAAACAACATAGAGGAACCATTGGTTAATCTTAATATAGAAACATTGGAAGAAGAGGAAGGTTTAATAAGATCATTCAGGCGACTTCCCCTCCTTGATAAATTGGCCATCATAGGCAGACTCAGCTCACCAAGCTCATCTGAACAAACTTTGTGAAACAGAATACACAAATTGTGAACCCTTTGAAGCCCACTTACATAAAACTAACCTTTCACACAGTGAGTCAACATGTGGGTAGGATAATGGCAATAATCTCTATCCTGATGTCACATATATTGTTTTATCCTATCTCCTAACATCTGCTTATACAACAGAAATAATTGCAGGGAGGAAATTTTTGTGTACTCCCAGCAGATGTTTGCACTGAATGCATGGATACTAGGGTTGTGTAAATTATTATGAAGTGCCAAAGGATCACATGCCAACATGACCTTGTTTCCTGCTCATGTGTGGCTGAAAGCATGAACATTTCATACTTTGGGTATTTTTTCCAGTGATACCCTGTCAGATACCAATGATGCTACATTCCAGTGGATGCCTTACTTGGCTGGAATCTAGGTTCATATCCTGCGTCAAGCATACTCATAACCAGGTTATGGCCAGTGTTGTCCTATCACTCAAGAACAGTATTTATATACATCAATGTCAATCTCATCACCTCCAATAGCTTCTCAAGGGTCACAGTTCTAAACCCATTGAGGGAGCCCAAGTATTCATCTTTGGAAGATGGGTGCAACTGGAAACATCATATATAGTGTCCATTTGCATAAATGGAAGTAGGCTGTGCATGCAGAAGTCACTACTGCTGGAGTGTTGCCCTTGATGAATCAGGAATATTAAATAAGTAGAATACATTTATTGCCCTCCAAGCAATATGTAACTATTAAATGGTTTTGTTAAACAAACCTGGGTTATCTTCTGGTTTGTTTAATAGCCTGTACTACTTCTTCATCCATCTTTGTGTTCATTTAACCTTATGCAAACATTACCTGACCTCATTTTGGATGTCCACTTGGTTGTTCAGGTAAATGAGGCTGGGGTTTTTGTTTGTTTATTTGTTTGTTTGTTTGTTTGTTTACAAGCCATTGTTTCCTTTTTGGTTCCATTGTATTTTGTTTGGGAAATTCCCCTTTGGAGTGCTCCTATATTCACATGACAGTATCAAACAGCATTTCTTGACAACTCAGAATTTGAAAAACCCCATGTCAATGTAACATATGAGTCAGAGAATAAAATATTTTGCAGCCTGTTTAATTTTTTCTTTCCTTGTAGCACTTTCTCTCCTTAAGTGCTATGACTGCATTTGCACTTTAAAAAGTTATGAAATGCAAAGATAAAATTTGCAAACACAGGCCCTATTTTAGTATTTCATTGCACAGTATTTATTTAAATGTTTCTTGACATGAACCAGCTTTTTTCACCCTTGAATGTGTGTGTTTCATCACTCTGAAAGTTATTGGAATGGAAAGTAGTTGAAAGATGTAAAATGCACAGAATAGTGGGTAATTTTAGAACCAATTATAGAAGGAGTATCTGAAGGTTTTGAAACAATCAAACTGACAATATCAGGGCGATTTTCAGTGACAAGAGCAAGTTGTTTTTAATTAAGGTTTATATTACCAATACAGTAAATTCTTTTGTATAATACACTCATACCATGGAAAACTTCTCCTATAGAACTTACAACAATGTGATTTCTATTACAATAATCTGATTTCCAATGGGTGCAGAAAATCCTTGCTTTGCTGCTATTTTCTGTACAACTGCATGCAGTATAACCTATCCCATACACTTTTACTTCAACTGCTCAGAATTATACCGGCAACTGTCACCCAGAGGATATTTTCATTGGCTGCCCCTAGACTGTGGAACAGCCTACTGAGAGAGAGTCAATAGTTAAACATGCTATGTGAATTTAAAACATTATTAAAGACTTATCTCTTCCAGCAGACCTACACAGTCGATTTTAAACTATGAATTTTAAATCAGTATACCTACTTTAATCTAGATGATTTTAATGTATAATGGTCATTTCAATCCTATGTTTATGCATTTTAACTTAAATATTCTATGGTCACTCATATATTGTATTTTAATCTATGTTGTAGCCCACTTTGAACCTTGGGGAGAGGTGGTTATGAAATAATAATAATAATAATGCAATAAGTTGCAATGCTGGTTGCAGGAGACTAATTCCTATCAATCAAACCTGTGACCTTCCAGTTTTGCATGATTCTTCGATCAACCAGGGACATACTCTGCTGGGACAAAGGTCTGTCCCCTTTCACAAAAACAACAGGAAGCAGGAGTGGTCATGTCGGAGGGTAGATCCAGTGGTGGAGGGTAGATGCATAGTGGAGATCCAAAGGCAACTCAGGTGATGCTCAAATTATGGCCAACTGAAATCTAGGTAATCCTCTTTAAGAGTGAGGGAGATGGATGCCATGTGCCTAGACCAGTCTGTTCTGAGTGGCAAAAACTCTTTCTCTGGGGTCCTGTGTACAGGTCTTTTTGATTATCTGCTGTCTAATTGGTGAACATGTGGTCTAGATGTTGTTGGATTAAAAAACCATTGTCCATTTTGGTTAGAGTTAATAAGAGCTGCAGCCCAGCAACATCTGAAAGGACACACATTCCCCATCCTTTTAACAGAAAGTTCTAGAAGTCAAGTCTAGGAGGTTCTGTATGCACGGCTAATATTGTACCACTAAGCTATTTCCCATTCTTTTGTCGCTAGTGGAAGAAACTTGGTTTGGTTGACAATGATCGCATGTACAAGTTTGGTACACAAGGTCTGTGATCAAGCTGTGTGTAACTAATACCTGTCATGACAGAAATATTTAGGAAAGGCCAAAGGGCTTTTTGCTCAGCAATTTGCTTTGACAAATCAATAGCATTTTAATACACTCAAGTTTTCAAAGAGTAAGCAATAAATTACTCTTATGTTAACCAACCTACACTTTTGCACTGTTTAATAAAAGAAAGAGTAAATGTATTAGAAAACTTCTGTCTGGAATAATCTCTGTAGTTGTCAGTTGATATGATAATAGAAAGTCATTTTTTTTCTTTTTGGCAAGGCACTTGGTTCAGATTTTTATACCTGAAAGCAGAAAGGTGAATTTAATTGACACTTTTCTCATACTCAGGTTTGCTGTATCCAGACAGCCTGCACATGAATTTTCAATTGAATTTCCAGCCTCTAATGGGAGCAGCCACAAATTCAAATATCTTGTTGAAGTGGCACAAAATGAATTATGTGGATAACAATATTTCATCAAGCTCAGAATGAGTCTGTGTTATGTCCAAAGCAGTAAAGTGTTATAAATGAATTGCAAAGTCACAACAATATTGATGACTTCTATCTCATCTTTGTCAAAAGCACAATGACTGCAACAGCAAAAACAAAACAAGAGAAAAACAAAAACCTTCTGTCACCTTGAAATCTTTTTTTAACTGCTAAAATTAGGAATTCTGGATGTTATGAGACCCTGAAATTTACTACACAGACAGTGAGACAGACAGACAGACATATAGTGCCTAAATACCCTAAAGATACCACATCCTATTTGATCTCAGAAGCTAAGAGGGCTCAGCACTGGTTAGTATTTGAATGGAAGAACACCAGCAAATATCAGTTACTATATGCTATATTTCAGAGAAAAGAACTGGCAAAAGCACTTGTGAGTATTTTTGCCTAAGAAAACCCCATGAAATTCATGGGGCCTCCATAAGTCAACAGGTGACTTGATACACACATACATGCATACACACAGACATAGACATAGACACACAGAGAAAGGGAGAAATTAGACTGCATACTTTGACCAGATAACCATAGATAGCATTAGCCAACCATGGGAGCCAGGAAGAGAAATTGGGATGATTCCATCCACCCTCATGATAAGCACCTATTGGCATATGCAGTGGTAGTTAGTGGCTTTCATGTCAGTGGAGTGGTGAATCATGGGACGTTATCACACGTGGGCCAGTTTCATTGTTAAAGAGATAATAAAGTGGAAATGAAGCATCCCGAAAAGAAAGTGAAAATAGAGCTTAATTATGCAAAAGCTTTTCACACGTAATTACCGTAATAACGGAATTACGTTAAAGCGAAAAAAAGATGTTTTTAACTTTCATACACAAGTGAAAAGAACCCATACATGTACTGGAAATGGGTGTGTTTTGTGACAAGATTCCTCCTTTTCCAGGGCAAGTCCTGCATTTCCCAGGAGGAAATGTCAGACTGTCCTCCATTTGGGGTCATGTCCTCCTGCACAGGTCCTAACCCCCTTCCGTTGGGGTTAGGACCTCTCAAGAGAGCAGAGGAGGAGGAAGAGGAGGAGGCTGGAAAGGCAAGGCAAGGCAAGCCGAGGCAAGGAAGGGATTGAGAGGGGGAAACTGGAGGTAGCTCCCATGCCCCCCCCCCCATAAGCCTTTCCCCTTTGTAGGACCTGCAGGGCAGAACTTCATGGTGAGATGGAGCTCCAAGTTGCTCCACAAGCACACCCCACACTTGCACCCACATCCACCCAAAGCTGCTGAGAGGGAAGCTTCTTTCCCCTCCTTTTCCCTCTATCCCATATGCCAAACTTCTCCTCCGTCCCAAACTTTTTTTTTCCTGGGCTGCCTTCCCTTCCCTTCCCTTCCCTGGCACTGAGAAGGAGCCCAGGACTCTCCCTCCCTGGAGGCCCCTCCTCCTCCTCCTCTTGGCCCTCCTCCAGGTTTTAAAAGAGAATTGTCCATGTGTATTTGCTTTTCACATTACAGTAAATGCGAAATTACTGTAATTTCGCAAATGCATTTCCTCTAAACTCCTGAAATTAAAAAGATCTCGGATAATACCAGTTTCTGTCCAGTTTCTGACCAGTTTCTGTGTGATGTCGTGTGAAATCATGAGGCACAAATTCAGTTTTTGTTTGGGATTTGTGTGGATTAACCAACAGATTTCCCCTGTGTGATAACGTCCCTAGTTGTACTCCAGATTTTAAATATGTTATCCAATGCACTGAACCCTCAAATATACTTTGAGTCTTAGATAGCTCCTTTAGAGTTCAATATAAAAGCCATAATGGATTTTTCACCCCACTGACATGAAACCAGCACCCCCATTAGCATTATGACCTATCACAGAGAGAGTCAACAGAATTATGCTGTGGATTTTTGGTTGTAAGAGGAGCAGTCTCTTCTTTTCCAGTCTGCCCTTCTTCCCTTTCTCTAAGATACTATTTAGGGCCCTCCTATCTTTAGGTAGAGTGGGACAGTCAGCTCTGATAGCAGATGCAAAGAGGTGACAGCACATTGTTCCCTTAGCTGGACTGTTTTTAGGTATAGTGATGATATCTTCCCATTACACACAATAAAGGTGAAACTTCCAGTCCAGTCAGCTTTTGTACTCATATATGAAACAGAAAGAGGTGCTAGTTTCCTATGGGAGCTTTATGCTTTGTGCTATCACAACTGCCAGCTGCATGAATGGGAGTACCTTTGAAAAGCTTACTTAAGAATGTCTCCAAGATTTCCTTACACAAATGGTTTCATGACAGCACAACAATTTACTACATTCTCAGGCTACATCTGCACTGTGGAATTAGTGCAGTTTGACACCACTTTAACTGTCATAGCTCAATGCTATGAAATTCTGGAATTTGTAGTTTTCTGAGATATTTAGCTGCCTTTGTCAGAATGCTCTTTTGCCACAACAAACTATAAATCCCAGAATTCCATAGGATGGAGCCATGCCAGTGGGGCTTATCACATTACCTTCTAAATCAAAATTAGCCTCCCGGGATGCAGCCAGAACATGGCATAGAGGCAGGAATTACCACATTGTAATTTGCCACCAAATCACTGCAGCCTGGGTCCCAGCTATGCTCAGTCATCTGCCATTTAAAACTCTGGAGCTTGCCGACTTCAAAAAAGTGCCAGCTGAATGTGGCTAGGACCTGGGCTGTAGTCGCCCAGCGATTCAGTGGCAAATTACAATGCGATAATTCCCACCTCCATGCCATGTCCCAGCTGCATCCCAGGAGGCTAATTTTGATTTAAAAGATAATACAGTAAGCCCCAGTTAAAGCAGTTCAGATTGTGAGATTGTGTCCTCTACTTTGCCCTTCCATGAGCAGACTTGGCTTGGAAAAAGAAATGTGCTCTGCTATTTTACAGGACAGTGTCTGGAAGGTTATAGAGGGTTGCTCTGAAGGCTACAAAGGTAAGCATGGACATAGTCTACCATTCAGAATCATGTGGAGTCCCTCCATTCTTTGAGGAGACTCTCTGCTTCAGGATATTGCTTTCCACATAAGGAGAGTATTGCAAGGAGTGGGGCTACAACATTCCAGTGCTCTTCGCATACTTACGTATACTTGTTAGAACAGACAGGGTTAGAATTGGGACTGGAGCAACCTTTACAATTGGAGGGAATGGACTGTGAACAATCCTGAAAGCTTATTCAAACCAACCTCCCAAACACATACAATACCACTTTTAAAAAATGAGTACATTTAATTCATTTCCCATCTCTTAACCTTCCCCAAGAGCATCCATAATTGAGAGTGATGAAATAACAACAGCAACAACCTCAGAATCAGGGAAATATAAATGTGAATTTCTGCAAACAGAACTGTGCTAAAAGACTATCTATGAAAAATTACTCACAGTTTTGTTTCACCTCTTCTGCCCCATGCAATTACCAGTGTCACTCCACCCTTGAGTATGACTTCCAGGAGGTTCCTACCTTGAACCGCCAATCTATTGTTAAAAGCCATTTGAGCTCAGAAAGCAATCTAGCAATTTGGTACAAAAGTTTTGGAAATGGTGGGCGTGGGGGGTGGAGAGACTGTTAGTGCATGCATTGTATTTTCCTCTGGTTTCCTTTTGAAATACTCACATACCAAATCATGCCACAACAGAGTTCTCCCCTTGTTTGCAATGCTTACTGTAGCTTTTAGCAAAACCTGTACATCCTTCACACGATTGTCCTTGGGAAGTAAAAGAAAAGATAAAGGAAAATGAAAGGAAATTGCAAAAAGTTCTAGTGAGGGAGACAACTATTAAAAGTGAGGAACTTTTCTTTTGCGTATCCCTTTTGTTTGCTCCCTGTGATTTCTGACGGTCACTATAGCAACGAGAAGAGAGGAAAGGAAGAACTGGAGAACATACACTTCACTATGACAAGTCCAATTTGCAGCCAGCTGAGCTCTGTAATAAAAGTCTATGTCATACTTAATGAGAATCTATACCACACGTAACTGATTGGCCTGAGCTTGTAGCATGCAATGACAGCGATACATATGTCTGTGTGTCCCCTGTTTTTCCCCATTAAGAATAACAGAAAGGGCAGGAGCCTCATCACTGTTGCTACGTTTGTGGCTTAGAAATGACCAAGAGCCCAAATTCTATATGTTTAAAGGCTGATTTTTCCTTTACCAACTCTCTCCAATTTTTCTGTCACATTCATAGGGAGTTGTGATGGTTGTTGAGTAAGAGATGAAAACAACAACACATGGGTGATTGCAGTATCTGTCTAAGTTTTATTTATTATGCATTCATTTTATTTAAATAAATAAAATAAAATAAATAAAATACAAATAATTTTTTTTATTATTATTATATTATATTTAAGGAATGTATATCCCATCTTTCTCCCAAAATGGAATTCAAGGTAGCTCATGCATACATTTGCATGAGCAGTTTGTCCTAAGTTTTACCTCTGAATTTCTTGGTTTTGTATCATGCTTCATCAGTAATAGTTCTGTATTCATTCATATTCATAATAATAATAATAATAATAATAATTTTTAAATAATAATTTTATTTAATACCCCGCCCCTCTGAGCACAATCGGGGCAGCTTACATCATAAAATCAGTACATAAAGATTAAGAACAATTTCCTCCCCCTCCCCCCCTTAAAAAACCATTAAACCAATTAGCAATTAAAATAAGATATAAAAGAGGTAAATTCCTCCATATAAAAATGAAAAACAATACATAAGAAAAGAAAGAAGCTGGCGGCTGTGTAGTTCCTGGCACAAAAAAGAACCTGGTCACAGAAGGGGAAGTATCTCAGACTGTGTTCCTGTTCAGATTAAGACATGATGACACCCTAAACTATGGCAGATTTAAGCGTCCTCATAGTGTTTCCCCTCCCCATAAGTTTGCATAACTCTCTCTCAGTGGCATCACTTGAGGGGTGTGGGAGTGCAGACCACACTGTGTGTGTGTGTGGGGGGGGGGAAGCAAATGGGTGTCATCTCAGAGGAGAGATGACACTCATTTGCTTCCCCCCCCCCCACGGTGCATGTGTGTGCACATTGGTGCTGCGTGATGACCACTCTTTCTTCTGTTCTGCCCTGGATCTCTCTATGAAGAAGAAGCCAAGGCAGCAGAGGAGGAAGGACAACACCCTCCCTCCACATTACTTGCCCACCTGCCCTCTAGCAACTCTGGGTAAATGGGCAAACAGGAGAGAGAGAAGGCAGGAGGGGAGGGGAAGGATGCGTGCAGACTCCTAATGGCTGCTCCACTGCCCAGCTTCCTCCCAGAGGAGGAGGAAATGCACCTTTCAGATTGCTCCATTGCCCAGCTTTCTCCCAGGAGGAAGATGAACAGTGGAGGAGGAGGGAATGCATTTATTCCCTCTCAGGCCTCTCCATTGCCCAGCTTTCTCCCCAGGAAGAAGCTAAGCAGCAGCGGAGGAAGAGGAGCAAGTGTGTCCATTCCATCCCCTCCTGCTGCTTCACTTGCCCAGGTAGCTGGGCAGCTGGGCAAGGTAGCATCCGGGGAGGGGAGGCAAGTGAGTCCACCACTACTACTGCAGCCTGGCAACCCTTGCTGGGTGGCTAGGGATAGGAGAGTTAGTTAGCGGGAAGGGGTGGAGTGGGGCAGACCATTACTGCTGCCCCACCACCCTCTGCACCCAATGACATCAAAGCTAGTGACACCACTTCTCTCTCCCTCTCTCTCTTTCTCTCTCTCTTGTATTTGAGTATGTGAAGAGTTGTTAGGGACACCCTAAATAGCTTGCTTAGTATCTCACTTAGTTTGTGCATGAATCTTGCCACACAAGCACTTCAGGGAAGTCTCACTGAACTCGAGTATTTAGGAAGAATCTACTGACAGCTGTTGGAGAGTGCAATGGACTGCCTTGGATGGACATGGACTCTTCTTTAAATGTCTTTAAAAGAGGTTGGATACCCAATTCTCAGGAGTGCTTTGGTTGTGTGTTCCTGCATGGAAGACAATTTGATTAGATGGCTCTTGTGGTCCCTTCCAACTTTATGATTCTTTGATTCTGAGAAGACATGTACAGAATGGTCCTGTAGTACTAAAAGATCTAATGAATAGTTTTTAAAACCTCCATATTCCATTTTTTAAAATTCTTAATACCTAATCCAAACTCCTGATTTTGGCCTGCCTAAAAGATCCTCCATGAACTCTGATTTTGGAGGTTTCTTTTTACTTTTAATGGCTTCTCTATTTCCACATGCATTTGTCTCATGACTTTAATGGCCATCTAAAATTACTGCTCTTCCTATCCTGGCCCAAAAATGGTTATGACAATGAAATAAATTGAAGAGTGTCCATTTAATATGTAAACGGTCAACTTTATCCTTTATACAGTAGGAAAGAAATGGGATCCCAATATTTTTCTTAATGATCAAAAATCTGGGATTGCTAGTGTGGTTTAATCTGCATGCAGTGGAAGTGCTTAAGTTTTTATGGAGTTACACATTTTCTGGTTCAGATTCCACAATCAAGGGTCCCTTTATTCTGCTCAGTTATAGCACAGTGGTTTCACTTTAACTGCCATGGTTCCATGGAAGTTATTTATTTATTTATTTCCAGGATTTATATCCTGCCTTTCTCCCACAACGGGATTCAAGGTGGGTTACAATATTTTGAAAAGACAGAGCTAAAACATTGATCGCAAAGTTGAAAATAATTAAATACTACCAACCTTAAAACATAGGTTATAAATAGCATAGTTAAAGTTAAAGATGGAATTTGGGTGTCTGATGTTTGTTGAGACACTAGAGGACCACTGTGACTGAGAATTCTAAATGCCCCTCCTAAACTAAAAATCCCAGGATTCCTTAGGATTTTGTCATGGCAGTAAAAGTGGAATCATAGCTTTATAATTATGTAGTGTGAAAGTGCCTCAGGTGTTGCATATAGCCCCCAAAGGTATTTTTGTGACCATCAATCCATCCTGGCTCTCCAGATTTCTTTTTTATGCCCAAAGTAATCATCATCATCATCATCATCATCATCATCATCATCATCATCTAACTGCATCTTTCAGAAGCCTCCAGAAATGAAAATTCACATTTTAGATGGTTTTCAGGGATGCCACAATCTGTCCAACATAAAAAACATCATTTTCAAAACCAGGTTGCTTTCAGTTGTTGGAACTGGCCCATACACTGCTGCAGTTGCCCATCCTATGCTCAGGATGTAGTTCCCAAGGCTTATTTATCCAATGTAGTCTTTGGGCTTCCAAGCATGTTATACAAGCAGTGTTACTGAAAAAGAAACTAACATATGGAGCTTGCTGCCTTGTCCTGGTCTTTTTCTCATTTTAGTGTTTAGGGTATTAGAACCCACACTAACAACTGTAAGAGTCACCAGAGGTTATGGTGTATACTGTCTATTTTTATTTTTTATTCACTCATGTTCAGGTCAGAACACTCTTCATGTCAGAGAACTGTAGGAAATGCTTACTGAGCAAATTGGGAAATAGGACTAGTTCTGCACTAGAGCTTAGTAGTTTTGGTCTCAAGGTTTGTGTTGAGTTTGGTCATGTCTGGATGATATCATTATATGATGGTTCCCACAGAAGACTTGAGATTTATCTAACTGTAGGCTATCTAACTGTAGGCATTAGAGGTTACCAGCCTCTGACTCAGAAGATGTGATCTTAGTGCTAGTGGCCTAGCTTCCTTAGATTTCCTTCCTGAAAATTTCAGTTTGACATTTTTGCAATGATTTTTTTTTTTGCAGCAAATGATTCCTTTTACATCTCTTCATTCTCCTTATACTCACTTTTTAATCCAATGATCCAATTCCTCCCTATATCCTGTCCTGCTTCTGATACATCCAAAGAGGTTTCCTTTTTGGTATTGCTGATTTTAGCTTTACAGTCACATTCATTTTCAGATCCCATATTCTCTGTTTGCATTTATTGTACCATCATTTCTACCTCATTTGGGCAAGATCTTCATTTCTTTCATGGAAGCCATCTTAAGGGTTGTGGATAGATTTAACCATCTTGAATTCCCACACACAGTGAAGCTGCTTTTGAGTTCCATTTTGCCTTTATAAAGCTCCTATTGTCTCTCTTTTCTATTTTATTCTCAGTTTCTTCCGCATTAGGTGTTGCATATACTCAGTCTTGGCTACAATGGATATTGTCAGAGGACTTGAATTTAACTCCAGTTTATTGGAATTATCAAATGAGTAATTTCATTTTATTGGAATTTTCAAATGCATCCAAACACATAGGAGATACAGAGAAGGTTCCTTTATCAGGTAAGAATCATTCCCATGTTTGATTTCTGGAACATTCAAAATTTGTTGAATTATTGATCACATACAGTAGTACTATGTCCAGCTTTTGGGTTCTGGTCTTTGATAATTGAAGAATTATAAAATGAAGAACAGGAAGACTCACCATATGCTGACACACCACAAAACCATCCATGCATCCTTTGTGATGAACCTGAAACTGCAAGGCTGACTCTGAGGGACAAGTAGGAAGCAGAAAGCAGCACAGGTTGCTGGCCCTCCATGTATATTCACTGCACATCCTCCCTCTTTCACCAACATGGCAATATTATCAAAACATGAATAACCAGCTGCAAGGGCTTTCAGAGAGACTTTAGATTCCCTCCAGGAGTCACAGAAATTTTACAATTTCATTATGCTTACAGAAGCAGCTAAGTTGACAAAACATAAACCAGTGGGGGCCCATTAAAAATTGAGAGACAAAAGCCTTTGTCTGCATGAGAAAATATATGCATTCAGATAAATGAAAAGACATGAGCTTAAACTGCATTACTTAACACAGTTTAAAACTTCCAGAAGATGACTTATCATTCATATCAAGTATAATATTCCCTGGTGCAGTAGTGAGGGATAAGATAAAGCACAATAAGCTACTCAAGAAAGTATGCCTCATTCACATCATACTAGGTCTTCCATGCCTTTAAAAAACAAAACAAAAAACAGTAACCCTGAATATCTCATTTTTACAAACCACATTTAATTAGTATCAAACAAAATATGATTTTAAAGAAAATCACCAAGATTTAAAGCTCATATTTTGTTAGACTAATAACTACTTTAAAATAATATTCGTTTTCAACAGCATGATTAGCCTATAATTCTATATGGCATGTTAACAGAGACAGCACTGCTTGAAATCACAAACTTTCCCTTCAGAACGTGGAACATAGGGTTGAAGCCCTTAAGCAATGTCAAATTTAAGAGGTCTTGTAGCATTAACTCTCAAAGTGTGTTATAAAACATTTTTAAAAAAATAAATAAAAGGCCCCTCATTATCTGTGACAAGAAACTGTAGCACTAGTTCACGTACAAGTCCAACAGTGTTGGTCCAGCTCTTACTGCACCCTATTACTTGCTTGTTATTTTGTAGCCCCAAATTTGCAGTCCACAAATTTGATTATGGAAAAGATGACCATTTTGTTTAGACATTTTTGTTCCTGTGACAGAAATCTGGATGGAAAGCTTTTTCAACTTTACCAGTTGGAGAGAAGAACTTTTGCTGAGTATGGCAATTCTTGGCAGACTGTCTTGGGTCCAAAAAACACTGCAGACATAATCCAGTTTGAGACTGCTTTAACTGCCCTGGCTCAATGCTAGGAATCCTGGAAACTGTAGTTTTGGGAGACATTTAGCCTTCTCTATCAGAGAGCTCTGGTGCCACAATTAACTACAATTCCCAGGATTCCTCAGCACTGAGGCAGGACAGTTAAAGCAGTCTCAAACTGGATTATTTCTGAAGTGTATTTTGGATCTAGATTTGTCAAAAAAAGCCTCTGCCACTGAAAATGAGAAATTCTGAGACTACTTTTATCACTGCTATTTGAAAATTTGAATCCCTGTTTATTCAGCTATGATGCTGAACTAGAAACCTTTCTGGGTTTTCCCCCCTGAACTTCTCATTTTTAAGACCTACATAGCAACCACATACAACATTCCCTATGCTGAGGTAGCTGGAGTAGGGATGTAACTCTTCTCTAATTTTCTTCTCAAAGGAAGCAACAAGTAATTTTAGCAATTTTCTTCCTGCTATGAGAAAGTCTTCAAAAAGCACACAGTTCAAGGAGACAGAGACTGGATAATTTCTTAGACACAAGGTGGCCATTTTTCCAGACCAGTAACAAATAGGTGTGGATAGAAAAACATATTTGCTAAATCTGTGTAAACAGAGATTCTTAGTCCATGCCCTAAGATAGTAGCACCAATATTTCTTGTCCTTGCTATATGCAGTCAATTTGCCTGGGACTGGTAGAATGCAACATTTAGATAGTTCTTCTAAATGAAACTAAGGGCCTGTAAACACCAGCCACAAGGGCCATCCTTGGGGTGGAGTTAGGGTGGGGTGACTGCACGCCGGCCGCTCCGACTCCACCCTGACTCCCCCTTGACTTTGCCCCGATGCCGCCATCACACTGCATGCCCCACTGCATGGCGCACAGTGTCAGGGCACTCCCTTGGCACAGTGTATAGACACACTGTGCCAAAGGAGAGCAAAAGAGCTGCCGCAGTGGCAGTAAGGGCAGCTTTTTGCCACTCCAAAAAGGAGCATCACTTACCAGCTCTTTTTGGAGCAACAAACTGCCGGATTGGGGCCACAGTGTGTGGTTGCCGTGGCCCCAATCCAGCACTCCCAGGGGCAGCACGGAGCTGCCCCTTAGGGGCCCTCTGTACGGCCCCTAAAGCATTAATAAAAGATGAATGCAAAAGCTTCTACCCACACAAACCTGTCTGAGTCTTAAAATAGATATTGGTTGAGTCCCCATATCTGGATTTCTGAAATCTGAAATATTCCAAAATCCAAAATTGTCTACACGAGTGTTTGAGATACTGAACCCTTTGCTTTCCAATAGTTCAATATACATAAACTTTGTTTCATGCAGAAAATTATTAAAAATATTGTGTATAAAAATTATCTTCAGTCCATGTATATAAGGTGTTATAGCAAATTGAGTGTGCAGATCAATCACCTAGAAGCCTGCCCTTCTGCTCCAGAGAATCTCCAAGCTGTCTGTCCTTGAAGCTGTTTCTGGCTGTGGAATGTAATCATCCAGCTCCCCAGAAACAAGCCATAGACAGGAACTAACTCCAAAGAGGCATTTATTCTTCAGTTGCAGTATTAACAAAGAAAAACTATTTACACTGTCATGTAGATGTGGAACACAGAAACAAAGAACAAAGAGAGAGAGCAGAAGAAGAAGACATGCTGTGTGCTCAGGTTATTTATAGATACTTTCCATGCTGCCTCAAAACCCAGCCTCTTCCTGTGATTCTTTCCTGTGTTCCATGTCACATGAACAGTAGTTCCCACCAAACACGATGATCTAATAAAGGGGAAGGCAACCTAAGGCCTGGGGGCTGAATGTGGCCTCCCGAGGCCTTTGGATTGGCCCCAGGCCGGTCCTGTCACCGCCACTGCTGCCTCCCCCCGCCACCCCCCTGCCGCCACAAGCCATGATGATATTGATTATTGTTGTTATTACTTGTTCTTGGGGTTTTCTTGGCAAAATCTCCACAGGGGTTTTGCCATGACTTTTCTGGGGCTGAGAGAGTGTGCATGCATTTTTTTTATTGGTGCTTCGGACCCCCAATTCTCTGAGGGACAGCAACCCGGCCTCCGGCTCAAAAAGGTTGCCTACCCCTGATCTAATATGTTTACATCTAGCCTTCGTGTTCTCAAACACACTATGACCTTGACTACCTCCTGCTTTGTTATTTTGTATTCCAGGTCCAGGCAACTTTCCCAGCTAGCTGTAGAAGTGACTTGTAGTTCCTATATTGTCATTTTTCCACATCTGTACATTTTCACACAAGTTACATTTTCCAACATTCCCCTCCAAATGTATAGATGTGAGTCATATTGCTTTGTTTATATTATGTATTTTTGTCATTCCCTTGATTTTGCACTTTAGCTCAACAGCTAGAATTGTGCATCTAACGTGCCATTCCCACCAGACATGATAGCTGTTCATGTTTCTCAATTGGCAGCGCTTTTGTAAAAACATCAACTATATTGTCCCTGGTGTCAATGTACTCCAGACACACAATTTTGTTCTGGATCATTTCTTTAACATTCTGATATATCACACCTATGTATTTTGTTCTGCACTTCAAATTCTCAGCCTCTAACATTGCAATGCATGATTGGGAATTCTCACGAACCACAGTTGGTTCAACACATCTTTCCCCTAAGTCTTCAAGCAATTATCCTATCCATTGTACTTCTGCTACCATTTCTGATAATGCTGCAAACTCAGCCTCAGTTGTACTCAGAGCTACACAGTTCTGTTTCCTACTGTGCCAAACTATTGGACTTTCTCCAAACTTTATCAATAAACCAGTCACTGATTTTCTGTCATGAAACTCTGAAGCAAACGAACTAACAACAAAACAGTCAAGCTGAACCATGCTGCCCTGTATCACAAGCTTTCTGTCTTTGCTACCTTTCAGATATCTTAACACATGTTTTACTGCAGTCCAATCTTCAACTTTTGGATTGCTCACCTTCCTGCTAAGCACTCCAACTGCAAAAGAAATATCTGGTCTTGTATTGTTTGCAATAAACATCAAGCTCCCAACAATGCTTCTAAACAATTCTGGATTGTCAAACTCCTTTGTTGACTCACCATTGGCATAAACAGGAGTCATAGGACTTTTCACTACTTTAGCACTTTGCAGTCCACTTTTCTCAATCAGCCTTTCTATCTTCTTCTGTTGACTCAGCAAACATCTTCCATCCTTAGCCATTCTACCTCAATCCCTAAGTAATTCTTCAGACATCTTAAATCCTTAAGCACAAATTTCTTGGCCAATTCTCTCTGTAATGCCTTAATTTCCCATTCTGACTTAACTGCGACACACAAGTCATCAACGTAAATCATCAACATCACATCTCCCTTGGTGTACACACATGCATCAGCAATGCTGCATTTGTACCCTAGTTTCACCAACTCCTCATGAACGCAAAGAATCCAACTCTGTGCACTCTGCACTAAAAAAAAGTCTCTGGAAGCTTTCTCACTCTCTGAGTCCTCTTTGGTAGGATTACCTTTGTTCTACCTCTCTGATCCTCACTCTCAGAACTCATCTAAATCTCTGTATCTCTTTTTTTTCACTGTCTCAAACTTACTAGTTGTGACTAGTAACTGAAGTGTTGGTTGTGTCTGTGTAGGGTGTGTTGAAATACTAGGCTTACTGTCTGGTGATGCTGTTTCTTGTTTTACCACCCCTCCATTTATAGTACTCATGTCCTTTTGTCCCAATCTAAGAAAAACCTCTTTGTTGGAATGCAGCTTCTCCCAACCTGAGTGCTTTTCAAAGTTGGCACTTCTGGATAGCAAGATCTCCCCATGACGAAGATGAAATCTATAGCTATTCCCAGAATATTCCACAAACATCAACCTGTGCCATTTAGGCTCACCCTTCTTTCTGAAACTGGCAGGTACATACACATTTGCATATTGTCCAAACACTCTCAAGTATTTCAAGTTAGGTGGTCTGCCATAAAGCATATGAAATGGGGTTTTCTTTACAGCAGAATTCCAAACACAATTTGCAAGGTGATTTGCTGTCATAATAGCCTCCCCCACAACTGCTCATGTGCTTCTGCATCTAACATCATGCAGTCTTTCATTTGCTTTAAGACACGTATTCGTCTTTCTGCCAAACCATCCTCCTGCAGAACTGCAGGGTTTGTGGTGTTATGA
Organism: Phrynosoma blainvillii; assembly: GCA_026167975.1. Taxonomy (NCBI): domain Eukaryota; kingdom Metazoa; phylum Chordata; class Lepidosauria; order Squamata; family Phrynosomatidae; genus Phrynosoma; species Phrynosoma blainvillii. The sequence continues at coordinate 350,665,649 of JANUYF010000002.1, read as the reverse complement.
CAAATTCCCTTCTTTCTCAACCAATTTTTCAAACAATTTGACACGAATTTTCCACCCCTGTCTGTGACCAAAGACCCCACTTTGTACTCAAACTCCCTTTCAATCATGTTAACCCAATCTTTGAAACACTCTGCTGCTTCACTCTTTTCCTTCAGGAGAATCACATAAGAGTACCTGGTAAAACAATCCACAATTATCATAAAATACTTGTTGTTTCCCAGGTTTTTTCTGAAAGGCCCCACTAAATCTGCATGGATAAATTCAAAAGGTCTTTGTGTTGTGCGTTTGCTGCGTTTGGCCACAGGAAAAGCCTTCAACTTTATCCTGCTGCAAACTGAGCATTCCAAGTGATTTGAACAAGGAGACATTTTGAATTCTGGACACACCTCCCCCAGTTTCTCAAGACTGGTGAAGCTTGAATGTCCCAACATCCGATGGTAGTAATGCGCACAGTCCAAATGCAAAGGTACATTATTGACTACTGCACATTCTGCCCCATCCACCATATAATACATTTTCCCCCTTTTCACAGCTTTTGCATAGACCTCATCATTCATGGTAATTACACACTCATCCCCTTTAAAATTCAATGCATACCTATCAGTTGTCAATGCAGACACACTAACTAAACAGTTTTGCAATTTAGGTACACACAATACATAATAATAATAATAATAATAATAATAATAATAATAATTTATACCCTGCCCCTCTGTCGAACAATCGGGACAGCTTATCAAAGTCTTTAGCAAACCCAGGGATGAACACAGTTCCCATGTCTTTGATTTCCCTTGGTGCTCCATCAGCCAAATCTACTGAAGCCCCATTGGGAGGTTTCTTACTTTTCAGGAGCTTAGGAGTGTTTACCATATGTCTTGTGGATCCTGAATCAAGAATCCAGTCCAGATTGGGCTTGACTTCTTGGTGGGTCAGACTGTCACTGTCTTTTGCAACAGCCACAACACCCCTCCTGGTCCCAGAGTCTTTGGGCTGTTTTTTTTTTTTTTTTTTTTGCCGCTGCTAATTTTCTGCAATCCTTCTTCAGATGACCCGGTTTCCCACAATAAAAACATTTTCTGTCCTTGGACACTGCTGCCTTCTCTGGTTGCAGCTCCCTGGAAGCTCCCTCTGGTGTGTGCATGGACCTAGGCATGGCTTGCTGCTGCCTCTGGAGTCTGGCCTCGAACCGGCATTACTGGCTTTCTTCCAAAACCCGAGAAGCAACTAGCTCCATTGTAATTTGTGCCTCAGGAACTCCCTGAAGACCATACAGCACATGTTCATAGTCCCTTGAGAGACTCTCCAGCAAAATATATGCTTTTTGTTCTCTTGGAAGCTGAACACCTCTCATCTGGACTTGATTAAACAAGTCTTGGATGATTTCCAGATGCTTCTCCGGAGACTGACCATGCTGCATCTTGCACACATATAGTCGCCTGCACCAAATCATCCTTGAGAAAGCTGTGCTGGATCGATGAATGTCTTTAAGAGTATCCCACACCTCCTTTGCAGTTGTCGTGTCTCTGACATAATTGATTTGAGATGGAGAAATTGTCAACAGGATAGAAGCTTTTGCTTTTTTTATCATTATCCTGAATTGCTGCAGCAGCTCCAGCTGGAACACCAGTCTGAACCACACTCCACAGGTTCTCTCTCACTAACAGTGATTCAGCATATATATACTCCAGGCATTATAATTTGATTCATCCAATTTGGGAAAATTCACAGCCTCCATAGTTAGCACTCAAGAGTCCTGGCTGCTTTCCCAGCCTCCACTGTCTATTGTGTTAAGAAGCAAAGCATTGTCCATTAATCTTAACACTTTTGCCTTTCCAGCACAGACAGCTTAGGGAGGATCTTAAAAAAAAAACTGTCCAGCAACAAAATTAGTGCTTCTTACTCACAACCTGAAGAACTCCTGACCTCTGCGGTGCAGCAGAAGCAGCCTGGGCACCCATAACCCTTTGTTATAGCAAATTAAGTGTGCAGATCAATCACCTGGAAGCCTGCTCTTCTGCTCCAGAGAATCTCCAAGCCGTCTGTCCTTGAAGCTGTTTCTTGTTGTGGAATGTAATAATCCAGCTCCCCAGAAACAAGCCATAGACAGGAACTAACTCCAAAGAGGCATTTATTCTTCAGTTGCAGTATTAACAAAGAAAAACTATTTACACTCTCATGTAGATGTGGAACACAGAAACAAAGAACAAAGAGAGAGAGCAGAAGAAGAAGACATGCTGTGTGCTCAGGTTGTTTATAGATACTTTCCATGCATCCTCAAAACCCAGCCTCTTCCTGTGATTCTTTCCTATGTCCCATGTCACATGAACAGTAGTTCCCACCAAACATGATGATCTAATATGTTTGCCTTCTTGTTCCCAGACACACTATTACCGTGACTACCTCCTGCTTTGTTATTTTGTATTCCAGCTCCAGGCAACTTTCCCAGCTAGCTGTAGAAGTGACTTGTAGTACATTTTCACATGTTACATTTTCCAACATAAGGGGTATATGAAAAATAAATGGATGTGTTTAATCTTGGATCCTATCTCCAAGATATCTCATTATATACATATATGCAAATATAGATATTCCAAAATCCAAAATAAAATAAGATAAAATAAAATAAAACCTGAAATCCAAAACACTTCTCGTCCCAAGCATTTAGTGTAAGGGATACACAACTGCTAAGAGTTTTTCATTGTTGGTGTTGATGCTCTTCAAACTCTTTTTCAAATCCCTATTTCTATTTGCCTTTATTTTGCCAACATTGTGTTCATTTCTGTTTTCATTTGGGCAAGACTTTTTTTAATGTATTAATTTTATTACATACTAAAAATCATACTTACAACACATATTATATTGCTTCTGTTACTATTCTATCTAAAATATTTACACCTTCCATTAGTTCTTCTACAGTGAGTACCTAAATTTATACCAATTGTTCATTATGTATCTATCTCAAATTTTAATGTCTTACAATTCTTACTAGTAAATTAAAAATTCTCATATCTCTTCTTTCCTTTCATATCGTAGTATCTTAGCTCATTTATGTCCAGTTTTCTTTAATATGTTTCTCAATTGGAGCCCATTCTTCATTTATTGTGTCCATGTCTTTATTATCAAGTAATTTCGTTAATTTGTCCATCTCTTTCGCTTCTAATAATTTTAAAAAGCCATTTATCTATAGTAGGAATGTCTTGTTTCTTCCATTTTTGCACTGCTACAATTCTGGCTGCCGTTATCATATACAAGAGGATCCTCCAAAATTTCTTCTCTATTCCTGGATCTAGACTATTTAACATGCTTAATAAATATATTTCCGGGCATAGTTCAAATTTAATTTTCAACATATTTTGTATTGTAATATATATATTTTTCCAATACTTTTTTATTTTCGTATATTTCCACCATATATAGAACCACGAACCTACGTTCTGTTTACACTTCCAGCATTCTTTGGATTTTGTATTGTAAATTTTTGCTATTTTTGCTGGAGTTAATGGGCAAGACTTTCATGGAAGCCTTCTGGTTTCTGACATCTTTGGCACTGCTCATTAATCCCATGATATCATCTTGGACTTAGTGGCACCTTTCATAATCTGTTTATATTAGCTGAGATTCTGTTGGTGTGCCTTTGAATGCTGATGATAGGTTACTATAAGCTGGAAATAACTTGAAGGCACACAACAACAACACAGCAACTGCTCTTGAGTCTTCATCAACAAATATTTGTTTGGTTGTTTCCAAGGATGAAGTCTTTGCATTGATGGCACCACAGATTAGTATCCCAGGAAGATCTAACATAACCCTACTCTAATTCTTTTTGAATCAGTGTTGGACACTTTCCTCTTCCTTTAGAAACTTGATCTAATTGATGTCTGCAGTTTAAAATTGTGTTTGGTGGTTGTTTTGGATGACTGTTTCATCCTTTGATATATTAAAATATGTTTTTATTAATATATTGTTATTCCATTTTATTTTTATTAGTCCATTTTGAGAATTGTTTGTAAAGTAAGACATAAATAATTGAAATAAACAACAAAATGAATGTCCAACATGAATAATAATGATGATATTTGATTATTATTTTCTTTTTCTTTTACTGAGAACTAATTTAAAATATAGGAGTACATTCAACATCTCCCAAAGGGTGTGCTTAGACTTAGATTTTTTTTCCATGTTATTAAAAGTGAAATATAATGAGTAGGTCAGAGAAAATAAACAAGCCAAAAAGAAATAGCTGACATAAAGTAACCATTAAGTAAGCCTAGTTTGCTTATTAGTTACTTTAATAAATATGCTGCATACAAGTAGTTAAACTGCTTCACTGCTATTATTCATCACAGTGAAGAACCCTTGTAGATATATAATTAAATCCAGTGAAATGTGAAATGTAAATATGAAAACTGGAGGATTAACTGATTAAAATGGGTTGTATGGAGACGAAAGCCCTTGGTTCCATGTGATTTTTCCCCCAAGTTTTTTTTTTAAATCAGCCAATAAACTGCCCAAAAGAATCACTGAGACCATGTATACCATATATACCATGACATCTAGAGCAAAAGTTTCCCCTTTCTCCCCTCTCCAATCAATTCATGTAAATATCAACTTCATAGGTGTACTATGTTCACCCGATAGACATCTTGCTGTGGTTCATATGATTTGATATTGTCATTTGACATGATTGGATGTGCATTTCCTGTAATACGGTGGATAAGTGAATGAAGAAATTCCTCAGTTGACAAAAATAAATAATTTTCTCAGTCTCTTGGCAAAGAATCTAATAACACAAAATCAAGTGTTCAGCATAGACAAGGTGCAGTAATAATTTTAACTGAAGATGACAGCCTCACCTCCAGATCTCCCTTGCTGCATGAGGGATGAGATTGGAGCTTTCCTTACTGGCATAGTACTGCTGTGAAGAATGGCCACAAGGAAGTTGTTATCAAAGCAACAGGCCCTGATGCTGCCACTCTAGCATTCCCACATTAGTGTTTTGTGCATTTCAAACAAGGCAACATTATAAACTGAAGGCCAGACTACATGTTAATTTAAAGCAATCAGCTACATATTTTACACTAAACAAAATGGAAGCAACACAGGGCAGGGTCTACTCTGGCTAGAATACTACAGGCTGCCCGCAGAATATTCTGGTCCTGAATCCCACCCCCTCTTACTTACTGTCTTTTGCTGTGGATTTCCAGCTCTCACAATGAACAGTAGGTGGCTGCCTTTCCATGCACTCACCTTTTATCACCAGCAACACTGTTATGGTTAGAACACCCTATCGATGTTGATCTCTTCATTCTGACCTCAGAGCAACTTGAAGTGCCAGGAACCTTTCAGGGACCATAAGTGAAAAGGCAGTCATCATTGTCGTTGTAAAGAAAGTCGTAAGCCTACAGCAAAAGGTGACTTATTTAAATGCAGGTTTGTGGGAGGTAGCCCCAAATTGGGTGTGGGCATTGTGAAGACAGTCCAGACTCAATTCAGGGTTTTGGCCCTGTGTAATGTAGACAGAACATAGTGAGTAGGGGAAATCAGGATAAATCACTCATGTAAACAAGCCCCCAGTCCAGACTGGCACCCTAGTCTGTATTTACAATATCATAAGCCAGACTTAGGACCTCATACATTTTTCTGTTCACATTTACAGTCATGACACTATTGCCATTAATTCTGTGGTCACATATGAATATAACCACAACTAGTGATCTTAGAACCTGAGAGTAATGATACACTGTTCACATGCATTTACTTTGGAAATATGTGAAATATATGTTACAATAAAAAACAATGGCTTGCATAATGCAAGTAAGGTATCCATGTTATGTGATGTCACATAGATCATGACATGTGTGTGTGTGTGAAAACTTGCCATGACTGTGTGTTGGAGGGTATAGGAGGAGAGAATGAGGCATTAATAGTTTGTCCTAACAATTGTGTTTATCTTAGAGTTACCAGGTGTCCTTTATTTGAAGATCAAAAACCTTGTCCCTTATATGGCTGGCAAGTGTCCCTTATTGTAAGGGTTGTCCCCTATTTGAAGTTTGGAATGCTTTTCCTTTTATATGGACAAAATTAGATGCCAAATAGTCCTGTATTTTTGTTTGTAGGCTCTACATGCAGATAAAAACACGTGCATCATATAATTTATGAATGTGGGAAACATGTTAGTTTTACAGAGGACAAAGCTGTTAACAGAAATCAATACTTTTATTTGTTGTTTTTTCTTAAAGTAGAACACAAACTTGTTAATAGTTATTTGTGGGTTTTTGGGGCTGTGAGGTTGTGTTCTAGAAGAATGTTAATAGTTACTTTCTGATTATCAATCCTGCATGTTGTGAATTTCAACTATATTGGTATTAGGAAAAGCTGGTAACACTAATTTACCAGCATGCCAACTCACCATTCAAAAAGTGATTCAGTCTATTATTACACATGCAGATTAAACTGGCTATTAAATTGTATTAATTTGGAGAAAAGAAGAAATTTAAAATGGAAAGAATATGACAATGTCTATGGATGGCATGGCTATTTGATTTATGATAAAATTAAACTACATAAGGATTTTAATGACCATTACCTGAGACGGGCCCTTTTAAGAATTTGGCAAAAAATTTAAAGGTAAATGGGAAGATAATATCCTCAAATGGACATCAGTAAATGAAGCTTTTCTGAGAAATGATAACATAGGTAAAAAAATAAGTGATTGACATATAAAGACTTAATACAGAGGATGGGTTAAACATCTCCATTAAGACATGTGAACAATTAGCACAGGAAGGATATATATGTAATTGATTTACCTACTGACAATTAAGAGAGCAATTCTTATTTGATAAGACAAAAAAAATGTATTAGAATAATGAATAAGAAATTTGAAGAGATATTGGTTTCAAAGGATAATAATAGAATCATAGAATCATAGAATCATAGAGTTGGAAGAGACCACAAGGGCCATCCAGTCCAACCCCCTGCTATGCAGGGACTCCCAATCAAAGCATCCCTGACAGACGGCCATCCAGCCTCTGCTTAAAGACCTCCAAGGAAGGAGACTCCACTACTCTCCGAGGGAGTGTGTTCCACTGTCGAACCGCCCTCACTGTCAGGAAGTTCCTCCGAATGTTGAGGTGAAATCTCTTTTCTTGCAGCTTGCATCCATTGTTGCGGGTCCTAGCCTCTGGAACAGCAGCAAACAAGCTTGTTCCCTCCTCGATATGACATCCCTTCAAATATTTAAACACGGCTATCATATCACCTCTCAGCCTTCTCTTCTCCAGGCTAAACATCCCCAGCTCTCTAAGTCGTTCCTCATAGGGCTTGCTTTCCAGACCCTTCACCATTTTAGTTGCCCTCCTTTGGACACGCTCCAGTTTCTCCACATCTTTTTTGAATTGTGGTGCCCAGAACTGGACACAGTATTCCAGGTGAGGCCTGACCAAAGCAGAATAGAGTGACACTATTACTTCTCTTGATCTAGACGCTATACTTCTACTGATGCAGCCTAAAATTGCATTGGCCTTTTTAGCTGCTGCATCACATTGTTGACTCATGTTCAACCTGTGGTCCACCTGGATTCCTAGATCCCTTTCACACGTAGTCTCATTCAGCCAGGTGTCCCCCATCGTATATCTGTACTTTTTGTTTTTCCGCCCTAAGTGCAGTACCTTACATTTCTCTGTGTTGAATTTCATTTTGTTAGCTTTGGCCCAACTTTCTAGTCTGTTCAAGTCATTTTGAATTTTGATCCTGTCCTCTGGGGTATTAGCTACTCCTCCTAATTTGGTGTCGTCTGCAAATTTGATAACTATGCCCCCAATACCGTCATCCAAGTCATTAATAAAGATATTAAATAGCACTGGGCCCAGGACAGAGCCCTGTGGCACCCCACTGGTCACTTCTTTCCAAGTTGAAAAGGAGCCATTGTTGAGCACCCTTTGTGTTCGACCAGTTAACCAATTACAAATCCATGTAACAGTTACTTTGTCTAGCCCACATTTTACCAACTTGCTTGCAAGAATGTCATGGGGAACCTTGTCAAAGGCCTTACTGAAATCAAGATATACTATATCCACAGCATTCCCTTCATCTACCAAGCTGGTAATTTTATCAAAAAAAGAGATCAGATTTGTCTGGCATGACATGTTTCTCTGAAACCCATGTTGACTTTTTGTGATTATGAAATTATCTTCCAGATGTTCACAGATTCTCTGTTTAATGATCTGCTCCAGAATCTTTCCGGGTATTGATGTCAGACTAACTGGACGATAATTGTTGGGATCCTTTTTTTTCCCCTTTTTGAAGATGGGGACAACATTTGCCCTCCTCCAGTCCGCTGGGACCTCTCCTGTTTTCCAGGAATTCTCAAAGATTATTGCCAATGGTTCCGATATTACATTTGCCAGTTCTTTTAGTATCCTTGGATGTAATTCATCTGGTCCTGGAGACTTATATTCATTTAGAGTAACCAGATGTTTCTGTACTATCTCTTTACCTATTCTGTGCTGAAATTCTCCTATTCTGTCCTCTGCTCCATTATACTTAGGTTGAGCACCCTTTGCTTTTCTGAGAAGACTGAAGCAAAGAAGGTGCTGAGTAGTTCTGCCTTTTCTCTGTCTCCTGTTAACTTTTTGCCATCCTCTCCACACAGTGGTCCTACCATTTCCTTCTTTTTCCTTTTGCTGCTGACATACCCCCAAAAGCCCTTTTTATTGTTCTTAACCTCTCTAGCAAGCCTGATTTCATTCTGCGCTTTAGCTTTTCTGACTTTAACCCTACACGTGCTAGCTATTTGTTTGAATTCCTCTTTGGTGATTTCCCCATTTTTCCATTTCTTATACATGTTCCGTTTAAAACATAATTCAGTTGCAAGTTCCTTAGTCATCCATCCTGATTTTTTGAGACACCTCCCATTTTTCCGCCTTGTTGGCATGGTTTGAAATTGTGCCTTCAGTATCTCCCTTTTGAGAAACTCCCATCCCCCTTGAACTCCCTTCTCTTTTAGTATTCCTGTCCATGGGATCACCCCCAGTATTTCTCTAAGTTTAGTAAAATCAGCTTTCCTAAAGTCTAGAATGCGTGTCTGACTATGCCGGGCTTCTCCTTTCCACTGTATAATAAACTCCAGGAGGACATGATCACTCCCGCCTAAGGATCCAACCACTTGCACCTCATTAACTAGGTCTTCCCTGTTAGTTAGGATCAGATCCAAAATAGCTGACTCCCTCGTTGCCTCTTCCACCTTTTGAACAATGAAATTGTCTTCGAGGCAAGTGAGGAATTTGCTAGACCTTGAGGATTTTGCCGAGTTTGACTTCCAGCAAATATCCGGATAGTTGAAGTCACCCATCACTACTATATTTCTCCTTGCTGAGTGTGTGGTCATCTGTTCTAGAAAGGCTTCATCCAATTCTTCTGCTTGAGTTGGGGATCTGTAGTAGACTCCCACAATAACATCCCTGTTGTTTCCCTCCCCTTTAATTTTTATCCAGATACTCTCCACTTGGCTTCCAGGATTGATGTCCTGGATTTTTTCACTGGTGTAAATATCTCTGACATATAATGCTATTCCTCCTCCTTTCCTGTTTGTCCTGTTTCTCTTGAAAAGCTTATACCCCTTTATTTCTACATTCCAGTCATGAGACTCATCCCACCAGGTTTCAGTGATGCCTATTATATCATATTTGCTTTCTTGTGCTAGGAGTTCAAGTTCATCTTGCTTATTTCCCATGCTCCGTGCATTAGTGTAGAGACATCTAAGACCATGTGTCCCCTTTACTTGCTGCCTGTACACGTTTTTTTGCCTCCCACTGTTGGGTCCCTGTACTGTTTGCCTTGTTTCCTCTATGACAGTTTGACTATTTTCTCCAGTCCTTTTGTCTTCCAGGACATTGTCTCCCTTCCCCACACAGTTCAGTTTAAAGCCCTCCTGATCAAATTCTTGAGACCGTTGGCAAAAACATTTCTTCCAACTGGTGTTAGATGCAGCCCATCCCTTGCCAGGAGTCCGTCCTCATGGAACCGCAGCCCATGATCCAAGAATCCAAATCGTTCTCGACGACACCATCTGCGGAGCCAATTGTTGACCTGCTATCTTCCTCTCTCTTCCTGGACCATGCCCTTGAACTGGCAGAAGAGACGAGATGACAATCTGTGCCTCCATTTCTTTCAGCTTCTTACCTTGAGCCTCGTAATCCCTTTTGATATTCTGAAGGCTGTGTCTTGCTGTGTCATTCATTCCCACATGAACCAAAAGGAAGGGGTATTGGTCAGTAGGCTTGACCAGTCTTGTCAGCCTCTCTGTCACATCTCGGATCTTTGCCCCAGGGAGACAACACACTTCCCGAGACATCTTGTCAGGCCCACAAATCACTGCTTCTATCCCCCTCAGCAAGGAGTCCCCCACCACGACCACACGCCTCCTCCGAGGCTTAGCAATGACTGTTCCCTGTGGTGGAACTCCCAGGGTCCCCTGCTCTGTCCCTGAAATCTGTCCTTGCTGCTCTTCTTCGTCCTCCTTGCTAAGAGTAAGAGCTTGAAATCGATTCTGTAGCCACAAACTCCCAGAACGATCCTTGGTCTCCTTACTTCTGCGTGTGACCTTCCTCCAGCTTTCTACCTCCTGTGTGTGTGATGTGACCTCTTCCCCAGCAACTTCCTCTGTGTGTACCCCATCCAAGACCATTTGTTCTGTTCTGTCAAGGAAAGCCTCTTGCTCCCTAATATGTTGAAGTGTAGCTACCTGCGCCTCCAGCTGCTGTACTTTGTCCTCCAAGAGGGCTACCAACTTGCACTTGGAGCATGTGTAGTTTCCCACATCTGAAGGTAAGAATACAAACATCCCACAGGTATTGCAGGTGATGGCTGCTGTTCCTTCAGTGTCCGTACTAAGTCTTAATTAGTAGCTGAAAGAGGACTACGGCTTTCCTCCTCAAAGAAAATCCCTTGCTAACACCAGTGTTAAGTCTGCTGATGAATGGAACTTTTCTACAATTAGTACTGGTTAAAAAAATTCGCGTGCCGTTAGGCGCGTGGCTCTGGCAGCTGTTGTATAGAGCTAACTGCCTAGCCCACCCCCTATTGACTTGCAATTGCCACTCAACAAAAGCCCCACCTGCTGAGTCACAGTCACACTCTCCCCAAGAGTTTTTTTTTAAAAAAGAATTTAAAAATTTACCCTCTCAAGATGGCTGCCTGGAAACTGCTTTCTTCCCTTTTCCTAGCAGGACCTGGCCTGGAAAGCTTTCTTTTCTTTCTCCTTTCCTGGCAGAAAATACCTAGAAAGCCTCTTTCTCCTCTCTTTTAGAAACTGGCCTGGAGAGTCTCCTCCTCCTCCTCCTTCCCCTGTCCTGGCCGAAACTGACCTGAAACTGACCTCTGGCAGCAGTTGTATAGAGCTAACTGCCTAGTCCACCCCTTATTGACTTGCAAATGCCACTCAACAAAGCCCCACCCGCTGAGTCACAGTCACACTCTCCCCAAGAGTTTTTTTAAAAAAGAATTTAAAAACTTACCCTCTCAAGATGGCTGCCTGGAAACTGCTTTCTTCCCCTTTCCTAGCAGGAACTGGCCTGGAAAGCTTTCTTTTCTTTCTCCTTTCCTGGCAGAAAATACCTAGAAAGCCTCTTTCTCCTCTCTTTTAGAAACTGGCCTGGAGAGCCTCCTCCTCCTCCTCCTTCCCCTGTCCTGGCCGAAACTGACCTGAAACTGACCTCTGGCAGCAGTTGTATAGAGCTAACTGCCTAGCCCACCCCCTATTGACTTGCAAATGCCACTCAACAAAGCCCCACCCGCTGAGTCACAGTCACACTCTCCCCAAGAGTTTTTTTTTAATAAAATATCTACATTTTATAAAATGTTATTGGAAATAGAAATGGGAAAAGAAGTGGTCAAAACACATATGATTAAATGGGCTCAAGATATTGGACAAACTATTGAATTTGAACAATGGGAAAAAATGTTGGGTAAAGAGTTTAAAATTTACCCTGAACTATGATATAAAAGAAAAGTATTATAAAATGCAATTTCAATGGTACTTTACCCCTTACAAACTAGCTAAAATGAAGAAGAACCAGGAAAATGTATGCTGGAAGTGTGAAAAGGAGGTTGGTACCTTTTACCACTTATGGTGGAGATGTAAAGAAGTGAAGAAATACTGAGGAAATATCCATAAGGAAATAACAAAAATATTACACATTGAATTACAAGCAAACCCAAAGATGTATTTATTGGGGATAATAATAGAAGAAAAGTTGGAGTTGATTTTTTATCTGATAATGGTGGCTAGAATAAATTATGCATCGAAATGGAAATCCAAGGAAACTCCCACAATTAAAGATTTGCATAAGAAAATATATGATTTCATGGGGAATGATAGATTAACATGTTTGGCAAAGAAAAAAGGAATAGATTCCTTTAAAAAGGATTGGAAATTAATGATAGACTATTGGAGACAAGAATGGGGTCCAAATTTTGTTTTAGGATTAGATTAATTCAGAGAACTCCTAAATAAATTAATAGGATGTAGATTAAACAACAAAGAAAAGTATATTATAGATTTATTTGTTAGGAAGTGATATAAGTTTGATGACATGATTAATCAATGTATATATGAAGTGAAACTAATACAAGTGGGTTAACAGAGCATGTATGACAAAGTAGTCTGTTTTGTTTTGACTTATTTTGTTGGTTTGTTAGATGGTGTGTTATACCATATTGTGTTCTTTTTTTTAATCAATAAAAACTTCAAATAAACCAAAAAGTGATTCAGTGGGTCTGCTTTAGTTGGGACCAGCCAACAGGATGACAATTTCCATTGTTTGGGTGGCATGGAGTTTTATCTGAAATCTCTTTGACATATAAATGACCTTCAGAGGCCTATTTAGTGACCTGATTATGAAAAATACACATTGAAGGGCTAGAGTGCAGGATGTTTTATTCTGCTCAACAATATTTGGCTCTGGCTTTCTGGTGAACATCTGCAGTTGTATTCCTGGAGATTTTAGAAAGCATACTATATGTTGTATGTGGGTTGTGAGAATGTCTTCCAGGCTTTTTGCAAAATCCCATCTATACTAAATTTCCATGTTGAATATAGTTGGTAGGCAGATGTAAAATATTTAGCCTATTGCTAAAATCCTACTATAGCTGCTTAGACCCAGAATCCCTTAGAGAATGCTTTTCACAAGACTCAGATGGTTTTGTTAATCCTGTATGATGATTTCAATGTATGTTACTCAGTGTCTGCTTGCTGACAATTAAAGCGTTAGACATCTCTGACAGGTGGAGCATTAGACTTGCTATGGTGCCTATCAGTGAATCTCCTGTGGTTTTGCATAAACGTATGGAAGTAAAATTATTCCTGTTAAAGCTAGCAAAGTTGAACATTCTGGTACAAACTCTGAACATGACATTCTGCCCTTCACAGCCTTCTGATCATAATATACTCATATACAACAACACAGAGACTTTCTAACCCCCCCCCCCCATTCATTTCATCCTCTGACACAAACTATTTCCTTTTTGAGCTTTGACATGCCATTCCTTTCAGAAAGACAGACTGTGCAAGGAGCTTAAACAACAAGCACCCAACCCCTTCCAATTGACGAGATGTACATTTCATGTTATATGGTTCCAAAAATGTACAACAACTGTGTAAAATAAAATAAAATAAAGCAAGAAAGACCCTGCTGGATCAAAGTCAGGCCTAAGGCTGTTCTAGTCCATTATTTTTGTTCCACAATGATCATCCAGATGTGGAACATTACTCTCCTAATCCACATAAATCCAAAGCACATGTAGGTCCATAATACATAATTGATTTCCCTCCAATATTGGGCATCAAGTGTTTATGTGCATTTTATGTTGTTGTTGCTGTTACTTTACCCTGTGGCTAAAAAAATGCAACACTTTATTAACCTCCTTTATTTATTTATTAATACATGCCTTGAATTCCATTTTTAAGAGAAAGGTGGGATATAAATTCAATAACCAACAAACCCATGCCTTTCCTAGAGGCACAGTAGAACCATATGAAGATTATCCCCAAATTCTAAAATTGAGGTGGAAGCTCCAACAAGGGAAATGGAAAAAACAAATCACCAGGAACATATGATATCCCAATTGAACTGCTGCAGTCCACACTGACAGAGTCAACTACAATGCTAACTAATGTGTCAACAGATGTCATATGTCATATGGATAATAAAATGATGGCCAACAGATTGGAAATGATCAATATACATCCCCATCCACAAAAAGGAGACACAAAAGACTGCAGCAACTATAGGACCATAGCACAAATCTCCTACAGAAGCAAAATCATGCTCAAAATTCTGCAACATAGACTCTAACCATATATGGAGAGAGAAGTCCCCAAAGTCCAAGTGGGGTTTGGAAAAGGAAGAGGCACTAAGAAGCACATTGCAACCATACAATGACTAATGGAGTGCACCAAGGAATTCCAAAAGACAATCAGTGTGTGCTTTATAGTCTATAGCAAAGCCTTTGACTGCATATATCAAGAAAGGCTATGGAATGCACTTAAAGGCATGGGAGTGCCAACACATCTGATAGTCCTAATGAGGAATCTGTATTCAGGACAAGAGGCTGCTGTCAGAACAGAACACAGAGAAATAGAATAGTCCAACTGGCAAAGAGGTCAGACAAGGCTGCATCTTATCACCCTACCAGTTCAATTTATGCAGAACATATTGTATGAAAAGCAGGATTGGATACAGAAGAAGGAGGAGTGAAAATGGGAGGAAGGAATATCAACAATCTAAGATATGTAGATAACACCATAAGACTAGCAGAAAACCTTCAAGACCTGGAACAACTACTGAGGACGATTAAGAAAGAAAGTGTTAAAGCAGGCTAACTATTGAACATAAAGAAAACAAAAATAATGACCACAGAGAACCTACACAAATTCAATATAGATAATGAAGAAATAGATATAGTAAAAGAATTCTCATACTTGGGATCAAACATTGATAGAAATGGGGATCACAGCCAGGAAATCAGAAGAAGATTAATAATGGGAAAAGCATCTATGAAAGAATTAGAAAAGATCCCAAAATGCAAAGATATACAAGTGAGCATGAAAGTTAGAATCATACAAGCTATTCCCTATTACCATATTTGGATGTGAGAGCTGGACAGTTAAGAAACAGGGTAGGAAGAAAATCAATTCATTCAAGATGTGGTGCTGGAGAAGAGTGCTGATGATGCCATGAACAGCCAAAAAGACAATTTAATGGGTCTTAGAGCAGATCAAGCCAGAAATCTCCCTGGAAGCCAAGATGACAAAGCTGTAGTACTTAGGACACATCATGAGAAGACACGACTCACTGGAAACAAACAAAAATAATGCTAGGAAAGGTGGAGGGAAGTAGAAAGAGAGGAAGGCTGCATACTAGATGGATAGACTTTATTAAGGAGTTCACGGATATGAATTTGAAATGTTCGGTTAAAAGATGGGAAAAATATTACTTGATATAAAATAACCAGTTAGTCCATATTTTGTGGGAAATAACAGTCAACCCTAATTATTTAACAATTGTACATTATTTAACAATTGTACTATCAAAAGATCTCCTTCTACCTGCCTCTAGTTTTGCCATGCCAATTCTCTACTATGGAAATACCATGCAAAAACTGGAGAATCCAGGAATGATCCTCTAAATGGGATAACTCATTCCAAGAGAATCTGCTCCACCTATGGAAGAGCTTCGTCATAATTTCAAATGGAGCTGTCATTACCATGCCTCCTGTTGATGATAATGATTCGTATACAGTGCCTACTAAAAAAGCCTTTGGAAGCCTCTTGTTCTTCCCATATTACAGCTAGGCATCTGAGGGTTCATTCCCACTATGATTTAAAGTGAATTGCTAATTGCTGTATATGTATCTCATCCCCATTAGAAACAGTTTCAGATGTGACTGTAAACATTAAGAATCATTTGGAAGCAAGACTTTTTTTTAAAAAAATTACTCTTTTCAAACACTAGTTTTTGGGTGGTTCTTTTGAAAAGAAGCGATTTATAAGCGTGTCCAACAATTGTGAATGATGGATTTGGATTGCATCCTACCACAGTTTTACACTCACTAGGAGCTGGGACCCTTGGCCATGGGGCAGAGCTAGGACTTCACCAACCATGTGGACACCTCTGGCCACCTCCAGGTTTCAGCCGGGCAGTTTTGGGGCCCCAGAAAGTGCCAGGGAGTTGCCACCTCCCCATCTCCCCTGAGAAGTCCTGGACCAGGAGGGCTGGAGGAAACCTCTGTTCTTCCATGGCAGAGCCCTCCACCTCTGGCTGCTTCCCTTCTTCCCTTCCTCCCTTCCTTTACCCACAGCAAAGCCACCGTAAAAGCCGCTGTCCTTGGGCACTCAAAGAAGCAGGGTGGCCCATGAGGGACAGACCGATGGAGGGACCCTCTTCCTCCTCCTCCTCCTCTTCCTTGGGGGGGGCAGAGAGAAGGGGTGGTCAAGCTGACATCAGAGTCCCCTTCCTTCCAGTCCCATCGGGGATTCTTCCACCGTGGAAGCCTTGCCTCTTGGCTCTTGTGTGGGCCATGGCCAGAGACCTTTCCCAATCCTGCATGAGTCAGGGAGGAGGAGAAGGCCTCTGGGAATTAGGGAGCCTCCAATTCAGGAAGTGACTCACTTGGTGGGCACATTCTGTCCTGGGCCCCTGGGTCAGTCAGTCAGTCAGTGGGGGGGGGGGGGGTCTGGAGCCCAATCTCCTCCCCCCCCCCCCCGGAACTGCCAATTTGGATTGCAAGTGGAAAGGCAAAGAGAGGAAGAGACTGGGCCAGCACTGGAACATCCCCCCAGCGCCAATCGGGGGAGAGAGGGATTTCAGGGACCCTGCTCCCCAAGAAAGGCCTGGCCTCCCTCCTCTTTGAACCCTGACCCAACAACCTTGTTCCAGGTTCTAGCCGGGTGGGATTGGGAGGGCTAGAGGAGCCCCACATGGCCTTTGAGCCCGACAGAGGATTTTCCCCAGAGCCAAGGGGCCCTTTTGCATATTCTTTGTTCTTTTCCCCAGGCTCTGCCCCCTGAAGCTCCTCTTTGATGGCACTTGGATTTCTACCACATCTGGAGGGGAATTCAGGATCTACAAGCCTGACAAATTTGCCCCCCCCCAGCAGCAGTGCAAAGGCACTAGTGGGAACTACAATGCTAAAGACAAAATTCACTTCCATAGTGGGAATTACGCCTCAACCTTGATTGATTCAGCCACTTGGTGTCAACACGATTCACAAACTGGTGTAAA
This sequence comes from Phrynosoma blainvillii, assembly GCA_026167975.1. Classification (NCBI taxonomy): domain Eukaryota; kingdom Metazoa; phylum Chordata; class Lepidosauria; order Squamata; family Phrynosomatidae; genus Phrynosoma; species Phrynosoma blainvillii. Next base: position 350,648,367 of record JANUYF010000002.1, on the reverse strand, counting down.
TGTAAGTGGGAATGACCCCTGAGTCACAAAGTAACCAAAATGAGCTGTCCGGTGGGGCTGTGAATTAAAGGGTGATCTCAAAGTCTCTGGCTAGTATCATACATCATCCTTTCTCTAGGGGTAGACTTGTTTGCTTTGTGACAAAGAAGAACAACTTTATATCACCCCTTCTAAAGGCACTTTGTACATTGCAACCAAAATCCAAAGGAATATGTTTGCAAGTGGTTCATGTGTTGGAAAATATAATCAAAAGCAATTAATGTGATTTCTTCATGCCATTATTTTATTTTATTTTATTTTATTTTATTTTATTTTATTTAGGTATTTATTTTTATATTCATTATCTGAAATGAAGGGCATGACTCAGTGGTGAGCATGGATGCCTTTACTCATCTATATAAGGGGCTTTGAGCCTTTGGCTCTTCAGATGTTTTGGTCTATACATCCTGTCACCCCCATCCAGTATTGCCTGTAGTAGGGAACTGTGGTTGTTGTAATCCAAAACATCAAAAAATGTTAGAAGCTCCTCATATACAATATGCCAGGTATATACTATCATTAACATTTCAGACATTCTAAATACATTATCTTCCCTGAAGCATCATGTGTTCTTCAAGAAATATTTTAAAAGTTAGATAAAATTTAACATTACAGCTAATAGGGCTGCACAAGGCCATGAATTGGATTCAGAATTCAGTTCAACAATTAAAATTTAGATTTGTTCCAGTCTGGACTGATTCAGATGCAATCTGATCTGATCTGAACCTAAATATCAATCAAAATTATGAAGTACAAAGTTTCGTGCTATCCCTTGATTTACATTAGGAAATTTTAAAAAAACTGGGTTGCCTTTTCACCTAAGTGCATGAAATTAGTAGCATATAGAATCCACAGAAAACATGCAATTTTCACCATTATTGTTGCCTTACTGTAGAACTTGGAGAGACAGTTGGGGAGGATGCTTCTTTTCCACTGCCAAGTATGAGGGAGTAAGGGAATAGCTAAATCTGAGGATGTTTAATTGCTATTATTCCTAGGGCTGCATCTGCATCTGCACTGCAGAAATAATCCAGTTTGACACCTCTTTAACTGCCATAGTTCAATGCTATGGAATTCTGGGAATCGCAGTTTTGTGTGACATTTAGCCTTCTCTGTCAGAGAGCTCTGGTGCCACAACCAACTAAAATCCCAGAATTCCAGAGCATTGAGCTATGGCTGTTAAACTGGTGTCACAATGGATTATTGCTGCAGTACAGATGCACCCTAGGGCTTTTCACTAAATGTGGAGTTGTACAATTGTATCTCACACCACTGTGGCTTCCTACTGAAAGTGTAGGCAAAGTGCAATCTGTGACTGTAACCATTCCTACTTCACTCCAATTATGTGCTATATAGAAGAGCAACATGTTAAATACGTTACAGCAATGATAACAAAGAAATCTAAGCCATTTAGATATTAAGAGTTGATGCAGAATAAATGCTCAAGAATTAAGGTTATTGTCTAAAATAAATATTTTAGCCTTTGAAATATCAGGTAGGTCTCTCTGTGTTAATGATGGCAATATGCACTCCTGTAGGCAAAGCAATTGTGGTAACAGTTCATACATATGTATGTGTGTATAACTTGATTTTCCATCACTTTATTACTCAGCAGTTGACAATTTGCAGTTGAATGCGAGAATTATCTCAAGTAAAAGCATGGTGTCTGACTTGATGTGGGTGATATGAAAGTTCTATCAGTGGTGTTCAAGTTGTTATGTAAACACAGTATGTGAACCAGTGAACTGTATTTGCATTGCTTTCTCTCCCAAATAATTCCAACACTTCCTAGGTTTGATTCAGTAGCTGCAACAAGAAACAAAATGGAAGGAAATCTTTGCTTTATATCAAGGGTGACAATCCTGCAGCTTTCCAGATCTTGTTGGACTGCAACTTCAGGCATTCCTCACCACCAGTCTGTGTGTTTCATCCACAGTTGACACGTGCAGTTCCTTTAAAGTGCTAAACCCTATAGATACCTTGCAGTGAATGTTTGCTACAATGAATATAAATGAAGATGATGAAGATGTTAGTGGCTGGAATCCTCTATGGCAGTTATAAATGGGTAGTAAGCTAGAGTAATACATTCATGGCTGTTATGTATTCACAGTCTCTATGTAGGAACCATAAAAGTTCCCGTCTCCTCTTACCAGGCAACAGCCATTGTGATCAATAGCAATCCTTGTAACGAGGGGGAATTGTGACAGGGACCCTGATTCTGCCTGTAACACAGAGATAGCTCATAGGATGGGGTGCAAATGGTAGAATCGTAGAACCATAGAATTGGAAGAGATCAAAAAGGACATCCTGTGTGACCCCAAGCCATGCAGGATCTCACAAATAAAGCACCCCCAACAGATGGCCATCCAGCCTCTGTTTAAAAATTTCCAAAGAAGGAGACTTCACCACTCTCAGAAGGAGTGTGTTACACTGTCAAACAGCTCTTATTGTCAGGAAATTCCTTTTAATTTTTAGGTGGAATCTCTTTTCCTGTAGCTTGCTCCATTGTTATGTGCCCTATTCTCTGGAGCAGCAAAAAAAAAACAAAAAACAAAAAAACAAATAGCTGCTTCTCAAGCCACAGGGAACAGACCTGCATTGATTGCAATGGTTCCTTCCTGGTAAGTGGAGATGGAGGTGTTGGTCCAGGATTCACAATGTAACATTGTAATGAGGGTACTTATGGAAGAATAGCATTAGTATAAATGAAAATTTTACCTAAGATAATTTTTTTGTTCAGGATGTTACCAATAAAAATATCAGATGCGGAAATAAAAAACTGGCAAATATTAGTAAATAATTTTTGTAACGGGAATAAAAAAGTGCAGATTAATAAAATATATTGGTATAAACCCCAAAATGATGGAAGCTTGGGGCTCCCAAATTTAAAATGGTACTATAATGCAAATCAATATTATAGATGGAATTACAGTGAAAGGGGAATTAGATTGGTGAGAGATGGAAACAAAAGAAATAGAGAAAAAAGTGGAAAATATATATTTTAAAGACTTGACCATGAAAGAAATGAAAGAAATAGAAAACCCCTTTTAAACAATATATTAGAGATTTGGAAAAAATATAAAGAAAAATTAATGTCAGCTACCTCACCACTAACACCAGTTGTAATGATAAAAAACTTTCCAATAAATTTAAAGAAAGAATTAGGGAAAGAGTTAAGGAATCAAGAAGTACATAGGATAAAAGAATGGATAAAGATAATGAATGATAAAGGAAAGATAAAGGAGAAATTACAAAGTCTAAAATTAACCTGGTTTAATTGTATTCAGTTGGAACAGTGGACAAAAAATTGGAATAGGAAAACTATAGAATTTAGAGAATACACAAAATTTGAACAAATGATTAAACAAAGAGATAGTATGGAGGTAAATGAACCTTTGAAAGGTGTTATAAGTCAAATATACAAATTACTATTAAAATATAATGAGAAAGAAGAATATCTTAGGATAATATGGGAGGAAGATTTAGCACAAATAATAAATGTTCAAGAATGGGGAAAATTTTGAAATCAACGCAATTTTAAAAATTTATCCATAAGGATAAAGGACAATTATCATAAATTAATATGGAGATAGTATTCAACACCAGTAAGGTTAAATAATATAAATAAGAACTACTCAAGGGCACTCCAAGAAGCAGGGCAGCCCATGAGGGAGGGGATGCCAAGAAATCGGCACATATATTCATATGTGGTGGGGTTGTAGATCTGTAAAGAAATTCTGGCAATTAGTATTTTAAAAGATAAAAGAAATAACAGAAATTGATCTAGAATTTTGTCCAAAGATAGCATTATTATCTATATATGATAAGATCAACTGTACTCAAGCTAGAAAGGACTTAATTACAAATTTATTAACAACGGTAAGATTAATTATAGCAAAAAAGTGGAAAGATCAGGGAGATCTACAATACAAGATATAAAGAGATATGGCAAATAGCAATCTATGATAAGTTAACTTGTGGAATTAAGGTTAAAAAAAGGGAATAAGGAAGAGAAATGATTTCAAAGCAATATGGAAAATATTTGTACAAAAGGCGTTAGTAAAGGAGGGAGATGTTTTACCTCCACAGAAAGAGTTACAATTTTGGAGGGGAGAGTGAAATGAAGATACCAGGCTCTGGTGATGGGGAGCACTTGGGGAAGGGGAAAAAATTAAAGAAAGAAAAGAGAGAGAGAGAAGAAAAGAAAAGAAAAGAGGGGGAAAATTAATTAGGGATAAATTAACAGTATTATACCTTTGTGAAATTGTGAAAAGTATATGGTGAAAAGAAGACAGTAAGAAGAATGAAGATATTAACAATTTTATGTATTTTTTAATTTACTGATTTAATCAATATTAAATGGTTTGATATGAATTAGATTTAGATAAAGCAGCAAAGAATGAATAATTAATGTGATTTACCATATATATATGGAATATTATGTAAAGGTTTTTTACTCCCACCCCAATGTTCTTTTTGTGGCCCTATCTACTGATGGAATGAAGAATATTGCTATGGGCCAATGTTATGTTTTTGTATTATGCTTTAAATTTTCTGATTGGGATTTTAAATTTTATTGATTTAATACTGTTTTAAGGGGGGGGGGAATGCTTTTGACTTTATGTATGATTTTACTGTTGTGAGCCGCCTGGATTGGGTTTCCCAAAGGGCGGGATACACTTATTATTATTATTATTATTATTATTATTATTATTATTAAATATTATTGTATGTAGATTATAATACTAATAAAGAAATGTATACCCTAAAAAAAAGAAGTAATGAGGGTACTTATGCATATGTAAATCCCATACATAGTTCTGGCCTACATGTTGGAAGGTGTGTGATGCCTTAAAAGACATGTAAAGTCAATATATAAGCTATGCCTAGACAATGAGAAGTGTAGTTTCCTCCCCAAGGTGTCTGTGCATGTGCACGTGTCCATGTTAATTAAAAAGCCTAAAAGATCATTAAGTTGCCTGTTCATTGTCCCACATTAAACATCCTGAAAGTCCAAGATTTAAGAGTGCTTTGATGTGAAACCTACCAATTTGGATTATACCATTGTTCATGAACTGGAAGCCCAGGTAACCATAAGATGATGAGAAGTGAATCCAAATAGATACAGATTAGCTGACAAATGGTGAAGAATGCTAAACCCCTCAGTCTAATGAGGTAGGGGTAAGAAACCACATATATTTCACTCCCAAAATGGGACCCACAGCATAATATGTTTCATCATCTATCCACAATCCACTGGAAAAAATGCTCTGTGGACAATGGTGGAGATGAGAACACCTGATCTGACAAAATACATGTGGGGTAGGTTGTTTGATTTTATCATCACTAACCTAGAATGTTTCTGGATAGATAGCTGCTCACAATTACCCTAGTAGTTAGGAGGTTTATTGGTTGTTGTTAGCTGCCCTTGAGTCAATGTTGACTCATGGCAATTCTGTGGATGAGACATCTCCAAGTCTCCCTGTCCTCCACTGCTCTGCTCATTTCCTGCAGAATGATGCCTGTGTCCTCCCTAATTGAGTCTAGCCATCTGGTGTGCAGTTTTCCTCTCCTTCTTCTGCCCTCTACCTTTCCCAGCATTATTGTCTTTTCCAAGGAGTCATGCCTTTTCGTGATGTGGCCAAAGTACGACAGCCTCAATTTAATCATCTTGGTCTCCAGGGGTATTTCTGGCCTAATTCACTCGAGTACCCATTTGTCTTTCTAGCTATCCACAGTATCCTCAGCACTCTTCTACAACACCATATCTCAAATGAGTTGATTTTCTTTTTATCTGCCTTTTTTCACAGTCCAGCTCTCACATCCATACATAGTGATTGGGAATACTTTGGCTTGGATGATTCTAACTCTAGTGTTCAGTTAGAAAGTACTGTACAACTATTCTGCCTCTTTCACTTTAATGAATTTTCTACCATAGAGGAAAAAGATAGAAGCAATGGAAAAATGAGGGCAGGCCTTGAATAGAGGAAGCTGATGGCATGATAAAAGTTTAATTTGAAATTTTTTCTGGGTTTAGGTTGTACAGTCCAGAAGCACAGTTAATTTGTGAGAATTAACCAGTTTTTTAAAATCCCTCTCCCCCTCTTCCTGCTATCCTCCTATGACATAATGCATACTGATGCTGAAGTATTGGAGTGGTATTCAAATAGACCTGTGGGCATTTTATGAGCTGAAATGATCAGAATAATAAAGACAAAACAATAATAAAACTACAGTATTTATTAGTAGGTTGGCAATCACACTGAGAGTAAAACTTACAGGGGCCTGGAGTTAATCAGAAATGAGGAAATAAGAAATATATTAAAACAGGATTAGATTAGTAAATCCATCAAGCTGAGAAGATCAGTGGGTGTTGAAGCTGAAGGCAGCTAATCCCTCTCATCACACTGATATTCTCAAATAATTTCCTGGCTGTTATGCCACCATCAGATGTCTAACACAGGATGACTTAACTCCTTTACTTTCAATCTCAAACTTATTCACTATCCCTGCTGCTGTTCATGACTTCACTGCAATACCTTAACAACATCAAATGCCCTTTCCCCAATCTTCCTGTAAACAGCAAAACCCTCAACAAAGGCACAGATCAGGACTAGACGTTAGACAAAAATCTTTTTAATGTGCAGATTTAAGAGTTGAGTTTCTTGGTGAATTCATGAATATTTCAAGATTCAAGGTTATGGACCACAAAACTCAGGATGTGGGACAATCCTGAACTGGAAACTAACTGGCACATATAATTGAGCAAATAGGTAACTCTTAGAATTGTGTTCCTTTTGTACTTCCCACAGATATGTGGCTGGGCTATGGTAGGAAGTAGGATGCTTCATATGATACACCATTAAAGTAGACCAGCAGAGGTCTTCTTTTGTGTTCATTGTATGAACTTGTCAACATTCTAGAATAACTGGGATCTCTTACAGTCAGATAGAGAGCCCTCAGTCCAGAGATGTGCAGCCTATTCCTATGGGAAGCAAGGAGTCAAAGGTGTTGCCTCCATTTCAGTAAATCATCAAAATCAGTAGACAGGAATGAAGAGATCTAGGCATATGGAACTTAAGAGAGGTGCCTGGGGATGCACTTGAGCACTAATAGCTTCTAGTTACTCATTCAGATAATGCAGTTGTGGTTACATAATTGGTTTTCAGCTACTTGGGTTACTAGCATGTAATTATTTGGGAGTCTGCTGTTAAATAATTAGAGTTGTCTTGTTTACTAGCTAATTTTCTGTCCTTTGCTCTAGGGTAATTTCTTTTATAATATATCCAGCTCCCAGGAAGACCAGCATCTGCAAAGATAAAATGCCAGCAATTTTTTTTATTTTTTATTTTTTTAGTTTTGTGTTTATTTCACCCTTAGCAGTGTTGACATGTTTCCAGCATGGGCAGTGTGCTCCTGTCACTTGGTGCAGACTCTGACACATTCACTCTCCGTTCTTTTAGGCTTATGTTTCAGGCAGCTATGATCTCAGATGCTGCTTGTCTACAATCTAGGGCACCCACAGTCTGTGTGGTTATATTATGCATCTTGCTGAGCTGCCAATTTACATTTCAGAGCAGTTATATATTTAGAAGCAAGCATTTCTTTTAAGGAACACACACAAATGTAGACAGACATCTTTCTGCTTTGAAGTGGAGGAATAAGCATGCTTTTCCAAACTATGCTCACAACTGCCTTATGCTACACATCTATGGCTCTGGACTATGGGTTATAAAAGCTTGTTGTTATAGTTAATCACATTTCTTAGATTCCTCTTTTTAAATAATAATAATAATAATAATAATAATAATAATAGGCTTAAGACATCTTACGAGTCTATGGAACTGATGGCATGATGCAGTCCACCCAGAAAAGTATGTCACCTCCCATATTTGTTTGGGAGATTCACATTTCTTTAACCAACTAAAACAGCAGGTACCCAATAAAAGAAACAGCTATAGAATGGTTCCCACCATGCAGCTTTGCCACCATTCAAGGACAGATTTACATGACCTTGAGGATTAGTGTTGTGTAGAAATGTAGAGATGTATATTTAGAACACAGATACAATGATGCTGAGTGAATAAGACAACCGTTCCCCTCCCCTTACTGTAGCATACAACTGCAGCACACAACATGGATTTCCTGAAATTATAGAGATCTTTTCAGGAGCATAAATGTCTAGGTGAACAGAATGACCCATTTCATGGCACTGAGTCATGCCTATTCAGCTGTTATATGACTGTACAAGCTAGATTTGTCAAAAGGAGCCCATGCGCTTTATATCCCAATAGTATTGAGGGATTAGGTTCCCCCATCTCTTTGAAATGCAGACTGTTAGTAAGTTTACACATGATGTATGGTAGGAATGATGAAATGTTAAAATTTAGAAGTAAGCCTTTAGTGTACTGTTATTTTATGATCCAAATGCTGTGGTAAGCTCCTTAGAATAATAGAATCATAGAGTTGGAAGAGACCTCAAGGGTCATCCAGTCCAACCTCCAGCCATACAGGATTCAAAGCACTCCTGACAGATGTCTATCTGGCCTCCTCCAAAGAAGGAGATTCCACCACACTCCAGGGCAGTGTATTCCACTGTCAAACAGTTCTTACCATCAGGAGGTTCGCTCTAATATTGAAGTGGAAACTCTTTTTCTGTAGTTTGAATCCATTGCTTCATATCCTAGACTCTGGAGCAGAAGAAAACAAGCTTGCTCCATCTTCAATATGACATCCCTTCAAATATTTAAACATGGCTATCATGTCACCCCTTAACCTTTTCTTCTTCAGGCTCATCATCATCACCGCCATCATCATCATATTCAACTCTGTAAGTAAATTACCATACACACTTATAGTGCTGCTATTCCACTTTTACTGCTCTGGCTGCCTCCTGAAGCATTCTGAGGTTTGTAGTTAAGTGAGGCCTAAGACCTCTCAGGTGGAGAATTCTAAATGCCCCTCCCTAAACTGCTGATCCCAGAATGCAACAGGAGGCAACCAAAGCAGTTAAGGTGGAATAGCAGCACTATAATAGTATAGTGCAGTAATCTAGTAAAACACTCCTCATAAGGCATGTTTTCCAGACCTTTCACCATTTTGGTCACCCTGCTCTGGATATTCTCCACCTCGTCAATATCTTTCTTGAATTGTGATAACCAGAACTGGATATAATATTCCAGATGAGGTGTGACCCGAGCAGGACTGAGTGGTACTATTACTTCCCTTGATCTAGATCAGGGGTAGGCAACCTTTCCCCTTTAAGGGCCGAGGGACTTCAGCTCCCAGAAGCCTCAGCCATGTTGGCCAATAGTCCCATGTTGGCCAATAGCTCCTGGGATTCTGGGAGCTGAAGTCCCTTGGCCCTTAAAGGGGAAAGGTTGCCTACCCCTGATCTAGATACTATATTGCTATTGATGCAGCCTAGAATTGCATTGGCTTTCTTAGCTGCTCTATCACATTGCTGACTCATATTCAGCCTGTGGTTCACTGAGGTCTCATTCACACGATGATTTAAACTGGTTTACAGAATGGCTTAAGCCAGTTTATATGTGCCTTGTTCACATTTGAGTCAATTTCAGAACCAACTGTGTTTGGGCTGAATCAGGCTGAATTGGCATAAGTCCAAAAGAACCAGTTCTTTTGCAAGCGGATCTTTTAGCATTTCTTTTGAAAAGAACCAGGTTGCAAACTGGATTGAAGAAATGTGAATGCTTTTCCAATCACATTTGGAGCATCCAGGAGGGGTAGGACAATTGGCAGAGGATGGACAGAGAGGTGGTACCTATCCTACCACATGTCTTGGCCAAACCACCATTCCCCCCCCCCCATCTCAGCACTGCCATGGGGCTGTCATTAGGCTCCTGTGGGGCTATGGATTTTGATTTCCAGTGCAGCAGACTGGTCCCTTTAAATCACACTGCGGTCCTGATCAGCAGCTGTTTTTTGGTTCTTCCAGAAATTTTTCATAAGGTAGGGCAAGTAGGGGGGTGTTCTTTGGGGGAATTGGTGCAGCATGAATTTTTAAAATAAATAAATGACAGCTTCTGTGATCAGCCACATTTTTGTGGGATCACAAGAGTGAGTCATGGGTCCTATGACAGAAATTCTTCCCTATCCTGGCATGCACTGATCTGTGGATGCCTGACCCAGATGTCAGGGAAACCAGGGGGGACCTATGGAACCATGACGTGGTGCATTTATTTTAATAATTTGACATTACCTGTGCACTGTCATATTTGCGTGGGTTCACAGGAGCGAGTCATGGGTGCTGTGGTGGAAATTTGCCTTTGGTGCTCCCATGGGTGGCATGAGGGATTAACCACAGGGATGGACATATCCAAGGGTGACAGGTTGGTTTCAGCCCAGTAATGGGCGGCTCCATGGGTGCCATTGGGAATTCAGCCCTGGCATGGGTCAGCAAAAGGTAGGGTGTTCCCAGTTTGACAAAGGTTACTTAATCCCATCTGCGACCTCCCATCTTTCTGCTCTCCCCTCAACCTCTTTAAAACCATTTAAAAAAGGCCCTCACACAATTGCAGCACTGACCAGCTGTATAGCCTCACAGAGCCCTTTAAAATCACTGACTGGCTTTTTTCCTCCTCCTTTCTCTCCAAAACAATTAACAATGGCTAATTCCTCATAGAAAGCTGGTAGAAGGGTTTCTTGGAAGAGGGAGGAGGCAATTGATTTAATTCCTCTTTCAGGCAAGAAGACGGTTCAGATGCAGCTCAGGGATAGCCACCACAATTTTGATGTTTATGATAATATTGCCAACAAGATGAGGGTGAAGGGCCATGGTAAGACTGGCTCAGAGTGTAGAACCAAAGCCAAGGCTTTAAAGCATAAATTTAAGGAAGCAAAGCAGATTGCTTTCAAAAGCATAAGTGGAATAGTAACAATGCCCTTCTTTTATGAGCTTAAGGCAGTTTTGGCTGGTGATGCAAGTGTTGAGAGGAAAAGGATCACAACGGCAATGGAAGTTGTACAAGTAGCAAGAGGGACTACTCATCAGGAATGCCTCATGGCACCAAAGGAACAGCAACTGCCCATGGATGTCTCTGAAGAGCTCTTCTCACAAGGTAATTTTTTACAAATTTTAAAAAAATGATTACATCTTCAATAAATCAGTTAAATGCTTGGTGAGGTTTTGTTTTGTTTTGTTTAGTTATAGTACAGAGATGAAGACGTTGTGATGTGTGCCCTCTGTCCACCATTGTAATGCTTTCTTTTTTTTAAGGTGACCACGTACTGTTGTCAATGCCCTGTAAAGTTATTGTTAATGGAAATATGTAGCAATGCCAATTATTTCAGTTCTGTTACAAGACAGCATCTATGGGGGGTTGCAGACTGCCAGAAATAGTGTGAATTCAGTCCACTTTTAGGGTTAGGGTTAGAGTTAGGGAACCATGGAAACTGTATTTTATTGTGGCATCAGAGTTGTCTGACAGAGAAGGCTCAATGTCTCAGAAAAATAACAGTTCCCATGATTCCCTAGCACTAACCCTAACCCTAAAAGTGGACTGAATTCACACTATTTCTGGCAGTCTGCAACCCCCCTATGTTTTTCTGGTCAGCATCCACTCAGAATAAGGCTCCATATTCAGCTACCCCCATCACCATGTTACCTTGAGGTTGCTTATGTTGAATTGTGATGATGATGGATGTACAGAAAACAGTCCATGAAACCAGTCACCAAGACACAGTAATAACAAGCTTCAGCAAGCTTCTTCTTTTATTGCAAAAATCAGCATGAGCAAAAATGAAACAATAATAACAACAATAGCATTTTCACTTTAGCCTGAATGGCTAAACAGGAACAAAACTATAACTGCTACATTTTGAAAAATTAGTCAAGCTACAGCATCTGCAAAATATTTTTAGTTAATCCATTCAGTTGAAAAGTTAAAAAGAAGTGAAGTACTTTTCCAGAAACACAATTCCAGCCCACATTTCTCCACCTCTTTGGGTGTAGCCTTTTCAGGCTGATTGGTTGATCTTTCATGACGTGTGTTAGCCCAACCTCTAATTTTCATATTACGTCATATAACTGCCATTCCCAAAACATTCTTTGTTATTGAAAACCCCTTGTGTAAATAAAACTCTTTCTCACAGAATTTTAGCTTGTTAACTAGCTTTGTTTTGACTAACACACACCTGGGGCTGATTATAGTGAATCTGGCCTCTAGAAAGCAGTTTTTCTCATCAAGGAAAAATACAGACACACATCTTTACATTTGAACATCTTAACATTGACTATATATCCCATCAAAACCTGACAGCTTAATTGTCCAGGAGCATCCAATTGGTTATTATCCTGCATTGATCATGCCTCCTTTTTGCAGATTTCCCAGGAGAGGGAGAGGAATCGGTGCTCCTCACACCTTGCCCCATTCAACCAGACGACAGCACAACTCAGATGGAACTTCCACAGGTGAAGGAACTTTTGCTGGCCCTAGTGATGAGAACCCTCCTGAAGCTGAAATTTCCCTGGCCACAGGACCAAAAGTTTGGTACTTACCCCAGGAGGTTCTTCTTGAGGAATTTTGGAATGGATGGTAGGAGAGCATGGTGACCACATAAATTGTGGATTTATTGGGGAGCATAGCCATATCACTATTGATGACATGTGTAATGCTACTCTACTCATCATTTGTCAATTATCTGTTCTCTTCCACAGTGTCTACCATGGCTAAGCAAAGGGCTGCACTGACCCTAGCTGAACGATTTGCTCAAATTAAAAGAAGGCACAACCAGAGCACAGCAGCACAGACTGCTGACAAACTCATGCAGCATTCGTCTAGGCATCTGAACCTCCTCCTAAAACATATGAGGGGGTATTACAAAGTTTTAATTATCACCTTTTAAAAAATTGACAAAGTTTATTTTGATTTGTAGTTGTTAACTTATCTCTACGCAGTCATCATCCAGATTTACACATTTTCCCAGCATTTGTTTTTTTTAATTTAATTTAATTAATTAAAAATATTAGACAATACAATACATATGTACAAAAACTAGACAATACATACATACAAAAACAAACAATACAACCCACATATCTAAATAAGCAAATTAATGCCATACACACAGAAACCATACAAAACACCAACAAAGAACTTCCTTGTCTATCATGTCTCGCTAATCTGTCCTTATTTCTCTTGCTTTATATATGTGTATATTTACTCTATCGTCATATTTATTTCACATTTATTTCTATCATTTCTATACCAAGCAAAGCAGCTTCATTTATATACTGTTTCATATTGTGCTATGGAATATCTAAGTGGTTTACAACTGTAAGCTCATTGCCCCCCAACAGCTAGGTACTCATTTTAGCAACCTTGGAACGATGCAGGCCTGAGTCTAGCCTGAGCCCTGGCTAGTATTAAACTCGCAACCTTGTGATCTATGAGTGAGTGGCTGCAGTACAGGCATTTAACCAATATAAATAATACTTTATCATGCTTATCTATATCCTATCATTATATATTTCAGAACTCCCTATAAAAATCAGTCTAATCCTTATGTGAATTTTATTCCCCACTGTCTTCACCAGTAATCTATCATTGGTTTCCATTCTCTACTAAAAATATCTAATTCTTTTCCCTTTATCAAACCTGTTAATTTATCCATTTCCATAAGATCATATACTTTCATATACATTCTTTAGTGATCGGGGTTTTTCCCAATTTCCATTTCACAGCATAATTAATCCTAGCTGCCAATATTAGGTAAAAAATCAATTTCCCATTTTCTTTTTCTATTTTTTCCTCTCTTATTATCCCCAATAAGTACATCTTTGGATTTAATTTTATTTGTACATTCAATATTTTTGACAACTCATTATGTATTTGTGTCCAATACTTCTTTGCTTCTTTGCATTTCCACCATAAGTGATAAAAAGTACCTACCTTCTTTCCATATTTCCAACACATTCATCTGATTTTTTTTCCCATTTTGGCTAATTTATATGGGGTGAGGTACCACTTTATAAAAGTTTTCTTTTATATCGTAATTTAAGGTAAACTTTAATCTTTTCTTCCAGCATTTCTCCTATTGTTCTATCTCCATATTATGTCCAAAATCCTGTGTCCACCTTATAATACTTGTTCCTCCATTTCCCTTTTTAATAACATTTTAAAGAGATTAGATATCTTATGTTTGTCTTCTGATATAATTATATCTTCAAATTCTTTATTCATAATTCCTATATTTAATTTTCTTGTCCAATAGAAATTTTTCTCTTGTCTGAAGGTAGGTTGAACCAATTACAATTATATCCTTCTTGTATTAGCTGTTCCTGTGATTTAATTGTCATACTCGGTCCTTAGTCTAATATTAGTTCCTAATAGGTTGGCCACTTACTTTTACCCATTTTATCAGACCTTAAAAAATGCTTCATTTATTGAGGTCCATTTAGGGATATTATCTATCCATTTACTCTTAACTTTTTGCCAGATTCTTAATAAGGCTCATCTCAAATAGTGATCTTTAAAGTCCTTATGCATTCTAGTTTTTCCATATATCAAGTAGTCATGCCACCCGTACACATTATCATATCCTTCTAATTTTAAGTTTCTCTCTTTTTCTAATTTAATCCAATCTAATATCTAATACAGCCCAAATGCATAATAGTATATTTTTAAATCTGGTAAGCCCATTCCCTCTCTCACTACATCATCTTGCATATATTTCATTCTTACTCTGGGCTTCTTTCCTTCCCAAATAAAATTTGATAGATCTTTTTGCCATCTTTTGAATGGAGAGTCATTAATCACAATAGGTATATTTTGGAACAAGAAAAGCATTTTCGGTAAAATGTTCATTTTTATAGTTGCTATTTTACCCATCCAAGATAAATTTATTTTTCCCATTTTCCCAAATCTTTCCTTATTTCACTCCATACTTTTTCATAGTTATTCTTAAAGAGGTCTGAAGGGGTTTTTTTTGTAAAATTTATCCCCAAATATTTTACTGTTTTCTCTTCTTGAAATTCGATTTCATCTTTAATTTTCTTTTTTTCTTCATTTGTTAAATTCATTAATAGCATTGCCGTTTTCTCTTTATTTATCTTAAGTTTTTAAGGGGTGGGAGGATTTTGGGGTTTTATATGTATTTTATCTTGGTTTTAATACTGTCAGCCGCCCCAATCGCAGAGGGGTGGGATACAAATATATTATTATTATTATTATTATTATTATTTCCAGCTACCTCTTCATATTTTTAAAATATTATTAAGAGTTTATCAATACTTTCCACTGGATTTGTTATAGATACCATCAGACCATCTGCAAATGCTCGTAATTTGAATTCTGCTCCTTTAATTTTTGTCCCTTTAATCATGTCCTCCTCTTGGATTTTGTTCATTAGGACTTTGAAATTCAGTATAAATAATATTGGGGATAGTGGGCATCCCTGCCTTACTCCTTTTTGAATTTTGAAACTTCTATTAGATTCTCCATTTATTAATAACCTTGCTTCCTGATTTTGATAAATGGATTCTATCCATCTTCTGAAATTTTGTCCTGTATCAATTTTTTCTAAGTGTTTTAACATAAAATTCCAATTTAGATTATCAAATGCTTTTTCAATGTCAAAAAATTGCTAATTTCTTATCTATATTTTTACTGTGGGATTCTATTAACTTTAACAAATTTCTAGTGTTATCTTTAATCCTTCTACCTGATAAAAATCCCACTTGATCTTCACGTATCCAAATATCTGAACATTTTTTCAATCTATCTGCCATTATATTTGTAAAAATGTTATAATCACAATTTAACAATGAAATAGGCCTATAATTTTTTGGGTCTAATTTATCTTTATTTTCTTTTGGGATCAGCATTATACTGGCCTGTTGCCATGATATTGGCATTTTATCTACTAATATCTCATTCATGGTTTCCAGTAGTGGTATAGCTAACTGATGAGTGAAAGTTTTATAGTATTCTGGGATAAAGCCATCAGGACCTGGTGATCATTCTCCCTTAATTTTCCTTATTGCCTTGAACACCTCTTGTAATTCAATTTTTTTTTCAATTTTTTGTTTTTTGTTTTTCTGTTACTTTGATCAGATTTTGTTGTTCTAAATATTTCTTTATTTTCCCTGTTCTATCCTCTTTTCCCTTCTATAAGTTAGAGTAGTAGTTTAGAAAAACTTTTTTTTATTTGCTCTTGTTTTGAATATATATTGTTTCCTTCCTTTACTTTTAATATAATTCTCTTCCCTTGTTCCTTTCTTAGTTTAAACGCTAATAATTTCCCAGGTTTATTTGAGAATTCAAATTTCTTCTGCCTCATGTACTTTATCTTTTTCTGTATCTCCTTCATAGATATTATTGATATTTGTTTTTTAAAGCCTCTTAATTCTTCTTTTATTTTCCTACTTTGAGGATTAATTTTTAAATGATCTCTTAATTTAACTTCCTGTAGCAATTCTTTTAACTTACTTTGCTTTTTCTTTTTAATTTCTGAGCCCTTCTTAAAAAAAAAATCCCCTCATAAAGGCTTTTGACGCATCCCACACCATGTTTATTGGAACCTCCTTTCCTAAGTTTTCTTGAAAAAAACAATTGAACTTTTTTGCAGGGGCATCTTTAACGATATTCTCATTCTTCAGGAGATTAATATTTAGTCTCCATCTAAACTCTTTTTGCTCATTTTTCATAACCATTATAATAGTGTTGTGATCAGACCAAATTGCTGGAATCACTTCTACTTTTGAGATTCTTTTACATAAATGTGCAGAGATCATGAACATATTGATCCTAGACAAAGAGTTGTGGTGATGTGAAAAGAAGGTATATTCTTTTGCATTAATGTATAAAATTCTCCATATATCTTTTAATGCTAACACATCTCTTAATTCAAAAAAAAACTTTTTGGTAATTTTCTTTGGTTTAATTTAATTTTCTATCTTTCTGGGGATCAATCACCCCATTCTAATCCCCCATAATAATTATTGATTAATTATTCCAATTTATCAATTTATTTGCCAATTGTTTGTAAAATTCCCCTTTATTTACCAGAGGTGCATATATCCCTACTATTAGTATTTTCTCACCCTTCCAATTAATTTCTACTACTATATACTGACCATTTTGATCAACAAATATTTCTTTAGAGTCAATTCTTTGATTAATATACAACACACACACACCCTTTTTATTATTTTTTTGTTCCTTATGGCTGATATATATTCCTTTCCTAACTTTAGATTCTTTAGGTATTTTACATCTTTTGCTCTAATATGTGTTTCCTGTAAACATGTGATATCTGTTTTACATTTTTGCAGATAGTGATACACCTTATTCCTTTTTTTGTGCCATATTTAAATCCTTTACATTCCATGATAACGTTTTTATATTATCCATTCTCCACCCTACTCCTACTCAATAATAAACAATTCTATGTTCTATCTATATCTTTATCTTCTTCTTTATTCCATTGATTGTCTTCAATATCATCTAGAACTTCCTCCTCTGACTCTATTGATTCCTTTCTATATCTCCAATTCTCCACCCCTTCTTCCTCCTGTATTTCACTCTCTCTGAGATTTCCCTCAATTTCTTCTGCTTCTCTTTCCCTTCTGTGATCTCTTTGTCTCATTCCCTCTCTACCACTTCTTTGACTTGGATGTTTCACATCTTTATTATTTTCTTTATCTATATTTTTTCTCCGTCTTTCTTCCTGTTCCCAAAATCTCCTTGCCTCATTAACAGTCTTAATCACCACCCTTCTCCTTTTATACTAAAAGGTCAGCCCCATATGGTATATCCTCTAGTCTGATGAAGGCAGTCAAGAATGTATAGTCTTTTCTTTCTTTCAGCAATCTTGCTGGAATGTCTTTCAGAATTTGTATTTGTTTTCCCTCAATCTCTCAAGTTGTTTCATTATGTGTTCTCAAGAGCAAATCTCATATTTGTTTACAAAAAAGTAAACAACAATATCCCTCAGTAAGTTTTTTTTAGCCACCACTGAATTAAGCCTGAAGGCCCTATCTATTTCCTATTGGAATTGTTGACCATTTTTATTAAGAAATTCTGCCAATTTGGGGATTACATCTTCCAAGAAAATTTCATTCCTACTTTCTGGGACTCCTCTAATTTTAACACATTTTTCTCTTAATTTCTGATCCCATACCACTTTTTCATCTTGGTCTTGTTCCTTTCCTTTTCTAATATCTTCTAATTCTTCCCCAAGTCTTTCACTTCTGTGTTCCAAATTGTCTATCTTATGATTTACTATAGTCAATTCACCTGTTATTTTTTCTATTGTTTGATTTATCCCCTGTAGTTCTGTCCTTAATTCCTGTCTTATTTCAGCCTTAAAAACTTTCATCTCTTGTCTCATTTCCAATCTTAGTTTCCTTATCTCATCCAAAATATTTATGTTGGGGTCTGTCCCTTTAGGTTGTTCTATAGATGGTCTTCTTGGAAGGTGCATTTGGTTTGGGGTGTTCACTAGTTGATTTCTCGAGGTCATTTTCTATTAATTCAATTCTCTTTTATTTATTTATTTTCCTAAAAATTCTTATTTATCTTTAATTGAGGGATATTGTTATTATACTTTCACCAGAAAAAAGAAAAACACTTCAAGTACCTCAATCCTACCTATATTCTGCTTAAAGATTTTTATCCCCAGTTTCCCAATCCAATTCCACTCACTGTCAATTTTATTATATTCAGTTAAGTATAATACACTCTTAATTGACCTCTTATTTCCCCACTTTGCTTCTACTTCCTCTTAATTCTCTTATATTTACCCTTATACTTCACTTACACAAATTAACTTACACAATTAATAAATTTACCAGTCTGATTCAAGTCTTATTTACAGCAATAAACTTTTCTCCTCTCCAGATCTCCAACCTCTTTTACCTCTTCTGTCTATAAAAAATCCCCCAGTTCTCAGAGTTCAATCTTCAAATTGTCCTTTTATTTCCTGTCTTTGCCTTCTCTCTATCTCTATGCAAAGTTCTCTTCTTCCTTCTTTTCTGCCACTCATGTTATTTCTCCGGAAGCTGGTTTTCTATATTTTTAGCTCTATTGTTTCCCGTTTCTATTCTCCTTCTGGATGTTGACTCTGTATCCCTTTCCGGATTTGGTGTCACTCTGTCTATCTTCTCTATGATGGTCTAATGTCAGTCAATCCAAAGTGAAACACCTCTTCAGTCTCTCAGAACCCTTCCACAGTTGTCTCTCCCTAAGCTCCAGTCTTCTCCTCCTCCTTCCCCCACTTGAGCCAAGGTCGTGCCGCTGCCTCCGCCTCCGTATCTCCTTATCTCTCCTGTCCTCCCTGGGCAGGCTTTTTACTCACTTTCCAAGTAAGTTAACTCTTTATTCTCCAAGCAGGTGGATTTCACCCCTCTATAGTTCTGTCTTTCCATTTCTTTTATTTTGCCAAATTAATTTTTAGTCCTTCAATAATATCTGGGGTTCCGCAGGTAAAAAGAAAAAATCTTTTCTTTCCTTACCGGTTTTAGATCCCAAAGTTTTTCATCCTCAAATTACTTTAGTTTAGTCTTAAGTTTTCAAATTAACCCAAGGGGAATAGTCTTTATCTTTATCACTATTGTATCTTCGGGGTTGTTCTCCCCCCCCTTTCCTTCTTTGTTCTCAGCCTGGGAGATTCCGCTGTCTCTCTTATATTTTCACTCCACTTCATCCATTCATACATATATATTACACATGGTGATACTTTCTGAAGTTATTTGCTCAAGATCACGATAAGACATCCAACAAAGTTGTATTCAGTTTCATTTAGAAATAAAATTAAAAAGCTGGTCTCAGTCATCTGAAAAGATTCTACGACAATGTGGTCGCAATTACCTTCCGATCATCCTTGTCTCTAACCTTTTGTTTCCTCAAGGAATCGATATCTATCAGGGACTTTAAGGTCTAGAAACAGCAATCCAGATTCACAGTGAGAACATCCAAACTCCCAATACGAAGGGGGTGTTCACAGATCACTATATTGATCTTTAAAGTGATTATATATCCTCGTTGCCAGAATTGTCCCTCAGAGGCATGTAGAGGGACTTCTCAATGAGATGCCATAACCAATCGGAAGTCTCTTTCCCAGCATTTCTTGACCCTCCAAATACCATTATTGTAGAATTCTACAGATTGCATCTTAAACCAGTCTTCTACTTCATGAATGACATCATCTGTGTTGTCATACTGGTGACCCTGCAACAGATTTTGCATTTTTGGGAAAAGAAAAAGTCACTTGATGATGATACCACTAACAAAATTTCATCAATATTTCATAATAACTTCTGGGTGATCATTATTATTTTTACTATACCCCCTCATACTTCTCCAGCTTACATTTTAGTCACTTCTGGCACAACCTGTAACAAAAATAAACTATAAAATGAGCTGGTTTTCTCAACATCATGCACTCAGGGACCAATTATGACACTGACAAAATTTCATCAATATATCTTAATAACTTCCAGGTGATAATTATTACTTTACGATACGCCTTTGTATGAAGGAGCAATCACTGATAGAAGAGGTAAGGGAACAGAGGGCTTTGGAAAGAGATTTCCAAAGTAGAGAGTATATATTGTCAATAATGTTTGTTAATTTTATATATTTAGAATGCATGGAATAGCTCTATGGAATGTTAATCTGGAATAGAATAATTTAGTGTTACTGAAGAAGACATTTTTGTTGAAACGGCCACACAAATACTCCGGAGGTAGCCATCTGATATCATCTACAGAAATATTTTGCATATTCATGCTATTATTGCTGATATTTTGCATATTTATGCTATTATTGCTTCATGAACTACCAGTGACAGAAATACTTCAAATTCATGCTTCTATGGTTTCTACCACTTTTGGCATGCTACCACCCTGAATTTTGAAAAATTAACTCAGCAAAATCTCCAACAAGTGACTGAAAAACTATTTCAGCAAATCTTCTGCAAGCTGATTGAGGATAAATCACCTGGACATTGTGGTTATTATTATCCATCTGGTCTTAATAGATGAATTATCTCCTGCAGTTCTGTTTATCTTTGTATGTTTGTTGTTAGGACTTTTCATTTGTTGCTTTATTTGTTTTTGTGTTTATTAGTGATTGTATACACATATATATTTAATAAGATATGTCACAGTTGTTTGGTATTTATTTATAGTGGTACTTAGTGATTCATAGTATACCTACTAGTTTATTTTTGATCTTTTTTTCTTTTTTCCCATTGAATCAGTTTCAGTGATAAGCCTCCTGTTTTGTTTGGTTCTTAAGGAAAATCAAGAAATCTGTCCCACTATCACCCTGACATGCCTCATTTGTTTTATTGCTGTTTGTGACCTGACCATAGCAGGGGGGAAGGGGAGAGTCTGTGTGTGTGTGCAACGTAAAATGTGCATACGACATATTTTTATGAAACAAATTACTAATAAATTGAGGTAGAACAAAACATTTTTAAAATTACAAATGACTTTAAATATTTCTATCTATACATGTACAAATGTACAACAAAAGAAAAAAAGTCAATGCCCTTTGTGCTGGGCCTCCTCCACAGCTGACATCCTCTGCTTCACCCAGTCTAGCCTCTCAAGAACAAAGTTCCCTTCAATACAGAAAAAAGAAGCATCATGGAAGGTGTGGCCTATAATGCAGAAGGTGTCTCTCTCCTCCAAAACTATTGTATTTGTGGCCTTAGCTGTACACTTACAGAAGCCTGGAGGGGGGGGCATCAGGGTTGGTGGGTGGTGGAACTGGAGCTGGGCCAGCAACAGGTCTTGGTTGGTCCTGGTTTCTTCCTGATTCTCTGGAGGAGAGGAAAGCTGTGCTCAGAAATCCAAACATTCATTGCAGAGCTCCTTAACATGACTTTCAGTGTAATTTGGCCAATGTGCAGTGGTGCAGGGCAGAACCACAGCACACCAGTTTAAGGATGCCAACATGTTGTCAAGCCCTCTTCAACCATACTTTTCTGAAGTTACATGTAAATATTTAAATGCTCAGACTTACATATATACATCATACACTTAGGGACCAATGATGACACTGACAAAATTTCATCAATATACCATAATAACTTCCAGATGATAATTATTACTTTACGATACACGCTCGTATGAAGGCGCAATCACTGTGTGTTTGTGTGAGATTGATTGCATGTTTGTATATATATATATATATATATATATATATGGGTCCTCTCTCTCACACACACACACACAAACGCGCGCACACACACACACACACACACACACATATATATATATATATATATATATATATATATATATACACACACACACACATACATATACAGTTTTCCCTCCATATTCATGAGGTTTAGGGGAATGTTTTGTTCTAGTTAACTGCCTTCGCATCAGTTTCAACCATGGCGATCCTATGGATGAGACATCTCCGGTCCTCCTTTTCCTCTACTGTTCTGTCCAGCTCCTGCAAACTCTTATTTGCAGTCTCTTTAATAAAGTTCATCCATCTGGCATGCAGCCTTCCTCTCTTTTTACTTCCCTCCATCTTTCCTAACATTATTATCTTTTCCAATGATTCATGTCTTCGCATGATGTGTCCAAAGTATGACGGTCTAAATCTTGTCATCTTGGCTTCTAGGGATATCTCTGGCTTGATAGTTGGATTGCTACCCACCCCTTGCCACTAATGCCTGTTTTTGTTTAAAAATTGGTTATTTTATTGTATTTATGTTTGTCTTAATTGTTATTTTAACCTTACATCAGTTTGATTGTTGATTGTTTTAACTTGTTGTATGCTGCCCCCGGTTGCCGAGCAGAGGGGCGGGATAAAAATAAAATTTATTATTATTATTATTATTATTATTATTATTATTATTATTATTATTATTCTGTTCTAGGACCCATTTGTTTGTCCTTTTGGTTGTCCTTGGAATCCTCAGCACTCTTCTCAAGCACCACATCTCAAATGCATTGATTTTCCTGCTATCTTCTTTCTTGACTGTCTAGTTCTCACATCCATTCATGGTAACAGGGAATATGATAGCTTGTATGATTCTGACTTTTGTGCTGAGTTGTATGTCTTTGCATTTTAGGATCTTTTCTAGTTCTTTCATAGACACCCTCCCCATTCTTAATCTTCTCCTGATTTCCTAGCCGAAGTCCCCTTTCTGATCACTGTTTGATCCCAGTTATGAGAACTCTTTTACTATTTTTATTTCCTCATTATCTAGTTTGAATGTGTGTAAGTTCTCTCTGGTCATTATTTTTGTTTTCTTTATGTTCAACAGTAAGTCTGCCTTTGCACTTTCTTCTTTGATCTTCCTTAGTAGTTGTTCCAGATCTATGAGGTTTTCTGCTAGTATTATGGTGTCGTCAGCATATCTCTGTTGATATTACTTCCTCCTATTTTCAATCCTCCTTTTTCTGTGCCCAAGCCTGCTTTCCTTATAATAAATTCTGCATATAAGTTGAATAAGTAGGGTGATAGGATGCAGCCTTGTCTGACTCCTTTGCCAATTGGGAACCATTCTGTTTCTCCGTATTCTGTTCTGACAGTAGCCTTTTGTCCTGAGTACAGAATCCTCATTAGGACTATCAGATGTATTGGCACTTCCATGTCTTTAAGGGAGTTCCATAGCCTTTCATGACCTATGCAGTCAAAGCCTTTGTTATAGTCTATAAAGCACATGCTGATTTTATTTTGGAACTCCCTGCTACACTCCATTAGCCATTGTATATTTGCAATGTGATCCCTGGTGCCTATTCCTTTCCTGAACCCTGCTTGGACCTCTGGGATTTCTCTCTCCATGTATGGTTGGAGTCTATCTTGCAGAATTTTGAGCATAATTTTGCTTGAATGGGAGATTAGTACTATGGTCCTAAAGTTGCTGCAGTCTCTTTTGTCTCCTTTTTTATGGATGGGAATGTATATTGATCGCTTCCAATCTGTTGGTCATTATTTTGTTTTCCATATATGTTGACATATGTTGGTCAGCACTAGAATTTACTCTGTCATTGTGGATTCTAACAGTTCTATTGGTACATCATCTGTTCCTGGAGTCTTGTTTTTTGCCATTTCTTTTATTGCAGCTTCCACCTCAGTTTTTAGAATTTGGGGTTCATCTTCATATGGCTCTTTGTTCCATGTGTCTTTCATTTTGTCATCTCTTTTATATGGTTCAGCTGTGTATTGCATCCAACATCTTTTTATTCCTTCCTGGTCTTGAATTATGTTATTTTTATTGTCGTAGATCGTCCCAGTCCTTGGACTGAATTTTCCCTTGATTTCTTAAATCTTGTGGGAAAGGTTTCTCATTCTTCCCTTTTTGTTGTTGTCTTCTATTTCTCTATGTTTGTCATTGTAATAATTTTCCTTATCTTTGCACACTAGTCATTGTATTATTGCATTAATGTTTCTTAGTTTATTCCTATCTCCTTTTTGTTTTGTTTCTCTTCTTTCCTTTATTTCTTGTAGCATTTTATCTGTCATCCATAGTTTCTTCATTTTCCTTGTTGGAAGTGTCTTTATGCATTCTTTTTTTGTTATGTCCCTGGCTTCGGACCAAAGCTCATCCAGTTCATGAACTATTATACTTAGTACTGCAAATCTGTTCCTTATATTGTCAATGAATTCTATGGAAATGTTGTTTAAATCATATTTTGGTATAATGACTGGTTTTGTTCTCTTCTTGGGTTTTACTTTTATTTTTGAAATGTATAGTTTGTGATCTGTGTCACAATCAGCACCTGGTCTAATCTTGTGGCCACCAGTATGAAGCTTCACCATCTTTTACTTCCAATCATGTAATCTATTTGGTTTTTGTGTTGGCCATCTGCAATATGAGACCCCCGCAAATATGGAAAAAATGCAGATAACACTGCCCCCACCCAGAAACCAATTAAAGGGAGGGATGGATAGGGGAAGAGAAGCAGGGGCTTGCTCAGGCAGTGATCCAGCTTGGAAAAAGTTCTGTGGGGGGTGGAGGATCCTCCTCTGTTTGCCTGCCCCACTGCCCTCTGGACAAGCCCAGGGAATGATGGGGCAGGCAAAGAGATGTGAGGGGACAGAAGATCCTCCTAGGATTGTCTCCCCACCACCCCCTGGACATCCCAGGGAGTGATGGGACAGGGAAAGGGACTTGGGGGGGATGGAGGATCCTCCTCCTTTTGCCAGTCCCCATTGCCTCCTGGACTTCCCAGGGAGCAATGGAGCAGGCAAAGCAGGGATGGGGGATTCCCCATCCTTTCCCAGGTGGGTCACCAGGAAAAACACAGCATTGGTTCCTGGGCTTTTTCTCCTGAGGGGAAAAGCCCAGGAGGAAGGGTGAGGAGTAATGCCTGGGCTAGCGGCCTTGACCTCGCAAATAATCAAAACCATGAGTCTCAAGGCTGCAAATATGGAGGGGTGATTGTGTGTGTGTGTGTGTTTGTATATATGACTGCATACACACACACACACACACACACACACACACACAGATCCTCTTGCACACAAAAACACAGACCCGTACACACAATAATAATAAATAATAATAAAATTTATTTTTATCCCGCCCAACCAGGGTGGCTTACAACATTAAAAATACAGTAAAAATCTTTTGCATGAAAAGGATGTAAAAAGATAGTAAACCAATCAGACATATAGTTTTGAAAGAGTAAATGTACATAATATATATCGATAGGATACAAGACTTAGCTTCATATAGTTTAAGTAGATCTTACTGCTTTTTTTATTTGCAGTATTTGTAGTCTATACAATATGTTCTCCTCTAAACAATAATTATTGACAATCCCTGAAGTAGCTTGAACAATTCAGTAATAACTACATAGAAATTATGGGAAAATATATAAATGATAACTGAACAATTGTAATAAATTGCATTTTTGCCTAGTTTTTTTAATATAGTTCTGGAAAATAATTGCAGCTTGATGTAAAACTGTAATTGGTATAGCTCTCAATGTATGAAGATAGTCTGGTTAGAAAAATAATTATGTGTAATAACACTGTGCATTACTCTATCTGTACAGCTTTGGAAGTTAGTATAGATGTTTGGTTGTGAGAGGATAGGACGAATTAATGTGTTTGAGTGATTGATGAGTGGTGAGTATGTAACTGTTGATATATATAATTGTGAATTTTAATTAATAAAATTTATTTTTAAAAAAATACAGTAAAAATACAAACATATCCCATAAACCCACCCACCCCTTAAAATAGTATTAAACAATGAAACAATTTAAAACATACTTAAAATAGATCATAATAACACACAACAAACACATAACAATAACTGCAGCAAAAATTAAGGGAGAAGGATGGACTGCCTCTTGAAGGCCAGGGTACTATTCCTCATCCAGGCCCTTATTGGGCCTATTTTGGGGGCTTTGCTCTCCTTTGCTGTTATAGCCCAGGCAATATTGACAGCAGGCCCTGGTATACCCCAGTGGGTCAGGGCCAGCCTTTAAAGCCCTGATACTAGGGCCATAAGCACTTGACAAGGCCTTGAATTGTGGTGTGACTAGGGGGCTCCAACTGGGCTATTACATGCATATACAGGTGTACCTCTGTTTTTGTGGAATTGGAGTTTGCAGTCTTGCCTGTTCGCGGGTGGGGCGGATGGTCTCCCAAATCCTCCAATATTCAATTCTGAAGGGAACCCACCTTTGCACCATAATTCCTCACTGACAGAGTATTTGCTGGGTTATGGTTATTTATTAGCAATTCAAATTTGAAATTGTATATAAAAAAAATGTTGTCCAATGCACTGTCAGTGTCTGTTTTACAGCAGTTGTACTGATACCTTGTAAAACTTTTCAAGGCTTGGCACCATGGAGGGACAGGGGGATGTCAGAATATTTTCCTTGGTCAGGAAGCAGGGAAACAAAAAGTCTTATATGTGGCCGCAGGGAAATAAAAAGTCTTATATGTGCTTCTGTTTTCCTAAAGGGGCTACAGAAGCAGTAATACAGAATTCTTAAAAGACATGGCCACAACACTGCCATGGGTTTGTGGGGTGAGGGAGAGAGGCTTTGGACAGGTTGCTAATGTGGACAGGGCTTCCATGGGCTTCTGCAGAGGCTGATGAGAGTGTTTTCCATGTTTACACTGCTGTATTACATAGTGCCTTTGGCATCTCTGGCTGCAATGCCATATTGCTGCTAAAGCCCATGTAATGGGTCTGGACCATACTAAACTAAACTGTGGTGCACACAGTTTTAGAGGCTGAGAGTGTGTGACTTTTGGAGAAAATGCAATTGGGAGAAGGGTACATCACACACAATGTCTTGCAGCGCCAGTGGCCATCAGAGTTTGAAATAGACTTGGAGGCTAGTTTGAACTTTTGGGGATAATAAAGCTGACCCAACAGCCACCCAAAGTCCACAAAACCATGGTTCTTTTTAAGACATTTCCCCAGGATGTAAGCCAAAGAGTACATTCCAAGTAAAAGTGATGGACACCAGTAAATGTGCCCACAGGGAAAGAAACATAGAGCATCACTTATTGAGGACAAAGTGTTTATTATGGCCAGGGGAATGGCAAGGTGTAGGGAGGTGCCTATAGAACTGGAGGTCATTAGATGATTCTGGAGATGAACTGGAGGTCATTCCAGATGATTCTGGAGCTCCAAACTGATGCTGCTCGCTAGGAAGGGTTTTTAATAACAATTGTGTTATATGTTGATTTTAATTTGTATTGATTTAATAATGTTTTAAGGGGGGGAAGGGTTTTTGAATTGTTTTATACTATGTACCATTTTACTGTTGTAAGCCGCCCCGATTGTTCTCAGAGGGGCGGGATATAAATACTTATTATTATTATTATTATTATTATTATTATTATTGCTGCAGGCGGTAAAAGAACTCAGTAATGCTTCTCTTGTTACTTTGCCCTCTACCTTCTCCTGGTCCTCATTAAGAAAGACTGGGTTGGCAGTATCCATTGTGTAGAGTGCAGATTGTGGAGGCCAGCGTGTCAGTACTTTGCCGTCTGACTCCACTATGTTGTGTAATATGACACATGCAGCAATCACAGAGTTCACATTTTCCTCTGCCACCTTCAGGAGGCTGTAAGGCATCTCCACCAAGCCTTAAGGAGGCCAAATGCCTTCTCAGCCACATCTCTGACTTTACTGAGACACTTATTGAACACTGCCTGGTGAGGACATCGCACACCCTTGAACGGTGTCATGACCCATGTCCTAATGGATAGACAGCATCAGCCATAAATAATGGTCCTACTTGTCACCAAAAGATTGTCACTATGGGATTCCAGGGTATATAGAAACCAGCCCTTAAAGCTTCATAAATGCCAGAGTGACAAAACACAAACACATCATGATTCGACCCTGCCCACCCCACAAGGAGGTCTATAAAACATCCAGTATGGTCACAAGTCCCTTGCAGGACTATAAAATATCTATTTTTCCTGTTGATAAACTGTCCATCCTGATGCACTGGAGCAATGATTTCACAGTGGCAACCATCCACAGCTCCAATCATCTGTGGGAACCCCATCACCTCAAAGCCAGC
Organism: Phrynosoma blainvillii; assembly: GCA_026167975.1. NCBI lineage: Eukaryota > Metazoa > Chordata > Lepidosauria > Squamata > Phrynosomatidae > Phrynosoma > Phrynosoma blainvillii. Next base: position 350,619,827 of record JANUYF010000002.1, on the reverse strand, counting down.
CATCACCTGTATGGACATTAGAAATGTAGAAGTGGGAATAAGTATTGTACAAAGCAATGCAAACAGATACAAAGTAACACAGAGACAAATGTAGATACAAAATAATACAAAGACATAAGCTACAAATGTGCATCTTCCTATGGTCTCCAAGATACACAGTCTTCTGCAGCAGCACCAACTCCATGGCAAAGACTCCTTGGACAAAAGCAGTGCAGGCAGTGGACTTTCCAACACTGAACTTAGTAGCTGCCATCGAATAGGAACCTTAGTTTGCCAGCAACCACACAGCAATGGCAACCCATTTCTCCGCCAAAATGGCCTGGTGTAGATGGGTGTCCTGCATTGTAATATGTGACTGCAGTTCTTCGACAAGCATATGGAAAATTCTTCATGAGATGTGGAACTTCTCCTTGCACTTCTCATCTGACCACACAGAAGTGACAAAAATGTTCCAAATTTCCTTTGTGTTGGGATATACTCATCACGTTCTGGACATAGGTTTGCAAAAGTACTGCATACTGCTGTTGAAATGTGTGGCCTCATTCACATAGAAAAATGAGATCATGCATTGCATTATCTTATTGTTGTGGACACATTGCCTCCTTCTCTGTCTTTGAATTCTCAAACCCAAGGGTGCCCCCAAAGCAGCAAGTCTTCAGGGACAGGCATCCCTCACCCAGAAGCAGATGAGAAAAGTGGACTGCAAATATGACAACATTGTTTGCAAAACAGCTATGGACACAGGATCCATGACCCTTGCTGGCAGATCACAAGGCAATGTGATCAGAAATAGTGACAGCTGATGTGGGCAGCCACACCTCTGACTGCTTGCATCACTGGAAATATGACCATGTGCATCATATGACTGATATTTTTTAAAAAAGAACTGGGATGGATCAATCACATCTGATGTTGAGAATTCATTTTGTAACAATGAAAAAGTAAGTGTGAAGATGAACCATGCTAAATAGCCACAAATGCATTCAGTATTTGAAAACGTAGTATGAATTTCGCTCCATTTCAAATCAATTCTGCATTTCAAATCAATCCTGGATCTATATGACCCAAAACCCAGGTTTTTTTGTTTTTGTTTTGTTTTGTTTTGTTTTTGTGAATGACCCCGCCCCCCAGACTCCTAGATCCCTTTCACATGTACTGCTGTCAACATTACATGTAAAACATCCTTTCTATGTTTGTTTCTTATATATTTCCTATGAAATTTAATGCACAAAGAAAGAGATATACTGGAATTCCACTTGGAAATGAATCTCCACTAGTGATGTAAAATGACATAATAATTCTTCTCATACCTAATGAATAGCGGGCAATAAAATTACTGTTCTCCCCACAAGAGAAGTGTGAGATAATTATAGTGTCTTGTTCCCTCACAAAAGGCAGCCATCACCCATTCCAATCGGGGTGGGAAATTTATTTTGAAGGTCATTGTTCCAAATTGTTTTATTGTTTTATGGCATCATTGCTATAAATGCAAGAGTCTGTTAATTTTCACACTCAAATCACATACAAAGCTGTCTTTCCAATGAGATGTTGTTTTTGCAATGACTGGATCCCCATTTGTCAAAGCTCAAACAGAAAATGTCACACAAAGGAAGATGGGTTTTTTGTTTTTTTTGTTTTGGAGGAACATTAAATAGTGCAGGGGAGATGTAAGCTATTTAAAAGCCAAAGTCTTTCTCCTGTGCATAACAAAAGTTTGTGGTAATTTTTATTGTTTACCACACCAGCAATGTACATGACCAGTTTACGTGGGTCCTGTCTTGCCAATAATCTCCACACTGTAAGGTAAAATTGCTGGGAGGCACTGATAATCCATGGCCACATGGTAAATTCCATAGCCAAACAGGAAATTAAATGTAAGTCTCTGTGTTCCATGCCTAGGAGTTTAAACATTACCCTATGAGTTCTCTCAGCACCGTAATCACTGTTTAAGATGGTACCAAGTCTGATACACAGTGACAGAAAAAGTTCCAATGATGAATAGGTCAAATTTGCATAATTAGAGCACAAATTAATAATATGTACAATTATAATCTGCATCACATGCAAATTGGAGGCTGAAATTTAAGTGGCTAAATTATGGCAACAGTGGTTGAATGTCAGTATTTTATAGAGGTAAAGAGCTCCTGGAGATATTGATTTCTGTGTCTCATGGGAAGAATTATTTCAAAGCCTATTACCTAGCATAACATGTGAAGCCCAGATTCAATGTTATATTGAAAGGCATGATTAATACTTGCCTGTTTCCTTGTCATACTCAAAGATAACTAGAATCATAGAATGATAGAGTTGGAAGAGACCAGAAGGGCCATCCAGTCCAACCCCCTGCCATGCAGGAACTCAAAATCAAACTATACCCGACAGATGGCCATCCAGCCTCTGTTTAAAGGCCTCCAAAGAAGGAGACTCCACCACACTCTGAGGGAGTGTGTTCCACTGACGAACAGCCCTTACTGTCAAGAAGTTCCTCCTAATGTTGAGGTGGAATCTCTTTTCCTGTAGCTTGTATCCGTTGTTCTGAGTCCTATTCTCTGGAGCAGCAGAAAACAAGCTAGTGCCCTCTTCAACATGACATCCCTTCAAATATTTTAACAGGGGTATCATATCCCCTCTTAGGCATCTCTTCTGCAGGCTAAACATACCCAGTTCCCTAAGTCGTTCCTCGGAGGACATGGTTTCCAGACCCTTCACCATTTTAGTTGCCCTCCTCTGGACACGCTCCAGTTTTTCAACCTCCTTTTTGAATTGTGGTGCCCAGAACTGACCAAAGCAGAATACAGGTGTACTATTACTTCCCTTGTTCTAGATCAGGGGTAGGCAACCTTTCCCCTTTAAGGGCCGAGGGACTTCAGTTCCCAGAAGCCTCAGCCATGTTGGCCAATAGTCCTATGTTGGCCAATAGCTCCTGGGATTCTGGGAGCTGAAGTCCCTCGGCCCTTAAAGGGGAAAGGTTGCCTACCCCTGTTCTAGATACTATACTTCTATTACTGCAACCTAAAATTGCTTTGGCCTTTTTAGATGCAGCATCACACTGTTGACTCATGTTCATGTGGTCTACTAGGACTCCTAGAGGGATAGGGAGAAACTTTTTCATATTGCCTTTCCATTTGCCTAATTTTCACTTCCTGAACCAATATCCAAAATGAAACATATGCTGATATGTAGTGTGTGTGTGTTTGTGTGTATGCATGCAGATATGCAACATTCAAATATACATGCTACTTGCAATAAATGTTGTGATATAGTTTTCTAACATAAAAACTCATGCAACATTTGTATATGAAGGAGGAATGGCAAACAACTGACATATATTACTGAAAAAACTTTACAGAATGATTATAGTATGTGAGAAATGTTTGTAAAAATGTGTATATTGGGAAAATTACTTATATTAGGACAAATACAGAACACAGAAGTTGCAGAGAAGATTCCCAATGAAATACTAGGAACATTAGGTTTCCTTTGATGCAGCTCCTTCATGAAGTATTTTTCATCCCAACATCCCTCATATGCATATAAACAAACATTCTAACTATTAGTTCAGGCTCATTCCCTCTCAGTCATAAAGGTAGCAATTTGGTTCTCCCTTCAGTTCTGCAATGGAAAAGGGAGAAGTGTGTATTGAAGGAGCTCCAACTTAATTTTCCTCAGTATCATGCAGACTAAGACCCTCATTAAAGCACATAAACCTAGCAATAGCAGGAAAGCATAGAAAGGCAAAAGACGGTACTTCATTAGCTTCAGGAAGAAACCAGGCAGAAAAGTCCCCAGTGGTTTCAACACGTGATTCAATACCACAGATTACTAATATGATGTGAAAAATCCTGTCCATTATTTTCTGCATTATCTGACTTGCAGAATCGAACATATTCTGGGTTGGTTTCAGAAGATGATTCATGCAATTGTTTGCATCCTTTTACCCATACGAGTCCATTCAACCCCCTTAAAAATGGCCACCCTATGAAATAGCATCCTATGGAGCAGGGGGGAAAGGGAGAGAAGGAAGAATTCCTTAAAAAATGGCACAAACATCTTTCAAAGAAGAGAAAACTTGCCTTCAATCTGTAATAAATGAATGATGGCCACAGCCCAATTGACTTGAACAAAATAGGTGTGATATTTCTGGGTGGATACTGGGTGGATAACTTGATAGTTATTTATCATCCTTTTTGTTTGATGTGTTTTTAATCAGATTCTCATTTTGATAGTAGTGGTGATTACTAACTGTGGTGCTTATGCATATGAAACTTCTAAAAACCTCTAACAATTTTAGGGTACCTCTAACAGTTCCCCCTCACACTGGCAATGAAGAAGTGTAATGAATGTCAGGGATGATGGGAGTTGTAGCTCTTCACCTCTGGCTCTAACTCACCACCTTGTTATGCAGCAGAGCTGACCAGCTTTGATCAGTGGTTGATGCTTCTTTCCCAAGCAGCAGAGTTTCAGAGAATAGGCTGAAGACCCTGACAAACTCTCCAAGCCTTCTCTCTCTTCTTCCTGAGATGTCTCCAAACTTGTCCAGGATTCTTCTGGTTCTTGTATCTTCCCTCAAGACACCAGACAACTCAGTAGTCTTATATAAAAGATCTACTTTATTCTACTATATATAAATACTATATGCCCTACAAATCACAATCTCTACTCCACCAAAATACTCCAAACAACACCACACTACACCACAATATGCATTGGCAAACATTGCACTTATAGCCATTGTTAGTCACCACCCACTAGTCAATTTCCACCCAGTGGGCATGTACATTCATTTTGATTGGTTTACATAGATCATCCCATACTTAAGACCAACCCAAGTATTTCATCATTTTACCTTGACTACTTAATGAATCTCAGGTGTTTGCAATCTATAACAGGTGTTTTCAATATACACTCTATAACTTTGTCCTTGGCTCTCAAGGCTTCCAAATTACATTATCCTTTTCACCTGTGTAGCTTCATGATTGTTCCTGCTTAGTCTGTGACTATCACATACATATTTTATTTCTATTACTGTATGTCCCATGTTGCATTTTCCTTAACAATGAAGACCTTGAACCTGGGGAATTACAACTCCTTGCAATGACCAACCATTGTTTACCCAAATAGCTCCATATCTTGTTAAGCCAGTCCCTTCAGGACATGATGATGAACCATCACAAAACCAGCATGCAAAGCCTTGTAAGAGTGCTTCCTCCAGTGACTCTCCTGCTTTTACTGGCCATTTATCCTCCTTGATGGTGGTAAGGGGACACTCATGAGCAAATCCAGTGACAATTAGGCCATAGGGAGCTGCCAGCTCCTTGGGATGTCTCTGATAGTCTACACCTCTCATAAGTTCTAAGATCCATTTTGCTATCCTTGCATTATGAACTTGACCATCATGTATCTTTCCTGAAAGGATAAACTTCAAAGGTGTGTGGGGCATCTGTACAATGACTTTTGCTCCTCTGATGATGAACTCCCATCTAGTTAATGCCCAAACCAAAGCAAGGCAATTTTTCTCACAGGGACTGTACTTAATTTCTGTGGGGAAGAGGTTCTTGGATGTGTCTGCTATTACTCTCTGTGTTCCATTTCAGATTTGAGAAAGGATTGCTCCTAAATGGCCATCTGAAATGGCAAGCTGAATGTAAAAACCAATGTCAGCGCTTGTGCTAAATCTTGCTTCAAAATAGCAAATGCTTCCTGCTGCTTTGATCCCCATTCCCAAGTAATTCCTTTCTTCAACAAATCATATAATGGCTTTGCTTTGCTGGCAAAAGCTTCTATGATTCCCAGGAGAAGTTAAAAGGGCCCAACAATGGGCTTAAAGAGGCTATATCAATAGGGGCTGGAAGTTTTCCAATAGTTTCTACTCTCTGTAGGTCTGGGGTTCTGCAGTCCATTTGTAGGTTCAATCCCAAGTACTTCACTTGTGTTTGGACTAACTGAGCCTTATCTTAATTTGTCTTGAAACTTGTGTCTCTCAAAACTTCTCAGGTGATGTCTGTAGTCTTTTCTTTGGAATCTGAATGCACCAGTATGTCATCCACATAGGACAAAACATGGGAGCACAAAGTGGAATGCAACTTAGGGCCTTACAGACTGCCAGAAATTTTTATCACATGTCCATGACATATACTGGAACTGGAGTGAAACCCTTGAGGATTTTTAAAAAAAAACAGAATTGAGTCCCTTGGAATTTGAAGGCAAATTTGTATAAGCAGCTCTCATGTAGTGGTATAGAATGAAACACATTGGCCAAGTCTATGACACTGTAGTACTTGGCTCCAGCCACAATTGCAGCCAGTATTTCATTATACTTAGCCACTACAGGAGCTACTGCCAGAGTGACTGCATTTAAGGCTCTGAAATCTACTGTCATTCCCCAAGTTACACCATCTGCTTTCAAAATGGGCCACAGAGGAGAGTTGCAAATGGATTGCATTGGGAAAATAACATCCCATTTCAACAATCCATCTATGGTTTTGGCATAGTTTTCTGGTTTTCTGGGGTATATATACTGTTTCTGTGGAGGGGGATCTTTTCCCTCTACCAAGACACATGCATCCTTGACTGTGGCACACTCAATTTTGTCCTTGAACCAGACTTCAAGAAAGTCTATCACCCATGGGTCCATGGTCAGGGGGAAGAGTGGCATAGGGGTTTTTAAGGTAGCACAGCTATGAATAGCTGAGATCTGCAAAGGACCCTCCTCTAACTGCCAGAGGAAACCATTTGCTAGGTCCAGGGTGAGCCTGTTGTTGCGTAGAAATGTAACTCCCACAATGCCATCATCCTCTCTCTGATTTTTGCATACCTGGATGAGGTCTAGGCTGGGACCAATCTGCAGAGGAATTTCCTTCCAAATGGAAGCCTTCTGCCAGCCCTTTCCATATTCCACCAATTCCATGCTATCTCTAATTGTGACTCCTGATCTGGCTAGATCTGGCTGCAATGTGTTTACTACTGCTCCTGAGTCTACCAAAAGTTTTGCCAGTTTCTGATTTGGATTCGGTCCTACTTGTGCATCTACCATGGGGTGTCCCCATGAATCTGGAGTTAGTAGCCACCACTTGTGGGTACCCGGGAAGAGATCTAGGAGCAGGTGAAGGGATGGTGGTGGTGGCAGAAGCCACATGAGTTTCTTCTCTGAAGGAAACCTTTTGGGGGGCAGGAGGTTCTTTAGCCTGAGGGATCCATGGTCCTGTCTTTGTCCTTAGCAATTGAGGGGATCCCGGGCGGTCCTAGTCTGTTCTATTGCTATGTGGGAGGGAGCAAGAGCACTGAGAGTCCTGTATTTGCCTTCCAACACATCACCCAGAATTTGCACCAATTCTGCAGTTAGTTTCCCATCTAAGGGTGGCATGACTACTCCCATTTCCCTAAATTGCCTCCATATATTTCTCCCAAGTTCATCTTCCTTCATTTGTCTATTTACCAGAATATTGGGTCTGTACGCCCTTCTCCTTTGGTCATCCTGAAATGGCTTGGAATGGGGGCCATTGTTCCTATCTATGCAGAGTCTAATTACCTATGTTAAATCCTGTCCTTTAGCTTTTGGATGTGCCAGGAGCATGGTGGAAAACCATGTTACTCTGGTTTGTGGATTGAGCCTTCCTAACTGATTCATTACAGCTTTAACTTCAGTCAAAGTCCATTGGGCTATCTCAACTAAAATCTTAGTGACAGTACCATCTTCATCTGTCTTCTTCATTTCCACCATACTTCTAGTTCTCACAGAATCAACTGTGAGCAGTGGATATAGGGTTAGTGCTTGAGATTCTCCTGTCCTGGTTTCTCTTTGTAGATTAAAAGAGTGGGTGGCCTGGGCATCTTCTGGCAAAGGCTTTTGAAGAACTCTGGCTTGGGCTGCCGATTCTAGGATCTCTGGGTGTACTGTGGCCAGGATAGAAGTATTTAAGTCCGCCTTCACTTCTAATTCCCTAATGCACTTTTCACATGCAGTGTGGTGCTTTTGACAGCAAAAAGTTTGCTGCATGCACTACGTGCTTTTCCAAATTCTCAATGCGGTTATGAAGAGAGGTGTTCTCCTTTTCTGCATTTTTTTGCCCTTTGGTGGCTGTGTTACCATTTTAGATTGCCACTGAGTTCTCCACTACTTTTTCCCTTACTTGTGTTGATAAATCTCCTATCTGTCCCTTTAGGATGTCTAAATCCAATTTCACCTTTTGGTATGCTTGACTGTCTTCATGGGCTAACATCCAATTTCCCCATGATGTCCACCTATCCTTTTCTGCTGGAGGTACTCTTTTTAATCCAGATTTAGTTTTCTTTGCATTATATACTTCTGACAATGTTGCAAAAGGATCTTCACTAAGAAAGCCTCCTGCTTTCCAGGGATTAGGTCCCTTCTTTAAAATCCATTTTTTCTAATCTGTCTCTAGGCTGTTCCTCCTTACACAACCTGGCTGCTACTGGTGATATTGCTTCCTTTGTTCCTTTGTTCATTTCTCCTGCCTCTTCTTTCATTCTGGCTTTCTCTATAGAGCATTAGGGACCCCCATGCTCCCTTTCTACTTGCAGTCAGAGGGGAAACCTTTATCACCCTTTTTGCTTAGGGAACTCGATCACTCCTGCAGAAAATGACCCTCTAGGATTTTTTCCCTAAACTAGACCAGACCCCAGAACTTTCACTAGGGAGCTTTTGGAATCTGTGCCCCACTGTAGCAACCAGCAGCTGACTTAAACAAATATCAAAAGCTTGAATCCCAAGCTAAGTTCCTACCTTGGGTCTTTCTTCCTACAGCCTTGCACAAAGATTTAACATCACAAGAGACTCCCTTCTTGCTATACCTGCCTGTGCCGATTGAAGGCTTTTCGACCCACCTTGCACAAAGGTCTTATGGCCACAGATTGGAGACATCTCTCCACTGTACCTGCCCATGCCCATCCAAGGTGGTACACACTCACTCTCTCAACCTTGTGCTAGGACTTAATGTCACAGTAGGAAACATCTTCCCTACTGTACCTGCTCGAGCCCATCCAAGGCTGTACACACTCACTCTATTGATCTTGCGCTAGGACTTAAAGTCACAGTAGGAAACATTTCCCCTACTGTACCTGCCTGAGCCAGTCCAAGGCCATGCCCACTCACACTAAATGCTGGCTGAGGTTTGAGTTATGGATGGTCCTGAAGGTGTAGTGCAGGAAGGGGTAAAGAAACTGTTAGATCCTAACACTGGTGCCCAACCCATGATATATGAAAATAAAAATAGGGTGTCAGGAAACTGCTATGACTCCACACCCAAGGACAGCTGGATGTCCAAAACCGGGTGACCCAATCTCTGCAGCCAGAGCCAGTTTGAAGAACAGACAACCAAAGAAATGAAAGAGGTTAAGCCAACCCCGATAGTCCAAAGCCCTTGTGGCCACTCACAAAAAACACACACACAGAATTCCTGACTTTTGCATCTATTCAGTCTCAAACCCTTTTAACCTCTATGTCCAGAATGTACACAGTCCAACAGGCCAAATTGGAATGTCCACACTTCAGGGATTTCCCTGCCAAATTCTCCACCAAAAATGTAATGAAGACCTTGAACCTAGGAAATTACTTAAGTCCAAGTCTTCTATAGGATCTTTTATCCTATGTTTATGGAGATGGCTGGGGAATAGGCTGATGGAGACAAAGCTTTCCAATGAACTGTAATTCATTTGGGGATTCAAACATACACAGATACCTTAACATACATGCATACACATAAGAACTCAGGAGTAAAGTAGTTAGCTTGTAGAGGAAACACAAGACTTTCTAATGGTGATAATTACCTGAAGGAGGCTGCTCCAACAATGAATGAAGATGGATGATGATGATGATGATGATGATGATGATGATGATGATTCATATCCCGCCCTTTGGAAACCCAATCAGGGTGGCTCACAACCATAAAATCATATAAAATCATATACAATCATATACAATACCCAAAACCCAACGACCCCTCCCCCCTTAAAACAGTATTAAATCTATAAGAGTTAAAACAAACAGTTCATCAATAAAACAATTAGCAACCAGCAATATACACCCACGGCAATAATCCTCATCCATCCTTCGATGGGGCCACGTAAGGATCACTGGGATGGGGGGTACCCGAGGCTGGGATAATTAATCTGGAAAGGCCTGCCGGAAGAGATCCGTCTTGACAGCCCTTTTAAAGCTGTCTAATGATGTTAACTGACGGATCTCATCTGGCAGGTCGTTATAGAATCTGGGGGCGGCAACTGAAAAAGCCCTCTGGGAGGTAGCCGCAAGCCTCGATTTTTGAGGCTGCAGCAAATTCCTCCCAGAGGACCGGAGAGTGCGGGGAGGAATGTATGGGAGAAGGTGGTCCCTGAGATAGCTTGGACCCAAGCCATTTGGGGCTTTAAAGGTGATAACCAACACATTGTACTGGGCCTGGAAGCTGATAGGCAGCCAGTGGAGGGACCTCAAAAACAGGGTAATGTGGTCCCTCCTAGATGTTCCTGAAATAAGCCTGGCTGCCATATTTTGTACCAGCTGAAATTTCTGAACCAAGCACAAAGGTAGCCCCATGTAGAGCGCATTACAGAAGTCAAGGCGTGAGGTTACCAGCATGTGCACAACAGTCTCGAGATCCCTTACTTCCAGAAAAGGGCGCAGCTGGCGTATCAGCCAAAGCTGATAACAGGCACTCCTGACTGTCACATTTACCTGATTTGTCATCAGGAGCGATGAGTCAAGGAGCAGCCCCAGACTGCGAACACCATCACTGGAGGAGAGTGTGACCCCATCCAGGACTGGAGGTTGCAACCCTATTCTTGGTTTCGAGGCCGCTACTGTGAGCACCTCCGTCTTGTCTGGATTCAGTTTCAATCTGTTTTTCCTCATCCAGCCCATTACCGCTTGAAGACATTCATTGAGAGAAGAGATGCCATTGGAATTCGAAGCCAACGAACGAGACACGGAGAAATAGATTTGGGTGTCATCGGCGTACTGATACACCCAGCACCATAACTCCATATTATCTCACCCAGCAGCTTCATATAGATGTTAAATAACATCAGGGACAAAATAGCTCCCTGAGGGACCCCACAAGTGAGGTCCCTCTTGCAGGAGCTACAGTCCCCGAGCAGCACCCTCTGGGACCTACCCGAGAGGAAGGACCGGAACCACTGCAAAGCAGTGCCTCCGATACCTAGCCCCTTCAGGCGGTCCAACAGGATGCCGTGATCTATTGTATCGAAAGCCGCTGAGAGGTCTAAGAGCACCAACAGGGTCACACTACCCCTGTCAATGCTCAGACACAGATCGTCGGTCAAGGCAACCATGGCAATCTCAACCCCAAAGCCTGTCCTGAAGCCAGTTTGAAATGGGTCTAGATAATCAGTTTCATCCAAGACAGCTTGGAGCTGAAGAGCAACCGCCCTCTCGATCACCTTGCTCAAGAATGGGAGCAGTGACACAGGCCTATAGTTTCTAATATCAAGGGGGTCTAGGGAAGGTTTTTTTCAGAAGCGGCCTAACCGCCGCTTCCTTCAGACAAGATGGAACATATCCTTCCCTAAAGGATGCATTGATGATATCCATGAGGAATCTCCTCAGTGCATCCCCCCCAGACGGCCAGCCATGATGGGCAAGGGTCGAGAGGGCAGGTTGTCTTCCTCACCTTACCAAGCAGCTTGTCCACATCCTTGGTACTCACAGATTGGAGCTGATCCAGTATAACTACATCGGTGGAGTTGCTGGACACCTCACCTGATGACTCTGTTACAATAGTGGCATCTAAGTCGGCTCTTATCTGAGAGATTTTATCTGCAAAGAAGTTGTTAAATGCGTCACAGCAGGCCGTTGTCAGGTTAAGTAAGGGATTTGGTGCAGGGGACACCTGAGTCATCTCCCTCACCACCCTAAACAGCTCTGCTGGAAGAGACTCTGCAGACACAATACGTGCAGAGGAGAAGGCTCCGCTGCATGCATTGCCTCCCAATAGGAACAAAGAAAGTTCCTATGGCGAGTTCTGTCAGATAAGAGTTGAGTCTTCCGCCACCTGCGCTCTAGTCGTTGTCCAAACCGCTTCATCCTCCTAAGCTCAGATGTATACCATGGCCTACGGTTTGAAGCGGGATGGCAAGGACGCTTGGGAGCGATCGTGTCGATAGCCCTGTTGAGATCGCTGTTCCAAGTGTTAACCAGAGCCTCGACAGGCTCACCGGCATTCCCAACCATTAACCCCTCTAAGGGTTTCTGGAATCCAATTGGCTCCATTAGCCTTCGAGGGAGGACCATTCTAATGGGTCCACCACCCCCGGCGGGGCGGAAATTGGCTCTCAGTTCCATCTTGACCAGGAAATGATCCATCCATGACAATGCGGAGGTACTTACCTCCGCCCATGGATATTCCTGTTCCGTACTGAAGACCGCATCGAGTGTGTGACTTGCACAATGTGTGTGCCCCTTGACCAGTTGGGATAAGCCCATGTTTGTCATGGTATCCATGAACTCCCGAGCCGCACCTGTTAAACTGGTCTCGAATGGAATGTTGAAGTCTCCCAAAACTAAAAGTCTGGGAGACTCCAACAAGAGCTCTGAGACCAGCTGTGTCAACTCGGTCAGGGAGTCTGCTAGACAACGGGGTGGTCGATAGACTAGCAAAATCCCCAAACTATCCCTGGTCTTCAGGCTTAGGTACATACACTCGAAGTGAGTTGTGTTCCGAACAGGTATCCTGGTCAGCATCAAGTTGTTCTTATGGACTAGAGCCACTCCCCCCCTGCCCACTTCCCCTCACCTGCTCACTGACAGAGTACCCAGCTGGGAGGGCCTGCGTTCATGTAAATAGTCCTGCCCTGGGCCTCAGAGGAACATGCCTCCGCCGCTGCCGGTGCTGCGCCCTGGACGGGATGGTGCCGGGTGTCTAAAAGGGCCAACGCCCATCTTCCAGTGGCCTAGCCTCTGCAGCCACCTCCGCCGCATCCTCCATGTGAGTTGTTCTTGGCAGGGCTTAATAGTCCTGCCCTGGACCTCGGAGGAACACGCCTCCGCCGCTGCCAGCACTGCGTCCTGGATGGGATGGTGCCGGGTGACCTAAAAGGGCCAGCGCCCACCTTCCAGTGGCCCAGCCTCCGCAGTCGCCACTGCCGCGTCCTCCCCTCAGTTTAAATGCCTGCCGGTGCTCTCCTCGGTTTCCCGCTGCCTCAGCACCCCAGCCGCAGGTGTTGGTGGTCAGGGGGCCAGAGCTCTCAGTCCTCCTGCTTTCGCAGCCAAGGACGCTGCTGCTGCGCATGTTGCCGAGGGAGAGAGATGGTCCTGGGCAGTTTAAATGCCTGCCAGTTCTCTCCTTGGTTCCCCGCTGCCTCAGCACCCCAGCTGCAGGTGTTGGTGGTCAGGGGGCCAGAGCTCTCAGTCCTCCTGCTCTCGCAGCCAAGGACACTGCTGCTGCGCATGTTGCTGAGGGAGAGAGATGGTCCTGGGAAGTTTAAATGCCTGCTGGTGCTCTCCTCGGTTTCCCGCTGCCTCAGCGCCCCAGCCGCAGGTGTTGGTGGTCAGGGGGCCAGAGCTCTCAGTCCTCCTGCTCTCGCAGCCAAGTACGCTGCTGCTGTGCATGTTGCCGAGGGAAAGAGATGGTCCTGGGCAGTTTAAATGCCTGCCGGTGCTCTCCTTGGTTCCCCGCTGCCTCAGTGCCCCACCGCAGGTGTTGGTGGTCAGGGGGTCCAGAGCAATCAGTCCTCCTGCTCTCGCAGCCAAGGACGCTGCTGCTGCGCATGTTGCCGAGGGAGAGAGATGGTCCTGGGCAGTTTAAATGCCTGCTGGTGCTCTCCTTGGTTCCCCGCTGCCTCAGCACCCCAGCCGCAGGTAGAGCTCTCAGTCCTCCTGCTCTCGCAGCCAAGGACGCTGCTGCTGCGCATGTTGCCGAGGGAGAGAGATGGTCCTGGGCAGTATAAATGCCTGCCGGTGCTCTCCTTGGTTCCCCGCTGCCTTAGTGCCCCAGCCGCAGGTGTTGGTGGTCAGGGGGTCCAGAGCAATCACTCTTCCTGCTCTCGCAGCCAAGGATCCTTCTGCTGCGCATGTTGCCGAGGGAGAGAGATGGTCTCACTCGGCAACACTCAACCATTATGAAAGGAAAGGACATTGGACAGAGACGGGACTCTAGTCAGAAATCACAGTCTCACAGTGTCACCATGAAATCTAGCCAGACCCCAATGTGCCTGAGATTTTGGGGAACATTTATACTCTTAAACCTAGCCTGAGGTGAAGAGTTGCTATTGTATATCAAAGGATTCCTATTGCTATGCTTTGAAGTAGATAATTTCCAAAAGGAGGTGATGGGATGTTAATGTTATCTCATCTTCAGCCGGACACATCCTGGCTGGCACTCATAAATCCTCTAGGTGTGAATGTCCTGCTTTGCAGCTCCTAAGCCTGGCCTTTTTGATCTGCAAATTGTTGCAAATGCAGATGTGACCCTTTTTGGGGTGTCTACATGATGTGCATACTTTGAGTTCATGGCAGTAAAGGATCCTCCCAGCCCAGGGCTATGACGGGGACCCAAAAAGGGTCTTTATATCAAGAGAGCCATCATAACAGAGGGGATAGGAACATCAGTCAACTGTTTCCCAATTGACAGGAGAACAGATTCTCATTAACTGAAGAGGCTAATGCCCAGCAAGTGGGAACTATGGGATCAGGATGGAATTCACTGCATAGCACTGTAACTACAATGCTTATGCATTTGTAACTTCCCAACAGCATTCTAGGCAGTATGTTGTAAATTCATGCTTATTTTTGAATATTGTTTGTAATTAGCCTTGAATTTCTCACAGGAGCATAGGAAGCAGTCTTATGCCAAGTCAGACCCTCAGTCCATTGAGCCCAGTATTGTCAACTCTCACTGGTTGCAATGGCTTTTCAGAGTTTGGGGCAGGATTATTTTCTAGCTCTACTTGATAATGGGCTTTTAGCCATGTATTACCTTTGCCTAAGTCTGTTTAGCTTCCAAAATTAGATGAGATGGAAATGGAGATGTTCAGGTTCATATAGTGGGTGGCTTATATACATCAAATACATAAGTTCAAGGGGCTGTACAGACAGCTCCTAAGGGGCGGTGTCCTGCTGCCTGTTTCCTTGCCAGATTGGGGCCGCAGCAACCGCATGGTAGAGATATGACAAGAGTATAGGGGGAAGCAGACGAGAGCTTCCCAGATGCCCTGGGCCGGCATGCCGCGAGGCCGCAGCCTCCGCACCTCGGCACACCGGCGGCATCCCTGGAAGCAGCGCTAAATCAGCGCTCCTTCCTCAAGCCAGGGAAAGTGCGCCCTAAAAGCGGCGGGCGCACTTTCCCTGACTCTTCCGCCGCAGCGCGTCTGGTCGCTGCGGCGGGAGGTTGCCCCGGAAGCGCCGGCCGTGCGGAAGGCCGGCAGCTCCCAGGGCGACCTCAGGAAGAGGAAGGAGCGCCGCTCATGCGGTGGCTCCTCCTTTTCCGGGTCTCCAGGATGACCTTTTTGGTTGTCTGGCGAGGCCCTATGTTAGATACATCATTGAACTAGTGATCTTCACCAATGTTCTAGTTCCATGTAAGTCAGTTTCCCATATTTCTATGTACTTTTGGTGGTGTGTTGGCCTGTCAACCAACTGCACCAAGGGAGCACCCTGACACCACCTGCCATGCAGTGGGGTGCATGGCATGACAGCGGCATCGGGGCAAAGTTGGGATGGCCAGCATGTGGTCCCCGTGCCCAACTCCACCCCCAGGCCAGCCCTTTTGGCCAGTCTGTATTCCCCCCAAATCAATCAAAATTTAGGTAGATGAGAGATCAGTAGCACCAAAGAAGGAAAGCAGGGCCTATCATGTTTTTCAACTGATTCCCATCCTATACTATCAGATATGACAAGCCAACACACCACCAAAAGTATATAGAAATGTGGTAAATATGAGAAGCTGACTTACGTGGAACTAGAACATTGGTGAAGATCACTAGTTCACTGGTGTATCTAGCACACTCTTGTCAGATCTATACCAGCTAATAGCCATTCTATAGGGTTACAGATAGGGGCTTCTTTTGGCTCTACCTGGAAATGCTGGAAATTGACCCTGGGACCTTTTGTATTTGAAGCATCTGTTCTGCCACTGAGATACAGTTCTTTGCCATACAATACCAATGCAGATTTGTGTGCATACATGTGCAAACAAGTGAGCAAAAACCGCACACTGGTGCATATTGACTCCAGGGTTTAGAAAAGTTACTTTGTGGAATCACAGTTCCTCAATATACCCAACCTGCATGGCTAATCTGGTTGAGGATTCTGAGAGTTTTTGTTCAAAACATCCAAGCTCTCTCAGTTTTGCTAATCAGCATGCTAGTGTGGATACAAGAAAAGGAGCCTCCAAGCCTACACTGTGGCTCGGTCATCCAGATGCATTTTTCTTGGCACAGTGTATGTCCAACAGGATGCAATCAATGTCTAGAGAGCTTTGTGTCTGCAAACAAATTAAGCAGAGAGCAGCTTTTAAGGAAAAGCAGATCACATTGCTTTCCTCACAAAAATGCCCTTTTCTTTTCATGTGTTCAAAAATGTCACCTCCTTTTTCCCCTCCTCAACACAGCATATGGCACAAATACATATTAAGTTGAGCCCACAGATGATTCATGACAGAAGGTACTCCACCCCCAATCTGTTAGAAGCCTTGAACTAATCGCTGTTATATCTACATCAAAAGAGAGACCAGCATCACATTGGGCTAATGATAATGATAAGCAACATGCTGACACATAGGAGACAAATTGGTGCCAGCAATCTCAAAACCTTATCCTATTAGCCAGACGGATTCAAATAAGAAGGTGGCACAGTGGCTCATTTCCTGCTTGCACACAAGCTTCTGAAGCAGATGAGGAAATGAAAGATGGAAGTGGCACCATGAATCAGAAAGGCAGTGGGCCAGTGACACACCGGTGTACAAGTGTATGCTGCTGCTATTTTGACTAACCTTCCAGGAGAGGCATATTGTTCCTTGATGCTTATAGAAAGGTAGGTAATTAGGCCAACATTCAGCTGTGTTCATCATTGGAAGGAATGGAATTTAGCAGCACAGTATCCCCCTGTGCTCTTTCAGATCTGCTTCAAAGGAATAGGGGACCCTTTGGAGAAGGTTGTGGGGGCAGGTGGATGGCTGCATAGAAGAAGGGGGGACAGGAAGTTTCCACTGTGATGGTGGAAGTCCACTCAAACAATCCTGTGTCTAGCCTGAACAATCTTCAATACATTTCATAGGAAATAAATGGAGCTATGGAACTCAAAAAAGACGACAGGACAGGAGGAAGGAAGGAAGGAAGGAAGGAAGGAAGGAAGGAAGGAAGGAAGGAAGGAAGGAAGGAAGGAAGGATCCTGCTCCCACCCCCACCTCCCAGAAACCTGCTGCATTTGACTGGGTGCTAACACTGGCATGGTAGCCACTATATTATCACCTGCTGGCACAGGAGAGTTCTGTGTCACTTTCCTAGATATGCAACAGGCTCAGGCCCTTTACAACAACCCTCTCAGCACAGCTGCTGATAGGAGTAAGTGGTGGCTGATGAAATACTAAATCTTTGGCCATTGGTTTTCTAGAGCCATGATCTGATCTTACTTTGCACTGTTTTATGATATGAATACTTCAGATATATTTCCATATCTGTCTTTTGCTGTGATGCTGTCATTTTTCAATCAATGCTGTAATCTATAGAGAGCTTTGACATAAACACTGAAATTGATGTATTACTGGAAAAGAACACCAGTGTTCAAAGCCTATGGGTATTAACGGTGGACAGCAATTCAACTCATAACATTTTCATTTAATTCTTCCCTCTCATTTTACCTTGTTTATTCACCCTTCAAGAATGTCAGAGATGGTGCAGCTTCTAAATGAAAGCGATTGTCCCAAGCAAGCAAGGATTTCAGGCAGATGATAAAAAGAGAGGATATCACAGGAGGAACTAAACACACTCAGCACTAATATTTGTCAGCTGCACCAAGTGGCTCCAATGTTAATTTTGTAATATTATGTTAAACATTCATATTAATGCAACCAAACATTAGAATGCTTTAGTGTGCATGTACACAGAAATACATAGAGAGATTATGCCCTTTAATTTCTCTTCTTCTGCAGCCTTTTGGTGATTGAGATGAGGTCTGAGACCTGATAACTCTAAAGCATGTAGAGAATGTATCTGTTGGATACTGTTGTGATGGTTGACACTACAGGGAACCCTCAACATTCACTGGGGCTATGGATGCAAGACCCTCATGAAAGTGGAAACACCTCAAATAGAAAACCCTACTTTTTTAATCTGAAAAAACTCCTCTCTAGGAATCTCTAGGTCGTCCAGTGCAACATCTGCCAGATGTTGACTATAGGATTGTGCTGGATGACATACACATGCCTAGAGAAGTCTTCTCTCCAGGAATTGCTAGGTCTTCTAGCACAATGTCTGGCAGATGTTGACCACAGAGTTGCATGGGATGAACTAGAGATTCCTAGAGAGAACATATGAATTAGATCCACAAAGAATCAAATCCACAAAAGTCAAAGCCGTAAATGTGAAGGGCCAACTGTACTGACCTCACAATAGTTACACTTCCTCCTGGGACACAAGAGTAGTTCACGGGCCTTACAGGAAAAACTTTGTTCCTCAGCTGCTGACTGGCTATGGGAATGCAGCTGGATGCATTCAAGATTTGTTTCTGCAATAGGGGAAGAAGGAGTGTCTCTCACCACATAGAAGGCTGTTCGTTGTCCTCTGGGTGAATTAAGGCATCCAAAACACACCCATTTACCTTAATCTATTGTAGCACTAGATTCCACTTTATTTTTATTTATTTTTTTATTACATAGTATCCAAATGATGTATTTACATTTCGTTTACACACATTGATAATACACACATAATATGAATACACACATAAATATGAATACAAAATACAAAAAATAGAAGTGAAAAATGTCTACTATTGATTTGTGTGTAAATCAAAGCATTCCCAATCCAATGTTCCCCGCCCTCCCCATCCTCCTAATCCCAACAATTATGTTTCTAATTATGGTTTGGTTTATAAAAAAGCTTCATTTTTAACTTATTCTTCTTGAATTTGTAACATTAGGGTTCATCCACAGATCAGTACAACTAGTGAGAGTGATTATATACCATGCTGTATTGTTAACAACAGTATAATATAACAAAAAGAAAGGGGTGCTCATAAGATATTCTATCGTCTCTTTTTTACTAATTCCGACTTCAGCTGTGTTGTTGGATTTAAGAACTTAAGACATGCCATTTCTGGTCACAGAAATTTAACAATGAATCCCAAGTTTTATTCCAGTCTTGGTTCGGTTTATCAGATAAGAATGCTGTTAGTTTATCTAACTCTATCATGTCAATGCATTTTATAAGCCAGTCATCCAGAGTTAGTGCTTCTTTTAATTTCCATTTTTGAGCGTAAACCATTCTAGCGGCCGATACAGAATATAAAATATATTTTAAATGCCTCCTTTCCTCCTTCCCCACCACTATGTTTAATAAGGAGCACTCAGGAGTCATTTTTATTGTAGTTTGAGTTATTTGTTGCAGAGTCTTGTGTATTCCCTTCCAATATTCTTTTGAAGCTGGGCATGTCCACCAGATATGGTATAAAGTCCCTTCAGTCGTGCCAGACTTCCAACATTTGCACTTTTATCAAAAAAACTTTAACTGCCATGGAATCCTAGAATTTGCAGTTGAGAGAAGGAGGGGTTTAGAATTCTCAGCCAGAGAATTCTTTGAACTACACACCCCAGGATGGCAAATGTAATATTAGAACCATTGGCAATAATCTTTGAAAACTCCTGCAGAACAGGAGAAGTCCCAGCAGACTGGAGGAGAGCAAATGTTGTCCCCATCATATTGTCCAGTTAGTCTGACATCAATACCAGGAAAGATTCTGGACCAGATCATTAAACAGAGAGTCTGTGAACACCTGGAAGGTAATTCCATAATCACAAAAAGTCAACATGGGTTTCAGAGAAACAAGTCATGCCAGACAAATCTGATCTCTCTCTCTCTCTCTCTCTCTCTCTTTTTTGGATAAAATTACCAGCTTGGTAGATGAAGGGAATGCTGTGGATATAGTATATCTTGATTTCAGTAAGGCCTTTGACAAGGTTCCCCATGACATTCTTGCAAACAAGCTGGTAAAATGTGGGCTAGACAAAGTAACTGTTACCTGGATTTGTAATTGGTTGACTGGCCAAACCCAAAGGGTGGTCAACAATGGCTCCTTTTCAACCTGGAAAGAAGTGACCAGTGGGGTGCCACAGGGCTCTGTTCTGAGCTCAGTGCTATTCAACATCTTTATCAATGACTTGGATGACAGTATTGGGGGCATAGTTATCAAATTTGCAGCCGACACCAAATTAGGAGGAGTAGCTAATACCCTAGAAGACAGGATCAAAATTCAAAATGACTTAAACAGACTAGAAAGCTGGGCCAAAGCTAACAAAATGAAATTCAACATGGAGAAATGTAAGGTACTGCACTTAGGGTGGAAAAATGAAAAGCACAGATACACAGATACACCTGGCTGAATGAAACTACGTATGAAAAGGATCTAGGAGTCCAGGTAGACCAGAAGTTGAACATGGATCAACAGTGTGATGCAGCAGCTAAAAAAGCCAATGCAATTTTAGGCTGCATCAATAGAAGTATAATGTCTAGATTAGGGGTCGGCAACCTTTTTTGCTGACGGGCGGGGGGGTGGTGGTGCTGGGGGCTGGTGTGCGTGCTCACTTGCGTGCACGCGCACTTGCCCCCCCGCGCTCTCGCATGCACACAATGGCGGGGGCCCCCCAGGAGACTTCCCTCAGCAACGCCGGGCCTCCAAGAGGCCCAGTACTGCCACGGGTGCCCCCCAGGAGGCTTCCCTCAGTGGCGCCGGGCCTCCAAAAGACCCAGCGCCACTACAGGGCTCCTCCGGGGTGCCATTTTGGAATCCAAAATGGTGCCCCGGAGTCTCACATGACCTTTCTCGTGACAGGAAAGGTTGCATGAGACTCCGGGTGCCATTTTGGAATCCAAAATGGTGCCCCGTAGGAGCCCCATGGCTGCGAAAGGCAGTGGCGGCACAGTGGTGACGCGGCGGCAGGACCAGGCAGGGGCCAGTCTGAAGGCCTCCGTGGGCCACATCCGTCCCACAGGCCGTAGGTTGCCGACCCTGGTCTATATCCAGAGAAGTAACAATGCCACTCTATTCTGCTTTAGTCAGGCCTCACCTGGAATATTGTGTCCAGTTCTGGGCACCACAATTCAAAAAGGATGTGGAGAAACTGGAGCGTGTCCAAAGGAGGGCAACTAAAAGCAGCTTCATTTATATACCGCTTCATATCGTGCTATGGGATGTCTAAGCGGTTTACAACTGTAAGCTCATTGCCCCCTAACAGCTGGGTACTCATTTTAGCGACCTTGGAAGGATGCAGGCCTGAGTCGAGCCTCAGCCCTGGCTGGTATTGAACTCGCAACCTTGTGGTTTATGAGTGAGTGGCTGCAGTACAGACATTTAACCAGTGCACCACCAGGGCCATTTTTGAATCCAAAATGGTGCCCAGGAGTCTCACGTGAAAATGGTGAAGGGTCTGGAAACCAAGCCCTATGAGGAACGACTTAGGGAGCTGGGGATGTTTAGCCTGGAGAAGAAAAGGTTAAGAGGTGATATGATAGCTTTGTTTAAATATTTGAAGGGATGTCATATTGAAGAGGGGAAAAACTTGTTTTCTGCTGCTCCAGAGACTAGTACCCGGAACAATGGGTGCAAGCTCCAGGAAAAGAGATTCCATCTCAACATTAGGAGGAACTTCTTGACAGTAAGGGCTGTTCGTCAGTGGAACACACTCCCTCAAAGTGTGGTGGAGTCTCCTTCTTTGGAGGTCTTTAAGCAGATGGCCATCTGTCGGGGATGCTTTAATTGGAAGTTCCTGCATGGCAGGGGGTTGGACTGGATGGCCCTTGTGGTCTCTTCGAACTCTAAAATTCTATGATTCTATGATTCTATTATTCTATGATTACACGGGAAGTTTCTGTGACAGTTAAAGTGGAATCATAGTGTTATAATTGTATGTGTGAATGGGCCCTTGGGTGCATTTCTGCACCTGATAAACAGCTAAGGAGGGATGGAGCTGTGCCCATACCCCCCTGTCTACTGTTATACACCTGAGGAGATGCACACTGTGAAAAGATACCTTTTCTGCATGGAACGAGAAATTGCAACAGGCAGGAGCATCAGTAGGAGCTGTGGAAGGTGTGGATCACACCAAATGACACCCTAAGGGAGGGTGATAGCACTGCTCATCAGCTTTTTGACAGAAATGGGTTGCAATGTCCAGCTGCACCCCTTTAAACTACTGAAGAGATTATGTGAGTAGGGTATGGGTTAGTGGGAAAAGAAAGGATAAGCCCTACATTGTCATAACATAATGCTATCCTAAAAAAAAAAAAAATCCTCCATAACACTATCCTTCAAATTCCTGGAGATGGACGAAAATCAGCTTAAGTTTTGGAATTGTAACAGAATACAGAGAAACCCCACTCATAGGTATGTAAGTTATCTCTGTGGATGAAATGTGTTCAAATAAGAAATATAAGTATGATGGGTGACAAAGATGCCGTTGTTTCATATTGTTAATGAAATAATTGAGCAGTAGGTTAGAAGAGTCAAAAAGTATTTTATGTCAATACTTTGCAGGAAGGCAGAATACTCCATAGCCAATATCACACATAAATCAATTCATATAATCTGGATTGTGGCAAGGTTCAAGTGAGAACAGACAAGAAAGTAGGAATAGCTTGTGGGTCACAGAATAAATTGATACATGGGGACTACTGCTTTGTGTCCAGAGTTTAAAACTGATGATATTTAACATTCTTTGAATCATTATTTCTGAGTTACTTACGATTTCAGTAGTAGGCATTTCTGATAGGACATTAAGGAATTGTAGCTGTTTCTTAAAGCGTGCGCACAAAACAGAAGCAACTCCTTATCCTCAGAGAATCCCCAGGTAATACTGAGCTGAAATGAAAGATTTCTATTGATTGAGTGAAAAAAGGCTTTTGGCTCAGCATTCATAATCCTGCATATGTTTATAGCAAGAAAATCTGTAGAGGTGAGTGACAGGATGATCTTGGTAATGCCCTATATTGAGAAAAACTATTAACTCAATTTCTGAATGCTAAAAAGGCATCCTTTAAAAAACTGATTCTAATCTACCCAAAATCCAGGGGCTAGTCTGAAGGCGGAGAAGGAGGAAGAGCAGAAGGAGGCAGTGGAAGGGAGGAAGAGGAAAGGGAAAATACAGTAATACAGTAATAATCACATGGCATGATGTATACATTAACAACACATTCACAATATGTTCATTTTGTTGTTGTTGTTGTGGACCACATTCGGTATTTAGTGGAAGAATCCTCAGTGTCAGTCCTGCATCCAACTGTCTTTTTTCACACTTTGATTTTCTACAATTATAGGCCAGAATCCCATTGGGGCATTTCATATGCATAGGTGGACTTACATCTGTGGGACTTACAAATGCATAGTTGTGTAACATCCATATCCAGTAAAGGCCTGTGGTTACATTACTACATAACAGAGCTAGAACAGTGACTGATGCACAGTGGACTAATGCAAAACAGAAACAATACACATTGCATTGTTCCCAATGAGCACTGGGCACTGATGCCTACTAGGCACTCTTCTTGATTACACATCTCAATTCAGTAACCAGGTTGCTTAGCATCTATGTTAAGGATTTAGGTATAGACAAAGATGCACAATGCAACAGGTCAAATAGGATTCAGATGGTAGTGTCTAATTATATCACATCATTGGATCTTGATGCCATGATTTTGATGACATTAAAAAGTGGGTTGTATCCAGTGGTGTTATTCCAGCAGTTCAAAAATGTCAATCTTGTTTTCATCCTACCACACACATCCAGTCCAGTACTTTGATTGTGAAAACAGTCGTGTAACCCATTCTGGAAGTCATTGCTCAAGGCATTTTGAAAGCTGTTAGTGCAAGGCATTTCAGAAGCTGTTCTAGGAGCCATTACATAACCCAATATAATCCCATCATGCTTGAGGGCCATGCAGAAAAAGAGTTTCTCCATGCTGCTCCCAAATAGTGGAATGCACTTGGAACTGTGATTATTTCCTACTCTCTTTACTTTTTGGGATCTTTTCATGCTGGTCTTTTAAATTGGGTTTATTACTGTGATTATTTGACTATATACATTGTTTTTAGTTGACTGTTAGCCACATGCACTTTATTGGGAATGCAAAAAAAAAAAAAAAAAAGACAAGAAATAAATATTAAACACCATTCAGCTAGGGCCCTGTCAAATAAAATGTCCTCCCCTCGTTCTCATGGCAACAAGTCCAGAAGATGCAGGGCCCAATCCCCAGTTTTGGTGTGAACTGTTCCAAACAATGAACCTGCCATATGTTTCCATTAACACATTTTTTAAAAGGTAACCTTTTGTTCCAGAACTTCCCAGAAGATCTGTAACTTTACATTGTGATGCTGAGCTGCTCTTTACAATGTGTCTTTCTGTGCCACCTGGTGCATCTTTTGTCACAGCGAGTCATTCACTCTGAGGTGAGAATAAGGCATCCAGCATGGGATTGATGCTGGGTGCCTTGTTCTGATCTTGGAGTGAATGACATGCAACAACAATGCCACCACTACCAAGTGGCACTGAGAGACAAGTGTGTACAGAACTGCATCCTAACAGTGTCCTAACAAAGGGCCTCAGGTAAAGGGGGGATATCAGGGGAGATCAGGAGCCAGAATATTCCAGGCTGCTCTCTGAGTATTATGGCTCTTGTGGACTTGAACTTGGTGCTGCTTGAGCTTGTTGTTCTGCCATGCAACTGACGTAGCAGAGCACCTATACAAGTGAATCAGTTAGTGTCACCTTGATTTATGACATTTCAGATTTAAGACAAACCTGATGATCTCTCACATCTTTAGCCAGCCAAAGTGTGGGAAGGCAGCAAAGAAAACAGCCAAAGAAAGTGTGAAGTCAGAAGCCAAAGTGGGGAAGTTAACAGTGGAAGGATGAACAAATGAGGGAAGAAAGTGAAAGGTGAAACCAGTGGCAATGAATAGAAAGAGGATGCTGGGTGGTGTGTGTGTGAAGAAGGGCAGGGGCCACTGGGATCCAGGAGTAGGAGTGAAATCTGAGGAGGAGAGAGTGGGGAAGAGTGGCAAGGAATGGAAAGAAGAATAATGTGGGGCAAGCTGCCAGGAGATGGAGGTAGGAGCAAGAGCTGAGAATTAGGTATATTTTTCTTATTTATTTATTTATTTATTTATTTATTTAGAGTATTTATATTTCACTCTTCTGCTGAAAGGGCTCCCAGAGTGGCTTACAAGTTGTTAATTTAGCACTTCCCTGCCCTCAGGCTTACCATCTTGCTAAGGCAGGATGCACAAGGAAAAGAGGATGGCAGCAAGGGAGGGGATGAAGTCCAGCATATTACACCTGTTCTTCTTTCTTTTTCAAGCTACAACAGTGGCAACTGGGATGTAAGTGTAGCAGAACTCAGACAAAAGACCAACAGATATCTTCAGAAAGGAGCCTTTATTTATTCCCAAGCAACGCACGGGCTCTTAGTGGAAGTGTGAGTTCCAAATACCAAAAGCCCTGATCAGCAGATCTTGAACATTTTTATAGACAATTAATTGGCTTTGTGACATACAGAAAACCTCCCTTTCCCCACCTTCGGTTCCCTAATGTACACTCAGCATTTCCCTTTTTGTTTACATTTTGTGCAACTCATCTATAGAACAGCTTTAGGACAAGATAACCCATCCCAGGACCCTTTGGTCCTCTAAGAGATGTTTACAGGACATTGTCCACTTGGGAACATCTTATCAAGACACATTGGTCAGAACAGTGAACATTGCCCCTCCAGCATGGCCTGCTCAAAGTACACACACACACACACACACACACAATAATATTTTAAAGCTACTTCATTTCCCCTTCATTTCCCCCCTTAAATGCACAATTTCTTTAGACAATTATAGCATTTTCTAGCTGGTTAGTAAATCTCGTTGTTTAGCATTAAAGCATAGATTGTAGCTGTCCTCTGAATGGTAGCTTGAAAAGATTTAGTTACCCACTGCACCAAGCAAGGAATACAGAAGCATAGCAAAACAAGAGTTATGGTTATCATTATAAACATGAGAAATAAGTCTTTTAGCCATCCGAAACCAAGGAGCCAACTAGTTAACCAATCAAACCAGGTATCTTTGTTCTGTTGTATATTTGATACTATGGTGTGTAAATTGCTAATCTGTGTTTTGATGGCCCAGCTATTATCAGTAAGATTAAAGCAAGAACAGTTTTGGTGTGTCTCACAGCCCAAATGATGAAGAAGGAATAAATAGTCTATGCCTGCCTGGTTTTCTAATATAGCATTTTGCAAATCCCTTTGTTCTTTGTTTAGTAAGGCTAGAGCCCGTGAGGTGGCATTTATATTTTTAACAAGAGCACAGGCTAACCGATTGATCTCCATTCCATTATGTAAAGCCAACCCAGGAACTCCCACTAGGTAGAGGGACAAAGCCAGCATCTCTCCATCTGAGTATAGGGTAAGGTGGTCAGTGCAATCCTCAGACAGCTGGGCAGCTCTTGGATATTGGTGGGCTTGGACTTGTGATGGCCATGGTGAGAGAACAGAGACCAACTGGCTAAGGCAGCATGGATAGCTATCTGATAGGTTGGCTGGAATATAGGACCAAGTTCTAGAACCACAGGTCCAAAACAACCCATGTGGAAGAAGTATATGAGAGTAATAAATGGATATATCTTGGACTGAATTACAACGAAAAGATGGGCCAGGTATTGTTTTGCATCATTTTGCACACTTTGTGCAGTTTAACATTCTAGCACAGGTGGCATTCATTGCAGCTACAGTGGGGGTTTGTAAGGCAAACTCAGTAGGGTTCAGAACTCCTGACACAGTACCCCAATCATGGCTCTGGGAATAAGTAAGGTTTATGTCAAAATTTGCTTGAGCAAACACAGTGTAATTTCGAGGATGATGACACACAGGTATAAGACAAGCGGTAATGAGGCAGTTGGTAGATAGATTACTTGGCAAACAAAAATGATCTACCCCTGTGATATTAGCTAGGTGAAACCAATAATTATCTCTAAGATGCTGAGACAAAAATCCTTCAGTTGGGACAGAGCTCCCTCTAAGCATCAACACTTGTATAAACAACCAGAAGCAAAGCATTATAATACACATGATTTATAATCTTCGGGATCTAGCTGTATGCTGGGCCCACTAGATTCTGGGTTAGGGGCAGTAGGGCTTAGTCCCCTTCTTCTTTCCTCTCCAGTTGCAGGTCTGACCGTACATTGAATACACAGCTTCCAGGGGGTGCGTATAGTAGGGTCTAGCCTGAGTCTTCATGCGGCCGCTTTAGGGTGATCTGTAAAGGGTTGTTAGGATTACCAGTAACTGTCCATCCCCCGTTTGCCCTCTTGACTTGTGTCCAATGTATCCAGGGCTTGATATTGGCTACTTTTACAGCTGTAGGAGTGGAAAGGATGACAAGCTTAGGGCCCCACCAATGGGGGTTTAGAGGGTCACTTTTCCATTCTTTAACCCACACCTCATCTCCTATCTGGAAAGGATGGACTTCAGTGATAGGGATGGGGCCCTATTTTCTAATACATAATGGCGCTGGGCCTGTAGAGCTTTACTTAGGGCTTGGACCTCTTGTTGTAGACTGATATTTCCCAATTCTTGTATGTCCCTCCTTAACCCAACCAAAATCTGTGGGGGTCTCCCAAACATCAATTCAAATGGTGACAGACCAGTAGTCTTATGTGGGGTGCACCGGATTCGGAAAAGAGCCAAGGGCAACATCTCAGTCCATTTCCACTTGGTTTCTTGACACAGTTTTGCCAGATGGTTCTTGATGGTTCGATTCATCCTCTCAACCTGTCCAGAACTCTGTGGTTGGTAGGCACAATGTAACTTCCACTGGATACCAAGCAGACGGCTCAGTTCTTGTAGCACCTTGTCAATGAAACTTGACCTATTATCAGATCCTAGAGATAAGGTATGTCTTTTATAATATAAGATAAGGTATGTTATGAGATATAATGTCTTTTAGTAGCACTCTGATGACTTCTTTTGACTTTTCCGTCCATGTTGGGTACGCCTCTACCCATCCTATAAAGGTGCAGACAAAACCCAGCAGGTAATGAAAAGGTCCTGCCCTGGGCATTTCTGTAAAGTCCACAACCAAATACTCAAAGGGCAAGGTGCCATGATGTTGGATTCAAGGTGGTGAGCCTTTTCCTTGTC
Organism: Phrynosoma blainvillii; assembly: GCA_026167975.1. Classification (NCBI taxonomy): domain Eukaryota; kingdom Metazoa; phylum Chordata; class Lepidosauria; order Squamata; family Phrynosomatidae; genus Phrynosoma; species Phrynosoma blainvillii. Next base: position 350,591,465 of record JANUYF010000002.1, on the reverse strand, counting down.
TTGGATTATTCCTTGCACATGTAATACAGTGAGTAGAGATTGAATTAGTAAGACTATGTATCCCATCGATGTAGACTTGTTTTTGTAGAAGGGTCACCAATGCACTTTTTCCTAAATGGGTGGCCTTGTGGGCGGCCCGCACAATGTTCCAGGATAGTCGCTTTGGCACAAAGATGTGCCCATCAGGTAGCTCCCACCATCCCTGGGCAGTCTTTTGGGCTCCAAGGGACTCTATTGCTTGTTGGTCTTCCTCCTGGGTGCATCTCGGATGAGCATCTGTCAAGTTGACCTGGAATAGGGGAGCCTCTATGGTTTCCTCTATTCTGTTGTCCCTGGTTTCCTGTTTCTTGAGTGCTGCCTCCTTAGTCACCTGGTCGGCCCACCAATTGCCTTGGGTAACCATGTTGCTTCCTCTCTGATGTCCTCTACAATGCATCACTGCTACTCGCTTGGGCTGCCACACAGCGTCCAACAACAAAGAGAACTTTTTTGCATTTTTGATGCCCTGCCCAGCTGAATTGATTAGTCCTTTTTCACAGTATAGTGCTCCATGGGCATGGAGGAAGGCAAAGGCATATTTAGAGTCTGTGTAAATATTTACAGTAAATCCAGAGGCTAAGTCCAAAGCCCGAATAAGGGCAATCAGTTCTGCCTTTTGGGCTGAGGTACCTATGGAGAGAGGTTTAGCTTCAATGACTTTGTCACTGGTCACAACTGCATAGCCCACATATCGTTTTCCATCCCTCACATAGCTGCTTCCGTTGGTGAAATAGGTAACATCTGGGTGTGGCCAAGGTGTATCCCTCAGGTTTGGGCGGCTGGAGTAGACCTCATCTATGGTCTGGATACAATCATGTTCGGGAGAGGCTCCGGATTCTACTGGAAGCAGAGTGGCAGGATTTAGATTGGCTGAAACCTCTAATATGATGCGTGGATTTTCACAAAACATAGCTTGATATTTGGTCATGCGCTCATTGGTGAACCAGTAGTTTCCTTTGTATTCCATCAGTGTTAATACAGCGTGTGGGGCTCTTACAACCAGTTCTTGTCCCATTGACAACTTGTCAGCTTCCTTCACTAACAGAGCTGTGGCTGCTATGGCTTTGAGGCATGCAGGCCACCCTCTCACCACTCGGTCTAGTTGCTTGGAGAGATATGCCACTGGGCGCTGCCAAGAACCAAGTTGCTGAGTCAACACGCCGACAGTCACATTGTCACATTCATGGACATAGAGCAAGAAGGGTTTTGTTACATCAGGGAGACCTACTGCTGGGGCCTGAAGTAGAGCTCTTTTGATGTCTTGAAAAACTTTTGCTTGCAGTTTACTCCACTGAAAGGGGGCTTTCTTTGGGCCTTTTGTTGCTTCGTATAATGGCTTACTTGTTCTGGTAAAATTGGGGATCCATATCCTGCAGAATCTGGCCACTCCCCAAAATTCTCGCACCTGCCTCCTGGTGGTTGGCTTGGGCAGGGCACACACCACCTCCTTCCATTCAGGGCCTAGTTGTCGCTGTCCTTGGGAAACTATGAATCCCAAATATCGGACTTTAGTCTTACATAGTTGGTCCTTCTTCTGGGACACTTTATATTCATGATCCCATAAGAGTTGTAAGAGCTCTTGAGTGCCTTGCCAACATTTGGGCTCTGAAGGTGCGGCTAACAATAAATCATCCACGTACTGTAACAACACTCGTTTTCCGGGCTCAGATTGAAAAGTCTTGGCTGAGGGCGGCCCCAAAGATAGTGGGCAAGTTCTTGAAACCCTGAGGTAGGCATGTCCATGTGAGCTGAATTCTTCTTCCAGTGAGAGGCTCCTCCCATTGAAATGCAAAAATAGCATGACTTTCAGGAGCTAAGCGGATGCAGAAAAGGCATCTTTTAAGTCCAGAATTGTGAAGTGGGTTGCTTCTGCTGGGATTAGCCCCAACAGCACATAAGGATTAGGCACCACTGGATGGAGAGTCACTGTGGCTTGATTGACCAACCGCAAATCTTGTACTGGGCGATAGTCATCTGTGCCGGGCTTCTTAATTGGGAGCAATGGAGTATTCCATGAAGACTGATACTCTCAGAGAATCCCATAGTGCAGCAAGCAGTCTAGATGTTTTTGGATCCCCTTAATTGCCTGACGTGGTAGGGGATATTGATGCACATGAACCAGTCTTGCTCCAGGCTTCAGCTCCACTACCACTGGTGGTATGAACCGTGCTAGGCCAGGGGGGTTGTCCTCTGCCCATACTCCTGGTACATTAAATGCTTGCCAGGGCTGTTCCTCAATCATTGGCATTGTCCAGTGCATCCTCCATTCTTCTTCCATCGGATAGGTGACACTCAGGATTTTGGTGTCCTCTTTGGGGCCTCTAAAATTCACCACCGCCGTCCCATCCTCTTCAAAAGACAGCTGAGCTCTCAACTTTGACAGGAGGTCACGTCCCAGCAACGGAACTGGGCAATTGGGTAAGTACAGGAATCGGTGTGTTACCAGGTGGGATCGTAAGCGGCAAGTTCATTGCTCCAGCAGGGTCACTATTCTATTTTTCCTAAGGCTCCCTTTACTCGTACTTTTTTGATGTGAGAGAGGGGCTACTGGATAAGTGACTACAGATGATGCCACTCCAGAATCAAGCATAAAGTCTATGTTACGGCCCCCCACAGTGGCAGTGACCATGGGCTCTCCGGGGCCAAGGAGAAGGGGGCCCTGTCTGTCCTAATCAAAAAGTTCAGCCTCTGCCATTCCGATGAAAGGATCCTCCTCATATGTCCCCGCTGACACCTGGGCCTGCCTTGCAGGCCTCCAATTTGACTGTGCTGATGCTCGTCCCCTTCCCTGACCACTGAAGCCCCATTGATTTTCCTCTCCAATGTTCTGGCCTGTTCCATTCGGACACTCTCACCACCAGTGCCCTTCTCATCCACACTGGGCACACTGATTCCATCCTAAGATCCCTCTGCCTCTTCCGGGCCTATTCCCTTCTCCACAACCACATCCACATCTTCTTCCCCTTCCCTCAGGTCCTCCTGATCCTCCGGGATTTCCACTCCACTGCTCCACCAGTGCAGCTGCCAATAGCTCAACCTTTTTGGCCATCTTCCGCTCCTTCTTCCTCTCCTCTTCCTGATCCCTATCCACATACACCTTCTGTGCAACTTCCAGCAACTCCCTCATATTTTTACCTGCAAATCCTTCCAACCTCTGCAATTTTCTCCAAATGTCAGGATAGCTCTGTGTCACAAAGGCCATATTAATGGTCTTCAGAATGTCTGGGGCTTCAGGGTCTATTGGGGTGTATTGGCAGTAGGCATTTAGGAGGCACTCTAAAAATGCTGTGGGGGACTCATTGGCACCTTGTATTGTCTCATGCACTTTTGTCATATTAACTGGCTTTTTCATTCCTGCCTTCATGGCTTTAGTTAGCAGGAGTTGGTACTGCTGAAGGTGGTCTAGTTGCTCTGGCACATTAGGGTCCCACCGTGGGTCCGCTAGAGGCAATCTTGCCCTCATCCACCCTTGAGGATCTGGCTTGGCCTGGGGGACCCTTGTTAGGGCTATTTGTTCTGCATAGTGAATGATGCAGCGCCTTTCCTCTGTTGTAAACAGTGTCATTAACAGCTGTTTGCAATCATGCCAGTTTGGCATATGAGAAGCCATAATGCTAGAGCATAAGTCTATGAGTTCCTGTGGTTTCTCTGAGTATGTAGCATAATGGTTTTCCAATTTAATAAGTCAGAGTTGGTGAAGAGTGTGTAGGTATAGGCTTGCATCCTAATGGGGGCTCCCCCAGCCTGCGGATTTGGTGCCATCTGGGTTACCAACCTCAAGGGGTAGACACCAGCACTAGTAGCTTCACTCTGGGTAGAGATTGGTCTCTGGTCATGGCTTCTGGTTCTTCTAGCCATGGGTGATCTACTGTCTGCTAGTGATGGAACCAGGGCCCCTCACTGTGTTTCACTAGACTGGGATGGTTGAGCATCTAGTCTTGGTTCTGGTTCTGCCTCGGGCTCTGGAGGTGGGAGCTGTGGCGGATAGGGTGGTGGTGCTGTTGGCTCAATCCAATCCTCCCCAGTTGGATCCAACACCAGTTTCAACTTTCTAACCGTCCTGTCCTTCCTAAGAACCAAAACCTTAGCTTGTGCTTCCATACATTTTCTAAGCCATGGGGGAGAAACCCGGACCACCATATCCCAAGAATCAATGTAAGGAAACTGATTAGGGTGCCCTGGGTTTCCTAAAATCATGGTGTATATACGCCGGATCTTGTCCAAATCCAAAGACACCTCACTGGGCCATCCTACTCCAAATGAGATCCATTCTGCCTCACGAAGGGTCCGCAACTGCTGAGGGGTCATCGGAGGATCACCATAATCCCCTGAAAACCCTTTCTTAAAATGTTTCAACATGTAACTCAAGGGGGTGCAAGGTTTGCTTCCCCCAACACCCATTTCCTCCCCTTTTCTAATCACAGACAAGAGACACGAAAGGGATGACAGGGTTCAAACCAGCTTTAGGAAATGGGGGAACTGGTTTGTGGAGGGATTAGGGTTTACAGTCACACACTACCGCCTAGTCTCCCAGATTACCGAGCACCCGTAGGTGACTCCGGATGTGTGCATCCAATGGAGAGAGTAAGGAACCGGGTAGCCAAACATACTCCATGCACACACAACAACTACCTCCCCTATCCCACTCAATATACTAAACAAAGAAGTTCCTTGCAATTCTCCACTTAAAGAGGAGCAGTTTCCCCAGTCACCCAGCCTCCCTGTCTGGGTGGGTAATAATGCTTCCTCTTGGGGGGTGATCAGGCCCCCACCTCCATGCTTAAGGAGTGGAGGATTTTAAATTCCCTGTCAAATTCCCTTTTTAAATTCCCTTCATACTTGCCTGATTCCTGAAGAGGGCTCAGTTTCCATCTCTGTACTTTTGGTTCTCCTGCTGCACGGTTGTCGTTCTGGGAAGGCACGGCTCTGGCCACTTGCTCTCCGATGAAGCTGGTCAGTGGTGCCTTGAGACAAGGGAAAAGCCGTGCCCCCCCTTTCCAACACAGCAGACAAAGGGGCAGACTAAAGCCACCTTCGATCTGAGTCACGGCACCAGGAAATGTAGCAGAATTCAGACAAAAGACCAACAGAGATCTTCGGAAAGGAGCCTTTATTTATTCCCAAGCAATGTGCTGGCTCTTAGTGGAAGTGTGAGTTCCAAATACCAGGAGCCCTGATCAGCAGATCTTGAACATTTTTATAGACAATTAATTGGCTTTGTAACATACAGAAAACCTCCCTTTCCCCGCCTTCGGTTCCCTAATGTGCACTCAGCATTTCCCTTTTTCTTTACATTTTGTGCAACTCATCTATAGAACAGCTTTAGGACAAGATAACCCGTCCCAGGACCCTTTGGTCCTCTAAGAGATGTTTACAGGACATTGTCCACTTGGGAACATCTTATCAAGACACATTGGTTAGAACAGTGAACATTGCCCCTCCAGCATGGCCTGCTCAAAGTACACACACACACACACACACACACACACAAATATTTTAAAGCTACTTCATTTCCCCTTCATTTGGAGGTCTTTTCATCAGTTGCTGTGGCTAGGCACAATGGAGATAGAGGGGAGCAGCAACAAGGAATGGAAAGAGAGACACAGAGTGGGGAAGAAGGAGAGCAGGAGCCACTAGGAGACAGAGGGAAGAATGAGCTGAAAAGAAAGAAAGGGGAGCAACAGCATCTTTAAAATTGCTGATGGGTTGAGTAAAATCCTAACTTGTGGCTTTTTCATTTCTAATCAAATGCATCCCACAAGTCTTCAATGATTCAACATGGAATGGCTCCCATCATTTACATCAGTCTCAATTTACATTGTGAGTCCAGGAATGCAACCTTAATGTAATTCAAGACCCACCTGTACTCATAATTTTCCCACTGGACACTTAATCTGCTATCTTTTCACAAATGATATTTTGACAGATTGTGGGCAAACTCTGAGAGAGATCACAGCTGGCAATCTGGTTCTGGTGTAACAAAAAAGGTTCAAAAGGCTGAGAGGAAGATGTTTTGGAAAAAATGTGTTTGTGGTTAAGTTCAGGAGCAAGCCTATAAGGAAGAGATGAGGCTGTCTGTGTAACTACTAAGATAGGTTGTTTAGGCTAAGGATCTCATTTGTTTGCAAAGATTTCAGCAGATCTGGTATGTTCTAAATAACTTGTGTGGTCAACCAGATCTGGCCCTACCACTAGGCACAGTGAGCTTGATGGACAGCAGATTTTGGTTGTCAAGAAAGAATGAAAAATGATACTTAAATTTAACATGCTTTCATATTTTTACTGCCAGAGATGTGCAGAGTCTGGCATTATTTAGAAGTATTTGTGAGATTTTCTGTTGTCATACTTGGTAGCAAGAAACTTGAAGAACCAGGAAAACATCTTTAAGTGTAAATTTACTATAGCTTTATTCCAGAATCAAGATACTTTACCACAGCAATCCTTTTAGAAACAACTCTAAGGATCTCCCACCAAACCAGTACTTTAAAGTCCTCTGACCAAACCCCCTTCCCCCCCTTCCTACTAGTCCAGCTGTCCATATCAAAGGATCTTTGAAGTTTAGTTCTTCCAGGTCCATCCCCTTTCATCTCCTGGGATCAGAAGGCAACTCTCATCCCAGTCATAAACCTACTTCAATGTCCCAGCTACTATTTTACAATGCCCATCTGCCATTCCCTTTGATTCCACCCCACCACACACATGCATCACTCCTTGGTGGTCAGATTCCTATGAGAAACATAGAATCCTGACACTCTTCTACCCTTGAAAAAGTTTATACTATTTATTACACATATCAATCACCTCACGGCTTGCCTGGATATTGTTCATAACACTGTTGGACCAAGTCTGTTGCATTTACATATCTGGCATTTATTATGCGAGTCTGGGAAGTGTCTCCAGTTGACCAAATATTGTAAGTTTTACCTATGCCACCTGGAATCTAAAGTCTTAGCCACCTCAAAGTATTGTTTCTCTCTCCACCACTAATGGAGGTAGAGTTTCAGGCTCCTCTCTCCAAGGGGCCTCTTCCAACGCTGGCTTTAGCAAACTGAAGTGGAACACAGGGTGTAGGTTTTTGGTAGATCCAACTCAGCTGTCACCTTATTGATGATTCGTTTTACCACAAAAGGTCCCACAAACTTTAGGCCCAATTTTGTGGAAGGCTGCTGAGTCTTTAAATGCTTGGTGGACAGGCCGACTCTGCTCCCAGGTCTCAGCTCCCATTCTCTGTCTCTCTTTCAATCTACAAACTTCTTGTAAGTCTGTTTGGCCTCATCTAGAGCTATCACAATGTAAGGCCATGCATCTTTGATTTTTGTAATCCATTGGGAGGGCGGCACCAGATCTGCAGGTTCCATGGTCAGAGCTGGCAAAGTTTTCAATTCATAGCCATAAACAACCTCAAATGGCAAATGTCTGGTACTTTGGTGAACTGTCCCATTGAAAGCAACTTCAACATGAGGCTGTAAGTCAAACCAATCGTCCTGCAAATAATTGCCAAAGCAACAAATATATTGATCCAAAGAACAATTATTTTTTTCTCTGACTGCCCATCCGATTGGGGGTGATGAGATGTACTCATGGCCCTTTCATCTCCTAATTTATCCTGCAAAATTTTCCAGAATTTCAAAGTAAATTGTCTGCCTTGATAGCTCACAATTTTATCTAGAAGTCCATGGTTTTGGTATATATATATATCCAATGAGTAAATCTGCAAATTTAGCCATACTGGGCAATCCTTTGCATTCCACAAAGTGTACCTGTTTTGAGAACAAGTCTGTGACCACCCATATAGTATTTCTTCCCTTAATGTCTGGTAAGTCCGTAATAAAGTCCATAGCTATATGCCTCCAAGGGCCACTTGACATGGGCAACAGTTGGAGTAATCCCCGAGACTTGCCTATCACTGGCTTGGAGTGGGCACACACAGAGCAGCCTTTCACATAAGTCTCTACATCTCTCTAAATTCCCTCCCCACCAGTACTGTTTTCTTACCTGGAGCCGGGTCTTCAGGAACTCCCAGTGTCCCGCTGCCTTAGAGTCATAGCACAACAGCAGAATTCTGGATCTCAGCTCTTTTGGAATGTAGATCCAGTCTCCTTTGCTACACAGCCTGTCTTTGAGCTTCAGGATGTCCGGATGGTCTGCCAGCCATTGATTCCCCTCCCCCCCCGCCACCTCTCTGATGTCTTGGAACAAAGGATCCAGAGGGGCGGCTTGGGCCAGGTCCTCCTTCTCCCAGTGCGCTTGACTTCAGGTAGTCACTGCCAGCTCTAGTTGGTCAGGAGTAAAAACAGTTTCTTCTAGCATTTCTCTCTGGTATTCATGTTTAGGCAATCTTGAGAAAACGTCCACAAACACATTTTATTTTCCTGAGAAGGCTTTTATCTTGAATCTGAAGCAGTAGAATTCTTTAGTTCACTGACTGTTTTGGGCTTAGTTTTCTCAGAGCTTGCAATGATCAGTCCAAACCTCAAAGGGATGGCTGGCCCCTTCTAGGAATTGGCACCAAGTTTCCAGTGCCCTCTTGATGGCCACTGCTTCTTTCTCCCAAGTAGGTCAATTTAGTTGCGCTCCCTGGAACTTTTTGGATAACTAAGGGGGGTTGCAGACTGCCAGAAATAGTGTGAATTCAGTCCACTTTTAGGGTTAGGGTTAGTGCTAGGGAATCATGGGAACTGTTATTTTTCTGAGACATTGAGCCTTCTCTGTCAGACAACTCTGATGCCACAATAAAATACAGTTCCCATGGTTCCCTAACTCTAACCCTAACCCTAAAAGTGGACTGAATTCACACTATTTCTGGCAGTCTGCAACCCCCCTAAGTGCATGGTCTTAAACTCCCTTCTGAGTCCTTTTGCATTAATATAGTGCCCAAGGCAACATCACTAGCATTGGTTTGCACAACAAATGGCTAGTCTGGTTCAGGGTGCTTTAAAATAGGCTCAGAGATTTTTCAGGTGTTCAAAAGCTGCTTGACAGTCTGGAATCCACTGCACCTTGGTGAATGGCTTGGGTTCTATGTTGGGTTCCCTGGGATGAGTCTTGGTTTTTAGTAGGTTGGTGATGGGCAATGCCAGTTAAGCAAAATTTGGGATGAACTGTTGGTAAAAGTTGGCAAAGACCAAAAACCTCTGCATTTGTTTTCACATCTTAGAAGGGGCCCATTCCAGAATCATTTGCACTTTGGCTAGATCCATTCCTATTCCTTGGGTGGATACTTGGTATCCCAGAAAGTCCAATTTGTCTCTGTGAAATTCACATTTAGGCAGTTTCACATATAGATGATTGTCCAGGGGGCACTTCAGGACCTCCCTCACTTGCTTTATATGGTAATCTAAGTCGTGGGAGTAAATTAGGGCATCATCCAGGTAAACTAGGACTCCCTCAAACAACAAGTCATGTAAAACTTCATTCACGAGACTCATAAAAATGCCCGGTGCACCCAATAGCCCAAAAAGAACAAGATATTCAAAAGCCCCCAAGGGGCAATGAAATGCAGTCTTATATTCACCCCCTCTCATATGTGCACCCAGTAGTAGGCATCTCTCAAATCCAGTTTGGTAAATGTTCCTAAGAAAAGTTCCTCGAACACCTCTGCAAAGTCCTCCGTGACTGTGCTTCTGACCTAGCAGTAAGTTGGGTTGCCCCAATGTCACCACTGTGCACTCACCCACTCTCACTCTGGGGTGCGCTCTGCATCTGGGATCATCAAAAATCAGCTCTCCTGACCTCCACCAGACCCCTGGGTTATGGAAGTGCAACCAGTCTATGCCTAGGATTATTTGGTACTCCGAAGTGTGGCCTAGTACAAACCAGATCTTATACCAATTATTCGCTACTCCTAGACAGACAGTCTCAGTTTACTCACTGGTGGGTGTTCCCCCCATCAAGGTGTTGTCCATCTGGTGAAAGTTGATGGAGTGCCTCAACTTCAGATGTTCAGCCCCATTTGCCTTGCTACATTTGGGGTTGATGAAGCACCATATGCACCCCGAATCAATAGCAGCCACTAAGTTCATGCTCCTGTTCCCACCCCAATCTTTCACCTTCACATCCAGGGTGCATAAGGGAACTCCACCACTCACTCTCACAGTATGGCACTGAGATCCTATGGCCGGCCTCCCACTGCTGCCCAAGGCCAGCCATTAAGTTTTCTGCCGGCTCTGCATTGTCCTCTGACTCTGTTGTGTCAGAGGACATCTCTGGATCTGTGGCTACCATGGCAGCCTTGAGAGCTCGACCACCCAGTCCCATTCCAGAGCATCGCTGGTCTCCCAGCAGTGGCGGAGGCTGCTGCCCTTTTGTCAGGCTACTCAGCTGCCCATCCCTTCTTTCGGGGCATGCCACTATCAGATGTCCCTTCTGCCCACAGGTTAGGCACAGTCCTAGTTGTCTCTGTCACTCGCGCTCCATCTCCTGGGGCTTAGTTTCTTTCTCCATTTCTTTGGAATGGCTTGGGTTTGTGTTAGTTCCCTTGCTCACTCCTTGTTTCCAGTGGGTCAACTGAATATATTGCTTTGCCATTTTGACTTCTCCCACCAGTTGGATCCACTCTCTCACCATTTGCATGTTGTTGGTCATCTGAACGCACTTCAACAGGTCTGCTTGTAAGCCCACCTTGAGGTGTTGCACTTTGGTGGCTTCGGGCCAGTCCGTGACATGAGCTGCTAGTCCTCAGAACTCTGTTGTGTACTCAGTCACGGAGCATGTCCCCTGAGTCAGCACCATCAGTTTAGCCAATGCTTTCTCAATCCTAAAAGAGTCCTCAAAGCAAGCTCACAGGGCTGCCATGAACACCGACAAGTTCTCCAATTATGGGGCTCAAGCATCAAACAATTGCACTAGCCAGTCAGCTGTGTCACCTTCCAGGTGTGTGATCACACATCTCACTCTGGCACACTCCATAGGGAATGTGGCTCCCTACTCTCACGTGTGTGCCACTAACTGGGCCATGAAGTAAGATAACATATCGGCTCTCTTGTCAAACCACACCCCCAGTTGTTGCACAGCCAGATTCTGAACTCAACTCATGGGTGCTATTGTGGGTGTTCAGGGAGTCACTTCTCCCCTTATCTGGTGTTCTGCTCTCGTGGTTTGCATTGGTGTGGCCGGAGTTGCCAGGAACTGGTCCCACCACATAGCTCCATGGGTTGGGGTTTTCACTGCAGTGTCTGCCTGCTACGCTGGCCTCTTGCTAGGATCCCCATCCTGCCTTCTCTGCCAACCTCATCATCATGATGAGCCCTCACTAACCATCAAGGTCCAGAACCACTCATACTCTTCTGCTGCATCCAGTGGGTCATTGGGGGCACCCTCCAATGGCTCGTTTGAGGTTTCCTATGATCCTTCTTCTTCCATGGACCAGTCCTCCCAGTCCAGGTAAGTTGGGGCCCGTCTTGTTTTGCACCTCCACACTGTCCACCAGGCCTCCGCTGGTCCCAGGGCCTTCCCTGGCTTTCTGGGGTCTCCTCACTCCAGCCACCTGGCTGTAATTCACTCAGTCTAGCTGGACATGGCCACCAAACTGCCACTTTGGTCTCCCTGGGAAGGTTCTTCTAGGTCAGCTTTGCCTTCAGCCACAAGCGCTTGCCACGGATGAGGTGAAGTTGGAAAGAGAGTTGTTTCAGTGTCATGCTTGGTAGCAAGAAACTTGGAGAACCAGGAAAACATCTTTAAGTGTAAATTCACCATAGCTTTGTTCCAGAATCAAGATGCTTCACCACCGCGATCTTTTTAGAAACAACTCTAAGGATCTCCTCTGACCAAAACCTTTCCCCCACCCCAGTAGTCCAATTGTCCATATCAAAGGATCTTTGAAGTTTAGATCTTCCAGGTCTATCTCTTTTCATCTCCTGGGATTGGAAGGCAAACTCTCATCCCAGGCATAAACCTGCCTCAATGTCCCAGCTACTATTTACAATGCCCATCTGTCATTCCCTTTGATTCCCCTCCTACATGCATCACCCCTTGGTGATCAGATTCCTATGAGAAACATAGGGCCTTTACAGACTGCCAGAAATAATGCAACTTGAGGCCACTTTAACTGTCCTGGCTCAGTGCTAAGGAATCATGGGAACTGTAGTATATTGTGGCACCAGAGCTCTCTGACAGAGAAGGCTCAATGTCCCAGAAAAAACTACAGTTCCCATGACTCCCTAGCACTGAGCCAGGGCAGTTAAAATGGTCTCAAACTGGATTATTTCTGGCAGTCTGTAAAGGCCCATAGAATCCTGACACCTGTCTCATATCCCAAAATACTGATATGATTCAGTTAACAAAGTAGATGTCTTTCTGGACAAATTTAAAAGAAACCTGGGTATCAGAGGCAGAAATAACACACAAAAAAGATAGGGATAGGTTCCTATATCACAAAAAAGAAGACTAGCTTGAACATTTTTCAGGAGACTTTTTATTCAGAACTAAAGATATGCACATGTGAAATGAAAGTAGCAAGTCAGGGAAGCCTCACATGAGTAAACAAAAATCCATTGAATCTTCTACAAACCAAAGCACCTTCCAAAATGATCTGGGGATTATTATTTTTTCTTTCACCAATATTCACTTTTCTTATGCATTCCATTTTCTGGCCAGCTTTACAGATCTACCCTTTACAAAAAATGTTGGGAGTAGCAAGTGATGCGGCTTACCTGCTCTCCCTTTTTTGCTGTTCACACATGCTTAATAAGGGATTCTGAAAATAGCTGGTATCTACCTTGCCTATTGTGGACTGACTCACACAGCTACAGTAGGATCAGGTAGAATAGAATTCCATTCTTTCTCAGCTCCTTGTTGCATTGTTTACTGGAGACATGCTACTGTCAAGGTCTGTATTTCTTTAGTCCTTTTCTCCATCTTCTGTTACCAAAAAGGGTTGGGACACTTGAGGTCACCACAAACTGTGTCAGTTTTTTTAAATGTTTGGGGAATTGCTTAGCTCAAAGAAGGCTTGCAAGAGTTTGGGTAATCTGAGTTTCATTTTCACCTATTTATACCAGAACTAATTGCGAGAGAACTCCAGGCTTAATGAATAATGAAGATTTTATTTTTAAATAGGAAAAAGTATGACTTACACATATAGGGTTGCCATAAATCTCTTCTACAAAACCGGGACAAAATGTAGAACAAAAGTAGGACAAAATGTAGTACATTCAAAAAAATGGAGGGCATGATAAACTAAAAGCAAAAACTTTTTTGGCCCCCCCAGCCCCAGGGCCCTTTGGGGTTGTCCTAAATCCAATCACTGTTTTGCTGGTCGTGCCAGATCCAAGCTCAGCCAACCTCCTGCCTTGTTCTAGCCACATTTTCTCAATCTCCCGTCTGACTGGAGATTGGAAAAATGTGGCCTGGAACAAGGCAGGAATCTGAGATTAGAGGGTCAAAAATGCCCAGCTGGACAAAAATGTCCAATCCAGGATTGTCCCAGTTTTCTGGGACATATGGCAACCCTATACACACATGATGATAATTCACACAGACATACTGTGCAAAGCTGACCACAATGGAGATATGGAAATTGGATAGTGGATGGAGAAGGTTGTAGAGGGGGTGATATTTATCAATCCTGCAGAAGATTCCACAGAAAGCAGAATGTGGCTCAGACAAGGTCTGACACAGTGAGTGAAGGAGACCTGTGCACACACACGGCTAGAGCTGGGACTGATATTTATATCTGATTTCTAGGTTTGAGGGATACTTGGTGATATCTTACAGCAGGGGTAGGCAACCTTTCCCCTTTAAGGGCCGAGGGACTTCAGCTCCCAGAATCCCAGGAGCTATTGGCCAACATGGGACTATTGGCCAACATTGCTGAGGCTTCAGGGGTTGCCTACCCCTGCCCTAAAGGCACCAGATCCTGTCTAGTCATGGAAGCTAAGCAAGGTGAGCCCTGGCTAGTACTTGGCTGTAAAAACACCTATGGATGCTAGGTGCTGTAGGCTATATTTCAGAAGAAAGAACTGGCAAAACCGCCTCTGAGTATTCCTTGCCATAAAAAAAAAATCTTATGTAATTCATGGGGTCAACAGACATGTTCCAATGAAGTCTTGCTGAGCTGAGATCTTAAAAATGTGGTGGTGCAGCTGCCCAGAACAATACACTTAGCCCCCTAAGACCTACTAACAATAATCTACAGTAATAGGAGCCATTTGCATCATCATGTCTGATACTTGTCCCTTTGCTTAGAAGAACCTTATTGATTTCATTAACTATGAGAAATGGTTAGTTCGTGGGAAATTTTGTGCCTGATTCTTTCACTTTAACAAATCAGAAGATGAACTAGGAGATAGAAAGGGCTCCTGTACCCTTCTTGTGCCTTCTCTGATTGTGGGCAGCAACTTCAAACATCCAGCTGAGTTCAGATCCCTACATTTACAGGAATGGATCTTTATCAGCATTGTTTTTAAATTTCTGACTCTGCTAAACAGAGAGCAGTATAATTCTTTGAAATCCTGTAATGATTCCATCAGTGTAAAATCATTATCCCTGGGCATCCAAGGAAACCAGTTCAATTATGATGTTGCCTAAAATCTTGAGAATGAAAAGTTGTAGTACATATTAAACTTGAGGTGGGAAAAAAATAGCAATAAATATTGAAATGGCATTACAAAAATCTGGGCATGCAGGCTATCAAATGCTAATATGTTTTTTCATTACCATCTAATTTATATGATTCATGTATGCCTGCAGCAAGAAAACACTTGTTCTAGATTTCATAAACACTGCAAAAACAAAAAGCAAAAAACAAAACAAACCCACCCACCTCCACACATTATGCAATGAATTGCAAAGGTATTAACATTCATGTTCAGTCGTGTTATTAAGCTGTACACATCAAATCTGGTAGTACAAGTGGAAAAATGCCATAATGAAGTAGAACAGTATTTAATCAGAAAAAAATCCTAAAGGTCATCAGAGGATTATATAAAACCCATCCATGCACGACACTCTTCCAAAATAAATAATCCAAAGTATGCTATGAATAAATATAACATGGGTGGTCCTTGCTGTATGAATTACCATGAAGAATCTATCCCAGTTCTCTTGCTAACAGAGCCGTAGCCTTTGAAGGTCCCAGAAGGAGCTCACAGTCACACACTTATCAAGGGTACATGTGTTCATATGTATTGTAGATAATCAAAACATCTCTGTGCGTATGGCATTTGAAGTGGTGGGTGGTGTGTTGTTCGCTTCTCATTACTTAGAGGAGTCAAAAGCTGTAGAGCGTAAATAGTGAATGATTTATTTATATTTTCTCATTTTCAATAGCAATAGTCTTACCGATTTCATTCTTGGCAGCTCTTTGAGTCCTTTAAATATTCCATATGGGAGTTCTGAAGAGTTTTCATTTTTGAGGGCTTCAGTGCAACACTCGACAGCCAGAGCAAAAGCAAGCATGAACTAAGGAATACATTCAGAATTCCATTTTTGAGAATACAACCCACTCAACATTTCTTTACAATAGCCACCCCCTCTTTTTTGCTTACTTATTTTTCAAACATTTAAAACAATGCAATTCATGGAAATGCAGGCACAGGAGGAGATTGTTTCAAGCTTACAGACTTTTTCAAAAATTGCTTTGCCAGATACATCATCTTTGATATGCAGTTGACTCAGTAGGTGAGGGTAACATGGGCTTGCTACTTAAAAGAGTACCACTCTGTTGAGTCCCCCTATTTTTAAAATTAATATTATTGCCACAAAGTTCTTCCTTGTTGTGGTGTAGGGAGAAGGAAAGGATAGAAATAAACATTGTGTGAGTGTCTGTGGGTGTGGGTCTCCATCCCCTGCAATCTTTAGACACATTCTGGGCACCAAAGTGAAACACTTAGCTGCTTTGAAATGGTCCCGGCAGAGCACCGGAGGACCCAGAAGAGGAGGCAGCGAGGTGAGAGCGGCCCCTCCCTCCCTCCCTTTCCCAGAGTGAGCCTGCTGGGGATATCCAGGCCCCGAGAGGCCAAGCTAGCCCAGCAACGCAGAGGCAAGTGAGGAAGCAGTCCCACCCACCCCCCTCACAAGTATAAAGGGCAGCCAGGGCCGCTGTGAAGACGCGGAGCACCGGAGGACCCAGGAGAGGAGGCAGCAAGGTGAGAGCGGCCCCTCCCTCCCTCCCTTTCCCAGAGTGAGCCTGCTGGGGATATCCAGGCCCCGAGAGGCAAAGCCAGCCCAGCGATGCGGAGGCAAGTGAGGAAGCAGTCCCACCCACCCCCCTCACAAGTATAAAGGGCAGCCAGGGCCCCTGTGAAGACGCGGAGCACTGGAGGACCCAGGAGAGGAGGCAGCGAGGTGAGAGCGGCCCCTCCCTCCCTCCCTTTCCCAGAGTGAGCCTGCTGGGGATATCCAGGCCCTGAGAGGTCAAGCCAGCCCAGCGACGCAGAGGCAAGCGAGGAAGCAGTCCCACCCACCCCCCTCGCAAGTATAAAGGGCAGCCAGGGTCCCTGGGAGAAGGCAGAGTGTGTGAAAGAAACACAGAATATATCATGAGTAAAAGAAAGAACTGCAGTGGTAGTAGCCCAGGTTCTCCTTCCTCTTCTATGCTGAAAGCAGCAAAACAACCCAAAATGGAGGATTTCTTTAAAAAGATACACAGGAAAACAGTTAACACTATGAAATCTTTTGCCACCACTCCTCCACCAACGTCGAATTTGACAGATCTGATTGATTGGAACTCTCAAATCGAGCTTGAAAAGCATCAGATGTCAAATCCGTCTTCACCATTCCACACTTTTAGGGATGCCCTAAGAGGAAACCGAACTGAAGATACTGATGATTCCCACCTAGGAGTTCCGATCCAGCTAGCTAGTTCCCCTGACCCCAAACACAATAAGTTCTATAGTGAAATACGGAAAAAGAACTTTAAAAAACTTCCTTGGGAAAATTCAACAGAATTTATGGCTAGGCAATGTCTATTAACTGCCCAAACAGTTATTGCTTTATTTGATCAATTATCTGATATTAAGCTTAATCTAGATTTGTTAAAAAAAGATCTTGAATCTTTAATTCTCAAACAACCTGCTGCCTCTATCAATCAAAGGGCGGTGCACGTATGCAACGAAAAGACTTCAATCATAGGCCCAGATAAGAGGCAATACAATAGCAGTAATGTGAACTTAAAAAACGGGCATTATTCCAAAGCTAACAACCCTAACAGGCTTAAATCTATTGATAACACACGAAGAGTTAATTTAAGCACTGAACTTAATAATAAAACAGGGGAAAAACCTATTATTAAACAGTCTTGTATTCTAGAAACATGGAAGATCTCATTAGCGATTTATTCAAACAGGTTTAACTTAGGTCGCTGGAACTCCTTGAGAGTAGTAAAGCTCTCCTTAGAACAATTGCTTCATTGCCATCAAAAATGGCTAGACTTAGTTGCCATAGAGTGGCTCCCTACAGTTCAAAATCACAAACGTCTTGTACTATCATTCAAAGAATCCACCATTCCAGATATGTTATTGAGGATAAGACCATATTTGGCTTCTTTCCAAATTTTTCCATCTGGAGTGTTTCAGGTGGATTCAATGAAACCGTTATTCAGTCCTTATAACTTCAAATAGTACACCTGTTGAAGATTCAATTCAACCTACTAAACACCCTTCTCCGTGTAAAACCTCTCAAAAACTTAATAGGGGAACTAAACTCCATCCTCTAATAGATAACAAGAATGACTTTGATGATGGAGATCATCACAGCCTTTAGTGTGCGACCCAAGAATGAACAAATGGATATCTTGCATAGGTTAGAAAATCTTAAGAAAACCTTAAAGACCACGATGGTGACAGCAGAACCTCTCATTGATCTCTTATCATCATCAATAGTTTCTAATAGTAATTGTAATAAGAATATCTTGATTGATGATAAATACTTCCCAACAACTTGTTGCCCTGGACTGAATGGAATAAATGACTCTCAGGGTGCACAAACAAAAGAAAAGTCCAAATCTTGGTGGGCCCCATTACTTGCTTCCCTGTTTACTTTAATTAATCAAACAGCTGAACTCCCCTCTAGCTGGCTAAGCGCGACCATAATTCCCATCTATAAGAAGGGTCCCAGGAATGATCCATCTAATTATCGTCCGATAAGTTTACTCTCAGTAGTTGGCAAACTCTATGGCTGTTTTCTTAATAACCGTCTTGAGGAATGGACAGATAATGAGAATATCATAGGTAGTGAACAAATTGGCTTCAGAAAAGGTAAAACAACTTATGACCACTGTTTAGTTTTGAATCATCTAGCTGAAAAGTATACTATCTCTCAAGGTAATGGCCTATATGCGGCCTTTATCGACTTGAAATCAGCTTTTGATTCAATTCCCAGAGAAAAGCTATGGATAAAACTCTTCGCCTCCTCTATTGATAGAAGGCTGTTATGGCTAATTATGCATCTCTACAGTAATACAACTATACAAGTAAGGTGTGGTACCCAAGGGAATTTAACAAAACCTCTTGCTGCCCAAAAAGGTGTACGCCAAGGATGTATCCTGGCACCTCTATTATTTAACCTTTATCTTAATGATCTTTCAAACTTTATTTCCCTAGAAGCACACCACTCTCCCAAATTGGCTTCAGTTAGCATACCCCTACTATTATATGCAGATGACGCAGTTCTTCTTTCTTTCTCAAAAATAGGCCTGAAACAAATCCTAAGAGCCTTTGGAAATTATTGTAATATAAATACTCTAACAATTAATTATTGTAAAACTAAAATTATGGTTTTCTCAAAAAATAAGAGGCGATCCAAGTGGACCCTTAATGGTCATATCATTGAGCAAGTTAACTCCTTTAAGTACCTAGGGGTAACTTTTCAATCTTCTCGTAGTTGGAAATTACAGAGGTCAACTGCCGCCCAGTCAGCAAATAATAATGTGAAGGCTCTGATTCGTTTTTTCTTTACTAAAGGTGGGCAATTTTTCCAGCTGCCCTAAAGGTGTTTCAGGTTAAGATCATACCACATCTGTTATATGGAATTCCTATTTGGATCCAAGGTTTTTCGTTAGAATTAGAACAGGTTCTCTCTGTGTACCTTCGAAAATTATTTGGTGTACCCAATTGTGTTCCAACAGCTGTTTTACACCTTGAGGTGGGTTGCCATTCAGTTGAATGTATTGCCTGGAAATGGACCTTAAAGTATTGGTTAAAAATCTTTTATGCAGGCACTGATTCTGGTTTTCTGCATTTAATCAAGGAAGACTGTTATACAACACTTTGGTCTAATTGTATTCAGGATAAATTGTTGAGATTAGGTCTCTCTAGTAATTTTCTTTCCACGCAAGATTTGCCGAGTGCCCAGCAGATTCTAACACGTCGCATCAAAGATATCGATAATCAATATTCTATGTCTCTGGTCCACACTTCCTGTTCTCCTATTTCCTTAGGGCTAAAATTTAATTTTGAAAGGGAAGCTTTCTACTTACAAAACCTGACCATTTCAAAATATCGATCTGTGTTTTCCAGAGCCAGATTCAATGTAATCCCTTCAGCTGTTCTAGAAGGCCACTATAAGGGAATTCCATACCACGACCGGGCCTGTCCTTGTGGTGACGGCTCTGTCGAGTCTCTAGAACATGTTCTGCTTACTTGCAATTTCTATAAAGATGAGAGGTTAAAATTAATCTCTCCTCTTTTATCCAAGTTCCCCGGTAGGCCAAACAGCTGGTATGTGGAGCATTTGTTAAATGATTCTCTAAAAAGTAAAACAGAATCAGCGGCTAAGTTTCTCTTTTCTGCAGTTAAAACACGCAAAGTTATGATTCAGTCTAACTGATTAGCCTAATCTCTCTTCCTGTTTTGAGCACTTATTTTGTAAATTTATATCAGCTTATTTTGTAAATCTTACTGTGAACTATTTTTAAAATCTATTTATTTATTGAGTTTATGTACAAATGCTTTTAAGTTTTTTATATTGGTTTTCTTTTCTGTCTAATGGCCTATTGGCTGGAATAAAGGCTATTGTTATTATTATTATAGTGAAATGGTCACAGGCTCTGTTGCCTCTTACATAGTAATATGGGACTTTGGAAACAATGGCTTTTCTTCCCATAGCTTCCCATCTATATTCAGTTTATTCAGTTGCTCCTTGTTTGTGGGTGAAGCCAATGTCCATAGTATACACATTTCACAACAATCTATTCCAGGAAATGCTAGTCTGCTTGTTATATATATATATATATATATATATATATATATATATATATCTTTGTTCATCAGCCTAATAACTTGCCTTTCCCTGTATAATGTCCAAACTGGTTAATAATGAAAGGCGATAAAATAAAGAGTAAATTGTTAAAAATAAACAATAATAAAATCCAGGAGCATATAAAACAAGCTTGTAAAAATTACATTCAAGTACAGAGCAGCAGTAAGGTGATGAATATTTCACCTTTCTAAATAAAAAAAGTTTTGAGGACATCAGAGAGAGGTGTATGGGGGCTTTGAACTCAGTTGTTGCTCTTGTTGTTGTTGTTGTTGTTGTTGTTTGCCATCAAGTCACCTTCAGCTTATGGTGACTCCATGAATGAGAGATCTCCACGAGCTTTGGTTATCAACAGCCTTTTAAGTTCAGGTTCATGGTTTCTTTTATTGAGTCAATCCACTTGTAGTGTAGTCTTCTTTTTTCACTACTAGTTTCCACTTATGTTAATATTTATTTACACTTTACAGTATTCCATCATGTTGTTCATGAAATGTGCAACATACAGTAGCCTCAGTTTAGTCATTATGGCTTCTAGTGAGAGTTCAGACTTCAAAAACAAGACACTAGAGCAGGAAATCCACTCTGGGTTTTATTACAGACTTCAAAGCCATCCAAATTCTGAACCTATTTAAGGGACAGAGTTCAGCACCTTGGACAGCTACAAAATGTCTGAAATAAAACCAGTGGATTCATTGCACCATCAGCCACTGATGGACGCTCCAGATTTTGGGTGCAGCCAGAAAGGACAGTGTCTCCAATTCCCACCAAAAAAAGAAAAGAAAAGAAAAGAAACCAGATGTTTCTAGAACGTTGACAACAATTTTCTTAGAAAATATCAAAACCTGAGAGGTTGATATTGAAGAACACAGTCCTTCAGATAACCTGGCCCTAGACACTTAAACCTGTATAGGTAATAGTCATAACATCATTTCCAGAAGTGGAACTGCAAATCTCCTGGATTCTCACTAAAGGAACAAGTGAGTGAGTGGCACTATGTATTCAGTGACACTGTTGACCACTCAGTGAGAGGCAATATTGCCACAGACTCTTTGGAGATAACTGCCTTTGTTGTATTGTTGTTGTTGTTGTTGCTGCTGCTGCTGCTGCTCTTGTTGTTGTTGTTTTATCTTATGTTAATATTGTGTCTTTTACTAGTGGTGTGGATATATAATAGTGTCAATTTTGTTTCATTTCTCTGAAAACTATTTCTTGCTCTCACTTTGTATCAGGTCCTAAAGAAATGTGCACACTTTTGTTAACAGTCTTGCAGACCATGAATTGGTGAAATTTGCAAAATATATAAAGAGAGGGAAAGGGAGGGAGGGAGGGAGGGAGCATCTCTGCTTTTGATTCTGTTGCTGGGAAAGTATACAAAAATTACAATACCCTGCCATACACCCATTGATAGCAGCAACTGATCTAACTGGACTAAAGCATCATACTATTCTATGGAAATAGCTCCTATTGGCATCAGTGGAGGATACTTGTCAAGTCAAGTGTTTAAGATCAGAATATAAATAAAATTTCAGAAAATGAAAATATCCTTTGAAATATTGCCAAAGTAATACTACTTCAGAATGTCCCTAGCAGTTGATGGCTGATGATTACTCTTATTTGAAAGATTTCTTCATTCTCTCTCTTTTTCACACACTCATGCTTGCACACACTAACAAATGCATACACAGTACAAGGCAAATTAAAGAGAAGAAAGGAATAGGAGAATTGAATGGAGTATGTTCCAATTCTTATTCTTATTGCTTTCCTGCTAGAACAATGTGTTTGAGTGCTTACATATTTCTAATGGTACAATCTTATCTTACAAATGTAATCTCATTGTGTGAAAGGGAACTGAATGCTCTTTCATTGTGGTTTCTTTCCGGACTTTCTCTCATGTTCTTTATGGCACAGAGACAAATCCTATTACAGATCCCATACAACAAATCATGTTCCCAACATCCAGATGCTTGCAGTATATTTACCCTCATCCCCATCTTTATTTGCTTTTGTGTGAAACACGTAATAGCTTCATAAAGCAAAAGAAAAGGCGAGGGAATCATGGCAATTTCAAGATTTCCCTGACCTGCTAGTAGAAGGGGAAACAATAAAATAGAAATGTAGTAATTTCCTTACTACAATAGACCCATTTCACATGTGCCTCCTCATGCCAATTGCTCTATCATCTGATGGTAAACCCAGTGCAAATGCTGCATGCCATTTGCAAAGCTAAACCAAAGAAGTAATTTCCTCCTAACACTTGCAGAATAATCAGATTAAGCGATGATTGCCTTCCTGGGCTAGAACTATTTCTCTAATGCCATTCTGTGATTTCCTACAGATGGCAATATGAATACCTGACTTGTCTGGTATAAAGAGGGGTTGGCTAAGGGTCTCCAAAGATTTGACATGCAGGTCCCTGGGCTGAAAACCAGAAATTATTCAAAGTGTAATGGAGAACTGTGAATAACCTTTTTCATGACTCTGAATCTTTGTAATGAAACAACTGGCATGTGTGTGTGCACGCATGTGTGTGTATGTGCATGTGTGCGTGTTGTGGGGAGATCAAAGGGAAGATCTACATCAGAACAGCTGTGGCAAAAATCTATAGCAGTACATGATTCTGTCCAGCAAAACTCCTTTGTTCTTCATCAGAAAGATATATATGTCTTTCTATCAGAATAGCTATGGTTCTGCTTTTTGAAAATGCATTTTATGCTCATTTATGTATGTATGTATGTATTTAAAAATGCTTATAAATCAACATAAGGATAGGACAATGTTGCCTTCACAAGAAAACTTATAAAGTTAAAATCCAATTAACAACTTAATACAAATCTATGGCAGATCTAATGCATATGTTGTTCATGCAGTAACAATGGTTTCTGTGAAGCAAATATGTAAAACCCATGTGCAGAGATTCCATACTTCCACTAAGAATTACACAGAAGAATATATTTTCTTGTAGTTCTTCTGCTGTTACCTTTCTCTTCTTTCAATTGCTTTTGTTTCCATCACCCACCTTGCCCATCTTCTACCATGAGTCCCATGCTAGAGAATACAAATAAAATAAAATAAAATAAAATAAAACAATAAAATAGTTGAAGCAGTAAAGGTAATAGAGAAGTCCCCTGCAAGTAAAATCCAATTAACAACTTAATACAAATCTATGGCAGATTTAATGCATATGTTGTTCATGCATAACAACAGTTTCTGTGAAGCAAATATGTAAAACCCATGTGCAGAGATTCCATACTTCCACTAAGAATTACACAGAAGAAAGGCAAGGTGGGTGATGGAAACAAAAGCAATTGAAAGAAGAGAAAGGTAACAGCAGAAGAACTACAAGAAAATATATTGTACCTGTGAGGCTGAGAGAGCGTGGGTTGCCCAAGGTCACCCTGTGGGTTTCTGTGGGTTTCTGTGGCTGATCAGGAGTTTTGAACCCTGGTCCCCCAAAGTTCTAATCTAACACTAAAACCATGTTTTAACTCCATCTTGGTTTAATCTTGTTCGCTACCATGAGTCCCATGCCAGAGAATACAAATAAAATAAAATAAAATAAAACAATAAAATAGTTGAAGCAGTAAAGGTAATAGAGAAGTCCCCTGCAGGTAGAGATCAAAACCTATCCATTGTAGCATCCTGTGTTCCTTAATGGCTTCCAGAAAACTGACAAGAAAGCTACTACCTTTCCTAATACCAACTCTGATACCTTTCAGTTAGGGGAGAAGGCACAGATAACACTAACAAACCTTGTTCTTTTCAATTTTCTTTCAATCATATTTTTTTAGCTTTGTAAAGAAGAAAGGAGAGTGGGATTTGCCTTGTTTGAATATTAACCTGTTTTACTTTATCTCCTAATGAATTTGACAATCAACTTTAGGTCTGCCATTACTGTTATGCATTTAAGCAAGTCTTTTTCCAGGATACCCTTCTTGATGGGTATTAACACATTCATTATACTTAATCTGAATTTATCCCTTCACATTGATGTCAGGTTGTTGAAATACTCAACTGTGGTTAGCTAAAATCTGATAAAACATCATGAAGATTTCCCTTGACCTGTTAATTCTTGCCTCTACTGTTTAAAAACATTAAAAAAAAAAACCTGCTGTTAAGTGTTGAAATTGTACCCCTGGAAATCTGTAACAGTTTTTTAAAATTAATAATCTTAAATGTGAGGTCCTGTTTACAAGATGGAGGGCCAAAATCCCAAATTGGACATGAACTGTCTTCATGATTTTCATCCACTTACTTCAGATTTTAAAACCAGGTTTCCAGCTCTCCCTGCAGCAATGATGGGTGGCTGCCTTCCTATGTGCTCCCAGCAAACTGCCTGGAAAAACCCACCACCACCCCATTGTGGACAAAAGTCTGTCTGACAGAATGAAGCAACCAGCTTTGATAATGTGGCTGAGCACCTTGGTGTGACTTCAATGGCAGTGCTGGATGACAAATGAGAGTCATGTGAGAAGGCAGCCACTCATCATCCCTGTGGAGAGAGCACAGTTAATGGGGGTATTCTGGGGGTATGCAGGGACAGAATACTCCAGTGGCAGGCCAAACTATTTGGCTAGTGAAAACAAGCCCAGAATTAGGAGAGTCAGTGAAGATCTGACTAGGGCTTTGACAGCTGGAAATGTAGAAAGAATTCATGGATTTCATGCTTATTTGTTATATAATATTTTTTTAAAAAATCTCCAGCTGTGTCTTACTTTTCAGAACTGAAAAGTTTAAGAATTGAAAGGGAAGATTGGTCATGATGGCCATCTGTCAGGGATGCTTTGATTGGGAGTTCCTGCATGGCAGTGAGTTGGACTGAATGGCCCTTGTGGTCTCTTCCAGCTTTATGATTGTATGATTGTAAGATTGTATGATTTATCCTACCATACCCAGAGATCAACAGAGCCACTTGTTCGGAACAGCAGTAACCTTGAGGCCTGAGTAACTGATCCAGTGAGGGATCTTGAAAGTAAAATGGCAAGGAGAGTGATAAGAGCTCAAGGGCTGGAACTATGATGCTAGCCTGGCCAACCAGGGGTTCTGTCACACTCCATAACAAGAAATTCTTCTGTATCCAAATGAATCCCATAGCATCTTTGAGACTAACTGCACACACAAAAAAGTTGTAGCATAAGCTTTATAGACTTTGGGCCTTTGCAGACTGCCAGAAATAGTGCACATTAAATTGAGGCACTATCCTGGCTCAGTGCTAGGGAGTCATGGAAATTGTATTTTTTTCTGGGACATTGAGCCTTCTCTGTCAGAGAGCTCTGGTGCCACAATAAATTACAGTTCCCATGATTCCCTAGCACTGAGCCAGGGCAGTGCCTCAATTTAATGTGCACTATTTCTGGCAGTCTGCAAAGGCCCTTTGTCTACCTCCTCAGATGCATGGGAAAAGATACACTTAGTTCATAAGAACAGTGTAGATCCAAGGATATTCCATACTAACTCATCTATATCTCTGAAGAAGTTCTTCAGTGAAGCCTTT
Organism: Phrynosoma blainvillii; assembly: GCA_026167975.1. Classification (NCBI taxonomy): domain Eukaryota; kingdom Metazoa; phylum Chordata; class Lepidosauria; order Squamata; family Phrynosomatidae; genus Phrynosoma; species Phrynosoma blainvillii. Next base: position 350,565,742 of record JANUYF010000002.1, on the reverse strand, counting down.
TCCTGAAATATCATTACAATAGCCTCACTTGGTCTACGCTGAAATCTGAGTCCTCCAGTTTCACTGCACTTCTATCCAACTGACCTCTTTGTGAGTGTGTGTGTATCTCTCTACCTACTGACCATCACATCACACATTTATGTTGCTCATGTGGCATAGATTTTAAATTGGGGGAGGGAAGGGAGGGGAAAACTGTATTGCTTTCATTTTCAGTACAAAACTGATTTGTTTAAAGTGTAATAAAAGGAGCAGAAATATACCTTCTGTGTTGCTTCAGTGACTATCAGTGGGGTCACTAGGGGTATGCAGGGGAGTGGACCACACCAGATGACACCCTAAGAGGTGGTGACACCACTGCTCCCCAAACATCTGCCTTTTGACAGAAGCAGGCTTGGCCTGTGTCCTATTAAAATGCTGAAGAGATTATGTGAGTTGGGTGAGACTCAATGGTAGGAGAAAGGAGAGTCCCCATGTCTTTTTAAAAAACATAAAATATCAAATTTTTTATTAATATTACTTATTTATTTTTTAAAAAATAACACTTTACCAAATGTCCACTTTAAGCACATGAAACTAAGTGTATGCAAATACATTTAGGCTATGCATATGATATTGTAATTTAAAAGTACAATTTGAATTGTGCTAATTGTTTATGGCACAACTATTACCATTACATATGATGGTATAAGGGAATTATGATTTATGAGTAACATTAGTCCAAAAAATATTCCTAAGAATTCTGTACGGTGTGGTATAGGAGGAGATCAAGGGGGGGGGGGCACCATGAATTACCACATCAGGTGACACCAACCCTAGTGATGCCACTGATGATGGCATAGATTTTCTACACATGTGAGTGTTCAAGGTAGAACACTAGTTTTTTTTATTCTACTATAACATTTAATTCCTTTTAAAAAAATCATGGTTATTTAATTATCATTATGCATTTTTGTGAAAGCCCTTTTGTGAAAAGACAGACACTCCAATGTTCTTTTTGTTTTGAATCTTGTACTTCTCAGTCTTGATCAAATGTCCTTCAAACTATTGCACTACACTGGCAGTCTTAGCTGTGTAGAATTCTTAAAATTATCTGCTACAGAGCAATAGCACTGTAGTTTAGGAAGCTGCACTGGAGCTCTTTACCAAATAATTTTACAGAAAATGTCTCACTAAATAACAGATCACAGAACTCTACAGGATGGCCATGACAGTTAAAATGGTATGAAACTGCTATATAGCACAGTACAGAGATGTTTTCCAAAATTCCATGGCAGGTTATGATAAGTTCCAGAAAGCACCTTGATAGAGACAGCTCTCTCACACTGAAAAGAACACCTAAGTCTCTAGTATGGCCAGACTGAGGTTTCCCAGGTGTTATTAGGAGTGGTTATCACAAGGATAGCTGGTGTCCACTTAGTGAAATGTACAGGCATAAACCCAAACTATCTCTGTATATCTCTTTGCTGGGGGGGAGGGGGGTAATTGTTATATGGTTGCATGGTTGTGAAAGTCAGACTTTGAAGAAAGCTAAAAGAGTACTGGAGAAAATGTGGTACTGAAGAAGAATTCTGACAATACCGTGGAGTGCTAAAAAGACCAATGAATGGATCCTAAAGTAAATTACTCTCCCTAGAAACAAAGATGGGTAAACTGAGATTATATTTTGGCCATATTTTGAGAAGAAAAGACTCATTAGAAAGGTCTATAATGCTTGATAAAGTTGAGAGCAATAGGAAAAGAGGAATACTGCATTCCAGATGGATAGAGAAGTCACGACCATGAATCTAGAAAAGCTGAGTAGGACAGTTCAAGATAGGATGACTTGGAGGTCTCTCATTCATAGGGCTGCGATAAGTATAAGGGCTCATTCCCACTATGATTTGAAGTGATTTGCTTATCACTTTATATGTGCCTTATTCACACTGAAAATGGTTTCAGATGCGACTGCAATTGTTTGGACTTGCTTTAAAGTGAGACAAAAACAAAAAAGTGCTCTTTTTAAAGAATAATTTTTTGACAATTCTTTTGAAGAAAATTGATTTGGAAGAGTGTTCCACAAGTGTGAATGATGGATCTGATTTGCATCATGAATCATCCTCAAGGGGATGAGATTCCCCAAAGGACGGGTCAGGGAACAAGAGGCTTTAAAAGACCCCCAAGGGAAGGGATATAGAGGTGTATGTGTGTGGGTTTGCTTCCTTTCCTCCTCCTGTGACTCTGGCTGTACCATCCTTCCTGGTTCTCAACTGAGGCAGGCAGGAAGGGAGGTAGGCAGAGCCCCACTGGGGTCAAGGTGTGGTGGGAGGAGCAGGGAAGAAGAGTGACTATAGTCAGAAACACTACTGTGAAGACATCCTCTGGTTCCTGGGAGATTCTGAAAGATGACATCATGATTGTATGTCTTGATAGTCTCACAGCCATCCATGCCCCACTTACATGTCCAGGGGAACAGGTGCAAGAAGGCAATGGGTCTTGTAGGAGGAGAGTGGAAAGATCTTTTGTCATTCTGCTATGGCAGAACTTTGCAATGCATCTGCTGATAAAGGATCTCAGCTGATATCACTAATATAGCCCATTTAAAGTTTAAAGTTTGCTTGGCAGCCCATGACAGGAAAAGTGGAATATTAGAATAATAAATCAGAGGACTAAGAAACAACACAATGTGGTAATCAGAAATAAATTTTATGTAAAAATGATGTTTTGTTTTCTTAGCATTCTAGTCATTTAGTCTGTGGGGCAAGTGTTCTTGGGCTTGAAAGGAAAGGCCAAGGTCCTCCTAGTGCATACATCAGGGTAGCTGAGCTGGCATCAATAGTAGCAACAGGAGTGGAAAGGCTTGTGGATGCAGCAAGCATTCAGGAAGTACAGCAGTGGAGGATCAGGCAGCTTGAAGCCAGCAAATTTTGTCTGCCACTGAACAACCCTACAGAAAGTGCAACTACTAGCATACTGCACCAACAGGATTGCACCATAATCTTCTGAACATCTCAAGGTAATGGATAAAACAATTGTTGGATTATATGGCATACTGAGGATCCAGGAACTCAAATTACTTAGGGCTACATAGCTTCTGTTTCTTGGTGCTCCATTGCCCCAGGCAACATCAGCAAAAGATGAAGGGAGGGGGATTTAAAGGTGAAATGGCTGAGACAGAGACCTTAGCTTTCTCTACCCATGCACAGTGATATGAATTCAGACTGATCCTGTGAATGTTTACATGACTGAAAATATGAGGCTTAGCTGCATGCTACATATTGAATGTAGTAACTTGGACCTATACCATCATAAATTGAAGGACTTCAGTGTAATATAGTTTTAGATTAACTGAACAACCTAGCCTGTCATATTTATTCAAAAGTCAATTATGTTAATGATTACTGGAACCTGCTTTCTATCCTGCACACTTAGCATTCTTTTCTTCCTAAATACACTTAGCTAGGTACATGGAACCAAATGGAATTACAAATGATTGCAGTGTTAATGAAACTATTCTAAACAGAATAAATATTCAGAGACGTTGTAGATTCTCTTCACTCCTGTTTTTTTAATATACCAAACACTGCAAGTATCAGTGTTGACAAGAAAATCTGACAATCTGCAAATGAACATTAATCTTTGACAGCATGTTGATTTTTAATGTTTTATGCACATAGTTTAAATTATCTGCATTAATCAAAGTTCCACTGCTTTTGAACTGAAGGGGGGAAATAAGCAATTCTGTAATTTTTAAGGGGGTCGAAATTACCAGTATTCATTTTTTGAAAAAAATAAATAAAAAGATGCATTGTATATCAGCAGTTAATGAAGGAGAAATAATTATGACTGTGCATTGTAAAATATATTAGAACACTAATTGGATGATAGCAGAATTGCTTATGGAAGTCTTTCAGACACCTGCCTGGTAATTTTCAGTCCCATGTGTTAGTTCATTTAACAATGCATGCATGATTGGAAGACAGGAGTTAAAATTAAATAAAAGAATCCCAGTGCAGCCCAGCATGCAATAATTTTCTGCCAGATTTGTATGAATTTGGAAAATCGTTACTTCTACTGACTGATATGCTCTCGCTCTCTCACTCTCACTCTCTCTTTCACACACACACACACACACACACACACACTTCTGCTTACACATGCATACAGTACAACTTCAAGAGTTTTAAACAATGTCTCCAAGTTTTAGCCACATGACATATACAGACATTTTTCCACAGATAAACAACAGCGCCCCTCAGTTCTCCTTTATTAGGCAAGATCAATAAAGCTCCATCATCATGGCTATTTCTGCTGATGCTACCCAAAAAGATCTACCTCTTAAGCCAGGCAACACCCCAACCAAAAGTTTTCTGAGATGCTGCTGATTGAGGTGATAGGAAATGATGACTACAGTACTCACAACATGTCAGTAGAGTGCAATGAGATGGGAAACTAGAGAGAATGGTCCCATTGCAGCTGTGTGTCTCAGTGAGGCTATGACTGGGAGAGCACTGCATGCTCATTTCCCTCACCTCATCTCTTGAACTGGGACACTCTTGAGCTTAAAGGCCTTTCCCAACTAGTCTTCCCAGTCATGGAATTGGTTTTTATATTTCTTTTCTCCATTCTCAGCCGCTGTATTCGCTGCCACTTAATTATTGTAATTATTGTATTATGGCAATTATTAATCTGTAATTTTTGGGCATTTGCCTATTTTAAAACTGTTAAATTCAATGTTGTTTAATAATTTTTAAGGAGCGGGAGGGTTAGGGTTGGGCTTGATCTTACTGTATTGTATTTTTATGTTGGAAGCCACCCCAATGCAGAGGGGCGGGGTATAATTATTATTATTATTATTATTATTATTATTATTAGATGGGATGGCAACAAGTACCCTCTCATTTGATACTGTCTAAGAAGGACTTAAGAAATATTGGTGTAATAATAATAATAATAATAATTTTTATTTATATCCCGCCCCTCTGCCAGGCAATCGGGGCGGCGTACAACATTACAAAACTTAAAAACAATACATCAAATTAAATCCCGTCCCTCCTTCACCCACCCGCCCATCCCCCCAAACATACAAGCAAACTAAATAACAGTAATTAAAAATACAATTTAAAAGCATAATTTTCTTGTCAGCATGGTGCCGACGAAGAGTAATAAGAGGAAGAGATATAAGGACCTAATGCAGACATCCACTGACAATTCACCATACAACTGCCAGAAAATCATTTTGAAACATCTAGGATCAAAAATGGTTGGAAATGAATCCATGGTGGGAAACCTTTGAACTGCTCTTCACAGTGACCATTCTTCATCACATAAAATGTAAAAGAAATAGAGAAATACAGCATATATTTATTTAGGACATTGAACAAGAGGAATTCCACCACATTTACAGCATAAAAGACCCTTGAGATCACTGAGCAGAAGACATACATTGGCCTACTGCTTCTAGCACATGAGCCTTGGAGTAAATGTGACACCAGATTCCAGGGCACTGCCAGTTCAAACCAATGATAAGTCTGAGAAAATGTGGGGCTTGAGATTCAAAATCTAGGGAACAAGAGCAATGTATGGTGTCAATGATAAACTGGCTGTTTTTTAGGATATGTGGATGGTGTTGTTGAGCACATTTGAATCTAGTACACACCAGGGACACTAACCACTAAGAAACAGCTAGTTGAGTTCTGAGGTAAGTGCACATCAGGCAGTTGCTGTTGTTAACTGCTCTTGAGTCAGCCTTGACTTATGGTGACTCTGTGAATGGGACACCTTCAAGCTCCCCTGTCCTTAATGGCCTTCCTCAGGTCTAGCAGGCTCATGTCCATGGCCTTGATTGAGTCTATCCATCTGATATGTGCTCTTCTTCTGTTTCTACTGCCCACACTTCCCTAGCATTGTTGTCTCTTCTCATGATGTGGCTGAAATATGACAATCTTAATTTAGTCATCTTGGCTTCCTGGGAGAGCTCAGGCCTGATCTGTTCTAAGATCTATTTGTTTGTCTTTTTGACCATCCACAGTATTCAGTTCTATATAGTTGTCCTGAGTCAAAATCATCACTAAAATAAACTGAATAATAAAAACATTAAAATTATTAAAACCAATAAATTATATCACTGTATGCTGAAAGCTTTTATTGTTAAGCAGGCTTTATCTTTTTGTATTCCATTTGAGACTGCTGCCTTACATTGTTTTGCTATGAGTGTATTTTAAGTGCATATGTGTGTTTCCTCTTTTTTATATTTCTTGTGCAGACCCAGTCAAGAGTATCCTATGGGCAGAAGACCAGGGTATACATTACTAACTTATTTATTCACTCGAATTTTCCTGCTTGGTCTAACTGCTTCCCTCTTATCCACTATTCCCCAAACTTATTTGACATTTTTTCTCTCAGGAGAATTCACACAACATAGTTTTATTTCCTGCCAGATACTGGATCCAGATGAAATAATCTGTTGATAAAGCAGTAGGGCATGCATGGTACACAGAATTATTTTTCAATGAAAAGCTTAAGAGTAACCCCAATATGCTAGATCTTTTCAGTTTTTTCTTCCATTATATTTCTTTCTAGAAACCTTGTTTCTTTTGCTGGGTTAGACCAAGTGTACCATGTTTTAAATAGATTACATCCAAGAATATATAACAGATTATATTCAAGAATGTGGACCTATTTTCAAGTAAGTTTCTTGTTTCTGTTGTGAAAGAAAACAGGGCTTGAGTATTTATATGTATTCATCTTTGTCAACTGATTTCTAAGTTTAAATTGTAGGAGGTTTGGGACAGAATGTTCCATCAACAAATAGAATAATTTCATGTGTTATTTATGCACCATTTTTATGAATAAAACATTATATTGGAAGCATGTGCTTTTGTGGAGCTCCTGTTTATTTCAAGAGGAACATAGAAAGTTCTCTTATACTATGTCAAATCATTGCTCCAGTATGGTCAGCCTTGCTTACATTGACTGGCTGCAACTGTCCTGGATTTTTGAAAGATCCAGTTCTATAGATTGATACATGCTTGGACAAGATCTAGGAATTTTTGTATGCAGCACAAGATTACCCAGTCCAGGATATTTTGCTATAGTAAAGGACATGAGGGCACCATTTCTCATTCTGTCCACATTTAGACTGAAAGTTGAGCCTTACTTCAGCACTGTCAATGATAGTATTTCCCACTACATCTCACAACAGTAGTTTAGTTTAGGTGACATAGAACAATTGCATTGCAAACCAATGCTATGCTGCATCAACAACAATGTCTGTCCAAACTGAAGGAAGTAATAGCACCACTCTGTTCTGGTTTGATCAAATGTCACCTGGAATACTTTGTTCAGAAAAGGTGGAGGTAAGTAACCATGATGGCAAAAGGTAAAACAAGCTGTATGAGGAACAGCTAAGGGAGCAGTGAATGTTTAACTTGTAGAAGAGAAAATTAAGAGGTGATCTGATAGCCATCTTGAAATATTTGAGAAGAGGTAATATAGAAAATTGAGCAAGCCTGTTTTCTGCTGCTTTACAGGCTAGGGATGCATCTACCTTGTAGAAATAATGCAGTTTGAAACCACTCTAGGTACTGTAGCTCCATCCCAGGATTCTGAAGGATGGAGTCATGGCAGTTAATGTGGTGTCAAACTGCCTTATTTCTACGGTGTAGATAAAGCCTAGGGCATGAACCAGTATATTTAAATTATATTTAAGTTATATGAGAAAAGGTTCCACCAAAACATTAGGAAGAACTTTCAAATGGTTAAGATGATAAGAAAGTGGAATAGACTAACTTAGTGGGTTGTGCACTCTCCTTCTTTTGGGAGCTTTAAAAAGAGGCCAGGTGGCCATCTTTTCATAATGCTTTAGTTGTTCATTCCTACATGACAGTGGGTGCAACTAGATGGGCTTAGCAGTCCCTTCCAACTCTGTGATTCTGTGGCATTCACTTGCTACCACTTTATTTTTCACTGCTGCATAATATAGCTACCTCACTATGCTTCAAAGCAGTACCTGTCCTTTGGAAGACTTGTGATGAGAGTATACTGCTAGATGCTATTCAAAGACTTTACTGCCCCTTATGAATGAGTGCACAATTGAAACTACAGTCGGCCCTTCATATCCATAGATTCATTATCCATGGATTCAAGCATCCATGGCTTGGAAATATTCAAAAAACATATAAATTCCAGAAAGTAAACATTGATTTTGGAAATTATCACATGGGGTTATAAAACAGGAGAAAAACGGAATGCTGTTGCACTCATCCAGTATTTCTCCTGTGAATAACCTGTAATTGTCCCATAACTTCCTATTAATTGGGAAACCCCATGAATGGTTTGCCAATAGCACTTCATTCACACTATTGCCAAGGAGCAGAAGCTAATAACAAAGCCCACAGGATTGTGAGTTCAATCCCAGCTAGGGGCTCAGAGTTGACTCAGCCTTTGTCATGCCCAGCCTGGTTGAGGACTCTGAGGATGAGGAAGCTGAGCTAGAGCCTGAACTTGGGCCTGAGCCTGAAGCTGAGTCTGGCCCTAGTTCTGCCCTGCCAGCTCCAGCAGAGTCTGTGGCCCCCAAGGAGGCTCAGCAGACCCTTCCCAGCCTCCCAGCAGCAGACCCTTCAGGCATGGAGGAGGGAGAAGGGACCATATCTATCTTCAACCAATGAAGAGCAGAAAGGGAGGGCCTCCACTGCTCGAGGAGGCTTTATGAAAAACATTAAGTAATCAACAACAGCTGAGCATCTGTGGTCTGGTAATATAAACAGGTGCCAGATGCCAACATAGTTGTCAGAGATTATTTGGGCTTCCTAGGGAAAGCACACCTGATCCTGACACCCCTTGTCTTCTCAGCTGGAAATCTTGACGCTTGGATTGCTGGTGTCAGATCTGGTAAAATTCAGGAACTCTGTGCAGCCATTAAACCAGCCAATTGGATCAATTAAGAATTTATTGGAAAACACACAGTCAATAATTCCCCAGTCAGCTTTTAGCAAGAACTGCCCCCCCTTCTCTCAAATGCCAAGTTAAACCATCCAAGACTGATGGGCTCCACCCCTCCTCACCTGGCGCGAAACCTAGCACTCACCTCCTATTCCCACAGCTCTTTCCCCCCATCCAATCAACCCCCCTTCCTACATGTTGTCACACCAGCTATCCTTTCCCAGCCAAAACTCTCATCCATCAGCCCCCCTTCAGTTAGTGAAGCATTCCCAACAACACCATCCTCCTCCCTCTGATCTTGCATCCCAGAGAACTGACTTTCTCAAAACTACTCACTGCACTACCTACTCCCATCCCCGCACTCTAACAGCCTACTACCCTCAAAAGCCAACTATGCCAGCTAACCGTCTGTCCCAACTACAAACCTGCTTATCATTCCCTCAAAACAACTATACATATAACATCCCCAACCAAACATCTGGCAGAACTCATGTGCACAGACAGCTGGGTTGCCTTGTCTCTCTGGACTTCTGGACCTTGGATTGCCTACACAACTTGTCTCTCTCTGGAATTCTGGACTTTGTCTGGTTGTATCCTTGGGTTTGTTACTTCAAGACTTTTGCTTTATGACTGTCTATGTGTACAGAACTCGACTGCCTTAGCTCTGCACATTGTTTTGTTTTATGTTGCTTTGACTACAGCTATCAGCATACTTGGCCACTTTCCTGGACAGCCCTGCATCCTTCCAAGGTCACTAAAATGAGTACCCAGCTTGTTGGGGGCAATTAGCTTACAGTTGTAAACTGCTTAGAGACTGTTTAGTGCAGTATGAAGTGGTACATAAATGAAGCGCTATCGATATTGCTATTGCTGTTTGATTTGAACTGGATATATATCATGTTAAATATAGAAATTTTATTTTATTCTGTTTGGGATGGAACCATATTTTATAGATATGTGCAGTAGTGTAATAATGATGCATGCACAAAACATCTAATCACAATATGCTAATGATGCAGCAACTTGATTCGCTTTTATATATGGAACATGACTGTGTTTTGTTTCGCTTTTATTTTGTTGTTTATAGCAAGATTGCACAACTTTGCGGAATTATAGATCACTATAGTGCTATGCTTCTGTTATCTTCCAATAGTGTGATTGTTGTGAAATTGGCCCTAGTGTGCTAATCTCCTTTACTGTTTTATATAAAGGACACAATTTCACTATGCTATTGTATGTAATGGGACTTGAGCATCCACAGATTTTGGAATCCACAGGGGGTCCTGGAACCAGACCCCAGCAGAAACCAAGGATCCACTGTATAAGAAAGCAAAATATGTAGTGGTATAATTGAAACCCAGTTACTCTGTCCTCTCTCCAAAACTATACCTGTCTCCAAATGAAAAGAAAAGAATGGAAGAGAAGAGAAGAGAAGAGAAGGGGGGGGGGAGAAAAACCCTTACTGTTCAAATATCCTTGATGTTCTTTCTCTTCTAGGAGTCCCTCATAGTGGTCACTCCTCTGGTGCAGGAAAGCAAAACAACTAGGGATTAACTACAGAGGACTCTTCTTTACACTGGAACATTGTACAGTTAACATGATCAAGAATACAGTATTCTGAATGGTATAGATGACATCTTTTTGCTTATGTCTATGAAGAAAATGCATATTCTTCCTTAGAATATTTTGCAGGATGACTTCAGCATGAATGAAAAGGAGTTTAATTTGTAAAGGCTATATGGTCCGATGTATAGGTTAAAATAAGATGTGGGGAGGAAAGTGAGTGATTGATTGAAGTCTTGGGCTACTGGATGCTCTCATGAACACAGAGTTTCTTTTCCCAATTGGTCTTGGTCAACTCTAATTCACAAAACTAGTAATGAGAAAGGACATTTTTTGTTTCATTGCTCAGGAAATAACTTGAGCACTCCACAACTATGGGAGTGCTCACATTCACCTCTCCTTACTGTTTTCCAAGTAAGTTGTATAAAGTTGACTAGAGGGAGGGAGAAGGAGGAGGAGAAGGTGAGGACACTGCATGTACAGGGACTTCTTTGAGCATTCAGAGCGAAGCACTTTTCAGTGTGAGCAGGGGGACAATCCCTTGTTGAAATCCTTTCTTTGAAGTGTGCCTCAAAACAAGCATAAATGCCATAGCAACAGACTCCCCAAGGATGGCCATTATGGTCTCCATGAGCAACAGCACTGAACTGGAATTAAGTACAATAGCCAAGTAACTATTGGCACTCTGCAATGAAACAATGTTAAGCACTTTGGTTCTCTTGCTGTCAAAGAGAATGGATGATCCAGATTAAGATGGATACTGAGGAGTGGGCAAATAGGTACCTTCAGCATGACTTTGCTGTTCCCTTTCTTCTTTTTCACCCCCTTTAGATAAACTAGAGGTAAGCAGTGGCATCACTTGGGTTGGTGCTGTGGTAATTCATGGTGTCACCCACCCCATTGACCTCTCCCCATACCACACCATACAGAATCCTTAGTAATGTTTGCATGTACTAATGTTACTCATAAATTATAAATCCTGTATATCATTGAAGGTAATGGCAATAACTGTGATATAGACAAATGGCAAAATTAAAATTATACCTTGAAATTATAATATCATATGCACAGCCTAAATGCATTTACATGTACATAGTTTCATGTGGTTAAAGTGAAAATATGTTAAGATGTGATATTTTTAGAGTTTTCAAAAATTAATTTAAAATATTTTAATTTTAATTTTAATTTTTTTTTAAACTTGAGACCTCTCTTTTTTCTTCCTGCTGAGTCTTACCCCATTCACACCATCTCTTCCACTGGGACACAGGCAAATGCCACAGCCCACTTCTGCCAAAAGGCAAATGCTTGGAAAGCAATGGTGTCCTTCTTCAGGGTATCATCTAGTGCAGTGCACACTCCAAGCACCCATTTAGTGATGCCTCTGGAAGTAGGCTAGCAGATAGAAACTTTTCAATTTTGCTATGAAAAGTGGAAAGGCATTTTGTCATTGTTTTAACTGTTCCCCAAGTCTTTACTGAACATAGCTGCCAGGTCAGGACTATCCTAGTCCCTCAGATTTCAATGTCCAAACCTGAGACGTAGGGAAGACCTTTTTGATGGGATCCTGGTGATGTTATAAAGACTATCAGACTGCTAGAAATAGTGCAAATTGAGTCCACTTTAACTGCCCTGGCTAGAGAATCATGGGAACTGTATTTTTTTTTCTGAGACATTGAGCCTTCTCTATCAGAGAGCTCTGGCGCCACAATAAACTACAGCTCCCATGACTCCCTAGCATGAGTCAGGGCAGTTAAAGTGGACTCAATTTGCACTATTTCTGCAAAGGCCCTATGTTACAACAGGTATCTCTTTAATGATGTCATTGAGCATGACACATTAAGCATCAGCCACAGTTACACAGAGTATGCCATTCAAATTAAAAACATCAAGTCTAACAAATGAGAAATACAGACGTGCACGTGCACACACACACACACACACACACAAACACAAACACATAATGCTCTTTGTCATAAGATTCGTCCCCCTTCTCTTCAGGACTGGAATTTCAGGGCCAGGGCCTGATATCTGGGAAACCTACTGTAAACTGACTTGAATTTTGTTTCAGACATGGAATCTGCAATAACTTGCCAGAACCTAAATTGGACTCTGTCTGGTTCTGTCTAGATATTGGTTACTAGACATTCCTGTGCAGATGAAGATCAAAGTGTGCTCTCTGTCCTGGTTTCCTCAGTACTTCAGAACATTCCTATGATATTATGGAACTGAATGAATTTTGCATGCACTATCTTTCCAAAGACTATCACCTTCATTCAGGCCTTAAGTTTCTAAATCAGGGGTGCACAACCCGCTGAAACATAGCAATCTCTGATGGATGTGTGTGGAGGTGAAATTTTCATCCCTCCTCCAGTTCCTTCCTCTGAAATATAGCCCATAGCATCTGGTATTCATTAGCAGTCTCCGATCTGAGTACTGACATTCCTTAGCTTCCAAAATCAGTCAAGATTCAGTGTCTTTCAGGTATTTAAGCAGAAATGAATTCATTGAGCCTATCCACACCAAATATATTTGCCAGGTTCAGCAAAATTGCCAGGGTAAAGTCCTCCATTTTAGCACCAGAAATTGCCTGATAATTTAGGGCCCACATATGGGTGCAGAGATTTCATAGGGTTGGTACGGAACTCAAGGACATCAAAGCCTTAGACCATGGTGGTAAAGAGCATTTGTTGCTACAGCATCTTTCATAAGTACCCATTTAACATCTTAATGCAAACCTTTAATAAAGGACAGCCCAGCACTTTCTATTCTATTATTAAATAATTGGAAAACCAGGGTATTCTTCCTAATGTTTTGTCAAAAACTCCTATCTTGCCATTTGAACCTGTTGGTCCCATGGCACACAGAAAATAAATATATGCCATCATCTGTGCAATAGTCCTGCAAACTACTTGAAGATGGCCACAGTATCTCTTCTTAAAGATCTCTTCTTCCATTAAGTATACCAAAGTCCTTCAACCTTCTCATATAGAAATTGGTCACCAGATTCTATGACTATGCAAGATCCTATTTTTCTGCCACAACACATGTTTTTAAAGTTCCACTCACTTCTGACTGGGTCTAAGATGTCAGGGATGATGGGAGTTGTAGCTCTTCACCTCTGGCTCTAACTCTCCACCTTGTTATGCAGCAGAGCTGACCAGCTTTGATCAGTGGTTGATGCTTCTTTCCCAAGCAGCAGAGTTTCAGAGAATAGGCTGAAGACCCTGACAAACTCTCCAAGCCTTCTCACTCTTCTTTCTGAGATGTCTCCAAACTTCTCCAGGATTATTCTGGCTCTTGTCTCTTCCCTCAAGACACCAGACAACTCAGTAGTCTTATATAAAAGATCTACTTTATTCTACTATATATAAATACTATATGCCCTACAAATCACAATCTCTACTCCACCAAAATACTCCACAATGTACATTAGCAAACATTGCAATTTGTAGCCATTGTTAGACACCACCCACCAGTCAGTTTCCACCCAGTGGGTGTGTACATACATCTTGATTGGTCCACATAGATCATCCCATACCTAAGACCAACCCAAGTGTTTCATCACTTTACCTTGACCACTTAATGAGTCTCAGGTGTTTGCAATCTATCACAGGTGTTCTCAATATACCTTCTATAACTTTGTCCTTGGCTCTCAAGGCTTCTTAATTATATTATCTTTTTCACCTGTGTATCTTCCTGATTGTTCCTGCTTAGTCACTGTGACTATCACATACACATTTTATTTCTATTACTGTAAGTCCCATGTTGCATTTTCCTTAACATAAGAGTCCCTCAGTATGACAGTTTCATCTGTTATTCCCAATAATCAATTCAGAACCACACTGGAGCAGAGACAGCATTTAAATCCTCAGAAGAGAGGAACTGTGCTCAAGCCTTTCTGAAAATTATATCCTAGGGCCAACCAACTCTCTGACCAAGCAACTCTTTTTTTCCCTAGGGTTTTCTAGGGTTTCTGATAAGTGGGACCTAATTACTCAATTACATACAAACACTTCATATATCTCAAAAGGCACTGTTAAGCAGAATGGAATAAGAGACTGAGCTCAAGTCACCTCTGCCAAAAACTCAGTGAGTGGTCTCATGTAAGTTGCTATCTCAGCCTCTGTAACCCATCTGCAGGGAGTGAATAACAATACTACTGACCCATCTTACAAATATGATGGAAAGACTGCTGAGATAATAGGTGTGGAAACTTGAGCATCCCTGTGTCATCTTTCCTACTGCCACTTTAATTCTGTGAGGTTTAGCCACATAACTAACAAGTGATTTATTGACCAAAGTTTAGTTTCTATTAAGCTTCTGGGGAGGTAAAGTCCAAGCTTTTTCCCTCCTTATCTTTCCCAAAAACAGATACTTGGAGCATATAGCCATAGTGAAGCTTTGTTTTGACCTGCAAGAACAATATACCACAAATGCTCTTTACTTGTTCCTACAATTTTGGTCAGGCAACTTTTACAAAATAAAAGGAAGGATTCACTTCAAGCCACATGTCTGTCTGATTTTCCCCAGAGGCAGAGTTGTTCCATCCTCTGTAGTGATGACCTTTAAGTAACAAATAAGCTATAGCTGCAAAGAACATAAGGCAGAGAATTCTTCAGAGGCAAAACCTGAGATATTCATTTGTCAGTAGTGATTTTAGAAGTCAAGGTCACAAACCACAATCTGAACCTGTCTCCTTGGGACACCATAAACCATTCCTGTCAATTACATCAGTATTTACACTAGTGTCACTCTCTGACTTTTCCTGGCCATTCTGCCATCTTCTCCTTGACAGTTGTGACCTGAAACCAGAGCTGGGCCTACCATTAGGCAGAGCAAGGCATTTGCCTCAGGCAGAAGATAGTGGCAAGAAGATGTTGGAAGAGAGACCTGTCTGTTAAACAACCTATTGCTTACCCCCTTAGCTAGGGTGCTGCCTTGAGTGCCAAGAAGGATGCTATCCTACTGCCAGAGTTGAAGAAAGATTTAATTATCAATCAGTTTGGCTTTTATAATAGGAATGACAGGGAGTGTCATCTTGTTTTGTGTTTTGGGCATAAATACCAGGGACCATGCCAAGCAGTATAACTAATTTAAAGGCCTGGATATGGTTGCCAAATCTCAGGGCCTGGCCTTTCTTTTCAGGACAAAGGAAGAAAAATCCCACGGTGACAGCACAATGTTCAAAGGCGTGTGTGTGTTTCTTCATTTATAAGACTTGAATTTCTATATGAATGGTGCATCCTGTGCAATTTTAATTGACATTTAAGGTATCACACCTACTGATAACACCAGGGCTGCCCATTGCAACTTCATTCTTGTAACACAACCAAGTTTTGCTCCTGGGACATGACCAGATGCCTCCCTTTCCTCGATCTCAAGTTTTGGCCCAGAAATTTCATACCTTGGGATAATCCTGGCCTTCCAATCCCAAAGCCAGACCATATCTGCTGTGTCACTGTTTTTAAAAATCTTGCTGCAGCATTCCTGTTTTTGTACAGTCTCCCTGTCCCTATAGTGCTAATGGAACAAGGTTATTTTACCCTGCTATATACTGGGGGGGGGGGGTGTCAGTCCTGTAGCCAATAAGGCTCATGCCTGCAGAATAACAGAACAGTCAAGCAAGAAAGACTTAAAAATATTAATATAGATCTTCCCTCCAACCCCACTTTATGTTACAGGTCAGAATAAAATTTGTATGGTGGTGTGGTGCTAGTACCCTAATACATTTGCCAGATATAGTTCAAATTTCATATTTTTCAAATGTCATAACCTCCAATTGTCTTGGTTTGGCAGGAAGAGTGCCAAATAATCTTCTGTTATCCCACTTTTTCAGATATTTTTAAAAAGTCCCAGTTTTTCTCTTATTCTCCCCCTTTCCCCTTCTCTCAGCTTACTTCAGTTGGTGCAAACTGAATCTAAATTGCAAAAGCAAGTTGCACACCATTAGCTCAGTGGGAGGGGAAAATATGGGGAGAGTGTGGTCTCTTCCCTTCCTAGTAGGCTCAGATAAGAGCAAAATATGGTAGGTCTCCTCACTTAAATGTTCTTTCTCATTAATAACTTGCCAGGTTTACCATATTCTGATGCTGCTTGGCCACACTTGTCCTAGTTTTCATCTATGAAACACTGGAGGGGGGGGGGTGAAAGTTACCAAAAATAAACTATCCTAAATATTTTCTGAGATGTCTTTACCATAGATAAAGTGTGAAACTATGGCTGTAAACCTACAACTCCAGGCCCATGGAAGCCTTGATTGAGGAGACTACCTCCTAAAGCCACACACCTCACTTAGTAGGGGGAAGGGGAAGGAGTAACAGAAACAGTAAGAGAAGTTCAGCAGTGGAAAATGCTGCCTTGGAGATTGGTGGAGTCTCTTTGGTGATTTTTAAACAGAGACTGGATGGCCAAGTGTCAAGGGTGCTTTGATTGTGTGTTCCTACATGGCAGGGAGTTGGACTGGATGGCCCTTGGATTGGATGGCTCTCATGGTCACTTCCAACTCTCTGATTGTATGATCCTATGATGGTCCTGGGATATCTAGCTATAAAGACTATAGCTATTTTAAATTATTTTTCATTTGTTGGAATGTTTTTGTACTTTGTTATTTTTAAGTTTGTTTTTAATGTTTGATAGTTTCATTGTATTTTAGGGGGCTATTGGGGGATGGGATTGTTTGTTTCATCATGTAAGCCACCTCGGTTGTATTTTACAGAGAGGCAGGATATAAATAATGTATTATTATTATTATTATTATTATTATTATTATTATTATTTAGATCACAGTACTAGAAATTCATGATGTAGAAAGCTCTAAACTAGGGGTTACTAATGTGCTCCAAATGTACTGCAGCACTAGCCAGTCTAGCCAATGGTGATGAATGTTGGGAGATGCATTCCAACAATATCTGGAAGGGATATATAATTCCTACTCTTCTCCAAAATGGATAGCATTCTTCTACAAGACAAGGAGTAAAATGCAACATAATCTCCACATTGTAAACCATGGCATGCCTACTGGCAGAGCTCTGGGGAACTGGCTGACTGACTGGTTAGTCAACTACCCCTTGGAGGGAAGGTTTTTTCAAACAGCCCTTCTTTATTTGAATATTATTTTCTTTGTGCTGTATTTATGCTGTATTTAAATATTCCTCAGGACATTTTAAATGCATATTTTGGGACTAACTACATAAAAGTGTGTTACAAGATTCAGCAAAGTGCAAGATTAGCTTGCTAAATTTCATTCTGTACATTAGCTTGAGAGAAGTGGATCCCAGAGCCATAAGCCAGATAGGTTATCCCTAGCTAGAGCAGACCCATTCAATAAATTGTTGAATGACACAACACTTATGCAAATCCTATTGAGTCAATGCATCGCCTCTAGTTGGGACTATCAACAGGATTCACACCATAAGGTTGGAAGAGCCTGTAAAGATTACCTAGACCCACTCCCTGGGAATAAAGGAAGCTGCCCTGAGAAGATCCAACCTCTGTTTAAAAAAACCCAATGAAAGAGACTCTATCACACCACATCACCCAATTGGATCCTGGATAAAGCCTCATCTGTAATAAGTATCACTCGTAGTTTTGCCTCAGTATCTTTTCCAAGCTAACCCCTGATTTCTTGAGCCTTGAATAAGTGTGTGTGTGTGTGTGTGTGTGAATTGCTGTGTGATTTTCCCCTTTAATAAATAATAATTTAATTGAGAGAATTCTGTCTCTGCATCAATTCTTAGATCCTTCACCCTCTTGTTATACACTTGGGATATGGTCTTGCAGGGCCCTTGTAGCCGACTGTGGCACACACTACTGCCACCTTTCTCCTTTTACACTTTAATTCTAGGTGGCAGTCCTGTGGGAACTTTTTATCCCCACCCTTGCCACCTAATTAAGTGTAAGGGACCCACACTGTCTTTTGTATGATGTCCCCCTCCAAATCCTCCAAATATTAGTAGTGTGTTTTGTGACTAAAACATAGGCCAAGTGATGCTGGAACAAGAAGAAAAGTTTATTTTAAATCAGCATGTAATAAACGTAACTTGCTTCAGAACTTGGTATTGTAGTCTTTCTTGGTTACAAAATTATAACGTTTGTTTCTAATTCACTCACAATACCTCAGCCACACTAGCTAGCACTATCTATCTGGAGACAACACCACAGCAACTCTCTTCTTTAGAGCTCTGTGAGTGTTCAGAGTCTCTCCTTCTAGACTCTACCTCCCCAAAATACAGTCCCCTCAGGAACACCCTAAACAGCCTGACTTAACTTTCTCAACACTCTGCTCCTCTCAACACTAACTCTAACTGTCCACCAACTGTCAGCCTGGGCTTTTTAAATGTTTCCAGCTGGAATCCCATTGGCTGGCTCTCATACCAGTTTTGAAGCACTTATAGTGCAATTGAGGCCTCACTTTAACACTCTCTTCTGCACTCCTCCCTAACCCCACCTTCCTGCCCTATGCCCTACCCAGCATGAATTTCAGGTGTTTTTTTAAAAAATGTCTCTCTGAAAATTTTTAACACAATTGCAGAGGTATTATAATATGATTTTTAAGGTACAAATAGATAGATAAATAAATAAATAAATAAATAAATAAATAAAGTTTCAAAAGGGGAGAAATCCTGCTTGGAAATAGCAAGAGGGAGAGGAGTGGACACTTGATACCAAATAGCTGCCCAGTCCTGAAATTGTCATGCAAATGACTTATCACACCTGAGGACTAATGGGACAGCATTGTGTTTGGGGGCTTATTGATGGGTTTTCCTGTCAATGACAAGATGCACTGTAACCACATTTGAACTTCAAGGTGGCAACAAGATGGAGATGACAATGTGCAGTAAGTAAGCCAAAGGTGCTATTTTCAAACTTTAAAAGTGTTTAAAAGCTGCATGGGATGAAGTCCTTTGTGTTACTGGAAACCACTTTATTCTATCATCACTGCTGCTTTCTCTAAGACATGTATAACTGCTGAGTGTTGTTGCATGTGACAGCTAGTATGTGGTTCATCTAAACAGAAGAACGAGTTTTCAATTTGTTCTGTTCTGGAATGAGTTCCATTCTTCCTAAAGCAAGAAAAGAGCTCCTATTTTGGCCTGAGTGATTATTTCTATTTCAGACAAGTTCTTCAGTCCACATTCTCGTGTTGGGGAGGGCCAAGAGAAGAAACAGGGCTATCAAAACTACCAGCATATTTTAATTTAAAACTCTCACTGCAAGTAATGAAGACTTGGAAACCACAAAAAATGTGTCTTATTGTGTCCCACAAGTGAATACAACTCATTGTGTGATGACATGGGACAGAGCCTTCTCAGCTGTGGTGCCCTAATTGTAAAATGTTCCCCCATTGGAGATGTGACTTCCACTAATACTAGTGTCATTTAGGTGCCATGTTAAAAAACAACAACCAACAACCCAGTTATTTATTCAAGTCTTTGGGCTTTACTGATTTCTCTCAAAATGCTAGTGCATGTGGTTTTAAAAACTGTTGAACCCTTTAACTCTGTTTAAACTTGATATTGAATATGTTTTAAAATTATTTAAATAATTTTATTGCATTAAATTGTTTTAACCTGTTTATATCAACATCCTTATCAATGGCTTTGATGAAAGAATAGTAGGCACACTTATTAAATTTGCAGATGACACCAAATTAGGAGGAATAGCTAATACTCCAGAAGACAGGATGAAAATTCAAAATGACCTGAATTGATTAGAAAGGTAGGCCAAAGCTAACAAAATGAATTTATTTTTTTAACTTTTTAATTGTTTTTATGGGGGTTTAATACAACTTAAAAAATGACGTTCAGTATGTATTCATCTTCATACATTCATTTTCTGCACACATTCTACATATAACGTCCTTGTAATATAATACAGTAGTTCTGATTTGTTGTTTCTTCACCAGTTGATTCTTAAATTCAGTTATATTCAGACTTTGGGCTTTTAACTGACTGGCCACAAGAACTGGCCTGGGGATGGAGTTGGGGCAGGCTGCCCTGACTCCGCCCCATGCCACCATCACGCTGTGCGCCCCACCACACAGTGCGTGGTGTCAGGGTGCTCCCTTGGTGCAGTGTGTAAAGTAGATCCATGGTGGCAGTGGTAAGAGTGGCTTTTTGCCACTCTAAAAAGGAGCAGCATTTGCCAGCTCTTTTTGGAGTGGCAAAAAGCCAGATCAGGGCTGCGGTGTGTGATTGCCATGGCCCTGATTTGGTGCTAACAGGGGCAGCACGGAGCTGCCTCCCAGGAGCAGCATATGGCCCGTTTCATATGGCCCGTTTCTTTCCCAACTTCTTTCCAAAAAGAAAATAGATGTATTATATTCTCTTCCTCTATATCATATATACATTTTTGTTTTATTTCTAATTCCTTTTCCTTCTCCCATAATTTAACTACTTCTCCCCATTTCTTTTCATATTCTGAGTTGTCTTTCCGTTAATATACATATACAGACTATCCATTATAGCAAGTCATTTAATTTGACTATCCATTCCTTTATAGTAGGCATTGTATTACTTTCCCAATACCTTGAGTATACTATTCGGGCTGCTGTAACCACATACAATATAACACTTATATCTACTTGATTCAATTTATCTTCTATCTTGTCTGTTATATTAACTAAAAATAATTCTAGGTTTAGTGGCAAATTCTTCTGTAATGTTTCTTTTATGATTTTATGTACATTTCCCCCCCCAAAAAATTTTTTTTGCATTGCCACCACATATGATAGAGTGTCCCAATTTTGTCCGTACATTTCCAACAATTATTTATATTTTTTTCTGAATCTTTGCTAACCTAGTTGGAGTTATGTACCATCAAAGAAAACTTTAAAGTAGTTTTCCTTTAAGTTATTACATTTCATGAACTCTAGATTGTTTTTCCACACTTTTTCCAACTTGTTAATGGTACTTTTTTCCAATGTTCTGCATCCATTTAATCATATTGATTAAATATTGGCTAAATAATTGTCTCTTTTTTCAATTCTATATCTAATAGAAGTCTATAGATCTTTGTTATCATATGTTTTTCTCCTTCCATTAGTATTTTATAAAATTCTCTCAATTTATTTTCTATTCCTTGTGTTTACATATCTTTTAAAAGTCTTCTGTCATTTGTCAATATAAGAACCAATGTATTTCTGACTTTCCTTCCTGCATTTCTTCCCTTGCTTTAATTTTATAGCCTTCATTTGTTTTTATCAGGATGCCTTCATTCTTGATCCATTTTCCTTTAAAAGGCGGGGAGGGGGTTGGTGCTTCCTGTGTAGATGACCATTTTGGGATTTTGATGTAAAAGTGTCTCTCATATTTATTCCAAACCATAAATAATGCTTTCCTTATGCAATGTGTGTTAAATTCTTTATTTGTTTTGGCTTTGTAGTTAGGCATGTCATCCTAAGTACATATTGTAGCTTTCTAATTCTAACAGCCTTTGATTTTTGAATTGTATCCATTCTTTTAACCATGTTAATGCACATGCATTATAGTAAATTTCTAAATTTGGCACTCTCAGTCCACCTTTTTCCTTATGATCCTGCATAGCTGATATTTTTATTCTTGACTTCTTTCCCTGCCATATAAATTCCATTAAATCTTTTTTCCATACTTTGAATGGGTGTTTATTTGATAAGATGGGTATTGTCTGGAATAAATATAACATTTTTGGTAAGACATTTATTTGTATGGTAGTAATTCTATCCAGCAGTGACAGTTGTTGTTTGTCCCATTTTTTGAGGTCATCTTTAATTTTTTTTCCAAGTTGTGGTATAATTATTCTTGTAGAGATCCGAGTTCTTTTTCATTATTATTATTCCTAGATATTTAACTTTGTTTAGTATCTGAAATTCTGTTTTCTTTTTTAATTCTTCTTCCTTTTTGGAAAGATTTTTAGTTAATATACTACCTTTACCTTTATTGACTTTAAATCCTGCTGGCTTACCAAATTGTTCTAATAATTCCACCAGTCTTATGATGTTTTCTATTGGGTTCTCCAGACAGACCACTAGATCATCAGCAAAAGTATATAGTTTGTATCTATGCTTATGAATCTTCAATCTATAATCATTTCTTATTTTCCTAGTCAATACTTCCATAACCCTGATAAATAAAAGTGGGGATAGAGGACAGCCTTGGCATGTTCCTTTATTAATAGTGCAGTTCTTTATCTTCTCTCCATTAATAATTATTTGTGCACTTTGTTTATTATATATATTATTAATCCAATTCATATATCTTCTTCATATTCCACTGTCCTCCAGCACTATTTTCATAAAGTTCTAATTGATGTCAAATGTTTTGCCAGATCTAAAAAGGCTATTCCTAACTTCTGTTCTTTATGAGTTTCATAAAATTCCAATATATCCACCACTGTTCTGATATTATTTTTTAAGTTTCTCCCTGGCAGAAAACCAGTTTGGTCTTCGTGCATCCAGGTCAGTAATGCTTTTTAAAATCATTCTGCCGAGATTGATGTATATATCTTGTAGTTCAGGTTTAGCAAAGAAATTGGGCAGTAATTACTTATTAATTTAGGATCTCTATCCTCTTTGGGTATCAATGTAATAAGTGAATGACACTAGGTTTCTGGAAACTTGCCATTATCTATTTCATGGATTGTCTTATATAATGGAAGTGATAGCTCTTTTTTAAATGTTTTATAATACTTTTCTGTTAGGCCATATGGCCCTGGTGCCTTATTTTCCTTCACATCCGTTATAGCTTTATCAATTTCTGTCATTGTAATCAGAGCATTTAGTTCTTCTTTTTGTTTAATAATAAATTGAGGAATTTGTTCTTTCCTTATAAATTCTTATATCTATGTTCTTTTCCTTTGTTGTTACTTCTGTCATGAATAATTTTCCAAAATATTCTGCCACTATTTGTTTTATTTTATTTTGTTGTGTATATTCTTTATCCTTATTTTTAAGGGTTTTTTTAATTAACATTATAAACATTATACACAATGAACATTACAAGTTGTATGGAACTAAGGACAACATAGATTCATATTAAAAGAACAAACAAATCATATACTGTATATTCAATGTTGCTTATTTGTCTCATATCCTGTTGTATGTATACATGTGTGTGTGTGTATACATTTTTTCGTTGTTCAGACGTTTTTATATAATGCTTCTATATATCCCATCTATATGTTATTATTCTTATTTGCATATCTTTTCCACTTCTTATATTGAATTGTTCCACAATTGACTCCAACTTCTTTTCCTTTTTTTTTTTTGATGTTCCTAAGTCATACATTTAAAGATGCATCATTAAATATGTATGAATTATTTTCCCCATATTTTGTCATAATAAGTATATAGACACTTCCATTTTTCATTTCTTTCATTTGAAGAAATCATTTTTCATTCCTTTCGTTTGAAGAAAACTTATTTTTTTAAGTTTTAATATTACTTTCTTTTCTTTTTCTTTCTTTAATTTGTGAGCCAACTATTTTCCTACTTTGTTGGCATACTCAAATGGTAGTGTCTTACATATTTAATTTTGTTTATTTCTTGCATCATATTTTGGTTAAGCTTATACCATAGTTGTATTTCTTGACATATCTTGTTATCCTTAGGTCTGCTTTTAAGTTCTTGTTCCTGCATTTCTAGTGTTTCCATTAATTCTTTTTCTTTTTGGATTTTTATTTTCCTCTTTCTAATTTCTTGCTGTATCAACAGGCCTCTTACAATAGCTTTACTTGTATCCCAAGTTATATACATTGATGTCTCTGTACTTATATTTTCTTGGAAGTATAGTTTTCATTCTTGTTTTATTCTGGATACTACCTCTTCATCTGATGAGATATTCTTTCAACCTCTATGAGTATTCTGTCTTCCTCTGAGTTGTTGTTACTACAATTGGGCTGTGATCTGATAGCATCCTTGGAAGGATTTTCACCTTTTGCATTTGTTTGCAAATTATTTTGGATACAAATGCTAAATCAATTCTAGACCAAAATTTATATCTATCAGAAAAGAAAGTGTAGTCTTTAACTCCTACATGCATAATCCTCCATGTATCGATCAAATTTAGATCTTGTATAAGTTCAAATGCTGTCACTGGGAGTTGTCATTGATGTTTTTTAGCAGATTTTTTGTGAAGCTTTTTCTTTATCTGGATTTACCACCCCATTCCAGTCTCCTACAATTATTACTCTCTTGTAGTCATATTCCATTTTTTGTTGTCCTTTTAAATAAAATTGTGTTTTGTTGTCTTGTGGTGCATATATATAAATTATTAGTGTTTTTTCTCCTTGTAGTTCTACTTCTATTGCTATGAAATTTCCATCTTTATTTTTAAATATTTATTTTGCTTTTTCTTTATTTTTGACATAGATTTTAATGCCTTCCTTCTTATGTAATTCATTGGATACTGTAAAGAGTTTGCCTAATTTGGTATTTTCCAGGACTCACATATCTTTACTTTTGATGTTTCTTGGATACAAACTATACCCCCTGTCTATTGATTTAAACAATAAAATATTTTGCTTTTTTTAAATTTGCAATTCAATCCATTAACATTCCTTGATATCAATTTGCATGTCATCCTTCCTTTCTATGTTACATCTTTTATTTCATTCTGTTGTCTTAATTGGGGTTTTTCTCCTTTTTTGTCCTTGTTGCTTCCATATGTTCTCTTTTTTTCCCTTTTTCTTAATTCTGTGTTATCATGTACTCTTCTGTCTTCTGTTATTTTCTCTTCAACTCCTTCCTCTTCCTCTTCTTCTCCTTCCTCCATCTCTTCTTCTTTTGAGTCTTTCATTTCATCTTCCTCTGATTCCTTCTCTTCATCTATTTCTCCAACATCACAGAGTTGTTCCTTAAGATCCTCTAGATCTCCTTGTTTTTCTTCTTGTTTTTTACCCATTTGGCTTCTATCATCCAATCTTGTTTTCATCCTTTGTCCTCTCCTCCTTATTTCTAAAACTATCTCTTTCATTTTCTCTGTTGTTCATTCTTTTTTTTTTTTTTGCCATCATATTCTTTGCTAAGTAATCATTAGCTTTTTGTGTATTTATTACATACTTTTACCCTTCTATTTTTCCTTATTTATATTTTATACCTTTTTGACTGAGATACTGTGTCAGATTTGAATAATCTTTCCTTTTTCATAATATCTGTGTTGAGAGATCTTTAAAAATCTGAACTTCCTGATCTTCAATATATAGTTTCTTTTTATAGTTTGTTTCTAGGATCTGATCCTGTACTCTTTCTCTAATGAAATGGATTGTTATGTCTCTATTTCTGTTTTTAGCAACCCATGAATTATTCCTGTAAAGCTTCTCTATCTCAACATCAAGTTGTTGCATGGGCCACCCAATGTATTGTGCCAGTGGTGGAATTAGTCTTACACTTAGGTCTTCATTAAATTTCTCTTGTAAGCCTATTATTTTCAATGTTATCCCTTTTAAATGTAATTCTAAAAATACTTTATATTTTTCCTCCTGTTATTGCATTTTCTCTATATTGTTGGTTACCTCTCTAATTTCTCTGTCTTCTCATACATCTGACACATTTTATTGATCTCCTTCATTTCTCCTGTTATCTTCTGTAAACTTTCTTTGAAGTCATATAATTCTTTATGTATTTCTATCTCAGTTTCTTCATTCAGTTCCTTTATTTCTGATATTATTTCTGCATGTATTTCTGCTCTTATATCTGCTCTCATTTTTTTTTATTTCCTCTAAAAAGAGCATATTCTCTACTATTTCTGTTCACAGTCCTTTTTGTATTGCACCTTGAGGCTGTATGGGTACCTGGGTTTTCTTTCGTGTATGCCATTATTTGTTATCACCAACAAATATTCTAGAATTCTTAGACAAAGGTTAGTCAACAATTAAACAAAATATTAACACATTAATATACACTAACATAATATTCTTGTTGATTAATAAGATATAACACTTAGTTATTATTATCTCTACCAATCTACAAAAAACAAACTGATTGAAGGTCCTAATAAGGGATAGTAACTTGTGGAGATTCTTATCTATACATTGATTGTTAACATGTTTAACTCTCCACCCTCCCCTTCCTCATCCCTTAGTACCTACCCCTTAGCCATTATACATATAAATTTTAGGTACAACAAAGCAGCAAAGTGACTATAGAATAAGGTAATTTTAAATAAGCAATGTACCTCTGTATATGTTTTGGAAGGTATTAATAAAGATGTTAGAAAATTTCATACAAATCACCTTCTTAGAGTCACTTCTTTGATGATTTTTTTGCCACTTTTATTGGACTTTCTCTTCTCCTTAAAGTTTCCTTTTTTCTTTTTTCCAATGGTTCTTATTTTAGGTTTTAGGTTCTTTTGTATGTCCTTAATAAGTCTATTTAATCTTAATAAGTAACTTTGTTCTTTAATTAAATTCAAGTTTATTTCTCCTTCTATAATAATAATAATAATAATAATAATGAAATTTATTTATATCCCGCCCATTGGTAGTCCAATCCGGGTGACTTACAATTAAAACATACCGTTCACATAAAACATACAATATGAGCAACCCCCCTCCCCGCCTTAAAACAGTATTAAATCAAGACAATATAAAAACAACAAATCAAGTTAAAATATTTGACCCTCCAACTCGGTGACTGCAAAAGCCTGGCTCGAAGATCCTCCCATCACTTGATGGGGCCACGTGAGGATCGTCTCTTAGATAGCTATTAATCTGAGACTGGAAGGACTGATGTAGTATAACTAGTCTGGAAAGGCCTGCCGGAAGAGATCCATCTTGACAGCTTTTTTAAAGCTGTCTAAAGATGTTAAAAGACGGATCTTGTCCGGCAGGCCGTTCCAGAGCCTAGGCGCAATAACAGAGAACACTCCCTGGGAGGTAGCCACAAGCCTCGATTTCTGAGGCTGTAGCAGATTCCTCCCGGAGGACCAAAGAACGCAGGGAGGATTATACGGGAGCAGGCGGTCCCTGAGATAGCTTGGACCCAAGCCATTTAGGGCTTTAAAGGTGATAACCAACACCTTGTACCTGGCCCAGAAGCTGATAGGCAGCCAGTGGAGGGACCTCAAAACCAGAGTGATGTGATCCCTCCGAGATGTTCCCGAAACAAGTCTGGCTGCCATATTCTGTACCAGCTGTAATTTCCAAACCAGGCATGAGGGTAGCCCCATGTAGAGTGCATTGCAGAAGTCGAGGCGGGAGGTTACCAACGCGTGCACCACAGTCTTGAGATCCCTTACTTCCAGAAACGGGTGCAGCTGGCGTATCAGTCGAAGCTGATAACAGGCACTCCTGACCGTCGCATTAACCTGATTCGTCATCAGGAGCGACGAGTCAAGGAGCACCCCCAAGCTGCGAACACAGTCACTGGAGGAAAGCGTGACCCCATCCAGGACTGGAGGTTGCAACCCAATTCCTGGTTTCGGGGCCGCTACCGTGAGCACCTCCGTCTTGTCTTGATTCAGCTTCAATCTGTTTTTCCTCATCCAGCCCATTACCGCCCCAAGACATTCATTGAGAGAAGAGATGCCATTGGAATTCGAGACCGACGAACGAGATATGGAGAAATAGATTTGGGTGTCATCAGCATACTGATAACACCCAGCACCATAACTCCGTATAATCTCACCCAGCGGCTTCATATAGATGTTAAACAGCATCGGGGACAAAATAGCTCCCTGAGGGACCCCACAAGTGAGGTCCCTCTTACTGGAGCTACAGTCCCCGAACAGCACCCTCTGGGACCGACCCGAGAGGAAGGGCTGGAACCATTGCAAGGCAGTGCCTCCAATACCTAACCCCCGCAGGCAGTCCAAGAGGATGCCATGATCTATTGTATCAAAAGCCGCTGAGAGGTCTAGGAGCACCAACAGGGTCACGCTACCCCGTCGATGCCCAGACGCAGATCGTCGGTCAAGGCAACCATGGCAGTCTCAACCCCAAAGCCTGTCCTGAAGCCGGTTTGAAATGGGTCTAGATAATCGGTTTCATCCAAGACTGCCTGGAGCTGAAGAGCAACTGCAACTTCTCTCTTTATGTCTACTACTTTGATCTATTTTGGTCTCTTTCTTGCATTTTAATTTCTCACTTAGTCCTTCTCTTTCCTGCAGCATTTTCACCTCTGGGATTCAGAGATTACCACCAAGGTTGGAGTCTATTCCTCTCCACGTCCGATTTCTCCTCTGCCACCTTAGCAGTTTTTCCTCTCCTTCCCAATATATCTCAACTTTATATTTCTCCTTTGTTGCCTCAACTGTTTTTCCTCTCCTTCCCAGTATATCTCAGCTTTATGTTTCTCCTCTGTCTATTCCTTTTCTATGTTCTGCAGCATAGTTTTCTTTTTCAGATCTTTAATCAGTGTTGCTCCACACTGCATCTCTTCTGTGACCTCTTCTCATCCTTTCTCTGCTTGCTTGCCAATACCTCGTATTGCAACCATGCCCTTAAGAGAAGGGATCACCTACTCATTTACCTTTATCTTAATTTTTCATGCTTAGCTTCCATTCTCCATTTAAATACAACAGTTAAAGTATTTTCCACTGTTTAACTGTTTCTTACTGTTTATACAGTTTTACTACCCTCTTGTCCTAGATTTCCCAGCTATCTTTAAAAAGTGGTGGGCATTGTTTTAGCCTTCAGGCTCTGAGTAGCCAGGTTGGACTCCCTCTAAGCCCCTCAGTCCTGTCCGCTCTTCTTCTTCTCCTCTGACTTTGAGCTGGTACCTGATATGGGACTTTTGTAAGGTGTCTCCAGACCTCCTTTCTTTGGGAGGTATTTGCCCTGTTTGATATTTCTAAACAAGTTCAAACCTGGCTACCAGGGCTGAGTTTTCTTGCTACCTGTGTGAAACACAGCTGGTTATAATGCCATTTACCAAAAGGAATTTCAACAAGGAGAAATGTCAGGTACTGCACTTTGGGTGAAAAATGAAATGCATAGATATAAGATGGAGGGCACCTGGCTTAACAAGACTATGTGTGAAAGAGATCTAGGGGTCCTAGTAGACCACAAGTTGAACATGAGTCAACAGTGTGATGTGGCAGCTAAAAAGTCCAATGTGATTTTAAGCTGCATCAATAGAAGTATAGTGTCTAGATCAGGGGTAGGCAACCTTTTTCAGGCGGGGGCCGGTCCGGAGAACAGCTCCCTTCCAGCGGGCCAGGGGGGAATGGTGGCCATGTGCGCGCACACAACCCCTGCTGCCACGCGCGCCCGCTGTCGCGCCAGCTACCGCTGCCACCGCCATCGCCGCTGCCACACACGCTACCACAGCCGCAGCCATGCGTGCCGCTCCGGCCATTTTGTTTTCCAAAATGGCGGCTGCAACACATTTGCTCTTGCGCAGTACTCCTGTGCATGAGCAAATGCGTCACGCCCGCCATTTTGTTTTGCCAAAATGGCAGGTGTGACTTGCTTGCACATGCGCAGGGGTACTGTACATGCGCAAACGTGCCACGGCCGCCATTTTGGAAAACAAAATGGTGGGCACGACGCATGTGGCCACATGGCGGCCAAAACTCGCAGCGGTGGTGGCAGGCGGCAGAGGTGGCAGGGGTTGGTAGGGGCCAGTAAGCGCGGGGCCCTGGGCCGGAATCAGCCCATGGGCCGTAGGTTGCCAGCCCCTGGTCTAGATCAAGGGAAGTAATCATGCCACTATTCTGCTTTGGTCAGGCTTCACCTGGAATACTGTCCAGCTCTGGGCACCACAATTCAAAAAGGATGTTGACAAACTGGAGTGTGTCCATAGGAGGGGGGTGAAAATGGTGAAAGGTCCAGAAACCATGCATTAAGAGGAGAGACTTAGGGAGCTGAGTATGTTTAGTCTGGAGAAGAGACTGTTAAGCAACGATATGATAGCCCTGTTTAAGTATTTGAAGGGGTGCCACATTGAGGATGGAGCAAACTTGTTTTCTGTTGCTCCAGAGAATAGGACCTGGAGCAATGCATTCAAGCTACAGGAAAGGAGATTCCACCTCAACATTAGGAGGAACTTCCTGACAGTGAGAGCTGTTTGACAGTGGAACACTCTCCCTCAGATTGTGGTGGAGTCTCCTTCTTTGGAGGTCTTTAAACAGAGGCTGGATAGCCATCTGTCAGGGATGCTCTGATTTTGAGTTCCTGCATGGCAGGGGGTTGGACTGGATGGCCCTTGTGGTCACTTTCAACTCTGTGATTCTATGATTCTGTATTTATTTTACTTCTATCCTGCCCAGCCTGAGATCTTGTAATATTGTGTAGAGTATAGATTAATACTCTGATCACAGAGGCTTGCTAGAGTTTCCTTGTATGGAGAAAATATATGAGTATCTTTAAATATATGTGTATGAGCATTTGTATCCCAAGGTTGGAGTTAATATGGGATTATCCAGAAGGGAAAGAAGTTCCTGAAATCATTGAGACTTTCCAGGTTTTGTTTGTTGGGTTTTTTTTGTTTTGTTTTGTTGTTGTTTATTGGCATAGTCATGGTTTTATATCAAAATCTTACCTTGAAATATCTTGGGCTTCTTTCCCTTATCCTGATTGTGTTCTTCCTTCACCCACCCATCCCCCAACAAGTTCAGCAACATTTCAGAAATTAACTTTCACCTATTTCTTTGCACCTTTTAATGTTATTATTCAGAGATTATGGTCAAAGTGTTAAAGTACTTTAGCAATATTATGCTAGTTAAGCATTAGGATCATTTCTTTTATTGCTAGCATTTCTCTTTCCCACATTTGATTTGTTGCAGGCAAACATCTTAACTAGTGCTGTAAGTATGTAGAGAGATCTTGTAGCACCTTTGAGACTAACTGAAAGAAAGAAATTGGCAGCATGAGCTTTTGTAGACTTCATCTGAGGAAGTAGATTGAAGTCTATGAAAGCTCATGCTACCAATTTATTTATTTCACTTAGTCTCAAAGGTGCTACAAGATCTCTCGACGTACTGCTTCTACAGACTAACATAGTTATATCTTTGAATTCTACCAGTTCTGGGATAACAAAGCCAGCCAGCCATGAAGCCAAGAAATTGGTTGATTTAAATTGACCTTGTGAGTGGTGGGAGTCTTCTGTTAATATTTCAGGATGGGGGAAATGTCATGCATGGCAAGGTGCTGGACTGTATGGGCCTTGTGATCTCTTCCAATTCTGATTCTATGATTCTAAATCAGAAAGGATAGGAATGAAACCAGGGACTTTCTGGTTTTTTACAGTCTGTCTATCTGGGTCTGTTAGTAAGGGGAATTAATGAGATATGAGCCCCAAAGCATCAATCCCGAGATAACACAGAATGCAGGTCAACCCCTGAATACGTGTGGAAGGATAACCATCTTAAAAGAGCTTCTTTTTCTTCCCGACTAGATCACCCTTGTAGTCTCCCTCAGTGGCAAACAAGAACAACTTTATTAGCATGAATCAAGGATTTAAAGACTCACATACAGAAGGTTACAGGCTCCCATGTATGGAAGAAGAGTTTTCGTGATCTCAACAGGCAAAAGTATCAGCTCAGAGTTAGTTTTAACAAACAATGGGATAGTCATTTCACCAGCATTTGTTAGTCCATGTTGCACAAATGTAACAGTAAATGATACAGATCATGGTGGGAACAGTAGTTCTAGCAGTCTCACAGCAGCTGCAACAGTATCAGACTGGCCAAGGTTGGCTCTAGCTCTTGCTGGCTCTACCCCGGCTGGTAATATGGATTACCTTTGGTTCACTAGTGAATTCAGAGTCATGGCCTTTAAATGTAAAATTTCTTTGTCCACAGAGAATTAATCCTTGAGAGTATCTAGCCTTACTCCAACTATATGGGGATATGGGAATTCTATCTAAGTTTTTATAGACAGAGTTTTGCTCTCAGGACTTGTGAATGCACATTATATTGTACTGAACATTATTGTATAATGGTTATATCCCGCCATTCTCCCAAATGTGATCCAAAGCGGCTCACAACATGAATTAAAATAAAGTACATGAATTAACATTATATTGTGCAACATTTTTTTGTTGTGCAACATTGTTTTTTTGGGTAGGAAACAGCAAAACAGTACAACAAAAATATTGCACAAATATAAGCATGTGGTTTTATTGTGCAACATTGCTGATTTTTTACAAAAGTGTTGTTGTTTTTAACTTTAGAAACCCATGATCTTGCACAAAACACACATATGGCTTTTTGAAAACAGACCTTTCTATTCTGAAAGCTGCACAATTTTCAGGGAAGCTGCATATGTCTCAGAAGAAGTTGAAGCTACACAACTTCCATGAAAAAGCTGTGCAGTTTCCCCTTCTTTTTTCTTTTTTTCTTTTGTGTGTGTGTGTGCACACGCACGCGCGCACGTGTGTATGTGGAATTCCCAGGTATTTTGAAACTATGGGACAAACAACTGTTTTATTGTTCTGAATAACTGTCAAATTTGGAAAAATCAAGATTCACTATCCCTACACACATTCCAGGAAATTGCCACAAAAGGGTTATTAGATTTTATGGTAATTCTCTTTTATAGTGGTATTTAGGGAGATTTTTTTTCCAGTGATATCCTCACCACAATCTCTTTCAGGAGGCTGCAAACCTGTCTCATTGTGTTAAGGCATTACTTCTCTCTTATCCACTCAGTGCCCCTGAGGCTGGTTTTATGACCCAGGAAGGGCAATGGTCCAGAACACACAATTGTGGCTTTTACTTCTTCAAGGATCCCATCCACATCCTCAGTCTGTACACAACAAAATATCTAATAATGTAGACAAGTAGGAGCTAAGGACTTATCAAAGTGGTTCCAAGTAGTTTTATCTGCAAATCAGACAAAACCTTTATATTTTGTTGCTGTTTTTAATAAGCTTTGCATTGCAACTTTCTCCTCTATTTATTCCTCTTTCTGCCAAAGAAAAATGTCTTTTCTTTTATAAACTGTGATTTTATGGTATTGGATTATATTTAACTTTTTATATTAGTCAGTGTGCTGTCCAGACAGCAATGGTATTGGGTGACTTTCTGTAATTATAGAAAGTAAATCGAGTCAAATAATGGCCATTTATACAAAGGCTTTTCTCTTCTAGCTTCAAGTACACATGTTGGAAGCCTGCTTCTATGTGCACATGACTCCTAGCTCAGTCAGAGTGACTATATATTAGTCCCCTCCAGAACTGAAGCAGAATATTATAGAACATTTATTGTTTGCCAAGAGCATAAATGTGTATAAATAACAAAATAATGAATAAACTATGAGCATGTGGCTAATAAGAAATTGCAAAATTGTTTCAGTGTTAAGATGAATACCAAAGTCAGGACTGTTCACTTGATCATAATTTGGATTTCTAAGGACATTTGTGAAATCTGGATAGTAAAGAAAGCAGATAGGAAATGAACTCATTTGAAATGTGATGCTGGGGGAGAGTTCTACAGATAGTGTGGATTGCTAAAAAGACAAATGAAATGGCCTTAGATGCCAGTTTTAGCTCCGTTACCGGCTGCCTTGAGTTTCTCTGAGAAACAGGAAATTATGCCATGCCACTTCGTTTCATTTTTGCCTCCCATTTGGCCATTTTTTTTTTGGGGGGGGAGGATGGATGTCAGAGGACCAGTAAAGGGTAAAGTGTCACATTTTCTGATGATGATGATGATGATGATTGATGATGATTTTACATTTTTACATTTTGGGTTGCTTCAGGGGCAAAAATTGCCTTATTTTTTAAAAAAAAAATGTGGAAAGTCAGACACCTTGTAAATGTTCCAAGAAGCTTCAGAGATCATATGTACCACCACTATCTATTCACACTTTCTGCACTGCTGTTCTAGAGAAATATTACTTATATATCTATTCTTGGCTTTGGAAGTCCTTATAAGTATCTCCAGGCAGGGGAAATCACTTTAACTTTCATCCTAAAACTGCCTAGCTTGTTCCCCTTCACAATGGATTACATATTTTGAGTTTGTTCTCACTTTCTCTACACACATATCCTAAGTTGTACATGGTAGAAATCTCAAGTCGCTTTTGTCTGACTGGGAACTTCCTCTTTGTTTCCAGGACAAAAGACTTTTTATTGTTTGGTCATACTTTTTTCTTCCAAGAGTTACTTTATCTTTCAAAAAGGGTACAAAAAAGAATGATAAAACATGGCAGAGAAGACAACTTGGCTTTCTAGTACAAATAATTCAATTTGCACAGGAGTTATGCTAATGCAAATTTAGAAATATTGCTCATGATTAATTGCATAGAGATGGGAACATTTATGACAGTTGGATAATGGATGCAACTAGGATGTGAAAATCTCTTGAGTCTCCAACTGTCCTGATCTTTCAGGGACACTGCTGGTCAAACTTTGTCATCCCACTTTCTCAGCTGCTTTTAAAAAAAATGTCCTAGGGCCTCGGCAGACGGCTTATTGAGCCGTCTTGGAGGCCCAGAAGAGGAGGAGCAACCGCACGCGCGGTGCTCCTTCCTCTTCCTGAGGTTGCCCTCGGAGCTGCCGGCCCTCCGCACGGCCGGCGCTTCCGGGGCAACCTCCCGCCGCAGCGACCGCACGCGCTGCGGTGGAAAAGGCAGGGAAAGTGCGCCCTACGCTTTTAGGGCACACTTTCCCTGTCTTGTGGAAGGAGCACTATTTTTGCGCTCCTTCCAGGGACGCCGCAGGAGCGCCGGGGTGCGGAGGCTGCGGTCCCGCGGCGCTCCGTCCGGCGGCATCTCCGGCGCCTCCGTCTGCTTCCCCACCTAGTTTCTTTCTCCTCCGCCCACTCTCTCCCTTTCTCCTTCTCTCACTTCAGTTGCTGAAAATTGTGTGTCCATGTGGCTAAGAAATATCAGAGCATGATCAAGATGACAAAAGTTATTAATGGTAAAAAAGCACACAAACTAGGAGATGCTACAGGAGTTTGCTTTTGCCTGAGCCAACTGAGAAGGGCACGATTATATCCTCTTTCCACACTGAGTTAACTAAGGGGGGTTGCAGACTGCCAGAAATAGTGTGAATTCAGTCCACTTTTAGGGTTAGGGTTAGAGTTAGGGAACCATGGGAACTGTATTTTATTGTGGCATCAGAGTTGTCTGACAGAGAAGGCTCAATGTCTCAGAAAAATAACAGTTCCCATGATTCCCTAGCACTAACCCTAACCCTAAAAGTGGACTGAATTCACACTATTTCTGGCAGTCTGCAACCCCCCTAAGTGTGAACTACTAACTCAGGGCCTTTGCAGACTGGAGAAATAGTGCAAATTGAGTCCACTTTAACTTCCCTGACTCAGTGCTAGGGAATTATGGGAACTGTAGTTTATTGTGGCACCAGAGCTCTCTGACAGAGATGGCTCAGTGTCTCAGAAAAAATACAGTTCCCATGATTCCCTAGCACTGAGCCAGGGCAGTTAAAGTGGACTCAATTTGCACTATTTCTAGCAGTCTGCAAAGGCCCTAAGTGTGGAAAGAGGAGAAAAGGTGGTTTTGGATGATATGGCTTTTTTAACTTGGGGCGGGTTAGGATTGGAGAAAGGATTGCCAGGTTTCAGACACTGCAAAAACAGACCTAAGTTTCTGCATTGCACAAATTCTCTCCCCAAGAGCACCTCCATATCACTGTTGCTGCTGTCCATTTGCTTCCAATCCCAATAGACACTGTTTCCTCAGGGAGAAAGAAAATAGACAGGTGGGCAAAGCCTACTGCTTCTTTTCTTCACTGCCCTCTAACAACTCCAGGTGGGTGTAGAAAGGAGGTGGAGGAGGTCCATTTCTCACTAGAGAGTAATATTTGCATGAATATTTGTAGCACTAAATGCAACCATGTGCCAGATTTATATATTCTGTTCTGGTTACAGAAAAATCACAAACTCTGGGTCAAGAATGAGAATGAGGATAGGAAAAGAATGTTCTTAATTTGGGCTTTCACAGATATGCTTAACTCATAACGAGAAATTTCTAATTTTTAGAGCATATGCTAAGCAGCATCTAGCCATTAAAGCAAAACTACACCTCCTTCCTTCTTTAAAAGAAGCATAACTATAGCAACTGAGAGCTAGTCCAGCATGATGGAAAAAAGACTGAATGTATTTTTTCCCTATTAATTTTTTAAACAGTAGAATTGGTCACTGTGGCAGACTAAGCTGGAAACCATTTTCACATAATTTTGCTATACGTCTGCTACATGAGTCTTATTTAATGTTTGTTTTATTTGTATTTTTTAAAAAATATTGCTGTGGTTTTGTAATTTTTATCATACTTCATTAGTGACTACATTTTAACTGTTGATAGCTGCCCCAATTCATGTGTGCCCTTACCCTCCAGCATATGTGGATGTATACTTGCATGCTTGGGTGTATCTCTGCATGTGGATATACACATTGACTGGAATCCTATTAGTGCCATATATTTGTATAAGTTACCTTATACATATTTTTGTATTTTCCCCTACTGTTGTGCAATGGACACATTGAATTCATGGCTGCATAAGCAGAGTTCCACAGATGTAATGTTTCACACATGCCTACATGCTATTGTTAGTCCCAGCTAGAGTAGAATTATTGAATCAATTGGATATGCCTGCGTATTGACAGCCATTGAACAATTGATAGAATTCAACAATGACATCATTATCATCATCATCATCATCATCTACAACAACAATAGCAACAGCTCTAGCTGGACTAACCAACAGGATCCCAGCCATGTCATTGTGCATTTTTGGATGCTGCATAACTATCATTGCAACCACTTGATTTCCTGGCTTTGCAGAAAGAGCCCCTGTGCTTTCCCCATTGCACAATGGAACTGTAAGATATACAATTGGTTGCACAAGGTCAATAGCACAAACCCTGTGTAACTATGTGAATGTACATTTACAGTGCTTGAGTACAGTATAGGTTCTTGGTCAGAAAATACTATGTAAATGCAAATGGCAAAATATAACATTTGGTGTTGTTGTTAGCTGCCCTCAACCTTCATTCATGGCAACCCTGTGGATAAGACATTTCTAAGACACACATCCCATCCTCTACTGTTCTGCTTAGGTCTTGTAGAGTCAGGCCTATGAGTCTAGCCATCTGGCATATGGTCTTTCTTTCTTTCTACTGCCTTCTACCTTTCCTAGCATTTTCTAATGACTCATGCCTTCTCGTGATGTGGCCAAAGTACAACAGCCTCAATTTAATCATCTTGACTTCTAGAGAGAGCTTAAATTAAGAGAACTTTGAAATTGTGTCTGGTGTTGCTTTGTCCGATCCCCTTCTTAATAGCACTTGAAATACAACATACCTTCCAACATTTCACAGATGAAAGTCAGGACACATGTGACCCAGCAAAATCAGTGTGTGGTAAAGATGGCAAAAGTTATTAAGGAGGAAGAACACATAAGCTAGGAGAGCCTGTAGTAGCTTGCTTTTGCCTGAGCCTCCAGGGAAGGGCAAGATTGTGCCCCCCCTCTCCTCCTTGCTGAGTTAATTGACTGCAAATTACTTTTGCACTTTGCACTCAGTTTGCAGCTGAGGAAAGATGAGAACAAAGGGACAAAGTGAGAGAAGGAGAAGAGTGAGATTGGAACATTTTAAAATATGCTGAGGTATCTCCTCCCAGCTCCCACTCAGTAGTTGTAGTAGCTCCCAGGTTTGTTTGTTTTTAAAGTGTGTGTGGGGGGTCTTTCTTTGGTTCCCCCCCCCCCCCTCGTTCTCTTCAGTGATAAAGCAAATACTCCAGAGGCCTGCTTTTTTGTTTTTAAAAAGCCTTGCCAGAGGGCAAAGGCCTTGCCTGACTATACATTCTCCTTTGAAGCAGAGCCATTTTAGAATATAATTGAAGAAGAGTTTTATGACCAGAAAAGCAACACATGACTGTGATTGGTTATTAGCTCTTCTTTTTATAATGATGTTGTGTTCCTAATGAATTCCCCTTATTCCTTTCTCGACAGATCCCAGCATCAGAAAAAGTTTTTATAGGCAAAAGAGCATCAGGAGATAATAGCTGATTCTTAACAAGCCACAGTCTGTTGTCATTTTCCTCTCACATTGACCTTTTATGTAAAAAGGACTTTGAAATAGTGTCTGGTGTTGCTAGCCTGATCCCCTTCTTAATAGCACTTGAAATTCATAAATAAAAATGTCAGTGTTCAGGGCACAGCACGTAGACAAAATTGTGAAAACCCAATTGTTTAAAAGGAAGGAAGGAAAATCCTAGGTCAATGTTATGAAATAGTATGCCCATGGAGATGGCCAATTTGTTCTACGATTAACTGTTTCTCACCTTCTGGTATCATTTATATCACCTGGCCCACTGGAATGGGATTTTACTGCAAATCTCATATATGCATGTAATGGAATATGTGCTAATATGGTTATCTTCTTGAATCATAGAATCATAGAGTTGGAAGTGACCACAAGGGTATCCAGTCCAACCCCCTGCCATGCAGGAACTCTCAATCAAAGCATACCCAACAGCGGCCATCTCAACAACGGCCATCCAGCCTTTGTTTAAAAACCTCCAAAGAAGGAGACTCTACCACTCTCTGAGGAAGAGTGTTCGATTATTGAACACCCCTTACTGTCAGGATGTTCCTCCTAATGTTGAGGTGGAATCTCTTTTCCTGGAACTTGCATTCATTGTTCTGGGTCCTACTTTCTGGAGCAGCAGAAAACAAGCTTGTTCCCTCCTCAATATTATATCCCTTCAAATATTTAAACAAGGCTATCATATCACCTCTTAACCTTCTCTTCTCCATTCTAAACATCCCTAGCTCCCTAAATTGTTCCTCATAGGGCATGGTTTCCAGACCCTTCATCATTTTAGTCACCCTCCTTTGGACACACTCCAGTTTCTCAACATCCTTTTTGAATTGTGGGGCCCGGCCAGAGCAGAAAACAGTGTCACTGTTACTTACCTCAATCTAGACACTATACCTCTATTAATGTAGCCTAAAATTACATTGACCTTTTTAGCTGCCACATCACACTGTTGACGCAGGTTCAACATGTGGTCTACTAGGACTCCTAGGTCCCTTTCACATGTAGTTGCATTAACCCAGGAAATTTATGGATTTCATTTTTTTGCCCTAAGTGCAGTACTTTACAATTCTCCATGTTGAAATTCATTTTGTTAGCTTTGGCATAGCTTTCTAATCTTTTAATGTCAGTTTGAATTTTTATCCTGTCTTCTGGGGTATTAGCTAATCCTCCTAATTTGGTGTCATCTACAAATGTGATAAGTATGCCTCCTATTCTTTCATCCAAGTCATTGATAAAGATGTTAAATAGCACTGGGCCCAAGACAGAACTCTGTGGAATCCCACTGGTCACTTCTCTCCAGGATGAAAAGGAGCCATTGATGAGCACCCTTTGGGTTTGACCGGTCAACCAATTAAAAATCCATGTAACAGTTATCTTGTCTAGCCCACATTTTACTAGCTTGTTAGCCAGAATGTCATGGGGAACCTTGTCAAAGGCCTTACTGAAATCAATATGCTATATCCACAGCATTCCCTTCATCTACCATGATGGTAATTCCATTAAAATAAAAAGAGATCAGATTTGTCTGGCATGACTTGTTTTTCCAGAACCCATGTTCACTTTTTGTAATTATGGCATTCCCTTCTAAATGTTCACAAACTCTCTGTTTAATGATCTACTCTAGAATCTTTCCTGGTATTGATGTCAGACTAACGTCTGCTCCTGGAGACTTATATTCATTTAGATTATTGTTTGGCTTCAAACTCTAAGGCAATTATCACACACCTCTTTTCACCCGATCCAGGCACAGGCTGAGCATGGGCTTAAACTGGTGAAAATGAATCTTATTGCATGCTTCCATGCCCAACTCAGTTGCATCACATACCTGATCCAGATTCCTGGCATGCTTTTCAAAGAATGGGAAAGTATCGTTCTTGGAAAGAGGCATGCAATAATCTCTTAAGCCACTTAAAAAATAAAAAAGACCTTATAGGATGGTTGTAGTCTCCTGACTAGTCTTCAGCAATGAGCTCTTTGAAGGGTCACCCTTGAATGTTTTCTAGAGTGTTGCCTGCCTCAAGATCAGTCCTTGGCATCCCAAGTAGGAAAAACCGATTACAATTCTGGAAATCTCATCAGTGAAGTGACTGGTTACTACCTAAAAAAGGAGGAAGGGAGGGGGAGGGGGAAGAGGAAGGGAATATAGCAGCACATTTAAGAATATTTTAATTTTTGCATGAGTTTTCATGGATATAAACCAACTTCTTTCTTTCTTTTACAAAGTGATAATAAATGATCAGGATAGTAGCTAATTGGTTAATATCTAGTTTTTCCAAACAACTTTTTATTTGTAACTAGTTACTCCAAACAGGTTACAAATAATCCTTCAATGCCCTGCTTGACATTACCAGTGAGCTTCTTCACTTGGTATGGATGACTGACAGGTGGGTTTTCGGGGCATTAGTGGTCATCACAATATTGCCGTGATTGTAAGTTAAATACAAAACAGTTACAAGGTCATAAGTCTATCTTGTGACATCATAGCAGCTTAACAGGATGCTCATCTCAATATTTTGGTCCTTTTCTCATATGTACTTATAAAATCATAGAATCATAGAATTAGAAGAGACCCCAAGGGCCATCCAGTCCAACCCCCTGCCATGCAGGAATGCACAATCAAAGCATTTCCAACAGATGGCCATCCAGCCTTTTTTTAAAGACCTCTAAAGAAGGAGACTCCAGCACTCTTCAAGAGAGTGTGTTCTGCTATTGAATGGCTCTTACTGTAAAGAGTTCTTCCTAATGTTTAGGTAGAATCTCTTCTCCTGTATTTTGGATCCATTGCTCCTAGTCTCTGGAGCAGCAGAAAACAAGCTTCCCCCTTCTTTGGTATGACAATCCTTCAAATATTTAAACATGGCTATCATGTCACCCCTCAACCTTCTCTTCTTTCCCTTTAAGTCACATTAATTAATAGTGTTTGGTGGTCCTGTGATCTGTTCTGCTAATAGTCAGCACTTTCAGCGGAAACATCTTTCAAGGTTTTGAGTTCTTCAACTCCAAGCTGTCTTGGAGGAAACCGATTATCTAGACCCATTTCAAACTGGCTTTAGGACAGGATTTGGAGTTGAGACTGCCATGGTTGCCTTGGCAGACGATCTTCAACTGAGCGACGACAGGGGTAGTGTGACCCTGTTGGTGCTCTTATACTTCTCAGCAGCTTTTGATACAATAGATCTCAACATCCTCTTGGATTGCCTGAGGGGGTTAGGAATTGGAGGCACTGCATTGCAGTGGTTCTGTTACTTCCTCTTGGGCAGATTCCAGAGGGTGTTGATCGGGGACACTTGCTCCACTAAAAAGGAGCTTAACTGTGGTGTCCCACAAGGCGCCATCCTGTCCCCGATGTTGTTTAATATATACATGAAGCCGCTTGGAGAGATCACCTGGAAGCATGGGGCAGGGTGTTATCAGTACCCTGATGACACCCAGATATATTTCATTGGCTATGTCCTCAGATAGCGTCTCTCCTCTTAATGAATGTCTTAAGGCAGTAATGGGCTGGATGAGGAAAAACAGATTGAGACTGAATCCAGATAAAACAGAGGTACTAACGGTAGCGGCCCCAAAATTAGGAATTTGGATACAACCTCCATGCCTGGATGGGGTCACACTCTCCACGAAGGACTGTGTTCACAGTCTGGGGGTACTCCTGGACCTGTCACTCCAGATAATCAATCATGTAAATGAGACAGTCAGGAGTGCCTGTTATCAGCTTCGGCTGATTCACCAGCTGTGCCCTTTCCTAGAAGTAAGGGATCTTGAAACGCTGGTACATGCGCTGGTGACCTCTTGCTTGGATTTCTGCAATGCACTCTACATGGGGCTACCCTCGTACTTGGTCCTGAAACTCCAGTTAGTTCAGAATATAGCAGCCAGGCTGGTCGCTGGTACATCTAGAAGAGACCATATTTCACCTGTCCTAAAAAGGCTGCTCTGGCTACCAATTAGTTTCCGGGCTTAGTAAAGGTGTTGGTTATCACCTTTAAAGCCCTAAATAGCTTGGGTCCATCCTACCTTCGGGACTGTCTCCTTCCATATAGCCCAACCTGCACACTCTGATCCTCTGGGGGGAACCTACTTCAGCCTATGAAAATTAGACTATCTACAACCTCCCAGAGGGCCTTTTCAGCAAGCAATCCCAGACTATGAAATGGCCTGCCAAACGAGATCCATCAGGTAACCAACTTAAACAGCTTTAAAAAACCTGTGAAGACAGATCTCTTCCAGCAGACTTTTCCTGATTAGTTCCCTTCCAAGGAGTGAGTTTATCTTGTTTGTTATATATATAAAATTGTCAACAATTTATTATTTACTGTTTTTAATCTTTTGATGTTTAATACTATTTTAAGGGGTGGACGGGTTTGGGGGTGTACATTGTGATATTTTATTGTTGTAAGCCACCCCGATTGCTTCTGCAGAGAGGCGGGATAGAAATAAATTATTATTATTATTATTATTATTATTATTATTATTATTATTATTATTATTTATTGAGTTATACCAGCCAGAATCCTATTGGTGGTTTACACTGGCATAAACTCTGTTTCAGAAGACATCTGTTGACAATTTTATATATATAACAAACAAGATAAACCAGGAAGATGCAGCAGCCTTTGCCCTTGTGCAAGAGGAGTTGGAGATACTAAAGATAACTCCTTCTTCCCCTAGGTATGCCTGGATTCACTCCTATCAATGGTTGACAGGAGCAGTGCTGCACTCACTAGCCTCTACATGCTCTTGCACTTCAGGAAGGGAGTACCACCAAAACAACAC
Source organism: Phrynosoma blainvillii (assembly GCA_026167975.1). NCBI lineage: Eukaryota > Metazoa > Chordata > Lepidosauria > Squamata > Phrynosomatidae > Phrynosoma > Phrynosoma blainvillii. The sequence continues at coordinate 350,522,561 of JANUYF010000002.1, read as the reverse complement.
TGATGGAGATTTATGAAGGGCTAATAGGATCTTGGACATTGTCACAAAATAAACTGTAGAACTTAATTAGATAATATCACTGCTCCAAAAAAAGTTTATATGAGAAATTAAACATTCAATAAGAACTTGCATCACATCTGTTCCAAACATTATGCATACCAATTTGCTTTGGGGGAGGAATTATAACCTGAATAATATCTAAAGACCTTGAAAGTACTTGCCCAAACTCACTCAGCAAGTTTCCATGGCTGAGCAAGGATTTGAACCCTTATCTCCCACTGACTTAGTCCAACACTCCAGCCACTGTACTATACTGGTTTTTCTCATATACACATACATGATCCAAAGCTTGAACCTATACTTTGTACACAGAAGTTGCCAGGATTTTACATTTTTATATTTTGTATTTTTTTAAAAGTTCAGAGACAGAACTTGGGGGAAAAATTGGCAATGCTGGTGGTGGGATCCTGGAAACTTTGCCCCAAAGGTAACCTTTCCCAGATCAGGCCACATAGTAGCTGATGTGGAAGACATCTTCTGAAGACCTCCAATGAAATCAGAGAGGCCTGTATTAGATTCTAATTCCAACGCCCATAGTCAGAGACCATATTGCCTGGAGAGGCATCTAGGAAGGTGCCTTCTGGTGAAAGGAAACACCAGAAATGTGCTGATTCTGCTTTAAACTATGTCCTCTAAAGCAGAATTAGGGGAATAGTTAATCTGAGAACATTAAATACAGCAATAACAATACCTCCTGACAGTAAACATAATGCTCACAGATGTGTCCAGGCAACATTTCTTTAAGGAAACCTAATGGATTTGGATAATTCAAACATTAAAAAATAAAGGTAAAGGTATTCCCCATTGAGAAGGTTGTCAAGTTGTGTCTGACCATAGGAGGCGGTGCTACTAAGTCAAAGAGCCAGTGTTGTCAGAGACTACTCTGTGGTCATGTAGCCAGCATGATTGCACAGAATGCCATTTACCTTCCCACCGAAGTGGTTCCTATTTATCTACTTGCATTTGTATGCTTTCAAACTGCTAGGTTGGCAGAAACTGGGACTAGTGACAGGAGTTCACCCCATCATGCAGCACCCAGGCATGATTGCACAGTATGATTGCAAGTACATTGCTGCATAGTATTTCAGACTGCCTTTTTCTCCTCTATCTGCATTCATTATCCTGAAGCATAAAGCTAGAGGTGAGTTATGAATGACACGAGGTATACATAGTGAATGGCAATGAAGACAGTTTACTATTAAAGGAAAACAAATCAAAACACCACATAACTATAATAAGGCACTTCTAACCAGACTGATGAAATAAGATGATTAAAAAGCAGTACACATTTCAATCAGAAATGGTTTTCTGATTCCAGGATTCACTGACAGAAGGCTGAGTACCCAGCCCAATAGTAATACTTCTGAGGCACTTCCCATGTTAATAGCTCTTACTTCTCCATCAGGAAATGAAAGCTAAAAGGGAAGGCATGATATATTCAAAGCCTTATAAGACAAAACAATATATTGAACTTGGGCCTTATAATTTATGGTATATGACATATAGGTCATATGACTAGCAGTCACTATGGATTTTCCTGCTTTACTGTTCAGTAGAAAAAAAACTGCTGTATGAAGAACAAAAATAGGACTTTCCCTTTGGCCTTCCAGTCTAAAATATATAGCACAAAAAGAAAAGAGAGAAGAGACGAGGGAAAAACAAGCAAACCTAGGCACTAGTTTTTAAGGCCTGTTTTTGCCAACAGCTTTCCTTTAATTGCCCATTCCTATCTTGTAACAAAATGTAAGATAGCAGCTTTTCTCTGAATATGGCCACTCACCTACAAATGGGCTTCATTATTTTTGGAATATGAGGAAAAACCTCTATTCATTTCTCTTTGCCATCCCTTTGAGAAAAATTAAGAATTGTATGATAAAAGTATGGGTCCATTTTTGTTACAAAGATGTTTTAAGTCTCTTTGCATGCTCGGTTCAGTGGCACCTGTTATTTTGTTATCTCAAAATTATTTCCCCACTCTTAAGAATTCAAGTTCATGTGTCTAGATTGAGTTAAATGAGAAGTAAAGATTAATTTTTCTGTTACAAGATATACTTATATAACAATGAGTCACCTGGGTAACAGCTTAGCAAGCTTGTAAAGTCTTTGGAACTTGGATTGCTTTACAATTGACTTCAATTATTATGAATAAGCCTCTTGTAAAAAACTGTAACTTTGGTTTGTTTCAGGCACATGCAATTTGTGTGCATGCTTGGATGCTATTACTGTCTGCTTGGATGTGACTATGATAAATTTTAATTCAGAATGTACATTTTAGTCAGTGACATTTTGACATTTGCAGTTTTAAAAAAGAAACAGATCCCTTCCTGGCCCCAAAATGCAGGATGGCACCTTTTAGGTCATAGAATCATAGAGTTGGAATAGACCACAAGGGCCATCCAGTCCAACCCCCTGCCATGCAGGAACTCCCAATAAAAGCATCCCTGACAGATGGCCATCCAGCCTCTGCTTAAAGACCTCCAAGGAAGGAGACTCCACTACTCTCCGAGGGAGTGTGTTCCACTGTCGAACCGCCCTTACTGTCAGGAAGTTCCTCCTAATGTTGAGGTGGAATCTCTTTTCTTGCAGCTTGCATCCATTGTTTCGGGTCCTAGTCTCTGGAGCAGCAGAAAACAAGCTTGTTCCCTCCTCGATATGACATCCCTTCAAATATTTAAACACAGCTATCATATCACCTCTCAGCCTTCTCTTCTCCAGGCTAAACATCCCCAGCTCTCTAAGTCGTTCCTCATAGGGCTTGCTTTCCAGACCCTTCACCATTTTAGGTGCCCTCCTTTGGACACGCTCCAGTTTCTCCACATCCTTTTTGAATTGTGGTGCCCAGAACTGGACACAGTATTCCAGGTGAGGCCGGACCAAAGCAGAATAGAGTGGCACTATTACTTCTCTTGATCTAGACACTATACTTCTACTGATGCAGCCTAAAATTGCATTGGCCTTTTTAGCTGCTGCATCACACTGTTGACTCATGTTCAACTTGTGGTCCACCTGGATTCCTAGATCCCTTTCACATGTAGTCTCATTCAGCCAGGTGTCCCCCATCGTATATCTGTACTTTTTGTTTTTCCGCCCTAAGTGCAGTACCTTACATTTCTCTGTGTTGAATTTCATTTTGTTAGCTTTGGCCCAACTTTCTAGTCTGTTCAAGTCATTTTGAATTTTGATCCTGTCCTCTGGGGTATTAGCTACTCCTCCTAATTTGGTGTCGTCTGCAAATTTGGTAACTATGCCCCCAATACCGTCATCCAAGTCATTAATAAAGATATTGAATAGCACTGGGCCCAGGACAGAGCCCTGTGGCACCCCACTGGTCACTTCTTTCCAAGTTGAAAAGGAGCCATTGTTGAGCACCCTTTGTGTTCGACCAGTTAACCAATTACAAATCCATGTAACAGTTACTTTGTCTAGCCCACATTTTACCAACTTGCTTGCAAGAATGTCATGGGGAACCTTGTCAAAGGCCTTACTGAAATCAAGATATACTATATCCACAGCATTCCCTTCATCTACCAAGCTGGTAATTTTATCAAAAAAAGAGATCAGATTTGTCTGGCATGACTTGTTTCTCTGAAACCCATGTTGACTTTTTGTGATTATGAAATTATCTTCCAGATGTTCACAGATTCTCTGTTTAATGATCTGCTCCAGAATCTTTCCGGGTATTGATGTCAGACTAACTGGACGATAATTGTTGGGATCCTCTTTTTTCCCCTTTTTGAAGATGGGGACAACATTTGCCCTCCTCCAGTCCGCTGGGACCTCTCCTGTTTTCCAGGAATTCTCAAAGATTATTGCCAATGGTTCTGATATTACATTTGCCAGTTCTTTTAATACCCTTGGATGTAATTCATCTTATCCTGGAGACTTATATTCATCTAGATTAACCAGATGTTTCTGTACTATCTCTTTACTTATTCTGTGCTGAAATTCTCCTATTCTGTCCTCTGCTCCATTATCCTCAAATTGAGCACCCTTTGCCTTTTTTGAGAAGACTGAAGCAAAGAAGGTGTTGAGTAATTCTGCCTTTTCTCTGTCCCCTGTTAACTTTTTGCCATCTTCTCCACACAGTGGCCCTACCATTTCCTTCTTTTTCCTTTTGCTACTGACATACCCCCAAAAGCCCTTTTTATTGTTCTTAACCTCTCCAGCAAGCCTGATTTCATTCTGCGCTGTAGCTTTTCTGACTTTACCCCTACATGTGCTAGCTATTTGTTTGAATTCCTCTTTGGTGATTTCCCCATTTTTCCATTTCTTATACATGTTCTGTTTAAAACATAGTTCAGTTGCAAGTTCCTTAGTCATCCATCCTGGTTTCTTGAGACACCTCCCATTCTTCCTTCTCGTTGGCACGGTTTGAAATTGTGCCTTCAGTATTTCCCTTTTGAGAAACTCCCATCCGTCTTGAACTCCCTTCTCTTTTAGTATTCCTGTCCATGGGATCACCCTCAGTATTTCTCTAAGTTTAGTAAAATCAGCTTTCCTAAAGTCTAGAATGCGTGTCTGACTATGCCTGGCTTCTCCTTTCCACTGTATAATAAACTCCAGGAGGACATGATCACTCCCACCTAAAGATCCAACCACTTGCACCCCATTAAGGTAAAACCCTTTGATTGCATTCAGCAAGGTAGGAATGAGAACCATGGATTTTATCTTAGGACAGAAAAGAAACAGAACCACAATAATGGAACACATAGTTGTCATGAGAAAAAGAAAAGTAAAGAAAAGGCTTAGAGTTCATGCAAGTCTCACTTATGCTGACTTTAAGCCATCTGCATTCACTGTTTGGTCTGGAGAGTGTGAAAGGTACAACTCCTGTGCCGATACTTGCCTGCTCACTTGTAGGGCTAAAGAGGAAAGAGCTCTGGACAAATATGCCTCCCAGTATCCCTGTGTCCTTGGCTTCTTATTAGACATTTGTGGTTGAGAATAAAGGCACACAAAAGGCTTGCACTCCTGTAGTTCAACCATGAATTTCACTTGTGTCCATAGATTGCTGGTTGGCATCCAGTAGACAAGTGAGTCCCACCTGTTTGAACAGAATGTTGGACTAATTACTAATTAGCCCAGTGGTTCCCAATCTTTGATCCTCCATTTTTTTATTATTATTATTATTTTTTTTTGGATTTCAGCTCCCAGAAACTCCAACAGTCAGGAAACTGGCCAACAGTCAGGAATTATGGGAGCTGAAGCCCAAATCATCTGGAGAGCCAAAGGTGGAGAACCAATGAATTAGTCCTTTGTTCTAATCTTTCTTGTGTTCTGTGTAAGCCATGGGTGGGAATCATGTAGCTCTCCATAAAGCATTGGGCTGTAACTCAAAGTAGCCCTGTCCAACATAGCCAATTGTGAAGAATGCTGGAAATTTCAGTGCAACATCATCTGGAGGCCTGCATATTTCCCACCTCTGTCCATTGCTCCCAGTACTATATTTTTGTAGCAGCTGTGTGATTAGGCCATTTTTGTTTCCCTAACTTAACAAGCTTAACAAGTCAATAATTGTTCGAGTCCTTGTGGTATTACACATTAGAAATGCTTTTCCAACCTCTCTCCTATGTTTATAACCCATCACACTGAATACTGATGAGCCATAGATTGAATCCAGACTTTGTGATGTTTGGTTGACCACATGAGTCCTACCCCTCCTATGAGTTGATCCTGTTGAAAATGTGGTTCTTTGGAAACCTTCAAACTCAGTGTAGAAAGGTCTAAAAGGAAGCTGAGGATGTTGGCAAATATATTTGAGAGTTGAGCTTCCAGAAGCATTTTCTGCTTTCCTCTCCTCATTTTACTCTTTAACACATGAGCTATTAAATGCCTACATATGGATACAGTTCAGTGAATTCACAGGCATTAGCAGCACAGGTTAATTTAGGCCAAATTAGTGTCCTATTTGGGTGTCTAAAATGGGTGGAAACAACAAGCAACAAGGGAGAGGTGGCACACAGAGATTTCAACCACTTTAAACTGCTGCTCTACACATATTGAGAGCAAAGACAAGGGGGGGGGGGTGAAGGCTGGTGCACTCCACCTTTTTCCAAGGCTGATTTTAATCCCTTTCTGAGTGCTCGAATAGGGAACCAATATCTATCTGATTTATATCCTGCCTTTCTCCCAAAGTGATATTTAAGGAGGCTGCTCACATGCAAGACTAAAGAGGAAAGAAAGACATGGACACAAGATAGGGACATGAGACCTGGACATAAGATATGTTGTTAATCCGGTAATTGCAATTCTTATGCCTGGTTTTTAAACTAAGAATAGTAGTCACCAGGAATAGAGCAACGATCAGGATTAGGATTTGGTGTATGTGTGACAGGGAATTTCAGCTTTTCCCTCGTTCACCACAGTCCTTAAAAAAAAAAAAAAAAAAAAACAGCCCCCAAAGCTGCTCTTGGCTCCAATTCCATTGTGTCCAACTACCAATGCTCTTTGCTGTATTGCTTACTATTTTGAAGTGACAATCAAGAAACAGGAAGTTGAGCCTTATGACAGGACGGAAATAGAGGATAAAGAAGCAACATAACACAGTACAGGAGAAATAGATATCATGCAAAGAAAATAGAGGGTGTAAGGTGGAGATGGGCAATATGTGACTATTCAGAGGGTGTTGGCCTGCAGCTCCTGGCATCCTTCTAGATGAGCTATGCTGTCTTGGCTGATGGGATTTGCAGTCCAACAATTTCTGGAGGGCTGCAGGTTGCCCCCCCTTGCTTTGAGGAAATTGAAATCTTGAGAATCATAGTAGTGTACATCTTTGTCCACATTTAAATCATTTAAATATGTCATAGATATATAGGCCAAGACTGTAAATCTGTGTTATGTGCTCTCAGTCTTCACATTGGAATCATACATTTATTATTATGCAATCCTTGTGTTGAATGACAGTGTTGCAGATTAATAGAATGCACACCCAAGTATGCCCCTGAATGTGTGCATGCAACGGCATTGCATGCCTCACTTCACTTCCATAACTGAATTTGACAGACACGCCCAACTGGTTCTGTAGGGAAATTTATGCAAGCATAAGACACCAACTGGATTTTGGCCTTTATGTATGTGCTAAATGCAATTTATTCATTGAAATATCTGTATTCTAAGTGCCTATTTATTTTGTTTTTCAGCGCTGGGAACCATTTGTGGAAAATAAACCTGGGAGGCTTTTTATCCTCTGCTCTGTTTTCTTCTAGCTCATTTTATTTACCCAGTATTTCATACTTATTTATATCCATCGGAAAGCTGTCAGATTAATGCATTCCTGGATGCAGAACTGCTATTTTTACTGCCTATTGTTAAGACATTACATATAGATGAAGTCAGAAGGTGCTGCCCACTTCTGCCACCTGCTAGTAACTGACCAATTAAAGGAGAAAAATGTAAATTTTTGTTCTTTCTTAGAAGTAAAATGGCATGAGATTAATATTCAAGAATATGAAGTAGATGGGAAAGGCTTCCAGCACTAGATTCATGTTTAAAGTGTAAAATGTGTTCCATTGGGTATTCCAATTTGACACTGGAAAATTGAAATAATCTCATTCCATGGCCTGTTTTCATAGAACCTCTTTTTTTTAGGCCATTGATCTTGTTAAATTTTCAGGTTACTCTAATTTTCCCCACAAAATTTCTACCTATCATTTTCTACCTACCATTTCTAATAAGATGCATTGTTGAAAGGATATTTTCCCTGGCCTACACACAGAATTCTTAATCGAGTCATAAAGGTAAAGATAAAGGTATTCTCCACTGACAAGGCTGTGAAGTCATGTCTGACCATAGGGGCGATGCTCATCTCCATTACTAAGCCAAAGAATCAGCATTGTCAGAGACAACTCTGTGATCATGTGGCCAGCATGATTGCACAGAATGCTGTTTACCTTCCCACCAAAGTGGTACCTGTTTATCTATTTGCATTTGCACGCTTTTGAACTGCTAGGTTGACAGAAGCTGGGACTAGTGATAGGAGCTCACACCATCATGCAGCACCCAGGCCCCGTACTGACAGCCTGCCAATCTTGCAATCAACAGGTTCAGTGTCTTAACCACTTGAGCCACTGCATCATACATTGATACATACATTGACTATAAGATTGAGTTTTGGTCAGACTGGTTCATGTCCTGAATCTGAAGTGAGATTGTGAAATATGAGGGATTGTGTCCTCAGCTAACTGTTACTGGGACTATTGAAGAAATGTTATGAAAAAAATGGGATTCAAATAGTTTGTTAAAAACATTTTGTTAAAAAAATCATAAGAGAGAAAATGGATTAAAGTGTCTGAATTCTCACATTAAGTTCTACTACACAAAAGAACACAGGCCAAAATATCAGTGACAGGAAGGAAGAAGTACTAGAAAGATCAGATATTATAGCGGGGGCATTGGAGGATAACAGTAATTGAATTATAATAATTTATTTTTTCTAAATGCAAAATATCAACACAACAAACATACAGACACAGACAATACTATGGAGATTTAGAAAGTCAAAGAACAGCAAAGGATGTTGTCATGATTAAAAGCAAAAAAAAATTATGGCAGAAAAATGTCTAAAGATTGATTTTTAAAGAACAATATTTGAAAAGAAGGGAAACCATTTTAAAACTATACACAAACAGAACTTGAACCCACTCCATCCACAACCTAGGACAAGATCACTTAATTTCTACCAGATGACCTAGCAACAGAGGAAGGGGGATGAAAGTACCATTTACCTTGATTACAATCCTTTCCTGAAAGTGCCATGATTAGAGTGTCTTGGGTAAAAACATATCTGAGGGTTTAAATGTGGACCTGTCACTACTATTCTCACATTCCCTGTCTTCCTCAGCTTGAAAAGATGCTATTTCTAAAGACACAATGCCTTTCTTAATCAGAAGCCCTAACAATAATTTGTGCAAGGTTCTGGTGCCTATGGAAGGAAGCTCACTTTGCCTCAGCATAGCTCTAGGGCCAATCCAAAAGGGCCCAAATTGGCGTATGACTTGTCATCTGGTATTCATCCCAAATTCCTACTGAGTACTGAGTTTATGAAAGCTGAAGATCTAGATTGCAGTCCTCCAGATGTTGTTGGAGTGCAAGTCCCAGCATGGCATAGCCAGTGCTGAGAAATCAATTAATAATAATAATAATAATAATAATAATAATAATAATAATAATAATAATTTTTATTTCTAACCTGCCCCTCTGCTTCAGCAACCAGAGTGGCGTACAACAGGTTAAAACTGAAATAATAATAAATTCTAGGAACTGTAAATCCATCAACATCTGTAGGCTTTCATGTTTCCCACTCCTGGTTTATCAAGTCTCAATCAATATTTTTTTTCAAGAGCCAATTAGCTAAGCCATTTTTCTTTCTATAAGCCACTATAGACATAATGTGGGGGGACTGGAAATTATTATTTTCCAGTTTGCCAGGTTCCAAGACTAAATTTGTGCCCATTGGATATAGTGGTTTTTTTCTTTCCGGGAAACTTTCCAGGGATCAGCACCCATGCACCAGTCCAGGGACCAGCATTTTGAATAGCACTATTCTAGGTAGTACCATGAACTAATCAAGAATGGTTCAAGCCATTGCTACAGAGGTTAGAAATTTCTCTCTCAGATAACATAATCAGTAAATCTGGTTATGAAAGCCACTTTGGGTCCTGTCCTTGGAGAAAGGTGGCATATAAATAAAATAAAAAAATAAATCTGAACACTATTACAGAATCAGACCTAGGCATGTTAAGAATAAAGCCAGTGAAATCAATGGAAAACCCAATTGCCCTCTTTTTCTGAGGTTTATAGCCAAGAATGTAGGCTGTTGACTCAGTTTTGGTGGTGTAGTGGTTAGATGCCTGTACTGCAGCCACTCACTCATAAACCACAAGGTTGTGAGTTCAATACTAGCCAGGGCTCAGGCTTGACTCAGGCCTGCATCCTTCTGAGGTCACTAAAATGAGTACCCAGCTTGTTGGGGGCAATTAGCTTACAGTTGTAAACCGCTTAGACACTGCATAGCGTGGTATGGTGGTATATAAATGAAGCTGCTTTGTTTTGCTTTGTAAAATCTAGCTTGAAGTGTTCAGTTCTGTAAAGACAACTCCTCTTAGAGCCTTCTAGACTTTTCTTGCTAGAGAGGAGGAGGAGGAGGTGGTGAGCAGTTCCTGGGCAGTCATTTTAAGGGGGTGAGTTTTGAACTTTTAAAAACTCTTGGGGAGAGTGTGTTATTGCTGAGGGGGTGGAGCTTCTGTGAGTCACACTTGTGAGCCACTAGGGGGTGGGGTAGCAGTCTAGCTCTATACAACTCCTCTCAGAGCCTTCTAGATTTTTCTTGCTAGAGAGGAGGAGGAGGAGGTGGTGAGCAATTCCTAGGCAGCCATTTTAAGGGGGTAAATTTTGAACTTTTAAAAACTCTTGGAGAGAGTGTGTTGTTGCTGAGGAGGTGGAGCTTCTGTGAGTCACACTTGTGAGTCACTAGGGCAGGGGTAGGCAACCTTTCCCCTTTAAGGGCCGAGGGACTTCAGCTCCTGGAATCCCAGGAGCTATTGGCCAACATGGGACTATTGGCCAACATGGCTGAGGCTTCTGGGAGCTGAAGTCCCTTGGCCCTTAAAGGGGAAAGGTTGCCTACCCCTGCACTAGGGGGTGGAGGTAGCAGTCTAGCTCTATACAATTCCTATCAGAGCCACATTCCTAATGACATGCAAATTTTTATCACCAGCAGCAATTGGTGAAAAGTTCAGGTCATCAGGAGCCTTTAACACTGGTGTTCAGTGAGGGATTTTCTTTGAGGAGGAAGGCCATAGTCCTGTTTTAGGGACTAATTAAGACTTCTCAGTCTGGACACTGAGGGAATTGCTGCCATTACCTGCAACACTTGTGGGATGTTTGTCTTCTTGCCTACAGAGGTGGGGAACTTCAGATGCCCCAAGTGCAAGTTGGAGGAGAAAGTATAGCATCTGGAGGCATGGGTATCTACACATCAACATATTAGGGAGCAAGAGGTTTTCCTGGACAGAACAGAATGAACTGTCTTGGACAGGGACCACACAGAAGAAGTTGCTGGGGAAGAGAAGGTTACTTCACATACACAGGAGGTAGACAGCTGGAGGAATGTCACACACAGAAGTAGAGAGACCAGGGATCATTCTGGGAGCTTACAGCTACAGAATCAATTTGAAGCTCTTTCCCTTATCAAAGAAGACAGGAAGAGCAGCATGGACAGACTTCAGGGACAGAGCAGGGGGCCCTGGGAGTTCCACCACAAGGAACAGTCGCTGCTAAGCCTCAGAGGAGGTGTGTGGTCATTGTGGGGGACTCCTTGCTGAGGGGTACAGAAGCAGTGATTTGTGGGCCGGACAAGATGACACGGGAGGTGTGTTGTCTCCCTGGGGCAAAGATCCGAGACGTGACAGAGAGGCTGACAAGACTGGTCTAGCCTACGGACCAATACCCCTTCCTTTTGGTCCATGTGGGAACGAATGACACAGCAAGACACAGTCTTCAGAACATCACAAGGGATTACGAGGCTCTGGGTAAGAAGCTGAAAGAAATGGATGCACAGATTGTCATCTTGTCTCTTCTGCCAGTTGAAGGGCATGGTCCAGGATGAGAGAAGAAAATAGCAGATGTCAACAACTGGCTCCGCAGATGGTGTTGCTGAAAACGATTTGGATTCCTAGATCATGGGCTGCAGTTCCATGAGGCAAGGGATGGGCTACATCTCACGCCAGTTGGAAGAAATGTTTTTGCCAACAGTCTCAAGAATTTGATCAGGAGGGCTTTAAAATGAGTTATTTGGGGAAGGGAGACAGTGTTCTGGAAGACAAAAAGACTGGAAAAAACAGTCAAACTGTCATAGAAGGAACAAGGCAAACAGTGCAAGGACCCAACAGTGGGAGGCAAAAAAACAAACAAACCATGGACAGGTAGCAAGTAAAGGGGACATATGGTCTTAGATGTCTCTACACTAATGCACAGAGCATGGGAAATAAGCAAGATGAACTTGAACTCCGAGCACAACAAAACAAATATGATATAATAGGCACCACTGAAACCTGGTGGGATGAGTCTCATGATTGGAATGTAGAAATACAGGGGTATAACATTTTCAAGTGAAACAGCCAAACAGGAAAGGAGGAGGAATAGCATTATATGTCAGGGATATTTACACCAGTGAAGAAATCCAGGACATCAATCCTGGAAGCCAGGTGGAAAGTATCTGCATAAAAATTAAAGGGGAGGGAAACAACAGGGATGTTATTGTGGAAGTCTACTACAGACCCCTGACTCAGGCAGAGGAATTGGATGATGCCTTTCTAAAACAGATGACCACACACTCAGAAAGGAGAAATATAGTAGTGATGGGTGACTTCAACTATCCTGATATTTGCTGGAAGTCAAACTCAGCAAAATCCTTAAGATCTAGCAAATTCCTCACTTGCCTTGAAGACAAAAGGTGGAAGAGGCAACAAGGGAGTCAGCTATTTTGGATCTGATCCTAACTAACAGGGAAGAGCTAGTTAATGGGGTGCAAGTGGTTGGATCCTTAGGTGGGAGTGATCATATTCTCCTGGAGTTTATTATACAGTGGAAAGGAGAAGCCAGGCATAGTCAGACATGCATTCTAGACTTTAGGAAAGCTGATTTTAGTAAACTTAGAGAAATACTGGGGGTGATCCCATGGTCAGGAATACTAAAAGGGAAGGAAGTTCAAGATGGATGGGAGTTTCTCAAAAGGGAGATACTGAAGGCACAATTTCAAACAGTTCCAATGAGGGAGGAAAATGGGAGGTGCCTCAAGAAACCAGGATGGATGACTAAGGAACTTTCAACTGAACTAAGTTTTAAACAGAACATGTATAAGAAATGGAAAAATGGGGAAATCACCAAAGAGGAATTCAAACAAATAGCTAGCACGTGTGGGGGTAAAATCAGAAACGCTAAAGCGCAGAATGAACTCAGGCTTGCTAGAGAAGTTAAGAACAATAAAAAGGGCTTTTTTGGGTATGTCCGCAGCAAAAGGAAGAAGAAGGAAATGGTAGGGCCACTGTGTGGAGAAGATGGCAAAAAGTTAACAGGGGACAGGAAAAAGGCAGAATTACTCAACACCTTCTTTGCTTCCGTCTTCTCAGAAAAGGCAAAGGGTGCTCAACCTGAGGATAATGGAGCAGAGGACAGAATAGGAGAATTTCAGCACAGAATAAGTAAAGAGATAGTACAGGAATACCTGGTTAATCTAAATGAATATAAGTCTCCAGGACCAGATGAATTATACCCAAGGGTACTAGAAGAACTGGCAAATGTAATATCGGAACCATTGGCAATAATCTTTGAGAACTCCTGGAGAACAGGAGAGGTCCCAGCAGACTGGAGGAGGGCAAATGTTGTCCCTATCTTCAAAAAGGAAAAAAAAAAAAAAGAGGATCCCAATAATTATCGTCCAGTTAGTCTGACATCAATACCAGGAAAGATTCTGGAGCAGATCATTAAACAGAGAGTCTGTGAACATCTGGAAGGTAATTTCATAATCACAAAAAGTCAACATGGGTTTCAGAGAAACAAGTCATGCCAGACAAATCTGATCTCTTTTTTTGATAAAATTACCAGCTTGGTAGATGAAGGGAATGCGGTGGATATAGTATATCTTGATTTCAGTAAGGCCTTTGACAAGGTTCCCCATGATATTCTTGCAAGCAAGCTGGTAAAATGTGGGCTAGACAAAGTAACTGTTACATAGATTTGTAATTGGTTGACTGGCCGAACCCAGAGGGTGCTCAACAATGGCTCCTTTTCAACCTGGAAATAAGTGACCAGTTCGGTGCCACAGGGCTCTGTCCTGGGCCCAGTGCTATTCAATATCTTTATTAATGACTTGGATGACGGTATTGGGGGCATAGTTATCAAATTTGCAGACGACACCAAATTAGGAGGAGTAGCTAATACCCCAGAAGACAGGATCAAAACTTGAACAGACTAGACTTGAACAGACTAGAAAGCTGAGTGAAAGCTAACAAAATGAAATTCCACACGGAGAAATGTAAGGTACTGCACTTAGGGCGGAAAAACGAAAAGTACAGATATATGATGGGGGACACCTGGCTGAATGAGACTACGTGTGAAAGGGATCTAGGAGTCCAGGTAGACCACAAGTTGAACATGAATTAACAGTGTGATACAGCAGCTAAAAAGGCCAATGCAATTTTAGGCTGTATCAATAGAAGTATAGTGTCTAGATCAGGGGTAGGCAGCCTTTCCCCTTTAAGGGCCGAGGGACTTCAGCTCCCAGAATCCCAGGAGCTATTGGCCAACATGGGACTGTTGGCCAACATGGCTGAGGTTTCTGGGAGCTGAAGTCCCTCGGCCCTTAAAGGGGAAAGGTTGCCTACCCCTGGTCTAGATCAAGAGGAGTAATAGTGCCGCTCTATTCTGTTTCGGTCAAGCCTCACCTGGAATACTGACCCCCCCCCCCTTAAGAATTCTGCCTCCCAGCATTACAGTAACTTGAAACTGTTGATCATTTAGAAATACAGTTTAGTTATCCAAAGAAAAATACAGCCATAAGATGAAATTAGTTTTCAATGTTGCATGCATAACTAAAAATTTAAGGCTAAACTAAAATTTTATTTACAATGGCAGAATTCTCTCGGGAAGGCAATGCCCTCATTTTGCCCTTCCCATAGGGATTATACGAGACGCCCCAAATCCTGTATTCCTTGATTATTTGAAGAGCAGGTGCTACTTACACTCCTCATTAACACCAGCAGAATGGTACCAAGCATTTAGTACTCAGCAAAATGGCCTTACATATCATATGCTGATGGTGTGCCTGCTGGGATCTTCTTTCTTCCAAGGAGGAAACAAGGAAGAACTGGCTTAAACTGAGTTTCATGCTACTTGCTCAGTTACCTGTAGATAAGAGTGGTAAGAGTGAGTGCCAGCCATGCTCAAAACAGACAGATTCTGTCTGAGGCTATTTTGCTATGTAAAGCAAAGCAAAGCAGCTTCATTTATATACCGCTTCATATCGCGCATGGGATGTCTAAGCGGTTTACAACTGTGAGCTGATTGCCCCCCAACAATCTGGGTACTCATTTTAGTGACCTCGAAAGGATGCAGGCCTGAGTCGAGCCTCAGCCCTGGCTGGTATTGAACTCGCAACCTTGTGGTCTATGAGTGAGTGGCTGCAGTACAGGCATTTAACCACTGCGCCACCAGGGCTGTACTAAATGTACTAAATGCTCTGGGACTAGTCTGCTGTGAGCATGGCCAGAGTCTGTTTTTGGAAAGAGCAGATGTCAGCCATGCTCACAAGAGACCAACCCCAGAGCATTTAGCATGCAGCAAAAGGGTCTCAGATGATCCATTGTTGGCACCCATTCCCCTATCTTTCCATTTATAGTGTGGATTATGCTCTTAAAATGTCTCCTGCTGTTTCAATCACCTTTTGTTCATTATGTTACTGCTTCTACTGTTTTTGTTTGTTTTATTATTGTTATCCATGCCTGAAAGCATTCTGAAAATGTATGATTGTGCAGGGTATAGGTTTTTAAAAAAATGAAAATGAATAATAAAATAATATATACCTGACCAAGAAATATAATCCTATTTTCTTTCTTCATATGTTAATGTTGTACAAATGCCATCTTGAATAAAATTGAACTTTATCAGACTTTATTGTAAATATTTCATTATTGCAAACATTTAATTTATTATAAGTTCTATATTGTTAGATTTAGAATGTCTCATTTATATGTGCAAGTCATAATCAACATGCATAATAATAATAAGAATTCATTTCCTGCCTCTTCCCAGTGTTGGGACGAAATTAAAACAGATTCAGCACTGAGTTTATGTCATACAAAAGTTAAAATACAACTAAACTATCAATTCCATTTAAAAGCAATTTAAAAGCCTAACTGTTTTAAAAAATAAAAAAATAGACAATATAGCACGTTATTCAAGTTCCTTTCATCATAAACAATCAGTCCCCAAAGAGCTGCTGAAACATAGTAATTGTCATCTGCCTGCAGAAAGACAGCAAAGACAGTGCCAGTCTAGCTTGTCTAGGAAAGGAGTTCAAGAGTATGGAAACAACCATTGAGATGGCCCTATACTGTTTTCTCACCAGGTATACCTGTGAGGGTTGTGAGACAGAGAGGCTCCTCTGAAGATCTCAAAACTCAAGTCAAGCTTTTTGTTGTCCTTCAGATAACCTGGACTTGTGTCACATAGGGATTTTATTAATCATAACCAGCACTTTGAATTGTGCTTGGAAGTAGGGTAGCAACCATCAGAGCTGTTGTAACAAGGGAGTTGTATGCTTCCTGTAGCCAGCCACAGTTAACAATATGAATGCTACTGCTCTGTGGACCAACTGATGGTTCCAAACACTTTTCAAAGGTAGTCCTCTGTGAAATGCATTAAAGCAATCTAGAAGGAAGGAAGCTTAGAGATGTGTCACTGTAGCCAGATCTGATGTCTCTAGGAATGGCTGCAGCAGCTGTGCTTGAAGCAACTGCTTACAAGTATATCTCTTCTCCCATGAGGCTCTAAAGATGAATAACATGCATCATAGCTTTCTGTTCATGCTTGGAATGCCTGGTTTTCCAAGAGAATGAAAGTACACATTTTCTGCATTCTGCAACCTTTATTTCCAGGGCAGAGAAAAGCCACCAAAGTTAATGACTGTCTTGCCTAGTTTTGATGTGGAAATCCTGGGTGAATATCTACGTTGTTGTTGTTAACTGCCTTCGCGTCAGTCTCGATCCATGGTGAAACTATGGATTAGACAACTGCAGGCCCCCCTGTCCTCTACTGCTCTGCCCAGTTCCTGCAAATTCATATTCATGGTCTCTTTAATAAAGTTCATTCATCTAGCATGTGGCCTTCCTCTCTTTCTACTTCCCTCCACCTTCTCTAACATTATTGTCTTTTCCAATGATTCATGCTTTCTCATGATATGTCCGAAGTATGACAGTCAAAGGGTCAATTCAGACGGCCCGAAAGGAGCGGCACAGAGTCACTCCTGGGAGTAGTGGCTCAAGGCTGCAGCAACTCCACACTGCAGCCCCAATCCTTCTTTTTGCCGTCCCCAAAAGAGTGGCAAAATGCCGTTCCTTTGGGGGCAGCAAAAGGTTGTAATTTCAGCTGCGGCAGCTTCTTTGTGCTGTTTTGGTGCAGTGTGTGCACACGCTGCACCAAGAAGGCATCAGAACAGGGTTGAGGTGGAGTCGGGGTGGCTGGCGTTCAGCTGCCCCTCCCCAGCTCCACCCCCAGGCCAGCCCTTTAAGCCAATCTGCATTGGCCGAAAGTCTTGTCATCTTGGCTTCTAGGAATATTTCTGGCTTGATCTGCTCTAGGACCTATTTGTTTATCCCAGGAGTAGGCAACCTTTCCCCTTTAAGGGCTGAGGGACTTCAGCTCCCAGAATCCCAGGAGTTATTGGCCAACATGGGACTATTGGCCAACATGGCTGAGGCTTCTGGGAGCTGAAGTCCCTCGGCCCTTAAAGGGGAAAGGTTGCCTACCCCTGGATCCTTTTGGCTGTCCATGGAATCCTCAGCACTCTTCTCCAGCACCACATCTCAAATGAGTACATTTTCCTCCTGTCTTCTTTCTTGACTGTCCAGCTCTCACATCCATACATGGTGATGGGGAATATAATGGTTTGTATGATTTTGACTTTTGTGCTGAGTTGTATGTCTTTGCATTTTAGGATCTTTTCTAGTTCTTTCATAGCTGCCCTCCCCATTCTTAATCTTCTGATTTCCTGGCTGCAGTCTCCATTCCGATCAATGTTTGATTCCAGATATGAGAACTCTTTTACTGTTTCTATTTCCTCATTGCCTAGTTTGAATGTGTGTAAGTTCTCTATGGTCATTATTTTTGTTTTCTTTATGTTCAACAGTAAGCCTGCCTTTGCACTTTCTTCTTTGATCTGCCTTAGTAGTTGTTCCAGGTCTGTGAGGTTTTCTGCTAGTATTATGGTGTTGTCAGCATATCTCAGATTGTTATTTCTTTCTCCTATTTTTACTCTTCCCTCTTCCATGTCCATCCCTGCTTTCCTTACAATATGTTCTGAATATAGGTTGAATAGGTAGGGTGATAGAATGCAGCCTTGTCCGACTCCTTTGCCAACTGGTAACCATTCTGTTACTCCGTGTTTTGTCCTGACAGTAGCCTCTTGCCCTGAGTACAGATTCCTCATCAGGACTATCGGATGTGTTGGCACTCCTATGTCTTTAAGAGCATTCCATAGCCTTTCATGATCCATTTGCAATATTTATTTATACCCCGCCTTTCAGCCACAAAGGCTCTCAGAACGGCTTACCATTTTTTTTTTAAATTAGACAATTCCCTGCCCTCAGGCTTAGAATCTAAAAAGACATGACACAAAAGCAGAAGGGAATGGAGGTAAGGGATCAAGTTCATTGGCTCTTCTCTCCCTCTGAAGCTTTATGGTCTATGCAGTCATTGCTGTAGTCTATAAGTCTATAAGGCACAAGCCGATTTTCTTTTGGAACTCCATGCTATGCTCCATTAGCCATCATAGATTTGTAGTGTGATCCCTGGTGCTGCTTCCTTTCCTTAATCCTGCTTGGACCTCTGGGATTTCTCTCTCTCTCTATGGTTGGAGCCTATGTTGCAGAATTTTGAGCATGATTTTGCTTGCATGGGAGATTAGTGCTATGGCCCTATAGTTACTGCAGTCTGTTATGTCTCCTTTTTTGTGGATGGGGATGTATATTGATTGCTTCCAATCTTTTGGCCATCATTTTGTTTTCCCTATCTGTTGACATATGTTGGTTAGCACTAGAGTTGACTCTGTCAATGTGGATTGCAGAAGTTCTATTGGAATATCATCTGTTCCTAGAGTCTCGTTTTTTGGCATTTCTTTATTGCAGTTCCCACCTCAATTTTTAGAATTAGGGGTTCATCTTCATATGGCTCTTTGTTCCATGTGTCCTTTATGTTGTCATCTCTTTTATATAACTCTTCTGTGTATTGCATCCATCGACTTTTATTTAACTCTTCTGTGTATTGCATCCATTACATCCATTTATTCCTTCTTGGTCTTGAATTATGTTATTTTCATTGTCATAGAGCATCCTGGTCCTTGGTGTGAACTTTTTGAACTTGGTTTGAATTCTCTTAGAAAATCTTAATTAGTAAATTGTTATTAAACCAGATTGCCTTCTCTCGGATATTACAGGTTAAGGATTTTAAAGCAAGCTAGGGTCTCTCTCTTGAAGCCAGAGAGCAAAGTGAAAGGAAGTATGTGTGAGTGCCTACATTTGATCACAGTTTCAGATAAGTTGCTTTATGCAGTTGGTAATGTTATATTGAATGAAATCTCTGCCAATTTCTATTATCACCTCAACTGTAATGATAAATCTAAGTCCTGGTGCAGAAAAGTTAGTCAAAAACAGACTTCACCTTAAGGTGCTATTATATTAAGTTGCTGTGCTTAGTCCATCCAGAAAATGGAATCCAGGATGCTGTTGCTAATGGATGTTGGACTCACACCTCATTCTATTTCAAGCTCTTGGATGAGCATCATAGTGCTCATGTAGGGGCCATGTAATCACATTTGGTTTATAATTGGCTCTTTAAATGGATTAAATGCTGGGCTTGGTAGCAACTGGCAGTACATGAAGGATGTGCTGTTTCTTAGTAATGTTGCCCAGTGACTCCCATTTCATTCTGTAACAAAGCAAAAAAGCCAAGAATGGATTTTGTCTCCTTCATATTTGGCTGGAGACTGTAGCTTTGAGTTGTGGGCATGCACATGTTTTGTAATGATTAAAATGAACTATAAGCAAGGAAGAGAGCCCCAATGTTTTAAAGAAACTAATGCAAAGCAATAAAAATGAGAGCATAAGACAAAAGTTTCTCTTTCATTTGCTGAAAATCATAACTTTTATATATACAGTATTGCAATGGGTCATTTGTTAGAGATGGTGTGTAATGAAATGGGGGGACTTAATCTTCATACTGCAAATGAAAAGCTGCAAGGTTTAGAAAAGGAATAATACTCTCGAAAGTTGAGAAGACTCCACTGGAACTTGTCCCCCCACCCCCCAAATGAAATGTGCCCTATATAGTTTATATAGAAAGGAATTTAAGCTTTAGGTATAGCATTATCCTGATACACCCTGCTCCATACTTCAAAGTGTCCAATTCCTTGGTTTAATAGCTTTAGTTTTACTTTGGTTTAAGATATGTTCAGTAAGACAAAAATCAGTGTTTCTTTCTTTCTTCAAAAATATACCTTCAGGGATCTGTACTTACATAAAATATCTACAGCTACAAACTTTATACATGTTAAAGAATATTCTAGGTCATGTTCTAGATTGTACAAATCAAGTAATGCAACAATTCTGGCCAAGTCTGTTAGATTTTACCTGGTATCCCACATGATTTGAATACTCAAAGTAGATTGCATTGTGTATATACATATGTCATAAAAGGATGAATAACATGAAGATTTTTAGATCAGAAACAGCAGTGTAATCTCATTGCAAACTGTAATATAAAAAGTGTTTTTATGGTTCAATTCAATGATCCAAAAGGCTATAGAAAAGACTGGAGACTCTCTCCAAGTTGGAGAGAGCCCTGAATTAAGAAGAGGATACCTGACTCATGCAGCCTTTGCCTCTCCAGTGCTGGAGCACTGGTATTTGTTCCTAGGCATGCTGGGAGAGCTTCTGGATATGCAGTATCTCAAATCCTCCAAATCCTGACACACTGCTATCATAAATGGAAATCAAATTTCCTGTGCACAAACCAATTAGACTTTGAACTTCCTAGTGTTGGAGTACTCTGAGAGGCATGTTAAGATAGTCCCACTAAGAGAAGAGGCCTATGGTTCAAGCAAGAGGGACTATGTTTTTGTAGTGCAGTTGTCCCTCAGCTTTCCTGCTGGAGTCTATTAACTGCTGGGGTCTATTCAGAGTTTACATTAAATGTTCAGATCCATTTAGTGTGAGATAAGGCTCTCAATGGAAAATGTTTCACAGCCCAGGAGCCATTGCAGAAAAGACCCCTTACCAGTCACTATTCACCTTATTACAGAAAAGGAGTTGATGGGTTGAAGAATGACATCATGGTGAGTGGTCACATCTCGGAATTCAGCCAGGGTTATGTTTCACATGGTGATCACTCAGGTATCTCTAGCCTAACATTCCTAGCCTAACATTCCTAGGACATTCTTAACATAAGAACCAGTAACTAAATTGTGCTTAGAAACAGAACTATATCCAGTGTAAAAGGGTTCCCCCACCACTTCCCAAGACTGGAAAAATATGTTCCACCTCATGTTTGGCAGTAGGTGTGGCAACAAGCTTCAGCAAGTATTGATCAACTAACTGAGGCAACTTTGATTAGCTTCCAAGTAATTCCATATTTCTCTGGAATTCAATTTGAAAACTAGTGGCCTAAATATTGACATTTTTGCTTTAGGAAGGAGACATCTCCTTATGGTAAAGACCCTGTTGGTGACCCATGGTAGCATAATCCTTAGTGGTACCAGTGTACTTTTCAAAGCATTGTGGAAGGAGATATTCTGTAACTCCTTACCTGACATGTTCATATTAGGCATGCAGAGGCAGCTGGAGGGCTCCTTGGCTCATCTCCCCCGGACCACTAAGTTGTTGTAGAAATACACTCAATCACCATCCTGTGTAGTTTCACACCAGGACAGAAAGAACAGCTTTATACTAAAAGTTAACTGTATTACTTCCTTCCCTAAGTGCACAATGTCACTTGAAGAGCATCTTGCCATAACTTCATGGTCCTTTAGTGGCTGAGGGAGAGCTGTACCCAGTGGCTATCCAGGTGCCCCAGCACACATGGGAAAGGAATTTCTACTGTCACTCTCTGGACCAGCAACATAGGTACACCGATGGAGATTTAGGACTCATCCAAACTGGCAACTAGTGTCAATTCAATCAGTTAATTTTAATGGTACTTTGGGATGTTTCCACAGCCACTCACTCTTTTAAATAAATAAATAAATAATGGTTGCCTCTTCATTATTAATTGTTGTGCTGAATTCAATCATCTACTCCCCCCCCACACACACACACACACAAACAGAGCAAGTATTTCAGAACCTTTAACTGAACAGGGAATCCTGGCAATCTCTTTCCTCCACCACCTTTGCACTGTCCCTCCCTCTCTACAGCAGTTTTGCCCAAAAGTGGTGAGACATAGGGACAGTCTCTTACCCCATCCCTTCTTCTTTTTGCCACCTCTACAGGATGTGTTTGTGTGTGCATATTGCAGATCCAGCTTAAAACATGCAAAAGAGGGGTAAAGGAGCAAAATAGAGAAGCCTGACAGCTAAGAAACTATAATTTTTTTTAAAAAAATAAAAAATCCATCCTGCTGGTAGGAACAGAAATATTATGGAAAGGAAGGATGGGTGAAAACCTGAAATATCTTGGAATTACCAATGTATTGTCTAGATCAGGGGTCTGCAACCTATGGCCCGGGGGCCTAATCTGCCCCCCCGAGGCCTTTGGACCAGCCCCAGGCCGGTCCTGCCACCGCCGCCCGCCATTTTATTTTCCAAAATGGCAGCCGCGACTCGTTTGCGCATGCGCAGTACTCGGCGCATGCGTGAACGAGTTGCGGCCACCATTTTGTTTTCCAAAATGGCGGCCATGACTTGTTTGCGCATGCACAGTACTCCGTCGCATGCGCGAACGAGTCACGGCCGGCATTTTGGAAAACAAAATGGCGTCCGAGACTTGCTCGCGCATGCGCAATATGCCGGAAATACTGCGCATGTGTGAGAGAGTGTGTGCGGTGCCATTTCCCCCCCTCAGCTCGCAGAAGACCTGGGGACCAGTGGACCGGCCCCAGGTAAGAAGAAGTTGCTGACCCTGGTCTAGATCTTGGAAACCAGCAGTCATTACAGGAATAAAAACCATAATCTCCCAATAAATTTGGCCAATATGGATGAACTCTTACACTCAACACTCTTGACCAATACCTATAGAACAGTACAGTGCTCTGAAGTAGCTTTGACTCTTTCATAAGATAATATGAGAATCTTTTCAATGTTATAAATATTTTATTGGAATAAAAAAAATTACATACATTTAACCATAGGATATACACACACAGCTAGAAGTTGAAGGGAAAAAAATGATAAACTTTTCAATATGAAAGAAAATACTCTGTACTCATCTCATGGAGATATTAGAATTCAAATTTAAATTTAGTAGGATGATCATGGAAATGGCAGTACAAGAAGAGCATCTTAAACAGCCCTCTGTAATCTTTCACCTTTTGATGTTTCAGACTGCAATTTCCCCAGTATTCCTGACCACTAGGGATGCTGGATGGGGCTGATGCAACTTCAAGTCTCAAACATCTGGAAGGCATGAGGTTAGGGAACATTTTGATATAAAAAGAATGGCAAATTGACCATTCATCGCACGGGTATGAAATACACGAAGAAGGGTTTATTTCCACCTATTGGTATGTGTTTGGAAGCATCAGTAGTTTGTCATGTTGAAGAGCAAGTAGCTACTTATATTATTTTACTATCTACATTATATACAGATCTCCCCATGAAACTTATAAAATAAGTGTGTTTCCATGTTATAGAAGTATGATCATTTTAGAGCCAGAATGCATAAGAAAATATAAGACACAGTTTGCATTTTTACAAGTCTCATTCCTGGATGACACCTGCCTTGGGTAGAAGTGTGTGCCATTAATATTTTGAGATGCAAATTATTTGTGTGAGCACTAAAACTATAGTAATTCAAATGTACCCAGGATAGATTTTTATGCACCCATTGTGCTGGGTGTACAGAATTCAGTTAATGACACCAAGAAAAAAATATTTGCTTATAAATAAGAAAAGTGCATGGAATTTACTATCATCCAGAATAATTCTAAACAGTAGGGTGGAGAAATTGCAGCAGGAGCAATATGCAAAATGGATGTAACGAATGAGACAGAAAGTACTGAAGTGGCATATTGAAGGGCAATAAATTTAGGGCTGCGTATTCACATACACAACATAACATTCAGGGAGATAATATTCCCTGCATATAAGGCCTAAAAGTGTGATGTTCTACTCTGGGCATTTTATTTATTTATTTTAATAAAATAAAATAAAATGACAAATATGATGTATAGAGAACAGTATTAAAATATAAGTAACTGAGGTAACTGCTGAAAGTTATAAAGAAAGCATACCTGAAAATGAGACGAGTAAGGATAGTCTGTAGTCTGTTTAGTATGTATATTTTTAAAAAATCTAAATTCAGCAGCCTAAAGATTTTTGGGGGTGGGGGTCAGGATTAGGGTGCTGCATGGCTGAACAACAGAAAGAAAACAGACCAGGCCAATGCTAAAGGATAGAAGAGATTCACTACACTTGCCTTGTGAAAAACAGCTTCCCTATGGGAGCACCATAATAGGAGGAAAGGCCATTGAGAAGATAAATTACCCACTTTGTGCTCCAAACATGAAAAGAAAAACACTCTGAGTACCTTGATATCTAAGTTATGATGTGTAGACAGTTCCTCTACAAATTAAGAGATCATAGGGGAACCCATATCAATGTCCCTCCATAATTAAAGCAGGATTAAGAAATATAGAGGGAAAACTAGACTAGAAACTGGATTTGTGGATTTTTTTTTAAAAAAAAAACATAACCAACTGAGCAGTCATGTAAAGTTTACAAATAAGTGGATGGGTGGGTGGGTTAAATAGGCTTTTGAGAGAATAAGGTCTTTTGTGTGTGTATATATATGTACATATATAAATAATATATGACAGATGAGATCATTAAACAAAAGATGAGCGCAAAATTTTATCCAAATGTAATTCAGTGCTATGAGACTTTTAGAAAAGAATTCAAAGTTCTCCATCAAACATTGGTGCAAGACAAATCTGTTTTTGCCTTCCATTTGTGAGTGTATTAGGATAGCTGTGCGCAATCTAGGTTAAAATAGTCTGGTGTTACTTGGAAAATGGAACTCTCAAAACTTTTCACAACACTCATCGACTTATTTTTGTCATTTCTGAAGCATGTAATGCAAAAATTCCTTTGGTTCATTACATTTTAAGGCATTTCACATTCCTTCAAAAGGAACCGGTCAATGTGTGTATGATTTGTTTTTGTTTTGTTTTGAATGAAGTATCCAAAATCATAGAACGAGTTTAAATTCAGAGTGGCAGTAGATCCATGCATAACCACCATCTGCTGCTGTTGCTATTATTGTTGTTCTAAAAAGCACTTGTTAAGTAAATGATTCTCCAGAGCTTGGCCTATGCATGAGAATGCATCATCACAAGATTACTTTGAAAATCAAGAAAAGTGTTATTGACATAAACCTGGGCTGACTATTTAAGATTGCTGCACCAGAACCTCTTGCATCCATACCTGCAACAAATGGGAAAATCAATAATTAGTTGAAGATCAGTTAAAGTACACGTGTTTTCAATCCTTAGAAGATCTTGTCAACCCTAACTGGTCCTTTACTAGACTCCTACAAGTTTGACTTTAAAAACAAAAGCCAGAAATGCTCCTCCCTGATTTTATAATAATAATAATAATAATAATAATAATAATAATAATTATTATTATTATACGGCCCAATGGTTGCCCAATCCGGGCGGTTTTGACTGATTCTATCTCCTTATCAACATTTCATACTGCTAATCTTCAGTTGCTCCCATACTAGTCTGGGGTGGTTTACAAGCTGCTTACAGCATTATACCTATAGTCCACACCATACCACCAAGCCCTTTATGAAATACAGGTATTGCATTGCATGTTTATCAACACTGGTTTCAAAGTAACCTATCCATTTTTTTATTTTTGTGTGCTGTTGTGAATATAAGCAAATGGCTTCCACTTCTAATTGTGAAATGTTTCTTGAAGATGTTTTTTGCAACATCCTAAAATCCTTGAATGGTTTGTTGTTGTTGTTGTTGTTGTTGTTGTTGTTGTGTATCTTCAAGTCGTTTCCAACTTATGGTGATTAAGGTTAATCTATCTCATGGTTTTCTGGGGGTGAGAGTGTGTGACTCACCCAAGGTCACCTACTAGGTTTCCATGGCTGAGCAGGGAATTGAACCCTGGTCTCTGGGGTCATAGTCTGACACTTAAACTGCTACACCAGACAGATGACCTAAGTGAACATACTGTGGCAGTAGTCAAAATACATTTTTATGGCTTCCACAGCAACTGCAAAGAATAATTGGAAGATACAGCCATGTTAGTCTGTAGAATCAGTATGCAGAGAGATCCTGTAGCACCTTTGAGACTAAGGGGCTTTGCAGACGGCGCAAAGCGCTGTCTTCAAGCCAAGGAAGGGGAGGGCAGCCAGATGCCGGGTGCCCCAACCCCTTCCTGAATATGTCATTGGAGCGCCCGCCATTGCACACGGCACTCCGATGATGTCCATTGCACTCCGATGATGTCCTTCCATTGCAGCATCCGGAAATGCTGCGACGGAAGAGGCACAGAAGAGGTGCACGCCGCCTCTTCCGGTGCCCTTTCCGCAGCTTGAGGAAGGAGTGCTATTTTAGCGCTCCTTCCAGGGTCACTCAAAGAGTGGATTGGGGCTGAGGAGTGGGGCAGCCTCGGCCCCAATCCTCGGCTTCTCGGGGCGACCCACGGCTGCCTGTCTGTAGAGGCCATAACTGAAATAAAGAATTTGGCAGCATGAGGTTTTGTAGACTTCAGTCTAAATGCATCTGAGGAAGTAGACTGAAGTCTATGAAAGCTCATGCTGCCAACTTCTTTATTTCAGTTAGTCTCAAAGAATAATTGAGTGAGGCTATGTTGAATGGCCTTCCGAACATCAGCTGTCTCTCAAAGACAGGAGCTTTTCAGACAAAAAATGTTGAGACTAGGAATCAACTTTCAGTGAAGTCTGATATAACATCAGTTTAACTTGACCAGGCCTACCTGGTGAGTCCTACAAATGCATTGGGAATGTTTCAGTTCACAAGGTCAACAAAGGGGGGAAGCAGACGGCGCAAAGTGCTGTTTTCGGCGCAAGGAAGGGGAGGGGCAGCCACACGCTGGGCGCCCCAACCCCTTCCCTAAAACATCCTTGGAGCAGCCGGCCCTCCGCACGGCTGGCGCTCCGAGGATGACCTCCCGCTGCAGCGTCCATACACGCTGAAGTGGAAGAGCTGAAGGTGCGCCGGCAGCCTTTTGCGGCGCACCTTCGGCGACTTGTGGAAGGAGCGCTATTTTAGCGCCCCTTCCAGGGGAGGCGAAGCTGCGCCGCGGGGCCGAGGTGTGCGGATACCTCGGCCCCGCGGCGCAGCTTCCTGGGGCGGCCCCGTGCCGCCCGTCTGCTTCCCCCCAAAGTAGCCCCATATCTACCTAGGCTTGTGAAAAGGATATTTGGATTCTTTGCTAAATGGGTATGCTACATCCCTCTGGAAGGATATGAATATTGCCATGGTTTGTGCAGCCAGTTATGTCCTTCCTCAAACTGAGGGTTGGCCAACCACACATCTGGCACATCTGTATAAAGTTAGCTTCCTGGATATTGTAGTTGTTAGCTGTCCTCGAGATGATTTCAACTCATGATGAGACATTTCCAAGCCACTCTGTCCTCTGGATATTAGCCAATCTTAATTTCAAAAGCAACATAAGAAATCTCATACACTACACACTTAAGACCTGACTTGAGCATCTTGTGGGTGCTCTAAACAAATATTTGTATTGTACCCCTGTTCCTGCTGAAATAACAACAACAACAGCAACAACATTTCTTACCCACCTCTCCTCATGGATTGAGGTGGGGAACAACAATAAATCAATAGTGCACAACATCAATTAAAAACACATTAATTAGAACATTTAACAGTTTAAGACAGGGGTAGGCAACCTTTCCCCTTTATGGGCCGAGGTACTTCAGCTCCCAGAATCCCAGGAGCTATTGGCCAACATGGGACTATTGGCCAAAATGGCTGAGGCTTTTGGGAGCTGAAGTCCCTCGGCCCTTAAAGGGGAAAGGTTGCCTACCCCTGGTTTAAGAGGACACATAAGACATATACATTTTGAAACAATCCACACATAATTCATCATCTAAACTGACAATTTAAAAATTATCTAGACAAGCCTACCAGAAGAGACTTGTCTTCAATGCTGTTTTTAAATTCAGACAGTGTATTCAGCTGTCGAATCTCCTTTGGCAGGTCATTCCACAATCTAGGGGCAACTGAAAAAAAAGTCTTCTAGCTGACATTTGCCAACCTAGTCCTGGCTGACTGGAGTAAATGTCCACCAGCAGATCTGAATGTATGAGGCTGATTATATGGGAGAAGGTGATCCTGTAGGTAATCTGGTCCCAAACCATGTAGGGTTTGGTAGCCTTGTTCAGACATTTGGAAAGTGTACATTTGATTGGGAATAGGGATACATTCTATGGTCCTGCCCCACCATCACATGGAGCTTTGTAATTACAATTGGATCTCTTGCTGGTGCAATATGAAAGACTGGCACAAGAGATTCTGTAGTTTCTCCTACCTTATGCACTCAGATATTTTTAATTGCCTGGCACTTCATCTGAGTGGCTATTTGGACATGCAGGCTTCCATTCTACAGTATTCTATTGCATAACATCCTAGAAAATAGCAGCCTAGTGCTCTGCTCTGAAGCAGTTTCAGAACAAAGAGGCAGACGAATTTGTTCCATTAAGGAAGATCCATATCTCACACCAACACCAATTCTAAAGATAAGCCTCCTTCCCCAAACATAGCTTTGTGGGGCTGGAAAATCTCCCAGTTATGGTTATCAGAAGGCATAGAGAGTTTTGGGAGGAGCTGAGAGAAAGAAAATTGAATGTCAAGTTGTAGCCCATCATTCAGTAAACATACTTGCTAGTTTAGGGATCTTAATCTGTTCGCTGCTAATGCCATCTCCACCATCAGTTGCTGCTTTCACTTCTATAATATAATCATCATTTAAAGGCAGTAGAATTTCTGCAGATGTTCTGTTTGTGATCAGGACACTGAGCTGGTTCTGGCTGCTAGTCCGGTATAGAACCTGTAATATAAAAAGAAAATTGGTCATGTTAGTGCTATAATTTAATCTACCATAATATATTACTGTCATTTTTTTAAGAAAAGAGGAAACTTTTTTTTAAAGGGCAGCGTGAAGGGCAAATAGCAGAACTGTACCTAGTATCTTTTAAGGCACTGAGAAGATACCATATAAATCAAGCACATTTATTATTGCTTTAAACTAGAATTAGAGAATACATCACAACAACAAACATATAGTTTATTATGTTGAGCTTTTTGATATTTCAGACTTCTATAAATTATTTTTCTAGTTGGAGTTTGCCAGTGTGTGGATTAAGCAGAGGAAGAGGATGCCTGGTGCTAAAACAAACGAAAAATGTAAGGAATTATGAGCTATGGGAAGAGAAAATCTCCTTGTGGCAAGTAATCACTCCATTATAGAATTTAACTACATACATCTTACTGCACTTTATATAGAATTCAGAGACATTGCTACAAGATCCTTTTGCATTTTAAATAACACATGTAGAGTTCCCCTACAATAAAGCTGCTTTCAGGATACAATTAATTTAGAAGCGATTTTGGCATTAGCCAAAGGGAATTGCAACAGTAGCCATAAAGAAAGACACTGGGCCTCTACAGACCAGCCCAAAGGGCTGGCCTGGAGGCAGAGATAGGGAGGGGCAGCCGCACGCTGGCCGCCCCACCCCCAGCCTGACGCCGCACGTCGTTAATGGCGCATGGCATCAGGATGTCCTTCCGGCACAGCGTCCTGATGCACTGCGCCAGAAGGGGAGCTAAAGAGCCAGGCACCGGCTCTTAGGGTGCCTTTTTGCCGCTCTTTTTGGGTTGGCAAAAGGGAGGATCAGGGCCGCTGCATGCGGTAGCAGTGGCCCCGATCCTCCATTTCCCTGGTCGGCCTAGAGCCACCTGTCTGCAGCCCCCCACTATCAGTTCTGAAAAGGAAATGTCAACAGGCTGGATGAAAATTTAAAAAAAATCAACCAAAATGCATAACCTTTAGTAGGGGAAAAGACTCCTCCAACAATGTAACAAGGACTAAGCATGTTCAGAATGTATGATACACTGACTGAATCTTATAGAGAAAACTGAAAACTTAAAAAAATGTGTTGTATACTGGATGGCTTGCAGGCTTACTGGCTGAAACAGTGAACAAAAACATTACATGCTGCAACATTTTGTTGTCCCATTTGCATTACTTACTTCCAAATGGGCATCAGATTGCATTTCAGTTATAATCATTTGTAGAAATAAATGTGACTGTTCAAAATAGAAAAGAAATAACTACATAGGACCTGGATCAATGTAGATATTTAAGCAAATAGCTGATACCTTCATACAGATGAAAATATACATGGAATATACTGAAATGATGTGTTGTTTATTTGGATTGCTGTATTATGTTTTGAAATGAATTGGTAAATTTCCCTGCAATGAGCAGTAAAGGTGTTTCAATACATATACATGTTGTTCTGTTGCACTTCTTATGTTGTACATTGTTTGGGCCATAGCTATATTGAAAAGCAGCATACAAATTGCAGTGACAGTAGTGGTAGTAATAAACTTGGTATACTATGAGGGAATTGAAATAGTTAGCGATGTCCCATGCCTTGAATCAAATATTAATCAGAATGGAGACTGCAGTCAAGAAATCAGAAGAAGACTAGGAATGGGAAGGACAACTAGGAAAGAACTAGACAAGATCATAAAGTGTAAAGATATAGAACTGAGCATTGAATTTAGAATTGCCTAACCCATTGTATTCCCCATTACCATGTATGGATATGAGAGCTGGACAGCAAAGAAAGCAGATAGGATGAAAATCAACCCATTTGAGATGTGGTAGTGGAGAAGAGTGCTGAAGATACTGTGGATCTCCAAGAAGACAAACAGATGGTCCCTAGATTCCCTGGAAGCCAAGATGATGAAACTGAGGCCATTGTACTTTGGCCACATCATGAGAAGGCATGGCTCAGTATAAACAATAATGCTAGGAAGGGTAGAAGGCAGAAGAAAGAGTAGAAGACTGCACGCCAGATGGCTAGACTTCAAGGAAGCCATGTGTCTGAATTCACAGGACCTAAGCAGAGCAGTGGAGGATAGGGGGTCTTGGAGATGTTTCATTCACAGGGTTGCCATGAGTCAGGGTTAACTTGAGAGCAGTTAACAGGAAACAAACTATGATGGCCTAAGTACCCTGAAGCACCAGAACACATCTTGTTGGAAGATAAGCAGATCTGGTCTGGTTAGTACTTGCATGGGGGACCACCAAGGATTACCAGGTGCTGACGTATGCCGTATTCCAGATGAAGGAATCAGCAAACCATCTCAATATGTTCTCCACCTAAGAAAATCCTATAAATGTATGGGATTGTCATAAGGCAACAGGCAACTTCAAGGTATATATACACAAACACAATGATAAAGAAACTGTAGAGACATATGCATGTTCAGCATTCTGTTAGAATCAGCCAGGAATACTTATTTTTTTATACAACTGTTATGAGATTGCTGATTGAAATAATAGTGATATTAAGGTTAAGATAGATTACTGCAGGTTAAATAGAACATATGTTTGCTTAGCCTCACCTTTTAAATATGGATGCTAAAAGCCCAAAACAGAACACACTTCTGTGACAGTGGTAAAAAGAAATGGTATTTATACAAAATTGGTAATTTCCAGCAAGCATTTTAAACTCTGTCACTGCTGCCTTGCTTGTACTCACCTTATAGCCAATTACTTCTGACTCATTTTCCATTGCATGCACCTGCTCCCAATTCAGCACTACCCTGGAGTCTGTAACATTCCACACAATGTTTCCTGGAGGCTGGCTGGGTGCTTGAAATACATAATGAAAACATGATTTTAATTACTTTGGTGTTAGAGATTTACTATGTGGGAACAAATAATAGTCCAGGTAATTGACTGTCATCACATTTTGGATGTAGGAGTATTTTTGCAGAACATCATCATTTGTACACTACAAGCAACATTCATAATATGGAGCGGCATGCAAATATTACTTTTCCCCCTCTCAAAGTGATGACTGCTGCAGTCCTAAACACACAGTTACTAGTGAGCAAGCCCCACTTGATATAGTGGAATTTATCAAGTAAAAATGCATATGACTGCATTGTTAGTTCCTTCCATGAAACATAGCCCAGGAAAATACTGCAAATGATGTATAACAGAAGGATCTTTTTAAAAAAATGTCAGTGTTTCCTTTTCATTGTTATATTACTGCTTTCTCTTCTTTATATGACTGGGAATATAAGAGAAAGCCTTTAAAGATCTTATTAAGCACTACTAACATCCAACTGAAACCTGCAAGAAGTATAATCCAGTGTGTGTATTTTAAAATAATAAAATAAATTAAAAAGAAACTGATACTAATTAAGCTATCATTTGGGCTAATAATGTGAACTGCTTAATTCAGTAAAAACATGATGAACTTTAGTTAAGATGCAACACTCACAAAGAGGAAAAAATTAAATAGTCCTACAGCCTGTCTCTGAAATTTTGGTTTCCATCTAAAGCTGCTCTCAATATTCTCACATTCAGTTTTCAGGAAGAAATGTGATATTTTTGCAGGAGATACATCAATTGTTCTCAGGGCACCCTTTTATTTTAACTAAATCTTTTTATCCTTTTTTATTCCCATATTATTCCCCATTCTCCCTGGCAACATTTTTTTTCTTAGTTAGACTTCTTTCACCTCACTGTATTATTTACTTGGAGATCTTCAAAAATGTAGGGAGAGGTAGTAGTGAAATTAGGTTTGGCAACACACTTACATTACTGAGTGCAAATGATGATAAATCAGGGAGAATGAACAATAACTAGCTTCAACAAATCAAATAAAACAAATCGCAGTGTGCAGTTACCATTGTCCTTGCAGAAAATATTTAAAAACTGTTGAGGTTTTTTTGGCCTAACTATTGCAGATTTTCAAGTGAAGCATTTCTGTAACAAATCACTATCTCCTAAAACTGGAGGATAATTATATTAGTATCCACTCAGGTGATAAATGGTGGAAACTTCTTGTTTGAGGCACTGATTTCAAAGCATGTTAATGATCTATGCTGTGGTTTGCAATTTAAGATGTTCTCCTGGGCAGATTTGTATTAGTTGTTACTTCTGTGAAAATATGTGCAAAGAAATCTGGAATCACTGTTGTCCAGAAGAGAGCGACTAAAATGGTGAAGGGTCTGGAAACCATGCCCCATGAGGAATGACTTAGGGAACTGGGTATGTTTAGCCTAGAGAAGAGACGGTAAGAGGTGATATGATAGCCCTGTTTAAGTATTTGAAGGGATGTCATATTAAGGAGGGACCTAGCTTGTTTTCTGCTGCTCCAGAGAATAGGACTTGGAAAAATGATGCAAGCTGCAGGAAAAGAGATTCCACTTCAACATTAGGAGGAACTTCCTGACAATGAGAGCTATTCAACAGTAGAATACACTCCCTTGGAGAGTGGTGGAGTCTCCTTCTTTGGAGGTCTTTAAACAGACGCTGGGTGGCCATCTGTCAGGGATGCTTTGATTTTGAGTTCCTGCATGGCAGGCGGTTGGACTGGATGGTCCTTGTGGTCTCTTCCAACTCTATGATTCTACAAATATTGATGCTAATAATATTTTGCTGCAAGATACAGATACAATTAACAAAACAGAGTACCAGGTCTTATAGAATAAAACCCATGATACAAGAAAATAATGTTCAGTCTTAATTAATCATCATATCTATGATCTAGCTTATGTGAAGCACTCCTAAACCTTATTAATTTCAAGAAGAAACACGTAGAGAGCCTCACTTTGATCAACCACATTCAGTCCCTGACTGAAACCAGATGTTGGTTTAGGAGTTCCATGGCTTCTTCAGCATTAAAAAGAAGTGATAGAGCTGGGTGAATTGGTATAGTGATGAGACCCTTTCTCCAGACTCCCAGTGGCCTTGTGTAAATGTTAAGCAGTATGAGGAATATGAGGAATCCTGGCATCTGTGAATAAAGGAACAAACCACACTCTACTAGCAACATTTTAGGTCAGGGGTAGGCAACCTTTCCCCTTTAAGGGCCGAGGGAGTTCAGCTCCCAGAAGCCTCAGCCATGTTGGCCAATAGTCTCATGTTGGCCAATAGCTCCTGGGATTCTGGGAGCTGAAGTCCCTCGGCCCTTAAAGGGGAAAGGTTGCCTACCCCTGTTTGAGGTGAACACTCACCAAACAGAAATGGGAATGGAACCACAAAAACATGGTACCATCATTCTTCCAGAACCAAGCATCTCGAAAGGACATGATATATATATGGAGGGCAGGCAGAATTATGCCAAGGTAGCAACAGCCAATCAGGAGGAAGCTGGCGACAGCCAATAAAATTTTGGGCTGTAGGTGATAAATAATTCTGTTGCTGACAGTTGGAGTCTGGATGTGTAACAGTCCAGAAGACACTGTGAGGGAAAAGTCCAGTAGTGAGGGACGTAGGAGCTATGCAGATGGGCAAAAAGAGGTGCTTTCATGGTGACGTGTAGGTGTGGCCTTTAGATGACACACATCAAAAAGTCTCCAGGAAAGCACCCTCTAGCTGTCGTATGCCAAGAAAAGCCACTTCATAAAGGGGCCGCTTTTTCCGCTCCATCAGTGAAGATGCGCACCTTCACATATATGTATGCATGCAGTGACACTAATGCACCAGAAAACAGCTGTATAAATGCACTGTCGCACATGTGGCGGAAATTGACTTGGTAATCCAGAGCATGCGCCCTATGATGTAAGCTTTAATTTAAAGTGTCCTATGCTTCCTGGTGTGGATGCACTGGTGCAGGTGCGCTTGAATATAAGAACCCTAACCCTAATTGTAACCCTACACATGCGCCCTAGCAACTGTCCTCTGTTATGACAATAAATGCATTCTGTTGCATGTACGCTTGCTGTCAGCATGCACAGCAGTTTGCATGAAAGAGGCTTTTGTGACTTCTTCTGTGTAGGTATACATAAGACCTGTACACCACTTCCTAGCATAATGGGAGGGGGGGAGCTCCTGGAGTAATGTTTGTCCATGTGTCTTGCATGACCACCAGCTGCATGTATCAAGTCTGTCCACACAAACCTCCCTTGCATGTACCTCTCCCCTTCCCCCTGATCTGTGTGGGACATATTTTGTGGAGGATGATGGAATGTCTTTTCAGTTGACAAACCCGTTCCTTCACCCCAAGGGTGGCACAATCAAATAGTGGTACCTGTCTACTGTACCCACTCCTTGGGGGAAGTGGTGGTCAGAAAATCCTTGCATGATATGTGAGTGTATGACAGATCCTGTGCAGGTGCACAGGGATGCAGAACTTCAGTCACCTTTGTACACAGTGACAGACTATATACTAGCCTATGACAGGCTCTGTGCAGGTGCGCAGGGATATTTTCCTGCACAGATGCGCAGGTGCAGAGAGAGAGAGAGAGAATAATAAAAAAATTAAAGCAGCTGCTGTCAGCCCATGCAGTTGCTCTATCTCCCTTTGCGGCATCCTTGGGGTTGACGGTACGGTTGCTGGGGTTTCAATACAGCCTCGGAAAAGCTGCATTGACTCCCCCTAGTGCGGTTGCTCCGTCCCCATTTAGGGTAACCTCAGGGCCAGCAGTGTGGTTGCTGTAGCTTAAGGAAAAGGCAACTTCAGGTCACCTTTTCCTGCCCGTCTGCATAACCCCTTCGTTGAACACAGCACTCCAAGTGAGGGAGTTGCTGATATTTGATATCCTGTGGGAAATAGTTAGGCTATTATAGAAATAAGGATAAAAGGATAACCATAAATAAGGATGGTGTGATGGGCCTAAAGAAAAGTACAGTGGTACCTCTACTTACGAATGCTTCTTCTACCGAAAAATTCGACTTACGAAACGCACCTCCCGAAAAAATTTGCTTCGACTTAAGAAAGCATTCCAACTTACGAAATTTGCACGAACGAGCTGCTCTTCGAATTTCGTGGCATGCCATTGGTTAGCGAAATCTAGCAAAGCAGCACTGTGTTGGCTAGCGAAAGAGGAAGTGTTTGCCTAGCGAAATTCAGCTAGGCAGCACTGTTTGGGCTTGCGAAAGAGGAGAGGAAGTGTGGCTAGCGAAATTGGTGGCTTCTGAGATCCAGGAAGGTAGGGCTTGTGGCTTGTGGCTTTTTGGCTTCTGATATTTGTGGCTTCTGATATTCAGGACTGTATTTTTGGCTTGTGATATTTTTGGCTTTTGATCTCCAGGATTGTATTTTACATTAGTCCTGCAACTCATTTTTATGTTTTTTGTTCCTTAAGGGTAATGTAACATGTTTGTATTAGAGGTACTTAACGAAATAACCCTGTATTATACATTTGTATTGAGTTGTAGCTTAAATCTGGGGGCCTGGAATGGATTAGGGCATTTCAATGTTAAATTTGCTTCTACTTACGAAATTTTCTACTTACGAAATGGCTGTCGGAACGAATTAATTTCGTAAGTAGAGGTACCACTGTAACTGGTGTTTTCTGGAGTTAAAGAGTGTATAACAAAGTATAACAAAAAGAAATAAATGTAACATTGTAACAAATGAAATGAAACATTTAACTATCATTCAAATAAAGTTTGATTGTTATTTAATTACAAGCTTATCTGAACGTGGAATCACTATCCACGCTACTAACAAATACAGAAACCAATTTTGTGGAATAAACCCACAAATATAAATAAAAGTGGTCTGGTACATCACATATTGGGGCAGCAGTGGGATAACAATACCCATTGGGTTGCCATATCAAGAAAAGTAAGCAGTGTTTGTGATAAAGTGGTGGCAGCGGTGGGATAGTAAAACCCATAGGCCTGTCATGAGGTTAAAAAAAGATAGGTGAAAGAGTGGCTCTTCCCATATATAAATTCCAAATAAATGGAATTTATTGTTGGTGGGAGGTCTAGCAGAACCAACAAGAATGCACTCATTCTGTTTACCTCCTTGTGTACGTAATCTGCTCAGAAAACCAAATCAGTTCACACCCTAAAATCAGTCCTGGACTTAGCCTGAAAAGGATCTAGATAATGATTTCATCCAAGAGAACCTGGAGTTGCTATTACTAACTTCAAAAACCTATTCAAAAAAGAGAACTAGAAACTTATTTTTAACTACCATATATACTCAATTTAAAATTGGTTGGCACTCCACACAAAGAGGTATAGGTGGCCCTCCTTGTGTAACCCCATCATCTAGTAAACCCTATGATGAGACACCCCAAGTGAGACAGGCAGGATCAGACCATTAACAGAAAGGGAAGGAGGGGAAGATAAAGGGATATCACATTTGCAAGATTAGCCAAGTGCACAAGAAAGATGCTAAGACAAATAGCATCCCTTAGGAAGGCAAATTTCATCCAAAGCAGCATTACACATAAAACAAGCTACCATTCCCAGAATTCCATAGCATTGAGCCATGGCAGTTAAAGGGGAGTTGAAGACTGCCAGAAATAGTGCAAATTGAGTCCACTTTTAGGGTTAGGGTTAGTGCTAGGGAATCATGGGAACTGTATTTTATTGTGGCACCAGAGCTCTCTGACAGAGAAGGCTCAATGTCTCAGAAAAAAATACAGTTCCCATGACTCCCTAGCACTAACCCTAACCCTAAAAGTGGACTCAATTTGCACTATTTCTGGCAGTCTGCAACCCCCCAAAATGATGTCAAACCAGATTATTTTTTCGGTGCAGATTCAGCCTCTGTCTGCTTTGGAATACAGAGAAGACTTTCAATTTATGTCTTTTTATTTAGTAAAAATTATATCCCACCTTTCTATAAAGAATAATGCTCGGGTGCTAACAATAAACTTCAAGTAAGATTAAATATAAGAAACAAATCGATTAAAATACAACAATATTAAAAATGAATGAGGAATGAACAGAATCCAGATGAAAATGTAACTCTTTCACAAATTAGCAAAAAACAAAACTAAACTAAATGTTATCAATTCCAGAATAGACTACAGCAAGTGGATTTCTCATTTAATGTCAGATCATAGGCTTAAGTGACATCTATTATTTTATTATTTACCCATGTGTATGCCACCCTTTTGTATTGCCAGTGATGGAGCAGCCAATTAAACACAAAAGTAACAATACCCCCTATTTATAAAACACTTCAAGCAATAAAAATATGCAGTCTTTAAGAGTCCACAATGATAATAGTAAAGCTATCTGTTTTTGAATGTTAATATTAAGAGAGGAAAATACACATTAAATCACAACTTCCTTTCCCCCCCTCTTCTTAGTTAAGGATATGGGGGAAAATGCCCATCTCTGTAAACAGAATCACATACTTGGAAAATATTGCAAGGGCTATTTAGTTCAACCCTGTGCCAGTGCACGGATCCATCCTGCAAATACTCCTGAGGTCAGCATCTAATTTCTGTCTGAAAACCCCCAACACTCCATCAACAACTTTCCTTATTTCAACCTTTGAAGGATAAATACAGTATGCCATTTTTGAGTTTATATTAGGACAATAATTAAAAATACAAAGGTCATTGAAAATGATTTTGCTTTCTTCAAATTATCACAGAATAAATTAAATAGCCACACGAGTCATTACAATAACTAGTTTCGACACGCTCAATTTCCATGATCCTCTTCACCAGTTTCCAGATCTATACTGAAATTTACATTTTCATCTCTCTGCATTGCATTGGAAAGTCACAATTAAGAGATAGTTTCAATTATTACTGGCCCACTGTGAGATAATAAACCATGATAAGAATTAGGGAACCCATGTTGAATTTGAGAGCTCTAGAAATGAAACTTGATTGGCTGACTATCTTCCTAAAGAGTTTTAATGAGGCGGAGCCAAGATGGCAGGACGGTAAGTTGCAATTTACTCTAGCAGGTGACTTGCAACACCATTTGTGGCCTTAATGGCTTATCTCAAACAGAAATTGAGAAGTTAAAAACCAGCTGAAAATGCCCCCAATAAAGGGGATTCAGACAGGCCGACAGGGGTTCTCACAGAGGGAGGATTCATTCAGATCCCAAGAGGATCGGAGTGGACTCTAAAGAAGAGGATGAAGGCAGATGGCGACCATGAATTGGGAGCTGAAGAGGCAGCAAAGTCCCGACGGGCTCTTTTTATATTTTCTACCCCCCTTCTTCACAGGAGACTGTGGGAAGGAAATACTATTAAATAAAATATAATAAAGAAGATCCTCAATTTAATATCCCTATCAGAGGATTGGAACAAGAAACTGGGAACAAAGTGATTACGAACAAAGATAAATAAAGGAAGTTTGTGTGCTGGGAGAAAAAGAGAAGCTAAAAGCTGAGAAAGGGAAAGAAGAGAGGAGTGGTGATAGAAAGAGAAACCCAAGAAAACATAAATAGGTTGGTGACAGAGTGGAGCTGGAAAGAGAAGGGATAATGGAGAAGGAGAAAGGGGATCAGAGAAGGGGAAGAAAGAGAGCTTGATGAATGT
The DNA here is from genome assembly GCA_026167975.1 of Phrynosoma blainvillii. Taxonomy (NCBI): domain Eukaryota; kingdom Metazoa; phylum Chordata; class Lepidosauria; order Squamata; family Phrynosomatidae; genus Phrynosoma; species Phrynosoma blainvillii. Next base: position 350,483,013 of record JANUYF010000002.1, on the reverse strand, counting down.
GATAGAAGCAAGAAATAAGAACTTTGAGGTGCAGAGAAAGAGGTGAAGAGATAAGGATAAGAGATTTAAAGAGGGCAGGCCAGGAGGAGAAGCAGACGACTGCAGATAAGGAGGAGAAGCGGACGACTGTGGACCAGAAGGAGAAGCAGACGAGCCCAATCCAGGATAAGAAGTGGAAGAATATGGACTAAGACTGGGAAAAGTAGGAAGAAGATAAAGGGGGAAAATGATGGTTTAAAACAGGGTTGGGAGGAGAGTGAGGAGAGATCAAGAAGAAAGATTGAGGAAGGGGGGGGAGAAGGGAAAGTAACAGGGAAAACAAAGAGGGAAAGGGGACATTGATGAGAAGCTGGGCATTTTCAAGGTCACAGAGCACATGTGAAGCAGTAAGGATATAATACCAGGAAGGAAGCAGATATAAACAATAGAAGATATGAGAAGGAAAGGAAAGGGATAAAGAAAGAACAAAAGGAAAAGGCCTGCCTGTAGATGACATAGTGACATCTAGAGAAAGGAGAATTAACAGCTGACTCCTCTTTTTGAAGAACAGATATAGTATAATTGAGAGTGAGTTTGTCCCCCACAAGATTGGCTAAAATATATAAAAAGGTACCTTCTATCATATGTGGTGGACATGCCCCCAAATTAAAAAATATTGGATTAACATACATAGAATCATTCAAAAGATACTTCAAATTAGGATTGAATTAAGACCAGAGACATGCCTATTAAATATGGTAGATGATGTGAATGCAAGGAAAAAATTGAAACAACTACTATATTTAGTTACCACAGCAAGGATAGTAATTGCAAAGAGGTGGAAAGAAAATAAAGCCCCAGAAATTGGTGAATGGTTGATCAAAACTTAAGTTGTAGAAATGGATAATTTGACAAAACTACTGAAAGAGGAAGAAATTAGGGAAGGGGAATTAAGATGGGAACCCTTTATTAAATACTGTAAAGAACGATAGATAATAATAATAATAATAAATTTTATTTTTATCCCGCCCCTCTGCTTAGCAATCGGGGCGGCTTACAACAATTAAAAATACAATAGTTAAAAGCATTCCGGTATCCCAATCCCTCCACCCATCCCTTCCACACCCCTTAAGACAAAATTAAACTTAAGAAATTTAAAAGCAAACATTAATAAGATAAGGACATAGTTATATAAGAATAGCGGAGCAACAGAGAGCTTGGGGAGGAAAGTTCAATGTTCATTCCTCTAAGGAGGATCATTCTGGGAAGGCCTGCCAGAAGAGATCCGTCTTAACTGCTTTCTTAAAAGCAGTGAGTGTTGTAGTGAGACGGATCTTATCCGGCAGGCCGTTCCATAGTTTAGGGGCAATGATGGAGAATGCCCTCTGCGAGGTCTGTTTGAACTTTGTCTTCAGCTGTTGAAGTAGGTTCTTACCAGCTGACCAAAGGGCACGGGGGGGGGCTCATACGGGAAGAGGCGGTCCCTGAGGTAAGTTGGACCCAAGCCATGTAGGGCTTTAAAGGTCAAAACCAACACCTTGTACTGCGCCCGGAAACTAATTGGCAGCCAGTGGAGGGATTTAAGCACAGGTGTTATGTGCTCCCTCCTTGATGTTCTGGTGATTAATCTGGCTGCCATATTTTGCACTAGCTGAAGTTTCCGGGTTAGGCACAAGGGTAGCCCCATGTAGAGTGCATTGCAGTAATCTAGACGTGAGGTTACCAGCGCATGCACCACAGTTTCCAGGTCTTTCCTGTCCAGGTATGGGCGCAGCTGGCGTATCAGCCGAAGCTGATAGCAGGCACTCCTGACTGTCGCGCTCACCTGATTGGTCATGTGAAGCGACGAGTCAAGGAGTACCCCCAGACTGCGCACATGGTCCTTGGAGGAGAGTGTGACTCCATCCAGGACTGGGGGCTGTAATCCCGAACCCGGATTCAGACCTGTAACCGTGAGTACCTCCGTTTTGTCTGGATTCAACTTCAATTTGTTTTTCCTCATCCAATCCATTACCGCTCTAAGACAGTCATTGAGAGGAGAGACGCCATCAGAGGTCTGAGACGATGATTTGGTCATGGAGAAATAAATCTGGGTGTCATCAGCGTACTGAAGACACCGTGCTCCATGCCTCCGAATGATCTCCCCCAGCGGCTTCATATAAATGTTAAATAACATCGGGGACAGGATGGCGCCCTGAGGGACGCCACAATTAAGCTCTATTTTAGAAGAGCAACTGTCCCCGACCCTCACTCTCTGGGATCTGCCAGAGAGGAAGGAACGGAACCACTGCAAGGCAGTGCCCCCAATTCCTAACTCTCTCAGCTGATCCAAAAGAATGGCATGATCTATAGTATCAAAGGCCGCCGAGAGGTCCAAGAGCACCAGCAGGGTCACACTTCCCCTGTCGATGCTCAAGCGGAGGTCATCGGTCAGAGCAAACATGGCAGTCTCAACCCCAAATCCTGTCCTAAAGCCAGTTTGAAATGGATCGAGATAATCGGTTTCATCCAAGATAGCTTGGAGCTGGGAGGCAACTGCCCTCTCAATCACCTTGCTTAAAAATGGCAGCAAGGAGACTGGTCTATAGTTGTTTCTGTCCAGGGGATCCAGGGAAGGCTTTTTCAAGAGTGGCCTAACTGCCGCCTCTTTTAAGCAAGATGGTATACTGCCTTCCCTGAGGGACGCGTTGATTGTGTCTCGGAGAAACACCCTCAACGCGTCCCCACCTTGGACGACCAGCCATGATGGACAAGGATTGAGAGGGCAAGTTGTCTTCCTCATCCTACCAAGCAACTTGTCCACATCCTCGGTACTCACAAATTGAAATTGATCCAGTAAAATGCCATCAACGGAGTTACTGGACGCCTCGTCTACAGATTCTGCCAGAATACTGGTGTCTAAGTCGGCTCTTATCCGAGAGATTTTATCTGCAAAGTAGATATTAAATGCCTCACAGCAGGCTGTCGTCGGGTTAAGTAGAGGGTTCGGTGCAGGAGGTATCCGCGTCAAATCCCCCACCACCCTAAACAGCTCTGCTGGGCGAGACTCTGCAGACGCAATACGTGCAGAACAGAAAGATTTCTGCGCTGCACGTAAAGCCTCCCTATAGGAATCAAGATGCTTCCTAAGGCGAGTTCTGTCGGATAAGAGACGAGTTTTTCGCCATTCGCACTCTAGTCATTGTCCAACCCGCTTCAGCCTTCTAAGCTCTTCTGTGTACCATGGCTTCCGATTTGAAGCGGGGTGGAAAGGACGCTTGGGAGCGATTGTGTCGATAGCCTTGGTAAGATCGGTATTCCATGTATTAACCAAAGCTTCGACAGAATCACCGGCATTACTCACCATTAAACCCTCTAAGGCTTTCTGGAAACTGATGGGTTCCATTAGCCTTCGAGGGCGGACCATTCTAATAGGTCCACCACCCCCGGGAGGGAGAGCAATAGTCTTTAGTTCCACCTTGATCAGAAAGTGATCCGTCCATGACAATGCGAAGGTTTTTGTGACCTCCACCCACGGATGTTCCTGTTCTGTACTAAAGACTGCATCGAGGGTATGACCAGCACAATGTGTGGGCCCGTTGACCAACTGGGATAGGCCCATGTTTGTCATGGTATCCATGAACTCCCGAGCCGCGCCAGTTAAATCCTGTAAACTGGTTTCAAGTGGAATGTTAAAGTTGCCCAGAACTAAAAGTCTGGTCGACTCCAACAGCAACTCAGAAACCAGGGCCGTCAGCTCAGTTAGGGAGTCTGTTAAGCAACGGGGTGGCCGGTATACCAACAGAATCCCCAAACTATCCCTGGTCTTCAGGCTGAGGTACATACACTCAATGTGCGACGTTTTCCAGATAGGCTTTCTGATCAAGGTCAAGGTGTTCTTATGGACCAAGGCTATGCCGCCCCCCCCCCCCCGCCCACTTTCTCTCACCTGCTCATAAACTGAGTACCCAGCTGGGAGGGCCTGCGCCCATGTTACGGAGCTGGCATCCCCCAGCCAGGTCTCAGTAAAACAAGCCAGGTCGGCCATCTCATCCACTAACAAATCGTGGATGATATGAGTCTTATTCTTGACCGACCTGGCATTGCAGAGGAGCAGGTTGAGGGTCAGTGGAATGGTGAGTTTGCTCTCCAACTTATCATGGGAAACAGAATCAACTGAAGGAGGGATAGATAATAAACATCGATCCCTTCTTTTTTTGCAACATTTGTTGAGACTGTTACCGCCATATCTTCCCCGCCCCCATACAACCTGAATATTGTTGTACCCTTGCCCATCATGGCTGGCCATCCAGGGGGGGGATGCATTGGTGAGATTCCTCACGGATATCATCAATGCATCCTTCAGGGAAGGACATGTTCCATCATGTTTAAAGGAAGCGACAGTTAGGCCGCTTCTAAAAAAGCCTTCCCTGGACCCCCTGGATATGAAGAACTATAGACCTGTTTCATTGCTGCCATTTTTGAGCAAGGTGATCGAGAGGGCTGTTGCGCTTCAGCTCCAGGCAGTCTTGGATGAAACCGATTACCTAGACCCATTTCAAACCGGCTTTAGGACAGGATTTGGGGTTGAGACTGCCATGGTTGCCTTGACCGACGATCTGCGTCTGAGCATTGACAGGGGTAGCGTGGCCCTGTTGGTGCTCTTAGACCTCTCAGCGGCTTTTGATACAATAGACCACGGCATCCTCTTGGACCGCCTGAGGAGGTTAGGTATCGGAGGCACTGCTTTGCAGTGGTTTCGGTCCTTCCTCTCGGGTCGGTCCCAGAGGGTGCTGCTCGGGGACAGTAGCTCCAGTAAGAGGGACCTCACTTGTGGTGTCCCTCAGGGAGCTATCTTGTCCCCGATGTTGTTTAACATCTATATGAAGCCGCTGGGTGAGATTATACGGAGCTATGGTGCTGTGTGTTATCAGTACGCTGATGACACCCAAATCTATTTCTCCATATCTCGTTCGTCGGCCTCGAATTCCAATGGCATCTCTTCTCTCAATGAATGTCTTCGGGCGGTAATGGGCTGGATGAGGAAAAACAGATTGAAGCTGAATCCAGACAAGACGGAGGTGCTCATGGTAGCGGCCCCGAAACCAGGAATTGGGTTGCAACCTCCAGTCCTGGATGGGGTCACGCTCTCCTCCAGGGACTGTGTTCGCAGCTTGGGGGTGCTCCTTGACTCGCCGCTTCTGATGACAAATCAGGTTAATGCGACGGTCAGGAGCGCCTGTTATCAGCTTCGGCTGATACGCCAGCTGCACCCGTTTCTGGAAGTAAGGGATCTCGAGACTGTGGTGCATGCATTGGTAACCTCCCACCTCGACTTCTGCAATGCACTCTACATGGGGCTACCCTTGTGCCTGGTTCGTAAATTACAGCTGGAACAGAACATGGCAGCCAGACTTGTTTCAGGAACATCTCGGAGGGATCATATTACACCGGTTTTGAAGTCCCTCCACTGGCTGCCTATCAGCTTCCGAACCCAGTACAAGGTGTTGGTTATTACCTTTAAAGCCCTAAATGGCTTGGGTCCAGACTATCTCAAGGACCGCCTCCACCCGTATAATCCTCCCCGCACCCTCCGGTCCTCTGGGAGGAATCTGTTGCAGCCTCAAAAAACGAGGCTGGTGACAACCTCCCAGAGGGCATTTTTGGTAGTTGCCCCCAAACTGTGGAATGGCCTGCCGGAGGAGATCCATCAATTGTCATCACTTGACAGCTTCAAGAAAGCTGTCAAGATGGATCTCTTCCGGCAGGCCTTCCCGGATTAATCAAATTTACCAGCTCCGGCTCCAGAATCTCTCTCCAAGATTCTCCCCTTTATGTGACCAGGTTCATATGAGCCAGTGTTTATACATCGCCAGCATTTTTTTTTGTTTGTATTGTTGTCTTTTTTGTATGGAGGAATCTACCTCTTTTATACTTTATTTTAATTTGGAATTGGTTTAATAATTTTTTAAGGGGGGGAGGGGGAGGAAATTATTCTTAATTGTTTGTTGTGATTTTATGATGTAAGCCGCCCCGATTGCGCTCAGAGGGGCAGGGTATTAAATAAAAATTATTATATTATTATTATTATCTGCCCCCAGTTTCAGTCAGCCACAATATAGATGGATAATGGATAACATAGAAACACCAACTATATTTGAGGGGAAAGAAAGTAAGTAATGAAGAAATATTAGAGTTCACTAATATTACCTAGTAAGGTAATATCTGGTTTCAAGAAAATAAGGAAATATAAGTAATCTACAATAATATATAAATTAATAATGGAAGAACTATTTGGAGAAATGTATAAAGGATTACGCATTCTTTGAAAAATGTAATAGAATAAGAGATAGAGAGATAGGGAAAAGAAACTATGTTGGGAAAGAGTAAGAAATTAAAACGACTGTATAAATGTATTTGAGATTAGCGGATATATATTAAGGGGTGGAATGGGGTAGAGGAGGGAAAGGGAAGCTAAAATGTAAGCCTTACAAGCATGGATTTGTAATTTAAATATAGCTTTTTTTTAATAATAAAAAAAGAGTTTTAATGAGGCTACATTCCTGAAATTGTGATGTTGTGAAGTAAAATTTATTGTGGTATTTGAGAATATACAGATCTTTTGATGGATTGGTTCACCCTTGCTACCTAAAATAAAATAATTTTTAAAAGAGATATATCTGAAGTCCATATCAAGGTATCCCCCATTTCCTTGAATGCATTACTTACAGATGGGAGTGTCAACAAACCTGTGAGATCTTCGACTTCTGTTGTTTCTTGTGAATCTCTGGCTAGTGCCAATATGTGGGGCAGGATTAGTTAGATGACACCATCACTGATTGCTACCTTAAGATACTTCAAAACACATATTGCACACTCCAAAATATGGATTGGGTTATCTGAAATGCCAGTTTGAACTCACTGTTTAACATCTAGGTATGTAATCTGGCCTGAAGGACATAAATGTTGACCTCAATGCTTGACAGTGGTTAGATCATCGGTGGAAGTATGTGGGGAGTTGAATTCCTTTCTTTCTCCTCCTCTTTGCTCTATTAATAATGTGAAAGCATTCAGTGGATAATGGGAGTTGATGCCAATTTTGAAAGGGCTTCTGCCATTCCAAGAGCTCTTGGGACAAGGAAATCAATCTTTCAAGGGCATTCTTTCCTGATATCCTGTTAACCAGGATGAGAGCATGATGGAAAGATGGAGGGAGAGAAAAAAATACTTGTCTTTCTTCCTTTTCAGGTATCAACACAAAGCATAAAGATGTAAAGGGATAAGCATTTTTTGTGTTTTCTGTGGGAGCTGAGGATGATGACAGGCAGGAGGAAAGGAAGGAATTCTTTAGCTTGGATTTGAACCTGACCAGAGAAGAATTTGGTGGCTTATGAAATATCTTTGTCCATTTGAGGTGGACTTTGTGAGCCCTCGAAGTTTCTCTACACCATGTCTGAAACTATTTAGAATCCTACTTGAACAGATTTTCCAGTTATCAAGTTCAAACAAGGGGACTTATGGATGTCTTCAATGATTTCCCCAATGCTATATACCAGGGGTTCCCAACCTTTTTGACTCACAGAGCCCTTATTTGTATGACAGAGCCCCTAAGAGACCTATCCTATGTCTTACAAGCTAATGGTGTTTGGGAGTATATAGAAGAATATATTTTTATTTTTTAATTTCATTCAATTTTTATTTCTTTCATTTTCTTGGAGCAGCCATGGAGTACCTGGGAAGTGCACACAGAGTCCTAAGGGCTCCTCAGAGCACAGGTTGGGAACCCCAGCTATAGACATTTTTCTTACTCTGGAAGGCCAGTAAAGCTGCAGCCTGAGACTTTTCACCTAACCTGGATTGGAGCCATATCATAGATGAAAGGGTTGAAGTCTGCTGCTTTCAGTGCTAGGGTATGAAGCCTGATTGGAGTCTTCTGGAGTTAAAAACAAAAACAAAAACAAAACTATATGCTGCACAATTAGTAGCAACATGTTTTAATCCTAAATATTTATAATACAAATAAACAAACAATAAGGTGTGTGAGAGAGTGAGAGAGAGAGAGAGAGAGAGAGAGAGCACTCATATTTGGGCAGCAGTCCTCAGGAAGGCTCCAATTTCGAAATGCCATCATTCTTTAAGTCTAGACATGCTTTGCAATGTCAGGATGAAAGACAAAAATGGAGAAGAAAGCAAAAAAATTGTCTAGGAGGGAAAATGTCTTCATTTCTCAATCTCCTTGGACTGGCTCTGTAAATAAGCAAATTTGTTTTTCATTTTTAAAAACCAATTTGCTTTATTTCTGGGGACATTGCCCATCTCTAGTCCAATGAAAACAAAGCACAACATCTCCTGAGTATGCAGGGAGTATTTAAAGGAGGATCAAGCAGCTCATGTAACAACAGCTTGGAGTTCTTCTACAGTCTCATTTGTATCACAATATTGTATTGTGTACTATTGCCAGTATATATTGTTAAATTTAGTGTTATCACTATTACCATCATCCCTCACCATCTTGCTTCTGCTTGTTCCAGTCTAGTAGAACAGAGCAGGATGCTAAATACTTGTATGTCTGGATGAACATCCATACCCACTGATAGCCACTGAGATCCCCAATGGAGGCCTTACTATTGCTCCACAACCACCAGAAGCAACCTTACAAAAATAGACCTTTTCAGTGGTAACACTCTTCACAGTTATCTTCCTTGCGAAGCTACATAGGCAGTGTCCAGCTGCTGAAAATGTATTTATTTATATACATATTCCCTTGCTTGTAGGAAACCCTCTCTTCTAGTACTGATTGATGAATATTTTAAACTTATTTACATCTTTATTGGTTTTTTCATTTTTTAAAAAATGTTTGTATACCATTTTAATCCTTTTTTAAAATGTGAATAGCTTTGAGATCTCACAATATCAAGCAGCATACAAATATTGTATATAAAACATAAGTAAATATTGATTTACTAATAAACTGGTGTATCTATATGTAATGCTATGCATATACTTCAGTGTGAAAACTTAGAAAACAAAACAAAATTATCCTCAGAATCAGAACCATGCTTTAATGCTAGAAACCCAGAGGAGAGGATCCTAGGCAATGAATTGGCTACCATCCAATTATTATCAGTACGGTAGGTGTGGTCTTCCAGTACACTGAAAGTGCTTTGGCTTATGTATGCTGAAGCTCATTTGCTTCCATCTATTTTGCAATAACCTTAATGGTATGAGTTAAAATTCTATATATCCTCCATTGTTGCAGTCTCCCTAGAAGACAAGAAACATAGGTAAGGGTCTTTATTGACCACAATATAAACTTACAAAGTATCAAAGTAAATACACCAGTAGATGAACTGGCTTATTAAAAAAATCTTATTTTTAAAAGTAAAAGGAGCCCTAGTGATGCAGTGGTTAAATGCCAGTACTGCAACCATTCACAGCCACAAGGTTGTGAGTTCAATCCCAGGAAGGCTCCAGGATCCACTCAGCCTTGCATCCTTCCATAGGTCGCTAAAATGAGTACCCAGCTTGTTGGGGGCAATTAGCTTACACATTGTAAACTGCTTAGGGAGTGCTTAAGTGAATTGATAAGCAGTATAGAAATGTACTTGCAATTGCTATTGCTATAAGTAAAAGAGGACTCCATTAGGTAATTTTCCTTCTTTCCCTTTTTTATGATACCTACGTGTTTTTTTGGTGGTTGCATTCACAGTGGCACTAAAAGGACCTGCTCCCGCACTGTTGTATGCACGAACAGCTGTGAAGTACACCAGGTTGCTCCTCAAACCTGTTATTCTTACTGATGTCTCATTTCCAATGGCTTTTACTCTGTTAGATGACTGTTCTTTTCCACCGTTATTCCAGTATCTTACCTAGTGGATGCAAAACATAGACTGCAAAACATATTATTGACATTATTGCTTACTCAGATCTACGTTTTCAGCATCTATTGCTTGCTTTTGACAGTCAGAATGCCATTAATTTTTAGAGTATCATGAACTGAAGGAAGAGGGGAAAACATTTCATTTGAGTTAAAACCCCAAGAAACAACTGTTTTGATATGCAGAAGTTGCAGTTACTCAGAAGCTTTCTCCCATTACCACCAAATTCTCTGTTGCTATTATGTATTGCAAATGCCACTATCAAATTTTGTGCCTGACTTGCTTTTGTTGTCAGCTTAGATACTAGTTTATATAAAGGAATCATGCACATACAATTTCACTGCCTTGCCCAGAGCAGCAAGGAGCACAACCATGTGTACGTAAATGCAACCTGGCTTGTATTAATGGAGGTTGAGATACTGTGCTTATCTTAGCTAGGGTAGTGACAAGAGATGCAGTAGATACTACACAGGTATGTACAAACTGTGACAGCAGGAGCTGACTGCCAGCCAATTTCTATTCTCAATGCAGTTTTAGTAAGCTTGTAGTAATTGATCTGGTGTAATGCCAGCAAATAAGGCAAAACTCAAGCTCTGCACAAAAAATCTGAGAATATTTACATTTGGCGTTTATACTCCCTCAAAGACTAGATTATTTGCAACTCTACCATGTGTTCATCTAGATCCAGAAACAGAAAATTGTCTTTCCAGCTTTCAATAGTAAGCCTTTAGGCAACTTCCTCTCCAAAATTAGGGGGTGAGGAATGAAAGAAAAGAGACAAGAGAGCAAGCGAGCGAACAAGCGAGTGAAAGAGAGAGAAATCACCAGATGTTTGCATGACTGATTTTCCTATAAAGCAACAAAGAAAGAACAGCTGATTTTTAACAGCAAATATTGGCTTCCAGTCTTCAAATGAATGATGATTTGCAAACAAAAAGTGCCCTGATAGCCACTGTAACATGTAGGAAAGAGTACAGATTTTATTTTTACCTCATAGCCGAGCAACCTTCCACTACTCATTTTCCAAGGAATGGAAATCCAGGATACCTCAATTACAGAAGATGAGAGACTGCTTGCACATACACCAGAAGGTGCTACAGTAGGCTCTGTATTAGGAAACAAAAGCAAAACAAATGCAGTAGTGCAGGGCAGTGGGAGGAAAAATGGAAAATACATCTTAGCTGACTCAGTTGCTGGCTAATTAAAATGGCTTCACTGACACTTACTAAACAAATATCCATTCATTTCCTTTTCATAGAAAATGACTTAATGAAAGTTACAAAAGTGATGATTAATCAATAACTTACCCTCTTCAGCAGAGTACACTGTGGTCACTGGACTAAATGGCCCTTCTCCTTTATTATTATACACACCAACCTTGACTTCATATGGAGAAAATGGCAAGATGCTTTCATTTCTAAAGACATATCTGGGTGTGTCAGGTGATGTCACAACTGTCTGTATCCAGGTTGTAACACCAAGAGGTCGGAAAGCAACAACATAACCAAATCCTTCACCATTTTGTAATTCTTCAGGAACAGGCTGAGTAAAAATTGGAAAATGAAATGAAATATTAAAATGACAATAAAAATCCTTGTAAATGTAAAATTCCAGTACAATAAATGCATGATATCTTAAAAGAACCTGTTTATTATGAGAAAAAACGTTTCTCATAATCAGTGGTTTTAATTAATTCACTAGTGGAACAATGGAATGCAATAAGTGAAAAGTAGACAACATGTAAGAGTGCATGTACTTACTGGGAATATACCACAAGAATCTACTGGGTCTTGGAAGCGGCAGAGCTCAAAACCATTCTAATGCCTTTGGGATGCTATTGGAGGTCATTAAGACAGCTGCCTTCCACCACTGTTACTTGCCAGAGACAAGTATTTATTGGCAAACTACCTCTGAACATGGAGGTTTCATAAAACTGACTGGCTAACGCTGAGCTACTAGTAAGTTATCCATCACCTGTGTCCTTTAGTCCAAAACCCTTTGTAACACTCATTTGCTCTTATATCAGTATTGCTGTGTTGGACAATTTAGGATTCTGGGATGACAGACTGTATGCTCGCCATGCCCTTGTACACTGGAAAAACCACTTATAGAGTTCTTGCCTTATTTTATTACTTCCCCGGAAGGCTGGAACACAGAGTACATTGCTGCTCTTGGCCAGTTCCCAGAGTACAGCATAAGCCTGAATAGCTAGTTATCATTGTCAACTATTTATTAAGCACCAATTATTAATTGAAAGCTAAGCAGAATATAAAACAGCTTTAGTCTCTCTCTTGCCCTATCCAACATAGTAACACAAAAGCCCAGTAATAATCTATGCAGAAGTTGAAAGCAGTAATCTAAGAAATGCATGTGTAGGCATGGCATAACGGGCAAAAGGAAAAAAGGAGGAAAAAGATAATAACCATTACATACAGTCAGGAACAGAAAGATAGAAAAGAGATAGCCTGATGGAGATCTTTTAAAATAAAGAGAGATTATTATATACACAAGGAAGAGAATGAGAAAAGGTACAAAGGTAGGAGAAAAGGAAAATTATGAGAGGAAAAACAGAGCACAGACATAATGAAGATTATAAACAGGGGAATAGGAGTGAATGAGGGATGAAACAGTAAGGTTATACAGCTACATCATTTGTGTTCCCCTACCAATGGCCTTGGGAGCAGCAGTTACTGCTTTTTTTTTTTTTTTGAATTTCAATGACATTCTGATAATCATAGCTGCCCCCATTTTGCCTTATTTTCCACTCCCCCATCTTTTTTGTTACTTTTAATATTTGATATTTAAGGGTGTCTTCTGGGTATTACTCAACTAATGTGGTTAATCAGAGCAGCATGTTTTAGTTCATTTGTGACTGCCTGTTCATGACATGGTCTGCAATGTTAGGTGTATCCAATCACCTCGCATCTCCTGATACCACTGTTGTTTCTAGTAGTGCTTCAAAACTTTCTTCTTCTTCTTCTCTAAAGGCTCCTTTCTGCCCCCCCCCACCCCTGCTATTTTGCTGGTCATTGTTCATGGTACAGCCATTTTAGCTCAGCTCCTCCTTATACAACTGCCTTGGAGAAGGGAGGTAAGCCTTTCCCTTCTTTTGCTCCTGCATGCAAGAACAAATAGTTTTAGTCATTTTCTCTCAGCTCTGTGATATAATGTGGCTTTCTACATATTTTTAGAGCACTATTTATAATTCAGGACCTTGTTGGGGAAAATTTGTATAAAAATATGTTCAGTTTACCTGTGCAGAAATCATGGCTTGAGGCAGAAAATGTGCATTTTGAGCAAAATGTCTTGATTCCTGAGCAAAGATTATTGGGGTTTGCATAGAAAACACATGCAGGAAAATTAAATCTGTGTGAGTGTATGTCTGTGTGCGCACTTCTATGCAGGCACCACAAATCAAGAAGGACACTGAGACGTTGGAACATGTGCAGAGGTAGGTAACCAAAATGGTGAAGGGTCTGAAAATCATGACCTATGAAGAGTGACTTAGGGAGCTGGGTATGTTTAGCTTGGGGAAGAGAAGGTTAAGAGATGAGATGATAAACCATATTTGAATATTTGAAGGAATGTCATATTGAGAATGGAACAAACCTGCCTTCTGCTGCTCCAGCAATTATTTATTTATTTTTATTTTATTTTTATTTATTTTAGATTAGGGCATGGAGCAATGGAATCAAACTGCAGGAAAAGAGTTTACACCTAAACATTAGGGAGAACCTCTTGATAGTAAGAGTTATTTGACAGTGGAAAACACTGCCCCAGAATGTGGCAGAGTCCCCTTCTTTGTAGAACATCTCTCGGGAATGCTTTGATTCCTGCATATCAGGGGGTTGGACTGGATGGCACTTGAGGTCTCTTCCAACTCTATGATTCTATGCATTTGCTCCAATTACACAAAATTTATGAAAACTGTGTAGGCCCCTGCAGGTGGGTTTTGGAGTTCTTGTCAGCATCAAGGCCAAACAGTAACAACTGTCCAGTGACATTAATAGGGTTCACTTGTATTTGTGACTTTGATGGGATTTTTTTTCTTTTTCTTTTGCTCTGCAAACTGGTAAAAGATATGAAGGCTGGGGATAGACTGGGGGAGTGATTTTTTTTTTCTGTTACTAATCTGCTTGTACAGATCTCATAGCTATTGAGGGAAGATGGGTCATGCTTACACATTTTGACTTTCTTTGCTTCTGCACTATATAAACCTTTCGCATCCATGCTCCATTGACTTCACTCTGTGTGTGTGTGTGTGTGTGTGTGAGCACGCACCCTAGCCCAAGGGTTCCTCATATATTTAGCAAAAGCAAATTTGATCAGCAGCAGTGAGGGGATGCTTGACTTATCAGTGAAAGGACTAAAATGTTTGTCTGCTATGTCCAACTGCTGAATCGTTTACCACCAATAAAACTTATGCTGTAGCAGTAATGTGAGTCAGTGTCTGGCATGGAATGAACCCTTAGAGAAGCCTGGAGCTACATCCACTTTTTGTAGAAGGCACTTTATACATTTCTGGGGGGGTATAACTCTCTATTTTCTTTATAAACACTGGACAATTAAACATTGTCATTGAAAAAGTCCTAAAATGTGACACTCTTATGAACCACAGAGATTTAATATAAATTCTAGAGGAAAATGTAGCAGCATCTGAAGGGGAAGAAGACATTAAATGGCAGAGAATGCTGCGGTATAAATTGCTCACAACAACCCCATCTGGTACAGCATTTAGCCAGAACAGAATTACAATAGGTTTATCTGTAAAAAGACCCGGAAATGGTTCATGCATTAGTTGAATGGAGCACAATTTGAGGTTTGTTTATATATATGCAATTATTGCTCAGTTCAATGAGGACTTGTACTTAGTAACTATGCTAAGTATTACAGTCTTAATTAGGCACCACAATTTGGAATTCAGATGCCTGGTTTGGATCCTATGCTTGGAGATCATCAAAGGTTACATTTTGTAGAGCTGCTATGCCAGCTTGTACATGAAATGTCCCTTCCCCTTCTCCTGTTAATATATGTCTCATGTTTTCCCTGAGGGGGAAGTCCAATGTGGCTTTACTTGGGCTAAACTAAGAGAAATGTTTACATTTCTGTAGAATTTTCTGCCTTAAATTCAGGGACTTTCTTTCAGAAAATAAGCTGAAATAGAGAATGTTGCACCCAGAATATTAAGTTCCTTCCTGACATATCAGTGTTAAGGGCTTTCTGATAGCAATGAATGAGGAGCTGGCCAGTTTAGATGTCTAGCCTGGAAAGATAACCTAAACATCTTCAAAAAATTTTTAGATGGATATAAAGTTACCCCAGCACATGTGCAATGTATGTAGTGAAATTGAAGTCTTTCGTGGCCAGCATTCATAGCTTATTTTTTTTGGGGGGGGGGGGCGGTCGGGCTGTGTGGCTGTGTTCTGGAAAAATCTATCCCTGATGTTTCACCTGCATCTGTAGCATAGATGCAAGTGAAATGTCAGGGATAAATTCTTCCAGAAAACAATCACATAGCCCGAAACACACACACACACACACACACAAGAACCCCTATGGATGTAGCCTTGGCAACTTTTAGGAAAATATGTTAGAGTTCACAAGGGTTAAACATGAGGGTTCCATTCTGTTCAGATTCTGGCTGTCCGGGTGTGGGACAGAAATGCATTTCTATCAATAAAACTAGATCCTTGATTGACCAGCATTTTCCTGAAGTTAATGAGAAAAGAAATTTTCCTTCATTCCCAATACTGGAACACAAGATGGCTTACAAATTGCTAAAACAAGAACAGATTAAAGACCTAACAAAACATCATCCTCTCTCTCTCTGTGTGTATGCAGTTATTTAAAACTCTCCAAATGACAGCTTAGATAGATGTGACAGCCAGGAGTGCCTATTATCAGCTTTGGCTATTATGCCAGCTGTGCCCCTTCCTAGAGCAGGAGAATGTAAACATGGTAGTGCACATGCTGGTAACCTCAGGCCTAGATTTCTGCAACGCATATGGCAGCCAGATTGGTTACTGGTGCATCTAAGAGTGTTCACATTACATCAATATTAAAATCACTCCACTGGGTGCCAATTAGTTTCCAGGCAAGGTACACAGTGTTGATTGCTACCTTTAAAGCTCTACATGGTTTAGGTCCAGGGGATTAATCCTATGGGACTAACTCCTTCCATATAATCCACCCCACACTATCTTGTTCTCTATGGGACATTTACTCCAGTAAGCCAAGGCCAGGCTGACAACTGTCACCAAGAGGACTTTTTCTTCAGCTGACCCTAGATTCTGGAATGACCTGCTGGAAGAGATTCAACAGCTGAATATGTTGTCTGGATTTAAAAGCGCATTAAAGACTAGTCTTTTCCAGCAGGGCTATCCAGATTATTTTTAAATTGTTAATTTTAAACTGTAGATTGATTGTTTTGATATGTGCTGGTCTTACTTGTTCTTCTAAATTGTTGTTATGTGATTAAATTCATTTATGTGTTTTTAATTGATGCTGTTTTTGACAGATCTTATGTGTTGTGTGTTGATCTGTTATTGTTCCACATCTCAATGTATAGGGAGAGATGGGTAAGAAATGATGAGGATGACAATGATAATTAATCAATCTACAGAGTTAAAATAATTTAACATTCATTATTCTTAGGTCATCAGAACCTTAAATGGCAAATACTGTTGGACTGCACCAAGGGTAGGCAACCTTTCCCCTTTAAGGGCAGAGGGACTTCAGCTCCCAGAATCCCAGGAGCTATTGGCCAACATGGGACTATTGGCCAACATGGCTGAGGCTTCTGGGAGCTGAAGTCCCTTGGCCCTTAAAGGGGAAAGGTTGCCTACCCCTGGACTGCACCATGGCATGGCACTAGTGGGCCTACCTATCCTTTTAGCAGGTATCCTAATATCTAGGTCAGGGGTAGGCAACCTTTCCCCTTTAAGGGCCAAGGGACTTCAGCTCCCAGAATCCCAGGAGCTATTGGCCAACATGGCTGAGGCTTCTGGGAGCTGAAGGCCCTTGGCCCTTAAAGGGGAAAGGTTGCCTACCCCTGATCTAGGTTGTTCTCATGCAAGGATTTGTCTTGCTCTAATGTGCAGATGTCTGACCAGGGATTTTTCTGTGCCACTGAATGCACTGCACCAAAGCTTCAATCCAAAAATTCTGGACTACATCTCCATAATCATAGTATGAAATGTTTCTGAATTGCTCTTCCACTCAACAAGTACTTGAGGTGATATGCAATCAAAAGATAAAAGCAATAAAGCAAAACAATTTCTAAACAAAACAAAATACAATCAAAATAAATCTGATCAAGTATCTGCATTACAATCAAACAGGGCAAACATTTTCTTTTATTTTAATCAGTATCATTCAGTAAATGCACGTCCATATTTTTAACCATCTATCTAAAAACTAGTAACAGTGGAGGAAGTTTATAGTGTTGTTTTTTTTTCTGGGGAAGCACGTTCATACACAGACCCCTACTAAAGAGATGTCCCAATCTCAAGCCTGCTCACAAACTCATATCTCTCAGAGGTGGAGTATCTTATAGGATCACATATGAATAATGCAAGCTCAAGACAGAGTCATACTACAGGAGACGGTCTCTCAAACAAGAAGTGAAAGAAGCTGTTTTGAGACTACTGCTATACGGTCTCTGAAAAACACACCTGACAAAACGCTTGGCCAGCATGATCAAGAGTAATATGCTTTCATCCAAGAGTAAAATTCTTTAACACTTTAACACAGGGACCGGCAACCTACGGCCCAGGGGCCGGTTAAGGCCCCGGGCCCCGGACTTACCAGCCCAGGCCGAAGGTTGCCGCCATCACTGCCGCCGCACGCTGCCGCCATGCGCCGCTGTCGGGGCGCGTTTTCGACCACGCTTGGCGCGGCCACCATTTTGGAAGTCAAAATGGTGGTCGTGCTTGCGCACGCGCAGTACTCTTGCACATGCACAAATGCGTCGCGGACGCCATTTTGACTTCCCAAATGGCGGCTGCAGCATGCGCCGTGCGGCTGTGGCCGTGCGTGCTATGGCAGCGGCTGCAGTAGCGGCCTCAGCAGCCGCGCGTGGGGAATCGTGCATGGTGGTGGAGGGTGCGCCGCCATTCCCCCCCCCCCCCCCCGGGCCCAGCCAAGAGGCAACACTTTTGATACCGGCCCAGGTCTCAAAAAGGTTGCCTGTGCCTGCTTTAACAGATGGAAAAAGCGGACAGACATGGGGATCATCAACATGCTAACATGACCAAGCTCTTCAGATTTTGGATAAGCTTTTTTAGCAGTTTAATGCAGTTACTAAACAGTATGGGAAAAACGTATGTCCAAGGAACTGAACCCCCAACAAAGACCATTAAAATAAGCAAAATTCCACCAAAAACATTTTCTGCAGAACCATCTGGCAAATAGGAAAGGACTCCCTGCAACAAGTGCTTCTGTCTGCCAAGCACTGCAGAAGAATCTCATGACTTATAATACAAAATGTCAGTGAGAGGTCAGATCCAGTACAACCAACAAGGACATATTCTGCCATCTAGCTCGAAGTAAATTGTGAGTTGTGGTGCTTCACTACCTTACCCATGATAGATTTTGGGTGTGTGTGTGTGTGTGAGAGAGAGAGATAGAGGAGATAGTTATAAAAAGTCCTGAAGCCATTTGAGGTTTGTTTTAATTTTTTTCACTATTGAAATAAATTCATGAAGAGAGGTATTGGCCTCATGACTACTAGTATCTAAGGAGAGGTGCTAATTTTCTCTGCTAAATCAAGACATTATGGAAACCTACCTGAAATGAATAACTTTCAAATATGATTTTTTTGAAAAAAACCAAACAAAACCTGCCCTGCTAATATTCTACTTCAGTAGAAGATCAAAGTGGAAAGAAATGGGGGGGGGGAAGCATACACAAGAAGTAAACAGAATAAACATGTCAGTCAAAAGTACTGGATAAATGAAAAATCATGGCAGGTATTTTAAGATTTAAATACAAGATTTAAAAGAGAAACATATGGGAAACAAATTCTAAGCTCAGCACTTACATCCCATGTGATGACTAATTCAGATCTGCTGCCACCTCCTCCACTTACTTCAGATGGTGGTACTTCCGGAACTGTGAGGAGAAAAAAGTAGCTGCTCAATTCACATGTACAACATAACACCAATTAATTTACAATCTCACATAGAGTCTAGGTCACCTTCATTTAATCATTAATACGGTAAGGCGTCTCTTTTAACAAAACAAAACAAAAAATCTTGCTAAAGTGATGCTTGCCTTAAAGACTCTTTGTAAGCATTTGCCCATTTCTCTCTGTGTATTGCACAAAATTAGTCAATTAAGGGCCAAACTAGGTGTGACATTTGACACATGGTTCGAGCTTTTGTAATAAATAACTGGCGGGTTGAGGGAGCTAGAATGGAATTTGGCATGGAGAGAGAGTTCTTTTAAGTCTCCCAGGAATCTCATCAGAATCATCCCAACCCACAATCTGCTTTTTAGTACTTTACTGATAAATGGTCAAATGATATTCTGAAAAGAGATACAGAATATACCGTATTTACAGGCGACTGTGATAAAGAGAAAGACCCCATCACAACTTGTTTAAGCATCACACAAAGAATGTGGCTAGCTTGTCAGAAGAGGCATCCAAATTTCAGAAGGAAAGCCTGCCATATTTATTAAGCAATTTGTCTCTGTGTTCTCATTCAATAATCATATAGGCCTAATTTATTCTCCACACTTATATAAAACTTTATTAACAGCTGTTTTGACTACTGCAGGAAATGCTCAAATCTACATTTGCATTCACACTTCTGTTTTCTGCACATAAGTGACAGAGCCACAATACTGTAGAGAATGATTTTCTTATTCATATGCAAGTTTAATTCCCCCCTCTTTGCTTAAAAATATTCCACAGCCGCACATCAAAAAACACTATTGAGTGACCTTCTCGAATAATCTTCAACCTGTGGTGACTGAAATTGGTTTTCCTTATCTCAGAATGTGAGGGTCCATGGTATATGCAGTCTGCTACACCTCAACTAAGAATGTTCAGTGGTGCCAAGAGCAAAACATTAGTCAAGCCAGCAAAAGACTGTGCTAAAGCCACTCTGGCAAGCACTACTGTGAGAACAATTCTGTTTCTTAAAACAAAATGGACATGTGGAACTTTTTACGCTGGGCCAACTAAGGTCTAAGACAGGGGTAGGCAACCTTTCCCCTTTAAGGGCCAAGGGACTTCAGCTCCCAGAATTCCAGGAGCTATTGGCCAACATGGGACTATTGGCCAACATGGCTGAGGCTTCTGGGAGCTGAAGTTCCTCGGCCCTTAAAGGGGAAAGGTTGCCTACCCCTGGTCTAAGACATGCATTAAAACTGCATACTGTTGTTGTCATTATTATATTTATAGTCTACCTTCCCTCCAACATTGGGATTCAAAGCTGCTTACAATTTAAAAGAACAATGCAATTCAAAACATACAAAAGTGAGCATTAAAATAGAACTAAACTATTACAGTATTAAAATACCACTCATTAAAAGAATAAAATTCAGCTAGAAAAGTTAAATGCATTTAAAAACAGTACAGTTACGGTCTACCAAATAGCCTGGACCTGAACCATATAGGGCTTTATAGGTCATAATCGGCAATTTGAATTGTGCCTAGAAACAAGCTGCAGCCAGTGGAGCTGTTTCAACAGGGACATTGTGTGGTTTTTGAATACAGAATAATTCCACTACAGTTGTGCATTAGGGATATAATTCTTGGCTGATTTTCTTCTTGAAGGAAACAACAAGTCATTTTACCATTTTCTTCCTGCTGCATGAACATTTTCAAAAGATTATTTGTAGTTTGGGACTTATTCTGCACAAAGTTCACACTTTCTGTGAAGGAAAGAGCAAAAAATGCTGTTTTCTTTCCAAAAAAATTGCACATTTTGTGCAAAATAAATGCCAAATAGGTAAGGTTTCCATCAGTCCCAAGATTCGCATCAGACCTCCCCAGCACTCATTTTTAAAATATTCTTTCCATCCTATCATGTGTTAGGGTTCTCATAGTCACTGACTATAAAGAACTGATCCTTGTATTTGACTTTTATAAAAAAAAGAAATTATGCAACTTTAGATATCTACAGCAGATACACAAACCCAATCAATTTGAACACCTGCCACACTGAACTCATATCAAATGAAACAAGCAAACAAAAAACCCACTAACCTGCCTCTTTAGTTCTTACTTTTTCTGAGGGTGAACTAGGTTCTCCACCTCCAATTTTGTTACTGGCAACTATACGAAATTCATATTCAACCCAGGGGTTTAAGTCTACGACAGTAGCTGTGAATGTTTTCCCATCTATGACTTCAGGAACTGTGAGAAAATATTTTGAAAGAAATTATGAATTCCTAGATTCTTTGGGGGCCATGATATACACAAGTACAGCCATAAACACCTTCCCTTTACCTGTTGTGACTCTTTGCCAACCCACCGAAAATGGTGTCCTGGCTTGTACAGTATAACCAGTGATTGGGCTGTGATTATCTAAGCCCTCATACCAAGAGAGCTGAACTGTGGTAGCTCTTATTTCATCCACTTTTACATATTCAGGTGGTCCAGGTGAGCCTAATGCAATAAGATATCAGATTTTAAAGTTAGAAGGGTGTTGTAAAGTAACATGTACTCTAGAAATCACTAAACATAGTGCCAGCTGATTTCTACTTTGCCAGCACTGTAGGGGGAAGAAAACAATTTAGACTGCAGTAAAAGTGCCATTTTTTACATTTATTAAACTCCTGCTTGGTTATTTTTATCGCTGTAAATGCATGTTCTGAAACAGCAATTCTACAAGTAGAAAACAGATGATGTATTCTTTCAGGGACCTTTGCTCAGCCAGATTTCTCTACCTTTTCAAATCGGCATCTTTTACTTTAGTCCTTGATGTCCTTCCTTAATCTGCTAATACATCTTTTTGGTTTGACAATTTGTTATCTAAAGCAGTTTTTGTCATGATGCTAGCTTGGTAGTCTTTTCTTTTCCGCATAGCACCATTTCAGCACTTTGGACAGCAATTCACATTGCAAGCTTTCTGCAGCTTTCCAGAAAATCTTGATTTTCCAGAATTTGCAAAATATGAAGTGGCTGTGGTTCCGCTACAACAATGAAGGCAGAGCTGATAAAATGCTTCTGCCACAATGGTTAGCCATGTGTAGGGCTGTCACATTTAGTCTAGCACATTCAGGACATATTTCTTGTTGGTTACAGCTTATACATAGTAATGAGTTAGGTTTTTGTTTTAGAACATTTAATTTGTCATAATCTATTGTGATCACAAAGACTAGTAAATGAAACAAATGGTAGCACAAATGCAAAACTGGTCTTGCAAACAGCATTTCACTTCTTAAATTATAGTTTAGTACTTTGAATATTTATACCTGAATACAAAAACCTGTACTACAAATTAAAGCACGAACACAGATAAGCTCAAGTTATGACACAATGATCAGAATGACACAATGAACAGTGATTCAAAACTTTTATAAAAAGTCATGTATTGTGACAAAGGATAGTACAAAATAGTGTATGGTGACAGATCTGCATTGTTTCACCAAGAGAAATTATCACTAGATATTGCAGATGCTAAATGAAAAATATGTATGGATCTGGGGACACTTTCCTATAGCACCCTACATTTGGTTTCACTATGTACATTCTCTCATCCTCTACTACAAAGGGTCTAAATACCTTTACTTGAATAAATGCAAGTATACATAAAATAAATGGTGCTGGGACCAAATCACTCTCCTGAATTAAAGGTATTGGGTTGCATCCAATGGTGAATTTGCATTTCATTAAAGCAATTATCCTGTTCATGAAATCCTCTGCACCCACAAAGCTAATCCTACAACCACCTTGAGTCCCATTACTGGGGAAAGGGCAGGGCATGAACGATTAGAACAATGTTATTATTGATATTAATCTTATTAATAATAAACAATATCCTACAGTGTCCACTTCATTACACCCGCTTAACTAACATCTCCTAGCCTTACTCCACAGCCCACCATAAGAGCTGGCAGCCAGTCTGGCTGAAGACTTTCTTCACCCTTCAGCTTCTGGTCAGCATGCAAGGAGGAGGATGTTGGACTTCCAATAGAGGTTCCACTTCTGATTGTTGCAGCCTTGCTCACTGGCAAGAGTAGAGTGGGAATGTCATCCTCCTTGCACATCCATGGAAAGTGAAAGGACTTCTTTCACCCAATCTGGCTCCTGGGTTTTAAGTGGGGCTGGGGTTATGTAGGTTAACAGTAAGACTATGTAGTTCTGCTGAATACAGACTGGTTACAGATCTGTAATTCCAGATTACAAATCCATAACTTCAATATTGAATACCAGCCAATAATAATAATAACCATCATCATTATTGGATGGCCATCCAGGACACTATGGTATTTGCCACACTGGCCTGCAGAATGTTGAAGCAAAATCTGGAAATTGGGTGTTCAGTCTCGTGGCATCTTTAGCTAGTGTTAACCCACCAGTGGCTGCAACTCACTGACACAATCTGTCAGATTCTTAATACGTGCACTTAGGGTGCTCACTGTCAAGTTATTCCTCCATTTTAATTTGTTTGTTTTAGCAGCAATATTTTAAATCATTTAATAGGTTATACTTAGGAGGCATTCAGTGAGCATCTTTCACCACAGCTGGTCTAGCAGCATATGAGTAGAAGTATGTGGAAATGATTTTCTATGAAAAAGTACTAACCAAAATGGGATCCTTAGTATCCTATGGCTGCCACTACTGCTGATTCTACTGGATCCAGATTTGCAATTTGGACTAGCAGAAAGTCAACAGAGTGATAGGCACAGTTTCTTATGGCTTGCAAAGTGGTGCACCTAATACTTACAAGATAAATCAACCTCACTAGAAACACATTAAAAAGAAGAAGTTATTCATTTTCATGATTTACTTTAAGAAATTGCATCTAATCTTTTGCAAATATCATTACTCAGAAAAAATGGATACCTCGCACTATCAGCTCTGCTGCAGATGATACACTATCCACCTCTGTCTTGACCATGCACACATATTTTCCACTATGTTTCAGCTGGATATTCCTAATCATTAAGTCTCCTGATGCACTCTGTTGAGAATAAATTTTTAAAAAGTGACAAAATTCTGTTAGTTAAACAGCACGCTCAAAGTCTTTAATTCCAACAACAGCGAGGTAATAGAGGCAATAGAGCAAAAGGTAAGGTTTATTGGGGCCAAAAATAGGATATAGTAGCATGCAGCAGAAAGAATACAATACAGAAGGCAAATGGAAATTCAGAAGTGACCTCCCATTTGTCCAATCATTTTTCTTTAAATGCTATTAAGTTGTCTTAATTTATTAATAAAAATATTTACATCCTCTCCTATATCTAAAGATTTCAGAGTGGTGTAAAATAAAATCAACTTGACCAACTTCTTGTTGTTGTGTTCCTTCAAGTCACTTCCAATTTATGACCCTAAAGTGAACCTATCAAGGGTTTTTCTTGGCAAATGTGTCCATGGGGGTTTGCCTTTGCCTTCCTCTGAGGCTGAGAGACTGTGACCTGCCCAGGGTCACCCAGTGGGTTTCCATGGCTGAGAGGAGATTTGAACCCTGGTCTACAGAGAAAATATCACAGATTTGAATCAATTACTAAAGAAGGTCAAAGATAAAAGTGCAAAGGCAGGCTTAATGCTGAACATAAAGAAAACAAAAATAATGACCACAGAATACATAAATTCAACCAAGATAATGAGTAGTTTCTTTACCTAGGATCAAGCATTGATCAGAATGGTGACTGCAGTCAAGAAATAAGAAGACATGGAATGGGAAGGGCAGCTATGAAAGAAATAGAAAGAGATCCTGAAGAGTAAATATATAAATCTGAGCACTAAGTTAGAAGCCACTGTACAAGCTGTACACTGTATTCCCCATCACCATGTACAGAAGCAAAAGATGGATAGTAAAGAAAGCAAACAGAAAGAAAATCAACTCATTTGAGATGTGGTGCTGGAGAAGAATGATTAGGATACCATGGATAGCCAAAAAGTCAAACAAATGGATACTTTAACAGATCAGGCCTGAAATCTCCTTGGAAGTCAAAATGATCAATTGAGACTCTCATACTTTGGCCATATGATGATAAAGTGCGGATCACTAAAAAAAGACAATAATACCAGGAAAGGGAGAGGGTAACAGAAAGAGAGGAAGACCACATGTAAGATGGATAGACTCAACCAGGAAGATGCTGATTGAGTAAAATGTGCCATGTGTTGTAGAATAGTGCCATCTACTGTTAAAAGAGAGAAATATTAGGCACGTGTAATAGGTGGTATGATTCTATGATGTGATGTGAAAAAGTAACAAAGTTTAGCATGTATAAAAGGCAACGCCCAGAAGGGTTTGGGGGCGCAGTGTGGCTGAACAAATTCCCCTGTGCCACTTGCATGCAAATAAAGCCATCTAGACTGAGGACCTGTTTTCAAGTCTCCTTCTGTTGAACCAGCGAACCATAACATTTTTGGTGAGCCAGCCAGGAGAACATGAGGCAGAAGATTTTTTCCTGCCCTCCCTTGATCTCAACCGACTGTGGGAGGCTTCTGAACTGACTGGGAAGCACACCTTCACATTTTTGTGTTGCCCAGTCATCTGGAAGAGTCCCAAGCCTGGTGAGATACAACAGAGGTGTACTGTGAGGTCCCAGCCCGATCACTTCTTTTTTTTTTTTTTTTTTTTGTCCTGTCTTGTTTTGTTCCTGTCCTGTCTCCAGCGCTGGATCTAGATATCTGTCAGGCAAGTATCTGGGGATCCCAATTTCTGTCTGATCCCAAAGGATCAAAGGGGGAGGCCAATCACCTTCTCAACTGATTCTAGTTCTGTATCTGTATTTGGCAACAGTATTTGCCTCATCTGGTTCTGTATTGGCACGAGTTGTTATTATAAATAAATAAAAGGTACAAACTAAAAACAAAATGCTTTTAAAAGGCTAAAACATATTAAACAATTTAACAAGTTAAAAGAAGATGGATTAAAATTATTTAAAAATCATGCACGTATACAGATTTGTATAAAATTAGGCCTCAACGAATTTAGGATTTAGCAAAGAACACTATTTTTTTACTTGATGCTTCCTAGCAAAATGCAGGCTACAGTGAGAACACTTTTCACACTTTTACTAAATTATAGCTGATCTTGTTCTGATCATGAATTAACCTTTACAATGCTTTAGATTAGTGCTATTTAAAGTGTCTGCACAGGGTCAGGTGCTGGTATCTGATTCATTGGCTGCTGGTCCCTGGAGAGTTTTCCAGAAAGAGGCAAGCAATGGTAGCAAATGAGCATGCACAGTACTGATTCCAGGAATAATGGGGAAAATAACCTGTTGGTCCTCTAGATGAGATAGCATAAGACTGCTTTAGATGACACAACCTCCTTACAAGAATTAAACAGGATCCAATGGGAATGAAAAGAAATGGCCTCAAATGGCTAATCACACCAGAGAGGCACTTTCAGGGTTTAAAAAAGTTTGGTAAATGGTTTATGGAGTTGGGTGCCTTGGAGGTGAAAACAGCCCATATAACCTTCCAAAGCTCTACAGATAGCTGGTGTGGCAACTGATCCCTAGAAGCTGCCCATCCCTACTTTGAAAAGCTAAAGAACACTTCACTCCCTAAAGGATATATCTTAAAATGTACAGTGGGGATAGGGAACCAAATACCCCCAAAAGGGAGAGGAACAGAATTCTCAGTGCTATAAAACTCTACCAGGGAAGTGTGGAAAAGCTGGAAGTGGGGAAAAAAGTATTTGAGGGTCAGTATGAGTGAGTTCATCCCAGGAAGGCTTCTACTATAATCACCAGTTTCAGCTCTTTGACTTTCACAAATGTGAACTATAAAGACTGCTCTGGCACAACTTATGTGTCTTCAAGTCAGCTCCCAAGTTTGACAAACCTATCATGAGGTCTTCTTGGCACAAGACTTGTCTTCATTTCAGGAATAGTCTCTCTGAGTTCTAGGATCTGTATGAAGATTCAGGTTTGAAGATTCCAGGTGGGTGGGTGAGTGAGGTGGTTCTAGGGTTCTTCATTAACAGTGAGCAAGTTCACGTTTTCAGCAGAGTTTTAAGTAATTACTATAAAGGACACTTGGAAGTTCAGGGTTCTGTATAGTCAATCAATATGTGTTGCATTGTTTGATTAAAGAACTCACAGTAAGACTGAGAATTTCATTATTCCATGAGGTCTGCTACACTGAAGGTATGAAGTTTTCCATGCTCATTTCAGCAGAGATTTCCAATGGAAAACTTTCAAATGCCTTTCTTCTGTAGTTTGTTAGCCATTTCCTAATGCACCTTCCCAGAGAAAAGGTATTCTTTCTAGTCAGTGGGTTGTGACAAACAAAATGATGGTGGAACAATTTTCTCTGGCAAAAGTATTTGTCATAAGCTTTCACTAATATGCAATCCAGAAATATAGCTCATGAAATCTAGTTAAAACTAGCTTTGAGAGAATATTGGTACAGGTTGAATACCTCTTATCCAAAATGCTTGGAAGCAGAAGTGTTGTAATTAAGTAAAGTAGTACATGCTTGTAGTATATTTGTGAGGCTGGAGTGATGTGAGGCTGGGGAGCGATAGCTTTTGCCATGAATCCATGCCTCCCACCACTGAATAATTCCTTGAGTCTCTCTCTCTAGCCACATCTCTTGCATCTCTTTCCAGCCTCACAAATACATTTATACCACTTGTGCCTTCCAAAATCCAAAATATTCCAAAATCAAAGCCTCAAAGCACCTTGTCAGCCCTCAAATAATAATAATAATAATAATAATAATAATAATAATAATAATATCAGATTTTGGAACATTTTGGATTTCCAGATAAGGGATACACAACCTGTATAAGGACTTTCTAGGATGAAATTTGACCTGTTCTATGTGGGGTGTGTGTGTGTGTGTGTGAGAGAGAGAGAGAGAGAAGTTATTTTTAGTAGTGATGTTTGCTTCAGAATTCTCTGGAGAATCCTGAGAAAGCTGAAGGAGAAAGTAATAAAACAGTTCCCTTTAAATTTAGATGGGAAGCAGGCACTACTAGGCCACTGGGGATGAAGGCCATGACCTGACTTCCTTTACAGCAAGCAGGCATATAATATGATTAATATAATAATAGTAATAAAAATAGCAAAATCCCCCCCCCCAAAAGCAGCCCATATTTCAAGCTGATTTTTTTTAATGAAGGAGAGAATATCACATCTGTATAGAGAGAAGGATTACTTTTAACCTTTAACACATTTGTGTTGCTCCCATTTGGAATACCCTGTCTGAATTTTCAGATGGTTAGGTAGATGAATTTCCTTTTGGGAGAGAATGAACAGCCAGACTAGACTAGGTCAGATTGTTTTGACCTCTGGCACATTTAGAAAGTTAGCAAGACTACTGGGGAGGTGCTTAAAATCTTAGACAAATTTCCGCCTGTGGTATTTAATCTAAAGTTGCAGTAGAATGCACTCTTTCTAAGGCAGAACACACACCTGATATTAAAGCAGTGTGCAGCCCCAGGTCTGTTTTTGTTTTAAGCTAAAATAACCTTATGACACAAATACCCTAGTTGGGTTTACTACACTCAAGGAGG
This sequence comes from Phrynosoma blainvillii, assembly GCA_026167975.1. Classification (NCBI taxonomy): domain Eukaryota; kingdom Metazoa; phylum Chordata; class Lepidosauria; order Squamata; family Phrynosomatidae; genus Phrynosoma; species Phrynosoma blainvillii. The sequence continues at coordinate 350,454,521 of JANUYF010000002.1, read as the reverse complement.
AAATGGTTAATTCTTGCATCCACTAAATGTCCCCAAAAGTACAAGTCTATGAATCAATTAAAGGAACAAAAAAATCACTGGAATCTGTAGAGGCCTCCTTCCCCTCTTACTGCCATGTTGGGGTGGGGGCAGGATTTTAAAGCATCTGTGAAGGAAAGGACTTTTCCCCATACATGTTTAATGCTGTCATTCTCAGACTTGAGTCCCCATGGCCAATTGCTGGGACTTTGGGAGTTTTAGTCTAATAACATCTGGGTACTCTAGTTTGGGAAGCATTGATATGGGGTAAAATAAAAGCATGCTAAATTTTAGAGCAGGAGTCCACATCCTTTTTGACCTTGCGGGCTTCAGCCAGTCTTGGCTGGTGTGAGAGCAGGAGCCACACATGCATTGGGATAGATGGAGGAGGTGGAAAACCTTTCCAATCCCTTAGTGATTTCCACTGAAATTACAGTTTTCACACCATCAATAGTCATGAAAGAACAGCAATCTGCACCCCCAACTGATCAACTAGTCAGTAGTGAATTGTGAGTAGAGTCCCTTCAGCTTTGGATTCCAAACTAAGGGGGGTTGCAGACTGCCAGAAATAGTGTGAATTCAGTCCACTTTTAGGGTTAGGGTTAGAGTTAGGGAACCATGGGAACTGTATTTTATTGTGGCATCAGAGTTGTCTGACAGAGAAGGCTCAATGTCTCAGAAAAATAACAGTTCCCATGATTCCCTAGCACTAACCCTAACCCTAAAAGTGGACTGAATTCACACTATTTCTGGCAGTCTGCAACCCCCCTAAGAGTAGCTAAGGGTTTCATGTGGCCCCAGGGCTTCATGACAGCTCCTTATGCCTTATGCCACTGAGATAAAAAATTAAAGTGTTGTTCTGGGAATTGAGACCATGGACACCAAAAGTCTGCTATCTCCCTTTCCCAGGATGAAATCTGCTGATTAAATTACCTGCTAGGTTACCCAGTGTAAAAAATGGACCCCCCTGCTCTTCCAGAACATGATTCTTCATTTTCGACTGTTTATCCTAATATTTGATTCAAATTTTTAACATATCCCCAGTTACTGGTATTAGGACAATGTGGTTTGTCTTCAGCAGTGTCCAACCCATGACAACTTAGGCCCTTCCATGCTTAATTCTCTAGTGTGTCAAGAGACCTGTACCCTTTGCCTGCTACTGAGATCCTTTTCTAACTAGAGATGCTATGAATTGAACTTGCACGCAAAGCACAGATTCTATTACTGAGTGTAGCCTCAAAAATTTAATCTTGATTTCATTAATATAAATTGGCATTACTTCATACATTGTATTATAGAGGTATGCACCAAAATTAATGAAAGTGTCCTTAAGATTAGTATGTATGGGTCTTCTGACCATTTGATAGACAGTTGGTTATTCCCCTGCTACTTACTGCAATATTTTAATTGATTGACTTTGGATCTCTGGCTGATCTTTTAGTATATTAATTGATTACATTTCCATGAATGGTGAACAGACATTTCTTAAGTCTTGGTTTCAACAACACAAAATACAGTAGCCAAGTTGCTTGTGTTCTTTGTTCTGTTGATTTCCATGCCATCCTTCAAGGTGCTGTGAGCTGGTACACACACACACACACACACACACACACACACACTAAATCCTTGGATTTAGTGGTGGCATCATCAACATAAAAAATAAGGAAAACAGAGAAGATATGAAACAAGCAATGGCCTATTGAGTTCTTTCTGTTTGTTAAGAGCAATGAGCAAGAGAGTCATCATGGAAGTAATGACTTAATGTTAAGTATTTTAAAACATGCAATTACAAAGGACCCCACCGGCTTGCCTCACTTGTTTGCTTGTGCACAAATTAATGAAGAACTGTGGGAGAAATAAGAATGATATACTTGAAAGTTTATATTTGGAATGTTTCTGGTTTCAAAAAACAGCACTAACCTGAATGTAAAATGTGAATAGAATCTTCTTGGTGCTGTTGTGCATCCAAGGAGGAAACAGAGAAAAAGGTACAGACTCTTTCAGGGACAATGGCATATGTATGTTGATGGAGACGTAGACTCTGCCAGGGGGCTTAATGGATGTTCACCTGGGTGCCCTAATGTCACATATAAAGTCTGACACTAGAATCCTTTCCTCACTCACAAGGTACATGGTTAAAACTGGTCCTATTCTGACACATCTTCTCAAATCAAGACAGAAAGCAACTCTGAGCCCCAAGTGGGTAGTCAAGTGTTTTTACATGTCAAGCTATACAAAAGAAGTCAAACTACTTGATAAACTTTCTTTCTATCCTGAGATGTAATGAAGGGTGTTTTAACAGGACCTGCTCTTAGAAGCATTAAAAGCTTTGACAATAGCCCTAGAAATCACAAAAGTTGCTTTCTCTCCATGTGTCTCTGTCTCCCTCACTCTCTTGCTCTCTGTCAATTTTGTTGAGTTTACCAAAAACTTTATATTCTTTAAGCACAAGTATTTACTGTACCCTCATACTCCAAGATATTACACTTCAGATGACCCTTAACAGTCTGTCTGAATCACTTAGAAACTGGTATATTCCTGCCAAATGAGATTTTCTCATGCTGCATATATTAACAGGCAACTGTCAACAAGTGCATATGTCTACTGTCTGTGTGCTTCAACACGGTCACTTTGCTTCTGTGCTTGACACATGTACATATGCAAGTTCACATGTACATGTAAGTGAGGTTGTATATGGTAACACTTTGTTCTCAGCAAATACCTATTTGCCTGTTATTTAAAAACAAGCAAGTTAAACAAAATGCTTAGTTTTTAAAACTATAATATACCCCAGGACCTTCTCAGTAATTATTTTGGCTCTTCTTGATCTTCTTAATTGAATGGATATGTTAGCCATCTCTTTGTATAACTTACTATATATATTTCATCACAGAATAAGTAAAGAGATAGTACAGAAACATCTGGTTAATCTAGATGAATATAAGTCTCCAGGACCAGATGAATTACATCCAAGGGTATTAAAAGAACTGGCAAATGTAATATCAGAACCATTGGCAATAATCTTTGAGAATTCCTGGAAAACAGGAGAGGTCCCAGCGGACTGGAGGAGGGCAAATGTTGTCCCCATCTTCAAAAAGGGGAAAAAAGAGGATCCCAACAATTATCGTCCAGTTAGTCTGACATCAATACCCGGAAAGATTCTGGAGCAGATCATTAAACAGAGAGTCTGTGAACATCTGGAAGATAATTTCATAATCACAAAAAGTCAACATGGGTTTCAGAGAAACAGGTCATGCCAGACAAATCTGATCTCTTTTTTTGATAAAATTACCAGTTTGGTAGATGAAGGGAATGCTGTGGATATAGTATATCTTGATTTCAGTAAGGCCTTTGACAAGGTTCCCCATGACATTCTTGCAAGCAAGTTGGTAAAATGTGGGCTAGACAAAGTAACTGTTACATGGATTTGTAATTGGTTATCTGGTCGAACACAAAGGGTGCTCAACAATGGCTCCTTTTCAACCTGGAAAGAAGTGACCAGTGGGGTGCCACAGGGCTCTGTCCTGGGCCCAGTGCTATTCAATATCTTTATTAATGACTTGGATGACAGTATTGGGGGCATAGTTATCAAATTTGCAGACGACACCAAATTAGGAGGAGTAGCTAATACCCCAGAGGACAGGATCAAAATTCAAAATGACTTGAGCAGACTAGAAAGTTGGGCCAAAGCTAACAAAATGAAATTCAACACAGAGAAATGTAAGGTACTGCACTTAGGGCGGAAAAACAAAAAGTACAGATATACGATGGGGGACACTTGGCTGAATGAGACTATGTGTGAAAGGGATCTAGGAATCCAGGTGGACCACAAGTTGAACATGAGTCAACAGTGCGATGCAGCAGCTAAAAAGGCCAATGCAATTTTAGGCTGCATCAGTAGAAGTATAGTGTCTAGATCAAGAGAAGTAATAGTGCCACTATATTCTGCTTTGGTCCGGCCTCACCTGGAATACTGTGTCCAGTTCTGGGCACCACAATTCAAAAAGGATGTGGAGAAACTGAAGCGTGTCCAAAGGAGGGCAACTAAAATGGTGAAGGGTCTGGAAAGCAAGCCCTATGAGGAACGACTTAGGGAGCTGGGGATGTTTAGCCTGGAGAAGAGAAGGCTGAGAGGTGATATGATAGCCGTGTTTAAATATTTGAAGGGATGTCATATCGAGGAGGGAACAAGCTTGTTTTCTGCTGCTCCAGAGACTAGGACCCGAAACAATGGATGCAAGCTGCAAGAAAAGAGATTCCACCTCAACATTAGGAGGAACTTCCTGACAGTAAGGGCGGTTCGACAGTGGAACACACTCCCTCGGAGAGTAGTGGAGTCTCCTTCCTTGGAGGTCTTTAAGCAGAGGCTGGATGGCCATCTGTCGGGGATGCTTTGATTGGGAGTTCCTGCATGGCAGGGGGTTGGACTGGATGGCCCTTGTGGTCTCTTCCAACTCTATGATTCTATGATTCTATGATTCATGTATAAGTCTAGAAATTTAGGTTAAAATATTTGACTCAAAAAACCTGAGTCGACTTATCCATGGGTCATTGTAAGTACTGTATCTTAACTCTTATAGGAACCATACCCTGGTGAAAAGCAAGAGCATAATCTGTCCTGGAAGCACTGATCCCCTCATCCATCCAGCCTTAAGAGTGAGCACAAAGAGCTATACCTGCTGAAATTGTTCTTTAACATTGTTTTGCTTTGCTTCATCCTTCAGATCCTTTGCTATATGCCACTAAGTTTTACCCTCAATTTATCCATGGGTCATATCAAAATCCACAATTTCAGTCCCAAAACTTGTCCTTGACTTATACATGAGGTCGGCTTATAGTTGAGTATATACGGTAAGCTGAAAAATGAAAGTGGCCTTTTTATTGTATAAAATGAACAATAAAGATTATGTTGTTTGTGGTTCAAAAGTACAGATCAATATTCTGCCAGGCAGAAAGAGCCCAACCCATGAATTCACATAATATAATGAGAAATGGCAGAGTAAAGCAACCCTTCAGGAAGAAAACACATGATAGGGAGTATATATTTACTATATGCCCTCTCCCCAGGGTGTACTAGTTCATTCATTAAAACTAACCTCATACTAAGCATTCAAAGTATTGATTTACCAGTGAGATTAACAAATAAAATAATTTTGCCTTACATAAAGCTCAAGTATTTCTCTGATAACATGTTTGCACAGGAAAAACTATGGATATCTTATAGCAATGAACAGTATTGGAGACTGTATGCATGCATGAAGTTGGCTTCCAATATTAATCATTCATCATATCACTAGGCATATGCTACCAAAGCCTTCATATTTTGTGTAAATCAGTCTTGAATACCATGAAAACCCCACAAGAATGCTGTGAGAACGATATCTGTCAATGTTTCTTGGAGCCATGGCAGTAGAAGGGATTTCATTCAGATCTTAAGCTACGAAAATTAGATCTATGCTACTGTGGAGAAGCTGCAATGACAGGAAGGTCACCTTCCCTGATGAGCACTGTGCTGACCCACAGAATACAAATATCAACAGTCTGAGTATTATGAAAATCAGAAATACTGAAATTCCTTGTAATATTCATGCCTGCACAATTCCAGCTGACACAGTGATATCTTCAAAAGGTATGCAGGCAGTCTGTTAATAATTAAGAAGCAGCTTGCACCCATTAACGTAATGCAGAAGTGATATAACATTTAATACATCCATGGCCCAATTCCTGTGGGAGACTAGCTTGCTACCCATGAGGCAATCCATAAATTCTGCATACTACCAGCAGCATTTGTGTTTCCAGAGGCAGTCTTCTTTCTCTGTCTTGTTTCTAGTACAGTAGTTCTCTGAAGAAGCCACATATCAATTATTGTGGTTACATGGGCAGGGCTCTCTTCTTCCATAATTTTTGCAAAGGGTACTTGCACTGGTATATAAAAACTGAAAAGGAGGCTAAGTGGCCCAAGCCATTTGCATTTTGTTTGACGAAAGAATGATTTGCTATTGTGTGCCTTCAAGTTGTTTCTGACTTATGGCAACCCTAAGGCTAACCTATAGGGGGGTTTCTTGCAAGGTTTGTTCAGAGGGGGTTTGCTTTTGCTTTTCTCTAAAGGAATGCTTCCCAAATCTAATTTCCTGAGGTGAACATAGTCCATCCCTAAAAATGTATTAGGAAACCAGCAAACTCACACTGAGTGTTTAAAGAATTCTTGGGTGAAAGGCCTTGTGTGCACAGTGCTTGATTGCCTTTGATGGTTACTAAGACCTAAGGCACTTGTCACCTCTATTTGCCTCAACTTATTTTGAATGTACATTGTTTTTCGAAGATCGGTCCTCTGGTTTCTTTCTTCTTCTTCTCTGGATAAGGCTTTAAGTTTCAAAATAACTTTCCTATAAGAGATAAGTCAATGTGTAATATACTTGCACCTTCGCCTCGGCCCTGGTCTCTCTGGCCGCGCTACAGCTGCAGCTATGTTGTTGCTGGGGAAGGTGTTGATCCCTGGCGGCCCTAGCACCTCCGCCTCGGCCTCCCGCTCGTGTCGCCACTAGCAAAGCCCTATACTCGGCCTCCCGCTCGCGTCACCACTAGCAAAGTCCTATACTTGTCTACTCAGATGGCAATCACATTGAGTTCAGTAGAGCTTACTCAAAGTAAGAGAGAGAATTGTACCATCTTGCAATTAATATACAGCCATCCCTCCATATCCACAGATTTTCCATCAATGGATTCAATCAACCATGGTTGAATAATAATAATAAAAAAACCCAAAAAGGAAAACAGTTATTCACCATTTTATCTAAGGGATGCTGTTTTACTACACCATTGTATATAATGAACTTGAGTATACATGGATTTTGGTATCCACTGGGGGTCCTGGAACCAAACACAAGTGTATATTGAGGACCCACTGTACAACTAATACAAAACTAATTGAAAAGGTAGATTTTATTTTACCCAAATTGTTCTGTTCATTAAAGCAGTTAACAATACAAAGAAAGCAATAAGTAGTCAAACTGTGATACATTGTTTTGCCAAGAGAAGGCTACATTATAATGAAGTTTAAAACAGGGTGGACAAAATGTGGTCTTTCAGGTGTTGCTGGACTGCACCTCCCCAGCCCTAGCCAACATAGCCAGTGGTGAAGAATGCTGGGAGTTACAGTCCAGCAATATCTGGAGGGCTGTGCTTTGTCCACCCCATATTTAAAACAAGTTAAAACCCTAATCTAATGGGTATACAGTATTCTATTTTTGCCCTTTCAAGAGGATACTAACAGTTTTATAGTTACAGGAAGCAAACCAGAGTATGTAGATATATACACATATATATATATTGCAACTTACCCCACCTACTCTTTCAAAGTGAGATGCATCTTTTCTGAAGTCAGTCAATGCACTGTTAAAATACCATGTGAAACCTACATCCAGCAGGGGATCATGTTGGACTTGACATGGCAAGATTACACTTTCTCCTACAGTAACATCCATGTTTGAGGGTGCCAGAGTTATCTGGGTTGGTTCTGTAAAGGACAGGAGAATCAATTTTAGTTGCTGACCTACTTTCCTGGGGATTAAACATAACAGCTGTAATTTGCTACCCAATATATATACACATTCAAATGTAATCGAGTGAAATAGTTGAGTCTTGCTCCCCTTCACACACACTTTTTGAATTCCAATCACATTTTCAGGAATATTAGAAATCATTTTAAGAACTGGACAATTATTTCATATCTGGGGGGAAATGACACTTGATTACAAAAACAAGCTGTTGCTGTTTAATCTTATTTTTTTCAAGGGCCATTTTAAAGGTTTGTCTCATAATATAGAGAGGTTAGAATCCAAGATCAACCTTGGATTGAAAAAAACCAAAACAGAAACAAAAAACAGCTACCACCCCCACACCTGGAAAGTGCCAGTAATTGACTTCTGAGGATCTCCTCCCAAACAAACTCTGTATCACAGCTCACTGAATTCTGAAAGGTCCCCAACACCGTGTAGCATTTTCAAGGGCCAAAGGGTAAGCTGTCACACTCTGGATCTATCATGAGATGACATGACTCATTGGAAAAGACAATACTATGTGGTAACGTGGGAGGCAGTAGCAAAAGAGAAAGACAGAACTAAAGGTGAACTTATTCAATCAAGGATGCTGTAGACCATTACCTGAGTAGTTGATGATCAGGGGTCTTGGAGGCCTCTCATTATTCATACAGTTTCCATAAGGTGAAATTGACAGCATCAAAGGGGAAGAGGTGGTAAAAAAAATGTGTCTGCCATCTCAGTTGCCTAAATCTGGATCTATACACAGTCTTCTGACAAAGATTGATTGAGAGGGAGTGTTGAGCAACACAACTATGAATTAGACCTAACTATAGGCTTGAAATAGATTTCTTAGATATAATACTAGAGATACCCATATACTACTGGATCCCATCTTTGGTATGAGAAATAAAATTTAATGTTAGGAAAATTATCTTCATTAAAAAAATCATGAGAATGAACTATGAAGTCACCAAGATACACTTGACATAATAGATTTCATGAGGTAGTCTTCAGAAATTAAGATAAGTCTCATATTCACCTCCAAACCGTACTATACCTAATGTAGTCTGATAAGGTTTATTTTGGCAAATCTTTGCTACCTGGGAATATATATTAAAAAAGCAAAAATAATGACTGCATTAATAATTCTTAACTCCTACAAATCTGCCATGACAGAAGAGAGAGAAATGCATACTTGGTGCATGCTTGATGAAACCAGAAAATCTACCTGTTAAAGAGAAAGTGCTACAAGGCAATCAAGACATAAATTTATTTAAGAGAAGTAAAATCCCAAGAGAGGATTGGACAGAATGATAACCAGAGGATATAAAGTGTGGCTATATTTTTGTGTGCTGTGAAAAGAGAAGTTCTTTTTTATAATAACTTTAATATAACTTTATTCTTATATCCCACCTTCTCAAGGTGGCTTACAAAATATAAAACATAATTTAAACAGACCTTATATTACACAATAATAACAATACCCCCCTTAAAATAATAAATATAGTATTAAAAAGGCAAGAGATTAAAACAGCATGCATTCTGGAGCACCAATAGGTGTACAGAGAAGAAGTCTGGCAGGAGTGGGGCACAAGTAAGGTGGAACGATCTGTTCTGGGAAGGCCTGCTGGAAGAGATCCAGCTGTCCAAGTTGGTTATTTGATGGATCTCCTCTGGCAAGGCGTTCCACAGTCTGGGTAGATGGCGGCAGAAAATGTCCTCTTGGAGGTTACTGCTAACCTAGTTTTTATCGGTTGCAGTAAATTACTCCCAGAGGACCTGAGGGTGTGGGGCAGATTGTATGGAAGAAGGCGATGCAAACCAAAACGCAGCCAGTGAAGAGATTTCAGAATAGGTGTAATGTGATCACTCTTAGATCTATCAGTGATCAATCTGGCTGCCATATTTTGTACTAGTTGTAATTTCCGGACTAGGTATAAGGGTAGCTCCATGTAGAGTGCATTGCAGAAATCAAGTTGTGAGGTTACCAGTGCATGCATTACAGTTTCTAGGTCCCTTACTTCCAGGAAAGGCCGCAGCTGGCATATCAGCCGAAGCTGATAACAGGGACTCCTGACTGTTGCATTCACTTGATCTATCATGTGAAGCAACGAGTCTAGGAGCACCCCCAGACTGCGAACACAGTCCTTAGCGGGAAGTGTGACCCCATTCAGGACTGGAGATTATAACCCGATACCAGGTTTGGGGGCCTCTACTGTGAGTACTTCCATTTTGTCTGGATTCAGTTTGAGTTAGTTTTTCCTCATCCAGTCCATTACCGCCTCAAGGCATTGACTGAGGGGAGAATTGCCATCTGCCGTCATGGATGCTGTTTTTTAAAAGGAGGAAAATCTACATCATTGCCCTTGAGAAATATTTCCATTCCTTCCTTTGTTATTGTTCTTCACTGCTTTCACTTCGGTCTCAACCCATGGAGGCCCTATGATGAGACATCTCCAGGCCCTCCTGTAATCTACTGCTCTGCCCAGCTCCAGCAAACTCATATTCATAGTCTCTTTAATAAAGTCCATCCATCTAGCATGTGGCCTTCCTCTCTTTCTACTTCCCTCAACCTTTCCTAACATTATTATCTTTTCTAATGATTCATGCCTTCTCATGATGTGTTCAAAATATGACAGTCAAAGTCTTGTCATCTTGGCTTCTAGGGATATTTCTGGCTTGATCTGCTCTAGGACCCATTTGTTTGTCCTTTTGGCTGTCCATGGGATCCTCAGCACTCTTCTCCAGCACCACACCTCAAATGAGTTGATTTTCCTCCTATCTTCTTTCTTGACTGTCCGGCTCTCACATCCATACATGGTGATAGGGAATACGAAGGCTGGTATGATTCTGACTTTTGTGCTGAGTTTTTGCATTTTAGGATCTTTTTGAGTTCTTTCATAGCTGCCCTCCCCATTCTTAATCTTCTTCTGATTTCCTGACTGCAGTCCCCATTTCTATCAATGTTTGATCCCAGGTATGGGAATTCTTTTATTGTTTCTTTTTCTTCATTGGCTAGACTGAATGTGTCTAAGTTCTCTGTGGTCATTATTTTTGTTTTCTTTATGTTCAACATTAAGCCTGCCTTTATTCTTTGATCTTTCTTAGTAGTTGTTCCAGGTCTTTGAGGTTTTCTGCTAGTATTATGGTATTGTTAGTATCTCAGATTGTTGATCTTTCTTCCTCCTATTTTCATTCCTCTCTCTTCCATGTCCAAGCCTGCTTTCCTTACAATATGTTCTGCATATAAGTTGAATAGGTAGGGTGATAGGATGCAGCCTTGCCTGACTCCTTTGTCAATTGGGAACCATTCTGTTTCTCCATGTTCTGTTCTGACAGTTGCCTCTTGTCCTGAGTACAGATTTCTCATTTCTCATTAGGACTATGAATATGTTGGCACTCCCATGTTTTTATGGGCATTCCATAACCTTTCATGATTTATGCAGTCAAAGGCTTTGCTATAGTCTATAAAGCACATGCTGATTTTCTTTTGGAACTCCCTCCACTGCTCCATCATATATAGCCATCATATATTTGCAATGTGATCCCTGGTGCCTCTTCCTTTCCTGAACCCTGCTTGGACCTCTGGGATTTCTCTATCCATGTGTGGTTGGAGTCTACGTTGCATAATTTTGAGCATAATTTTGCTTGCATGGGAGATTAGTGCTATGGTTCTATAGTTGCTGCAGTCTCTTGTGTCTCCTTTTTTGTGTGGATGGGGATGTATATTGATCACTTCCAATCTGATGGCCATTGTTTTGTTTTCCATATCTGTTGACATATGTCGGTTAGCACTAGAGTTGACTCTGTCTGCATGGATTGCAGCAGTTTTATTGGCATACCATCTGTTTCTGCAGTCTTATTTTTTGCCATTTCTTTTGTTGCAGCTCCCACCTCAATTTTTAGAATTTGGGGTCCATCTTCATATGGCTCTTTGCTCCATGTGTCCTTCATTTTTTCATCTCTTTTGTATAGTTCTTCTGTGTATTGTATCCAATCTCTTTTTATTCCTTCCTGGTCTTAAATTATGTTATTTTTATTGTTGTAGAGTGTCCCAGTCCTTGGTCTGAACTTTCCTTTGATTTCTCAAATCTTGTGGAAGAGGTCTCTTGTTCTTCCCTTTTTGATGTTGTCTTTTATTTTTCTACATTTGTCGTTGTAATAATTTTCTTTATCTTTGCACACTAGCCACTGTACTGTTGCGTTCATGTTTCTTAATTTACTCCTATCTCCTTTTTGTTTTGTTTCTCTTCTTTCCTTTATTGCTTATAGCAATTTATCTGTCATCCATGGTTTCTTCACTTTCCTTTCGTCTGTTGGAAGTGTCTTTATGCATTCTTCTTTTATTATTTCTGGCTTCAGACCAATTTATTATACTTAGTACAGCAAATCTGTTCCTTATAATGTCAATGAATTCTGTGGAGATGTTGTTTAAATCGTATTTTGGTATGATGACTATTTTGCCATCTTATAGCTCTTGGAGGACAAGACAGGAAAATTATGCTTTTTAAATTGTATTTTTAATTATTGTTATCTAATTTGCTTGTATGTTTGGGGGGATGGGTGGGTGGGTGAAGGAGAGATGGGATTTTAATTTGATGTATTGCTTTGATGTTTTGTAATGTTGTACGCCGCCCCGATTGCCTGGCAGAGGGGCGGGATATAAATAAAAATTATTATTATTATTATTATTATTGTTCTCTTTTTGAGTTTTACTTTTATTTTTGAAATGAGTAGTTTGTGATCTGTGCCACAATCAGCACTTGGTCTAGTCTTGGCCACTAGTATGGAGCTTTGCCATCTTTTACTTCCAATTATGTAATCTATTTGGTTTTTGTGTTGGCCATCTGGTGATGTCCATGTGTATAACCTTTTCTCTGGTTGTATGAAAAATGTGTTTGCAATGAATAGGTTGTTGGCTTCATAAAAATCTATCAACACTCACCTGCTTCATTCCTTTTGCCTAGTTCAAATCTGCCTACCGTTTTTTTATTCTTCTTTACTTCCAACCTTTGCGTTCCAATCTCCGATTATCAGCTTGACATCCTGTGTTGGTGTGTTGTCTATCTATTTATTCTTGTTCTGCTTCAGTGGTTGGTGCATATATTTGAATTATGGTGATATTCATAGGTTTCCCATGAAGCCTTATTGAGAGGATTCAGTCTGATTTTGCATTGTATCTGCTGATTGCTTTTGCAACATCTTTTCTTAGAATGAAAACCACCCCATTTCCACTTGTCTTTTCATTCCCTGAGTAGACCACAGTGTGGTTGTCTGGTTCAAAGTGGCCAATTCCTGCATTTTAACTCACTCACCCCCAGTACGGCTATGTTCATGCATTGCATTTCCATTTTCACTATGTCTAGATTCCCTTGGCTCATACTTCTCACATTCCATGTCCCTATTTTATGTGTGGTGCTGCTTCTGATGAGGTTTGTCTTTCTGAGAGTGTTTCCTGCTTGCTTTGTAATTTTGACTGCCCTTAGCTGCTCTTGCAAGTGTGTGTTTCCTTTAGTTTCTATCTATTTCTCTGTTAGTGCTTTTATCCTGCCTGTGTGACACTTTTGATGTCTCCTCATAGGGTTTTCTAGGTGTGGGGTTACACAAGGAGGACAACCTACACCTCCCTGTGTGCAGTGCTAAGAAATGTTAGCTATGATGTTACTGCTGCTCTTCACTTTAGTGACACCCACCACTACTGCTGCTGCCCACTAATTTTTTCCCTATGTTACTGACCCTCCCCCCATTATTGTTGAATAGATTGTTTCCCTAACATTCTCCTCCCTTCTCCCTTGCATGCCTTTCTTTATTTTAGTCTCTCATCTGTCTTCTGGCCCTTGTTTAATTTTCCTTGCCCATCCTCTCTGTTTTCTCCTGTCCTCCCTTTGGAAGGTGGGGGGGGGGGCTGAGATGGTCTGTGCTGGGGCTGAAATGGACTCATGTGGTTTAGAGGAGATTGAATGGAGTCTTTTCCCACCTCTCCTTGCACCTTCAGATAGGAAGAGAGGAGAGGTGGAAAAAGACTCCATTCCTTCCTGCCTTTTAGTAAGGAAATTTCCTTATCTCTTTTTAAAGCAAAAATTATTTCTATTTCAAGAGAGACTGAAACAGTTTCCCTCTGTAAATGTAGGGTCAAGCAAAAAAAAAAAGTCAGAAAAGACAGATATTTTATATAACTGTTCTGTGATGTTATCCAAAAATGTACATAGAAAATTGCTGAGAATTCATAATCTGAAACTCATGGACTGAGATCCATAGTTCCTGTGACTGGAAATTATTCAACAAGATGTTCTCACCTAAAAAGTGATTTTTCCTGATGTGTCTTTCCTCTGGAGATCTCCCTAAGATGCTGCTTCGGAAGGCAAAGGCCCTCTGGAAGAATGTGTAACAGGGCTGCAAGGGGAAGGGCGGTAGGGTCAATGATAGTCCCCCCCCCCCCCGGACTAGAAACCTCTGCTGAAACTCTGCCTCCTCTATTAGGGTTGTCAGGTGAGGACAGGGCTCCTGTACCTTCAATGACTGTACAGAAGTGGGACTTCCTCCTGGAGCTAACTTTTGCAAACACCCATGGAGTATATCTTGTATTCCATTTAATAATAATAATAATAATAATAATAATAATAAATTTTATTTATATACCGCCCTCTGGCGAACCAATCCGGGCGGTGAACATAATAAAATAGAATATACAATAAATGCAATCTAAAACACACCATTCCCCCCTCCCCCCTTTAAAAAACTATTAAATCAATCCAATTAAAAAACAAAATACAACTAATATATTTATAAAAATTCATACCAACCAGTTGCCCTGCTAAAGGGAATTTAACAAGTGTTTTTGAGAGCAGTCGGTCACAAGTCTCAAGGTCTCAAGGCCGGGTTATTTAATCCGGAAAGGCCTGCCAGAAGAGATCCGTCTTCATAGCCCTTTTAAAGCTATCCAAAGATGTTAATTGACGGATCTCGTCCTGCAGGCCATTCCAGAGTCTGGGAGCGACAACAGAGAAAGCCCTCTGGGAGGTCCCCGCCAGCCTAGTTTTTTGAAGCTGCAGCAGGTTCCTCCCTGAGGATCGGAGAGCGCGGGGAGGATTGTATGGGAGAAGGCGGTCCCTGATATAGCTTCGACCCAAGCCATTTAGGGCTTTAAAGGTGATAACCTTGTACTGAGCCCGGAAACCAATAGGCAGCCAGTGGAGGGACCTCAAAACCAGCGTAATGTGATCCCTCCCAGATGCTCCCGATAGAAGCCTGGCTGCCATATTTTGGACCAATTGCAGTTTCCGAACCAGACACAAGGGTAGCCCCATGTAGAGTGCATTACAGAAGTCTAGGCGTGAGGTTACCAGCGTGTGCACAACAGTCTCGAGATCCCTTACTTCCAGAAAAGGGCGCAGCTGGCGTATCAGCCAAAGCTGATAACAGGCGCTCCTGACTGTCGCATTAACCTGATTTGTCATCAGGAGCGACGAGTCAAGGAGCACCCCCAAGCTGCAAACACAGTCACTGGAGGAGAGTGTGACCCCATCCAGGACTGGAGGTTGCAACCCAATTCCTGGTTTCGGGGCCACTACTGTGAGCACCTCCGTCTTGTCTGGATTCAACTTCAATCTGTTTTTCCTCATCCAGCCCATTACCGCCTGAAGACAGTCATTGAGAGAAGAGATGCCATTGGAATTCGAGACCGACGAACGAGATATGGAGAAATAGATTTGGGTGTCATCAGCGTACTGATAACACCCAGCACCATAACTCCGTATTATCTCACCCAGCGGCTTCATGTAGATGTTAAATAATGTTGGGGACAAAATAGCTCCCTGAGGTACCCCACAAGGGAGTTCCCTCTTATTGGAGCTACAGTCCCTGAGCAGCACCCTCTGGGACCGACCCGAGAGGAAGGACCGGAATCACTGCAAAGCAGTGCCCCTGATACCTAACCCTCTCAGGCGGCCCAACAGGATGCTGTGATCTATTGTATCGAAAGCCGCTGAGAGGTCTAGGAGCACCAACAGGGTCACACTACCCCTGTCGATGCTCAGACGCAGATCGTCGGTCAAGGCAACCATGGCAGTCTCAACCCCAAAGCCAGTCTTAAAGCCGGTTTGAAATGGGTCTAGATAATCGGTTTCATCCAAGACTGCCTGGAGCTGAAGAGCAACCGCCCTCTCGATTACCTTGCTCAAAAATGGCAGCAATGACACAGGCCTATAATTTTTCATATCCAGGGGGTCCAGGGAAGGTTTTTTCAGAAGCGGCCTAACTGCCGCCTCCTTTAAACAAGATGGAACATGTCCCTCCCTGAAGGATGCATTGATGATATCCGTGAGGAATCTCAGCAATGCATCCCCCCCTGGATGGCCATCCATGATGGGCAAGGGTCGAGCGGGCAAGTCGTCTTCCTCACCTTACCAAGCAGCTTGTCCATGTCCTCGGTACTCACAGATTGTAGCTGATCCAGTAAAACTACATCGGCAGAGTCGCTGGACACCTCAACGAATGACTCTGTTACAATAGTGGCATCTAAGTCGGCTCTTATCTGAGAGATTTTATCTGCAAAGTAGTTGTTAAATGTGTCACAGCAGGCCATCGTCGGGTTAAGCAAGGGATTTGGCACAGGGGGAACCTGCGTCATCTCCCTTACCACCCTAAACAGCTCTGCCGGACGAGACTCCGCAGACGCAATACGTGCAGAAGAGAAGGCCCTCTGCGCTGCACGTATTGCCTCCCGATAGGAACTAAGAAATTTCCTATGGCGAGTTCTGTCAGATAAGAGTCGAGTCTTCTGCCACTCGCACTCTAGTCGTTGTCCAACCCGCTTCATCCTCCTGAGCTCTGGAGTGAACCAAGGTCTGCGGTTCGAAGCGGGTTGGCAAGGACACTTGGGAGCGATTGTGTCGATAGCCCTGGTAAGATCGATGTTCCAAGTGTTAACCAGAGTATCGACAGGATCACCGGCATTCCCAACCAATGAACCCTCCAAGGCTTTCCGGAATCCAGTGGGCTCCATTAGCCTTCGAGGGCGGACCATTCTAGCTCCGTCTTGACCAGGAAATGATCCGTCCATGACAATGCGGAGGTACTTACCACCTCCGCCCACAGATATTCCTGTTCCGTACTAAAGACCACATCGAGTGTATGACCTGCACAGTGTGTGGGCCCGTTGACCAGTTGGGATAGGCCCATGTTTGTCATGGTCTCCATGAACTCCCGAGACGCACCTGTTAAACTGGTTTCGAGCGGAATGTTGAAGTCCCCCAAGACTAACAGTCTGGGGGTCTCCAACAGCAGCTCGGAGACCAGCTGCGTCAGCTCGGTCAGGGAGTTTGCTAGACAAGAATTCCTAAACTATCAGAATCGACTAGCAGAATCCCTAAACTATCCCTGGTCTTCAGGCTAAGGTATTTAGCAACCTTATCCTCTATTAAAATAGCCCTTATTTTAATGGAATGGTTGTTTTGGATTCAGCTCTCTAAAAAATCTTGCACAGAGTTATATATTGTAAGAAGTCTAGCATAGGAAGTGGTATTTCAAGTCATAGAATCATAGAATCATAGAATCATAGAGTTGGAAGAGACCACAAGGGCCATCCAGTCCAACCCCCTGCCATGCAGGAACTCCCAATCAAAGCATCCCTGACAGATGGCCATCCAGCCTCTGCTTAAAGACCTCCAAGGAAGGAGACTCCACCACTCTCCGAGGAAGTGTGTTCCACTGTCGAACCGCCCTTACTATCAGAAAGTTCCTCCTAATGTTGAGGTGTAATCTCTTTTCTTGCAGCTTGCATCCATTGTTTCGGGTCCTAGTCTCTGGAGCAGCAGAAAACAAGCTTGTTCCCTCCTCGATATGACATCCCTTCAAATATTTAAACACTGCTATCATATCACCTCTCAGCCTTCTCTTCTCCAGGCTAAACATCCCCAGCTCCCTAAGTCGTTCCTCATAGGACTTGGTTTCCAGACCCTTCACCATTTTAGTTGCCCTCCTTTGGACACACTCCAGTTTCTCCACATCCTTTTTGAATTGTGGTGTCCAGAACTGGACACAGTATTCCAGGTGAGGCCTGACCAAAGCAGAATAGAGTGGCACTATTACTTCTCTTGATCTAGACACTATACTTCTACTGATGCAGCCTAAAATTGCATTGGCCTTTTTAGCTGCTACATCACACTGTTGACTCATGTTCAACTTCTGATCCACCTGGATTCC
The DNA here is from genome assembly GCA_026167975.1 of Phrynosoma blainvillii. Taxonomy (NCBI): domain Eukaryota; kingdom Metazoa; phylum Chordata; class Lepidosauria; order Squamata; family Phrynosomatidae; genus Phrynosoma; species Phrynosoma blainvillii. The sequence continues at coordinate 350,436,759 of JANUYF010000002.1, read as the reverse complement.
TAGATCCCTTTCACACATAGTCTCATTCAGCCAGGTGTCCCCCATCGTATATCTGTAGTCATCTTAACAAGAACACAGAATATATATTTCACATGAATTGTGCATGCAATGCCATTAAAATGGGAATTCAAAATAGAAATTATTCCTTTATAAATTTCTCATTCCTTATAATTTGCAAGCAAAATAAATTAGCTATCTAATTACCTGTAACTAATAAGCTGGTTGAACTACTAGCTTTTCCAAAATGGTTCTCTGCCAGGCAAGTATAACTTCCAGCATCTGATTTACTCACATTAGCTATTCGGAGGCCTCCATCTTTTAACAATGATATTCTAGAAATAAAAAGATGGGGGAAAAGAGTGTAACTTTCCTGAGAGAAAGTAGCATATTCTTTAAACTTTTTGATTTCAAAATATACTCATCACATATGCAAACAGCTTCCTCATACATTTCTATAATGTTCATGAGACAGTGCACTAGACAGGGTACTAGTTTGTCCTAATCATTCAATTACATAACAAGAGATCTGTGTGGCAGCTTCAGCAACTGGACACATTATGAAACTCAGTCCCACATGCCCACATTTAGTGAGTGTGTGGGCCAAAGAAGAAATCATGAAAGCATACAGCAAGAAACTATACACCCAGTTTTGAACAAATGGGTTATAGGCATGTGGAAAGGGCAGCAATCACATGGATGGAGAGAAGAGCATATGTATTTATTCACCAGTATGAGAGAATCTAAATCTCCTCCTGCCATATGGCTAGAATGCAGAGAATAAAACCCAGTTGGTTCAAATGGTATTTTGTTAAAAATCCCCTCTGCACTCTAGCCACAAAAAAGTGATGAGGAAATTGATCATACTGGCCAGAAAAATACATATAACTCTTCTCCTTGTGCACAGTGTTTTTGATAAGAAACCCACCCCAAGCATGCCTGTATTTAGCTTGAACCAACATTGTATTTAGCAACATTCCATATATTTTGAAAAGCTCTGTTTTTACCTTGTATCTGTGTAAATCAAACACAACAAAAGCCTTATTAAGGATATTAAGACATGAACAATCAGGATAACAGTGACTTGGGTCCTCAGATGATATCTATTGAGGGTGGGTCTTTCATTTCAGGGGATGCAACTTTCTAAGGGCATGAACAACTGCCAGAAATTGCAGACTGCCAGAAATAGTGCACATTAAATTGAGGCACTGCCATGGCTCAGTGCTAGGGAGTCATGGGAATTGTACTTTTTCTGAGACATTGAGCCTTCTCTGTCAGAGAGCTCTGGTGCCACAATAAATTACAGTTCCCATGATTCCCTAGCACTGAGCCAGGGCAGTGCCTCAATTTAATGTGCACTATTTCTGGCAGTCTGCAAAGGCCCTTTAACTGCCCTGGCTCAGTGCTAGGGAATCATGGGAACTGTAGTTTATTGTAGCACCAAAGCTCTCTTACAGAGAAGGCTCAATGTCTCAGAAAAACTACAATTCCCATAATTCCCTAGCATTGAGCCTGGATAGTTAAAGGATTCTCAAGATGGATTCTTTCTGGCAGTCTTTTCAGGCCCTAAGTCAATCTCTCCAGATCTTTTGCTCATAATTATGGCATTCAAAGTCCCTTCTGCATTTGGGTAGACCAGTTCTGTGGCCCTTTTCATGAGAATTCTGCTTTAAGCCCAATTTAGGTATTCAAATGTGGGTGCTAGTACACTGGATAAAGTAGATTGCAAGCACACTAGACAAATGAGCAGAGGCATCCAAGCTTGTTATATATAGGTAGAATTCTACCTTTGCCTTGTTAACTATAACTTACATTAAATGCAGTAGTAAGATATCCACAAGGGGGGAAATGTGGTGTATGAAGTATATGATTAATGCATGACACTTTAGAAGACAACTGAAATGACACTGCAGGCAGAAATATAAGGCTTCAGAAATCAGTGTAAATATAATTATTTTAGCTTTCTCTACTAGCAACATAAAACATGTCAAATTTATTGTTTCCTCTGAGAAAATTGTAATAATTCACCTGTCTGGTTTGGATGACAAATATTTCCATAAGCATTTATAATACATAGTGTTTTAAAGCCCACACATATTGCCTATCTTTGCAGAATAGCAAATTTAACTGAGTGCCTTACAATAGGTTGGACAATTGGCCCCTCTTGTTTAGCTTCCAAAATCAGACAAAATCAGGTGTGTTCAGTGTGAAGAAGGACTTGTTTACCAGAAAATAAGGGCCTCATATGACAGTTCCTCAACTATTTTCTGTCTCGCATTATACCAAACCATGTTAATAGAAGGCTCCTATGAGAGGTTATTGTAAAGTAATAGTTATCACCCAGAAGTTATTATAGAATATTGATGAAATTTTGTCAGTGTCATCATTGGTCCCTAAGTGCATGATGTTGAGAAAATCAGCTCATTGTGTCCTTTATTTTTGTTACAGGTTGTGCCAGAAATGACTAAAGTGTAAAATCCCCGTAAGGCGCAATCTGCAGACTTCTACAATAACAGTATTTGGAGGGTCAAAAAATGCTGGGGAAAATGTGCAACTCTGGATGGTGATTACGTAGAGATAAGTTAACGACTACAAATCAAAAATAAACTTTCTGTCAAGTTTTTTTAAAGGTGAAAATTAAAACTTTATGATACCCCCTCGTATATCAACTGAAGGATATAATATGTAAAAAAAAAAAAAAGATGGGGAAAAAAAGGAGGGGGAGTAGCATTATATCAAAGACAAATTCACTTGTATAGAAATCCATGCAAGTGATCAAACTGGACCAGTGTAGAGTATTTGGGTAAAAAAGAAATGGAAAAAGAAATAAAACAACACCGTGACATGAATTTACTACAGGTCATCACACCAAGATGAGCTGGTGAATTATACATTATCAAATTATGATAAGGTCCCCCATGATATTTTGATTCACAGACTAACTAAATATGGAATAGATGGAAACATCATCAAATGGACACAAAGAGAAGGGTGCAAGATTGTTCTTTGCTGCCTCAGAGCGTAGAACTAGGTCTAAAAAATTTAAGTTACAGTACGACAGAGTTGAATAGAACATTAGAAGGAATTTCTTCACAGTGAGAGCAGTTGGGCAATGGAACCAATCGATTAGAGAGATGGTGGGGTCTCCTTCTGTGGATGTCTTCAAAAAGAGGCTAAATAGTTGAGACCCTGAGCACCTGATGGCTAAAGGGGTCCAGTGGCATCCCTGTATTTCTTTTCTTTCATTTCTGGCCACACCATGGACCCTCTCTGTCCCACAGCTGCCACCAACCAATGCAAAGAGCCACTCCTTCACCAACCTTCTCTTCTAAAACTCTTTTGTATAACCTATCTTGTATAAGGTTTAGTAGTGTGGATATTCATTCACACTGCAGACAAGTATTTCATAAAGTAACAACAAAACTTTATTTACAATACAAGTAACAATGTCTCACTTGGTCTTACTGCACTTGTTATAATTGGTTACAGTTACAAATAACAGTACTCTAAAACACTCCTTTCCTTGGAACACTCAATTACCCCCACAGGACACTCTTAGCACTTCTTTGGGTACTTTTACCACTATTTCTTAACCAGCCTTTAAGGCTATCAATGCCCCCCAGGATATTCTCTTTATTGACTCTCTCACTTGGAGTTTAGTATGGCCATTAGGCCCCTCTTTTCTGGACCTTAACCCTCTTCCACTTTGGAATATTCTCCACCAGACCCTCACTGTCTGGAATCCAAACCCTATCTGACTTCCAACTGTTCCTAATGGATTTTTCCCCTTACAGTCCAACATTCTATTAGCTGTCGCCAGCTCAGTACTAATTGGTTGTCAACAGAGCTGGCTCTAACCTGTCTTCTCTCCACAGTGGGGTTTCCAGAAGTCTGGGACCAGAAGGACATCTGTGAAGGCCACAGCCAGGCCCCTGCAGACCATAGTCGCACCTCCAAGGGGCTGATGAGGGCCAAAGAGAGCTGGCGTGGCCCAGGGAGGGCCAGAGTGGGACCAGGGAGAGCCAGTGAAGACCCAGGGAGGGCTGGCGAGAGCTGGTGTGGCCCAGGGAGGTCCAGCGCGGGGCTGGTGAGAGCCAGCGCAGGCCTGGAGAGAGTTAGTGTGGGCCAGAGAGGGCTGGTGTGGGGTCTGAGAGCTGATGCGAGCCCAAAGAACTCCTGCAGGGGGCAGAGGAGCCCCTGCATGGGCCAAAAAAAAAAACACTAGCAGGGACAGGGAAATGACCACTCGCTTCTGGAATGTCACCCGGTGCAGCCGTGCACCCCCTCCCCCTGTGACACTACTGATGGGGCCCCTTCCAACTCTATCATTTTATGGTTCAAAACACAGTGCAGAAATCATCCAGTTAGAAACCGCTTTACCTGCCCTAAATGCTAGGGAATTGTGGGAACTGTAGTTTTTCTGAGACATTGAACTTTCTCTGTCAGAGAGCTCTGGTGCCATGATAAACTACAGTTCCCAGGATTTCCTTGCACTCAAACTGGATGATTTCTGCACTGTGTTTTGGACCTATGATTCCTGCATAGCAGAGGGGTTGTACTAGAAGGCCCTTGAAGTACTTTCAACTCTATTATCCTAATTTCTAAGTACCCCCCCTCCCCAATGTACAAATTCAGGATTTCATGGAATGGAGCCTTGGCAGGTAAAGTGGTTATCTATTTAGACAAGTTAATTATCTAATTAGACAAGCCTGCCCTGAGATGGAAGTGGTGCTTGTGTCTTTTTTCTCTCCATTCTAGACAAATGGATTGTACTGCTGCAAGAGGACAAAGTGGCAGGGGAGAAGGCTGTGATAGTGGGGAGGGAGTGGGCTGGGCCAAATAAAGCAGGTAGACCAGATCCAGCATTCAATATGGTCACCTGCTAGATTAGTTGTGATAACTGAACACTTCTTTTTAAATAGCTCTGTCTTTATCCTACATTTATATGAAAAGTGTCTCCTTACTTCATCTCCCAGATGAAACTTCTATTACAACTTTAATCAAATGCATCAGTCAATATTTGGGAAAGCCAGAAAATGTTGCTTCAGGGACAAGATCTTCCCCACAGCCATCAGTTCAGCATCCTTGCATTAGGTTATGCTGTACAATCTGTCTTTGCCCTCCAGGACACCTTTAAAAGCAGCTTATAAAAAGAATTGAAAAATGAGTGATACATGCCATATGCCTAACAGATTATAGCAGTATGTGGTTTGGTTGGCACTATAAACATCAGCAGAAGCAGAGATTATACACAATGTGGTTATTATATAAGCTTGTTCAGCTAATGCCCTCTATAATCTCACATTCTTTTTAGAGGTTTCTAATGGCACACATGTATCGCCTTGCCACATTGATGCAAACAATGTTGACAGCTCCATCAACATGGCAGAAGAAAGAAAAAAGATCAGTATATTAAAACAATGCCTATTGTTTAATTAAAATACACAATTTATAGAGTACTTTCAGCAATTTGCAAGTCAAACATGTGCCCAAGATAATAAGGGATCATGGCTGCTTAAAACAGCCTGTATTTAAGAATCATTCATTTGAAAATACACAAAGCAAATCAATGACAGAACAATGTACTGTCAGAAACATCTTTATTGGTAAAGAAAAAAAATACATCCTGCTATGTTTCCAATTATATAGGGAATAAATATAGCAAAGTTGATTTAGAGAGGAAATTGTGACATATCTTCTGTATAATACTTCTTTGAAATAGCAGACAATTTGTTTTAAATATATTTAAATTGGTAAGATAGAAGAATGGAGAAAGAATTATATTCCACATTAAACAGCTATAGCAGTCAGGTGCCACTTTAACTGTCACTGTACCATCCTATGGATTATTGGGATTAGTAGTTTTGTAAAATGCTTAGAATTCTCCACTAGAGTCCATGGGCTGTTTCACACTGCACAATATAGTGTTATGATTCCACTTTAACTGCTGTAGCTCCATGCTATGGAATTTGGGGATTTGCAGTTTAAGCAGTGCTATTCAGAATTCTCAGCAGAGGCCTCTAGTGTTTCAACAAATGGCAAGACCCAGGATTCCACATGACGCAGTAATGACAGCTAAAATGGCATTGTAGTGCTATAATTGTGTAGTATGAAAGGCCTTGTAGCAAGTCAAAAGAGTTTACCAGACCAATGTTTAACAATCCTTGGTCCTTTAGATATTGTTAATATCAGTTCCCAGAATCCCCAGTCATTGCCTGTGCATGCTAGAGTGTCTGAGAGTTGAAATCTAAAATATATGAAGACCAGATCTTGAGAACCCCTGTGCTCAACCTGCTATAATAGTGTAGGGTAGATACACAAGGGAGTTGGGGGTAGGGGAATGACCACATAGTCCAGTAAGTCACTATTATTCAAAATGTCTAGCTCTCCAAAATTCAACTTAACTTTTCAAGTGCAAACTTGAAAGTAACAGAAATTAAACATTGTGCACCATCTTCCACATTAGTATTCCACAGTAATATTGTGTAAGACATGAAGAGCAATTCTGATTATTCAGATATTAAGGTTCACTAACTGTTTGTTGTTTAACTTATATGCTGAAAAGATAATAAGAAAAGCAGACTTAGAATCAGAAAAAGGAGGATTTAAGATTGGAGGAAGCAACATTAACAACCTAAGATATGCGGACGACACCATAATATTAGCAGAAGACATTCAGGAATTGGAACAGTTAATAAGGAAGGTCAAAGATGAATGTGCAAAGGCAGGTCTGATGCTGAACATAAAGAAAACAAAAATAATGACCATAAAGGAAATACACAAATTCAATCTAGACAATAAGGAAATTGAAATAAAGAATCCCATATCTAGGATCAAACATTGACCAGAATGGAGACTGCAGTCAAGAAATAAGATGATGACTAGGAATGGGAAAGGCAGCTATGAAAGATACTGAAGAGCAAAGACATACAACTGAGCATTAAAGTCAGAACCATTCAGGCCATTGTATTCCCAATGACCATGTACGGATGCAACAGCTGAACAGCGAAGGACAGAAAGAAAATCAACTCATTTGAAATGTGGTGCTGGAGAAGAGTACTTAGGATACCATGGATAGCCAAGAAGACAAACAAATGGATTCTTGAATAGATCACACCAGGGCTGTCCTTGGAAGCAAAGATGATCAAGTTGAGACAATCATACTTTTGCCACTAGATAATGGGAAGGCTCGGATCACTAGAAAACACAATAATGCTAAGAAAGGTAGAGGGTAGAAGAAAGAGAGGAAGACCACAAACCAGGGGAGTTATGGGCAAGGGCTTGCAGGATCTGGGCAAGGCAGTGGAAGACAGGGATTCTTCGAGATGTCTCATCCACAGGGTTGCCATGAGTAGGAACTGACTCGAAAGCAGCTAACAACAAAACTGTTGGTAGTTGATAAAAAATTCATTGACCATTGATAGACTTTGAAGAAGGCATATACACGGTGGAAAGTATAATAAATGTTTAATATCTGTGGAACTGGTACTATTTTTACTAATTATCATCCCACAAATAGCAAAATGTTTAATATCAGGCATGTATACTCATAGGCAGGCACTGGTAATTCTTTCTCCTTACCATAGAGAAGAAAAACACTTCCAATTTATAAGAATGCTCCAACAAACATTTAGCATGATGAACAATGAGTAGCCACTTTCAAAGAAATTTAAGGTCAAACCGCAAGTTACAAATAGTTGTGGAGATCCTGGAATTAAGCTAAAGATTCTTTATTGAAACAGACTCAATCATGTTAGCTACAACAGGATTAAATGGGCTCAAATAAAGAGTCCTGCTTATCTGGGATATCAGTGAGGCACCATGACAGAAGTGATTTCTTTAGACTTACTTGATACATAAGAATCAGTAAGATGGGTAAGGAGAACCTTGAGAAAAGACATTCACAAAACAAGGCATTTAAGAACTGTAGAATACAAATATTAAAATGTAGTTATTTTTTGCCATCCCTTTATTCCCTTTATTCCCATCCAACCTTCTCATCTAATGCACTCTTTAGTCATGGAGCACAGAATAAGTGCTCCATGGGGGAAGCATTTGTTTTATGTGTTTATTTTAGAGAGATGGCAGACAAACATAATTTGAAATTAATCTCTTTATTAGGTGTCTGCAAAGTAATAATGAACTATAAATAGGCTCTTGAGATAAACCTATTCAATATATCTGTACAAGGATGTTATATATTTTCTTAATGTATATAACATTGAAACAGCAACCTGCTATCCTTTTCTCTCCTGCCACCCCACTTCCATCACTCTAACTCTCTCTGTCACATACCCTCTTTACTATGGTGGGAAGGAGTACATTTTTGTAACATGGCAGAAAATATCTGCAAGCCTTTTACCAGCTTTACAATGAATGCAGGACTAATTAACAAATGCAGCAAAAGAACTCTGAATTCTGGCAGCTATGCAAGATAGAGGAAAAAGATTCTCCATCATTTTCCAGAACCAAGGAATTATGTCAGTTATCGAACATAATATTCTGAAGTTTTTCTGGACTACAACTACTACCTGCCCCAGTGAGAATGGTCAATGCTAGGGGATTATGGGAATTATAATCCAAAACACCTGCAGCTATAGAAAATGCAAAAATCTGAAGAGTATCTACCACATATGAAAGAGGTACATCCCAAAGATGTTAAGAAGTGTTCTTTTTGTTAAAAAAATTATATAAAATGCTTTATAGAGTTCAGCCAGTTCATATTTTAAAGCCTTCTTTGTCAAAATATAAATCTACAATATCTTCTGCACCTCAAAGTTGCTAATAAATCCCTTTGCATCTAACACATAAATGCATGTATGTAAACATTATGCCATGTAAAACCACAAAATAATTCAATTATTATACATATACATTGATATATAGACTATCCCTCAGTTGTGCACATCAGAATTAGACTGTCCAAGTCAAATATTCTAACAGCTAGAGCTAAAGGTCTCAGCTACTTCCTGTGTCAAAAACCAAGAGAGCTAATGAATCAGATCCATATGGCCTAGTGCTACATTTCCAGCAAAACTATCCAAATCAGTAACTGTGACAATACATTGGTTGGTCAGACCTGCTGTTTCCATAAAAACAGAAGTATGACCATCAAATCCAGCTATCCATTTCTAAAGTGGAAGTTCATAAGCAAGCATTTGAAAAGTGGTTGCCCTGAATTTTTCTTGTCTTTTTCAATATACATCCCCACCCACAAAAAAAGAGACACAAGCAGAGACTGCAGCAGCTATAGAACCATGATACTAATCTCCCATGCAATCAAAATCATGCTCAAAATTCTTCAACATAGGCTCCAACCATACATGGAGAGAGAAATCTCAGAGGTCCAAGCAGGTCCAGGAAAGGAAGAGGCATCAGGGATCATATTCTTCTTGTTCAGGCTAGGCCCGATGGAGCTGGCCTGCCATCTCTCCCTCAATGATGGTGGATGGAGGGAGGGCCTTCTTAATCCTGGCACAAAGCAAGTATCTCCAAGAACCACACCCTCCTTGGCCCATGATGGGCTACCAGGATCACTTCAGCCCCTTTGCTTCTTATTTTTCTTGGGAATTTTGGATTCAAGGTTGTTGTTGGAAAAGCATAGATGAGACCTGAGAACCACTCGGAGGTCTATACCTTCTGCTTCTTGAGTCTAGAACCTTGAGAAAAACCTGCTCACCTGACTGTTGACTGGCAAGGCAAAGAAGATTACTAGTGACAACCCAAATTGATCCACAATCATCTGGAAAAGCTCAGGATGAAGGTGCCATTCTGCAGAATCCATAGCCATCTTGCTTCATTAGTCACTTTTGTGTTCAGCTCTACCTTGATATAATCTTATATTGCGTGATGGACGAAGGAGAAAGCAAGTGTCTCTCTTGTGCTTAGGCTTCTGTTGCCACAAGGTAAAAGAGCCATATATGGATTCTGAATATACATGCCTTAAAACTGGAGCATCCTCTGGAGTGGTATTTGAAGTGTCACAAGAAAATTATCTGGAAAAGGAAATCAGCAATCCATCCATATGAAAATTGTTGTAGTTGGCCATAGTTTGGAATCTTCCTTCAGTTTATATCTAGATACTTCATGTCTAGATACTTTTTTCCACTTGCTAGCCATGCAGATTTTTCCTCAGAATGAGTCATGAGATGCTCTCTTTGGGCCTCGGCAGACGGCTTATTGAGCCGTCTTGGAGGCCCGGAAGAGGAGGAGCCACCGCACGAGCGGCGCTCCTTCCTCTTCCTGAGGTCGCCCTGGGAGCTGCCGGCCCTCCGCATGGCCGGCGCCTCAGGGGCAACCTCCCGCCGCAGCGACCGGACGCGCTGCGGCAGAAGTCAGGGAAAGTGTGCCCGCCGCTTTTAGGGCGCACTTTCCCTGACATCTAAAAGGAGCGCCAATTTGGAGCTCCTTTTAGGGACGCCGCAGGAGCGCTGCGGTGCAGAAGCTCCGCTCCGCCGGTGCTCCGTCCGGCGGTGTCCCAGAAGCAGTCGTCTGCTTCCCCCCTTTGTCAACCTTTTCCTATAATAGGCAACCCAGGCTTAACTCATTTCTTCTATTAGCTTTGCCTCCAAGGAAGATCAATGGTGAACCATTTAAAATGGGGGCTCCTGTCAGCAACTAATTGCCAGTGCACCAGTTTGAAATTCTCTTTCTTTTTTGGGGGGAGGGGGGCTTTATGGTGAAGCAAGACCTACAGAACTCTATTAACTGACAAAGAGATGACTACATGATGCACAATGTCTCATTAGCACTGTCACACTCAACCACCATAGTTAAAAAATATCTGAAAATCCTTCACAGTAAGACAAAGGAAGTAGATTCTATTTCCAGCACAATACAATTCCTATGAGCTTTGTTGTTCCTTAACAAATTTGTTTGTTTGGTATTTTATATCCCATCTTTCCAAGGTAGCTTACAAGATATATATTTTTTTAAAAAAGAAACCATTAAAACAGTGGTTCCCAATCTTTTGTTTATTCCACACCCCTAAGAAATGTTTGATTAATGTCCGCATCCCCTACAAAAGTAATATCACATTTGAAGATAAAGAGGTCTATTTTCTAATTTTTGAACCACAAATTGAACCACATACAATACTGGAGGTGAACAAACTGAACAAATTACTTTTCTAGATAATTGGTCCCATTGCCAAACCACTCTTATCATCAACAAGTTCCTTCTAATGTTCAACTGAATTATACCCCCTCTGTAACTTAAAACAGGTTGGCTGGTTCAAACCACATTTAAAACATGGTTTAAATTATTACTATTTTCTACTCTCTTACTGGAACAACAATGGCTGTTTGAATTTAAACATTTTAACTTTAAATTTATTTGCAGTTATTCATTGTTAGATCCGTATCCAGTGTCAGTTGCTTCTTTTTAATAACTTGATTAGATCATGCATGAAATGCCATTCAGAATTCGTCAATTAACATAAGTTCAACCAAACAACTTAACAAATCCTCCAATTAATATAAGCTTAACCAAACAACTTGGTTTAACAGAGCACTTTTGAAAGAACAATCATTAGTGAAGCTAGTGACCATAACATCCAAACGGCATTTTGCTACTTAATTTTATGATTTAGTTCTATATTGGTGTAGTCCTACACATTAATGCAAAACAAACAAAAAACCTAATTTAACAGGTTTTGGTGTTTTTGTTTTTAAACTCCCCCCCCCCCCACCTGACTTAAAACCCACAAAATAGTGATACCTTTATTCCACCAACCAAAATGCACAAAATACATGATGCAACCTTTTGAAGCTCCATTGGCTTTTCCATCAGGCAAAGGTGTTAAAAATCATGCATGCATGTGTGTATGGTAACTGCCCTTTGAGCCAGCCCTAACTCATGGTGACCCTATGGATGAGACATCTCCAAGCCACCTGTCCTCCACTCGTGGCCTAGGTCCTGTAAATTTAGGCTTGTGACCTCCCTGATTGAGTCTATCCATCTGGCATGTGGTCTTCCTCTCATTCTGCTGTCTCTTAACTTTCCTAACATTATTAATTTTTCTAAAGAGCCATGCTTTCTCATGATGTGGCCAAAGTATGACAACATTTCATCATCTTGTATTCCAGAGAGAGTTGAGGCTTAATCTGATCAAAGACGCATTTGTTTGTCTTTTTGGCTGTCCATGGTATCCTCAACGTTATTCTCCAGCACCACATTTCCAATGAATTGATTTTCTTTCTGTCACTGTCCACATCTGACATCCTTACATCCCTTAAACATCATACAAGAGAACAATAATAACAACAACAACATGGTGATGTTAGTCACAGGCCTGCATTTTGTCAAAATATTATTGGTGTATTGTTTTCTGTTGAGATGGTGTGGAAGGCAAGCAGGTCCTTTGTACTTTTGGCCATGTGGCACTGGGAACAAAGTATTCTAAAGTATCAGGAGATAAAATGTGAATTCAATTAGCAATACAAAAAAGTACTTCCTCCGAGATCTAAGATGCCCCTTCCCTTATGCATTGTTCACAGTGCTACATGGCCAGAAGGAGGAGGGGCCTACATTCATAGACATCCCTCCACACCATCTCAACACACTAACATCTTGATAAAATGCAGGCTTGTGATTAACATCATCATATTGTTTTATTTTTTTCCTCCTGCATGATTTTTAACACTTTTGCCTGATGAAGCAGCCAGTGGAGCTTCAAAAGCTTGAATCATGTATTTTATGCATCTTAGTTCCAATGAGGTATCACTGTTTTGTGGATTTTGGATGATACTGTACTTTGTTTTATGCCAAACATGGCTGCCCCTGAATGTGTTCCTTGACTTAAAACCATAAGACCTGTTCCTATTCTCTGGAGCAACAGACAACAAGCCTACACATTCCTCTTTGCACAAATCATTTAGGCATTTAAAGAGTGGAATTATGTCATCCCTCAGATTTCTCCCAAGATTCCTCACTAATATAGTCCTTAATTGAGTATATTCACTAGGTTTTCTGGGATTTGGAATCTGACAATATTCAAACAACTTTATAATTCCCACTTCTAGACTAAATCTGTTAGTCATAACTAGAGCAGACACAGTGAAACATCAAGAACATTGTAAAGCAGGGGCCGGCAACCTACGCCCCCCAGGCCGGTTCCGGCCCAGGTTGCTGGACTTACCAGCCCAGGCCGACCCCTGCCGCCGCTGCCGCCGCCGCCGCCGCCACACGTTTTTGCTTCCGTGTGGCCACGCGCGCCGCAGCTGCCATTTTGATTTCCAAAATGGCGGCCGCGATGTGTTTGCGCATGCGCAAGAGTACTGCGCATGCGCAAACGAGTCGCAGCCATCATTTTGGAAATCAAAATGGCGGCAGCGAGTGGCGGCCGCCATTTTGTTCTCCAAAATGGTGGCCATGACGCGTTTGTGCATGCGCAATACTCCTGCACATGCGCAAACGCATCATGGCTGCCATTTTGTAAATCAAAATGGCGGCCGCGACATGGCGCGCTAGTCCGGCGGTCGAGTGCGGGGTGTGTGTGTGCGCGCACGCGTGAGCGCACGCGCTGCCATCCCCCCCTCGGCTCGGCGGAGAGGAGGACTTTGGGGGACCGGCCCAGAACTCAAAAAGGTTGCCTACTCCTGTTGTAAAGCAATACTTAGTAAGCTTCTTTGATTTATATGGGACTAGCAACTGGATTTAAATCCAGCTGCACACCAGTTCCATCTTAAAGGTTCACCAATATTTTCAAATATTGTGGTGGTAGGACATTACATTGATTCTTTTTATTCTCTTTTACCCCCTTTTTAAAAAGGTACGTGTCAGCAAACTAAGGACATTCTGTAAGAAGATAAAATTGCTTGTAATCAAAACAAAATATAAAAGCATAAATTGGGACATGCCAGTGAGTACAGAAAAACACCACTTTCTTTTCAGCTTATAGTCATGGTAACTCACAAATTGCTTTATATATTTGTCATGCCCTTCTTCAAAGGAGCTAAAAAAATAAGGTCCCTATTGATATGATAATAAACAGAAATGTATGGCTTTCCAGCTGACAACATTTTAATAGACAGGGTAAGTGGAAAGCTAGGCTGAAGCTACCTTTTTATACATCAGTCAAATTCCTACCAAATTAAGCTAGACTATTCAAGAAGAAAGGCTGGAAAATTAATCCCTTACTGATAGTTGTGGAAAGAAAAACACAAATATATTATTTTCTGGTTCACAGTTTCAAACCATAAAGCAAACTTAAGTCCAAGTGACTTATTTTATTTTTTCCTAAGGCCCATCTCGCCAGTGATCCCTATCAAGGCCATTTTAGTTTTCATCAGATTTCATTTTCCTCTTCTGTTTGTACATTTGATATGAGTTCATCAGAAATTCTTTGCAGCATCCTTAACAAAACTTAGGGGCTCTACAGATGGTGGGGCAGCTCCGTGCTGCCCCTGGGAGTGCTGGATTGGGACTGTGGCAACCGCACACTGCAGCCCTGATCTGGCACTTTGCCAGTCCTTTTTGGAGCAGCAAAAAGCTGCACTTGCCACGGCAGCGGCGGCGGCTTTTCTACGTTCCTTTGATGCAGCGTGTCTGTACGCTGCGGCAAGGGAGTGCCCTGATGCCACCCGCTGTGTGGTGGAGCACGCAACATGACAGTGGCACTGGGAAGGAGTCGGGGAAGCCAACATGAGGTCGCCACACCCTGATTCCACCCCCAGGCCAGCCCTTTTGGCCAGTCTGTACACGGCTTTAGTATTCACTGGCCAAAATGAATAGACTGGCAAAAGGCCATGATGGCTCCATCCTTGCTCTCCTTCTGCCATCAAATCAAAATATTTTTATTCTATCAGAATTTTTAAAACTGACAATGGTGAGAATGCTGTGTGGTGGTGCTGTTTTTAAGGTTTGAGAATGGTCTTTGAATTTTAATGTTTTAATGTTTGATATTCTACCTTTATTATTATGAACTGTTTAATCACTCTAACTCCTATATTTATACTTTTATTAATGATTTTGCATAGTTTTAATTTGCATTGTTTTTACAGTTAGCTGTTGTTAGCTGCTTTGAGTCCCATTATTGGGAGAAAGATGGGATATAAATGAGTAAAATAAAATAAATAATAAAATTAATAAAAGTGCTGCTGAGGATATGAGTGGGGGGCATGGAATAATTCTTTTCTGTAAACATCCATCCTGTTAATCAACAGCACAAATCTTCTCTTATTCCAGAATTGTACTCCTGCATAGAATTAGCCCACACAAAGAGGACACAGAGACTTACGAGTTTGATTCTCTGCTTGGCCCTGGAATCCCACTAGGGCTGCATTTGCACTGTAGAAATAATGCAGCTTGACACTGATTTAACTGCCATGGCTCAGTGATATGGAATTCTGTGATTTGTAGTTTTGTGAGATATTTAGTCTTGTCTGTTAGTGTTCTGGTGCCACAACAAACTACAAATCCTACAATTCCATAGGATGGAGCCACGACAGTTAAAGCAGTGCCAAACTGCATTATTTCTGCATTACAGATTTGACCAAAGAGATGAAGAGAAGCACGTTTCTTCTATCTTCTTCCTTCCTTCTTCCTGTCAACAATGGGCTTTCCTACTGCAGTAAACTAGATGCCAAAAACATAGGAAGCAGAATTTTCAAATCGACTTTGACTTATGGCGACTTCATCATAGGACTTTCTTGACAAGACTTATTCAAAGTGGGTTTGACTTTGCCCTTCTTTGAGGCTAAGGGGGGTTGCAGACTGCCAGAAATAGTGTGAATTCAGTCCACTTTTAGGGTTAGGGTTAGTGCTAGGGAATCATGGGAACTGTTATTTTTCTGAGACATTGAGCCTTCTCTGTCAGACAACTCTGATGCCACAATAAAATACAGTTCCCATGGTTCCCTAACTCTAACCCTAACCCTAAAAGTGGACTGAATTCACACTATTTCTGGCAGTCTGCAACCCCCCTAAGAGAGTGCGACTTGCTTAAAGTCACCCGGGGCTAAGCAGAAAGAGACCAAAATCTGGGCTGTTCACAGGTTTTCCTGATTTGGTTGAAACCCCTACTGTTGGCACAGCCTGTTCCCAAGCCAGGCTTAACACCCATGGGCAGTCTGGATCATGTGGCATCGGGCCGCATCATTTAATTATTTTGTTTTGCCTCCCCCTATGCATGCACATGATTGCAAACACAGTATCTGAGATTACCAGTTACTTCTCTTCTCCTGCCCAGCTGCCATCCCTTTGGACTTCCTGTGTGACTGGCCACAGTGTCACATGAGCGATATCCCCCCCTCATAAAGTGCATTGGTACGCCCAGTGATACATCGGCAAAGCACAATATGGAGGCTCCCTATACATGCTCCCTTCACCCCATGTCCACCTGTTGGACTGGCCAGTTTATGTATGTTTTTATTACATCCATTACTTTATTGGTAATCTGCTGTGTTTGTCATAATTTCATTTTATGTGGCGTGTGATAGCTCAATGGTGTAATCGGCTGATGGTGTATCTGGCCACTCGTGTTCCTGTATGCTTGGGGGGGGGGAATCCTGTATGGTGAGCAATGGCAGTGGTGGCTGTATGTCACCGGGTCTAGGGCACATATTGCAGACTGCTTCCATAAGCCATCTGGGGCTTCCCGCATTCCCACACTCATGCCATGCTGTTTATATGGTATGATAATGCACACTTCCCCCATTAGTGTGGAGCAAAAGGACATTACTTTGCTCTGGTATTTCTCCCCAGAGCATGACTTCATCCCATTTCAGCCTCACATGTTTTTAAACTGTTGAGGCTCAAAACAGGGTGAAACTGCTTTTTTCCCCTGTCTGGACAAGCCCCTAGTGACTTTTCATGACTGAGCAGGAATTAAAATCCTGATTTTCCAGAGTCTTAATCCAACATTCAGACCACTGCACCACACTATGTTTCTTTCATATGGTTTCTTTCAAAATTAATGAAGGTAGCCTAGAACCAGTGATACAAACTGTAAAAGAAGTGTGAATTATAAAAGTCACTCATCTGATGTTTATTAAGCACAATCTACCCCTTAGTCACCACAAAGCAAGCTTGTGCTGAACACTATGCTGAATATTCTTGTTCACTTGCCTACAGTTGGAACTTTCAAGGAATCATGGCTTTCCTTGCCAAGGTTTCTTGCAGCATCAGGAAGTGGAAATTTACTGAGGATTACTATTTTGTGAGTATTCTTTGCATCTGTGGTAATTACTTTTTTAGCTAGCAAAGTTTTCATAATTTGTGAGAAGGGATGCAAATAGTATTCAACAATATTTTAAAAAAGTCAAGTGTAGGAGAAGCCATCCCTCATGCCCCAAATACTGTAATTGGGGACATTCTGAACAAAAATCACATGTGGGTGGTTTACGTAGAAACCAGCATTTTCTGTGCAGGAAACAACTTTTTCTGCATGTAAAATAAAAATAACATTTTTACAGTAGGAATATTATTATCTGCACAGAAAATGCTGTTTCACATAGGAAAATGCTGGTTTCTACACAAACCAACTGTGTGTGAATTTCCTGAAGAATAAGTCCTGAATTGTGTATAGGCTTCAAAGACCATTTCTTGCAGAGGGAAGAAAATTGATGAGATTACTTATTGCTTCCTTTAAGAAGAAATTTAGTGAAGAATTACATCTCAAGCAAGAATTCTTTGTAGAAAATTAGACTTTGTTTTCCTTTGTGAAGCAAAGCACACAAGCAAGCAGTCCAAGATTCCTACTGTTTAAGAGTTAATGCAACAAAAAGCAGCAGCAATTTTAATCTACATTTTAAAAAAATCATTCATGTCATCTGCCCAAAGAATAAGATCATAAGTGCAAATACTCTTGTCAAAAATGTGTGAAAAATTCTGACCATTTCACTACTGAGAAAAAAAGAGGTTTCTTATTCCCCAATTAGGATATACATCCCTACTCACAATAATAATAAAAAAGAATAATGAAAAAGGAAACAGTAGGGTTTGTTGACCACAGCTATGAAGCAAAAAGGAGGCTGTCCATGACTAAAAGCTGTTCGATGGAGTTTTGTGTATGTGTGTGAGAGAGACTTTTTTCTTATTCTTATTAAGTGGGAAGCACTTTAACCTATGGTAATTAGCAAAGAATGGCAGATGCATAGCTATGAAGAATAATCATTCCAAATATTATGTCTAAGTACCCAAAACTCCACCAACCTGACAACAAGTTAACAGAAAACTTAAAAAGCTGAGTTAATGTTCCCTTGTCTTCACCTTTCCCTACCCTGTGCACAATTGTACCTTCACTTTTTATGTGATTCCCCCCCAAAAAAAATAATAAAAAGAAAAGGTATGCAAAGAATGAAGGACAACAAACCAAGGACACGAACAAAGCAAGAATACCAGAGATCCAAGTACAAGGCAGAAACAAGGTACCTTCCTGCTTAGATGGAGATTAATCTATCACCAAAAACTTGCAGGGGGATGGGGAGGATCCATAGCACAGCCTTCAGATCATTTCCTTCAAAGGTAGAAGAGAATTAGAATCATAGAATCATAGAATTATAGAGTTGGAAGAGACCACAAGGGCCATCCAGTCCAACCCCCTGCCACGCAGGAACTCTCAATTAAAGCATCCCCGACAGATGGCCATCCAGCCTCTGCTTAAAGACCTCCAAGGAAGGAGACTCCACCACACTCCGAGGGAGTGTGTTCCACTGTTGAACAGCTCTTACTGCCAGGAAATTACTTGTAATGTTGAGGTGAAATCTCTTTTCCTGGAGCTTGCACCCATTGTTTCGGGTCCTAGTCTCTGGAGCAGCAATATTTAAACAAAGCTATCATATCACTTCTTAACCTTCTCTTCTCCAAGCTAAACATCCCCAGCTCCCTAAGTCGTTCCTCATAGGGCTTGGTTTCCAGACCCTTCACCATTTTAGTTGCCCTCCTTTGGACATGCTCCAGTTTCTCCACATCCTTTTTGAATTGTGGTGCTCAGAACTGGACACAGTATTCCAGGTGAGGCCTGACCAAAGCAGAATAGAGTGGCACTATTACTTCTCTTGATCTAGACACTATACTTCTATTGATGCAGCCTAAAATTGCATTGGCCTTTTTAGCTGCTGTGTCACACTGTTGACTCATGTTCAACTTCTGGTCTACCTAGACTCCTAGATCCCTTTCACACGTAGTCTCATTCAGCCAGGTGTCCCCCATCGTATATCTGTGCTTTCTGTTTTTCCGCCCTCAGTGCAGTACCTTACATTTCTCTGTGTTGAATTTCATTTTGTTAGCTTTGGCCCAGCTTTCTAGTCTGTTCAAGTCATTTTGAATTTTGATCCTGTCTTCTGGGGTATTAGCTACTCCTCCTAATTTGGTATTGTCTTCAAATTTGATAACTATGCCCCCAATACTGTCATCCAAGTCATTGATAAAGATGTTGAATAGTACTGGGCCCAGGACAGAGCCCTGTGTCACCCCACTGGTCACTTCTTTCCAGGTTGAAAAGGAGCCATTGTTGACCACCCTTTGGGTTCGGCCAGTCAACCAATTACAAATCCATGTAACAGTTACTTTGTCTAGCCCACATTTTACCAGCTTGCTTGCAAGAATGTCATGGGGAACCTTGTTAAAGGCCTTACTGAAATCAAGATATACTATATCTACAGCATTCCCTTCATCTACCAAGCTGTTAATATTATCAAAAAAAAAAAAAAAAAAAAAAAAAAAGAGAGAAATCAGATTTGTCTGCATGACTTGTTTCTCTGAAACCCATGTTGACTTTTTGTGATTATGGAATTACCTTCCAGGTGTTCACAGACTCTCTGTTTAATGATCTGCTCCAGAATCTGATGTCAGACTAACTGGACGATAATTGTTGGGAACCTCTTTTTTCCCCTTTTTGAAGATGGGGACAATGTTTGCCCTCCTCCAGTCTGCTGGGACTTCTCCTGTTCTCCAGGAGTTCTCAAAGATTATTGCCAATGGTTCCGATATTACATTTGCCAATTCTTTTAGTACCCTTGGATGTAATTCATCTGGTCCTGGAGACTTATATTAATTTAGATTAACCAGGTATTCCTGTACTATCTCTTTACTTATTCTGTGCTGAAATTCTCCTATTCTGTCCTCTGCTCCATTATCCTCAGGTTGAGCACCCTTTGCCTTTTCTGAGAAGACTGAAGCAAAGGTGTTTTGTAATTCTGCCTTTTCTCTGTCCCCTGTTAACTTTTTGCCATCTTCTCCACACAGTGGCCCTACCATTTCCTTCTTCTTCCTTTTGCTGCGGATATACCCCTAAAAAGCCCTTTTTATTGTTCTTAACCTCGAGTTCATTCTGCACTTTAGCTTTTCTGACTTTATCTCTACACGTGCTAGCTATTTGTTTGAATTCCTCTTTGGTGATTTCCCCATTTTTCCATTTCTTATACATGTTCTGTTTAAAACTTAGTTCAGTTGAAAGTTCCTTAGTCATCCATCCTGGTTTCTTGAGGCACCTCCCATTTTTCTTCCTCATTGGAACTGTTTGAAATTGTGCCTTCAGTATCTCCCTTTTGAGAGACTCCCATCCGTCTTGAACTCCCTTCTCTTTTAGTATTCCTGTCCATGGGATCATCCCCAGTATTTCTCTAAGTTTACTAAAATCAGCTTTCCTAAAGTCTAGAATGTGTGTCTGACTATGCCTGGTTTCTCCTTTCCACTGTATAATAAACTCCAGGAGAACATGATCACTCCCACCTAGAGTACTTCCATACAAATGTATACTCTGCTTTGAACACACTTAAATAGTTAATACTGGGTTAATCTAATACATTCTGTTTATATGCCACTGCAAGATTTAGAAATCCAGCTGCTTGTATTTTCAAGAAACAGTTCCCTCTGGGTTACTTTCCTATCCAATACAACAATGTAAGATCAAGCCTATACCAAATCAAATCAAATAATTTTATTACAGCCATTCGGCCAGTATAGATCAAGCCTGTACGTAATTTTAGCCTGACCAATCTCTCTCTCTCTCTCTCTCTCTGTGTGTTAGAGAGAAAGAGAGAGAGAATGGGATGTGTTTTTCATCACTTGTTGAGTAGCTTGCTTCTGGCGATATAAACGTCCTTCCAAAACATGCATCTGAGTTAGAAGTCCAAAACACACTGCAGAAATAATCCAGTTTGAGACCACCTTAACTGCCCTGGCTCAGTGCTAGGGAATCCTGGGAATTGTACTTTATTGTGGCACCAGAGTTCTCTGATAGAAAAGGCTAAATATTTCACAAAACTACAGTCCCCATAATCCTCTAGCATCGAGCCAGAGCAGTTAAGAGTGTCTCAAACTGGATAATTTCTGCAGTGTGTTTTGGACCAGAGGCTAGTAATGCAACACAAACCTATCATACAGATATCAGAACAATGTCCTACTCACCGTATATACTCAACTATACAGGAGGGAGAGAAGGCAGGCTGGCTCCATCGGGCCTAGCTGGAAAAGAAGAAGGGCCCCCCCTCCATCCACCATCATCAGGAGGGAGAGAAGGCAGAATGCGTGCTGTTTTAATCTTATTATGCTTATTTTAATATTGTATTTAGTCTTTTAAGGGGGGTATTGTATTACTGTTATTGTTGTAATGTATGTTTTTAACTTTTATCTTATATTTGTAAGCTGCCATGATTGCTTAGGCAAAAGGCGGGAGATAAGAAATTTATTATTATTATTATTATTATTATTGTTATTGTTATTGTTATTATTAGTCAACCTCATGTATAAATCAAGAGCAGGTTTTGGGGCCAAAATTATGGATTTTGATATGACTTATGGATAAGTTGAGGGTAAAACTTAAGGGCATGCAATGAAGGATGTAAAGGATGAAGCAAAGGAAAACAATGCCAAAGAACTTACAAAATTCCAGCAGGCATAATTATTTGTTCTCCTACTAAAGGCTAGATAGATGAGAGAATAGATGAGAGAACAGAAGGGAGTCAGTGCTTCCAGGGCATATTAAGCTCTTGCCTTTCACCAGGGAGTGATTTGTGTGTGTGTGTGTGTGTGTGTGTGTGTGTATATATATATATATATATATATATATATATATATATAAAAATAGTAGTGTGTGTACAATACTTACATTGACCCATGGGTAAGTCAATTTTTGGGTCAATTTTTTAACCTAAATTACTGGCTTTATACATGAGTATATACAGTAATTCATTGGCACAATCCCAGATGGGTTCAGAATTGATGACTAGAAGTTTCATTTACTGCCATGTAAGAGTTGCAGATGACTTTATAAAACCTGGATCAGAGTTTGATTTGACCTTTTTGTTCCGAGGTTCCCTTCCCTCCCTGCGACAGGTTTAAATTGCTCACTCTGCTGAGAGTGGAACAAAGTTTTTTGGTTTTGTTTTTTTAAATCTGACCATGATGGATAGACCAAGACTCCTATAAAGTATTTATATCTGATTCTTTCTTTTCTGGTAAATAAGTTCCTGAAAAAGGCAAGTCAGCATGCACACACACATGGTCGATACAAAAAAGACAAAAGAAAAGTTATTTTTTTAAAAGAAAAAAACCCCACCAATACCATAGTGGAGTGGAATAACTATGAGAGAGTACTCCTAATGGTTTCTGCAGGTTTTTTTACCTAAAGAAGAGAAAAATTAATCAGCTGCTAACCACAAAGGGATACTTGAGATTATATAAACACTTGACTATGAGGAAGAGAATATATGAACAAACTGTAGTTTTCAGTGGTGGTAATTCTACTTGCACACAACAGAAAACACATATGATTATGAAGATTGAGGTGATAATTCTATCCAAAAGCTCACTATGGAATTTCTGCTTCCCAACAACTCTGACAAGAGTGAGGGAGATTTGTTCAGGGTCACACATTAGGGAGCCTCAATACCTCCAAGATTTCCACATCCAAGTTTGGACTCTATGATTATCCTACTTGAACAGAACACTCTAGTCACTGCATCACATTGGCTCAGCCATATTATGTGTCATCTGCAATATATCAATTTCAAACATTACTCCCATATAAGATTCTTATCTCTTTTGCCTTAACCGTTTTGCCTTATTTTCCTTTTTAGTAATATAAACTAGGGTAAGGAAATTATTAACTATCTGATCATGTTTTCTTCTGTATCTAGAGACTCCTATCAAATTGATCTCTTTCTCAAACTAAATCACTCTCCAGTTCTTCCTACTTACTGTTCAGAGGGAAATCTTTTCAATTCTTTTGAAACTTCACCTGCCATCCTTCATTTCCCTTCCACATTTGAGCTAGGATGATCAGGACAGCATGCAACATTCAAGGTCTAAGGGCATTAACATCGATTTACGTAACAACAGCAAAAGATTTCCAGTATTATTTTCTGTCTCATTCTTCATACTACAGTCACTGTGTTTTGACTGCTGCTGTAGGCTGAGCACATCTCTCAACTGAACTCTGCACATATGATGCCCGAACCTAAGCAGTTATTGGTTAATTTATAACAATCCAGTCCTGGACATGAGTAGTTCAATTTCTCCCTTCCAACACACATTACCTTGCATTTGTCAGCACTGATTCTGATCTGTCAAGGTGATGCCAGGTTGTTTGGCTTTATTACTTCCCTTGGCACTGCTTCAGCTATCCAGGATAATTTGTATCATCTGCTGATTTGCTATGGCACAAGCAGGTCCCTCTCTTCACAATGTGCTTTTAGAAAAAACAGCACAATAACAGGAAACAACCCATTGTTAAGCATGAAGCATTTCTGAATATACAGAGGGTTCTTCCTTTTGTGTTCATGTCTCACTCTCAGAATATTGATTGTGATGGCATTATATCACACAGAAGATTCCAGGTAGCACTGCCATTATTTCTTCACCTAGCAATAAATGCCTTAGCTCTATACAGTTTGAGCTAAACAGTCCAGTAAACTATCTGCGATTAAGGGCCTTTGTGTGTGTGTTTAGGTGTGTGTGCAAAGATATTCATGTAAATAAATGATACAGCCCAGCAATACCACCTAAAGATGACCTCTTTTCCACTTTTTGTACCTTTTGCTGCATTTTTTCTTGTTTTTTTTCTACCAGTGTAGACTATCAATGCACATACAGTCTAGGTATCGCAAGTCCGATGTCACCACTATCTGTTATTTGTTGTGCATATACCTTAGAAATCAATTATGCTCAGTTTTCCATGCAGAGAATTATTCCTGATAATTATCACAAATCTTTCTCATAAGAACTTTAGAAGATTCTTGCTGACCTGTCTGGTCCAACATCTTGTTTAATACAGAATGCAGCCTGACACCTATGCAAAGCCACATGCAGGTCATGAGGCCAACTCTCATTGTTGTTCTCCTGAAACAAAGGCACCCTGAAGGTAACTAAGACTAGCAATTAATTATAGTATTTTTCTCAACACATTTTCTCCAATTCACTTTTAATTTGTCTAAGAATTTGCCTTGGAATTTGCCTTGGAATAATGACCAGCTCCATCCTTGGTTAATAAGTTAATTTTGTGCTTTAAAAAGAAGAATTTTTAATGTCTCAAATATCCTACTAGCCACCTTGAGTCCCTATACAGGAGAAAGGTGGGATATAAATAAATAAAATAAAATAATAAAATAATAATATTTGGCTGCTGTGGGTCACATTGGGTTCTAATATTATATGTTTGTGTGTTTGTGAGAGAGAGAGAGAGAAGACAAATCATTCCATCTACTTCCCTATCACCATGCATACTTTTATATACCACTACCAAATTTCTCATTACTTTTATTTTCTTCTAAGCTATTTAGCCCAAAGCCCATCTGGTGTAAAAAGAAATGATGGGGTAGAAAGCAGAGGGGGAAATAGAGGATGAATGTGAAGTTAGACACAGGATGGAATTTGCCCTGGAATGCACAATCAACTGTAGATGTTTGTCTATATGCACTGCTCCTCTCAGTGGGATAATCATCCTCATTACATATTAATGTTCCTCCCCATGCAGAATTGGTCAACATATATTTGCTTGTTGATTTCCATAATGCATAATAGGAGAAGCAGCTGTTGCATGGGATTTATGAAAAAACACTGCATGCATAAAAAAGTGTTTGAAAAGATAAACATTCTGCTGACTTCTCATGAAATAAGAGCATGGTGAGATAAATAAATAATAAAATATACTACAAAGAAACAAAGGGAATGGTTTCACACATTCCCAGATTGTTCTGAAAATAGTATTTATAGGATCCACACTACCAGAAGCTAAAAACAGTGGTTAAAAAAGAGGAAAAAGCTTCAGTTGCACTGATCATTCAGCTAAAGAACATACATCATATCAATGAGTGAAACACTGGTCTCTGTGCTGCACCCTTCCAATCACTCTGTGATTTTGTTTTCACTTCTGGAAGGAGTAATATAATAAAGCACCCTACATCTTAGTGATGCACACAGGAAATAATTGCACCACCAGAGATATGCCTGCTGCCCCAATTCTTCAGGATGTATTACATTGTCAGAGGCAACTGGAAATGTGTAAAACTTGTTCCTTTATTTCTATTGAGACTTTTTTCCCTTTGTATCCCACATTCTTGGAGGTATATAGAATCTGCAGTTTCTTTCTACAAGTATCTTCTGTCAGTATCTTTGTATAGTTCCCAAAACAACTGTTATAGAGATCCCCCCACACACATACAAATACACACACATATAACAAAAAGTGGTAAAGCAGATTAGAATGGAGAACAATATTATGAACCTGATCCTGTCAAGCACCTTCCTATTTCAGAAACCCAGATGCAGGGAAATTTTGGAACTATTCCAAAGGAAAAAGAAGAAGAGAAGCAACAGCTGCAATAAGTGGATAGGTGAACACGAAGAGAGAGGAAAGACTGACATACCAGTATTTGATTCTTTAGTTCATGCACACTTTTCCTTCCCCCTTTTGTAGTTGTGAGAAAGCTGCTTCACATTTACCTACTTTTGAAAAATGTTAATCGAATTGCAAGTGTTCCACATAACCCTTTAAACCTGAATGGCCAACAGTGCTCATCAGTTTTTCTGGAAACACCTGGAAGTCTGTCCCACAATATTTTGGATTTAGAGTTGGCAGGTCAGGACTATCCCAGGTCCTGACATTTCAGCACCAAAATGTGAGACCTAGGGATGACCTCTTATTATGTCATTATGCATGGTACAGTTGTGTAGAGTTTGCAGAAACACCAAGTCCAAGTACACGTGGACAATACGTATACGCACACACTTTGGAAGGCAGTGCTTTTGCTCTAAAATTATTCACATTTTGGGGGACAAGAGAAGAAGGGCCTGGCCCCAACATCTGGGAACACTTAGGCCCCAATCCCAAATGTAACAAAGCCTAAGGATATGTAACATAATTTGTTATATTCAGCCCTTCTTTTTTTATCCCTCCCTTCCCACGGTTGTTTTCTGAACCCAGTAATATGAACATTTGTAAATATGCCTTAAGTGGTTTGAATTGTCTAAATAATAATGCTGATATTTAATTTTCTTTTAACTTTTGTAATCAATGTTTCAAGTAGATAGGGTCCCATTGTGGAAGAAAGGCAGGGGATATATATATATATATATATATATATATATATATATATATGCAATAATAGATAAATTTTGTTTTGCTTCCCCTTACCCCCACCCCCCACCCCGGCTACACACCAACCAGATATAACGGGAAAATGCTTGTTAATAATAGGAATGCAAATCCTATTTTATTATTTCACATGTGAGTAAAGAATTTCTAAAATGTTCTCAAAAGATTTTCAAAATGTCAAAAGTTTTCAAGGATGTTTTCATTCTTTTTTACCTCAGAACTTTCCAAACAGGAAATCAGTAAGTTTCCTTTTGCACAAAAAATGTTACGCACAAAAATGCACATTTTTTTTAATTGTTTGCTATTGATGCTGTTGATGATGGTGGTAGGGAAACTGCAAATATCCCATATAAACCTAAGGGCCTGTTGCAATTTTATCATCTTATTTTGATTTTAAAGTGCACAACATATGTGTTATCATCTATTTTACAGTAAAACAAGTAAAAGTAAGAGTTAAATCATAGCATGGAAACATTCACAATTTACAGGATACCTTTCATTTTCTTGGAGCAGCTCACCTCCCTTTACCCAAGTAATCATCGCTTTAGGGGAAGCTTTTGGCTTGCACTCAAAATGAGCTGTGCTGCCCATTAAAAGCTGAAGTAGTTTCTTCATTGGATTTTTAGAGAAATCAGGAGCAGATGCTAGCAGAAGAAAAATGCATTATTAACTATAAAACACATTTTTCCCATCAAGTTGTCAGTAGACTCTACAATTCTTGTCATTTTTTCTCTTTGCTTTAACTACTGCAGAGTTTGAAAGTGACACCCAAACCCAGCAAACAGTACTGAAACAGAAAATGTCAATTAAAATACTTCTTAATTGATCTGGAATTAAGCACATGCTTCACTTTCACTTCACTTCTATCTCAGTCCAGTATCCTGTTACCAATATAATTGACCAATCTACATTTGATTTGGGACTTAGTTTTAGTAACAATCTAGACTTGAATAATTTGTACAGATATATTAAGTACAAATGTATTAAGTATTTCAAAAGGAAAAACTGAATTCAGCACAGAAGGCTTTATAATGGATAACCATACAGTAAATGTTCTACCTAACAACTTTGCTTAGATTTGCACCTATAGACCTGTTTACACTGCAACAATGTATTTTAATTAGGAAAGTAGTAAGCAGAAATGATCCATAATGCAGAAATATAATTTTATATCCCTTTGGGACAAGGAACCCAACATGTGAACCAAAAGGGCACACCACAGCTAGCTTTCTGGGCCACTAGAAAAATTCACCAGATTGTTCATACTCCTCAGTACAAACGGGCAGTGTTGTTGTCAGCTGCCTTCAACTCATGGTGATCCCATGGATGAGACACCCCAAAACCTACTGCCCTCAACTACTCTGCTCAGTTCCCACAAGCTCATGGCTGTTACCTCCTTAATTGAATCTATCCATCTGGTATGTAGTCTACTTCCCTTTCTACTGCCCTCTATATTTCTAGTGAGTCATGCCTTCTCATCATGTGGCTGAAGTATGATAGTTTCAATTTAGTCATCTTGGCTTCCAGAGAGAGTTCAGGCTTAATCTGTTCTGGTACCAATTTGTTTTGGCTGTCCATTGCACTGTCCACTGCACTCTTCTCTAGCATCACAACTGGAATTAGTTGATTTTCTGTCTTCCTTCTTCACTGTCTAGCTCTCATGTCTGTATATGGTAATGGGAAATACAATGGTTTGGGCAAGCCTAATTTTAGTATTCAGTGTTATATCTTTGCACTTTATCATCTTGTTCAGTTCTTTCACAGCTGTCCTTCCTAGTCTTTGTTGTCTTCTGATTTATTGACTGCACTCTCCATTCTTATCAGTGATTGATCCAAGGTCTGGGAAATCTTTAACTATTTCAATTTCACCATGTTCTAGATTGAATTTATGTAAATCTTCCATTGTCATTTTTCATGTTCAACCTTAAGCCTGCTTTTGCATTTTTTCTTTGACTTTCTTTAGTAATTGTTCCAAGTCATTGTTGTTTTTTTGCTAGTAGTATAGTGTCATCTGAATATCTTAGATTGTTATTCTTTCCTCTGATCTTCACTCTTTCTTCCTCTGAGTCTAAACCTGTTGAACAAATAGGGTAATAGGATACAGCCTTGTTTGATCCCCTTTCCAATTGGGAACCATTCTGTTTCTCTGTGATGGTAGCTAGCCCCTTGCCCAGCCCAGGACAATCAAATATAATGATACACCCATTTCTTTAAGCCATAACTTCTCATGGTCTATGCAGTCAAAGGCTTTGCTGTAATCTACAAAGCACACACTGATTTTCTTCTGGAATTCCCTAATGCACTCCATTATACAGAGTATGTTTGCAATATGGTCCATAGTGCCTCTTTCTTTGCTGAACACAGCTTGCACCTCTGGAATTTCTCACTCCATATATGGTTGCAGTCTTTGTTGTAGAATTTTGAGGATGACTTTGTTTGCATGGGAAATTAATGCAATGGTCTTGTAGTTACAGCAATCTTTTGTGCCTCCTTTTTTGTGGAGGGCAATGTGCATTGACCATTTCCAATCTGCGGGCCATTGTTTTGTTTTCCATATTTGTTGGCAGATTTCAGTTAGAACCAAAGTTGATTCTGTCTTTGTAGCAGTTCATGTCATCTGTTTCAGGTGATTTATTATTTCCAATTGCTTTCAGTACAGCTTTCACTTCACTTTCCAAAATCTGGGGTTTCGTATGCTTATTTTCCCCATGTGTCATTCATCTTTCCAGTTATATTCTATATACCTCTTCTATAAATTGCTTCTGACGGCTTTTTATTTCACCTTGGTCATATATTATGGGTTTTTTTTTAATCATAGATCATCCCCACACTTGGTCTAAATTTCCATTTGATTTCATGAATCTTGTAGAAGAGGTCCCTTGTTTTTCCTTTTTTGTTGTTGATTTCTATTTCTCTCCATTGATTGTTATAGTAATTCTCTTTATCCTTGTGCACTAATCATTGAACAGTTGTATTCATGGTTTGGGTTAAATGGAATAGTACTGGCCAGCTAAAATTAATGGTGAGTTGAATGCTACAGGGGCTTTGCAAACCAGCCTAAAGGGCCAGCCTGGGAGTGGAGTTGGGCAGGGCAACCATACGCTGGCCTCCCCAACTCCGTCCTGATGTCGTGCACACACTCGGTGCCAAAAAGGCACTAAAAAGCTGCCACCCTGGCTGAAAGAGGGATCGGTGCAGTGGTGTGAGGTTGCTCTGTGCCGCCCCTTCTTGGCTGTGTGCATCGGCCCACAGTTGTTGGTCTGGGTAGTTATTTACTATAGTTGCCACCTCTCTGATTCTTATAAGCAGGTGGTATTATATTGCTTTAAAAACAGTTAAAACTGCACAAAATAATCTTTAGGCTTCTCTCACTGGCCTTATCAATGCAAAAGGGTGTCTGTCATTTGAATTCCCCAGGAGCTCTGCCAGTTCAGCACTCTGCTCTGATAAGTGTTTGTCGTTTGTTTCCAAAAGCAAGTTGGCATCACCTCCATGACTAAATAACTGCCCCTGCATCCCTAATCAAGGATGGGGTCACAGGGAACCACCTTATTGTGCTTAAATGACATTACTCTCCTGGGAATACCAGGCCTGAGATGCAGAAGGTCAGAGCTACTGAGTAATGTGCTGAGCCAATGTTGTTTCCAGATCATGTGATTAGTTTTAATCTTTGGGCCTGCATCCAAGCCTTTGTCTCTCTTCTCCCCGTAATTAATAATTTATCTTGGTGTCCTTGTTTTAAAGCTGTGAACGATTGGGTTGTAAAATCAAGAAGGCTGCTATTGCTTCTGCTCCCCACCTGCTACGACAACATCTTCCAGATGCAGGTGAGTAAACCACTCAGTAATGAAAGTAAGAAAATGCTTGCTGTCATATTTTAAACATTATTTTGGGGTTGTTTTTTTAAAGGTGATCATTAATAAAGCAAAGCAAAGCAGCTTCATTTATATACCGGTTCATATCGCGCTATGGGATGTCTAAGCGGTTTACAACTGTGAGCTGATTGCCCCCCAACAAGCTGGGTACTCATTTTAGCGACCTCAGAAGGATGCAGGCCTGAGTCGAGCCTCAGCCCTGGCTGGTATTGAACTCGCAACCTTGTGGTCTATGAGTGAGTGGCTGCAGTACAGGCATTTAACCACTGTGCCACCAGGGTAAAACAGCAACTGTAACATGGAGAAAATATTCGACAGCATCAGCATCAGTATAAACTACAAACTGTAGACTTACCTACAACTCTGAGATCAGCACTGGAATATATAGTGCCATGTTTGTTTTCTGCTATACACTGGTATATGCCAGAATCTGTTAAGTTTAGATTTGTTATGATCAAGGCCCCATTTTCAATTTGTATTCTTCCCTGGACAGTAAAAGCAAAAGTTACAAAAATATATACTTTTCAAATGACTAATAAATATACAGCAGAGGATATTTTGGCTGCAGAACTATACTCAATGCCTTTATTAAATCTCATCTGAAGAGTTTAAACACAGCTTAACTGATGCTTATGTCAGTTGTGGAGTTTCGGGCATGCTTTGACTAAAGTGTGTAATGTAATAATAATGGGTTTTACAAGATACCAAAGCTCACATTACTATCCAGCAGACATAAGCCTCCAACTAGAACACCAGCTTTGAAAATCCTCTTTCAAATTCAGAGAAAATTGAGTTAAATTTGATTGTCAATGTGGTCTATTCCCAATAATCCTGGGATCAACTGACTTTAATTTGGCTGCGTAAAAGCATGACTACATCTACACAGCATTTTTATTTATTTATTACTTTTATTTTATTTTTTTGCTGAGAGAAAAATCACACCCACTTCCTCAAAATGAAACCCAGAGCATAACTTCTAAGATTGAATGTGGGATACTTGTGAAGAATAAGAGCTCTTTCCTTTGTCAAAGATTGACATATTGTAGGTGGTGGTTATGGAACACTTGTTCATGCAGGACACAGAAGCTATAGAGTTACTTTTCAAAACTACAGCCCCCAGAATTCCTAGAATGTCCCAGCCAGCATAGCCATGGACATACTGGAGGAGGTATTCTGGTAGGTGAACTGCAAAAATATTGACATTTCCTAATCCTTAAAACTCTCTCCAGTGACGCAAACAGAAGCCAGACAGAATGTCCAAGCCTAGGCTTCTTCCTAATACAGTTGGCCCTCCATTTTTGCAGGGGATCCATCCCCCCCCCCCCGAAAATGGGAACTCATCAATATTCAAGCTCCATAGGCTTGAATGGCAGTGCGTGCCCATGGTCGCGTGGCCCATTTAGTTCCTCTCCATTTGTCCCTCGTGTATAAGCAAGGGATGTGGATTTAAAGTCTACAAAAATGGAGGGGTGACTGTACACTGATTTTATATATTACAGTTTTACATTATCAACATTATAACATGGGAACTCTCTATTGCTATAGCAATTGCTATGGGCTGGAGAGAAAATTTGGCATAAACTATAGATTATGTACTATTTGCCTTAGCAAATGATTGTTACAGTGGACTTTTCCCTATCCATGGGGATCAGTTTCACACGATGGTCACACCCTATATCAGGGGAAGGCAACCTAAGGCCCGGGGGCCGGATGCGGCCCCCTGAGGCCTTTGGACCGGCCCCAGGCTGGTCCTGCCGCCACCCCCCACCATGATGATATTGATTATTGTTATTATTACTTGTTCTTGGAAAAATCTCCACAGGGGTTTTGCCATGGCTTTTCTGGGGCTGAGAGAGTGTGCATGCATATTTTTATTTATTTACTTATTTTATTTTAATTTTTTATTTTCATATTTATTTATTTATTTATTTATTTTTGGTGCTTCGCCGCCCCCGCCCCCCCATTGTCTGAGGAACAGCAACCCGGCCCCCAGCTCAAAAAGGTTGCCTACCCCTGCCCTACATTATTCAAAGGGTGGCAATGTGCACACATGCCACCATTTAATAATATGGGGGTGGTGAGCCACTGAGATTCCAATCTGTGAATTGCTAGCTGGCCAAAGCAGTGGGCCCACTGTATTTCAAAAAATCATCATCATCATCATCATCATCATCATCAATCATTTTTATTTACATAGCAGCCTTTTCCCCAAAATTTGAACTCAAGGCAATTAAAACAAACACAATACAGTTAACACAAAACACAAACAAAAGATTAAGGTTTAAAATGTATTTAAATTATCAATAACATTAAACATAGTTTACAATATACCATTAAAATGATAAAAAGCAGTTTAAAAGAAGTAGAAATTTAAAAAACACAGTAGAATACCTATTAAAAGCCCTTTAAATTTCAAAAATCTTTTGTATTTTTTTTTAAGAAGTCTGTTGATGGAGTGACAGCAAGGAGCCTCCCTAAGAATGGAATTCTGGAGCTACCCTATAAATATTCCAAATATTATGAAAACTATATATATATATATATATATATATATATATATAGTGTGTGTGTGTATGTGTGTGTGTATATATATATATATATATATATATATATATATATATATATATGGGAGCTTAGTGGTTAAGACAGAAATTCTGATAATCGTAAAGTTGGAAGTTTGGCAGTGCGAGGCCCAGGTGCCACAGGATGGAGTGAGCTCCCATCATTAGTCCCACTTGTGCCAACCTAGCAGTTCAAAAGCATGCAAATGCAAGTAGATAAATAGGAAGCACTTTGGTGGGAAGGTAACAGCATTCAGTGCAGTCATGCTGGCCACATGACCACCAAAGTCATCTTCAAACAATGCCAGCTCTTTGGCTTAGTAATGGAGATGAGCACCGCCCCCTACAATTGCTTATGACTAGACATTCATGTCAAGGGGAAATCTTTACCTTTACTTTTCCCTTTTTAATAAATATTTGAATTGAAGAAGGGTTTTATTAATTCTCTTAAAAGAATGTTAAGAAAAATCTGGTATCTGTTTTTAATACTGCACTGGCTTGAAGAAAATTAAAATAACATTATTATAACCTTGCACTACATTTTGTATATATTTACAAATATATATTTACAAATACAAACTGAGTTTAAAGTTTGTGGAGATATGAAAGCTTGCATGATGTATTTTGTACATTATGGTTGTTCCAATAAAGGTATGACTATTTGGTGGATCTAGAATGTTATTGTACTTTGCAATATGGCCAACACGGCTGCCCTTGGATATGTTTTCTATGATTTTGTGTCTCTGTGTGTGTGTTACTGAAAAAAAACTTTTTTTTTAAATTATCACTAAACCTTTATAAACATTCCCAGCAGAGACTCTATAAAAATATACAAAATGTGACCCACTTTGGGTCTCTTTCTGGGAGAAAAGCAGCATAAAAAATTAAAGAAATAAAAAATAAAATAAAATGCAAGGATCTGAATATGAAAAGCATCACAGAGAAATAAGCATATAATGAAGCCAGTACTGATAATCTAGCCACTTAACTATACAATTGCCCCTTCGTTTTCGTGGATTTCAAGTCCACATCCCTCGCCCATTCGCAGGCAGAAAACAGAGAAGGATAAAATGGGGCACATGCCCCCATTCATGCTTACAGGGCTTGAATATTTGTGGTTTTTCATTTTTGCAGGGGGGGGGGCAGAATGGATCCCCTGTGAAAATGGAGGGGCAATTGTAAATATAAGACAGATAAGAGGATAGCTGTAAA
This sequence comes from Phrynosoma blainvillii, assembly GCA_026167975.1. NCBI lineage: Eukaryota > Metazoa > Chordata > Lepidosauria > Squamata > Phrynosomatidae > Phrynosoma > Phrynosoma blainvillii. The sequence continues at coordinate 350,402,578 of JANUYF010000002.1, read as the reverse complement.
GGAAAAAAAGGAAACTTGACCAGGTAGCTCTAATTAATAGAACCCCTTGGGTCATGTTTGATGGCAGGTAGCCAGCCCCAAAGACCAACTAAAGTCTTATCTGATTGGTGGCCTATGAAAAGGTTAATGAAAAGCTTGTATATTTGGATGAGTAGTAGCCTTGAACAGAAGACTAGTAAAACCTGGCTCTAGTTGGCTGGTAACAAAACATCAATAAAAGTTACTCCAGCTAGGCAGAGATAAACAGTATAAATGCAGGTTCATACAAGATGGAGAGGATGCCTTAAACCTATGAGATGAAGATGGGCGAGAAGACAATTTCCTTTCTTGCAGCCACGTTCAATGGATTGTACCTATAGCTATTTTTAAAGTGCTGCCGGCTATACTGTTCCTAAGAAGTACTGTATCTGATAATCCTTGTGATAGAATATTAGATAAGACTATTACAGAATTGTACATGTCTGCCTTTGCTTTGATATATAAGCATAAGAATGTATAGAGATGCTAATGTGAATGGGTGGGTTGCCTCTTTGGGATGTATACAATCCCTCAACAGATGACTATATTATAGTGTTGTGTAAGATGTTTGATTCTTTACTAATAATATGAAATCAATAAAAAAAGTATGTGCCTAGAGTGAAAAGTCTATGTTCTTCTACAAGAGGAGTGTACATATGTATGTCACTGATCTGAAAATGTAAACAAATTGCCTGGAAACTTATAAAGCCACATATTTAGTTCCACAAGTCAAATATTCTGAAATTCTAATGCTAATGCTAATTTACTTAAGGGGGATGTTGGTGTTATGACTGTCTGTTAAATCAATACCACTGTTCACAAATTGGAAGCTTAGGTGAGCAAGTTGGTGGACTCTAGGGAACATTCTCTGTAATTCCTAAGCATTTGAGCCTTAGGGAACATATATTAGCCTTAACTACAACAGCAGGTTTTGTCTTATCTATTTTTTCACTTAGGAACTTTTAAAAAATAATCATTTTAAAGCTATAGAAGGATTTATCATTATAAGAAAGAGATGAATAAGAGAAGGGAAAAGTAGCAACAGATGCTTACTCAGCATGGAAGGGAACTTTACTCATTGAAAAAGCTAGTGAAGAACATTCTTTTGAAAGCATGCAGACCCAGAAGTTAACTGAGAATGACACTATGGCTCTTAAAATTCATAGCAGGTCATAATGAGTTGATAGCACCAACACTTTGTATATAGATGTACAAATCTTTGTCTTCGTTTCTACATAGAAAGATTCCTGGTACTATGCTGAAAGTATCAATGCCAATTAACATTATGATTTATAATTTTTGTACTGCTTCTAGAACTGATAAAAATAGAAAACAAATAGTAAGTGTGGAATCATTTATATACAGTCTCAAATTTTCCAAAAAAGAAAACAAAAACATGAATAACCTTTTGGTCACAAAGTCCATTAATCATTCTTGACTGAGCTATTTATACATAGAGCTCAACATCTTCTTTAGTGAACCAGATGTTATTTCCTAAAACAGCTCATATAGGTCTATAGCCTCTGGCTCCCCCTTCATCCATATATTGTGCTTTCCCTCTTCCATCATTATTTAGAGATGTTTTCAAAGATATATGAAATTCATGTAATTCATGTACATAGAAGAGTAGAAAAATGCTTTCCTCTTTTTCTAAAAAGAGAGTCTGAAAGGAGGGAAAGTTTTTTCGGTTGCCTTGGTTGAGAATTAAGTAGGTACTAGACAGGAGAAATGTGTCCCTGTTGGTTCTGGATGAGGTTGTCTGGAATTTGGTGGTCTTCCCCTTTCTACCTCAATCCAGAAAGCTCACTCACATCAAAAGCAGGGCCTGTCTTTAGTCAAGAACTGGATAAGGGTGAAGAAATTAAAACTCAATGCAGACAAAGCAGTGGTTCTCCTGGTTAGTTAAAATACAGATCCAGGAATAGGGATTCAGTATGTGCTGGATGGGGTTATGCTTCTCCTGAAGACACAGGTTAGCAGCTTGGTTGTACTTCTATATTAAACCCTGAGCCTAGAAACATAGATTTTAGCGGTATATAAATGAAGCTGCTTTGCATTGACAAGGTTGTCAAGTCATGTCTGACCATAGACGGCAGTGCTCATCTCCGTTACAAAGCCAAAGAGCCAGTGTTGTCAGACTCTGTGGTCATGTGGCCAACATGATTGCACAGAACACTGTTTACCTTCCCACCAATTTATCTACATGCATTTGCATGATTTCAAACTGCTAGGTTGGCAGAAGCTAGGACTAGTGACAGGAGCTCACCCCAACATGCAGCACCAGGACCTTGAACTGCCAACCTGCTGATCTTGCAATCAACAGAGTCAATGTCTTAACCACTTGAGCCACTGCATCCTGTCTAAACAGCTACAACAGATTATTTACTGGGTCTGGCTACAGGGAGCAATTTAAAGTGCTCCTTTAAGATCCAGGTTATCTGCTTGTATTTCAATAACTTCCAAGGCTCTTTTGAAGGACCCTTGCAAGGTCCTTTTGATTGCTGCTCTGATGATTTGGAATTCCCTGGAGAGTTTAGACTAGTATCCTTCTTGCTACTCTTCCATGGGCAGGTGAAAAATTTTGTTTTGGCAGGTTTTTGAAGACCAATTGCTCAGGGAAAAAGGGCTTGCATAAAATGATAAATTGTGTATTTGTTTTCTTTTTGATGGAAATGTTTTTAACTAGTTTTTAAATTTATTGATAGCTTAACTACACACTTAGGCTTTCTATGATATGAATTTTTAGATGTATTTGTTTTAACTGGTGAAAGAGTGGGTTATAAATATGAAGAGAAGCCAGAGTGGTTTGAGCACTTGATTATGACTCTGGAGATCAGGGTTTGAATCATCACTCAACCATGGGAATTCACAGGGTGATGCTGAGCAAGTCACACTCTCTCTGTCCCAGATAATAATAATAATAATAATAATAATAATAATAATAATAAAATTTATTTTTACCCTGCCCAATGGCGAGCCAATCCGGGCGGCTTACAATTTAAAACGAACCATACATTAGGCATACAGTGCAACCTAGCCCCCTCCCCCCCTTAAAACAGTATTAAATAAAGACAATATAAAACAACAAGTCAATTTAAATTTTAAAAATTAAGGTTTAGATTATAAAATATAAGAATTAGCCCTCCTAACCCAAAGTCCAAAAAAGCCTGGTCAACAGTCCTCCCATCAGATTGATGGGGCCACGTGAGGAACGTCTCTGAGGCGGGATAGCTGATCAGATGTAATTAGTCTGGGAAGGCCTGCCGGAAGAGATCCATCTTGACAGCCTTTTTAAAGCTGTCTAAAGATGTTAATAGACGGATCTCATCCGGCAGGCCATTCCAGAGCTTAGGGGCGACAACAGAAAATGCCCCCAGAAAATGATGAGGTCAATGGTAAATCCCCTGTGAACAAATCATGCTTAAAAATGTGATAGGTTTGCCTTAGGATCAATGCAAGTCAGAACTGACTTGAAGGCAGACAGCAACAACAATAAATATGATGGTTCTGAAGATTATGTCATTCATAAATATGTGAAAAATGGTTGAAAAACAAGTTTCTTGACAGTTGAAAATCCTGATGAGGAGAAGCCAAAACAAATGAAAATCTTTAATAATTTGAGAATTTTTTTCTTGTTATCGGCCCTCGAGTCAATCTTGACTCATGGCGATCCTAAGGATGAGACATCTCCAAGACCCTCTGTCCTCCACTGATCTGCTTAATTCCCACAACCCCTTAAAACCTGTGACCTCCTTAATAGAGTCCATCCATCTAGCATGTGGCCTTCCTCTCTTCCTACTTCTTTCTACCTTCCCCAGCATTATTGTTTTTTCCAAAGAGTCCTCTCTTCTCATGATGTATCCGAAGTATAACAGCTCAGTTTGGTCATCTTGGCTTCCAGGGAGGTTTCTGGTTTGATCTGCTCTAGAACCCATTTGTTTGTTCTTTTGGCCGTCTATGGGATCCTCAGCACTATTCTCCAGCACCACATTTCAAATGCATTGATTTTCTTCCTATCATCTTTCTTAACTGTCCAATTCTCACATCCATACATGGTAATAGGGAATAAAATGGCTTGTATGAATCTAACTTTTGTGCTGAATTGAATATCTCTGAATTTTAGAATCCTTTCTAGTTCTTTCATAGCCACCCTCCCCATTCTTAGTCTTTTTCTGATTTCCGGACTGTAGTCCCCATTTGTATCAATGTTTGATCCCAGGTATGGGAATTCTTTTACTTTTTCTATTTCTTCATTGTCTAGGTTGAACTTGTGAAGGTCCTTATGGTAATTATTTTTGTTTTCTTTATGTTCAGCATTAAGCCTGCCTTTGCACTTTCTTCTTTGATCTTTCTTAGTAGATGTTCCAGGTCTATAAGGTATTCTGCTAGTATTACGGTGTCATCTGCATATCTCAAATTGCTGATATTCCTTCCTCCTATTTTCACTCCTCCTCCTTTTGTGTCCAAGCCTGCTTTTCTTAAAATATGTTCTGCATACAAATTGAACAGATAGGGTGAAAAGATACAGCCTTGACTGACCCCTTTGCCAGTTGGGAACCATTCTGTTTCTCCATGTTCTGTTCTGATAGTAGCCTCTTGTCCTGAGTACAGATTCCTCATCAGGACTATCAGATGTGTTGGCACTCCCATTCCCATGTCTTTAAAGGCATTCCATAGCCTTTCATGATCTATGCAGCCAAAGGTTTTGCTATGTATTCAATAAAGCATGTGCTGATTTTCTTTTGGAATTCCCTGGTGTGTTCCATTAGTCATCATGTTTGCAATATGATCCCTAGTGCCTCATCAGAACTATCAGATGTGCTGGCACACACATGTCTTTAAGGGCGTTCCATAGCCTTTCATGGTCTATGCCAGGGGTAGGCAACCTAAGGCCTGGGGGCCTGATGCGGCCCCCTGAGGCCTTTGGACTGGCCTGGGGCCGCTGTAGCCGCCCACCATGATGATATTGATTATTGTTGTTATTACTTGTTCTTGGGGTTTTCTTGGCAAAATCTCCACATGGGTTTTGCCATGGCTTTTCTGGGGCTGGGAGAGTGTGCATGCATAATTTTTTTTAAAATATATTTTTTAAAATATTTATTTATTTATTTATTTATTTATTTATTTATTTATTTATTGTTCTTTGGCCCCCCAATTGTCTGAGGGACAGCAACCCAGCCCCCGGCTCAAAAAGGTTGCCTATCCCTGGTCTATGCAGTCAAAGGCTTTGCTGTAGTCTATAAAGCACATGCTGATTTTCTTTTGGAATTCTTTGGTGCACTCCATTAGCCATAATATGTTTGCAATGTGATCCCTAGTGCCTGTTCCTTTCCTGAACCCTGCTTGGACCTCTGGGATCTCTCTTTCCACGGATGGTTGGAGTCTATGGGGGGTTGCAGACTGCCAGAAACAGTTCAAATTGAGTCCACTTTTATGGTTAGGGTTAGTGCTAGGGAATCATGGGAATTGTTTTTTTCTGAAACATTGAGCCTTCTCTGTCAGAGAGCTCTGGTGCCACAATAAAATACAGTTCCCATGATTCTCTAACCCTAACCCTAAAAGTGGACTCAATTTGCACTATTTCTGGCAGTCTGCAACCCCCCTATGATGCAGAATTTTGAGCATGATTTTGCTTACATGGAGATCAGTGCTTTGGTCCTATAGTTGCTGTAGTCTCTTGTCTCCCTTTTTGTGGATAGGGATGTATATTGATCGCTTCAATCTGCTGGCCATCGTTTTGTTGGTTAGCACTAGAGTTGACTCTGTCAATAGGGACTGCAGCAGGTCTATTGGAATGTCATCTGTTCTTGGTGTTTTGTTTTTCACTATTTATCTTATTGCAGAGAAAAAAACATGGATGACAGAAAAAACACTAAAACCAATAAAGAAGAGAAGAGAAGAAAAACAAAAGGGAGATAGGAAAAAACTAAGAATTATGAATGTACAAAAGATAAAGAAAATTACTACAATGACTAATGCAGAGAAACAGAAGACAACAAAAAGGGAAGAACAAGAGATTTATTTCACAAGATTCAGGAAATCAAAGGAAAATTCAAACCAAGGAATGGGACGATTTATAACAATAAAAATATCATAATTCAAAACCAGAAAGGAATAAAAAGGCATTGGATGCAATACACAGAAGAATTATACGAAAGAGATGACAAAATGAAGGACACATGGAATTAAGAGCCATATGAAGATGAACCCCAAACTCTAAAAAGAGAGGTGGAAACTGCAAGAGAAATAGTGAAAAACAAATCACCAGGAACACTTACTGTGTGTAAAAAAATACATGTGTTTTTTGTGCACTGAATGTTGTTTTCTCCTGAGAATTTTTTTCTGCTAGCAAACCATGTTCATTGTTTTGGAAAGAATAAGCCTCAAACTATTAATAGTTTCTGAACACTGTGCAGTTTTTGATGACTGTCTTGCAACAAGGAAAAAATGGTACAATTATTCATTCTTGACTGTGAGACTGAAATTTATGAAAATCTACATCCATAGGTCTGATTTATGTACTATGGCAGCCACAGAAGAACAAATGATTTTTGTTAAAAGTATTAAAGGTGTAAAGCTAGTTCTTTTTTCATACAACCACACTTTCATTGCAAACTATATTTCTGTGATACATGAGCTTGGCACTATGAGAAGTATTATAGTTTACTATTAGGAAAAAATATGTTGAAGTGGGATATACATTTTATCATGCCATTTGTTGTTATGTGCCTTCAAGCCTTTTCTGACATATGGTGACCCTAAAGTGAATCTATCACCAAGTTTTCTTGGCAGAATTTGTTCAGAAAGGGATTGCCTTTGCCTTCCGCTGAGGTCAACAGAATGTGATTTGCCCAAGGTCACCCAATGGTTTTCCATGGATAAGTGGGGATTTGAATCTTGGACTCCCACTATCCTAATCCAACACTCAAATCACTACACCATGTTGGCTGTCTCCCAACAAGCAATGCCCATCAGTGGTTATAGGACCTGGCTATGGTTGAATGTGCCTTAATAGGTGTGGGGAAACTGGAGTCTATGGCTACATCCCCCTAGAAATTTGGTGCAGCTCACCATGCCCTATCCTTCACACTTTATTACATTCAAGGGTTTGATGGTTCCTGCTCTAAGTTCCTATGAGGCACTTATCATATAAAGGAACATTGAATCCCAGCCATGCTCTGTAGATACTGAACTGCATTGCCTTCAAATAGACATTTCTCATGTGATCCAGCAGCTGGGAGATTCTAGGTCAGAGAGACAGTAATTCCAGTCTAGGGTTTAGTCTGCATTTTAAAGGAGCTATCCATAGCAATGAATTCTATCCCTAAAATTTCTTTAGCATAGTTCCTTTAAAGTTCTGAGTAAAGTTAAACAAAACTGATTCACCACTCCATTAATATGGAAGCGACAATCCACCAGTGGATGGAATAGATTCCTTATCCTATTTGTTTCCTCTTGTGCATGCCAAAATCTGTGCTGGAGGATAGAGGTAACTCTGGAACATGTAGAGAGAAAGGGGCAGGCCTGTTGTGTGACAAATGGGCAAGGAAAATAGCAAAGGGGCTTTTACAGTTAAAACCAACCAACAAAGTGCAATGATAACAACAAAAACCCCATTACCTCTATTGCTAGAGGTTCTCCATTTCTCAGCCATCTGTAGGATGGTTTTGGTTTGCCACTTGCCTTGCACTCCCAGTATAAATTGTCTTCTACAGAAGCTTCAAAATCCTTTATCAGTTGAACCCAGTGAGGTTTTGCTTCAAAAGAAAACAAAAGGAAAATAAATGTCTTAATAAGTGAAGTCTGTTTTCATGCTAGGAAAAAAATGAAACAAGTTAGCAGAGCAGTTGCCTTTAAATGCAGGGAATGTTCTGGACAAAACTGTACCTTAAATGATACATTAATGTCACATTGTATTCACTCAAGCCTGTTAACACAACTAACATTATGATGGGTAGGTGCTAATTTTGATGTCATGGCATACTGATATACAAGCGGTCAAGAGGAAAGGTTCTATAAAAAGAAGAGTGTGCAGCTCTAAAATCTCCTCACTCTCCACAATAATTTCTTGCCTCTTCAATTTATCGACCTTAGGGTACTTTTAAGTCATCCTTGCAGAAGATGGGCTGAAGACTTTGACAATTTGTTCTACACACAAATTGCTATTATATAGAATTGAGATGAACAGGCTGATGCAATACTTTTAGCTGCTATCGAGACTTCATGCCCACATAAGACCGTCACAATACACATCCAATAATGGAGCCACAATAATACTTTCAGAAATAGAAGCCAACAAAAACAGGACTGACAAACACTGTGACAGTCCCTCTGGCAATCATTATGTTATGCACCACTGAGCCTTCCTCTCTATATTACCTAGGTACACAAGGCAGGAATCAGTGTAGAGCAGGGGTAGGCAACCTTTTTGAGCCGGGGGACGGATTGCTGTCCCTCAGACAATGGGGGGGGGGGGGCTAAGCACCATAAATAAATAAATAAATAAATAAATAAATAAATAAAATTTATTTAAAAAAAATTAAAAAATTAAAAATATATATGCACGCACACTCTCTCAGCCCCAGAAAAGCCATGGCAAAACCCCTGTGGAGATTTTGCCAAGAAAACCCCAAGAACAAGTAATAACAACAATAATCAACATCATCATGGCGGGCGGCAACGGCGGCGGGGGGCAGCGGCAGGACCGGCCTGGGGCCGGTCCAAAGGACTCAGGGGGGGGCACATCCAGCCCCTGGGCCTTAGGTTGCCTACCCCTGATGTAGAGGGATGTCCAAATGATCCCATGACATGATCCTATCTGGGGTTTACAATACATAAACAGGGTGCAAGAAAAACACCATACTGCACTGCAAGGAGAAGGGAAACCAATGGTTTCCCTGGACAAAGAGAGAAGCTCTAATGTCTACATGCACCCAGTTCTTGAAACAACAATGAAAATAAAATAAATGTAAGTTTATTTACAATATAAATTAAATTCTATAATAGAGAGCATAGTGGTTTGGTCAGGAGATCGGTATGAATGGACAATCTACCAGTAATCAGGAACTACACCTCTGAGTTCTGGTTTAAAGGCCACTTTTGGGTAAGTCCCAGAAACAAAAATAAGTTTAACTGAAACCAGATACACTGGAATCTCTGCTCAGAAAGCAATATCTGAACCACACAGCCATAGGAACACAGCCTAATGAACTGATCATCTTTGAAAACTCGTGGAGAACAGGAAAAGTCTCTGTAGACTGGAGGAGGGCCAACATTGTCCACATCTTCAAAAAGGAGAAAAAAGAGGATCTCAACAATTATCGTCCAGTTAGTCTGACATCAATACCAGGAAAGATTATAGAACAGTTCATTAAACAGAGAGTCTATGAACATTTAGAAGGGAATGCCATAATCACTAAAAGTCAACATGGGTTTCTCAAAAACAAGTCATGCCAGACTAATCTGATCTCTCTCTCTCTCTCTCTCTCTCTCTCTCTTTTTTTTTTTTTTTTTTGATAAAATTACCAGCTTGCTAGGTGAAGGGAATGCGGTAGACATAGCACATCTTGATTTCAGTAAGGCTTTTGACCAGGTCCCCCATGATATTTTTGCAAACCAGATAGTAAAATGTGGGCTAGACAATACAACTGTTAGGTGGATTAGTAACTGGTTGACTGACTGAACCCAAGGGGTGCTCAGCAATGGCTCCTCTTCATCCTGGAGAAAAGTGACCAGTGGGGTGCCACAGGGTTCTGTACTGTGCCCAGTGCTCTTCAACATCTTTATCAACGATTTGGATGAAGGAATAAGGGGCATGCTTCTCAATTTTGCAGATGACACCAAATTAGGAGGAATAGCTAATACCCCAGAAGACAGGATGGAAATTCAAAATGACCTTAATAGATTAGTAAACTGAGCCAAAACTAACAAAATGAATTTCAACACAGAGAAATGTAAGGTACTGTACTTAGGGAAAAAAAAAAATGAAATGCGTAGATATAAGATGGGGAACACCTGGCTTAATAAGACTACGTGTGAAAGGGATCTAGGAGTCCTAGTGGACCACAAGTTGAACATGAGTCAACAGTGTGATGCTGCAGCTAAAAAAGCCAATGTGATTCTAGGCAGCATCAATAGAGGTGTAGCGTCTAGATCAATGGAAGTAATGGAGCCACTGTATTCTGCTTTGGTCAGGCCCCACCTGGAATATTAAGATTAAAAGCCTCATCTGAGAGACGTGTCTGAAGTGTCTCTGTACTCTGTCTGGAAGGGGAGAGGTGTTTCTCCAGCTCACAAGCTGCTGCCTGCATCACAGAAGGTGGTGATTCTGGTGCCAAACGTTGACGTGGACCATCACGTGTTGTGTAACCACGCTAACAGAGTAATGTATAAGCATTAGAAGGGAAATATATAAATCTTTGTATAAAATAAGATAAATGAAATTGTTGGCTTGAAGCTATAACATATCCTTTGCCATATATTCATCCCAATATAGATCCAGAATCAAGGGAGGAGGGGGGGGCTTTAATAGATCAGTAGAAAGCACAGACTTAGCATAAGGGAGTTAACAGGATTTTCTTTCTGACCCTTTTCTCTTGGGTAGCAAAGAATTTTAATCAGGAGTCATTTTGTTATTTGGATTTGTTTTCCTGCTTGGAATTTACTCTTCATATGCTACAGCCATGAGTGGCCCCAGCCTTACTAGCCTTAGGCTACTCTATAGTCTTAGGCCAGGTTTTTACTGATTCAAAGTATTTGCATGAATAGCATGAACAGTTTGACATTTTCACCACTCATGTAATGAGGCATCCAGGATCTCACTGCACAAGTGGAAATTGCATCTTCCAAACAAGAACTACTGCATGAACACCAGCAAATTGCATTACAATATTGACAAGGATTTCCACTCTGCCAGCCCTCAGTACCATCTTGGCCCTAATCTTATTCTCCTTTGAGCCTTGAAGGACAGTCAATTATTTGAGACTCTTTTAGGTGAATAGGAAGGAATTGCTTAAAGCTATGCCAGTTCTTTTGCAGGCCTAATCTTTTGCTCCTGTGGGAAAAGAAATTAAATCCTGAGCAAGCCCTAATTGAGCTTTTTTAAATGAGGTCCTTTCCTTTCCTTCCACCTCACAGGGTTTTCCTCTTCCAACTTGAGTTTCTGGAGCCCTGAAAGTTGTAGTCTCTCCCTAGTTCAAGTGTTAACTACAGCAGCATATTCTTCCCTGCTAGTGTAGCATTTTGTTCTGTGCATACAAAAGATTTAGTAGCCATACCCAGTAGGTATAATTCCATAGGTCATAGATAGGATTGCCATGGTAATGTTCTATAGTTCTGACACCTTTTCAATTAACTAATTTCTGGAACTTTGGAGAATGCAACTGACACACACATGAATTTGACTACCCCTGTCTAGGGTTTCTTTGATTTAATGATAATATTAATCAAGCACCTTTATTATCAAATGGTTTCTTTTTTTCTGTCAGCTTCTTGTTCTAGTATTAGCAACCAGCAGAAAAATATAACCCATATATCAGTAAAGATTTGATGTATTCTCTCCTTGTCTTATTAACTACATCACTTGAGAACTCTCTAGTAGGTAAAGGGCCTTTGCAGACTACTAGAAATAGTGCAAATTGAGTCCACATTGGGGGGGATGCAGACCAGGGCGTCGGGGACGCGTCAGGCACTCGCACGATGGCGCACCGGTGGCGTCCCTGAAAGGAGCGCCAAATTGGCGCTCCTTTCAGAAGTCAGTGAAAGTGCGCCCTAAACGCGTCGGGTGCACTTTCCCTGACTTTTCCGCAGCAGCGTGTGAGGACGCTGCGGCAGGAGGTTGCCCTGGGAGCACCGGCCGTGCGGAGGGCCGGCAGCTCCGAGGGCAACCTCGGGAGGAGGAAGGGGCGCCACTCATGCGGCTGCCCCTCCTCTTCCCTGCCTCCAAGACGACCTTATTAGTCATCTGCCAAGGCCCTTTAACTGCCCTGGCTCAGTGCTAGGAAATCATGGGAATTGTATTTTTTTCTGAGACATTGAGCCTTCTCTGTCAGAGAGCTCTGGTGCCACAATAAACTACAGTTCCCATGATTCCCTAGCACTGAGTCAAGGCAGTTAAAGTGGACTCAATTTGCAATTTGGCACATGCCAAAGAATTAAACAAACCCTTAAAACATTTCAATTATGCTTTAAATCAGGGGTAGGCAACCTTTCCCCTTTAAGGGCCGAGGGACTTCAACTCCCAGAATGCCAGGAAGTATTGGCCAACATGAGACTATTGGCCAACATGGCTGGGGCTTCTGGGAGCTGAAGTCCCTCGGCCCTTAAAGGGGAAAGGTTGCCTACCCCTGCTTTAAATTGATGAAGCATAACATTTGTACATTTGCAATTAATGCTTTGGGGAAGAAAATATTTTGTGTGGGTAGTTAGCTCTGTCTTGTAAAAAAGAGTTCTTAACATTTATGAACTCTAGCATCTGGACTGCTTTATAGAGTTGTTGCAACATATTATGCAGTAATCATTTCATGCACAAAGCTATGCAAGAATATAAATGAGTGTAGCTAACAAATTTTTACATCTGGAGAGTCCCTCCCCTCTGCTTTCTGCATAGGAGTCTAATCACTGTGTTTTTATTCCTTATAATACAGTAGTTCTCACAACTTATATTGCATAATACCATGTTTCTTGTTATCTCCTCCAGATTTTGAAAATATAGATGTTGTTAGTTTTCCAAAATTACATGCTGGAAGACACTATTAGTGAGTAGTTGTAGGCCACTAGTACAATGAGCATTAAAGTTAGAATCATCCAAGTCATATTCTCCATCATCATGTATGGATGCAAAACCTGGATAGTAAAGAAAGCAGACTGAAAGAAAAACAATTATTTTGAGATGTGGTGATGGAGATTGATGAAGCTTAGGATTTATGAAGCATGACATTTGTACATTTGCAAGTAATACTTTGTGGAAGAAGCTATTTTTGTGTTTCTTACCTTGAATCCCACTGTGGGAGAAAGGAAGGATATAAATCCTTGAAATAAAATAAAATAAAATAAAATAAAATAAAATAAATAAAATAAATTGGATGCCATGGACAGCCAAAAAGACAAACAAATAGGCCCTGGAACAGATTAAGCCTGAAATCTCACTGGAATGAATAAATTGAGGCTGTCGTACTTTGGCCACATAATAAGAAGGCAGAGATCACTAGAAAAGACAATAATGTTAGGAAAGGTAGAGGGTAGAAGAAGGAGAGGAAGACAGCATGTCAGATGGATGGACTCAAACAGAGAAGTCACAGGCATGAATTTTTCTTGGAGATCAGTCATTCGCAGGGTTGCCATGAGTCGGAGTCAACTCAAGGGCAGCTAACAAGAAGAAGAAGTACTTCTGCCATTACCAAGAACATGAAATAGTGGTGTACATATATTTCATGTTCTGGAATTATGTTATACCTAAGATCATGGGAACTGAGTAATCAGTCATGCTCGGTGAAGTCGTAGGCTTTCATGGTCGGCATCCATAGTTTTTTGTGGGTTTTTTGGGCTGTGTGGCCATGTTCTAGAAGAGTTCCTTTTTGACGTTTTGCCAGCATCTGTGGCTGGCATCTTCAGAGAATAGTGGAATGGAAGAGAGTGGGTCTATATATACTGTGAGACCCTGGGTAGGGAGAAGTGATTTCCATGTAAACTGTGTATTGTTCTGTGTTGAATAGGTATTGTTCTCTTGTTAATGGCATGACTCAGGGTAGGAGGATATGCAATCAGGGTCTGGGTCACGTCTGGGTCACACGTCTGGGTCACACAACCAACGTCTGGGTCACACAGTATACAGAAAACCTACACATACAGACAGATACCTGCACAAGAACTCCAACCATCACCCAGGACAAAAAAGAAGCACACTAAAAACACTGGTAGACCGGGCAAAATGCATCTGTGAACCCCACTTCTTGGAAGAGGAATTGAAGCACCTAGACCGGGCTCTACAGGCAAATGGTTACTCCAGCTCAGACATCAGAAGGGATATCCTTGATTGCATATCCTCCTACACTGAAGCCATGCCATTAACAACAGAACAATACCTATTAAAAACAGAACAATACACAGTTTACATGGAAATCACTCCTCCCTACCCAGGGTCTCACAGTATATAGACCCACTCTCTTCCATTCCAGTATTATCTGAAGATGCCAGCCACAGATGCTGGCGAAACGTCAGAAAGGAACTCTTCTAGAACATGGCCACACAGCCCAAAAACCCCACAAAAAACTAGTCATGCTGGGATTTATTTGCTGGAAGGCCCCAGTGGAAGCTTTAACAATAGAGAGTGAAGCTTTGAGATTGGGTAAATAATCTGAGCCATGTTCTATGCAAAACTGGACCAAATGTCAGGAGTACCTAACCAGGAAATAGTCCATTCACATCAGTTGGTGGAATCAGAAAAGGACAATGCACTGGGAAGCAGAGACACTAACTGGAAACATGGATTAGGTGTCAATTGAACTGCTGTTCAGCCAAGAACCACAGCATCACATGGAAATATTTGTAGACAAACCAAGATAGAAATCCATCAGGTTTCATGATAGGAGAAGCAAGCTGTGTTTAGAATTATTCTGTCTTGTTGTCCCAGTGTTGCATGTTTGTGAGTGCTTCATAAATGCAAATATAGAGAGAATCTCAATCCATAACCTGGTAGCTCTTGATACTGTGTAAAGTTTCCCATGTCTGCATGTCAGGCTCAGTCATGTCTGTAGTTGGTTCAGTATTCTTCTAAGCTATATTCTATAGTTCACACCACCACAATACTGGGTCAATTCCTGGAATTCTCCAGCCAGCATTGCCAGTAATAACAGCAGTAGCAGCAACACTTTTTTTCAAGTGCTGTTGTGTCTCAAATCAGAAAACCCTTCATCATCAAATGTATTTTAAACCCATAGTTATTGGTTACACAAAAAGAAGATGAATGTGGATCAGTAAATGGCAGATTTTTAAATGAATTAAAAATGAAAAGAAAAACCCTGTTGCTAATTTGATGTCAGAGTATCTGGAGAGAAATAATTAAAAGGATTAGTTTGATCTTGGTGATAGAGCAAAAGACCCAAGAATATTGGTTTCAGAATATCTATTTTAATTAATATTTCTGAATTCTCATTGGAATAGTTAACTAGCCAAGGTTGTATTGAGAAAACAACACTGGTAATTTATGTATATATTATTCTGTCATGGGTTTGTGTACATTATTTTGCAATAACAAGAAAATAAAGCTAATTATCCAGGATCTTGTGTAATTTAAAATTAAGCACTCATTATACCTTGTTAATAAAGCATTTCAATATATGGTCAGTTTTTAAATCCCTGTGGAATGAAGGACAATTAAACACATACTTAAAGTTAACCTCTTGCTTCATTGCTTTCTTAAATCAACCTTCAAATGATGATGATAGTGACATTTTGAAGTTGTGCATGGTGATAGCAACAAGGATATATGTGTGTATCTACTTATATTTCATCACTAATTAGCGCGACAAAATTGTAGTTGTGGTTGCCTGGTTGTGGAAAGTTCCCCGTCTATTCTCTGATGCATTTTAGTTGCTAGTTGAAAAGACACCTATTTTTTAAATGTAATTGAAGGATTTTAATTGGTTCTTTCAACATACTGGCTTTAAATCTAAACAGATGTTGATAACTATTTATGTTCTGCTGGTGTTACTTGCATTGTTGATTTTTCTAGGTTGGATTCAAACAATCCCTTTCTCTGACAAAAGGGGTATTGTGAAGTTGAACTGGATTCCTACCATTGAAGATTATTGTCAGATACATGGTCACCTTTATAGTCAGACATGAGGATTATGGGTTGTGATGGACTGAGACTTAACGAGGACTGGCTGGTATCTCCTCTTGAGTATCCATGTATGGATACATGTAATTACTCATGTACTTGTGAATATAGCAAAACTAGGTCAGCAACATTTCCTTTGAACTAAAGATCATCACTTCACTTGTGAGATTTAAGAATCTTTTAAACTTATTTCAGTGGATGATGTGGCTGGTATCATTAAATGAGGTATTCAGGATCTGTACTACACTGTCAAGATATGGGCTATCTTGACAGCTTTTGAAGTTTATTTTAATCTAGATTTTGACATTTTAGATTCTGTTAATTTGGGTTGATCACAGTAACTTATTTTCAGTAAAGAATAAATAATAAAACTGAATATTAATATGTTAGTGAACTATAGGATATATGTGGTATCTGAAGGCCTTACTTATGGCTGGTCCTGCTTCCTAAAACTTCTAACCAGAAGTTCAGAGACGTTGGCACTACCATTATATTAGAAGATGAATTTGCAAACAATTGGGCTTACTGAGAAGATTTCTAAGATGAGATATCTCACATTATGACAAGTTAATATTCTGAGTCATAAGAGATATCCTCAGTTATGGAAAGTATTAAGAAAATCTCCCAATATGCAGATAAAGAGAGGAAACCTAATTATAAGTATGTATTTTCTAACTATAAACAGGTTGGTATTCTAATGCACCATCACAGCAAATGTCAAAGCAGGAAAACATTAAATAAAACTAGTTAATCCTGTGATATGGAGTATAGAGGAGGGTTGGTGAAATAAACACAACATTACTTTAACATATAGGAAAGTTACATATCTGATATATCAATAAGGAGATTGAGCCAGCATCGAAACTAATGCCCATTTACACACATAAATCTGTTTATGATGAGGTTTTGTTGGAATGGTTCATCTGCACATGTGTGATAGTATAGCCTTAGGCTGCTGCCACACTGCCGAAATCAAGCAGTTTGACACCACTTTAATTTTCATGGCTCAATGCTGTGGAATTCTGGGATTTGTAATTTGGTGGATCACCAGAGCTGTCTGTCAGAGAAGGCTAAATTTCTCACAAAACTACATATCTCAGATTTCCATAGCACTGAATCATGGAAATTAAAGTGCTGTCAAACTGCTTTATTTCTGCAATGTGGATATACCCATAGCCAGTTCATCTAAAGTCCATGATTCATCTTATGAAAAAGAAATATATATATAGTAGGGTGGGAATCACACACACTCCAAATGTTGTTGGACAATAGGTTCAGGCAGCTCTAACCAGAATAGCCAGTGTGCAGAATGCTGGAAGGTGCAATCCAACAAAATCTGGACAGTTGCATGATTACTATCCTTGCTTTCCATAGTATCAAACTATAGATGTATGTTCATGTATGCGTGTGTATTTGTGTGTGCAGTGTTTCTTTTTGCTTTGATATTGCTGGTCACTCATCTTAGTTTCACTTAGGCATAGAAAGAATATTCAACATCATTCAAATAATGATAGCAAAATGTGTTTCTCGAGTGCTGGAAACCCCTGATAAGAATCCTAGATTGGTGAAAATTGTCACCGCTTCAGACTTGTTTTTGCACAGAAATATTATTTTATGAACAGGAAAAAAATGCAAATTTTGAACTTATTTTGTACAAAGTCCACATATGCAGCATTGTTCATAGTTTACAAAATAGCATTTTATGTGCAGAAAACGCTGTTTCCTGGGCAAAAAGCATGTGGTGCAAAAATATGTCATGTAATATGGATAGAACTACTCCCAACTTGCAAACAGACTTTGAAAACAGCAGTTTTTCAAGATTTTCATGCAACAGAAGAAAACTGCTAGAATTTCTTGTTGCTTCCTTTAAGAATGAAATTAGTGAAGAATTACATCCCTAATTTCATTGCACACCAGCTATGGGTGTAAGGAAAGACTATTTGGTCTTAATGAGACAACTATCTCAACACATCAAGGCAGCTTCCTGAGAGTTTATCAGTCCTTGATAAACTTTGAAAACAATACAATGAGTGACATTTTTGTTGCTGAGGTAACAGCAATTTGCACAACATGTCTCTGTACATAACTAGCACATTTCTCTCTCTCTCTCTCTCTCTCTCTCTCTCTCTTTTTGTGAAACTTAGCATACATATAGGAAAAGCCCAGAAGGACTGGCTGCTTGATCATTAGAATGCAAACAATTGATCCAATGCTTCTGGCTTATAAAGGGCCTTTGCAGACTGCTAGAAATAGTGCAAATTGTGTCCACTTTAAGGGTTAGGGTTAGGGTTAGGGAATCATAGGAACTGTATTTTATTGTGGTACCAGAGCTCTCTGACAGAGAAGGCTCAATGTCTCAGAAAAAACAACAACAACAATTCCCATGATTCCCTAGCACTAACCCTAACCTTTAAAGTGGACTCAATTTGCACTATTTCTGGCAGTCTGCAAAGGTCCAAAGTCAATGAAACAAGACAGAAGCGAGACAAAAATGGTGAATGTAAACAATTTGCACAACAATCATTTTAACAAATGCAAAAACTCTCTCAAGACTGACAAGGAAGGATATATGAGCTGTATCTGCACAGCAGATATAATGCAGTTTGACACCGCTTTAACTGCCATGGCTCAATGCTGTGGAATCCTGGGATTTGTAGTTTGTTGTGGCACTAGAGTTCTCTGACAGAGAAGGCTGAATATCTCTCAAAATTACAAATCCCATAATTCAATAGCATTGAGCCATGACAGTTAAAGTGCTGTCAAATTGCATTATTTCTGCAGTGTAGATGCAGCCATCGTCTCACAGCCAAAGAGGAAAAGATTGTAATTTCTCTTTCTTCCACAGAAAATCAAGCAAGGATTTATTTACATATTCACAGATTATCTCCTTGTTCATCTCTCCCTGTTAACATCACCAATCTATCTTTATTCATTTAATGGCAGCCAAGATTGAGGATAGTTTTCCATTTCTTATGTCAAATGATTTTGTTTTAGAATGCAATCGCAAGTGATGAAGATGGCGATCAGATGGGTAGACACAAAGCAAGTGGATACTGTGATGAATTTTAAATCTTTCATTCTAGGAATGCTGAACGTTATAAGACTATTCCCTCACCTTGGACTAATTTTGCAAAAGCACTTTGATTGTGGCCCTGGCCTGGAAGAAGTGTGGATCTAATCTAACTCAGTTCCACTCTCACTCCAACTCTTTACTGTCCCTGTTTCAGATGGATCTTCTGATAGAAGATCTTTGCCAGCAGAACAATTTTGCCAGCAGGTTGCTCTGTATGCAGATCTCTGAGATCAGCTAGAACAAGTGGGGTTTGATTGTAGAAGGTCACATCCTGCTGGAAGAAGAAGTTTATGCCTAACATTCAGCCCCCTGCAGTTGGCACATTTCTGAATAAGGATTCACTGTCCATTTCTCAACATTTTTTGAATCCCAAACAATCTGTAGTTCTAAACCAGTAATGGCAGTGCTACTTATGGTGGTGGACTGTGAACTGGCACTGGTCTGACAGTCATTGGCTGCCATTTCTTGGAAAGTTTTCAGGAAAGAAAGAACAAGTTGTAACCAATAGGCACAAATTTGGTACTAGTCCTTGGCACATTGGGGAGAAAACTGTTGTTTCCCTACATCCGATAGCATAAGAAGAACTGCATTATGGGACAAAAATATGTGATGAAAATATTTTGTTTCTGCTTGTGTGCCTGTATGAAGCTGTGTAAACTTTTTCCTATTTGGAAGTGAAATATTCCTTAACTTACACTTTTACAAAGAAAATTGCCTTTGTTGGGAGTAATCTTTTACAGAAATTGTCAGCTACCACTTAGCTTGCAAAACAGTTTGATATTAAGAAAGCAGCAATATGCTTTTTGGCATTCAGTGAGTATATACTTTAAAATGCACAAGAGACACTTCTGCTGCTCTGCATCTCTTTGCTATATTACAGTATATCCTCTCATATTAACTTCTCTCAAAGCAATGATGATATTTAGAAAATGCAAAGAAAGACAACATGCCTACAAAAATCACAAAAAGATTCTAGAGAAACGACACTAATGGAGTAATAAAACAAAAGCAACAACAAAGAAAAGCCTCCAGACACAGAACACAGAACAATACAGACAATGTGTGGTGTCACTGGATGACCTTTGTGTCAAATGAATAAAATGTCATCTCCAGGTAGCTAACAATTCAGTTGAAGTGTTAATTACTAGTTTGATGCATTTCTTCATATTTGTGAATTAGCTGAATGTGGTAAAATGTGCTCTTGGCTACTGCCCCAATCTATAAATCTAAGTAAAAACTCAAATAGCTGCCCCAACGTCTTCATAGATTTTTCTTTTTAAAAATTGCCATGGAAAGATCCAACACTATGGAACAATAGCTGGTGAATTTACTTAGTAACAGGCATCACTGGACTAAGGGGAGATTCCCTTTAGGTTATCATTTGTAGTGCACATGTAATTAAAGTTGGCCCTCCATATCCACAGATTCTATACTCATGGAGTCAAGCATCCAAGGCTTGAAAATGTACAAAAATAAGAATCCAAAAAAAGCAAATCTTGATTTTGCCATTTTATATAAGGGACATTATTTTACTACACCACTGTATATAATGAGACTTGAGCATCCATGGATTTTGGTATCCATGGGAGTGGGGGTTCTGGAACCAAACCTCAGTGGATACCAAGGGCCCACTGTGCAATGTTCCTCCTCCTCTTCCTCCTCTCACAAATTGTTCTAAACTGACAGGGAAAGAAAGTGGTTTTTTTTTCCTGTCTACCACATCTCTTTTTGAAATTCCATCTGCCAAGGCAGATGGTTAGTTTGAATGTTTATCTGGAATGTTTATTATTTGGAAAGAGCCCTGGTGATGCAGTGGTTAAATGCCTGTACTGCAGCCACTCACTCACAAACTACAAGGTTGTGAGTTCAATACTAGCTAGGAGCTCAGGGTCGACTCAGTCTTGCATCCTTCTGAAGTTGCTAAAATGAGTACCCAGCTTGATGGGGGCAATTAGCTTACACATTGTAAACTGCTTCGGGCATGCTTAAGTGTACTGATAAGCAGTATAGAAATGTACTTGCTATTTCTATATTGCTATCTGTTTCAGGATATTTTAATAAAATAATGATGATAATAATAATAAAATTTATCTGTATCCCACTCCTCTGCCGATACAATCGAGTGGCTTACAGTAATAAAACATCACAAATGTACAATTCCAGAACCCTCCCACCTCTTAAAACAGTATTAAACATCATAAAATTAAAAAACAACAACAAACAATCAATTGAACAGTTGACAAGAATATAAAAGCAAAACAGACAGCCAACAGCAGGTATGGCGGGGAATAGCAGAAGAGCAAAACTCACTCCTTGGGCCGGGAAGACTAATCAGGAAAGGCCTGCCAGAAGAGATCCATCTTCACAGCTTTTTTAAAGCTGTTTAGATCAGTAATATGACGGATCTCATCCGGCAGGCCATTCCATAGTCTGGAAGCAGTTGCTGAAAAGGTCCTCTGGAAGGTTGCAGACAGCCTAGTTTTAATAGGATGGAGCAAATTCCTCACAGAGGACCTGAGTGTGTGGGGTGGATTGTATGTTTTAATATACACACTTATGTAGAAGAACATAGCTGAATGTTTCTCCACTGTCCCCCACCCTGGCCATTCTCCAAGAGTCAATAATTAATATATGGGGATGGGGATGGGAATGCATCAGCTAAAAGGTAAAATGGAGGGGTAAGGGAGGAGATATTGCATAGTTCCATCTGGCAGAAATTATGCTATGTCTTGCTGCCTCAGTGCATTAAAGATACATTATCCCTGTTCAGTATTCAACCTATTTATTTGTAGAGATTTGTTTCTCTTCTTAGAATACAGTAGGAAGAGCCTTGCTTTATAAATCTACCAATTTTTCTATGAAGAAAGTTTCTTACCATAATATGTGAGGCGTCCCCTTGCAATATTTTTTCCTCTAGAGTTTTCAGTAATACACTCATAAAGTCCGGCATCTTCTTGTTGGAAATTGGGAATTTCAATCATGCCATTGGACTTCCTTAACATTACTTTGCTTGGAAAAGGGGTCCCATCTGTTCTTCTCCAGTTTATCCGAGGCACAGGGCTACAGCAAGAAAATTAAATTAAATCATTTCAAGATTCTAAATAACCTTTTGACTGCAAAAAGCAGGATAACAAAATATCAAAGGAGTTACATGTAAGAAAGTTTACATTTGGTACATATTTGGATAGTTTATTATAATGATGATTTAGAGAGGTGATTATTAACCACGGTGCTGATTAATTTTCGAGTACCTGCTATGTGGTTATTGACAGTATCTGAGAATTTAGAGCTGATAGCTCATTATTAAGTACTGAAACATATTCTTTTGACACAAGAAGTCAGCCCTAGAGACATCCTCAAGCCCCCAAAACCCTAAATCCGATATAAGTCCCAACTAGAGTAGACCATGAATTAATCGTGTAGACCAGGGGTAGGCAACCTTTCCCCTTTAAGGGCCGAGGGACTTCAGCTCCCAGAATCCCAGGAGCTATTGGCCAACATGGGACTATTGGCCAACATAGCTGAGGCTTCTGGGAGCTGAAGTCCCTCGGCCCTTAAAGGGGAAAGGTTGCCTACCCCTGGTGTAGACTTATCAAGGGTTTTTTTAATTAAATGAGTCTACTCTGAGACACACAATTTTATGTAGGCCTTATTTATTTAATAAAAGCAACTATTTAGACTGACAAAAACTTGATAAACAAAAAAATTGAAACTTAAGAGTTTAAGATTTAAATTTAACACAGTGCAAAAGAAAGTTACTCATTAATTTATCACTTTTGTCAAGGCAGTAATAGATTGTTTCATTTATAATGTAGTATGGTCCTAATTTATATTTACTTATGTACCATGGCAGTATAGTCAAGTTATGATGTATCAGAAAAGCCCCATTCATGTAAGGCTTAAGGTGGAGATGACCACATATGAAGACATGTAGATCCTGCTACCAAGCTCTCAACATTGACCATGAAGATCTGAAGAGGAATCATAACTGTGTTAGAGCAAACATAGCTACAAAGCTCATGTGTTCAAAATCCCAGTATTACTAAGATTTATCATCATTGGTGTTTTGTAACTGTGTTCTAAGTAACATTGTTAAGTAACCCATTTCAGAGTTTTCTGTTCAATGGGCAAAAGTGTAACATGTACTTTGGTGCTCAGGGAACTTCACAACAGAGTTATGTGCCACCACGTCCCTAATTCAATTTTAATCCTATGCATGTTTAGACAAATGCCTGAGCAGGGCTAAAGGCTTGACTTTATCCATTTATTCTAAAACATAATCTTCAGGAACTGCAATATTCATAAAAACTTATACAGACTTACTTTCCAAGAGCAAAGCATTCCAATTTTACAGTTGAACCTTTAGCAGCAGGCAGTGTTTCAGGAAACTGCACTTCTATTTTGGGTTCATATTCTCCCATTACACCTGTTGTTCCAGAAAAGGGGAAAACAGTTTTCAGAAACTAGCATCTTAGAAACCTATTCAGTAACTATAGATCAGGGGTAGGCAACCTGTCCCCTTTAAGGGCCGAAGGACTTCAGCTCCCAGAATTCCAGGAGCTATTGGCCAATATGGGACTATTGGCCAACATGGCTGAGGCTTCTGGGAGCTGAAGTCCCTCGGCCCTTAAAGGGGACAGGTTGCCTACCCCTGCTATAGATAGTGACTACTGTGAGGACTTCAGCTTTCATATACAAATTCCTCTTATGTCATAGAATCATAGAATCATAGAATCATAGAATCATAGAATCATAGAGTTGGAAGAGACCACAAGGGCCATCCAGTCCAACCCCCTGCCATGCAGAAACTCCCAATCAAAGCATCCCTGACAGATGACCATCCAGCCGCTGCTTAAAGACCTCCAAGGAAGAAAACTCCACTACTCTCCGAGGGAGTGTGTTCCACTGTCGAACAGCCCTTACTGTCAGGAAGTTCCTCCTAATGTGTTGGTTGACAAACAAAGACCATCTAGTATCCCTCTGTGGGCCAGGTTCAGAGAATGGAAATAAAAGGTTACTTGTAATTAATTCATTTGCCCAGTGTCTAACAGCAATAGCAATAGCAAGTACATTTCTATACTGCTTATCAGTGCACTTAAGCACTCCCTAAGCCAGGTGTAGGCAACCTTTCCCCTTTAAGGACTGAGGGACTTCAGCTCCCAGAAGCTTCAGCCATGTTGGCCAATAGTCCCATGTTGGCCAATAGCTCCTGGGATTCTGGGAGCTGAAGTCCCTCGGCCCTTAAAGGGGAAAAGTTGCCTACCCCTGCCCTAAGCAGTTTACAATGTGTTAGCTGATTGCCCCCAACAAGCTGGATACTCATTTTAGCAACTTCAGAAGGATGCTAGGCTGAGTCAACTATGAGCTGCTGGCTGGTATTGAACTCACAACCTTGTGGTCTGTGAGTGAGTGAGTGGCTGCAGTACAGGCATTTAACCACTGCACCACCAGGGCTCCTGTCTAATGTACATTACATATTAATTGTAACCAAACAAGGGATCATTTCTGTCCTGTAATACTAAAAGAGTAAATTTTAACATCACATTTATGTTTATAGGAGAGTGGCCTCACTAAAAGGTGGAAAAGGATGAATTGAAATGATCAAATGGATCTGACTGATGCCTTGTGCTGTGTTATTGGTGTTGAGGTGACAAAGAGGTAGATGGGTAGAGAATGAATTTTGTAACACAGGCTAACGTAACATTCAGATGTTTTCAGAAAGTAAATAAAAGTAATTATTTCATCACTTTTAAGAAACTGCAAAATTTCTACTTTCTAAAAGTAACTTTCTAGAAAAGTTGTAACAGTGGTTAAAGACCATAATTATAGTAATTTTAAATTACTTTTCCAAACTCTGAGCAGATTTGGATCTCATTCCTCTAGTGCTACTGCTTCTCCTATTAGAGGATGTAATGTAGAAATGTAGAAATTAACTGGCAAATAGTTTTATCCCCCCCCCTAAATCACATGGAAACTGTCTCTCATCTTGAAAACATGAACATCCACACTCACATCCACATTCACATGAGCATCCCCAGCATACCTATAAATATAAGCTCTGGAAATGTTGTAAACTTGCACACATTCTGTTCACAAAGAAAAAGATCATCTATCCTACATGTAGAAAAACTACCAACATTAGGCTGAATATATTTCCTCGAGACAAAAACAGAACATTGAGATGGCGAAAACAGGATGGGGGTATGTAATATTATGTATTCATGTAAAAGTAAAATGATAACAAAAGTTTTATTACATGAACATGATGAGCTAACAATTATTCTTCAGTGACGGAACTCATACAAAAACCAACATTACAGCAGAACAGATGCTGCTGTGTGTTCACATGGACTGTGGTCATGCATTGGACTATGAATCTGGAGAACAGGATTCAAATTCTCATTCAACCATGTAAACCCACTTTATAATACTGACAGTACAATAGTGTACAGCAAAACATGTACAAGAGATAATTTTGGCCTTTTTCCCATTCAAATCATATATAGTTGCTATACATAGAAATATAAACTAATACCATCAGTACGCAGTATTAAGGGTGTTGGCGAGCCAAGAACGTGGATATTTGTTATCGAACTGGTCACAACACATGTGTAATTTCCTACATCAGATGGCTCTACTTTGGCTATGTAGAGGTGCCCAGTTTCCTGAGAAACAAATCGCCGACTGTCTTCTTGCACAAAAGAAGGATATTCGTTGAAGATCCAAGCATAAGAAAGTTCTGAAAATCAAAAAATGAAAATATAGTGAAGGAATTTGTGGGGGTGGATTGGTGCAAAATCATCACAAAATGCACTGCACTGTAAGCATCTTAATATCAAAATTATTTCATTGTATACCACTCTGGGAAAGACTTCAGAGATTGTCCAAACAATAAGGAATAACTTACCACCACACAAATACTTTCGAAATATTATTTCATACACATTTTTTAAAACAAGAATTGTTTTCTGATATGCTTTTCTAGAACTTTTGTTTTATCTTAAGAGCCTACATACATATACATATGTACAGATGTACATATACAGGGGCATCATTGGGAGAGTGCAGGGAGTACAGCCTACATCAGGTGATACCCTAAGGGGGAGTGACATCACTGCTCCCCAAACATCTGCCTTTGGGAAGAAAAGAGCTATGGCGTTTGTATGCATCCTTTAAAATGTTGAGAGATGGTATTAGTAGGGCATGGCTCAGTGTGAGAAAAAACAAGATGCCCCAGTTTTGTTTTTTAAAAAAAGTATACATTAAAATCACAGGAAGAATTGCAGCAGATAGGCTTTGACACAGGATGGTTTGCATTTAGGCAACTTCATGAACACTGGTTGTTAGACCAAAAGATATTTGGTTTAGAAGTAACAGAAACAGAATTAGAGAAAATTCTACACAGAGATAATTCTAAATTAATTGGAAAGATATATAAAAATTATTAGAAATAGAGATTAAGGACGAGGTCATCAAAGACACAATGATAAAATGGGTGCAATATGTGGGCCATCCAATTCAATTAGAGGAATGGGGACTAACATGGAATAACAGAATCAGATATACAGCCTCCTAAAACTTGAAAGAAAATTGGTTTAAGATGTTTTATAGGTGGCATCTTATTCTAGTAAAAATTGCAAAAATTTATAAAAATCAAGTAATAAAAGTTGGAAATGTGGAGAAAAGGCAGGAACACATATCCATTGGGGAGAGATAAAAGTTCAAATCTGTGATATATTAAAGATAGAATTGGAAATGAAATCTGATTTCTTTTTAATTAGGAATGACAGAAGAGGAACCAGAGAAGAAGCATGGAAAAATCTTAAGGGGTAGGGATGGGATTGGGATGTAGTGGAATTTTAACTTGTTAGCCGCCCCGATTGTTCTCAGAGGGGAGGGGTATAAATTATTATTATTATTATTATTATTATTATTATTATTATTATTATTTGTTCAGTATAGCAAGAATATTATATGCACAGAAATGGAAAATGACAGACACACCAGATATAGAGGAAGGGAAATGAAATTACTTGGCATGATAGAGATGGACATGTTAACACAATTTTTTTAAAAAATGAGGTTTCAGACAAGTTGAAGACAGAATGGGCTACAGTGGTTACTCAAGGAGCAATGGAGTAATATAATAATTTAAGCAAACTGCTGAATGTAAATTCAGCTAAAAAAAGAACTTATATAAAATTCTAGAATAAAATGTTGGAATAGTGATTTATAATTTGTAAATATTAAGGAAGTAAGACAAGTAGTATTGGATGATAGAGTAGCAACAACAACAAGTGTTATTGGTTAGTCGGATAATCGTATCAACAATAAATATAGTATTTCAAATAGAAATACAACGTATCAAAATACAAACAATAATAAAAACTCGATTCTAAAACAAAACTAAAAATGATCAGAATTAAAACAAATTCATTTTAAATAAATGACTAAAAAGAAAAATGGTGTCCAAAATAAGCTACACATACAATATCAAATATAACAGGCTACAACTGGGGGAATAACAAAAATTAGAAAGTTTAACTAAACTCATCACCATAGCATGGCACTCTATGCTGAGTAATAAATTGATCTCTCACAAGAGCAGCTTTTATTAGAAATTTTGCTGTACATCTTGCTAAATGTAGGTTCACCCCAGAGAGAAAATTAGAAAATTTAGCAGTAGGATCCCAATTAGTTGTTCTAACCAGATAAGTTTGTAAAAAATGGAATCTCATACATGTTCTTTCATGATAAGGTATTTTCCGAAATTGACCTAATCTAACCATAGATTTTAATTGCTCAAATCTAGCTCTTGTGAAAGCTGTTCTTCGACTTTGTGTTAACTGTAGTCTAAGATATTTTTCTAGGCCATTTTTTATTTTATTTTGGCTAGCCAAATTAAGGATTTACAGCCAGCCATCGCAGCTATACCTGTTTGAGCGCTAATATCCCGAATCCTTTGTTTTAGAATTTCCCGGGCTTTGCAATCAACAGAGAAAAGAAAGGAAGAAGAGAAGCCTAACTGGTGTATTGATAGGGAAAGCTGACATACCCAAAAATTCATATGGCCAATAGCTAACTGTTCAATCAAACACAATTTAAGAAATCACCTTAACTCCATTTTATGAATCTTTACCAGTAATTAAAGGCCTTTTCCAAGACCCAACATTGGATTGAATAGGTTCCAAGTTCTGATAGGGTAGCAAGTAGCAGAGGCAATAGCTAATGGACAGAATCAAAGTAGAAATAAGAATGTAGAATATAGGATATCATATAAGAAAGTATAAGAAAGTCAATAGTCTTATAATATATACTGGGGGGGAAGAAGTTATTGAATGATTGTAAGTATGTCTGAAATAAGGATGATAGAGAAAGAAAGAGAGGCCGTACATGAAGGTAGGTGATGGGAGGTGTAGGGGGAATATAGTAGATAATACTTAGGTAGAAGGAAAAAGCAATAAAGCTAGAAAAAGTCTGAATGAATGAATGTGTAGTAAGTTAGTTCATCTGTATGTAGTTGTATGTATTAATAAAATTTTAAAATAAATAAAATAAAAATGACATCTTACCAAATTTTCATTTTAATCACATGAAACTATGTACATGTAAATACATTTAGGCTGTGTGTATGATATTGTAATTTAAATGTATTGTTTTAATTTTGCTAGTTATGCCACAACTATTACCATTACATTCAGTGATATTCAGGAATTACGATTTTTGAGTAACATTACTACCAAACAAAAAAAAAAAAAAAAAACAAAAAAAAACACCCCACATTACTAAGGCTTTTGTATGGTGTGGTATGGAAGGAGGTCAATGAAGGGGTGATACCATGAGTTATCACACTGGATGACACAAACCTTAGTGACACCACTGAATATATACATAAATATATATATCATATGTATATATTTGACTCAGGCTGGCATCCTGTTGATTCCAGATAGGGTAGATGCATTCAATCAATTGTCAAATAATGAATCAACTTATGGATAGATTTAATGGATTCAGTGGGTCTATTGTAGTCATGGGTAAGACTCAGCTGAACACTCAACGTGTAGAGACTGTATTAATTATGTTAAATGAGAGGTGTGGCTGCCATTTAGTGTGGTTTCATCCATGTCATTCTTGTTCTAGCTCACTTAAGAGGGCTCATAGAAGACTAATGATGGACCATGTTTATTGTCTAGCATATCTATGGTACACAAATGCCATTAATGTCACCCAGAATGTTCAGTCAGTTTCTCACTAGATGCTTCAACATGTATATGGATATTGGACCAGTGTCACTGTTATCTAGCCAATTTGAATCAGAATAATAATGAGGTCAGATTTAATGAGAATGGTAATATCTATGGAAATTAGTTTTATATATCAGCTTGTAGATGAATTTAGGGAGGTGTATTAAGAAGCTTTTCCAATAGAAGCTGGCATGTTGTCATCATTTAAGCACATATGGTTCTTTTTAACATTTTTTTTTGCAAACAGGATATAATTTTAAGATAAAAAGACTCTCCATCTCCTACCATAGCCAATTATCATTTAATTATAATTTGTCTGCCCTTCCTAGTTATTAAAATATCTTATTAAACGCCTAACTCCCCATCCTTACCCCACCATCAAATAATTTGCCCTTGTGTAATCTTGAAATCTACATATGAGACTAAAACAGCATTTGTAACTACAGAACAATAACATCATTGACTAATGTTTGCACTTCTTTGGCAAGAAATGACAGGGAGGAAGCGTAAAGGTTAATCTATAATATGTAAAATAGTGAACAAAGTTAAATACATATTAAAGCAATATGTTACAATATTTATGGTGTCTGTTAACAGAGATCAGAAGTGATGGCTTCTTCTATTATGTTTAATTTTCCATTATTAAAGTCATTTCATTATCTTTTATTAAAGTTATTCTGTTATCAAAGCAAAAGAAAATATTAGCAACTGATAACAAGGAGATTTTGTTGTTTTTTATTTTTTATTTTTTTAAAAAAATCCCCTTTCATTTATTCTCACTCCCATTCTCTCTCTCTTTACACACACACACACACACACACACATTTAGAATGTTGTTCATTCAGGATCTAAAACATAAAATATATGATTTATCATTAAAACGATTAATAAAACCCAAACAGTTAAACTGCAACTTATTTATATAGGAAATTCCCATTTATCTGATGGATTAGGGACTGGAAGATTGTCAGAAAGTGAAATTGGTTGAAAAATGGAACCCATATTTTTAGCTTGCAAATGAATTTTTCCACTGAAAACATAAATAGCACACTGTATATCATTTTTGAATGTGTGAAAAATTTAACACGCTACACACACACACACACACACACACACACAAATGTGTGTGAGCAGCCCCAAGTGAGCCTCATAGGCAAGATGAATTGATGAAAGAGTGGAATCCCTATCAAATTAATGGAACTTGTCTGTAATTTGGAGGTGTTGAAAGAGCAAGTTGTTGGAAAATGAGATGTCAACGGTGTGGTAAGCCTGTAATCTATGTAACATGTTGGCTTCTTATATTCCTATTTGAATACTGTTTCTCTGCTGGAAGACTGTTATCATAGAAGAGCATTCCTTGAAAAGAACCTCCAGAGTCAGGGAGCTACCACCAAGAAGGCCCTCTCTTCACTTCTAGTCAAATATATTTCAGATGGGTGGTAGAGAGAAAGAAGGAGCTCTCTTGAAGATTTGTAAACCTGGGTGGGTTTGTATGGCATAATGCAGTCTCAGATTATCTGGAACCAAGTCATATAGTATTTGTGGGGGATAAGTATCTATTTTATCTGTACTCCATAATGACAGAGTAACCAAATAGTTTGTAACATGGTTGTCACATATTTCGAACAACTAACCTTTGTTCATTTTGTGAACTTTCTAGCACTCTTCAAAGTGTTTCTAGCATTCACAGAGGGGCACTTTAGTAATTCAAATGGGAAACAACTAAGGCATTCTGATTACTGAAATGTGTGATTTGTTTTTGTGAAAATAAGTATTTTGAGAGAGAGAGAGAGAGAGAGAGAGAAACAGAGAAAGAGACTCTGGTTTGCTTTTCCATGAGAACAAAGAACATGTATCCCCTCCTCCCATTTATTTCAGTATGGGGATTTTGATGTAGTGCAGCTGGGGAGTGATCCCATTCACTGTTTCCACTGTTTCCGTTGATCACTTGCAACAGAAGTAGGGTAGAGCTGTAATTATTCATAACATAATGTTTGCTCATTAGCCACCTTACCCCTAAGACAGTGGTTCCCTACCTTTTCTATGCCTCACACCCCTAGGAAAAGTGTGATTAATGTTTTCAACCCCAACAAAAGGTATATCACATTTGAAGAAGAATGAGCATGCTGACCTAGCTTGTATTACGGAGACCTCGCTAGAAGAAGCTGGGTTGTGTGTGTTAATCTCTCCCAGCTCTGTCCCCTTGGGTACTCTGTACAGCAACAGGTGAGCTGGGGTGGGGGGCAAGGAGGCGGAGGTCTAGCAGGATTCCATCTCCCTTACCAGGTGCCCTGCCCCACAGTCTACTGGGTATGAGTCTGTCTACTTAAAGGTGGGTGACCAGGACAGATTAGGGATTCTGTTGGTGTACTGCTCACCCCACTGCACAACAGTCTTCCTGTCTGAGCTGGCTGAATTGGTCTCTGCAGTGTGTTGGAGTTCCCTTGGTTTGTTGTCCTGGGGGATGTCAACATCCATGAAGAAACTGCTCTGTCAGGAGCAATTCAGGACCTCATGTCAGCCATGACAACCATGGGGCTGTCCCAAGTAATATCTGGTGCCACTCGTGTTGCAGGACATACTCTGGACCTGTTTTTTTCTCTGGGCAGGATGATGGTGATCTGGGAATGGAGAAACTCTCTGTAGTGCCATTGTCATGGACTGATCACTACTTGGTAGGGTTTAGACTCACTAGGACTCAGAGCCTCTGCAGGGGTGAAGGGCTGATTAAAGTGGTCTGCCCCAGGAGGCTTATGGATCCAGATGGATTCCTGATGGCTCTTGGGGAGTTTCCTGTTGCTTTGGTAGGTGATCCTGTCAAAGCCTTGGCAGATCTCTGGAATAGGGAAATTGCCAGGGTGGTGGATACAATTGCCCCTGAGCATCCTCTCCCATAAAGTAGAACCAAACATGCCCCCTGGTTCATTAGAGAGCTGACAATGATGAAACGAGTAGGACGGAGACTAGAGCGAAAATGACAGAAGACTCAAGAGTGAGTCCTACTGAAACAGGCTAAGGGCCATTGGAAGGCCTTTGGTGGTGCAATGGATGCAGTGATGAAATTTTTACACTCTGGTCCCCAAGAAGAAAACAAAGGCCACTCAACAGCTCGCTGTGAAGAATTTGCAAGACATTTTGCAGACAAAATTTCTTGGATTCACTCTGACATGGATGCTGTAGTTGACACAGATCCAGTGGATCTAATCTTGGCACCTGCTTGTCCCATTTTATTGGATAAGTTTCAATCTGTGCAGCCTGATGATCTGGACAGAATCCTTGGAGAAGTGAGGGCCACGACGTGCATACTGGATCCTTGCCCTTCCTGGTTCCTGAAAGCAACTAGATGAGGACTGTCTGAGTGGGTGAGGAAGTGGTGAATGCTTCACTGCAGCAAGGCAGATTATCTAGATCCATTTTGATCTGGCTTCAGACCTGGCTTTGGGAAGGAGACAGCTTTGGTCACCTTGGTGGATGACCTCTGCAGGGAACTGGACAGGGGGAGTGTATCCCTGTTGGTTCTCTTGAATCTCTCAGCTGCTTTTCATATCATCGACCATGGTATTCTTCTGAGCCGCCTCTCTGGGATGGGACTTAGAGGCACTGTTATTTAGTAGTTTTGGTCCTTCTTGGAGGGGTGGACTCAGAAGGTAGTGTTGGGGGACTCCTGTTCGACTCCTTGGTTGCTGGCCTGTGGAGTCCCATAGGGTTCTGTTTTGTCCCCCTTAGCATTTAACATCTACCTGAAACCACTGGGAGAGGTCATCCAGAGTTTTGGGGTGAGGTGTCACCAGTATGCGGATGACACCCAACTCTATCTCTCCTTTCCATGTGATTTCAAGGAAACTGTCTCTGTACTGAACCAGTGTCTGCTGGCAGTAATGGACTGGATGAGGGCAAACAAATTGAAACTTAATCCAGACAAGACAGAGGTGCTCCTGGTCAGTCATAAGGCAGATCACATCATGCCCTTGAACCTAAGCCTGGCCCTAGTTCTTTTTTAAAGGTATTTTTTATTAAACAATAAAGAATACATCATACATACACCATTCGACTACACATTAAAACTTTCCCACCACCAATCAACTCTACTAATCTATACCCTACTACATTTACTTTGTTAATGTCAAGCCTGGGCCTAGTTCTGTCCTACAAGCTCAACCAGAATCCGAGTCTGGCCCTAGTTTTGG
Source organism: Phrynosoma blainvillii (assembly GCA_026167975.1). Lineage (NCBI taxonomy): Eukaryota > Metazoa > Chordata > Lepidosauria > Squamata > Phrynosomatidae > Phrynosoma > Phrynosoma blainvillii. Next base: position 350,369,215 of record JANUYF010000002.1, on the reverse strand, counting down.
CCTGCCAGCTCAAGCAGAGTCTGTGGCTTCCAAGGAAGCTCAGAAACCAAGCCTCCCAGCAGCAGAGCCTTCAGGCATGGAAGGGGCTGAAGAGAACATATCTACCCTCAACCAGTGAAGAGCTGAAAGGGTGTGTCTTTGGCATTCAAGGAGGCTTTATGAGAATCACCATCTAATCAACAGCTGAGCTCATGAGAGCTGGAGATATAAACAGGTGAAGGACACCAGACCAGTTGTCAGAAATTATTACCTTATTATTATTATTATTATTATTATTGTCTTATTACCACCTTAGACAGCTTCAAAAAGGCTATTAAGACGGATCTCCTCCGGCAGGCCTTTCCTGAATAACTATCCTGGCCCAAAGAGTTAGCTATTTTTCTCCTTTCCATGCTGCTGCTGTTTGTGTTGTATTGTTGTAATGTCTTTATTTTTGAATGTTTTAGCTGTCTTAGTTTAATAATTTTTTAAGGGGTGGGGTGTATTTTATTGGAATTTTACTTGTTGTAAGCTGCCATGATTGTGCTGCAGAGGGGCGGGATAGAAATAATAATAATCTGAGTTTGCTGGTGAAAGCACGCTTGATCCTGATCTTCCTTGTCTTCTCAGCCTGAACCTTTGACTATTAGACTGCCTAGACATCTTGACTCTCTGGAACCCCTCACCTTGGACTGCTCAACTACTATGGTTTGCACCTTGGACTTTGCTTTGTATCTACTTTCTTTAAACTGCACAAAGCTCCATGAACAGTTTCCTTTGTATTTTGTTTGGACTTTAGCTATCAGCATTCTTAGCCACTTTCCTGGACAGAGAAGGGAATAGGGATGTTGCCTGTGCTGGATGGGGTTAAAATTCCCCTGAAATCGTAGACTTACAGCTTGTGTGTGTTCCTGGACTCCACTTTGTGCCTGGATGCCAGGTCTCAGCAGTGGCCAGGAGTGCATTTGCACAGTTAAAATCTGTGCACCAGCTGCGCCCATTCCTTGAGACATCAGATCTGGATACAGTGACACAGATGAAACAGCTTGACTGGCTACCAGTTCATTTCTGGGCACAATTCAAACTGCTGGATATGACTTAAAAAGTCTACATGGCTTAGGTCCAGATTATTTGAGAGACCGTATCTCCCCATATGAACCTGCTATAGCCCTAAAATCTTCTGAGAAAGGCTTTCTCTAGGTCCCGCCATCATCACAGGCTTGTCTGGTGCGGACACAAGAGAGAGCCTTCTCAGTGGCTACTCTCAACCTCTGGAATGCCCTTCCATGAGAAGCAAGGCTGGCCCTCTCTTTGCTTGCCTTTTGTTGGCAAGCAAAAACAGCTTTATTTAGACAAGCTTTTGATGTAGAATCATGGGGTGACTTGGGTGTTTGTTATACAGGATGGGTATCATGATTTTAGTGTGGTTTTCATGTCTGTAATTTTATATTGTTTTAGGTGATTTTTTTAATTGTTTTACTGTAACATGTTTTTAGAATTTTTATTTGTGAGCTTCATTGGATCCCTTCAGGGAAAAAGGAAGGATAGAAATCAAACAAATAAATAAAGTCTAATTTTTAATTTTTGAACTTGATACAATACTGTGGGTGAACAAATGAACTTTTTTTTTAAAAGCTTTTAACTTAATGCATAAAAAGCAAATCTAAATTGAATAGATTCTAATTTATTCAGAAAAAAATGTAAACAGCAAAATCAATTCAATTGTAAATTTTTTTTTAAAAAAAATCAATGACTTCTTTGCTCCTGCTCATGATTTTTGCTCATGATTTTGTCAAAACGTGAAACTTCCATGCTGACTGCGATCTGCAAGACTGCCTGCGGATTCAGGCAATTTCTAGATTTTGTCTTGATTGACAAAAGAAAAATTAATCCAGATTCACGGAATTTTAGGGGATGTGACAAAGATACTTCTATCTTTCACCCTCTAGGGGTGCAGGCACCCAGGTTGGGAATCCTTGCCCTAAGAGATAAGCTAGAAGCATCATTCCATCTAGTTCATTTTTCCTGTAGAATCAGTCCAAGCAAGTATTGTAAGGAAAGCAGCAGCAGCAGCAAAAACACCAAAGATTTGAGCAAAAGCTGTAACACATTTTTTTCTCTCTCCACTATCTCTTGGCCACCCTATCAGAAAGATTTGAGATGCTTGCTATGGTGGACAAAAAAGAGAGCTACTAATAATATCACCAAAACTATCACCAGTTCCTGCCATAGGATTTCTTGACCTGTACATGAAGTAGAGCTTAATCTGCATTGCATTGTGCTATAAAACAAGAGTGTTGCAGTCGAGAGAATCCATCATGTGTTTTCAGGGCCTTATAAATCTTCTCAATTATGGCCTTGTCATTATGGAACTCCTTGTCATGGGAAATGCATCTGGCTCACTGCCTGTTTTTAAATAGGCTCTAAAGACTTTGTTGTTTACATCTGATTTTAGTTGATTAATGATGCTGGACCATGCTCTTAACTTTAAATTTTAACTCCTGCTTTTACAATTGGATTGGATAGTTTTTATATGATTATTATTATATGAATATTATTGAAAATATTGTAAATGTACGTATGATTACTTTGATTGTTAGACAGTTAGACAGTAGCTCAACCATGAAATATGTTATATAACTATTTAAAGAAAATAAAATTAACCAGTAGATTCCAGTGTCATCAGAAATTCACAGGTAGTTGGTGCCAAGCGTGGGTTAATATTGCAAAATGGTTTCTGTTCATGACAGGAGGGAGCCAATGTAAGTGGAATAAAACATATTCGTCTCCCCTGTGCCATCTAAGCTGGTTTGTTTCTGGGAGGGGAGACTTTTATCAGCTGGGTACTATTGTTTTACTTGTATTAATCCTTTTCTATTGTGTTTTTAATGTGACTAAGGGTGCATCTACACCAGGGACCGGCAACCTATGGTCCCTGGGCTGGTTCCGGCCCGGGTCGCCAGACTTACTGGCGCAGGAAGCCCCCTGCCGCCGCCGTTGCGGCGCGCTGCTTCCGCGGCGCGTTTTTGCTTCCGTCCGGCCACGCGTGCTGCGGCCGCCATTTTGATTTTCAAAATGGCTGCTGCGACGCGTTTGCGCATGCACAGGAGTACTGCGCATGTGCAAACGAGTCACAGCCGCCATTTTGGAGAACAAAATGCCGGCCGCGAGTGGCAGCCGCCATTTTGTTCTCCAAAATGGCAGCTGCAACTCGTTTGCGCATGCGCAGTACTCCTGCCCATGTGCAAACGCGTCGCAGCAGCCATTTTGAAAATCAAAATGGTGGCCGCAACATGCGCAGCGGCGGTGGTGGCAGCGCGTGGGGGGGGCTACGCGTGGTGGGGGGTGCGCCGCCATTCCCCCCCCCCCCCCCCGGCCCAGTGAAAAGGACTTCGGGGGACCGGCCCAGGCAGAAAAAAGGTTGCCTACCCCTGATCTACACTGTAGAGATAATGCAATTGGATACTATTTTAACTGCCACGGCTTTATCCTACAGAATCCTGGAATCTGTAGTTTTGTGAGGCACCAGTACTCTTTGCCAGAGAAGACTAAAACCCTGAAAAACTACAGATCCAGGATTCCATAGGAGAGTTATAGCATGTGGTGTCAAACTACATCTTTTCTATAGTGTAGATCCCCCCCCCCCCCGCAATAACTTAAAATTCCTATTCTAGGAAACAGCACTAGAGCAGTAACAAAGTGAGGAAGAAACAAGCCCAAGTAAAATGAAAATTTTCAGTCACTGTTCTTCATCTACCACTGAATTCATGCCTGCATGACAAGCATATTCTGCATGACAAGCATATTCCAGTAAGGAATGGAATTTTGTAATGAGTACATAAACAGAACTGCTTTCACAGATAACAAATCAATTTTAACAAATGCATTTTGATGAGTGTTTGAAAAGGAGTAAACTGTCCCTTTTTGGCTAACTTTAGGACAGCAAATTCTTTTTTTTAGAGCAAAGAATACAAGTACTGTTTAGATAACTAAGTTTTTAATCAATACCTGCAGAACAGCCACTGAGAGCAAAACAAAATGATCTCTGTGTGTAATTTTTATACAAAAGGGAGAAGTACAAAATCTTATTTTACATGCTATTTGGGGCACTAGTATTTAGGTTGGGAAGACGATGGGAAATATATCATACAGGCCCATACATATCTTAATCAGATATGTCCTGCTGTTGAAAGCCTATACTGATAACAGGAGTGTTTATGGAAAGCTTGAGGCATGCCTTTATGCTCCTGACAGCCCCATTTCATCTTGTAAAAAGCTACTCTAGAGATCTAAGTTTTGCCTTAAATTTCAGCCAAATCACAACTGTTTTTATCTACCAGCTAAGACAGATCATCCCCAAGGCCTACCTGTTCCAGAATGCCCATTACAAGTAAGCAAATGCCTCTGGGAAACCAACACAGTTATACCCTCTTGTCTGTGTACCCCCGTAACTGGAAGTAGTGTGCTGGCCATCATGACTGGTAGTCATGGCTAATAGGGTCAGGTTTGAAAAGAATGGATTTAGAAAAGTGCATTGCTTTTTGATATACTTCAGAGGAAGTATATCAAAACAGAAGGTACTGGTGATGAACACTTGTTGCGTTATTAGTTTTGCTACTGTCTACTGTATATTCATTGTTGTTTGTTGTCCTTGAGTTGACCCTGACTCATGGTGACCCTCCACTGTTCTGCTTAGGTCCTGTAAACTCATACTCTGACCTCTCAAATTGAGTCCATCCATCTGGCTTAGCCAAAGTTTCAACACATAGTCAATGTCATCTTCCTATTTATTTATTACATGCATAGACTTCTAGACAACCAAAGTTATCCAAGTGAGAGAAGTTACTTCGGGTAAACTGTTCCCATTACGTTCAGGGCTAATTGTTAAACCAATACTTTGAAACATGTCTAAAAATGGACTGGAAGCCTATCCAGATACCAAACAATGTGATCATATTACCCAATCTACCCAATCTAAGCTAGCCGTCTACCTGTCCAGTTTGAGTCTAACTAAAGTTTCCCAGTTGCTTTGGAAGAAAACTTCACTCATTACAATAATCCAAATGCAATACTATCAGAGTATAAACATGAATAATGACTACAAGGCTATTTCTGGCCAGATAGTGTAATAAAGGCTATATCAGCCAAAGCTGATAAAAGGCAATCCAGGAATTATTTAAAAAACAAACAAACAAAAAAACCCAACGACAACAAAGTTCTCATTGGAATACAAAATTTCCACTTGTTTTCCTTTTATTTTCTGTTAATTATAACTATGAATTCCCCAAGTATTAATCTTAATATCTCCACTCATGGCTACGAAGTGCAAAGCTACTGTTTATCTTCAACAGCTTTATTAATGGTTAATTCTATTTAAAAGTCAAATATCTAAGTTGAAATTCTAAGTCAAACCAGATAATCTTAGAATGAAATATTTTATATTCAGAATATAAGATTGGGAAATTTTACATAGCTGAAAAGGAAAGAATTCCAGATTATACTGTTCTTGCACTACAAAAGAAGCCCTTTAGTCCATACTGTTACCCAGGGGCTGGCAACCTTTTTTGCCGGGGGCCGGGAGGGGGGGAATGGCACAGGGGGCCAGGCATACGTGTGCTTGCCCCCCTGCACGCATGCATGCACGCGCAATGTGGATGCCATTTTGGAAGGCCCCCCGCACCTGCGGCAGGTGAATTCGCCTGGCGCAGGCGCGGGGGAGGGCTTCCCTGGGCCTTGGAAAGCCCCCCTCCACACCCACGGTGGGCGAATTCACCCGGCGCAGGCACGAGGGGGGGTCCCTGGGCCTTGGAAAGGCCCCCCCTGTGTCCGGGGCAGGCGAATTCACCTGGTGCAGCTGTGGGGGGGAGGGGCTTCCCTGCGCCTTGGAAAGGCCCCACATACCTGCAGTGAGCGAATTTGCCGGCGCAGCCACGGTGCGGCCTTCCTAAGGCCCAACGGCGGTTGAGCCCCCCCCCCCCCCCCCCCGTGGGCCGTAGGTTGCCAACCCCTGCTGTTACCAGTTATGCTCAATAAATATAAATATTAGACTTTGATGCATAAGACAGGAAGGCTGTTCTGCTGCCAGAGTCTGAAGAATTTATACCTGAAAAGGTAGGGCTGGGGCCTGGACTCTTTCGTCCATCTTGGGGAAAGCCGAGCCTCATTTTATACTGCAAGATTGGAAATTCCCTCACCCCCTCCTGCTGACAAGGAAATCATTGCATTGACTGAGACCAATCAGAGCTTAAATGTCTTGTCTACCCCTGCTGAATAGAGATTCTGCCAAACTGGCTCAGACTGGAACACTACCTATTATGAGATATTGTGCTGTCTCTAGAGAGGCTGGCAAACACATCTGGATTTAAAAGAGAGTGAATAGCTCCAGACCACTTAAGAGCTATTATCAAAAACTGAAGGACACTTCACCTTTCCCCTTTTGCAAGCACATATTTTTGGGGTTTTTTTTAAATCTTGCATGAGGTCCTGCAGAGAGCTAGTGCCTAGAAGAGCTTCCTCCACCCCTCCACCCCAAAATCAGTGCACTAACTATACAACACCAGGTGGCTGAAAGAGGTACAGCCAGCTTCATAAAACATGCATGAATATTGGAGTTCACTATAAGTTAATGTAATAGTATTACATTAGTTCAATTTCCTTTCCATTTCTAACTGTACATAGTATTAAATGCATATATGTAAACTCAAAGATATAGATGTATTGGTCTGGATCAGTATGCAAAGGTAACTTGTGGAACCTTCGAGTCTAACTGAGAGAAAGAAGTTGGTAGCATAAGCTTTCATAGGCTTAATCTACTTAAACGGATGCATGAAGTAAGTGTCTAGGAAGAGACCTTTATAGCTAAGAATGATCTGGTTGTATGTGTGAATAGCAGGGAGTAATGTAGTGTGATGCTGGCTGGGAACCAGAAAGGCTATGTGATAAATTGGACAAGAGAGACCTCATGAGGCTGTGGTGTTAACTAGCCTTATAATATTAGTAGTGCACCAGGAAACCACTGTCTCTGTTCAACGAACTGCCATGTTTGTGGATACATTCAAATTCTGCTGTTTCTCTTTCCAACATTCCTTAGTATTTTTCTTTCCCAGGGATTGCTGTTCTGAGATCCAAAATGGAATGCCCAGGAACACTATAGAGTCTTTTCCATGTCTAAGACTAAATGGTTCCTTCTTCATCATCCACATAAGACACAGCCAAACTCCCCCCAACCCCGCCAATTACTTTTAACCTCTCTTGCTAGCCTGAGCTCAACCTGAGCTTTAGCCCTCTTAACATTGTCTCCACCAATACTGGTGACTCATTTGTTCTCTTCCTTAGAGATTCATCCCTTTCTCCATTTTTTTACAATGTATGCTCCTTTTAAACAGAGGTAATGTAAAAGTTCTATATGAATCCAGCATAGTTTCTATATGCACCTCCCACTTTCCCTTCTCATTGGAATTTAAGCTATAACATTATAACTATTCCTGTGGGGACTTCCAGTTAATATGCCTCATCACTCGGCTGCATGATTGGGAAGAGCTAGATCAAGCAGTTGCCCAGTGCTGTGAAACAGTGGTGGTTTATGACCCTACATGGTTTCAATTACCTCCTTGTGAAAGGGGCTCTGGAGGGGTTCATCAGGGATCCATTGCCAGCCCTTGCGTGGTGAAGAAATACCTCACCCAAACTGGATGGTATCTGAGGGGGTCGAAGAACCACCATAACAGCCTGATGCAACTGCGGCTTCTCACTTGAGATGAAGAGGAGCCATTAACGCATGTGTTTTTTTAAACCACAAGATAATTTGAAAAGTAAGAATTAAATGATGAATTATAAAATGACCTTATTTTAGGTTTGATCTTTGTTTTCCCCCCCATCCTATCTAGATGGCTCTACAAGCTTAAAAGCTTAGTGAGCATGCCATCTCCTATATGGGAAAAAAATATGGAAAGTATCAAGGCACTGAACTAAAGTAACAAGGCACTAAACTAAAACAGATACAAAGAAGCAACGTAGATCTCAATTCTTTGAACTGTACTGTGATTTAGTCTAGGATTAATTGAATGGGAAATGGACATATCTATTTTACTTGATTTATTTGTGGCCAATAATTTATGAAGTCCACTTTTTCTTTTCTTTCATTTGTGGCCACACCATGGACCCTTTTTCCCCACAGCTGCCACCACCCTATGCAATAGCCACTACTTCACCAACCTTCTCTTCTAAAACTTTTTGGTATAACCTATCTTGTATAAGATTTAGTAGTATGGATATTCATTCACACAGTAGACAAATGTTTCATAAAGTAATGACAAAACTTTATTACTTGGTCTTGCTGCACTTGTTATAATTGGTTATAGTTACAAATAATAGTACTCTAAAACAGTGGTCCCCAACCCCCGGTCCGCGGCCCAGTACCGGTCCGCAGAACAAATGGTACCGGGCCGCCCTGCTACTGCTTGTTTTGATTTAATAATCAACGCGATGCCACATCCCCCCCCAGTGGGCCGCGGAAAAATTATCAAACGTTAACCGGTCCACGGCAATAAAAAGGTTGGGGACCACTGCTCTAAAACATTCCTTTCCTTAGAACACTTTTAATTACCCCCACAGGACACTCTCAACTCTTCTTTGGGTACCTTTACCACTATTTTCTAACCAGCCTCTAAGGCTATCACTACCCCCCAGGATATTCTCTTTATTGATTCTCTCACTTGGAGTTTAGTATGGGTATGAGGCCCCTCTCTTCTGGACCTTAGCTGTCCGGGAAAGCTGCCAACATGTGGCTGATAAAGACAGGGCCTCTTCCAAGACAACAACCCAGCTGCAAGTGACGTACCACTGTTTGTTTGCAGCAGGCAACCAACAAGTCCAGAGTTCCGAAAGGCAGGTCCAGAGAGCAATCCAAGGTCCAGGGTTAATGTGAGCAGGTAGTCCAGAGCCATTCCAAAGGTCACAGGATATAAACAGTCTAAAGTCAAGCCAAGAGCCAAGAGCTTTCACCGGGGAATCCAAGATAAGCCTTGATGGAGAGCTTGGCTTTTCCCAGCTGCTTATCTAGCCTCAGCTCCTCTCTCCCAGGTGTTTCTCTTTAGCTGCGCGTTTCTCAGCTAACCTTCGAGAACGCCACAGCCCCTCCCTATCTGTTCTCCTCTGAGCAAAGGTAGGGATTTCAATCTCTTGCTCCTCTGCTTCTTCCTGATCTGCAACTTCTGCTGGGGAAAGGCTTTCTGCTGAAGGAAGGCTAGGCTGCTAAGGAGGAAGGCTAGGCTGTTGCTCAATGGGTTCCACACAGCTAGGTCCAGGTTCAGCTAGGTCTATGGGGGCTGGTAGCACCAAGCTAGGATCTGGACCCACATCCTCCCCCTCAGAGTCCTCTAAGTCCTCCACCTGGCTGTCCCTGACATTAGCCCTCTTCCACTCTGGAACCTTCTCCACCAGACCCTCACTGTCTAGAATCCAAACCCTATCTGACTTCCAACTGTTCCTAATGGAATTTTTCCCGTTACAGCTCAACATTCTATTGGCTGTCACCAGCTCAATCCTGATTGGTTGTCACCAGAGCTGGCTCTAACCTGCCTTCTCTCCACATAATTAAGCATTTCAATTTATGAATTTAAACTACACTTCAGAGCCTAGCTGACTCATTGGATTAAAAATCATTATTTGCAACATTTCTCATTGGATTACTTCACTCTTTGCATGGATTACAAATTTTTGGGATTACACACTCACCATTTGGATTACCCTATTTTTGGTTTTGATTATAAACCCTGGGATTACAAATTCATCAGTCATTGATTAAAGCGAAAATAAATAAATGACTACAAGCAATGCGTAGAAATCAGGAGAAAAGAGGACAAAGTCAGTACCGAATTTACTGGATTATAAATAACTATTAATGCCAGTTCCTTTTGTGCTACTTTACTTTTTGTCTAGACCAAGGGTAGGCAACTTTTCCCCTTTAAGGGCCGAGGGACTTCAGCTCCCAGAATCCCAGGAGCTATTGGCCAACATGGCTGAGGCTTCTGGGAGCTGAAGTCCCTCAGCCCTTAAAGGGGGAAGGTTGCCTACCCCTGGCTCTAGACTATAAGATTTGGTGATCATAAACTTACTACTTTGGATTACTTTACTTTCTGTTTGAATTATAAAATTTGAAACGGAACATAGATTTCAGAAGAAAAGTGGACAACACCAGAAATAAACTTAATAATTACAGATTAATTAGCTAATTCTAAAGAGAACAAATTACAGAATTTTTTGAGGGTAAAAAACAACAACAAAGATAGTGAGGTCATGGAACTCTGACATTGAGACGACAAAGAAAAGGATAGAGAGGAGAGGAGGAGAGAAGGGTTACAGATGGTTTGGAGAATACTGATATAAAGGATGTGGTGAAAGTAGATTAAAATCATGAGGGGGGAAAGTAGTGGGAGGGAAACAGGAAAAGGATAAAGAGTGGCATTATAAGGAAAAAATACTTTAGGGAGGGGAAGTAAAATTTGAAAATAAACTGTTGGAAGATATTAATTTACTCCCACTCTACAATTGTGTTCAAAATTACATTAATTGGAATAAACCTTGAAAAGTCCACTATATTGAAGCAAGTACAACAGTATAAGATACCTTATGTAGTTTAGCTTCAGTTTATACTCCCCACCCCACTCTACTCTCTACTTTAATTGTACTATATTGATTTATTTGAGCTCTTGTTTTGTCTAAGAAGCATCAAGGTCAGGAAATTGATACTGAATAAGCATTACCGTACTGGACATCTTGGCAGAGAGCCTATATACCACCTCTCCATTTTCATGGGAGATCCATTCCGGACCCACCCACCCCCCACAAAAATGGAAAATTGCCCCATTGGCTTGAATGCTGGTGGGCACCCACTGGCATGGACCCCATTTTGCCCCCCTCCATTTGCTGCCTGCAAACAGGTGAGGGACATGGACTTTTTAACTGTAGTTAAAGATGTTCATTTTGAAAGAAAGACTACCAACCGGTGGAATTAATGTGTCATTACAAGACTGAAATATATTTTAATTGTTTTTTAAGGTAAAGATTACCACCAAGTGGTAGAAAGAATTTCTTTTTCATTCTGAAGCTGTCTTTTTTCTCCTATTCCTCTTGATTGCTGTTCTTGCACCTTTTTTAAGTATAGGTGAAAATAAGAATAAACTGGAATACTACACTACACTTGATCTTAGCCAAAAGGCTGAGAAGCGATAAACTGGAATACAAATAAAATTAACAGTCACGGCAAGTGGTATGAAGAAGACACCTGCACAAATTCAAGCCTCAGCAGAGAAGACGATCTATTGAACTTGCAATAAAAACAACAGACTCCATTGTTGCATTAGTGGAAGAGATGAAATTAATGAGACAAGAGTTTCATCAAGATCTGAAAAACTCCAGAGCAGAAAGAAAAGGAGATTTCAATAAATTGGATAAGAAATTTGATAAATTGGCAGAAAATATAACCTCTACAAAAACTGATGTGGTTCAACTTCTGAGAAACACAAAAGAAACAGAAAAGACAATGGAACTACTAAAGAATAGACAGGAGAAGGATGAGATAGTGATACTTTCAGCAGAATTGCATTATAGAGAACGTTGTATGAAAGTTCAAAGTATTCCTGAAATTCCAAATGAGAACCTATTTGAAAAACTAACATCCTTCCTAGCTAATTTTTTTACAGATACCTGATGAAAAAGTGGAGGTGGATAGATAGGACATTCCACTTGATTTTCACAATTGCAAAGGAATGTAACTTAAATAGAGATGTAGTAATTTGTTGACTAGAAGTAGAATGAGAGATCTAGTAATACAACAAAGTTACAAAGATAAACTCATAATTGATAATGTGATAAAGATTTATAAGGACATTCCTAAACAGATTATAAGCATAACAAGACCCAAGGACACACTTTCTATTCAGATGCCCATGACTTAACATCAGAATTGATATCTCCGCTATATCCAAATCATGAAGCACCAAAATCAAAGACATGGAAGTTTTACCAAAGATTCTTTATCATCACAAACCAGCATTACTTACCTTGAATAAACAAAGGAACAATTATACATGGAAATTAAAAGAATGTCTTGAAGTATAAGTCATGACTTAAAAGTGGCAAAAGAAACCCTACCCCATTACTTTAAAGAGAATAGAACAGCAGATGTCTCTTTGCAGATAGTTTGGGATGCTCTTAAGGAATTATTGTAGGGTCACTTTCTTAAACAAGATGCTGAAATTAAAAAGAAACAAAGAGGAAAAAATACAATCTATGATGAGATACAAAAAAGAGTTTTTTTAAAAAAAACAAAAAAAGAAAATTGGGAAGAAACTATAAAAACGGTAACAAAACAAAAAAAAAATAAAAAATAGAAATTCTACAGAAGCAACTGGAAGCAGAACTCACCAGAAAAGTAGAATTACAACTAAAATATTGCTGACAATTTTTTTTGAACACACAAACAAACCCGGAAAATGGCTGATTCATAAAATTAAAAAGGAAAATGAGTAAAACAAAACAAAACAAAACTGATTTCAGAGATAAGGGAAGGTGAAAAGACATTCAGATCAAGAAACAACCAAAAAAGTATTTCATATTTTTTAACAGAGAATTATAGGCAGAAAAATCACTGAAGGGAAATAAAGCAAAGAAGGTAGAAGAATATTTAGGAATGCAACAAATCCCCAAGGTGACAGGAGAACAACAAGAAAAATTAAATGCACCAATTACAACAGAGGAAATTAAGAAAGCAATTCAAAACTCCAAATCTGGTAAGGCTCTGGGCCCTTAATGGCAATATTTTATAAAGAGCTACAAGATGAACTCATACACAATATTTTGAATGAAGCACTCACTGGAACCTTACTGGAATCCTGGAATAATGCAGATGTTTGCTTAATTCTGAAAGAAGGGAAGGATCGCAAAGACCCAAAGAACTACCACCCAGTTTCATTGCTCAACAGAGATTATAAGATATTTGCAAATATTAGCAGAGAGATTACAGGAAGTTCTAAAAACACTAATTCATGAAGATCAGAATGTTTTTCTCCCAAATAGACAAATTAAAAATAATATAAGAACAGTATTAAACATTTTGGAATATTATGAAAAACATCCTGCAGGAAAACTTGCAATGATCTCTCTGGATGTAGGGAAGGCTTTTGATTCAGTAGATTGGGAATTTATGTTTGCAATACAGGAAAAGATGGTTGCACCGGCACAAAAATGACACCATACTCAGTATTATGGTTGTAAACACTTGGCCACAACTTTATTTGTACAGGGTCTTAAACCAATTCATTAACAATTAATTAAACTACATTTTATATTGTTCTAGACACATGTATTCCTAATGTGTCAAGAACATCAAAATCCTTTTAAACACTTAACCAAATAAATCATCTCCCCCCGACCGGAAATGATGTCATAATTTAACTAATGATGTAACTTGTCTATGACATCATCAACTTGTTTGATGACGACATAACAAAACTTTTGTTAACCCATTGACATATACTCTTTGTCCAAATCAACTTGAACCAATTTCTTAATTCCAATTAACTAAATTATCTCGGGGGGGGGGGGAGGTCCCTGCCCGCCAAAAGGATTTTAACTCTTGATAGCACATATCCTAACCAAGACCCTAACATCCAATTGTGATAAAATAACTTAACTTGCCTCCAATGCAAAATGACCAATAGCGAATAACAATTGCTTCTAGCCATAACAATACAAGCTAAAAAGTGCAAGCAGACCCCATTTTATTCCCAGGGAGGGTGAAAACCCCAGGTTACAATAACTCTGAAAAAATTTCCTCCCGGCCCCATAAGGTGACCAGCCACAGCCTGAGAATAATTACTTAAGCATCAATAAGCAAAGGGTGGGTGGGTTGGGTCGCTTGTCTGCAGTTCTAAAATGGCTGCTCCCCCGTGGCAGCCAGTGGGCTTTATAGCCCTAAATTCTCGCTGGTAGTCTCGAAATACGCAAGACCACCAGCGAGTAGGGATCCTAGAGGATCTCTTTCCTGATTAGCTGGGCGGTGGAGGAAGGGGCGGGACTTCCCTCTCACCCAGCCAATCATGTGTCCGGCATCATTTAACTGGCCGGCGCAACATAGGATTGAAGGCTGGTGACCCCTCCTCCTGCTGGCCAACACGTCGAGGGGGGGGTCTATCTTAGAGCTGACTATCTATGTGGAATACAATTTACAATAGACAAAAAGCACAAATAATTATTAATAGGAAGAAATTCAAAATAATTAATATCAATAAATGTACCAGACAAGGATGTCTCTTATCCCTGCTGTTATTCATAACAGTCATGAAGTATTAAACAACACAATTAGAAACAACCCACTTATCAAAGGCCCCCAAATAAAAGGGCAGTCATACAAGCTGAAAGCATATGCTGACAATCTCGTGATTTTTTTTGGAGAACCCAGAAGAAGGAATAGAAGAAGTATTGCAAGTGCTAGGTGAATTCGCAGACCTCTCAAGTTTTAAGATAAACAAAGAAAAAACAAAAATTATAATGAAAAATGTAACAAAAAAGAAAAGAGACAAGTATTTGAAAAAAAATGGGTTTGAAAACTAAGAAAAAAGATCAAATACTTAGGAATCTGCATTACAAAATGAAATATGGAGCTGTACGAAAACAACTACAAGCAAATCTGGAATTATATATATATATATATATATATGCAAAATTGGTCCAAACATCAACTGTCCCTTCTAGGGAGAACATTAGCAATCACCATGAACATACTGTCTAAAATGATATATATGTTTCAAAATCTTCCCATAATAACACAGTCAAAAGTCTTTAAAACATGGCATCAGGACATATCAAAGTTTATATGGAATGGGGAAAAAACAATAATAAAACATTTGCCATTAATAGAATGGAAATTGAAAGGAGGACTAGGACTACCTGACCTACAACTATATTATGAGGCAAAAAGTTTGAATTGGATATCTGAATGGTTGACTTTAAAAAAAATGATGAATTACTGAAACTTGAGGGATTTAATAATAAATTTGGCTGGCACGCTTATATCTGATATGGCAAATTAAAAGCTAACAAAGGATTTGCAGATCACATAATTCGGAAATCTTTATTACAATCATGGACAAAATATAAAACAAAAATTTATAGAAAAATTCTGTTATGGATTTCACCAGAAGAAGCATTAATGGGTCAATGGAAAGACTCAAAAGAGAAATGGATTACTTATAAACATCTATTGAAAATAGATTCCTCTTTAAACCCAGAAATTAAATTGAGAGAAGAATTAGAGAAAAAGGGTTTTGTCTGTCACTGGTTTCCTTATAAACAATTACACAAAAGATTTCAGATGGACTGGAAATTAGAAAGTTTTGATTTGAAAGATAACAGCCTGGGTGATATGCTAATATCAGACCCTAAAAAACTAATCACCAAAATCTAAGATTGCAGTTAGAGAAAGAGCCAGTGATCAACACCATGATTTAAATGGACTCAAAACATTGGAAATACATTGACTCTAGATCAATGGGAACACTCATGGAAGAGGACTCAAACATTTACAAGATCAAAAGATCTTAAAAAAAATTATCTAAAATTGTTTCATAGATGGTATCTTACTCCAGTAAAATTAAACAAAATGTATACAACAGTTGACCCAAAATGCTGAAAATGCAACAAAACACAAGGAACCTTCTTCCACATGTGGTGGAGCTGCCTAATAATAATAATAATAATAATAATAATAATAATAATAATAATAATAAAATACTGGAAAGAAATACAAACAGCAGTGTTTCAAATTATATGGAAATGTGTCCCTATGAAACCAGAATTATTTTTGCTTAACATGACATTGGTGTTAGAAAAGAAAGACGAAAACAAATACTGGAAATTAACATTATACATGGTCACAGCAGCACATATTCTTCTTGCCAAGTATTGGAATGAAAAGAAAACACCAACAATAGAAGAATGGTTAATAAAACATATAAATATGCTTGAACTGGATAAACTCACTTGTAGCTTAAATAACAAATCCCTAACTGTAGTGGAAGAAGAATGGTTACTGGTGCTTAAATACTGGAATAAAAATTGGAAAGGACTGATTATATAGTGCCTATCAATGGAATGGGAAACCACAATGAACAGACTAAGGCTAATTTCAAATAAAACAACTTCTTATATTTATTAGCAGACAAAAAAATCTTTAATATTATACACTCATAAATCTACTAATCTCTCATAATTTTTTTATGCTATAAGAAAATGTTTACCAAGAATAGTATGATAATCATATGACTAAAGATAATGAATAAAGATTATGGAACAATAAAAGACAGGCTGAAAGATTAGAGGCAGAACCACTGTGTAATAACTGATATCCTAAAGATTGTTTATAATGGGGTGACATATAAATATTAATTAAAGGTAAAAAGCATTATAAGTTAAAAACCCAGGAGGAAGTATCAAGACTGTAAGAAATAAAAAGGGAATATCTATGTTACATTTTATGTAATAGAATAACATATAATAAGATTTCATACATTAAGATTTTATTTTATGTATTATTTGTATAAATAAAATATTTCCACACTTGAACAAAGTGGCTTGCCACTTTAAGGGAGGATGTGCCTTTGAGGCCCTCCATGAATTGAGGCCAGGTTCTTTAACCATGGCATGGCCTCATTGGCTGAGCCTGGGTATGTGATGGGGGGCAGAGACGGGCTATATTAAGCCATCTCACCTCTTTCCCTGTCCTCTTTCAAATATGCAAGTGTTTACAAGGAGCAAGCGTTCTCGAAGTAGCTGAGAAGTGGAGAGTTGAGTTAAACAAACTCTGTAATGTTTGATACAAGGTTGGTGCCTAGCTGATCGGAAAGAGGGCTGTTTCTCTGCTCCCTCCCACACCGGTTTGATAACTCTTTGTAGTTGTTATTTAGATTTTACCTTGTTGGGTTCATGTCCCTGGGTTTAGGTCCATTCTCCTTGGAGTCTGGTGTTTGCTTCCCTCTCCTTTCCCCCTGCCTTGCTGGTTCAGCCTGAGGCTGGAAGGTTTTTACCTTGCTTGTTCTTTCCTGCCTGGGGTTGCTTTGCCCGCAGTGTAGCTTGCCTTGTTGCTCGTTTGGGGGTTCGGCTAGCTGGGAGGGGTTTTTTGCTCTGCAGGCTGCCCGGGTGCTCCTCACCTTTGCTGTTTTTCATTAGGGTGCACTGGCATTTTCCAACCGTGGCAGGGTTGGAGGGTCTATATCAAAATCAATCCAGAGATGAGGCCATGGAAGAGGAGGCTGCTCAGTTACTGGTGAACCCAGAACACCATGGCTGTGCTGGTTACCACCAACTACCACCATGGTTGCGCCAGTTGCGCCAACTCCGCCACCTGCATCAACAGCAGGGCCGTCTGGTATATGTCCCCCTTCATACTATTCTTCTTCACAGGCTTACTATAGCGAGTGAGGACAAGCTTGGCCTTGGGATGTTTGGAACACTACTTGGAACCAACATTCTACTAACCATCCTTTGAATGTCGACAATTTACAACCCCTCCCTGATACCTCCCCTCCTTTGGCTTACAGGGAGTGGTGTGTTCACCACCTGCTTTTAATCCTCCAATTTCCCAGGCATCTATGCAATTTGCGACTGCCCATTCTAATAACATGATATCCATGTCTGCACCTCCTCCAAGATCTGATAGCCTGCCTTCTCCTCAGTTAAGTGGTAGCTCTGCTTACCTGGCCATTCCTCAAGGGGATTTAGACTCAGTATTGGGAGAACACCTTACCCTTGCCACAATAAGAAAAATTTTAAATAAATATAAGGAGTTGCAGACTGAACAAAGATATATAGATGATCACCAATATGCCTCAAAACAAAAGAGCTATCATAAGGTTGGGAGCGGGGAGAACTTGTGGGGGAAACTACTTTATCCCCATGGAAAGTAGATGAAAATCCCATTGAAATCAGTGAATATGATGAACGTACATGGGAAGGAATAGTAGAAGGCAGCTTAGGATTTAATCATATTTCTCTTGGGGATCTATATAAATTAGTAAGGAACTCTAACTCCCAGTTATTTAACAATAGCAATTTTAGCTCTGATCTTCAGTAACTTCTATAAAGAACAGTGCATCCTTCCAGTATACAATGGCTCAAGGGATTCAGTATAAACAGCTCCCTTCCCTCAGCCATCATGGATGCATCTGACTCCGATTGGTGGACCCCAGCACACTAATAAAAAAAGAAAATAGATCTCAGAAACCTGAAGCCTGTCCTCTTTCTGGATAAACAGGATTGCACTGGTAGACTAGACAGTATGCATGCATACCTGCAAATAAATTCACTAAATTCATTGAAAGCAGACATTCTATCCAAATAAATGCACCCACGATTGCAAATTCAATCTTCTATTTATTTCCTATGTTCATTGATCCTTTTGGAAATAGTGCACTCTGTTTTCCTTCTATAATCCACAGCAAGAATTTAATTTTATACTGACAGAGTTGAAACAAAATTGTATTAATTTCTAAATAAATATGTATTAAGCAACTTGTTCTGTGACTTTTGTATGTTACATTTCCCCTTTTCTGGTAATATTCCTTTAAGGAAAATAACATTTCTCTGTTACATTTTTTTAGTTGATCTTAAATAATATCCTGGGAGATACAATTCCACTACTTCAGCTAGAGACATTTTAATTTTCTTCAGGCCATAAACAGCAGAAGGCACGGGGATTTACAATATACCATTCAACTGTATTGTTTTGAGAAGCCACCTTTCATTTCTTTTGTTTTTCTTTTTTGTTAATTTACTGTTTACTTAATAATTTATGCCCTATTCTTCTTCTGGGAAATGCAAAGTGACATATTTGGATTTTCAGGCATTCTTCTATCCAGGCAATGATAGGATGAGAACTTCCTAAATTTCATAATGTAACATTCTCATTTGGATTCTTTTACTGTCCAAAGCTTCCATTGAAAAACTGTTCAGAATTGCATCTGGTACAGAATATACTGTAGTCAAACTGCTCAATAGAAATGTATATTGGAATCTTCTGACTCCTTCAGTGGCTCCATCGGGCCTAGCCTAGATTAAGAAGGAGAGCCCTCCCTTCAGTCCATCTGCCATGGTCCAGGCCTTCAAGGGAGAGAAGAACTGCTGGACCTCATCTCTTCCCCACCGCCATTTCCTTCTCCTTTTGTGTTATGTCTTTTTAGATTGTAAGCCTGGGAGTAGGGAACCTTCTAATTAACCATTTCTAAGCCGCTCTGAGAGCCTTTTGGCTGAAGAGCAGGGTATAAATACTCCAAATAAATAAATAAATAAATAAATAAAATCAAAAGTGAAATCACCAAGCCAGATGATGCTGGATAAATTTCATAGTTACTTGTAAACTAACTTGTCCAAATCTGCCATCACAGGACCTAAGCAAAGTCTTACTGGTAAGCAACCAAGAGTTTATGAACACTATCGACTGATATGGTGACTCATAGCTGATTGTGTACTCTAGGTGCAGGGACAAAGCTAAGTATGCCAAGAGATAATGTCAAGCTTTCACTGTGCCTATCTACAATCTTTTGCTGCACTCCTATCAGGATTCTTTTCTCTACTGTAAATTAATAAGATTTTTATCCTGCCTTTTTAACAATCTCAGGGTGACACACATACTGTTCCTCTGTTTTATCACTACAACAAGCCTGTAACATGAGCTGTTGGTATCATTGATCCAAAATCATCATGGGACATCGCAATCAAATAAGCTTTGGATCCCTGTGCCTTATCCATTTCACTACATTATATTCTCTGTAGGCTCAGCTGCTTTATGGTTGTTGTTTTTTCAAATATATACCATGGGGCTCGCATAGTATCACCATACTGATGGAGAGTATATGTTATAGTATCACCATACTGATGGAGAGTATATGTTATTTCTCCAGTGCAGATGCAGCCTTAGTTACATTATATCTTCACTATTTAAATTAATGCTGAAAGCTGAAAGCGTTACGTTGAAGAATATTCAGAAACTACACTCATCCCAGAATTGAGCAGTTGTTAACAGGGGCAGCATAAGGGAGAATATGAATCCTTTGTTGAAAGAGCTGCACTGAGTCCCAGTTTTAGTCTTGAGTACTAGGGATGACCTTTAAAGCCCCAAAGGAATTGTCAACAGAATATTTCAAAGACCTACTTCTTTCAACATGAGCCTGCTTACCTACTAAGATAATCTTTGAGCTTGTCTTGTATTATCTCAACAACTCAAGAGATAACATTTTCTTGTAAAGTCAGATATCCTTTCTGGTGATGTGACTTAGGCTCTGGAAATCCCAGCTTAAAAGAAAACCTATCTCACACCATTAGTAACTTTTTGGAAGTTTGAAAAGCATCTACTTTGGGGCAAGGGGAAAAGACTCATAGTAGGTAATTTTATTTACTGATTTGATTAGCCTTTGCTTTAAAACTAATAATTATTTTATTGCTAGTGTTACTGCTGTGCTGCTGCTATTTTGTATTTTATGCTTTTATTTGTTCAATATTTACTTGTAAACTTCCTCAAATTAATCAAAAATAAGTGGGATATAAATCTTTTAACCAAGTAATGCTTAATAACGTAATGGTTAGTGGGATATCAAAACACTAAGTATTCCTCTGCAAACCTGTACAAGACAATTCCACTACATTAGTGACTCAGCTAAGGTAAGACTGAAAGGTAACAATACTTTCTTCATTAATTACACTTTAGAAAAATCAGGCTGTTCCTAAAACATAATAGAAATATGGTTGAAAAGTATAATTTAAACATAAAAATACATTTGGAACATAAAAAGAACTAGAAAACAGTTATACACAGCAAGATAGTTAAAAAATGCAGATCAACCTTGACAGTTCTTGCACCTACAGATCCACCCACTTGTTTGCTTATTCATTAACATCTAATTAAAAACTGAGCAGATGTTTTCTTGATTAATAGTATAAGAACTGTGACACTAATGAGTGAAATAACTCATGTGACATTTTTGAAAACTTACAGCAAACTGCATAAGTACACAAATTGAGAGAATAGGGATGAGCATGCATGATCTTTGTTTTTCTTTTTCTTTTCTGCATGATCAAATAGACAAAGTAACCATCACTGTGGTGCTCACAAATGGACTGGTAGACAGCGTGGATGTTGTAGTGGGGGAATTATATGCTTTCTGCAGTCAGCAACAGTCAACAGGTTCACTTCAGGATTTTGAATCAGCTTAAATTTCCAAATGCTTTTCCAAGTAGAGTGATTTACAGTGATCCAAACAAGATATATGTATGGCAAGTGTCACTGTGGCAGATCGGATAACTCCAGGAACACACACAAGTGGTAAGCTAGTCTGAAGTATAGATTTAAACTGCTGGCCACCGCAAAAATCTGGACATCTAGGTAATTCTTTGTTAGATTTGTTCCAATGGAGAAAACCAGTAGTTTAATTAATTTTCTCCCTGCTGCTAGTACATCTCTAAAAACAGTGGATTTTTGAAGTGGTAAATTACCAAAAAAAAAAAAAAAAAAAAAAAAATGAATGCCCACAATGATGGTCTGGAGCAGGGGTAGGCAACCTTTCCCCTTTAAGGACCAAGGGACTTCAGCTCCCAGAAGCCTCAGCCATGTAGGCCAATAGTCCCATGTTGGTCAATAGCCCCTGGGATTCTGGGAGCTGAAGTCCCTCGGCCCTTAAAGGAGAAAGGTTGCCTAAAATCCACCAGCCACTGGCAGCAAAATGCCTCTGGTTGCTTTTTCTTCCCACCTTCCCATCCTAAGTCAACAGCAAAGGAGGAATTCACCTGTGCGTGTGTGTGTGTGGGGGGGTGCTTCAAGAGAAATGGGGGGGAGGGTAGAAAGATATGATGCTACAGTTTTTGAGTGCAGACTCTCAGTACTTTTAAATGTGACTGGGGCTTCCTGACTCATGACAAATCCATTTTCATTTCCCCCCTGCATTTTTGAGTAGTCTTCCCATCTCTACCCAGTACTTAATTTAGAAGTCTGCCAAACTGCAAACCTTTGAGTTAGGAGTATAACGTCATACATTATAATTTATTTTTGTTTTTTTGTTTGTTTGTTTTATTTTTAATCATATATATACATAAAACAATTTATATTCTTCATTTTTGTACAAATATTAATTGTTCCAAAGAATAAACACAATTTAATTGTTGTTGTAAGTCGCCCTGATTGTTCGACAGAGGGGCAGGGTATAAATAATTTTTTATTATTATTATTATTATTATTATTACAAAACCATGATTTCTAAATAACTGACTCCTAGTGTCCCTTCATTAGCACATACTAATACCTACAGATTTCATACTGTCTTATTTTTCGATCACAACTCTTCAAGGTGAAAAGCTAAAACTGATTTCTTGGAACTCCAATAATTGGTACCCACACAGTTATCAATTTCAAGTTTAACTTTTACCAGTTTGTTATCTACTTCCTACATCTTAACTCCATCTCATTTTACAGAATTCCATAATCAGGAGCCATTCACTTTCTATTTCATTTTGTCTTTATTAATCAACTGGCATTTCAATTTGTCCATTTCTATCACTTCAATTAGCTTCAGTAACCATTCATCAATCTTTGGAACCTCCTTCTTTTTTCCAGTTTTGAGCTACTACCATTCTGGCCAAGGTAATCATGTATAGCATTACCTGCCAATATTTTTCCCCCACATGTATTGGGAGTGTATTTAACATGTTCAACAAATAAATTTTAGGTCGCAGTTCAAATTTAATCTGTAGCATTGATTCTATCATGGTGTATTAATCTGTATCATTGATTCTATCATACAGCCCTGGTGGCGCAGTGGTTAAATGCCTGTACTGCAGACACTCACTCATAGACCACAAGGTTGCGAGTTCAATACCAGCCAGGGCTGAGGCTCGACTCAGGCCTGCATCCTTCCGAGGTCGCTAAAATGAGTACCCAGATTGTTGGGGGGCAATCAGCTCACAGTTGTAAACCGCTTAGACATCCCATAGCGTGATATGAAGCGGTATATAAATAAGCTGCTTTGCTTTTGCTTTGTATCTGCTTCCAAAATCTTTTTAGTTTTGGACATCTCCACCAATGGAACCAAGTGCCTACTGCAGATTGACATTTCCAACAAGAGTTCGAGGATGACTTATACATCTTAGCCATTTTACTTGGGATTAAATACCATCAGTGTTCCATTTTTCAGTAGTTCTATCTTAGATTTTGGGATTTAGTAAATCTTTTAGTTTTCACTCTGGTGTCTTGCCAGCTTTGCAAATCAATGTTTCTACCACTGTCCAAGGCCCATTTAATCATTACTTCTGAAATTATATCTTCTGCTTGTACATAATACCTTAGTGCTTTGTAAAATATAATTTCTTTTTGAATAACCACAAGTACCTCTGTCTTGTCTGGAGTAAGACTCATCCAGTTTATTAATGAAATCCAACCACATTTTATCACTGCAATTGGTTCCCCAGATTTACTAAATCCCAGTGTTTCAGTGGTGGAGAACTTGGGGGGGGGGGGGGTTACTTCTCCTTGCTGCTTCAGCAAGCAGGGGCAGTCAATAAGGTCCTTCAGTCATCACATCTGAGAGGAAAGTAACCCTCTCCAGCCTAGTTTCTGGTCCTCTATGTTCTAGTTTGCACAACTGTTTTTTTGCTCTGCTTTCTTTTATCAATTTGAAAATGCCTTTTTTCCCCAAATGGGGGGAACACCCCAGTGTTGTTGCTGGATTTCTCTAATGACACCTAAACTGGGAGGGCCAGATACAGAAATGATTCCCTCTCCATAGACTCATTTCTTCATTCTGCTTCATTCTTGGCCTCAGGGGTGAGACTGTGTCATTTCCTTGATTCATGCCTGCACTTCCACTGTTGAGGGGTTCCTCCTCCAACTAGAGCTCCTGAACTGGATCTACTAAGTCATAGTTAGGGAGGTGGGGGCATGAAGAAGGGGGATACCTTAGCCATGGCTGACAGGCTTTTGCTGGGGAGGGACCAGTTGGTTTTTGTTTCTACAGTGATCATCGCAGACACTATTTCTGTCATACACTAAGAGAAGACTGTCCCTAGAGGTGAGAGGGAATTGCACCACTATTTTGGTGGCAGAAAAGTGCACAAAAAAGGCCTACACTTTTTTTTACCAGACTCAGTAACTCAAATAATTAATTAATGTCTCTTCATGAGAGAGAATGGCACAACATACTTCCACAAATACATTGTATATCTACTACTTAGAAAACCCACTTGGGTTTGAGAGATTTTAATAATTGTCATTTACTCACAAACATCTTCTTTGGGGGCAAGAACCTGAGAAACTGGTGGCTGCTTACTCACAGTACTTTCAGAGAAAATAGACTATCTACATACATTACAAACTAGCTTAAGGCTTTGGTTACTGTGATAGATTATTTTTGTTCTGAGATGGCTAGAGGCCTACAAAGATTTCTGTAAGTTATCCTCACAAAAATCTTCTGAGGAATTTAACCTGAGAAAATATTTCTGAACTCTTACTGTGATATCTAATTATATTTGCCCTTATTTATGTGAATGTAGTTCAGGAGAGAAATTGTAGAAACTGACTTTCAAATTGACTGGTTGCAACGTTGTTTCTTTGCAGTTATGTTATTCTGGCAAAAATGTCAGAATTTTATATTGATGTGAAATAATTTAGAAACATGAGAATTCAGATTTGATATATCTGTGACCCTAACAGAAATTAACAGTGAGCCTGGGAGCAAAAATCCATTTCCCATCTGAAAATACCATTTTGATTTGAAACCAATGCAAATCATTAATCTTTTTGGCATAGAAGGTTAATTATTTAGCAGATAACATCCAAAAAGGTGACTTTCCAGCTTGGAATGAGAATGAAAATGCATGTCACCTCAGTAGAGAACCAGAACAATGAAAGTTATGAGAGCAATCAGATATGCAGTAAAATGTGAAAAAAAAAATTAACCCTAAGATGCTGGTGGATTCTTTGCTGAAGTAAAGACAATTTTGCTTCATGCTTTTTCTCACTAACAGTAAGATGGCTGACATAATTTAAATATAATGCAATAATGGAAATTGAGTACTGGGAAACAAGACAAACATCCTGATGTGGCTCAAGTCCAGGATATATGAAGCCCAGGCTGTATTTTCCCATATGAGCCTGCCCAAGCTCTGATATCCTCAGGGGAGACTCCTTTCTGTCCCACTGTTTTCACAGACTGTTCTCCCACTATGGAATTCCTTCACTATGGAAGCTGGGATAGCTTCTTCCTTGCTGTTTTTTCAGTGGCAGGTTAAAATCTTTCTGTTTCAGCAAGCCTTTGGGAACTGACTGGTAACAAGAGAAGATTTCTTATGGCACTGTTTTGTTTTTAATGCAAACACAAGTAGATAAATAGGTACCACTTCTCAGTGGGAAGGTAAACAGTGTTCTGTGCAATCATGCTGGCCCCATGATCACAGAGTACTCTTCAGCTTAGTAACAGAGGTGAGCACCATCCCCTATGGTTGGACATGACTTGATGTCAACAGAGAATGCCTTTACCTTTTTTAGGTTGGAAGTGAAATAAAAGTGATTACTGAGAAATTTAAGATACCGAGTGTTAATATTCTTAGGCTTGGGAAGTAGGAAGTCAATTTTAATCTATGTTAATCGTGATAAATTGAGTTTATGTTGAGTCTGTGTTATTTATAATAGATGTAGTTTATGGGGGAAGGGAGTTGGAGAGATTGGGAGTGGGGAATAGTTTATTTTAGTTTTTTTTAAATTATATTTTTGTTAGTTTGGACAGAGTTCAAATTTTATGTAATATTTGAGTGCTTGTATGATTTATGTTTTAAAACATAATAAAAAGATTTGTTAAAAATTCACATGAATGTTATACATAGAAAACAGAATTTTCTGTGCAGGGAAGAGTTTTTTTCTGCTGTGTTAAAATTATTAAAATAGTATGAGTAAAACTCTATTATTTCTATATTAGACAAACTTTGTTTCCTGTGCAGAAAATGCTGTTTTCTGTGCAAAACAATCACGTGCAAAATATGTCGCACACTGCAAAGATTCTCATCAGTTGAGGATTCTCCTCATCATGATTTCTCAGTACTTGAAAAACATGTTTTTCAATCACTTTTAAACATTTTCTAATATTATTTCCACTCCTAGTCATATGAGAAAATAATAATAAATAATATTGAGTTATTTGAGGATAAAGATCCTGTCACCCTATCAGGTGAACTCAGTGGGCAATTTTACACTTGCAACATTTGTCCAAAACTGGAAAATTAAACTTCTGAAACATTGTCTTTCCGATGTATTCCAGCATTTCTACAGCAATCATTTAGATGTACGCTGAGTGCAG
This sequence comes from Phrynosoma blainvillii, assembly GCA_026167975.1. Taxonomy (NCBI): domain Eukaryota; kingdom Metazoa; phylum Chordata; class Lepidosauria; order Squamata; family Phrynosomatidae; genus Phrynosoma; species Phrynosoma blainvillii. The sequence goes on along the minus strand of JANUYF010000002.1, from coordinate 350,342,849 downwards.
AAGAAGAAGAAGAAGATGATGATGATGATGATTTGGAACTTGTGACCTTCTACTAGAAAAGTGCTCCTTAGCTGACAGGTTAAAGGTTTCTTCTTGCTTTGAGTGAAGCCAGGATTCTAAAGGGAAAGCTCTTACAAAATACTTTTATACATTTGGACGCAACTAATGAACAAAAAGTCCATTTAGTTTCCCCTGTAGCTGTGAGGATATGATGAATTAGTTTCTTTTTATCTTATTCTTGGACTAATTGTTTCAGACTAACAATGTCGTTCAAAGTGTTATGACTCTGATCAATTTTTGTCTTATCCTGGAAGTAAGCATACAATGAAAAACTGCTTTGGGAAGCATTTTTTAAAATACATTCCCATTAACCATATCCCATTTCAAGTGACAAATGGATCTTTTAATCAACTCCCCAGAACTTTCCATGTAATTGCTTTGAGCATTTTTTAACAACTCTGTTGTGTCTTTTAATAGCTGAATGTATTATGAACTGCCTCCTGCCTATAATATTTTTTTTAAAAAATTATGAAAAATTATGAAAAGACAACAGTTGCAATATCCAAAACTTATAAAATACATCGAAGGGTAAATATTTAGTATTCTGCAATTGTACTTAACAGAATTTGCATTTTTTTAAAAAAATCAAGACTTTTATTGAGATTAATCTGTCTTCGAGGGCTGCAACATTCAGTTTGTAAATGGCCTCATTTACAAACTTTTTTCTTTTCTTTTTTTTAAAAAAGGCCTACATCCAACTATTAGCTCCAGTCTGAGTAAACCTACCTGATCAGCAGAATCAGTAGATCACAAATGTTGATTTGTCATTGACTCACTATATCTGTTCTACCTGAGATGAACAATTGGATTTAACCAGTTGAGCTGCTCTAACTGGATTCAAGTGAGTCTATGATCTGAACTTTCATTTCACCTTGAATTTTGCCTCATATTATGTTTTTATTATAAACCATAGTGTGGTTTTGAGCACTATAAAGAGATTTCTCAAACCTGTGCATGAACCCTGTATTTTGTTATATGCCTTGCATTGAAATTCCATCTGCTACTACAATTGCTTTACCATTTAAATGCCGAAAATACTTCTTTATACAAAGAACATTTGAGAAAGTGGTTTATCACAAGATAGTCATTTACTTATTCCGTCATTCAACTTGTATCTTAACTTCGACAGTTTATGTAAAACTAAGACAGATTAAAAGACAGAAAATTGAATGCAGACTAATCTGTCTGTCTGTCTATCTACCTACCTATCTATTAAAAAAAGGACATGATAACATTTTGCTGCGGAGCTGTCACTGAATTGAGAAAGTCAAACAAAGAGCATCCTGAGTGCCTGTCTGCATTAATTCCCTGTTCTTTGAGTTAATTATAGACTTTCTGCAAATGTCACAAATAAAGTAGGGTATCTATCAGGAACAGAGAGCATCAACCTCTTATGGATTAAATGTGTACTCTCTTTTTGTCATAGTTGCCACCAGTCTTATCAATATGGTCAACATGCCTTATGTGTAGCATTGCAGGCTGTCAAAGATAATCATTTGTAAGGGCTGCAATAGAATAACTCATGGCAAGAAGTCTGTGAAGGTAGCAGCAGAATTATAGCTGGAGATTTGAGCAACTAATGTATGGATTTCTGGTGTGGAAGATAGGTCACTTTACACTTGGGAAATATGAAAAGTAATTAAGAAGATGGAATAACCTGAACTTAGTCCAATCTTGTACCCTCTCTCTCTTGATTTTTGTTGTTGCAGAACTGCTACTTTTTCTCACTCTTTCACATGTCCAGTGCTCTCTTCTTTATGCAATTAAACCTCTCCTCTTCATCCTTCCCAATGTAATTGACTTTTCCCATCTCTACTCTCTACATGAATGAATCATAGAATCATAAAATCATAGAATTATAGAGTTGGAAGAGACCACAAGGGGGATCCAGTCCAACCCCCTGCCATGCAGGAATTCCCGATTAAAGCATCCCCGAAAGATGGCCATCCAGCCTCTGCTTAAAGACCTCCAAAGAAGGAGACTCCACCACACTCCAAGGGAGTATGTTCCACTGTCAAACAGCCCTTACTGTCAGGAAGTTCCTCCTAATGTTGAGGTGGAATCTCTTTTCCTGGACCATGCACCCATTGTTCCGGTTCCTAGTCTCTGGAGCAGCAGAAAACAAGCTTGTTCCCTCCTCAATATGACATCCCTTCAAATATTTAAAAAAGGTTATCATATCACCTCTAAACCTTCTCTTCTCCAGGCTAAACATCCCCAGCTCCCTAAGTCATTCCTCATAGGGCTTGGTTTCCAGACCCTTCACCATTTTAGCTGCCCTCCTTTGGACATGCTCCAGTTTCTCTACATCCTTTTTGAATTGTGGTGCCCAGAACTGGGACACAGTATTCCAGGTGAGGCCTGACCAAAGCAGAATACAGTGGCACTATTACTTATCTTGATCTAGACACTATATTTCTATTGATGCAGCCTAAAATTCTATTGGCCTTTTTAGCTGCTGCATCACACTGTTGACTCATGTTCAACTTGTGGTCTACCTGGACTCTTAAATCCCTTTCACACGTAGTCTCATTCAGCCAGGTGTCCCCCATCGTATATCTGTGCTTTTCGTTTTTCCGCCTTAAATGCAGTAGCTTACATTTCTCTGTGTTGAATTTCATTTTGTTAGCTTTGGCCCAGCTTTCTAGTCTGTTCAAGTCATTTTGAATGTTGATCCTGTCTTCTGGGGTATTAGCTACTCCTCCTAATTTGGTGTCATCTGCAAATTTGATAACTATGCCTCCAATACTGTCATCCAAGTCATTGATAAAGATGTTGAATAGCACTGGGCCCAGGACAGAGCGCTGTTGTACCCCACTGGTCACTTCTTTCCAGGTTGAAAAGGAGCCATTGTTGAGCACCCTTTGGGTTCGGCCAGTCAACCAATTACAAATCCATGTAACAGTTACTTTGTCTAGCCCACATTTTACCAGCTTGCTTGCAAGAATGTCATGGGGAACCTTGTTAAAGGCCTTACTGAAATCAAGATATACTATATCTACAGCATTCCCTTCATCTACCAAGCTGGTAATTTTATCAAAAAAACGAGATCAGATTTGTCTGGCATGACTTGTTTCTCTGAAACCTATGTTGACTTTTTGTGATTATAGAATTACTTTCCAGGTGTTCACAGACTCTCTGTTTAATGGTCTGCTCCAGAATCTTTCACGGTATTGATGTCAGACTAACTGGACGACAATTGTTGGGATCCTCTTTTTTTTTTCCTTTTTGAAGATGGGGACACTGTTTGCCCTTCTCCGCTCTGCTGGGACTTCTCCTGTTCTCCAGGAGTTCTCAAAGATTATTGCCAATGGTTCCGATATTACATTTGCCAGTTCTTTTAGTATCCATGGATGTAATTCATCTGGTCCTGGAGACATATATTCATGTAGATTAACCAGGTATTCCTGTACTATCTCTTTACTTATTTTGTGCTGAAATTCTCCTATTCTGTCCTCTGATCCATTATACTCAGGTTGAGCACCCTTTGCCTTTTCTGAGAAGACTGAAGCAAAGAAGGTGTTCAGTAATTCTGCCTTTTCTCTGTCCCCTGTTAACTTTTTGCCATCTTCTCCACACAGTGGCCCTACCATTTCCTTGTTCTTCCTTTTGATGCAGACATACCCCCAAAAGCCCTTTTTATTGTTCTTAACCTCTCTAGCAAGCCTGAGTTTCTGCGCTTTAGCTTTTCTGACTTTACCCCTACACATGCTAGCTATTTGTTTGAATTCTTCTTTGGTGATTTCCTCATTTTTCCATTTCGTATACATGCTCCGTTTAAAACTTAGTTCAGTTGAAAGTTCTTTAGTCATCCATCCTGGTTTCTTGAGGCATCTCCCATTTTTCTTCCTCATTGGAACTGTTTGAAATTGTGCCTTCAGTATCTCCCTTTTGAGAAACTCCCATCCATCTTGAACTCCCACATTTGATCCCAAGTGGGCTGTAACAGTACCCTCATCACTAGTCTATAAATGGGGTGGGAGGGGTGGTATAGTATCTGAAGGCTACAGCATAAAAAAAACATGGTGGCTCAGACCAAAGGTCCATCCAGGATCTGTTTCTGGAAAAACTACAACAAAGCTATGAGTCACCTCTTTTCTTGTGGAAAAACTACAACAAAGCTATGAGTCACCTCTTTTCTTGTGTACTGCAGAAATGATGCTCTGTTATGGACCAAAAAGTCATTTATAAATACATTTAATAAAATCCAGTTGCCTTCACATATTTGTGATAAAGGCACAGCCCCTCTATAAAAATGTGGGAAAAACAGGAAAATAGGCCCACTATTTAAAACAAAAACAAAACAAAACAAAAAAACCTTGTCCCTCCACATTCATGGCTTTGACATTTGTTGATTTGATTATTCATGGATTTTATTAATATGTTCTCTAGGGATATCTAGGTTCTCCAGAGCAACTCTATGGTCAACTTTAACCAAAAGTGGCACTGAAGGACCTAAAGATTCCTAGAGAGAACACTCAACTAGGCGTTTGTAGCTCCTCCAGCACAATTCTATGGTCAATGTCTGACAGATGTTGACCACAAAGTTGCACTAGAGGACCTAGAGATTCCTAGAGAGGTATTCTCTCAAATAAAAACAGTGTTTTCATTATTTGCAGTTTTTTCACATTCACGGGGGTCCTGTGCCCCTAATACGAGTGAATGTGGAGGGATGAGTGTACATTGGTAGGTCCTTCAGAGCAACACTATGGACAACTTCCATGAGGTTACAGGAGCATGCTGGAGAACCTACAAATGTCTAGAGAGAACTTTTTTTTTTTCATTTTCAGGGGCAAAACAATCACCTCACTGAGGGCTAAACTAAATGCAATGAAGCCATAATGTGAAGCAAGGTATTTAACAATTTTTTAAATACCGCGTTTTTAATGTTTTTACCAGCCCTTTGTTTTTAATGTATACTCAAAATGCCATAAACGCCAGCCAGGAGGACTCCAAGCCTGCAGCAGCTTCCTTTTCCCCACTCCACCAGGGCTAGAAGGCTGCAGAGGAAGTCCAGGAATTCTAGGAGCAGGGCAGCAGAGAGAGGGGCATAGCCAAGAATGGCTGGCTCCAAGCTGGGAGAAGGACTTGGGCAGAGATTTTGCCTGCCCTCACTACCATCTTCCTCTTCGGGCCCTGGCGGTACGGAAGCAATAGTAGTAACGGTGGAGGGCCGGGCAGGACTTTACATCTAGCCAGCCCTACCCTCCCTTATTACCATCAGGGACACTCTCCTTTTCCCAGCTGCAGCAACAGTGGCGGCGAGACAGAAAGCAGAGTCAGGCGGGACATTACATCTAGCCCGCCCAGCCATTTACCAGCTCTGGCAGCCCCAGCAGCAGCGTTGTTGGGAGAGTTATGTGGGTCTATTGGCTCCTTCATTATCAGAGGCTGGGAATGATCTGGCGGCAAAAATTGGAGTTGTACGGAGGAAAGGGAGGTATGGTAGGAACAGAGTAAATAGATGTTCCAAAAGAAGGCGGGATCGCTGGTTGAAAGTTATCCCGCCTTCAGTTTATCCTGTTGTCCGGAATGGATTGGAGAGCGCACCAGCCATTCCACAGAACCATACCTTGCTCCTCTGCAATGCCAGGTCGGTGAAAAACAAGACTCATATTATTTGCAATCTTCTTTTAGATGAGGATGCCAACCTGGTTTGCTTCATAGAAACCTGGCTGGGAGAGGACAGCGCCATTACATGGATGCAGGCCCTCCCAGCTAGGTATTCTGTGAGTGAGCAGGTAAGGGGAAGTGGGCGGGGGGAGGTTCGGAGTGGCTCTGGTTTATAAGAATAACTTGACCTTGACCAGGATAGCTGTCCAGAACACAGTTCACATCGAGTGTATGCACCTGAGCCTGAGGAACAGAGATAGTTTGGGGATTCTGCTAGTATACCGGCCACCCCGTTGTCTAGCAGACTCCCTAACCGAGCTGACACAGCTGGTCTCAGAGTTGCTGTTGCAGTTGCCCAGACTTTTAGTTTTGGGCAACGTCAACATTCCACTCGAGACCAGTTTGTCAAATCTAACAGGTGCGGATCAGGAGTTCATGGAAACCATGACAAGCATAGGCCTGTCCCAATTGGTCGTCAGGCCCATACATTGTGCTGGTCATACTCTCGATGAGGTCTTTAGTACGGAACAGGAATATCCGTGGGTGGAGGTAATGAAAACTTCCGCATTGTCATAGATGGATCATTTCCTGGTCAAGACCAAACTACCGTAAGTGCCACTATCCGCCCCACCGGGGGTGGTGGTCCTATTAGAATGGTCCTCCCTCAAAGGCTAATGGAACCAATCAAATTCCAGAAAGCCTTGGAGGGTTTAATGGTTGGTAATGCTGGTGACCTTGTTGAATCTTTGGTTAATACTTGGAACAGCGACCTTACCAAGGCTATCGACACGATCGCTCCCAAATGTCCTTTCCAACCCGCTTCAAATCAGAAGCAATGGTATACATCAGAGCTTAGAAAAATGAAGCGGGTTGGACAACGACTAGAGTGCACCTGGCGGAAAACTCGACTCTTATCTGACAAGACTCGTCATAGGAACCTTCTTTGATCCTATCGAGAAGCAATGCATGCAGCACAGAAATCTTTCTGTGCTGCACACATTGCGTCTGCAGAGTCTCATCCATCAGAGCTGTTTAGGGTGGTAAGGGAGCTGACGCAGGTACCTCCTGTGCAGAACCCGTTACTTAACCCGGCAACGGCCTGCTGTGACGCGTTTAACAACTTTTTTGCAGATAAAATCTCTCACATAAGAGCCGAATTAGACGCCAGTGCTTTGACAGAAACAACTGACGAAGGGTGTCCAGCAACTCTGTTAATGAAATTATCCTGGATCAGTTTCAGTCTGTGAGTACCGATGACATGGATAAGCTCCTTGGTAGAGTGAAGAAAATGACCTGCCCTCTCGACCCTTGTCCATCATGGCTGGCCGTCCAGGAGGGGAAGCATTGAGGATGTTCCTTATGGACATCCTCAATGCACCCCTCAGGGAAGGTCATATTACATCCTGTCTGAAGGAAGTGGCTGTTAGGCCGCTTCTGAAAAAACCTTCCCTGGACTCCCTGGATATGAACAAATATAGGCCAGTCTCTCTGTTACCATTCTGGAGCAAGGTAATTGAGAGGGTGGTTGCTCTTCAATTCCAAGCTGTCTTGGATGAAATCTATTATCTAGACCCATTTCAAACTGGCTTTAGGACTGGATTTGGAGTTGAGACTGCCATGGTTGCCTTGGCCAACGACCTGCGTCTGAGTGTCAACAGGGGTAGTGTGACCCTGTTGGTGTTTCTAGACCTCTCAGCGGGTTTTGATACAATAGATCGTGCCATCCTCTTGGATCGCCTGCGTGGGTTAGGAATTGGAGGCACTGCACTCCAGTGGTTCCATTCCTTCCTCTTGGGCAGATCCCAGAGGGTGCTGCTCGGGGACAGTCGCTCCAGTAAAAAGAAGTTCACCTGCAACATCCCTCAAGGCAGCATTCTATCCCCGATGCTGTTCAACATCTTTATGAAGCTGCTGGGTGAGATCATTCAGAGTCATGGAGCTGGGTGTTATCAGTACGCTGAGGACACCCAGATCTATTTCTCCATGTCTTGATCGTCGGCCTCGACTCCCGATGGTGTCTCTCCTCTCAATGAATGTCTTATGGCAGTAATGGGCTGGATGAGGAAAAACAGATTGAGAGTGAATCCAGACAAAACGGAGGTGCTCACAGTAGCGGCCCAAAAACCAGAAACTGGGTTGCAACCTCCAGTCCTAGATGAGGGTCACACTCTCCGTAAAGGACTGTGTTCACAGTCTGGGGGGTGCTCCTTGACTCATCACTCCTGATGACTAATTAGATAAGTGCGACAACGATGGGTGCCTGTTATCAGTTTCAGTTGATACACCAGCTGTGCCCTTTTCTGAAAGTAAGGGACCTTGAGACTGTGGTGCACACACTGATAACCTCCTGTTTGGATTTCTGTAATGCGCTCTACATGGGGCTACCCTCGTGCTTGGTCTGGAAACTTCAGTTAGTACAAAACATGGCAGCCAGAGTGGTCTCAAGAATTATCTAGGAGGGACCATGTAACTTCAGTATTAAAGTCCCTCCACTGGCTTCCTATTAGTTTCCGGACCCAGTATAAGGTGTTGGTTATTACCTTTAAAACCCCAAATTGGCTTGGGTTCAACCTATCTTCAGGACCGCTGCCTCCCATACAATCCTCCCTGTGCACTCCGGTCCTAAGGGAGAAATTTGCTTCAGCCATTAAAATCTAGGCTGTCTGCATTCTCGGTAATCGCCCCCAGATTATGGAACAGCCTGCTGGATGAGATCTGTCAGATTACAAAGCTAAGCAGCTTCAAAAAGGCTGTTAAGATGGATCTCTTCTGGCATGCCTTTCCAGAATAGATTTCCTGGCCTCAGGAACCCCCTTATCTGCTCTTTCCCAATTCAGATGCTGCTGTTTCCTCTGCTTTTTAAAAATTATATCATTGTTGTTATGATTTGATTTTATGGCATATCATTTTAACTAATATGTTTTAATAGTTTTTGGTTTAATACTTTTTAAAGGGGTGGGTGGGTTTTGGGCTTTGGGGGATTTATACTGTATGTAATTTTAATTGTTTTCAGAGGGGCGGGGTACAATTATTGTTGTTATTATTATTATTATTATTATTATTATTATTACTCATTGCTCATTTCTGTGTTTCCTTATGAAGTCAGACACAGAGTGTACAATTTACTATTATTTTACAAAATTTTCTGTCACATTTTAAAACAATGTTTCCTCAAGGTGGCCAGTAAAACTCCTTCTCCTTCAAACAAACAAACAAAATGACTACACACACACACACACACACACACACTTGCAAAAAGGCAGGGTAATTTTTCATTTTTAAAAATATAGTTCCTTGCATCACCAGTTTAAAAAAGGATCAGGTGGTGGCTGGGTAATGGAAAAGACCACTCCTTGAAATCCTGGTGAGCTGGACCATCAATATGGAGATGAACGGACCACTGACAACATTACAAGGCAATCTCTCGCATATCTAGGACTGTCTTTCTCCAAAAACACACATACAATAGAATCATAGAATCATAGAATCATAGAGTTGGAAGAGACCACAAGGGCCATCCAGTCCAACCCCCTGCCATGCAGGAACTCCCAATCAAAGCATCCCCGACAGATGGCCATCCAGCCTCTGCTTAAAGAATAGTGGCATGGTATATCACAGTTCAGTTGTAGAAAAACACACAAAGAGAAAACAATTTGCAAATTCTTACTCCAAAATGAACACTTGGTTTCAGCTCAAAGACCAAAAGACTGTCAGCAGTCTTTTCAAAGCTACAGTACAATGAAGGATGCAAAGGATTTCTTCCACACCTCAACAAAAACAGCACTGTAAATAAATAAAAAACAACTCTCCTCACTGTAGTGGAAACTATTTATTTGGCAAGTTTCTTCTGGGACAGATGTTACAAAGAGTGTAAGAAGTGATAGTGAGGGCACTGAGTGAAGCAAGAATGCTCAACTGTAAAATAGTGAAAACTGACAGGGAGGTTTCTAAGAGCTTGCATAACCTTATAGAGTAGTTGTTAAAATGCATGAGGGATTTGCAAGTCATCACAAGTATATCTACAGAGATATTTTAACTGTCTATTTCAGGGCTGAATTGCCAATTTTACATTAGGTCCTAGGGGAAACCAAAAGAAAGTTGGAGTTCAACCCATGAACTTGGGCCTCAAGGGATCCTATAACTTGCTACATGTTCAAAATATCATTGAGAATGGAAAGCTGTAAACTTCTTGGCCTGGAAAGCTACTATAGTTATTTTCAGAATATTGGGATAGAGGAAGGTATTTCATAACAATAAGACTTATCATAGTCTGTACAGTCATTCAATCTTCTACCTCATATGGTTCACCTTTCAAAAATCTGTTCAACCAGAGGTCAAAAGAAATATGTGCATATATCCCAGATGATTTTCTGGTGTGCTTCGAAATATAGGCTGGAAAATGTCTTAGTAGTTGTTGAAACATATAACAACCTGGTTCAATAGATGAATTTGCTTTGTTTTATATTAGTTTGCAATAGAAAACAGAGAGCTAGTGTGGTGTAGTGGTTTGAGCACTGGACTAAGATAATTTTTGTGGGTTTTTCAGGCTGTGTGGCCATGTTCTAGAAGAGTTTATTTCTGACGTTTCGCCAGCATCTTTAAGAAACACTTAAAGTAAACAAAGTTTGGCTACCAGTCCTGCAAAATATGAAAATCAGCACTCAGCAAATGCAAATGGAAAATCACGAAGGGTCAGGGGCTATCCCAGCAGACAATGATCACCAATTAGCAGACAATAATCCTCTTTTGCATATGCTCCCACCCTGAGGCCCTGCCATCAACAACAGAACAATACACAATCAACAACAGAACAATACACAGTTTACATGGGAATCACTCCTCCCTACCCAGGGTCTCACAGTATATATATACCCACTCTCTTCCATTCCAGCATTCTCTGAAGATGCCAGCCACAGATGCTGGCAAAACGTCAGAAAGAAACTCTTCTAGAACATGGCCACACAGCCCAAAAAAACCACAAAAAACTATGGATGCCGGCCATGAAAGCCTACGACTTCACACTGGACTAAGACTTTGGAGATCAGGGTTCGATTCCTCACTGGGCAATGGAAACCCACTGGGTGATTTGGGCAAGTCACACACTCTCATCCCCAGAAAACCCTGTGAAAGGTTTGCCTTAGAGTTGGTGTAAGTAGGAAATGACTTGAAGACACAAGAGTAAAATAAAATAAGGTTCTACACACAAACAGATAATACTTTTAATGAGAAGCATGTTAGTAGTCCAAGTTATGTCTATGGTCTGGAACAGACAGGTTAAAAGAAGTCATTTGGACCACAGCATAAAGGAGCCAGGATAATCCAGCTCCTGGTGGCATGGGTTGGGACCAGCAGCACTGGTCAGCTTTTGGAACAGGCCATGTAGTCATCACAATCCCGGCCCACTTGTATCTGGAGCAGCCTTGCACCACTCTTTCCAGTCTGTCTGTTCTGGGCCCACAATTTAGTGCTCACACAGAACTGAGCAGTCAGACTCAATAGAAAATGTTAAAGATTCCAATGACTGGTGAGAAGCCCAGTAATGTTCCCAGATACCGAAATGTTTTGCAGCCTGGTAACCTGGGAACATTACTAAGGCAAGAACCAGTATCATGTGTGAAGGTTTTGATTACAGACTCTTCTGCATATTCCTTGTAACATGTCTTATAGCAGTGGTCCCCAAATCTTTTAGGGCTGCTACCCTTTTCCTCTCAGGCAACAGCCCTAGCACCCCCTTGCCTATTTCTTGATATTAAGTCTATTGTACTGCTGCAAATTCAAAACAACCAATGTACCAATATAAAATTAAACCAATTTATGTATTTCATTAATAAAACTTAAGTTTGTAAAACAATTTATATAATACTTTATCAATTAAAAAATATTAATTTTACATCTTATCTGTAAAACGTTGTCTTCATAGTTTCATTGTAATGGATTTTCTTGGTGCAGTACTAGTTTTTCAACATCAGGCTGGAAGGTATTTTAAAAAAGTCTTAGATCCCTGAGTTCAGTAATTGTCTGGTTTTTGCTTGGAAACAAGCTGGGTAAATGCACTGAATCCTCATTCTACTAAATTTGATGTTGGGAGGGCAATAGAGTACAACTTTGTTCCACAGTAGCAGGCAGACTTTTTTTAGTAAGCAAAAAACTTTAAATTTGGCCTCAACTCAGTGTCATTTTGGAGTGAATTAAGTTATTCTTCTATTGTTGATGTCTTGGAATATTTTAAGCAAAAAAAATCCCTAAATCTATCAGACTTTTTTTGCGGCTCATCTGGGTGTTCACAATAAACTAAAATGTCAACATATGATATGCAGTTAGAAACAGAATCATAGAGTTGAAAGAGACCACAAAGGTCATCCAGTACAACCCCTGCCATGCAGGAATACACAATCAAAGCACTCCCATCATTGTTGATAGATGTATCTTGCTTAATAACCCTGCCCTGTAATATCACCAGGTCCTATTCTGTGTTATATCACAAGGTTTCAACCCTACATCTCAGGGTTTAGTGCTGAAATGTTAGGGGCTGGGATAGTCCTGACCTAGCAACTGCCAGTCACATAGGTCCAAAACACACTGCAGAAATAATCTAGTTTGAGACAGCTTGTTTTGGACCATAGAGACTATCAGCAAATCCTGATCAATTTTCTGCCCATTCTGCTCTTAAAATCCAACTGTTATTTCTCCTTTTAATTATTGGAAATTCAACGAACATCAGATACAAAACATTCTCTTTTCTTCATTCAACTTTAGATATTCAACAAATCTCCTGACACTGCCGAGTCTTTTTTCCCCTTTAAGAAGGAGGGGGAAATGTTTTCAAGTGTTTTGGTGAACAAACAGGTTTACAGCATGGGGGTTAATAACATCCCATCTGTAGATGATAAAAGACTTTTCACCTGTCACAACGCATGTGTTCCTCCCCTCCTCCACAACACAAAGTATTATTTTGCTATTGTACCACCTTCTTTTTGACAGCTCACATAACAGATCCCTGAAGAATCCCAGTGCTTGTAAGTTAAAGCACATATACTCATGTGATGCGAGGAAATGACTGACAATCAGCTATCTATAGGAACACGGGGCAAAATAATATGCCACAAGCTATTGCTTGTAGATTACTACTTAAAACATTTTAATATATATTGCAGATGTATTAAGATTTCCTAACCTATCAATATATTAATAAAGATACCTACGGTGTAAACCACTAACCATTTAAGCTAAATATTACCCTTAAAACATAGCATACAGACACTTCTGTTCTTCCTTACTCAAACTTAAGTGCAACAGACTTGATGTGGACTAGATCTTTAATCCTCTGCCCTCTTCCAGTGGTGTCACTCTGGAATGGGCCCTATACCTTAAATGTAAATAGGAAAGGAGGAAGCTTCCATTTCCTTTGCTGGTAGCATTTTTTATGCAAATTACTAGTACGGGGACAAAATCAAGATCAGGAACAGAAAGGGGTAGAATCTTTGTTCCCTGCACCCTTGGTTTTACATATGGCCTTGGTTTTCCTTTCATTGCATTGGACTATGGTAAAGCAACAGATATATGTAGTTGGCCACTAAGGAAAGGAGTGTGTAACATGGTTTCTTTTCATTTAAACTGGCTGCCACTTACAGACTTAAATGTAACTCAAATGCAAGTACATGTAACATAAAATGACTGATAATTTCAAGCCTAGCAGCTTGCAAAGTTCTAATTCTGTCCCATTTCATTTCAAAAGATGAACCCTGTCAAAAATGAGAAGATCATTTTTGACACTTGTTGTTGGAGAAGATGGTAAAATCTGATTGTAATGCTCAGTTATTTAAAACCAGTAGAACAGTAACTGAACTACAATACAAATCAGAGTGTGAGCAATCATTTTGGGGACTGAGTACCCGAGTGCTACATTCCATGTGGGTAGAGTAGTTGAAGGCTCTATTCTATGTGGTGGATTCGGCTGAGTCAAAGCTTGGAGTCAAAGTAAAATGTAAGTAAGGACATCCATCTTCTCACCCATCTTCCATATCATTCTCTCTCTCTCTCTCTCTCTCTCTCTCTCTCTCTCTCACACACACACACACACACTTTTCAACCCATTCATACACGCCCAACCTCACACTTGCCTTTCAATCAACCTCCTCCTCACAGTTTACTACAATGTCAACTTTTTACACACTAATCTTTGATAATAATAACAATAATCATAATAAGAATAAGAATAAATTTTATTCATACCCCGCCCCTCTGTTAAAAACAATTGGGGCGGCTTACAACAGTTAAAATTATATCAAATATAGACCAAAACCTCAACCTCCCCCCCAAGACCCCACCCTCCTTCCTTCTACGAAGGAGCCTAGAAGTTAAGAAAAACTGGTGTGGAGTTTACAAATTTTGGCAGTGATGGAAAAGACAGCATAGGCACTTGCTGCAGGCTTCACTGGAAGTTATAAAGCAGACATTTTTCACATGTGATATATACAAAAGATTAGAAACAAGCCCAAGGGAATGCCAGAATGGTCACTGAAGTGTATAAAAGAAATGATAAAAGGCAAGACAGCCTGTACCTCGTCCATTTTGTGTAAAAAACCCAAATGGACTGGCAGCTAAACCTTAGTTAAATACTATCCTTGGAATACAGCTGGACATATTTGAAGAGAGTAGGCTATATTTATTTATTTACATGTGTCAATGAGTGTATGTGTAGGGGATGGGGAGAACTGGGCACACATTTTCAAAGGTTATTAAACTTTCTCCAAATTAGAGGACAGCACAGAGAACTCACCTGTGTAAGGGTGGATGTGGGGTTAAATGTCAGGCAATATGCATAACCCCAAAAGTCACATTCATCTTGGCCTTCTTGAAAGAAGGGCAAGTGATAGGGGCTTGACAGTGAGAGGAGCTAGTGGCTACAAGATTTGGCTTTTCCAGGAAGGCTAGCCAAAAATGGTAGACTCTTGGCCACTGATTGAGATGTCTTTAAAAAGAGCTTATCCATGGCATTTAGCCACAATGTTCAAACCAGGGAAACGTTGGGAAGGGCGTGGAGGTGAGAATGGGGGTTGATGTTTCCATTTCCTACTCATAGGCTTCCCATTAGCATTGGGATAGCCTGTGTTGGAAAGAAAATGTAAACTAGATGGTCCTTGCTCTAATCTGCATCTTCAACTGTCTAGATTTGTTTTACTGTTTTCTGCAATTTTAAACTGCTTCATTTGACATTGTTCTTAATGATCCTCAGCATCTGCCTTGTAAAACTGAACTGTGGTCTCTAAATGTTTTCAAAATGAATGAACAAACACTATTCTTATTTACTCTTGTTTACTCAGTGCTTGAACTGACAAATAAAATAGTCCATCAAGCAAAATGTCTACTTCATTATCTATAGATAAGCAGGTTTAGTCTTTCCTCTATTTTCTGTTAAGTTTTCATCAATAAGAGAAACTACTGTTTTGTTTCCTTTCGTTTTGTTCTGACATAGCGAAAAAAGCTCTTCCCTTCTTTATATTTCTTGATTTCTAGATTCAAATTAGTTTACACCTATCAGAATTCCATCACTCATTATAGAGTTGTCAATAAAACAACCTGTGACAATTTAAACTATACCAAATGAAAATTGAAGGTCATGTCCCTTTAATTATCCCTTATCAGCATATACCCGATGTATTACACTGCAGAAAGATAAAACACAGACTGCACTCTGCAGAAATCAATTTATTGGCCACAGAAATAATGGGAAAAGTCATGATAAAGTTTAGGGCTTAAACAATAATGACATTGAGAAAATCACATAGATCTACATGATATTGATGCCTATATTTTATGCTTATCATACAGAAATGTCCAATGAGTAAGAAAACTTGAAAACCTTGCAAAAATCTCTATCATGGAATAGCTGGCAAAACCTTTTGTATATCTTCACTACATAAAACAGCTGCATTCACATTTCTCGTTTCTCAAATACACGGAACAAGCAACTTCTCATCCTAACAGCAGTGGAGTAGATTTACAGCTGCATAACCTCTATGATTTCAGATGAAAAGTAGGACACATGTATCCAAGCAGCATAAAAAGATGCTACCAAGATGGTAAAAATAATTAATGAAGAAGATCAGGCAAGCTAGATTTGCAGTTTGCTCTTGCCTGAGCCTACTGGAAAGGGCAAGTTTCCATCCCTCCTCTGCTTTCCTCTCTGCTGAGTTACTGTAACTGAATGCAAAGGACTTTTGCACTTCAAACTCAGTTTAAAAGCAACTAAAGTTAGCAGAGGACAAAGGAGGAAAGTATGAGGAAGAGACATTTTAAGAGCATTTGGAAAAGCAGAGCAGAGGATTAACTGGGAGAGGTCTGCTAAATCAGGGCAGTTGGAGGGTATGTGGTTTCACAAATGGAATTTCAGTTACCCAATGAGGCTTTTTCACTCTCTCATTCACACAGTGCTTCTCCTGGGCACTGGTGGACCCTCTGGTCATGCAACATGCTTCTGCATAATTTTCTCTGATTGTCCTTCCCCAATGTACTTCTCCTCCACCACAACTCTCAAGGAGACTTGTGCAACTCTGGACCAAGTCCAAAGTATCTAATCAACACTTAATGAATAATGTGCATATGCATTATTATATATTTTGTATTCACATGACCAGTGTAGCACATATAGTGCAAGAATTCATATAATTAAATCAGGATTACATTTAATCTACAGACCTTCAGCTACCTTGTTGTGTAAACAAACTTCACACTTGCATAATACAAAGTAGGACTTTGTGTTATCAGCTGACCAGGAGATGGCCCACTGTACATATCTGCTATGCTATATCAAAAACAAAAACCTATGTTTCCACATATGTTTCTGCTCCATACAAACAAACTACAACAGCACTGCACTACTTGGGAAAGAGAACTTGTAGCACCTTTCAGACTAAGAGATAGAAGTTGGTAGCACACACTTTCACATATTTAAGTCTCCATCATCAGATGCATACAGTGAAGCTTCATTAGTAGACATATTTTCATTCTTGATCTTGTGTTACATATAATTCAGAATGCTTGCTTTGACTTCTGTCATTTAATTGTCTAGAATAATTCTTATGACCTCTGCTGTGCATGGAGTTAATATAGTACAAGAAAATTAACATGCCTGAAAGGAAGCATTTGATATTCATGACTGTGCAAAGACATTATTTCTTTGGAAATTTAATCTAAGACCGTTTTATGTATTAAGCACTACTAACTAAGATGCTAAAGAGAAATAGGTAGTGAGTGCATATTTTATAGATTCTGAGCTTTTATGGGCTTTAAACTCAATTATGCTTTTCTTTATTAGTTTGATGAATGAAATGGTATGCATGTTTATTCGTTCATAATATCATACTATTTATGTGTACATTAAATTATTTGGTTTTATCACACATCCAGTGAAAAGACTCTCAGTGGTTGAATCTGGCTCAATTAGTAAAAGTATTTTATTTTTATTTTTTAATTTTTTAAAAACTTTTATTGAGATAAAAATAAACAAAACATAAACACAAAACATACCAGACATACAAATCACGTACAAACAAGCAATTCACTAAAACGACTAAACGACTAAACATACTAAACATACTATCTTCCTAAGCAGGTCGGAAGGATGAAAAATAAAATAAAATTCAATAACTACATTATACCCCATCTGTGAAACATCGCAGACGTTACTTACGATAGCCAGTAAGGTTTAACCTTAACCAAGTCTGATTATTGTAAGTAAGTAAAAGTATTTTAGACGTTTCTTTGGAAGTAAGTCGTGCTGGGAAGGAAATACAGGAGATCACATCTAATATATCCCTGTATTCTTGATCTGAGTTTCATAAAAGATGTTTTCTCTATGAGCTTGGGTAAAAAATAGGAGTAGATAATATTCCAGCATGGCATTGAAACAAAAGCCTTTGTCTAGCAACCTTTAGAACTGAAAGGGAAAAAAAGAACAAAACTAGCCCCCATTTTCTCCATTGCTCTTTGTGCAGTGGTTTTTAGCATTTTAGAGCCAAACAATTTGAAGACAGCAACTCAGTTTGTACTTCTAAAACTGGTAACAATAAACATTTCAAGATGAAAGCTGCCATCTGGGTTTCTTTATGTTGCTAAGAACACCTTTATGTTGCTAAGTTTCAAATCTTAGAGGCTTTGATAGTGGGACTAGTCTTTTAAAATGTTGCAGATATGACAGCAGGAGACTGCAGTAGTTGTCCTTCCTCAGCAGGGATGAGGGTAAAGGAAAGAGGCATACTATTGTGAGAATATTGCCAGCTATGAGT
Source organism: Phrynosoma blainvillii (assembly GCA_026167975.1). Classification (NCBI taxonomy): domain Eukaryota; kingdom Metazoa; phylum Chordata; class Lepidosauria; order Squamata; family Phrynosomatidae; genus Phrynosoma; species Phrynosoma blainvillii. The sequence continues at coordinate 350,324,889 of JANUYF010000002.1, read as the reverse complement.
CTATGACTCTATGGTTATTTTGTTTTCATGTCTTATTTGACTGATTGTAAAAACAGACCAGACTTTGTTTCCATTTTTAGTCCTCAAGTGGCTGATTTATTTTCAATAATAGCAGGGGCTAGGCCCAGAACTAGATGGGAGTGAGGTCTTAAATCCTTTGCTCCACTATAATCTCTATCACACTTTCCCCTGGTTCTTATTTGTAATTACAGCAAATCTCACATTGCTCCCCTCCGGCATACCAGCTATTTATTTATAAAAATCAAATTAAGTTTCTATCTGGGTGTTGTTTTTTATTGCATCACAAGAAAATAGACAGATGGATTTCAGCTGAATTTGGAAAATATGTTTGGGATGGCCTAATTTAAAATTTGGGCTTCATGGTATGCAGAAAATCCATGTTTAGAGGGCATAAGGGGCACTCCAATTATTTCTGCATGTTCATATCAGGTAATGTGTCACATTATTTGCCAAATGGCAAGCTAAATTTGAAAAAAGTGTTGTTGTTGTTGTTGTTGTTATTGCCATGTCTATACATACATAATTCAGTTTCTACATGTTTGCCTGTTATCATATCACACGTGAACGACTGGACAGGTTTTCACATTTAGAGGGGATATTGAGACTACACGGTGTATGCAAAATTCATTTTGAAGTGACCTGGAGGCTCCCCAATTATTTTTTCATTTATACAGAATAGTGTATTTACTACATGATTGAGAGAGGCATGCCATCTCAAGGATAATTGAAACTGATGTGCAACATGAGGAACATCTGAACACCCAGAAAGATGGGCAGTAATTCTCCAGAGCAGTAGAAACTGAATGTTCATTAATAATAGTGAATGTTCCTCCCAAGCAATGATAGGGACTATAAATCAATACACACAAGACATTTCCTATGTAGTTTATCACACAGGGGAAATTGGGATTTTAAGCAATGATTAATCTGTGATAATCGTGCAATTGACATTAAAACGTACTTAAAACAGCATTAATGTACAGTAAGTGCCATTATCCCGTGAAGAACTAGGGAATAACCAGGCAAGGAACAGCAAAAAATCATTCATGGGAAAATTCTGTGAATGAGTTATTGCTGTTTCTTCCCTGGTTCTTCACAGGATAATGGCACTTTAATCACATTTTGTTTCAATGTCATGTGGAAACCATTTGCACAACTGTGCGTGAGTGCAGGTCAATCACAGATGCTGCATGGGATAATAGCACTTTGCGTGCTGATGTCATGTGAAACCATTCGTGCAATTGCAAGTTAATCACCAATCCCCCCCCCCCCAGTGTGATAAACTCCTATGTCATGTATAGCTTTTTCTAGAAATGTAGATTTTCTAGCAATTGCAAGTCTTTATTAAAACCATTAAGAGTTTAATCTTATAGTATGAGTAAAATTTCATCTGGTAAAAACTGCAAACATGTGCTAACCATCAAATAATTACAAATGCTTCCAAATATTTCTTACCTCCAGAATGTGTTGGTGGCCCACACAACAGAACAACCCCTTGCCCTTCTCGTACCGACACAGTACTTCTCATTTTTGTCTTTAAGTTTTCAGGATCTGTTCCCCCCCCCCCAAAAAAAGAAAAGAATACATTAGTAAATGGACAGCAACAACAAATGCAACATTTGTTTAAATACTCACAGTCTTAAAAGTAGTAATGTACTGAACTTGTGATCACCATTAAGTTGAAACAAGTTAGTTATGACTGGAAACACATCTTTTTGAAAGATTGTACAGCATATATTTATTCTAGGTAATACTGCCAAAGTTCATAAATCCTTGATTTTTTAAAAAATACAAACCTCTGAGACTGATAACTTCATTGATGATCCTGGATGTCTTTTAATAGGCTGAACATTAAAATGCCACCTGCTTATGCACCTGGCTGCTGCTACTATACTTGTGGCAAGGAATGAAAGAAATATCTGTCTTACCCTTAGAACTAAGAAACCAGATTGTTACACTTTCTCAAAACTGAAGCAATGCATATTTTGGTAAATCTGGGGAATTAGATAAGGGCCAGGATACCTGAAAAGACCACTGCCTCCCATGTGAACCTGTTGGTAATTTGTAATCTTCAGCAGGAACCTAGACCTACTGAGGGTGTCCTTAGGCAAATCACATGCTCTCATCTTCAGGGAAAGACAATGTCAAAAATTCCTTGAACATGAAAATGCCATGATAGTATTCCCTTAGGGTCGCTATAAGTTGGAAACAACTTGAAGTCACACAACAACAACAACAACAACAACATGGTATTTCCTCCATAGGAAAGCAGACTACCTTTGTCCTTTCCAGGAAGCAGTCAAAACTCTATTACTGTTTTTTCTAACAAAAAATTTGTTTGGTTGATTCACACATACACATTCTGAGGCCCCAAAAGATTTCCAGTGGAATATTCAGAGCTCACAGAAATCAGGAAAGAACTAGACAAAATCTTCAAGTGCAAAGATATAAAACTGAACATTAAAGTTATGATCATCCAAATCATAATATTTCCCATCACCATGTACAGATACAAAAGCTGGACAGTGAAGAATGCAGATAAAAAAGAACTCTTTCAAAATGTCCTAAATTGATAGCCTCAATTTAGGCATTTAAGAACTTAAATTGACATATGTAAAACTTGCTATAGCAAAAAGGTCCTGGTTCTGACAAACCATTTTGGGACAGATATACTTAACAATTATTGATTCTTGTAAAAGGAACCATAACAAATATAACTATTACAAATGTCCATACAGAGTAGATATCCTGCAATAATAGATTATATATCACAACAATGGCAACAAACACAGATAATATGAAAAAAGCAATTCATATAATTTAAATTACACGTAAGTAATATAAGCAATATTATGTAAGTAATATTATGTAAGTAAAAATATAATGTAAGTAAGCTGAGGAAGACGACCTGCCCTCTTGACCCTTGCCCATCATGGCTAGCCGTCCGGGGGGGGATGCATTGTTGAGGTTCCTCACGGATATCATCAATGCATCCTTCAGGGAAGGATATGTTCCATCTTGTTTGAAGGAAGTGGCTGTTAGGCCGCTTCTGAAAAAAACCTTCCCTAGACCCCCTGGATATGAGAAATTATAGGCCTGTGTCGTTGCTGCCATTTTTGAGCAAGGTGATTGAGAGGGCGGTTGCTCTTCAGCTCCAAGCTGTCTTGGATGAAACCGATTATCTAGACCCATTTCAAACCGGCTTCAGGACAGGCTTTGGGGTCGAGACTGCCATGGTTGCCTTGACCAACGATCTGCGTCTGAGCATTGACAGGAGTAGTGTGACCCTGCTGGTGCTCTTAGACCTCTCAGCGGCTTTTGATACAATAGATCACGGCATCCTCTTGGACCGCCTGAAGGGGTTAGGTATCGGGGGCACTGCTTTACATTGGTTCCGGTCCTTCCTCTTGGGTAGGTCCCAGAGGGTGCTGCTCGGGGACAGTAGCTCCAGTAAGAGGGAACTCACTTGTGGGGTCCCTCAGGGAGCTATTTTGTCCCCAATGTTATTTAACATCTATATGAAGCTGCTGGGTGAGATCATACGGAGTTATGGTGCTGGGTGTTATCAGTATGCTGATGACACCCAAATCTATTTTTCTGTGTCTCGTTCGTCGGCCTCGAATTCCAATGGCATCTCCTCTCTCAATGAATGTCTTCGGGTGGTAATGGGCTGGATGAGGAAAAACAGATTGAAACTAAATCCAGACAAGACGGAGATGCTCACGGTAGCGGCCCCGAAACCAAGAACTGGGTTGCAACCTCCAGTCCTGGATGGGGTCGCACTCTCCTCCAGTGAATGTGTTCGCAGTCTGGGGGTGCTTCTTGACTCGTCGCTCCTGATGACAAATCAGGTTAATGCGACAGTCAGGAGCACCTGTTATCAGCTTCGGCTGATACACCAGCTGCACCCTTTTCTGGAAGTAAGGGATCTCGAGACCATTGTGCATGAACTGGTAACCTCACGCCTCGACTTCTGTAATGCGCTCTACATGGGGCTACCCATGTGCTTGGTTCGGAAGCTTCAGTTGGTTCAAAACATGCCAGCCAGGCTTATTTCTGGAACATCTAGGAGGGACCACATCACTCCGGTTTTGAGGTCCCTCCACTGGTTGCCTATTAGCTTCCGGGCCCAGTACAAGGTGTTGGTTATTACCTTTAAAGCACTAAATGGCTTGGGTCCAAGCTATCTCAGGGATCGCCTCCTTCCATACAATCCTCTCCGGTCCTCTGGGAGGAATTTCCTGTAGCCTCAAAAATCTAGGCTTGCGGCGACCTCCCAGAGGGCTTTTTCTGTTGTCGCCCCCAAACTCTGGAACGGCCTGCCGGACGAGATCCGTCAGTTGACATCACTGGACAGCTTTAAAAAAGCTGTCAAGATGGATCTCTTTCGGCAGGCCTTCCCAGACTAATCACCCCGGCCTTGGGTTCCTTGACTCCTGCATTTCTGTCGTGGCCCCATCAGTTGTTGATGGATGAGGAACACAGTAGAGGTTGATTAGGGGGTGGGTTGGTTTTTCTTTTTGGAGATATGTTATACGGGTTGTATTGTAAACTGCTTGGATTGTCTGGCAATAAGCGGGATACAAATAAACTTTATTATTATTATTATTATTATTATTATTATTAAATGAGGGAAAAAAAGAATTGTTTCCATATTTGTAAGGGCTGTGTGCACATTCAAAATACAATAGATAGTAAACTATTCCCAAAGACCCTAAATTAATTAATTCCTTTGAATTAACTCAATGATTGAGAAGAAAAGAGATCACCCCTGAGACATTGTGGTCTATTTGACAAGAGAACTAACTCGAGATAAAGTTACACAAGCCAGTTATGGAAGAGACCTAAAAATAAGAGATTCTGAAATTAAATTTAAAAAAAAAACTTCCCACCCACAGTTTTGAAGAAAAGAAAAGACTGCATGTTTCTAATGAGGCAACTACAATGGAGAGGTCTGAATTTTAGATGGGAAATGTTGGAAGAAATCTCACTTATTTGGAAAGGGAAAACTTATAAGTTAAACACTCTGGACAAGGCAATTTTTTTAAAAAGAAAAACTTAAAATGTCTGAAAAGACCATGGAAGAAACTGAAGAAGATAAAAAAGAGAGATATAACAACTGGAAACAAAACAACCCAGGGAAACAAAGGAAAAAAGAATTCAACAGTCAATTAGATACCAGAAAAGACTCAAGAGAGCAAAGAAATGGATGACAAGACAAACCTTAGTGATGAGGAAGAAGTCAGAGGAGCAACAGGTTCATTACACATACTGGGGAAGAAACTGATGAAATATAAGCAAATGTAACATAAGAATTTTGAACCTTTATTATAGAAAATAATAAACTAATAATAGTAATAATACAAGAACAATCTAAACAGACAAGATGAAATTGATATCTTGGAATGTCCAGGAGTGAACTCTCCCCACAAAAGAAAACAAGTCTTCTACCTTTTAGAAAAATAGAGAGCCAAAATAATTTGCATAAAAGAAACCCATATCAGAAGCCAAGACATAAGGCCTGTACAGTCCAGACAAAAGGGCCAGCCTAGGAGTGGAGTTGGGGTGTCAGCCACCCAAAGTCCACCCCCGATGCCTCCATCAAGCTGCAAGCCCCACCACATGGCAGGCGGCATCAGGGCGCTCCCATGGCACAGCATACAGACATGCTGAGCCAAAGCAGCACAGAAAAGCCACTGCCGCTACAGCAAAGGCGGCTTTTTGCTGCTCCAAAAAGGAGCGGCATTTGCCAGCTCTTTTTGGAGCGGCAAAGTCCTGGATTGGGACCATGGTGTGCGGTTGCCATGGTCCCAATCCAGCACTCCCAGGGGCGGCATGGAGCCACCCTTTAGGGGACATCTGTAGAGCCCCATAAAATACTTGAAAAATCCTAAACTAGATCAAAATTTTATTTCTGCCAGGAAAAAGAAAAAAAAGCAGAGTACTCATGTATACTGCCAGTCAAATTCCTGCAAAAGAAATAGCTAATGACAAAGAAAGAAATATTCATAGCAGTTGAGATGAATCTAGAAAGTAGGTGTGTTCTAATATTAGGAATTTACACTCCTCTGCAAAATAAGTCAAAATTCTACAAGAAACTCATTAAGATGATTAGAGTTGAATTACAATCATTACATACTGATGGGTGACTGGAATGGAGTAATCAACTCCAATTGATAGAGGTTCATCAAACAAACAAATAAAATAAAAGAGAACCAGGGTAAACTCCCACATACATTTTTGAAATGCTTAATTTAGTATTGTTAGTAGATCCCTGGTGTCTGCAAATCAAAAACTCTGAAGAATATACATATTATTCACAACCCCATCAATCTGCTTGAAGAATTGATGTTTTTGATTTCAACAGACTTATACAAAGAAATCCTAGAAGCAGATATATTAAAAAGATATCTGACCACAATCCAATTCTGATATGATTGAAAAACAAGAGGAAAGAAATGTCATGGAGACTTAATGAACATTTATTTAAAAAGGCAAAAGAGTAATAAAACAAGCCAAAGAATGTCTGAAATTTTTCTTCCAAGAAAACTTGAACAAAGAGACTGATTTAAGAACTTTCTGGGATGCTAGCGAGGCAGTGATGCATAGATCCTTTATCCAGAAAAAATCAGAGTGGAAAAAACAAAGAAACCAAAAAATGGAAGAAATATTGTGTGAAATTAAAATTAAAGAGCAAAAATTAGACCAAACCCCAAACAAAACCTTATAACCAGATTAAAATATTACTTTACAACCAGATTAAACCTTATAACCAGATTAAAATATTACAAAAACAACTTTCAGCTATAACAATGGAGGAAATACAAAGAAAATTACAATTTATTAAGCAAAGGCATTTTAAATTTGGAAATAAAACTGGGAAGCTTCTGTCATATTAACTGAGGGAGATGAAAGAAAAAAGAATGATAATTGAAATAAATGATGGCAAAAAGAAAACTTGCCAATTTAAAAAAAAATCCAAAAAAGTATTGGAGAAATACTACTCTGACTTGTTTAATGAAAAACCAAAATGAAATAACTTCAAAAGAGATCTAAAAAATTATGTTAAACAACACACCCTAATTAAAATAAGAGACCACCAGAAAAAATACTGAACTCATCTATCTCAATGATGGAAGTCATGGAAACATCGTTTTGTTTTCCATATCTGTTGACATATGTTGGTTAGCACTAGAGTTAAGTCTATCAATGTGGATTGCAACAGTTCAATTGGAATATCATCTGTTCCTGTCCCCCCCCCCCTGCTATTTCTCTCATTGCAGTTTCCACATCACTTTTTAGAATTGGGGGTTCATCTTCATTTGGCTCTTCATTCCATATGTCCTTTATTTTGCCATCTCTTTTGTATATTTCTTCTGTGTATTGCATCCAACATCTTTTTATTCCTTCCTGGTCTTGAATTATGTTATTTTTATTGTCATAGATAGTCCCAGTCCGTGGTTTGAATTTTCCTTTGATTTCTTGGATCTTGTGAAATAGATCTCTTGTTCTTCCCTTTTTGTTGTTGTCTTCTATTTCTCTGCATTGGTCATTGTAGTAATTTTCTTTATCTTTCCACACAAACCATTGTACTTTTGTATTCATAATTCTTAGTTTGTTCCTATCTCCCTTTTGTTTTTCTTTTCTTCTTTTCTTTATTGCTTGTAGTGTTTTTTTCTGTCATCCATGTCCCTGGCTTCAGACTATAGTTCCTCTGGTTCTCAGTCTATTATGCTTAGTAGTATGAATCTGTTTCTTATGTTATCACTACATTCTGTTGCGATATTATTTAGATCATATTTTGGTATAATCACTGGTTTTGTATTATTCTTGAGTCTTACTCTTATTTTTGTTATGCGTAATCCATGATCTGTGCCATAGTCAGTGCCTGGTCTAGTCTTGGCCACCAATATAGCGTTCCACCATCTTTTACTTCTGATTATATAATCTATTTGATTTTTGTGTTGACCATCTGTTGATGTCCATGTGTGTAGCCTTCGTTCTGGTTGTATGAAAAGTGTATTTGCAATGAATAGGTTGTTGACTTCACAAAATCTATCAGACGCTCACCTGCTTCATTTCTTTTGCCTAATCCAAATCTGTTTACTGTTTTTGATTCTTCTTTGCTTCCAACTTTTGTGTTCCAATCTCCAATGATCAGCTTGACATCCTGTGTTGGTGTGCTGTCAATTTCTTCCTGTACTCCTTCATAGAATCTATCACTTTTTTTTCCTGTTCTGCCTATGTGGTTGGTGCATATACTTGAATTATGGTGATATTCATAGGTTCACCATGGAGCCTTACTGAAATGATTCATTCTGATTTTGCATTGTATCCTCTGACTGCTTTTGCCACATCTTTTCTGTGTATGAAAGCTACCCCATTTCTTCTTGTCTTTTCATTGTCTGAGTAGAACATTGTGTAGATGTTTGATGCAAAGTGGCCCATTCCTGTCCATTTTAACTTACTCACCCCCAGTACTGCTCTGTTCATGCATTCCGTTTCCATTTTGACTATGTCTAGCTTCCCTTGGCTCATGCTCCTCACATTCCACATCCCTATTTTATGTGTAATGCTGCTTTGGATGCAATTTGCCTTCCTAAGGGTGTCTGCTATTAGTCTTGGCATCTTTCTTGTCCTCTTGGCTAATCTTGCAAATGTGATATCCCTTTATCTCCCCCGCCTTCCCTTTCTGTTAATACTCTGATCCTGCCTGTCTGTCACTTGGGGTGTCTCATCATAGGGTGTACTAGGTGATGGGGTACACAGAAGGCCAACTACACCTCTTTGTGTACAGTGCCAACCAATGTTAGCTATGGTGTCACTACAATTCACTCCTGTCAGTGACACCCACCTCTACTGCTGCTGCCAGATAATATAGCTGTTTGTTTCCCTATATTATTCCTCCTGTTGTTTACTTTCCTACGCATCCCCTTAAACCTTCCAGGGTTTCCCTCCTTCCCTTTCCTTGTGTCCTCCCTCCTTTTGTCCCCATCCCACCCCTCCCACCTTTAGTTTCTTCACTTTTTTCTCCGTGGTTGGGGAGGGGCAGAGATGGCCGGTCACCTTCTTCCTTCTTCTACTTGCCTGCCTGGTCCTCTGGCAGCACTCCAGCTCAGCTGGGGGCAGAGAATGGGCTGAGTTGGTTCTTTGCCCCTCTCTCAAGCCTTCTTCCCTGCCTTTCTGGTTGCCCTCTTTGTCCTCCTGCTTAGCTGGGGGGCTATGCTGGATTCAAGCCTTCTTCCCACCTCTCAGTTGTTTCCTGGTGCTCCTTCAGGAATGGCAGGGAGCTGGGATAATTCAAGCCTTCTTCCCCACCTCTCAGTTATTTCCCAGTGCTCCTTCAAGAATGGGGGGGGGGAGGGGTGCTAGGATAATTCAAGCCTTCTTCCCCACCTCTCAGTTGTTTCCCAGTAAGAATTCTGAACTTTTTGATAATTATGCAACCTTGCGTAAATAAATAAAAAAGGACCTAGAAAGGAGGACTAGTTTAAATGTATCACTTTTGCTTAGAACTTCAATCAAGATGAATATCTTGCCTAAATTAATGTTTTTATTTCAAAGCCTACCATTGTGATCAATGACAAATCTTTTAAATAATGGGAGACCACCATATCAAAATCTATATGGGCTGAAAAAAGCCACAAATTAGATGGAAAATAATGAAGGATGCTAAAGAACAAAGTGGGCCAGGAATTCCAGACTTTAACATAGATCATTACTCATGTGCCTTAGACTGGATCCAAAACTGGACAACTGTCAAAGATGAAAAAACATTACATTTGGTAGAATTCAACAAAATATATGGTTGGCATGGATACTTTTGGTATAAGAGAGTGGATGTTAATAATTAATCCAACAACAATATCATCAGAAGGTCTCTATTATGACTGGAATAAAACTAAACAAAAAAATCTACAGCAAACTACTAAATTGGAAATCTGTCAGGGACAGCCAGGTGGAGGACTTGGAGGACTCTGAGGGGGAGGATGTGGGGCCAGATCCTAGCTTCGTGCTACCAGCCCCCATAGACCTAGCTGAACCTGGACCTAGCTGTGTGGAACCGATTGAGCAACAGCCCCTGCCTCAGCAGCCTAGCCTTCCGCCTCAGCAGCCTAGCCTTCCTCCAGCAGAAAGCCTTTCCCCAGCAGAGGTTGCAGGCCAGGAAGAAGCAGAGGAGCAAGAGATTGAAATCCCTACCTTTGCTCAGAGGAGAACAGATAGGGAGGGGCTGCGGCGTTCTCGAAGGTTAGCTGAGAAACGCGCAGCTAAAGAGAAACACCTGGGAGAGAGGAGCTGAGGCTAGATAAGCAGCTGGGAAAAGCCAAGCTCTCCGTCAAGGCTTATCTTGGATTCCCCAGTGGAAGCTCTTGGCTCTCGGCTTGACTTTAGACTATTTATATCCTGTGACCTTTGGAACGGCTCTGGACTACCTGCTCGTGATAACTCTGGACCTTGGATTGCTCTCTGGACCTGCCTTTCAGAACTCTGGACTTGTTGGTTGCCTGCTGCAAACAAACAGTGGTATGTCACTTGCAACTGGGTTGTTGTCTTGGAAGAGGCCCTGTCTTTATCAGCCACGTGTTGGCAGCTTTCCCGGCCAAAATCACTGCAAGAAGCATGGATGATAGGCCAGGTGAAACAGCAAAAAGGTTGGCTAAAATACCAAGATCTACTGAAATATTCTTAGCCCAATTGATGGTACATTCTTTCCCAAGAATAAAATTAAAGAACTAGAAGGAGGACACACATGTCACTGGTTTACTTATTGCCATCTAAATGAAAGATTTAAAATGGACTCTAAACTAGGAGGTATCAGTAAAAGGAGATCAGAATTAGATGAGATTCTGCTGGGACCTCAAAAATCTATTATATCTAAATTTTATAAATTTTATTGAAGATTGGAATGGAATCCGAAACAGTAAAAGAATGTACAATCAAACAGGCTAAGAATATCGACCATCCCAGCTAAGAGCCTGGGGCCAAGACCTAAAAATTACACTCTGCATGGACCTCAAAGAAAACTTTTACAAGATGGTACACAGATGGTACCTAACACTGAACAAATTGGCAAAAATTCACTGATATGAAAAAAGAAAATGTTGGAAATGTGGCAAAAACAAAGGAACCTTATACCATGTTTGGTGGACATGTCCAGCAGTAGTTAGATTCTGGAAAGAAATTCATAGGACACTTCAGTTAATAACTTAATCATCAATTAAAATGTCACCAGAATGTTTCTTACTTAATAGGGAGAGGAGCCCTGCCACGCCCAGACTCTGCCTGCTGTATAAGAACGCCATCATTTCTGCCTGTTGGTGGAGAGGAGCCCTGCCACACCCAGACTCTTACTTAATATAGTAGAAGGAAGAGAAGAAAGGCAACACCTATAATTCATTTTATACTCAGTTACAGCTGCAAGACTGACATATGCTCAGACATGGAAAGAGAATGAAATACCCAAGTAGATGATTGGCTTAGAAATGTCTAGACATGATAGAAATGGACAAGATGACTGTACTATTAAATGAGATTCTAATAAAGGATGGGATAAAGATTGGGAATTACTACTAAACTATTGTGAAGAGAAATGGTCTAACAAACAAACTTAGACTTAAAGCTATTTAGTAAATAAAACACAGGACCATACATGATATAACAAATAATAATATGAAATCTAAATCCTAAACAATACTTGGACTAATAATCAAATAAGACTAACTGAGATTTCAAACTACTAGTGCATAGAAGAAAGGGAAAACTTTTTATAGTACTAGAAAGACTTATATGTTGAACCAAGGGGGTGTGCAGATGGGCGGCTCTGGGCCACCCCAGGAAGTGGTGGATCAGGGCTGCGGCTACCCCACAACATGGCACCGATCCTCCCTTTTGCCACCGTGAAAAGAGCAGGAAAATGCCGTTCCTTTCAGGGGCAGCAAAAGGCCGCCCTAAGAGCCAGCGTGTGGCTCTTCCTCGCCCCTTCCGGTGCAGTGTGTCAGAACGCTGCGCCGGGAGGGCGCCCTGATGCCGTGTGCCATGCGTAACAGCGCGCGGTGTCAGGACAGCATCGGTGTGGGGTTGGGATGGTCAGCATGTGGCTGCCCAGCCCCAACTGTGGGGTTGGGATGGTCAGCGTGTGGCTGCCCAGCCCCAACTGTGTGTTCAGGCTGGCCCTTTGTGCCAGTCTCCAGAGACCCTAAATCTACTGGAATGATGCATAGTCTTATAATTATGATACCAACAACAAAACAATGTGGATTGAACTGTGATAATATGATGATTTAATGAGGAATCATATTGGTATATGATATGCTGTACTACATTCCAAACCAGAAATATAACATATGAAGGGGTGTGGGGCATTTATATTAAGACAGATTAAAAAAAAGAATTGGAAACAATGTTGTATAATAGAAACTAAAGACACACAGCAACTTATAGAATTTGTTAATATGGATGTTCTGTTTACTTATTTGTATGTTTGCTTTTTGTCTCAGTTTACAGCCTTGACTTCAGATGGTGTCTCCCCTTTCAGTAAATGTCTTAAAGTGGTAATGGACTGGATGAGGAAAAAAGGATTGAAACTGAATCCAGACAAAATGGAGGTACTAACAGTAACGGCCCTGAACCCAGGTATTGGGACACAATCTCCAGTCCTAGACGGGGGTCACACTCTCCTCAAAGGACTGTGTTCACAGTCTGGGGATGCTGCTAGATCCGTCACTTCAGATGACAAATCAGGTGAGTGTGGTGGTCAGGAGAGCCTGTTATCAGCTTCGGTTGATATGCCAGCTGTGCCCTTTCTTGGAGCTTAAGAACCTTGAAACCATGGTACATGCGCTGGTAACTTCTAATCCCGATTTCTGCAGTGCACTCTACATGGGGCTACCCTTGTGCCTAGTTCTGAAATTAACATTGCTTCACTGGCTGCCTATCAGTTTCCGGACACAGTACAAGGTGTTGGTCATCACTTTAAAGCCCTAAATGGCTTGGGTCCAACCTATATTCCGGACCACCTCCTTCTGTATAATCCACATTGCACACTGAGGTCCTCTGGGAAGAATGTATTGCTACCTATAAAAACTAGATTATCTGCAACTGCCCAGAGGACCTTTCCAGCTATCGTCCCAGACTATGGAACGGCCTGCCAGATGAGATCCATCACTTGACCATCTTAAACAGCTTTAAAAAAGCTGTTAAGACGGATCTCTTCCGGCAGGCCTTTCCTGAGTAGACAACCAGCCACTGAAAAAAATATGCCTGACCTTGTTTTCCATTACAGTTATTTTAATTTACTTGTTATTTATTGTAAGTTGTTATTTTTAAGTATGTTTTAAATTTTTGATTGTTTAATTGTAATTTAACGGGGGGCTATTGGGGAACAGGACTATTTGTTTATCTTGTAAGCCGCCCTGGTTGTATTTTACAGAGAGGCAGGATACAAATAATAATAATAATAATAATAATAATAATAGCCTGAATTAAAAATATTATAAAAATATAAAAATATAATGCTGATTTATTTGATTGTATTTCACTGAGGTTTGGTAAGGTGGTGGATTCAGAAATGAACAAGACTGTTTTGGATTCCTCAATCCCAAATGGAGGAAGGAGAGAGAAGGAGGTCCATTCATCCCTAAAAGAATCAGTTCAAGTAGCTGCAAGAGAGCTTATTTTTATTTACATCTTTAAAAAGCAAAACTGCTCCGCTACAGATGTTCACCGATAAACACAAAGGACACTTTAACATAAACTATTTTATTGCAATGCATAATGAAAATGGTGGATTGACCAAAAATAGTCATTGTCTGAAGTGTAATTTCACATCTAACATTAGAAAAGCAACAACAGATGTTCACTCTAGCTACTTAGCAGCAATAATTTGGCATTTCAGTGGCTTGTTATGTTAAAAGACAACCTGTGGAATGTAGTAATGCTAGTGCTGGTGTACTACAACTTCATTCAGGTGTTTTTTAAAGCTTTTAGAATAGCTAAATAACATACCTGTGAGCTCTTGATAACACATTAGCAAAATGCAAAAAAGTACTAGTGTACAATAGCACTTTAGCAAACACATTCTGATTCCTTCATAGTAGCATATTTAATCTTAAATGCCTATAGCAGAGGAATAGAAACACAGCTACTGGCTCCTACTGTATTTTAGTATGCTTTGGCAAAGTTCTAGATTTTTCTTGTTCCTATATCATTTAAATTCTGTTCACTCTTTCAAGTATATCATAGAATGAAGTATTCACTTCTGGTCTGTTGAGTGGAAGAACAATAAACAAGCAGACTGAGCCATCTGCCCAGCCAAACAACCAGTGGCATGGATTCTGGCCACACTTTGCCTGCTGTCTTTCTCAAACAATGCTCTTGTTAATGCTGCTCATCTTCTAATATTTTTTGACTTAAGGTGACTCTAAGGCAGATGGGTAGCTAATGGAAGTACAAACAAAGAAACAAAAACACATCCTTCCCTCCCATTTTATCCATCTGTACTCCCCATGCCAAGTATCCACTATCAATTTACCCTATGACCACTTATTAGAATACTACATAGTAGATTAATAGCAATACTTTCTACACATATTTGATGCTTCCCCACAAAGAAAAATCTCAGAAAGGGAATCACTTTTAATTGTTGATAAATATGTTTATGAACAAAGATCTGCTCAATAGGCACTAAACATGCATTGTCTTTAGGCCTAATATTAGGGCTTGTCAACATTGGCCAAAAACCCTGCACATATCTCCTATGATCTGTGAAATCAAAGGCTTTCATGGCCAGCATCCATAGATTTTTGTGGGTTTTTTGAGTTTTGAGGCCATGTTCTAGAATAATGTATTCTTAACGTTTCACCTGCATCTGTGGCTAGCATCTCTAGAGAATAATGGCATGGAAGTGTGTGTGTGTGTGTGGGGTATATATTCTGTGTGACCCTTGGTTGAGAGGATTAGCATGTAAATCTGTCTATTGTTCTGTTGAGGCATGGCCTCAGGGGGGAAGGATATGTGAGGAGGATTTGTGTCTATTTAATTAATGGTCCATTATCTGCTGGGAAACCCCCTGACCCTGGGTGAAGTTCATTTGCATTTTCTGAGTCCTGATTTTGATGTTTTTGAGGATTGGTGGCCAAACTTTGTTTACTTTCAGAGTTTCTTTCCTGTTGAAATTGCCCATATCCTCCCACCATGAGGACTTGCCTCAACAAAACAATACACAGATTTACAACCTTCCCTCCACTCCATCTGACATCATCTGGGGGCGAGATGCAGGACCATCTCCATCAGGCCTAGTCTAAGAAGAAGAACCCTTACTTTTTAAGGGGCAGGTGGGTTTCAGGATTTTTAGGTTCTGTTTACATTGTATTAACATATCTGTATGGAAATTTTAATGTTGTAAGCCGCCCCAATTGCTCTGCAGAGGGGCAGGATATAAATAAATAAATAAATAAATGTATTATTATTATTATTATTATTATTATTATTATTATCACATGCTAATCCTCCCAACCAAGGGTCACACAGTATATATACCCCACATACTTCCATGCCACCATTCTCTGAAGATGCCAGCCACAGATGCAGGCAAAACATCAGGAATATATTCTTTTAGAATATGGCCTCACAGCCCAAAAAAAACCACCAAAACCTGCTATGATCTGTTTACACAACATACTGCCTGATTTGTCCCTTCTGGCCCTTAATCTGCTTTTAAAACTCTTGCAGGCTATTCCAGATTTTCCCAGAGGAATCTGAAGTTCCCTGAACATGGACAGCAGGGACTGAGCCAAATTCAGATGGGTAGCAAGTGTTGCTATCAATTAAAGCACCAATGCTGCCTGCCACTTGCTTTGAAGCTGAGCCCAGCCACGGGGGGGGGGGGGGGGGGAATAAGGGAAAAGGTCTTACACGCTTGTGCTCCAGGTCTTCCACTGCCAGGGAAACACTCCTCCAGCATAGTCCTACTGTTGACACATTGCTTGCCTGGCAGAGAATGGGGTATGCAGCCATATGATCAATGAGGAAGGGTCGCTCTATCCCCATTCTGACCATACCAGGAGTGATGGTGCCAGAAAGTCTCTTCTGCAAGGGAGATGCTTTTTTGCAAGCAACATGGCAACAGCAACAAGCAGGACAGGCCTCAATGTCATGCTGGTGCATGGAACACTCATGTAGTGGATCCAGGGCAGCTCCAGAGCAGAATACTCTGGACTGCATCTGTATTTTTTTTTTGGCTGATATAGATGTGCCCCAAGTGCCAACTAGAGGAGATCCATTGAATCAACTGGATTTGTCAACTATTTGTCAGAGACATAGCTGTGTTTGACCCTTGCAGCATAAAAAGGAAGAAGGGAAGGGGGGGGGGGAAGGAATGTGCTAACACCTATTTTAGCATGGATATAAACCCACTTCTTCTTTATTATCAGTATATGTTGTCAAAGGCAGAATAATCTGTGTTGTCATTCTTTAAATTATACTAGTGTGCTCAAAACTACAGTGCTGAAATGAAGAAAATTTAGAGGGGGAATTTTAAGTCCTTTTTTTTCTTTTTAACTGCTTCTAAAATGGAAGAACATTTAAAATTAACAGCAGCCAGGGAAAAAGATGTATATGTCCCAACATTCTGAAATGGTAATTTCATTTACTTTTTCATTGTAACATGCACATCCACTTTTCATTTCCTTTAGCCTGAATTTAGAACTGATTGCTTGGAATACATATGTTGGTGATAAAATAAGAAAAGTGAAATGCAGTTACTTGAAGATGGCATCTTATTTTGCATTAAATGAAACAATGCAATTATCTATCCAAACACAGCATAAATGGCAAAAATGAGAGCTCCAGTGTATTCTGGTTTCCACATTCCTACTTAGTTAACTGGGTTCTTAAACAATGAGTACATTGCCAAGGAAGAAGCAAATGGATAGTACAAAATAATGGTTTCATTACCTACTGACAACTTCACCCAGGTTAGTAACCTGTTAGTCCCACTCCAGAACTCCTTTTCTTCCCCACCACTTTTCTTCTACACCTGTACTATACTTCATACAGCCTGCACAATTTAAGCTAGGTTTGCTCCACTCCCCACTGCCATTTCTTTTCTCTCCTTGGTGCCATGCCTTCTGTTTTTATGCTGGTGTTCCTCTCCTTGTTTGTTGTTGCTGTGTGCTTTCAAGTCGTTTCCAGCTTATGGCAGAAATTAGATACGGGTTGAGTCTTCCTTATCCAACATGCTTTGGACTAGGTGTTTTGTTGTTGAGTCCCTTCAAATCATTTCTGACTTACAGCAACCCTAAGGTGAAACTATCTTGGACTTTTTTTTGGGGGGGACAAGTTTCTTTAGAGGGGGTTTGCCATCGCTATTTAGCCTTCACACATCTAAATTCAACCAGCCAGGAACTGAGAGCTTCTCTTCCCCCTTCTATCCCTTTGCCCTCTTCCTGACAGCTACTAGTTCAGAGTCTGGGCCAAAACCAGAGATCTAGGGGTGGCCCCTGGTGCTCTCATTCAGTGTTGTGCATTAAGTACGAAACACAGTCCACAACTTATCATTCAAACACAGAAGTGGGGAGAAAGGGAAAGCATACTTTTCTGTTTGAAAATTTGGAAATTAAGACAGAAAGCCCAGCTAAAGGAACAGTTTCCAAATAAAGGTAAAATGAAAGGACTATTACTTCTTTAATATCTAGCCTTCTTTCATTCTAGCTAGAAGGTGGATGGACAACAGATTTGAGGGGTATCATAACAACTACAAGGGAAAGAGGAAGCTAACTAATTAAATATATAAATTCCCTGGAGTCTCTGCAAGTTGCAGCAACAAATCAATCCATATTTGCATGCACTTGCTCTATTAGCTGAGCTGGAGATTTGTACACACACCGTGCTTTCTTCTTGTCTGGAGGTGAACCTAGACAAGCTGCATCCTCATCTGCCTTGGGATGATCCAGAAAAAGTAGAGACTCAATGCCAGGGTTTGAGAACAGGAACCCTAGTCACTGACCACAAGTAGTCATGCTGGGGATATGTAAAGAAAAAGGCATTGCTGGGCCTAGAAGCATTTTTTGTAAAACAGCTGTTTTACTTCTTATCCTTGCCCCATGGCACAGGTATAGGCTTGCCATATTCTATTTCCTCCAAGTGACATAGCTGTTCTTGCATAATATGTGAATTATTTGTTAATTATACAAATCATATGATAGGTGACAAAAGTGTGGTGTTTGGAATATTCTGGATTTTGGAATTCTGGATAAGAGAGACTCAAACTGTAATGTGAAACTTTAACTGCTTAATAAAAATTAACATTACTAATGTAAACAATTATTAATTTTAAAACTTATATCTTTCTTGAACATTAAAATAATTTATGGCTAAAATATCAATTCTAATGTTTTAAGTCCAAGCTCTGTTCCATCATAACCTGTACATAGCAATTTGCTGTTGTTGTTATGTACCTTCAAGTCAAGTCTGGCTTATGGTGACACTTATCTTAGTGTTTTCTTGACAGAATTTATTCATGAGTTTGTCACTGTCTTCCTCTGAGGCTGAGAGACCTAGTAGGTTACCATGGCTGAGCAGGGGCATGGAAATAGTAGTTGATATATGTCAAGACCATGTGGCACCCTGGTCTGGAAAATGACATGGATGTGGCCACTGAAAGGAACTGGAGCAATAGTAACAGGGTTACTACAGTTCAAGTGGCAGATGCATGAGTCAGCATTTGGTGAGCTGTGCATTAAGGGAAGCCTGATGCAACATGCACAGTGGATGAGACAAGCCAGGTATGTATCGCGGGAAGCCTGATGCAACAGTCCTAATGCAACATGCACTGGGGGTGAAACCAGCAAGGTTTCATTAGTGCATGGCTGTCACATGTTCTCAAGAAGACCACCTATATATGGGAGAGAGTCAGAATCTCTGTTGTTGGTTATTTGTGGTTGGTGAAGCACTTTGTTAGTCTGTATAGCTGTGAGTATTCAAAACGGATGTCTGGTACTCTGTGTATCTTTGTAAATATTTGCAACAAAGATTAAAGCCCTCATTGAGTGAAGCCTCGCTGTGCAGCTATTCATTTCAGCAAGCTGAAAGCAGCACCTGTGCATGGGAAGATTTTTCCTGTGCCGTCTGGAGCAAAATTCTTCACAGAAGACCAGCTTCTGAGCGTTTCTGCCTACATGCTTCTGCCTACATGCTGCATGTGTGTATGGTAGATTCTACATGTCTGCATACCCCAACAATATATAATGTTAATAATGAAAAGTCAGAATTGCATGAAAATTAAACCAATATTTATATACTTTAGAGCAGAATTTAGGTGCTATATTTACGGAGGCCAGTTATGGAAATGAGTGTCTTCTGTGAACTTCCCTAGCATGGACATATCTGACATCATTTAATTTCAGTTAACATAGAGATAACCGATGCAAATGATTAGAGAGAGAAGGCAACCTTCTTTGACAAAGGCATGACACTATTTAGAGGTGTTCACTAGCATAGAAAGGCTTTAGCAGCAGGAACAACAGAACCAATCTGTTCTGATGCCAACAGGGAGGTTGATCTATATGCACAGCTGCTTTTATCAAGCTAGATGAAAGGAATACAAAAACCAAATAAATACCTTCAAATGCTAATGAACTGCTGCACTGTAATTTTCCTGAAAAGCACTATGCATAAAAATATATTATAGACTCAGTAAAATGTCTTCATGTCTTTATGGGCTTGTGGTTCTGTGGAATGCAAGAGGTAAAACACATAAAACTATTTTGCATTTTATGCTCTGCAATATGCATTCTGTGTTGTGATGATGTTAACAGCAATACTGCAGTGGAAGGGGAAAGTGTCACAAGGAATGATCACAATACACCCAATTTGGAAGAAAAAAGGACACTACTTTGTTGAATACAGCTGACAGGTAGGGTTGACCCGAAACACATGGATCTGGCATTGATCAACCCCCTGTTGATCAATGAACCAAGATGCCTGGTCAAAGCCAAGCTTCAGGATGACAAAGAGGGGAACCAGATGATCATATGTTTGCATTTCAGGGAGCTGGTTAAGCACATATTCACATCTCTCCCCCTCGTCACCAAGAGACACTGATCTGGTGTTGCCCCTGCAATGGCAACATTGCAACACTCTCAGCACCACCGGGACCCTGGTGGACTCCCAATCCAGTGTTCTGCAACACAGAAAACCATGCCCACCAAATTCAATACCTATGCTACTGCCCCTGAAAAAATTATGACAGCACACCCCTATCCCTGAAAAGAGGGAGGGAGGGTGGGAAGAGCCAAATGGAAATGGCACTAGCCATCAGCGCCACAAGGGCTTAAGTAGGCCCACCAGCCAATCACCATCCTGGAGACCAGGAAGTCCCACCCTTTCCAGCCTCTCCCAACAATCACAGCACCTCCCTACCCCAGCACCAACCAGTGAGGAAACATTTCCGGAACCAGTGCAAGCCAGGAGCAGTAGAATGATAGAATGATAGAGTTGGAAGACACCAGAAGGGCCATCCAGTCCAACACCCTGCCATGCAGGAACTCAAAATCAAACCATCCCTGGCAGATGGCCATCCAGCCTCTGTTTAAAGACCTCCAAAGAAGGAAACTCCACCACACTCTGAAGGAGTATGTTCCACTGTCAAACAGCTTTCACTGTCAGGAAGGTCCTCCCAATGTTGAGGTGCAGTCTCTTTTCCTATAGCTTGCATTTGTTGTTGTGGGTCCTATTCTCTGAAACAGCAGGAGAACAAGTTAGCTCCCTCCTCAATATGACATTCCTTCAAATATGTAAACAGGACTATCATATCACCTCTTAACCATCTCTTCTCCAGGCTAAACATACCCAGTTCCCTCAGTCGTTCCTTGTAAGGCATGGTTTCCAGACCCTTCATCATTTTAGTTGCCCTCTTCTGAACACACTCCAGTTTTTCAACATCCTTTTTGAATTGTGGTGCCCAGAACTGGATACAGTATTCCAGGTGAGGCCTGACCACAGCAGAATACAGTGGCACTATTAATTCCCTTGATCTAGATACTATACTTTTATTAACGCAGTCTAAAATCACATTGGCCTTTTTAGCTGCGGCAACATACTGTTGACTCATGTTCAACTGGTGGTCTACTAGGACTCCTAGATCCCTTTCACACGTAGTCTCATTAAGCCAGGTGTCCCCCATCTTATATCTATGCATTTCATTATTATTTTTTGTTCTAAGTGCAGTACCTTACATTTCTCAATGTTAAAAACCATTTTGTTAGCTTTGGCCCAGCTTTCTAATCTATTAAGGTCATTTTGAATTTTCATTCTTTCTTCTGGGGTATTAGCTATTCCTCCTAATTTTGTATCATCTGCAAATTTGAGAAGCATGCCCCCTATTCCTTCTCAAATTTGCAGATGATACCAAATTAGGAAGAATGCTAACAAACAGAAAAAGTAAGAAAACAAAACAGCTGAAACAATACATAAATGTTGCAACAAAAAGATAGAAAGAATGTTTTAGATATTATTTAAAAATGGATCATATAAACAAATGTTTGTCAGAGAGGCAGAATGCTCCAAATAGAAGGAACAGAAAGTGAAAGTCAAAATGTATTTTAAACAAACAAACAAACAAAACAAAACCAAGCAATAGAAACAAAAGTATCAGGTTTAAACAGGTTTAAGTAACTGCTTGAGGGTATGGATTATCAACAAGTAAAAGAGAAAGGAGAAAAGATGGCCTAGAAAATGTATAATATTTACAAATTTAAATTGAATTCCAGATGAGTGAAAAATCCAGTACAAATGAAGAAGACTTCAACAATAAGTTGTATATGTGACTATCCTGGAGACATCTCAAACCAGTCTAAAAATATCACAGAGATTTATAGTCAGATTTATAATATTGTTAACTGTTTTCCTATGCTTTTCCAGGCAGAGACCAAAGTTCTAGTTTTAGTTATAAAGAGGTTGGGACTCAGATATTTACAGTATTTACTGCTTCTGCCTGTTCTCTATAATTTTGCTAAGAAAGGTCCAAAACACACTGCAGAAATAATCCAGTTTGAGACCACTTTAACTGCCCTGGCTCAGTGCTAGGGAATCCTGGAAATTAGTTTTGTGAGACACTTAGCCTTCTCTGTCAAAGAGTTCTGTTGCCACAATAAAGTACAATTTCCAGGATTCCCTAGCACTGAGCCAGGGCAGTTAAAAGGGTTTCAAACAGGATGATTTCTGCAGTGTGTTTTAGACCTAAGAAGGCTCTTCACTTGATGCCCCGGTTGAGCTTTTTAAGGTGCTATTCAAGTGGTGAAAATAATCTAGGATGAATCCGGGTTGAATCCCCATTGTTCACATTTAAGCCAAATGCACCTGACTACAGGGGTTTTTTTTTGGGGGGGGGGGGGCTGCCAAAAACCCACTTAACCTGGGATAACTGATACTGGGTTTTCCCTTGTTTTTTTATTTTTTATTTTTTAAAAAGATTCACATCGTCGGCAATGTGAATAACCAATGCAAACAGACTTGGGATAATTTGGGATTAAACTCCCATGCCTTTAACACATTTTGAATATATTTGCATCGTTGACTCCATGTTTATTTGAGTGCTGGCATGTATGAGCAACCAAACTCCCAGAAATGTGCATAGATAGCAATAGCAATAGCAAGTACATTTCTATACCGCTTATCATTACACTTAAGCATTCCCTAAGCCCTTTACTATGTGTAAACTAATTGCCCCCAACAAGCTAGGCAACCTCGGAAGGATGCAAGCCTGAGTCGAGCCTGAACCCGTCTGGTACTGAATTCAGTAGAATCAACCTGGCTTTAGAACACACTTCCTAGTACTGCTTACATAGCATTTATACGTAATAAGATTTAGCTACCACATTAGGACTTCTAGTTTGATAAATAGCAATTATTTCAAATCTGTTGGGATTTTGTTCTGTTTTGCTTGTCAATTTACCTTGCAATATTTTGATTATCTTTTGGCTGACCAGTTTCCTGTGATTACAGGCATGGTAGCCAGGTTTTGCATGGCGGCAATAGCTTGCCGTTGTAGGATGCTGTATTAGTATTAGAGGTATTACCATTTTATTTTTTATTACTGTATTACAAATATGTTATATTTAATGTTGATTTTAATTCTGTATTTAATATTGCAATCTAATGCATTGCATTTTGTTTTATCTATTCTATTTTATCCCTTTTTGTTCTACTGCTCACTGACTGAAATAAATAAATGAATAAACATTTGCAGTATTATAGAGGTTAAACAGATTATTCCATCATGAGTTTTAAGGTGTTTTTTTTTTTTTTAAATATAGGCCAGAATTATGTTGATGCTTTATGCCACTGTAACCACATTTGCAGTGGCAGCAGGAACAGCCTATAGAGGCTACAGCCATAAGGAAAATAAGTCAATTTATTTATTTCCCTTCCTTCATCTTCCTTTATGCAGCTTTTGAAGAAGTATAACTGCTAGTTTAGTTCACCTGCAAGATTTTGGGCCATTATGTTAACAGTAAAGTTTTACTTTCTCTTATCTGGAATGTTCCAAAATCCAAAAGATTTTTCATGGGTGGCCGATGTAGTGACACCTTTGGTTTCTGATGGTTCAATGTTCATAGCCTTTGTTGCATGCACAAAATTATTAAAATATTGTATAAAATTGCCTTCAGGCTGTGTGCTAGGTGTATACGAAACATGAATGAATTTCATGCTTAGACTTTGGTGCCATCCAGTGATGTCACTAGGGATGGTGTTGGTTATGGGGACCACACTGGGTGACACGTCAGAATAGGGGTAGCACCAATCAGACCCTCCTCCCCTTGCACCCCTTCCAGCTTTGCCGCTGTGGCAGAGAGGCACTAGTTCACCTTTCCAGGCTTTGCCACAGCAGTGGAGGTCTCCTCATAAGGAGATATCCACCACTGCAGCAAAGGAGAGGGCCAAGAACCAGAGGCTTCCTCACAAGAAGACCTACACCACCATGACAGAGAGGGCCTTTCAGTCACCACTCCCCTGGCAGCCCCCCCCCCCCAAACTGGGTGACACCAGGGGTAGGGATGCCACTGGTCCCATGACCAAGATATCTCATTATGTACATATATGCATATACAGGTATTCTGGAATCCAAAAAGATAACAATTTTAAAAAAAACCACATGTGATCCCAAGCATTATGGCTAAGGGATATTCAACCTGAGCCTGCAGGACCTGAGCAAAGCTGTGGAGGACAGGGGGTCTTGGAGATTTCACCTCTACAGAGCTGCCATGAATCGAGGACAACTTGAGGGCAGTTAACAACAACATGTTCAGTTATTATTGTTATTGTGTGACTTCAAGTCAGTTCTGACTTATGGCGACCCTAAGTTGACCCTATCACGGGGTTTACTTGGCAAGATTTGTTCAGAGGTGGTTTGCCAAGGACTTCCCCTGAGACTGAGAGCATGTGACTTGCCCAGGTCACTCAGTGGGCAAGTCACATGCTCTGGTTGAGCTGGGAATTGAACCCTGGTCCCCAGAATCATAGTCCAACACTCAAACCACTATGCTATGCTGGCCCTCCTATGTTCAGTGCAAAACACACTTTAAAATGAAATGATCAAAAGGCAAGATCTATACCGCTGGGATACATCAGGCAATCCAAACCTCTCCACTGTATTATAACATAGTGGGCTCTTATGCATGGGTAAGAAATGATTCCATTGAGCAATTATTCCATTATTTAATGGATTCTATGCCCCCCACTCCTCTGTTTAGTTATGGATGAGGTGGGGATTTCCCCCCCCCCAAAAAAAAACTCAGATTCTGGTCCACAGATGTCTTCCATATGAACTCTCTACTGCTATAAAAACAGTGAAAAACTTAATTCTTAAGAATGCATGGATTATTTCCTGCTGTAAGAATACTAAACTGTCTGTCTTCACTATATTTTTTTCCTTCAGAGCTCTCATTGGTTTGCAATTATGAAATTGGTTGGCAAGAATTAAAAGACAGTGTGAAAAAATAGCTGGTATTGGAAATCATGCAGATATATACTCCAGTAAGGACTGGTATCACTGTACAACACACTTCTTGCATAGCTCTGAATGTGTTTCCTGGCTGGTTGTTTAAAGAAGCTTGTTAACCAGGAGGTCTTGGAGACCAGCAATCCCTTTAAACAAACACAGCAAGCCTACTTCACACAGCTTAACCACTTTGCCCATATCAGCTAAAACACAAGTATATAATACACAAATGAATGTTGCTCTTGCTCTCCTTTCATCAGTAGAATCACAGCAGTTGAGTACAGGAGATTTCGACCAGACACAGCATGGAGTAAACACTGACAACAAAAATATACTCTACTTTTTAAGCTTGTCAAGTTTATCAGACACACTTCACTTCAGCCATGGAAATAAAAAGAGCCAACATATTGTCTAAAACAAAAACAAAAACAAAAAAATAAAAAGGCAACATACTCTGTATTTTTGCTCAGTTTTCTTCAATGAGAACTTGTTTTAAGACCTTGGCTTTTTCCAAAACTGGTGCCTTTGGTTGCTTAGTTCAGACCTAATGAAAAAATATGGATAACTGAAGATTTGAGTTAACTGCAGTGCCAAGGAAGGTATGGGCACACACTTATGCCTTACTGAGGTGAGATGTTGGCTTGTCCCCACAAAACTATACCAATTGCATCAGTTGTTAAATGGTGAGCCAATATTTAGGTAAAAGCTATTAATTCAATAGCTCTGTTCCAAACGAGACTAACAGTAGAATTAAAGCTGAGATTTTCCAGCTCCAATCCAAGTTTATATGTAGAAGTGTTTATCACTCTGTATTTTTCAATGTTAAATATCCTTTCATTTTATTCCCTGGTTTGGGAAAATTTCTTCTGGGATTTTTTTCAATGGCTGGCATCCTGTTAATCACATTTCTGTTGTTAACTACCTTCATGTCAATCTCAACCCATGGTGACCCTGCCGATGAGACATCTCCAGACACCCCTTGTCCTCCACTGCTATGCCCTGCTCCTGAAAATTCATATTCATGGTCTCTTTAATAAAGTTCATCCATCTAGCATGTGGACTTCCTCTCTTTCTACTTCCCTTCACCTTTCCCAACATCAGTAGCATAACTGGGTGTGTGTATAGGGGGGTGAGGATCACACTGGGCGACACCCCAGAAGGGAGGGTGACATCAAATAAAGGGGTAACACCAGGTTAGCTCCCTGCACTCCAAGTGCACTTTTTTGGCCACATGGGGGCTTTTCAGGGCCATTTCAGCCTATCAGGGGGCTTTAGGGGGTTATTTGGGGCCTTTTCGACTGTCCAGGAGCCTTTTTGGAGCTACCTGGGGCCTGTTCAGGGCCTTTACGGCCTGTCAAGGGGCTTTTCAGGACCGCTTGGAGCCTATTCTTGGGCCTATTTGGTCCAGGAGTTTTTTGGGGACTTTTCAGCCCATCCAGGGCCTATTTGGGGCCACCCGGGGCCTATTTGGGTGCTTTTTGAGGACTTTTTGGCCCATCGAGTGGATTTTCCGGGTGCTTTTTCGCCCATCCGGGGGATTTTCCAGACCTTTTTGGCCCATCCAGGTACTTTTTGGGGCCACCTGGGGCCTATTCCAGGCCTGCCTATTCTGGGACTTTTCAGCCCATCGGGCTGCTTTTCGGGGCCACCAGGGGCCTATTTGAAGACTTTTCAGCCCATCCGGGTTCTTTTCAGGGCCTTTTTACTCCATCTGAGGTTTTTCATGTGCTCCACCCTGGAAACCCATCGGAAGTCTTGAGCCGGAAATCCTGCCCCCTGGATCCTCACTTCCCACACCGGGTGTCATCCAGTGCGGGAATACCATTGCCTAACATTATTGTTTTTTTCAATGATTCATGCCTTCTCATGATGTGTCCAAAGTATGACAGTCTATGTTTTGTCATCTTGGCTTTTAGGAATATGTCTGACTTTATGTGCTCTAAGACCCATTTGTTTGTCTTCTTGGCTGTCAATGGAATCCTCAGCACACTTCTCCAGCACCACTTCCCAACTGAATTGACTTTTTGTGGGTTTTTCAGGCTGTGTGGCTATGTTCTAGAAGAGTTTCTTTCTGACATTTCACCAGCATCTGTGAAGATGCCAGCCACAGATGCTGGCGAAACGTCAGAAAGAAACTCTTCTAGTACATGGCCACACAGCCCGAAAAACCCACAAAAAACTATGGATGCTGGCCATGAAAGCCTACGACTTCACATTGAATTGATTTTCTTCCTATCTTCTTTCTTAACTGTCCAGCTCTCATACC
The DNA here is from genome assembly GCA_026167975.1 of Phrynosoma blainvillii. Taxonomy (NCBI): domain Eukaryota; kingdom Metazoa; phylum Chordata; class Lepidosauria; order Squamata; family Phrynosomatidae; genus Phrynosoma; species Phrynosoma blainvillii. The sequence goes on along the minus strand of JANUYF010000002.1, from coordinate 350,297,605 downwards.
CATACATGGTAATAAGTAATACAATGGCTTGTATGATCCTAACTTTTGTGTTTGCATTTTAGGATCTTTTCTAGTTCTTTCATAGCTGCCCTCCCCATTCTTAATCTTCTTCTGATTTCCTGGCTGCATTCCTCATTCCGATCAATGTTTGATTCCAGATATGAGAACTCTTCTACTATTTCTATTTCCTTATTGTCTAGGTTGAATTTTTGTAAGTTCTCTGTGGCCATTACTTTTGTTTTCTTTACGTTCAACAGTAAGCCTGTCTTTGCACTTTCTTCTTTGATCTTCCTTAGTAGTTGTTCGAGGTCTGTGAGGTTTCTGTTAGTATTTTGGTGTCATCAGCATGTCTCAGATTCTTGATATTTCTTCCTCCTATTTTCACTCCTCCCTCTTCCTTGTTCAAGCCTGCTTTTCTTACAGTATTTTCTACATGTAAGTTGAATGGATAGGGTGATAAGATGCAGCCTTGTCTGACCCTTTTGCCAATTGGGAACCATTCTGTTTCTCCATGTTCTGTTCTGACTGTAGCCTCTTGTCCTGTCCTCACCAGGACTATCAGATGTGGTAGCACTTCCATGTCTTTAAGGGTGTTCCATAGCCTTTCTTGATCTATGCAGTCAAAGGCTTTGCTATATAGTCTATAAAGCGCATGCTGATTTTCTTTTGAAACTCCCTGCTGCAGCACATTAGTATAAATCCAGTATATGTCTTTTTTGGTTGCTGCTGGGGGAGGAATTCAACGCCTCCCTTGCACAAGGAGCAACAACCCTTGCCCTCTGGAAACACACCTGTGTCTTGCAAGTAGCCTTTGAGACATTCTTTTAATATTAAGTAAATATCTATACTGATTGGCTTTGTCCTATGTATGCCCAGCTCCACTGCATGGTATTGCTCAGACCACTCAAGAACCATTATCAGAACCCAAAGAGGAAGTTCACCTCTGCCTTCTTGTGAGCACATGTTGAAGTCATCATTGCTCCACCCAGAGGCGTACCCTTCACTCTTAGGAGACTGCCACCCAAGTTAGAAAGACCTTAAATAAACACATATATAGGGAACCTCTGACTCTTTGACTTGTATTCTTTTTGACCTGTGTCTTTAACCTTCTCCAGTCTCAAAGTTATCTCCACCTCAAATTCCAGGATTCTATAGTGTTTGGATATGTCCAGAAATGAGCTATTTAAAAATTGGCAAGATTTGTTCTAACTGGACATTTTCAAGGAGTAATCTAGCTGCTATATTCTGAACCATCTGTAGTACCTGTATGGTCTTAAAACTATATAATAACTTTTAGAACTCTAACCTAGCTATTACTGGAGGACAGAAGACATGGTGGACTATGTTTGCTCAGAAAAATCTTTAGTTTTTACATTGTTGTTGTTGTTGTTGTTATTTCTTATCCACTTCTCCCTATAGAATGAGTTTGGAAATAGCAAGAGAGTAACCACAAGTCAGTTAAAATAGCATATAAGAGCAAAACAATCAATTAATTAACTAATTAGAAGGTAATGTATGCCAGATACACCACTTGGTGATCAAAGGCACAGAGCAGATGTAAAGTATGGAACAGTACCACTAGGACTTGATCACTTGATCAGCTTCATTTTGTCTGGACTGGACTTCCATTTATTATCCCTCATCCTGTCAATTGCTGACCTGAAACAGCTGTTAATCACATCTACTAACTCACCTGGTAGTCAATGAAGGTAACAAAAACCCCAAGAGAATTAGAAGGCTCAAGTGACTACACAAGGGGCAACCTCGTTTGGAAGGTAGACTGAGATGCATCTATACAGCAAATGTCATTATTGATATTTAGATCACAGTTCCAAAGTTTTTGGAGTAATGTTATATGAGGCACAGCTATGAGTCTCTTGAACAACTTTCTCCACAGGCAGAAGAAAAGGAGAGACTGTTTCAAAATTCTAATATCTAGTGAAATAAAATTCCTTTACCAAGTGGTTTATCTCCTGAAATGGAGGACTGATCCTGTCAACCTTTGGATTCTATAATGGAACATAATTTTACACTCCAGAGCTAGCATATATAGGGAAAAGGACTTGTTCTCTATTATGAGTACCAATTTAAATAAATAGGTTTTAAAACACTTAGGGGGGTTGCAGACTGCCAGAAATAGTGTGAATTCAGTCCACTTTTAGGGTTAGGGTTAGAGTTAGGGAACCATGGGAACTGTATTTTATTGTGGCATCAGAGTTGTCTGACAGAGAAGGCTCAATGTCTCAGAAAAAGAACAGTTTCCATGATTCCCTAGCACTAACCCTAACCCTAAAAGTGGACTGAATTCACACTATTTCTGGCAGTCTGCAACCCCCCTTAAATTGGTTTCAAAAGTGTCTAGATCGCAACTATGCCCCAATTAAAGTAACCAATATAAACTGACTAAATAGTTAAAGACACTGTGAAAGATAATGAAAAAACAATTCAACACTATTCCAAAGCATGAAACATAACAATTGTGATTATATGAATTGAAACAAACTACAGAAAAATGTTTACATTATATTGGAAGAGACAGAAATAAAATTAAGTTTAAGACACAGTATTAAGTTTCTAGTTGAAAAGGAAAACAAGTTCTATGTTACAGAAAGGCAAATAAAGATAGAGGAAATATCAGTAACAAGATTTTCAATGCTCAGAAACACTGAAAATGTAAAAAAAGACACATGATAAACCAAGCTTACTGTATTCCCAAAACTCGCCCTATTGTAAAGAAAAGCAAGACCAGGCAGAAGAAAGGAAAAGTGGTCAATAAAGAAAAAAAAGTTAGAAATAGCTAGTAACATTATACAGGTAAGAATCAAGCAAAAGGCAATGTTTGGTGGTTATTATTATTTTTCTTTTTGGGAATATGTAAGCACTTTGTTTCTACAAAGTGGAACTGTGCAGTTCCTACTATAATACAAATACAGGAAAAAGTGAAAGCACAGTGTCTCTATTAGAAAACTGACTCTACACAAATATGCCTATAGAAATGAATATGTCTACTATAACTGCTCTGTTTTGAATTTGCTCAGGTCATTCTGAGCAGGTCATTCTGAGAAAGATGGATAGTGTATACGTTAAAGAATAGTAGCTAAAGTGGCTCACTGCATGTGAATTCTTAGACAGTCAATCTTCCCTATCTCAGAATCTTCCCCTCTCTCTCACACACAAACACATATATATATTAAAACAATACAAAGAGCAAGCTGAATCCAATTGTGCCATTCCATTCAAGAAAAAGTTTGATCCAGTAGATTTCTTTATGAATAGACAAGGTGCAGGGTTGGGGGGGGGGGGAACAGGGTTTTGTTTTGTTTTTTGTTTTTAAAAAAGAACCACAACATTATATATAAATGAATTATAAATAAAATAGCAACTGCCAATAAACTGTTAAAGTTCAAATTCAAGTTCAAACAGTTTAAGTTCAAACAGTCCTCATCAGCGTTTAAGTAAGAGGGCTGGAAAATAGTAATTAACAAAAACAATATTAACAATCAATTAAAAACAACAGAAGTATTTGTTTTTTAAAGTCATTTGGTTTAAACCAACCTGGTTTACACCAGCCAACCCTGGAAAAGGAGGAAAAGACATTCCTGCCAATTTCCTTTTTGCTGTATACCCTGAAAATTTGTTCTAAGGGGTTATGCAACCCTAGAGACCAGTGTGGAAAATGTTAGTGTACTGACCTGTTGCAGGGACAGAGGAAGTGGTGAAAATCAAAGGAAGCATCTGCTGATTCAAAAGCCTCATGCAGCATAATTTGAAAACTGGGGTAGGCAAAATTCAGCCTATGGGAGATATGCAACCCAATCAGATTTTGTTTGTAGCCAGTGCCTGCCTCCACTCCGCAAAAGGTTTGGAAAACGAACCCCTTCTGCAGACCAGGGCGTTGGGGACGCCCTGGTCCGGAGTGCCGGTGGAGCTCAGTCTCCACACCGCGGCGCTCCTCTGGCGACTCTAAAAGGAACACCAAATTGGCGGTCCTTTTAGATGTCAGGGAAAGTGCGCACTTTCCCTGACTCAAACGCCGCGGCGTGTCCGGTCGCCGCAGCGTGAGGTCATCCCCGGAGCGCCGGCCGTGCGGAGGGCCGGCGACTCCGAGGGCGACCTCAGGAAGAGGAAGGGGCACCGCTCGTGCGGCTGCCCCTCCTCTTCCGGGCCCGGAAGACGGCTCAATTAGCCGTCTGCCGAGGCCCAAAATCACCGAAAACAGTTTTTGCTCCTCTTCTATCATGTTTTATATATTAACACAAAAGTTTTAAGTATATTTGATTTTAATGATTTTGGCTGAAATTCTACATGGACTACTTAGTTATAACTAAGGTCCAAAACACACTACAGAAGTAATCCAGTTTGAGAAGGTTAACGTCCTGGCTCAATGCTAGAGAATTCTGGGGACTATAGTTTTGTGAGACATTTAGCCTTCTCTTAGAGAGCCCACAATAAACTACAATTCCCAGGATTCCCTAGCACTGAGCCAGGGCAGTTAAAGTGGTCTCAAACTGGATTATTTCTGCAGTGTGTTTTGAACCTAAATATGGTCTCTCAGCCTGACCTCACCAAACCTACCTAGGATCTGCAGTTTGCTTTGTGGTACCAGAGCTCTCTGACAAAAAAGGCTAAGGGCCTTTGCAGACTGCCAGAAATAATGCAGCTTGAGGCCACTTTAACTTTCCTGGCTCAGTACTAAGGAATCATGGGAACTGTAGTTTATTGTGGCACCAGAGCTTTCTGACAGAGAAGGCTCAATGTCCCCAAAAAAATACATTTCCCACGATTCCTTAGCACTGAACCAGGATAGTTAAAGTTGCCTCAGGCTGCATTATTTCTGGCAGTCTGTAAAGGCCCTAAATATCTCACAAAACTGCAAATCCCAGAATTCCATAGCTTTGAACCAGGGCAGTTAAAGTGGTGTCAAACTGCTTTGATAAATTTCTGCTATGCAGATGCAGCAAAAGTTAATGTGTTGCTTGGACATGGCTTCTTTAACAAATAATTCTGCACAATGAGAGAGAGAGAGTGTGTGTGTACCTTTGAAGATTTATTTAAAGAAGAAACAAGTTCCTTAACTTGGAGGTGTTGATAAAATGTGTTGATGATTGAATATACAGCTTACAGTCCATGAAGTCAAGTCACCAAGACATCCAGATCTTCAAGCAAGCTTTCTTTTATTGCAAAATCAGCATGAGCAAAAACAAATAATAATAATAACATCTTCACTTTAGCCAGAATGGCTGAACAGGAACAAAACTTATCTGCTACATGGTCAAAGTTAGGGGGGTTGCAGACTGCCAGAAATAGTGCAAATTCAGTCCACTTTTAGGGTTAGGGTTAGTGTTAGGTAATCATGGGAATTGTTTTTGTTCTGAGACATTGAGCCTTCTCTGTCAGAGAGTTCTGGTGCCACAATAAAATACAGTTCCCATGATCCCCTAACCCTAACCCTAAAAGTGGACTCAATTTGCACTATTTCTGGCAGTCTGCAACCCCCCATAGTTAAGCTTCAGCATCAGCAAAAATATGTCTCAATTAGTCCATTTTAGCTTAAGGTTAAAAGACAAGTGACAAGCTTTTCAGGATCACAACTTTCAACCCCCAATTCTCCACCCCTTTGGGTGTAGCCCTTACAGACTGATTGGTTGATGATGCATGATGTGTGTTAGCCCACACTTTAATTACTATATTAAATCATGTGACTGCAGTTCCCATAACATTCCCATATTTATGAAACCTCTTATTGTAAACAAAGCACTTTCTCACAGAACTGCAGCTTGTTTGGGCTAAAGTACACCTGGGCTGATAATTGTGAATCTGGCCTCAGAAAACAACTTTTCTCAGCAAGGAAAAATACAGACACATATCTTTACATTTCAACATTTTAACATTGACTATATGTCCCATCAAATTCTAACAGGAGGTTATATGTGTATGTTGTGTGCCTTCAAATTGTTCCTGACTTATGGTGATCATGGGGTTTTCTTGGCATGATTCGCTCAGAGGAGGTTTGCCATTGTCTTCCCCTGAGCTGAGAGTGTGAGACTCAAACCACTACACCATGCTGGCTCCTATTCCCATGTACTACCTATGAAAAAATTGCAGACTTTTTGTTGTTCTTGTGTGTCTTCATAGAATCATAGAATCATAGAGTTGGAAGAGACCACAAGGGCCATCCAGTCCATCCCCCCGCCATGCAGGAACTCCCAATCAAAGCATCCCCGACAGATGGTCATCTAGCCTCTGCTTAAAGACCTCCAAGGAAGGAGACTCCACTACTCTCCGAGGGAGTGTGTTCCACTCTCGAACCGCCCTTACTGTCAGGAAGTTCCTCCTAATGTTGAGGTGGAATCTCTGTTCCTGGAGCTTACATCCATTGTTTCGGGTCCTAGTCTCTGGAGCAGCAGAAAAGAAACTTGTTCCCTCCTCAATATGACATCCCTTCAAATATTTAAACACGGCTATCATATCACCTCTCGGCCTTCTCTTCTCCAGGCTAAACATCCCCAGCTCCCTAAGTCATTCCTCATAGGGCTTGGTTTCCAGACCCATCACCATTTTAGTTGCCCTCCTTTGGACACGCTCCAGTTTCTAAACATCCTTTTTGAATTGTGGTGCCCAGAACTGGACACATTATTCCAGGTGAGGCCAGACCAAAGCAGAATAGAGTGGCACTATTACTTCTCTTGATCTAGACACTATACTTCTACTGATGCAGCCTAAAATTGCATTGGCCTTTTTAGCTGCTGCATTACACTGTTGACCCATGTTCATCTTGTGGTCCACCTGGATTCCTAGATCCCTTTCAGACGTAGTCTCATTCATCCAGGTGTCCCCCATCATATATCTGTGCTTTTCATTTTTCTGCCCTAAGTGCAGTACCTTACATTTCTCCATGTTGAATTTCATTTTGTTAACTTTCCCCCAGCTCTCTAGTCTGTTCAAGTCATTTTGAATTCTGATCCTGTCCTCTGGGGTATTAACTACTCCTCCTAATTTCGTGTTTTCTGCAAATTTGATAACTTTGCCCCCAATACCATCATCCAAGTCATTAATAAAGATATTGAATAGCACTGGGCCCAGGACAGAGCCCTGTGGAACCCCACTGGTCACTTCTTTCTAGGTTGAAAAGGAGCCATTGTTGAGCACGCTTTGAGTTCGGCCAGTCAACCAATTACAAATCCATGTAATAGTTACTTTGTCTAACCCACATTTTATCAGCTTGTTTGCAATAATGTCATGGGGAACTTCGTCAAAGGCCTTACTGAAATCAAGATATACTATATCCACAGCATTCCCTTCATCTACTAAGCTGGTAATTTTATCAAAAAAAAAAAAAAAAAAAGAGATCAGATTTGTCTGGCATGACCTGTTTCTCTGAAACCCATGTTGACTTTTTGTGATTGTGAAATTACCTTCCAGATGTTCACAGACTCTCTGTTTAATGATCTGCTCCAGAATCTTTCCGGGTGTTAATATCAGACTAACTGGACGATAATTGTTGGGATCCTCCTTTTTCACCTTTTTGAAGATGGGGACAACATTTGCCCTCCTCCAGTCCGCTGGGACTTCTCCTGTTTTCCAGGAGTTTTCAAAGATTATTGCCAATGGTTCCGATATTACGTTTGCCAGTTCTTTTAATACCTTTGGATTTAATTCATCTGGTCCTGGAGACTTATATTCATTTAGATTAACCAGATATTTCTGTACTATCTCCTTACTTATTCTGTGCTGAAATTCTCCTATTCTGTCCTCTGCTCCATTATCCTCAGGTTGAGCACCTTTTGCCTTTTCTGAGAAGACTGAAGCAAAGAAGGTGTTGAGTCCCCTGTTAACCTTTTGCCATCTTTTCTCTGTCCCCTGTTAACTTTTTGCCATCTTCTCCACACAGTGGCCCTACCATTTCCTTCTTCTTCCTTTTGCTGCTGACATACCCCAAAAAGCCCTTTTTATTGTTCTTAACCTCTCTAGCAAGCCTGAGTTCATTCTGCGCTTTATATTTTCTGACTTTAACCCTACACGTGCTAGCTATTTGTTTGAATTCCTCTTTGGTGATTTCCCCATTTTTCCATTTCTTATACATGTTCCGTTTAAAACTTAGTTCAGTTGCAAGTTCCTTAGTCATCCATCCTGGTTTCTTGAGACACCTCCCATTTTTCCTCCTCGGCACGGTTTGAAATTGTGCCTTCAGTATCTCCCTTTTGAGAAACTCCCATCCATCTTGAACTCCCTTCTCTTTTAGTATTCCTGTCCATGGGATCACCACCAGTATTTCTCTAAGTTTAGTAAAATCAGCTTTCCTAAAGTCTAGAATGCGTGTCTGTGCCTCCATTTCTTTCAGCTTCTTACCTAGAGCCTCGTAATCCCTTTTGATGTTCTGAAGGCTATGTCTTGCTGTGTCATTCGTTCCCACATGGACCAAAAGGAAGGGGTATTGGTCAATAGGCTTGACCAGTCTTGTCAGCCTCTCTGTCACATCTCGGATCTTTGCCCCAGGGAGACAACACACCTCCCGAGGCATCTTGTCAAGACCACAAATCATTGCTTCTGTCCCCCTCAGCAAGGAGTCCCCCACCACGACCACACGCCTCCTCCGAGGCTTAGCAGCGACTTATGGCGACCCTAAGGCAACCTTATCATGGGGTTTTCTTGGCATGTTTCTTCAAATGAAGGTTGCAATTACCATCTTCTGAGGCTGAGAGTATGTGACATGCCTAGGGTCACTTACTTGGCCACAAATTGTACATACCCCAAAATGCATCACCTAATATATTGGCAGTCCTTTCCCCCAACACTTTCTCATTTCCCCCCAACCATGTCATAGCTGGGAGATGGAAATAATTTTTAAAGCAGCATTTAAATCTAGACTATTTTTTAAAAAAGTAAGATCCAAAACACACTGCAGAAATAAATGCTAGGGAACATGGGAGCTGTAGTTTGTGGTGTTTATAAGTGACAGTTTTCCTGCTAAGTACCTGCATGTCATAAGCATTTGAATTAAAATTACCATATTGAAATCAAATCCTGATTTTTTTTAAAATTTGTATTTGGTGTGCATTGGAAGATATCGTCTTATATGGCGAGTATATCCCAAACTCTATATTTTAACTGGAAAAGTTGGGGGTTGTCTTATGCGCCCAGTCATCTTATATGCTGGAAATTTTTACTGGCCATCAGCCACACAGAGGGAAGGAGCTCATTTCTGCTGACAACTGGGCCACAGGTGGTCTACGCTTCTCCTAACAGCACTAAAGCTCATACATTCTTAAGATAAAGCTCTTATTAGAAATCTACTCGTTATGACCAAAATCAACATATCACATAATATAAAAGGAAGTTAATATAAAAGCAAGGTAGACATTATTTGACCAGTGAACATACGTAAAAGGGCAAATTTGCCCATTTAAATATGTTCATTGTCTGTGCTGCCAAACAAGCCGAGGTTTAAAGAACACATTATTTTCTCTCCTTCTACCCTGAAAAGTTGTAAGGAATGAACACACCAGAAAACAATGAGATGATTTGGTAACATTAAACTCTCTGTGTCACAGAAAAAATGAGACAGGTCTATGTAAAATTACTTTAAGCTTCTGACATAACAGAACTACACATAAATGAAAGTAAAATTATAGGGAAGGCTGTTGAAGATATAGAAAAATCGAACAAGTGACAGCCAAGACTACCTATAGCAAATTCTTAATGTACCGTGAGCTTTACATTTGACCACAGCTAGTTTAGGGTGGAAATAAGCCAAAAAGAATCCAATCAACATCTAGAATCTATACAATAGATGGGGAAAGCTTATTTTATTGGTATATATTCATTAGTTTACTACCTGTTTAAGATTTTTCTAAACAAAGTGCTGCCAAGAAGGAAAACACAGTGAAATACAAGTGCACAACAAAACAAAACTCTCCAGGGATCAAAAACTTTTCTTTTGCCATCAAAACAGGCTCCTTAAGTGATTAATGTACTATGTGCTGACTGATCTCTTATGTAAGCTAAATTGCTCCACACTGGGTACTGTAATCCTCAAAAGCATACTGTTAACAGCTATTTAATAAAAAGCCTTGAGGTGTGTATGTGTGTGTGTGTGTGTGTGTGTGTGTGTGTATATATATATATATATATATATATATATATAGTAATATAAAAAAGAATGAAGATGCCTTACTGCACAAAGCTAAGCAAGGCAACAGCAGAGAGAAGGAAAGCACAGCATGCAATATATCTTGTCAAAAGCATGTGAAAATAATGCCCTTGACAATTCAAAGATGCACAAGTAAAGTAGTGAATGTTCATTTCCCTGTATTAGCTCTATATGAATTATGAAAGGTAATATGTGGAGGATAAAATTAATACATGCAGGTTACCCATTTACAACACCATTTAATAATTATTCAAATATGTAAAAGCGAAGATTGATAAGTAAGCAGTACAGCTACAATGAGCATTATAACACTCCTTAAAGAAGAAATCTTATTTGCATTACATTAGAGCTGAATGTTTTAAGCTTTTTACTCAGAAAGTTATATTTCTGATGGTGTTTAGCAAACAACATTCAAGTAGGGTGATCAGATGTCATAACAGCAAAGTAGGACAAGGCACCAGAAAATGTATAACTTTCAAGAAAAAGGTAATGCATTAAAAAATAAAAGCTACCAACACTCATATAAATATAAGTTCATGCTCCTAAGTCATGCTCAAAATGGAGGACATTTTGCAATTCCTCCTGGATGGAAGAGTGAAATGTAGAACATGTCCTGGAAAAGGAGGATGTTTAGTCACCCTGCATTCAAGTGGGCAAAAAGAGTTTTTTTTAAAGGCAGTTTTATACTACTTCACAGGGATGCAGTGGCTCAAGTGGTTAAGATGCTGACTCTATTGATTGCAAGATCAGCAGGTTGGCAGTTCGAGGCCTGGGTGCTTCATGATGGGGTGTGCTCCTGTCACTAGTCCCAGCTTCTGCCAATCTAGCAGTTCAAAAGCATGCAAGTGCAAGCAGATAAATAGCTATCACTTCTCAGTGGGAAGGTAAACAGCATTCTGTGCAATCATGCTGGCCACATGATCACAGAGTAGTCCTCGGACAATGCTGGCTCTTCGACTTAGTAATGGAGATGACAACCCCCTACAGTTGGATATGATTTGACAACCTCGTCAATGGGGAATTCCTTTACCTTTTACTTTTTATACCAATTCTCTCTTTTCCCCCTACTGTAAGGAAGTAAACATTCAAATTCATCTGCAAACCCAATGGAATAGCTACACAACCAATATGACATGTATAGCACTGGTGCTTTCCAGCACAATTTTGACATTAGTTTTTCACATTTTGCAGACATATGCTTTTGGAGCAGCTAATGAATCTGCACCATGAGGACAAGAAATCCCCTCCTGATTTTACTCTGCTCTTCCTGCAGCTGCTCCAAGTTGTACAGGAGCACTGCCTATGCTGAACCTCTGAAGGGACTGAGCTCCTGTATCACTCAGAGTAACTGTGGACAATACCACACTACACTGTTATAGTGCTATAACACTGTGGCATTTCTTGTACTATAAAATAAAGTGATGAAAAAGAAGCAATTGACACTGGATGACAGTTTAAGAACAAACAACTGGCAATAAATTATTAAAGTTAAAATGTTTAAATTCAACCACTATTATTCCAGTAAGAGAGTTGGAATACAGTAATAATAGCCAGACTTTTTAAAAGAACATGAATAATCAATTGCAAAAGCCAGGAGTGGGGTTTTTTTAAAGGGAAAAAGTCATTTGATATAAACCAGGGTTTAAACTAACTTGGTTAAAACTAACTTAGTTTAAACTAACCTGGTTCAAACTATCTGAAAGACCATATCTGTCTATACAAGCCAGCGTAAACAGGGGAGAGCTTTTTTCTCAATCTCACTACCTTCACAGACACATTTGGTAAGGACACAGGAGAGAGCCTTCTCTGTGCCTGCCAAGAGTTGTGGAAAACCCTACTATGGAAAATCCAGAAAACATATCCAGGGATAGCTATGTTGGCCATAGAGCAAAGAACATCAATACCCTTCCATGCCATCTGAACTGAAGTCTACAACTACAACATCTTAACTAAATGCAGGGCTATGCCCAACATCGTCATTTGGATCCCATCCCAGGAGCAAAGTGGGGTATAAATTCAATACCTAAATAAATAAATAATAAAGAAAAATACCATGACAGACATTCAGCAGCCACCAAGAAGTCAAAAAGAAAATAGGGATAGCTACAGGGCGTGTGCGCGCAAAATGGGAGCACAAGAAATCTGCTCCCTCATAAATTTCCTTTAACTCTCCAAATTTCTAGCAATGCAGTAACTTAAAGTCAATTGAGCATTTACAATTTAGAAATCCAAAGAAAAGGGGGAAAGCTACTACAGGAATGCAAACAGCAAAATAGCAAGAGTTCTAGGTGTGAATATGATTTTCAGTGAGTCACCCTGTGTAATGCTAGAAATTTGGGGACTCAAAGAAAATTTCCCTGGGGCTAGAATTATCACTACAAGGGGCAGTGGCTTCATTCCCCTCCCCCCACAAACATGCTACACACATATATACCCTGAAGGAGAAATAAAACGGTTGCAATCTTTATCTCTCCTCTGACAAAGGCATCCATCAGAATGCCTGAAAGCATTTTAGTGTGAAACACCTGTACTGTAAGCCAGACTGAAAGGGTCTAAATAACTAATTCATCTAAAATTTATAATCTAGTTCATCTAAAAGCTTCTAAAACTGAGCAGCCATCTTCCTTTTTTAAGAACCTGCCACCAAATTGGATATTAGTAACTGTGTGATAGGTTTTAAATCACCTTGATCGAAAGAAATAGTCATGCCAACGATCTCTTTCAAGTAGCTGGTACTGTTTCCTCTTCCAATAGGACATTAAATACCTCTTAGATTTACCCATCACTCTCCCTTATCTACTTGCTAATAGCTAAAATGAACAATAATACACTACTTCTCACACAGGTTTACCCGCCACCCAAAAAACTTTTCTACCATCCAGAAGAGATTCTGATACCATCGGAGAGGGGGCTATACGGTACAAAGGAACCACTCTTCTTGGTTCCATTAGCAGAATGATACCATTAGTTCCAGGTTATTAAGGTAACTTGATTATAATTTTCATAGAGGAGAATTCTTTAAAGTAATGGGTGAGTGATAAAAAAAACATATTTTTAAGGAAAGTAGCAGCAAAACAAGTTCAACAGAATTACAAAGGGAAACATTAGCTTACACTTTTACATTGGCTAATGCCTATATTCTGGCATAGTAAAATTTTTCCTAAATCTGTATATCATAGTACCTCTGGGCCTTTGCAGACTGCTAGAAATAGTGCAAACTGAGTCCACTTTAAGGGTTAGGGTTAGGGAATCATGGGAACTGTATTTTATTGTGGCACCAGAGCTCTCTGACAGAGAAGGCTCAATGTCTCAGAAAAAAAAAATTCCGATGATTCCCTAGCACTAATCCTAACCCTTAAAGTGGACTCAATTGGCACTATTTCTGGCAGTCTGCAAAGCCCCTCTGTCTCCAAACAAAATATATTCACATGAAAATAAGCTCCAACCATATTACATATACAACCTGTATCTGGTGGTTTCAGCAAAAGGCTCTCCACTACTGTCCTGTTTGGGCACTTCTATTAACAGCAATTTAAGTAAACAGTAAAGCATTTTAAAACTTATAACAAAGTTTTCTCTGCACATCAGGATGAGCAACTGTTGTCCCCACAGCAGATTGCATGGATCTCTTTCTGCCGACCCAGAAGTGATGTGACATCACTTCTAATTTCAACTGAAGCCTGATTTTGGCTGTTGTGACATTGAGGGGGAATGAAATAAGCAAACCTGCTCCTTATTGGGTGATTTTATGCTTTTTTGAGTGATTTTGGGTGGTAAGTCCAGATGCTTTTGGGGTCTCCTGGGAGCACAAGATCTCCACAAAAGGGGTTGGGGGCCACTTGTGTCCTATGGGCTGAAGTTTCTCCCACCTTTACTTGGGGAAATTATTTGCTTTGCTTTGTTTTGTTTCCTGAAACATCCAACTGATCAAACATCCAACTGATCAAAGGGTGGGCTAGGCAGTTAGCTCTATGCAACTGCTGCCAGAGGCCAGTTTCAGGTCAGTTTCGGCCAGGACAGGGGAAGGAGGAGGAGGAGGCTCTCCAGGCCAGTTTCTAACAGAAAGGAGAAAGAGACTTTCTAGGCAGTTCTGCCAGGAAAGGAGACAGAGAAGAAGGCCAGTTCCTGCTAGGAAAGAGGAGAAAGCAGTTTCCAGACAGCCATCTTGAGTGGGTAAGTTTTTAAATTCTTTTTAAAAACACTTGGGGGAAGTGTGACTGTGACTCAGTGGGTGGGACTTTGTTGAGTGGCATTTGCAAGTCAATAGGGGGTGGGCTAGGCAGTTAGCTCTATACAACTGCTGCCAGAATTTTATAACCAGCAGACTTAAATACTGTTAGCAAGGGATTTTCTTTGAGGAGGAAAGTCATAGTCCACTTTCAGGTACTAATTAAGACTTAGTATGGACACTGAAGGAACTGCTGCCGTCACCTGCAATACCTGTGGGATGTTTGTATTCTTACCTACAGATGTGGGGAACTACACATGCTCAAAGTGCAAGTTGGTAGCCCTGTTGGAGGACAAAGTACAGCAGCTGGAGGCGCGGGTAGCTACACTTCAACATATTAGGGAACAAGAGGCTTTCCTTGACAGAACAGAACAAACGGTCTTGGATGGGGAACACACAGAGGAAGTCGCTGGGGAAGACAAGGTCACATCACACACACAGGAGGTAGAAAGCTGGAGGAAGGTCACACGCAGAAGGAAGGAGACCAGGGATCGTACTGGGAGCTTGCGGCTACAGAATTGATTTCAAGCTCTTACTCTTAGCAAGGAGGACGCAGAAGAGCAGCATGGACAGATTTCAGAGACAGAGCAGGGGACCCTGGCAGTTCCACCACAGGGAACAGTCGCTGCTAAGCCTCGGAGGAGGCATGTGGTCGTGGTGGGGGACTCCTTGCTGAGGGGGACAGAAGCAGTGATTTGTGGGCCGGACAAGATGTCTCGAGAGGTGTGTTGTCTTCCTGGGGCAAAGATCAGAGATGTGACAGAGAGGCTGACAAGACTGGTCAGGCCTACCGACCAATACCCCTTCCTTTTGGTCCACGTGGGAACGAACGACACAGCAAGACACAGCCTTCAGAACATCAAAAGGGATTAAGAAGCTGAAAGAAATGGAGGCACAGATTGTCATCTCGTCTCTTCTGCCAGTTCAAGGGCATGGTCCAGGAAGAGAGAGGAAGATAGCAGATGTCAACAATTGGCTCCGCAGATGGTGTCGTCGAGAACGATTTGGATTCTTGGATCATGGGCTGCGGTTCCATGAGGGCGGACTCCTGGCAAGGGATGGGCTGCATCTCACACCAGTTGGAAGAAATGTTTTTGCCAACGGTCTGAAGAATTTGATCAGGAGGGCTTTAAACTGAACTGTGTGGGGAAGGGAGACAACGTCCTGGAAGACAAAAGGACTGGAGAAAATAGTCAAACTGTCATAGAGGAAATAAGGCAAACAGTACAGGGACCCAACAGTGGGAGGCAAAAAAATGTGCACAGGCAGCAAGTAAAGGGGACACATGGTCTTAGATGTCTCTACACTAATGCACAGAGCATGGGAAATAAGCAAGATGAACTTGAACTCCTAGCACAACAAGGCAAATATGATATAATAGGCATCACTGAAACCTGGTGGGACGAATCTCATGACTGGAATGTAGAAATAAAGGGGTATAACCTTTTCAAGAGAAACAGGACAAACAGGAAAGGAGGAGGAATAGCATTATATGTCAGGGATATTTACACCAGTGAAGAAATCCAGGACATCAATCCTGGAAGCCAAGTGGAGAGCATCTGGATAAAAATTAAAGGGGAAGGAAACAACAGGGATGTTAGTGTGGGAGTCTACTACAGACCCCCAACTCAAGCAGAAGAATTGGATGAAGCCTTTCTAGAACAGATGACCACACACTCAGAAAGGAGAAATATAGTAGTGATGGGTGACTTCAACTATCCGGATATTTGCTGGAAGTCAAACTCAGCAAAATCCTTGAGGTCTAGCAAATTCCTCACTTGCCTCGAAGACAATTTCATTGTTCAAAAGGTGGAAGAGGCAACGAGGGAGTCAGCTATTTTGGATCTGATCCTAACTAACAGGGAAGACCTAGTTAATGGGGTGCAAGTGGTTGGATCCTTAGGCGTGAGTGATCATGTCCTCCTGGAGTTTATTATACAGTGGAAAGGAGAAGCCAGGCATAGTCAGACACGCATTCTAGACTTTAGGAAAGCTGATTTTGCTAAACTTAGAGAAATACTGAGGGTGATCCCATGGACAGGAATACTAAAAGAGAAGGGAGTTCAAGACGGATGGGAGTTTCTCAAAAGGGAGATACTGAAGGCACAATTTCAAACCGTGCCAACGAGGAGGAAGAATAGGAGGTGTCTCAAGAAACCAGGATGGATGACTAAGGAACTTGCAACTGAACTATGTTTTAAACAGAACATGTATAAGAAATGGAAAAATGGGGAAATCACCAAAGAGGAATTCAAACAAATAGCTAGCACGTGTAGGGGTAAAGTCAGAAAAGCTAAAGCGCAGAATGAAATCAGGCTTGCTGGAGAGGTTAAGAACAATAAAAAGGGCTTTTGGGGGTATGTCAGTAGCAAAAGGAAAAAGAAGGAAATGGTAGGGCCACTGTGTGGAGAAGATGGCAAAAAGTTAACAGGGGACAGAGAAAAGGCAGAATTACTCAACACCTTCTTTGCTTCAGTCTTCTCAGAAAAGGCAAAGGGTGCTCAACTTGAGGATAATGGAGCAGAGGACAGAATAGGAGAATTTCAGCACAGAATAAGTAAAGAGATAGTACAGAAACATCTGGTTAATCTAGATGAATATAAGTCTCCAGGACCAGATGAATTACATCCAAGGGTATTAAAAGAACTGGCAAATGTAATATCAGAACCATTGGCAATAATCTTTGAGAATTCCTGGAAAACAGGAGAGGTCCCAGCGGACTGGAGGAGGGCAAATGTCCCCATCTTCAAAAAGGGGAAAAAAGAGGATCCCAACAATTATCGTCCAGTTAGTCTGACATCAATACCCGGAAAGATTCTGGAGCAGACCATTAAACAGAGAGTCTGTGAACATCTGGAAGATAATTTCATAATCACAAAAAGTCAACATGGGTTTCAGAGAAACAGGTCATGCCAGACAAATCTGATCTCTTTTTTTGATAAAATTACCAGCTTGGTAGATGAAGGGAATGCTGTGGATATAGTATATCTTGATTTCAGTAAGGCCTTTGACAAGGTTCCCCATGACATTCTTGCAAGCAAGTTGGTAAAATGTGGGCTAGACAAAGTAACTGTTACAAGGATTTGCAATTGGTTAACTGGTCGAACGCAAAGGGTGCTCAACAATGGCTCCTTTTCAACTTGGAAAGAAGTGACCAGTGGGGTGCCACAGGGCTCTGTCCTGGGCCCAGTGCTATTCAATATCTTTATTAATGACTTGGATGACGGTATTGGGGGCATAGTTATCAAATTTGCAGACGACACCAAATTAGGAGGAGTAGCTAATACCCCAGAGGACAGAATCAAAATTCAAAATGACTTGAACAGACTAGAAAGTTGGGCCAAAGCTAACAAAATGAAATTCAACACAGAGAAATGTAAGGTTCTGCACTTAGGGCGGAAAAACGAAAAGTACAGATATATGATGGGGGACACCTGGCTGAATAAGACTACGTGTGAAAGGGATCTAGGAATCCAGGTGGGCCACAAGTTGAACATGAGTCAACAGTGCGATGCAGCAGCTAAAAAGGCCAATGCAATTTTAGGCTGCATCAGTAGAAGTATAGTGTCTAGATCAAGAGAAGTAATAGTGCCACTCTATTCTGCTTTGGTCCGGCCTCACCTGGAATACTGTGTCCAGTTCTGGGCACCACAATTCAAAAAGGATGTGGAGAAACTGGAGCGTGTCCAAAGGAGGGCAACTAAAATGGTGAAGGGTCTGGAAAGCAAGCCCTATGAGGAACGACTTAGGGAGCTGGGGATGTTTAGCCTGGAGAAGAGAAGGCTGAGAGGTGATATGATAGCCGTGTTTAAATATTTGAAGGGATGTCATATCGAGGAGGGAACAAGCTTGTTTTCTGCTGCTCCAGAGACTAGGACCCGAAACAATGGATGCAAGCTGCAAGAAAAGAGATTCCACCTCAACATTAGGAGGAACTTCCTGACAGTAAGGGCGGTTCGAGAGTGGAACACACTCCCTCGGAGAGTGGTGGAGTCTCCTTCCTTGGAGGTCTTTAAGCAGAGGCTGGATGGCCATCTGTCGGGGATGCTTTGATTGGGAGTTCCTGCATGGCAGGGGGTTGGACTGGATGGCCCTTGTGGTCTCTTCCAGCTCTATGATTCTATGATTCTAAAAAAACAAAACACTTCAGGTGCAGATGACAAACATTTCTTAGCATGCATTGTTAAAATGGAATTCCCTTTCTCTGAAATTGTTAACCATAAATTCTAAAGTGCCCTCAGTTCTATTTGTTGTCCTTTCAGCTACAATGTCTACCCTGTGTGTACATGTACACATTCACTATGTCCTTTCCATAACATAAATTTTAGCTGGCACTGTCAGAAGCAGTCCATAGAGAGAGATGCTTCCATTTCAAAACTAAGCCTGCCCCACTATATTTTGGCTGTGCCGCTCCATACAATGCATTTATATTGCCCGTAAAAAACTTTAAAATAAGGATAATTATTTTGTTCTTATTAGGATTTGCACATATTTTTATAATAAAACTATGAAGCTTCCCCTGTCTAACAAAAGTAGCTGACATATAAAGATGCCACTCTGGCTATTCAATGAAATGAGCAAAAGATCAAAGAAATTAAGTTTCCAGTCACATCAAAGACACAGTGAAAGATGAAATTTGGATTTTCAGTTGCCCTGGTGAGAGAGGCACCACACTAGTATCACAGCAGGCCATGTTCTCAGTGCTTGTAGCATCATGATAATTCATAATTAGGCTGGTCTTATTTTTCACTTCTGACACAAAACAGTATCAAAACTCTACTTAGATCTAAAGAAAAAAAAACTCTACTTAGATCTAGCTAGCAATGTGGTGACTAATCTCCAAGGAGAACTGAAACCTAACAATGGGGCTAAGCAAGGGGAGGGGCAGCTACACGCTGGCCGCCCCAACCACTTCCCGAAAACATCCTCGGAGCAGCCGGCCCTCCGCACGGCCGGCGCTCTGAGGATGCCTTTCCGCTGCAGCGTCCACACATGCTGCAGCAGAAAAGCCGCCGAAGGTGCGCCGGCAGCCTTTTGCGGCGCACCTTCAGCGATTTGCGGAAGGAGTGCTATTTTAGCGCTCCTTCTAAGGGTGGCGATGCTGCACCGCGGGGCCGATGAATGGGGATGCCTCGGCCCCGATCCGCAGCTTCCTGGGGTGGCCCTGTGCTGCCCGTCTGCTTCCCCCCAATATTAAGACTAACAACCCCACCCCACCCCCCAAAAAAGTGAACTAGACATCTGTAGACTTGATCACAGTAGGAAATTTTGCTCTATATGTCAGCAGAGTTTCCAAGGGAAGGGATGCCTGAATAATCTAGGCTTGTTAACACATAGTTCAAAATAGGTTAGTATCTGTAGCATAGAACTCTGATTCTATATTATTTTGTTTAAATGCAGGCACAGTCATGCACAGTCATGCAGGCACAGTCATGACCCAAATTTCTGATTATTTTTTTTACATGGTTGATTCAGTAACACCATAAATATTTTTATATTGGCATTAATTCAAACAAAGTATAGACTGCCCAACTGATAAAAATCATTATAGTTTAGGACTGTCAGTGGAGCTACCTTTTCTGATATCATGAAGGAAGGATTATGAAAATGTGCACTGACAGTTAGAACCAGACCAGCATACAATTATAACTATGTCCATAATAAATAAATATTTATTTCATTTGCATGACATATTTTATTTTCCTAGAAAAGCAAGATGGCACAACTGATCTCTTCCCAACCCCATTTTTACCCTGACAATGACTCAGGATGAGAATAATGACTGACGCAAGGGAATTCACTGATATTTAAAGATGTATGCAAATTTAAACCTAGGTCTTGCTGCTGTTAATCTGGCATACTAACCCACTACACCATAGTCTTTCCTCATTGAGACTAGTAGAGCTGCATGGAAAAATAATACAAGTCCCAGGTCTCCTTAGTTACCACTGAAGAATAAATATTTATTCTCATTGTTTAATTTTTAAATATGATTACAAGGAAAAGAAACAAAAAAGGGTAAGAGACAAAAAAGAAATAAAAAGTGGAGGGTAATACATAGGATATGAACAAGTGTTATATACATATAACATAGCCATATTTCCAAAAATACATTTTCTGGAAGTTGACATCTATAAAATGCATTTTTATGTGCACCTAAAGCAGCCAAATCTTTTGTCAATTGTATAATAAATGCTGTACATTTATCTTTCCAAATCTGGTGTATAAGTTTTTTAGCATAATTAAAAGCAACATTAATCCTCAGAGGTTCTATACATTTAAGTGAACGTACACTAAATGTTGTTGATTTTTGTTTTCAAGTCATTTCCAACTTATGGCCACCCTAAGGTGAATCTGTCATCAGGATTTGTTCAGAAGTGATTTGCCTTTGCCCTCCTCTGAGGCTGAGAGTATGTGACTCATCAAGGTCACACAGTGGATTTCCAAGGCCAAAAGAGAATTTGAACCGTAGTCTCCTGAGTTATATTCCAACATCCAAATCACTTTACCACACTGGCTCCTGGAGAGAGCTAGTATGGAAGTATTCATGGAATATGTACATACCCAAGAGCATAAGTAAAATCCTAATACAAGTGCTTGACATTCCTATGAAAGGAAAGAGGTCCTTGTATTCATGGAAGACTCCTACTGGTGGAAGAAGAAATATTTTTTGCTTTTTTCTGGTTCAGCGCCAGGGCCCACAACATATGTTTCTCATAACCTCCAAAGAAGCTTTTCAAGATATACATAACTGCCTCTCTCAATCCCTCTAGCACAGGGGTAGGCAACATTTTTGAGCCGGGGGCTGGGTTGCTGCCCCTTATACAATTGGGGGGCTGGAGCACCAAAAATAAATAAATAAATAAATTTTTAAAATAAATAAATAAAAAATATGCATGCACACTCTCAGCCCCAGAAAAGCCATGGCAAAACTCCTGTGGAGATTTTGCCAAGAACAAGTAATAACAACAATAATCAATATCATCATGGCGGGTGGTGGCAGGAGGCGGTGGAGGCGGCGGTGGGGGGCGGTGGCGGCAGGACCGGCCTGGGGCTGGTCCAAAGGCCTCGGGGAGCTGCATCCAGCTCCCGGGCCTTAGGTTGCCTGCCCCTGCTCTAGCAGGAACATCTCTTGAACTCATAGAGCTCATACAAAATTTGGATTCACACCTATATCTGTTGTCATCTGCTATATGTGAGGAAGTAGAATGAATCTACAAAAGCTTATGATACAACTTCTTTCCCACAGTTAGTCTCAAATGTGCCCTGTGATGAGCACTCTACTTTACTGATTCCTCCTCAGGCAGGATTATTGGTGTCCTTTAAAAGCATATCTCACTGCAAGGTGAGAAAGGTTTCAAGTGATATATGTTGTGTTGTATGTGTAGGTTTGGAATTCTACTTCCCAGCTGCTTGTATGCCACTTTGGCAATTGATCAGACTGAAAGCCAGGAAATAAATCATCAAAAATAAAGAACAAACCAAAATACTTTATTTTTTAGTATAGAAACAAGAAAAAATGGTTTGACTAAACCCATGTACAATTACCATCGCATAATATCCTTGGCCATCCTTAGTTAACTTTTGGGGAATGTATGTGCGCTGCTGTTGTTGTTAAGTGTTGTCAAGTTACCCTGTCATCAGCAGTCCTGATCAAGTCTTACAAATTCAGGGCTGTGATTTCCTCAATGGAGTCTATCCACATGTAGTGCATTCTTCCTCTTTACTTGCTGCCTTCTACTTCACCAAGCATTATTATCTTTTCTATATATTGGTATCTCATGATATGTCCAAAGTATGACAGTTTCAGCTTTGCCATTTTGGCTTCAAAGGAGAGTTTAGGATTGCTTAATTTGCTCCAGGAACCATTTATTTGTCCTTTTTTTGGCAGTCTAAGGCAGGGACCGGCAACCTACGGCCCGGGGGCCGGTTAAGGCCCAGGTCCCTGGACTTACCGGCCCAGGCGGAAGGTTGCTGCCACGCACCGCCGCACGCCGCTGAGTGTTGCCGCACATTTTTGCCATCATGCGACCTCTCGCGCCACGACCGCCATTTTGGAAATCAAAATGGCGGTCGCGACGCGTTTGTGCATGTGCAGGAGTACTGTGCATGCACAAATGCGTTGCGACCACCATTTTGATTTCCAAAATGGCAGCGGCAGCGCGCATGGAGGCAGCTGCACAGCGGCGGCGGCAGCCCGCGCAGGGTGGTGCGCGCACAGGGCGGTGCCATTCCCCCCCCCCTCGGCCCAGCGGTGGGAAGGACTTCGCGGGACCGGCCCCAAGCTAAAAAAAAGGTTGCCTACCCCTGGTCTAAGGTATCTGGAGAACTCTCTTCCAGGACCACAGCTTAAATTAATTGAGTCTCTTCCTATCATCTTTGTTCACTGTCCAACTTTCACAACCATACATAGAAATGAGGAATACAATGAGGATGATCTTAACTTTAGTATTTATTTATTTAATTTAATAAATTTATTAAGTAAATTTATTTAAGTAAGTAAATAAATAAATAAATAAATAAATTGTATTCAAAAATATATTTTGATACTTCAAGGTCTTGTCTAATTCTTTGATTATCTGCCCATCCAGTTCCTAGTCTTTTTCTGATTTCTTGACTGCATTCTCTATTCTGATTAATGAATGAGGCAAAGAATAGGGAATCTTTGACAATTTCAATGTCTTCATTGTCTACTTTAAAATTATGTAAATCATTTGTGGTCAGTGGTTACTATTACCTTTGGCTCAAGCCTTCTCTTCTATCAGCAACATCTTAGATAGATTTACGTAAAGCCTTGTAAGACTATTTCACCTTTTGAGTTCACATTCCTGGAGTTTTTCCTGGAGACAACTGTATGAATTCGTCTGATGTATTTTTTTTAAAAAAAAACACAGCTTTCTTCTTCTTCGTACCTCTTAATTAACTCCCAGGAATTTCTGACTTACTACTTTTAATTACTGTTGAAGGATAAAGCATTTCTTTGTAAGAGTATATCTCTAATACGATGAGTCAAAATGAAAACTAACTTAAAAGGTAAGAGGTTTGTTAAATCATAATTTTTTGATTACTTCTGTTAGGAAAATTAACTATGTTGTAACTACAATAAAAATGAAATATCAGCA
Source organism: Phrynosoma blainvillii (assembly GCA_026167975.1). NCBI lineage: Eukaryota > Metazoa > Chordata > Lepidosauria > Squamata > Phrynosomatidae > Phrynosoma > Phrynosoma blainvillii. The sequence goes on along the minus strand of JANUYF010000002.1, from coordinate 350,274,105 downwards.
GTTTCTTTCTCAATGGCAACATTTGTTTGCATAAGATGTTTGTGTCTATTTTTTTTTTAATATCACAATAATAGTCTTTCCAAGAGAATGAAAGGCTCTTCTTTTCACTTCATGTTTGCATATCCCACTATTCAGTATCTTCTCCTACAGCTGTGTATGTTGTATTTATATGCAGCAACTGAAAACACTACAGTCTATCAAGCTTTTCTACAATCTCAAATGTTTTTTCTATCAATTTCCTGAAAGCAAATGCTATTTTACATTCCAATCAATTTAGCTTATAGGAGTAAGAAAATAAATAGTAAAAATAACTCTATCTGCATTTTTATATATCTGTGGGGTAGTAATTTCTGGGGTGGGGTATGCTTGGTTTTCTTGATTTTTAAACCTTTTCAGCTTGTTTGCATCCTTTTCTCCATGTAAATCAGATTCTTAAAACACACACACACACATCTGCCCAGGCATTGCATTCTTGGGCAGATCCTCTCCTCACCCCCAAAATGCATAATGTATAGGAAGAGATGCACACAGAATATTTGTATGTATCAAAAAGCCTGAGTGCATTAGTTGCATAGTAAAGTAAGTATGTGCTCTGTGGATTTTTATGTGGTACATCAGTTCCACACATATCCACTCCAGGTTATTTTAAGAACTACATCTTCTATCTGTAGCTGCAAGGTGCTCAACAGCAAAATTGTTTAGTGCATTCTGTTCATTTTTGTTTTTTAAGTTAGGAGGCCAAAGTCCCCACAATGCTGAAAATAAGAACTTAATGATCTTTAATAACATGGCACCTCAACTTTATCTTTAGTGACTTTTTGAATGAAGAGAATCCTAATTGGCTGGAATTGTTCAGCAGAGAGAATTCAGACTGTCTCAAGAGGAACCTGCCCTTTGAGAATTTTAATTAGATGTGTCATTGGATCTCTATCATGTTTTCCCCCTACTCATGCCTAGAAGTTTTATTCATAGGTTAATTAGGACATCGTCTCAGCAGGACTGAAGAGGATATTGGAAGGACAGCATGCTGAACAAAAATAATTCAAAAGCATCCTTCTGTGTTGAGGGAACACTCAGAGAAGACACATTTATATTATTCCCCCTTCCTCTGTCTTATCATGAACTTCAAAGAAAAAGGGAAATTCCCAATTCCTAAGCAGCCTGAAAAATTAAAGTCTTACTTTAGTAGCAAGGACTTTATTAGAAATAAAGAATTCTGATAAATGAGTTGTTTACTGTCATGAGGAAGCCCTAGACACCATGATTTGCCTAAGCAACAATCAGGGACTTTTCTGAAAGATAAAGGGTTTGTTCTATAGACTAAATTCAAAATCTTGAAAGTCCCACAGCTTTCACATGGGACTTCCCATTGCTCCTCTTGGCTTGCCAATAGTAAGATACAATTGACACAATGGTTTAGTGGTTTTGATATCTGTTCATCTTAACGGGAAAAGTACAATCCAAGCATCATTTAGAACTTTAGAACCACATACTGGTAAGAATCAAAGCTTACTATAAAAGAACAGTTATGTTCAACCTATGAAAAAACTTCCATAGGACACTTTTTGAGTTAAATGAAAAAGCAATCTAATACAATCTAATATGCTGAAAGAAAGAAAATGCAGTATTTTCCAATTTATTTTCACACATCCAACAAGTAAATATTTGCTTAATTTGTATATAGGGGACTTCTTGATAACAAGGAGTTTGTGATGGATAAATGCAGTCCTAACCATTTTCCATAGGGTTCCCTCAGTACAGTATCCGTCTTTAAGATATTACAATCTTTTAACTTACAGCCTTCATGTTCTACAAAATAAGCTTTGGTTCAATTCTTAAAGCAAATTCATCTATGTAGAATGTGAGGAGTCTCATTTGATGAGACAAATGACTATCTGCTCCAAAATGCTGTTTCCAAGGAGGCCACCCATTTCTTCCCCGATATAGAAAAAGTAGTGCACAAAGAGGTATTGTCCCACCAAGTGTTGAAGCTAGTTTGGAGCAAACTGAGGAAGATCCTTCTTGGCAGCCACTTTCAAGCTTTGGAACTTCTTGGCTTGATTTCCATCCTATCTATAATGAAAAAGGAGGAAGGGGAGGGGAGTTCTTCCTCCCTTTTTATTCTGCAAGAAAATAACATGGCTACTTATTTGAAAATGTCTATAATGATCACACATACTGGTGTGATCATTAATTTCACAGGGTTTTCTTAGGCAAGGAATACTCACAAGTGGTTTTGCCAGTCCTTTCCTCTGAAATTTTCAGCACCTGTCAGGGGTCTCCCATCCAAGTACTAACTGGAGCTGACTCTGCTTAGTTTATAAGATCAGACAGGATCTGGTGCTTTTAGGGTGTTTAGGTGGTCCTCCTACTATCAGGGAAGCTATAATGATCCAAACAAACATTTTTTTGCTACACAAGCTGATTTGTCATGGCTACTGCAATTTGCCATGCATCTTTGCCATGCCAGGCCCCTCTTCTGATAGGCAAGCCAGCTCATGTTCTGAACAGGAGGAGGATCAGCCACCCAGCTCCCAAAATATGGTAAAGGCAGAAGCAATTAACTGAGACTCTCCTCCTCAAATGTAGTGTGTGAATACAGTCTTTCAGGGAACAGCTCATCTGAGAATGACTTACCCATAATTAAATACAGCAAGGAATCTGGGTTTGGCTGTAAGCCTGCAGCATAATAATGCATGTAGTATAGTGGGAAAGAATATCTCTTCCTAATGAATATATTCAGGGGTAACTGTGTTGGGCATACAGCAAAATATGGCAAAATCCAAAATTCACAAGGGTGATTATCTTTATTGGCCAACCAAAATACAGAAAATACACTATGCAAATATCTGCTAACAGGCTTCTTTTAAAGCGGGGGTAGGCAACCTTTCCCCTTTAAGGGCCGAGGGACTTCAGCTCCCAGAAGCCTCAGCCATGTTGGCCAATAGTCCCATGTTGGCCAATAGCTCCTGGGATTCTGGGAGCTGAAGTCCCTCGGCCCTTAAAGGGGAAAGGTTGCCTACCTCTGGCCAAGAGCTTGCCGTCTTTGAAAAATGGCCTCCAAAGCATGCCTGGGACCTGGGATGCAACTGAGTTGCACTCGCTGGGTGGAATCAGCGGCAACTTGCATGTGATAATACCTGCCTGCATCCCGCAACCTGGCTGTATCCCGTTGGGGTGCAGCCAGGTTTTCTGATGATGCAATAAGCCCCACAGATTGTTTTATCACACTATTTACTGCTAAATCCTAAAATTTTGAGAGTGCTTATCAACCTTAGTAGCTCACACTGTACTCCCTTCTCCCAGGGTGACCAGACATTCTCATTTTTCCAGGACATGTCATACATTTCAACTTCCTGTCCAGGAGGAATTCAAAAATGTCCTCCAATTTGAACATGACCAAGAAACACCATATTTGCTGTTCCCTTTTGAGACATTTGTCTGTTTGGCAGCCTGTCATCACTGCAGATAGCTGGATCCTTACTAAGTGCAGCAGCAGACAAGGCTGCTTGTTGTTGTTGTAGTTGTTGTTGTTTTGCAAATAACCACACTTCTTTTCCCCATGTAATAATTATTTCACAACACTTCAGGATGTTCAAATACTATAAGAGATTGTCAAAATTCTGGATTGTCTATTCTTAATGCGGCTTCTGACCATTTAGAAACCTGTTTTTCAACTTGGGACCAAATTATGACTAATATTCTTTCCACTTTTATTCCTAATACTTTTCTTGCTCTACGGTGTCACCAGTCAGGGAATACACTGGGGGATTCAACAGGTGTTATACCTGCACTAAATTCTTCCAAACCAAGGAAGAGACACACAGGACAAGAAAAGTCAAATCACTATTTATTTATTTATTTATTTATTTATATCCCACCTTCCTCCTGGTATAGGGACTCAGAGCAGCTAGTCATCACTCGTCAAAGCACTAGCTGGTCAAGTTCTAGTCAGAGATCCAATGACATGGGGGACATTAACCTTCATAGAAATCAATTATATGGCACAGTCCTTGATGTCATCTGGCCCACAGAAAGTTACAGTATGTGTGTGTGTGTGTGTGTGTACATGTACATGTACATACATTCTCCAGGACAGAACCCATTTTATAATGATAGATATCTCCATTCCATTAAAATTTCTCCCCAGTGTTCTTATTAATTGTATTGATATATATTAATTTCCTACTTTGTTTTCCTATTTTGTTTTTTTATTGCTGTTTGTAACTTTGAGCACCATTTTGTAGAAAAACAGAATATAATTCTAACAACCATATGGAAGTCCTGTACTTCAGAGCCAATGACATGTTTCATGTGAATTAACATTTTGATCATTAAGTTTAGCTTTGGTCACATGTGTTTAGACAATCCCACATTTAGTAATAAATCCTTAAACTACACAAAGTAGCAAGCCCTATAGAGCTGAGAGAATAATTACATGTTTCTGAGGAAAAAATGGGGGGGGGGGAGGTGGCCCAGATAATCTGTCACTGTTACTATATTAAAACATTTTGCTCATCCTTCTCTGGCAATTACTGCTGAGGCTTAATTGTTATATTTTCAAAGAAAAAAATTAAATATGCAAATTCTATGCATTTATCTCTTGAGGGCTGTTTCTATTTGCATTACTTCCAGTAAAAGTAATAGCAAAGACAGAAGTAGTTAATTATAAAGCAAGCTTTAAAAGAAATAAATGGCTTTTGATTTTCTAAAGGCAGTATGACATTTGTTCATAATTTTAAAAAACTGACATATGTATGACATTGCTTCATAATTTTAGAGAATGAAACTTTATACATACTTTAAGATTGAAGGCAAAATTTTCCAAAGAGTATCTTTTATAGTTTAATTTCTAGGTATATGTTATTTGCATACATGCAAATATAACTGTAGGTGAATGCATCTAGTAATAATTTAATGCAAAACTCTAAAATTCTGCTGATTTAGAGTTTTACATACAATAAATGGTGCTGGCTAGTACTACAATTTCACGCTTATCAGTAAGATATGAAAATATAATACAAAATATTAATAGAACCAAGTAGACTGTTATCACTTTGAGACAGCATTTGCTTTTACCCAAGCCCAAGCATATAAAGAAGTTGAAGAGGAAAGCAAGAGAGGTTTCAGATTTTGTAGCACTGTCCTTTACAAATCAAGACAAAATGAAAATAAAACAAATGATGTTCATAACATCTTCATAATCTGAAGATTAATAACGAGAACTGTAAAATAATTTGTGCAATGATCAGTTAACAATATTCATAATACACTTTAAGCCTTTGTGTCTGTTGTTCTTTCATGAATCTGTTATCATTCAATATATACATATGGGAATTTAAATAGTATGCTAATTAAGGCTTCAATCCTATACAGAAAAAAATGGGAAGTGGAGGATAAATACTTGAAATTGATAATGTGGTCTTTTGCCCTTACCTCAAAACATAGACCATCCTTTCAGCCTAATCACTGAGCTGTTGGTGCAGCTGACCCATAGAAAAATATCTAATATGCATTGGTTTTGATAAAGGGGATGACTTGGTATACATTAGAACCCTGATTGAATGAGCTGAGTAGTTGATCTCACCCATCTGTGTCTACCTAGGTCAGGGGTAGGCAACCTTTCCCCTTTAAGGGCCGAGGGACTTCAGCTCTCAGAAGCCTCAGCCATGTTGGCCAATAGACCCATGTTGGCCAATAGCTCCTGGGATTCTGTTGGAACAAAAATGTTTTCCTCTTTCTGCCAGAAGAAAAGCAAGAAAGCAGCCATCAAAGCCACCCTAGTGAGGTGCCGATGCTGTCGGGAAGTGCTCGCTGGCACAGCCCACCTGCCACAGCCAATTAGCCGGTAAGATTGCTCCACATGGCCTCAAGATTCCAGTAGGAATGCAGCAGATGTTTTGAGATGAAGTGTAATGAGGCCATCCATGGGGTTTTCTTGGCAAGATTTTTTCAGAGGAGGTTTGCACTTTGCCTTTCTCTGAGGCTAAGAGAGTGTGACTTACCCAAGCTCTCCCAGTGTTTTTCATGGCCGAACTTGTATTCAAGCCCTGGTCTCCTGAGTCACTCAAACCTCTGGCTCTCTTTGTTCTTGTTCTTGCGCTGTGCCCTCTGTGCTTTATTATGCTCCTTCTTGTTGTTGTTATTGTTGTTGTTATTGTTGTGTGCTTCCAAATTGTTTCCAACTTATGGGCCCAGAGCACTCTCCTCGCTCTTCCAAGCACCAGTTCCTGGTTACCCTAAGGTGAAACTATCATGGGACAAGCTTTGTCAGATTTCCATTGCCATCCTCTGAGGCTGAGAGAGCATGACTTGTCTGCGTAGTACTTTCAAGTCGTTTCCAACTTCTGGTGACCCTAAGGTGAATCTATCATGGAGTTTTCTTGGCAAGTTTCATCAGAGGGGAGTTTGTTATTGCTAGCTTGAGAAAGTGTGCCTTGGGATTTTCCTCCAGAAGTCCTGCCCATGGAAGGTGGATGTCCTGCCCCCAAAATCCCCATCCCGGGAAGGTGGAAGTCCCACCCCAGAAGTCCTACCCCTGGCACCCAATGACACCCAGTGCAGGAATGCCACTGAGTTTGGGCCCTCAGTCTCTAAAAGATTCGCCATCGCTGCTATAGACCATCACACAAGCTTGAATAGCCAACAGTCCACATAAAATATCTGATAAAATCAGTACATGATTGGGACAAACATCTTGCACCTACTCTAGCTCTAACAAAATGGCCATCAGTTCTGCAGTCATTGAGACCCAATTGAATAATCAAAATCCTTTGCTAAATCCAAAACTAAGAATACGATAAGGAGTACTTGTACTTTACCTGCAGAATCCCAAGAACCATCCAAACAAACAGTACAACAAAAATTCCTTTGACACTTGAGTGTATTCATAAACCAAGTCCTCCAGACCACAGGTACCACTCAGTTCAGAGCCTTGGTAATGCAGGTGCACATCCACCAAAGGAGGGGAAATATTTCAGATCATTTAGCCCCAATTAAAATATTTTAGACAGATTGCTGATAATTAGTATTAATTAATTAATTAATTATGGCAATATGCTATGAAGCTGTTTAAAAAGAAAATGTATGGTACTCTGATGGCCAGAATTAAATTCATGTTTCATATTACAGTATTGCCATTATCAAATCAACTCAAAGACATTCAAGTGTTCCAACATTCTTCATATAGATTTGAAAACTTGCATGATTTATCCTACTTTGAATTAGTCTTGTTACTTCAATCATACACATTTGTTCAGTATTTGCTTAAAGAAAAATAGTGATTCTGTCGGAAAGGTAACCAACAGTCATGTATCCACTGGATAGAGAAATCTGGATTATTGTACTACACTTAAAACAAACAAAAGAAATGTTAACACATAACTAAATCTCGCAGAGAAAAAGAGACTTAATCAGACAGTGGTTTCTGAAACACCTTGTGTTATCACTGTCTGCTCTCATCCTTGCTCTTAGTGCTCTAATTCCTGCCTTTATTTCTGAGTGCTAATAGTAAACCATGGTTTGTCTGAAACCACGTTGTTTAGTTTAGCTATAATGACAAGCTGCAGTTTGCTACTAATTTGAAATAAGAATGAAGACAAGCACAACTACAATGCTTTTATTTAAAACAGTACCAAATCATAGCTCAGTGTTACATCTGAACTTAATCACAAGAAAATCAATCAACTTCAAATGTTTGCTTTTTAAAAGTAATATATCTAAAGAGATATATGCAAATTCTCTCTTCCATGTATTTCAAAAACATAGTCCTACCCAAAAAAATTGCTGTATCTGTATAACAACTGCTGTATCTGTACAACAACTATCAGAAACAAGCATGAAATATTGACTCAATTATGAGAGCTCTAAATGCATGGCCTGTACTTGTATCTTGTTCTTTTAATGACACAATGGATTCTTTCTAAAGTGCTATAAAATATATTCTCAAAAAACACACCAGTTATTATTTCAGAAGAAGCATTTATGCACCATTTTGCTGATGACACTGAATGACTGGCTTACTCATTTCAATCTGTGACATTTTGTTTCTCAGGGTATAAATTTTTGTTTTAATCAGTTGTATTGTTATCTGTGTTACATGATTTCTCCCCTATTGACTGTTTTTATTTTACAACTACCAAGCTATTTACATTTACTTTTGAAGAAGATTGTTGCACTGTCCAATATCATCTGTTTTCATAGAAACATCACTACTAGGATATTGAAGTTTATGCACTTCAGCCCACTGCTTTGTGCTCTTGAAAGAATTTCACACTAAATGCAGTGCAGAAAGAAAGATCAATATTTCTATTTACTCATGAAGAGAAAAATCATCCAACTGCCTTTCTATTATTATGTAATACTTTGAATGTTCAGAAGGTGAAAAACAATAAGAGTATTGTGCACTTTACTGAAAAGACTACATTAATCATCACTATATAACCATTTTCATCTATACTTTGAACTCTCTAACATAGTTTCTCCTTTTATTGTGCCTGAAAAATGCAGAGGGAGTAACTGGCGATCCATTTAGATACAATTGCAACAAAGTTCATCAACCACCTGTTGTTGTTGTTGTTTTCTGAAATACATTTATTTAAATAGAAATGCTCAATGTTTCATGGAATGGGCAGAGCAATAACGTTCTGTTTGTGCATGCATATGTGCATGTGGGGGGAGGGCTCAAATATTAACTGAAAACAATAAATGATACACATTAAATCCTGAAGCTTTCCCAAGTTAAATGGAATTCAGGAGGAACCCACAGGGTCTAGAATTCAGAAATCAGGAGAAGCCCACAGGGTCACAGACTGGACCCACAGAACAACAGAGGAGCAAGAGAGAGGAAAGCAGTTCAACATATGATGAGCCATACCAGCAATCAGATATTAATTTCTTGACATTCTGAACACAAAACATGAGCTTTGACCTTAGGCTATAGCATCATCCATGCCATGTAGTTATGATGGGAGGCCAAGCCTCACCACAGTATTTCAGTGGGTATAAACCAAATGAAATACATGTCTATTACCATCACTCAATTTGCTCTATACCCTCACTAGATTTTTAATCAGGGTTGGCTGGTTTAAATCAGGTTGGTAAACTGTCATTTACATGTTGGTTTAAACTTTTTTTTAAGCCAAATGACTTTAAAACAAACACACACACACAAAAAAAAACCACCTCCTGATTATTTGATTTTACTTGATTATTCACACATACACATACACACTTTAAAGTCCAGCTATTACTACTACAGTCGCCCCTCTGTTGTCGCAGACTTGAGGTCCGTGGTTTTGAATATTCACAGAGGGGCAACCTCCGTTAAAATCAATGGGGGGTGCACCCACGGGGGTGTGTCCCATTCAAGCCATTCACACCAAACCTTGATTTTGCCATTTTATATAAGCGACACCATTTTACTGTGTCTACTGGGATTTGAGCATCCACGGATTTTAGTAACCATGGAGAGTCTTGGAACCAAACTCCAGTGGATACCAAGGGTCCACTGTAAATTCTCCAATTTGCTTTGAAAGAACACCTATTTAAGAACAATTATTATTTAAGCTAGTGGCCAGAACATCTGAACTGCATTTTGCTGTTTTAATTTCTGATGTAGTCATACACATTAATGCAAAAAAAAAAAAAAGCAGAAACCAACCCCCTCAAAACCAACCTCCTGCTTTAAACTAGTATTTAAAAAAAAAAAAAAGAGCTCTTTTTTAATAATCCTGTCTTTGCTATCCTAAGCAGTTCAAAATGGCATATACTTTAACTAGAGCAAACAAACAAACAAACCATCAACCTAGGCTGCATCTGCACTGCAGAAATAATCCAGTTTGACACCAGTGTAACTGCCATGACTCAATGCTATGGAATGATGGGAATTGTAGTTTTGTGAGATAATTAGCCTTCTCTGTCAGAGAGCTCAGGTGATACAGCAAACAACAATTTCCAGAATTGCATAATATTGAGCCATTGCAGTAAAAGCGGTATCAGACTGGATTATTTCTGCAGGTCAACTGCAATCAGAAGATTGGGCACAATCATTTCAAACAGTTCTGTTATATTGCCATTGTAGTGAAGTGAATTCAAAACTGTTGGATTCATTTAGCTGTTGCCCACCTGATAATGAAAGTGATTCAGTAACAGAATTCATAGGAGTATAGTGACATGAGTACAGTGCAGTCAGGACCTTCTCACCTACCTGCATATTCCAAAAAATACTGTTTCTATTACCTTTACCATGTTAAGTCTCTTCCAAAGAACCTGATGGTACTTTTTAGAAGCAGATCACACCACCAGCTTTTTATAGGTTAAGCATTTATGTATTAGCCTACAGAATTGTCCTTTTTTGTTTTCCACTTATTTTCTCTTCCTCTTGTCTATTTTCCAACTATCCTCCTGGCGCCCTATCCAATCTCTTGTAAGACGTAGTCCTGAGCCATACCAGCTTGGAACTGTAGTGTGCATTTTCTAAAGCAGATGTGCATAATTTCAGCTGTTATAGCAGTTATATAAATAATTAATAGCAACAAGCAAGCTGGGCAAGCAGAACAAATCAATCTCCCATGCTTCCAAAGGATGGCTGGCTGCTACGACAGACAGAGGAAGAGATGAGGGATAGAGAGAAAAACAGAGACAAATCCAAAGACATTTTTGCTGACATGCATTTTATTTCTAGACCTAGAACTATATACTATTTCTAATCTTCAAATTAGGCCTTTCAGTGAGTCACTGTCGAATTAATGATGCTTTGCAGCACCAATAGCTGTAGAGTTCAGGCTGGTGGTTAAGAGAATAAAATGCTTTGCTTCATCTGTTGCATCAAAGCTATTCATTAGAGTGATGAACGTGCTTTAGGTCAGGTTCTCACATATTTATTTTGGTCGTAGTCTAAGAACAACAATGTAAATATTATTATTGCCGGTTAAATTTATCTCTTATATTTTTGAATCAAGAAAACATTGCCCCTCAGTGAAGCACTCTACATTCTGGAATAAGTACAATCTTTAGCAATTCATTTTTAAAGGCAGTGATTTTAACATATCAAAAATGAACCAAAGAACCAGGTTTAACATGTCTGGCTCAGATATCCACAGATACCAGATTTCATTGTGTCACAAACAAAATGGGAAATCCTGACTATCTATTAGATAGTAAAAGAAATACCTGGACTTTATAACTGAAAATTCTAAACAAGAAAAATCACAATTGCCTTGAAGGAAGGAGGTCCAGAGGAGAATGAATGGAGTTTCCAATTGCAAAGTCCAGGATGGTTCACTAGTTAAACAAGGTTTACTACTACCCCTAGTAATAAAGGGTCATCTTGATAGCCAATATAAACATACCGTATTTTCTGGCATATAAGACGACCCCAAACTTTTCCAGTTAAAATATAGAGTTTGGGATATACTTGCCGTATAAGATGACTCCTCTTCCAACACACACCAAATAAAAATTAAAAAACACACACAAAAGATTTGATTTCAATCTGGTAATTTTTAATTTAAATGCTTATGGCATGCAGGTACTTAGCAGGAAAACTGTCACTTATAAACACCACAAACTACAGCTCCCATGTTCCCTAGCATTTATTTCTGCAGTGTGTTTTGGATCTTACTTTTTAAAAAATAGTCCAAATTTAAATGCTGCTTTAAAAATTATTTCCATCTCCCAGCTATGAGATGGTTGGGGGGAAATGAGAAAGTGTTGGGGGGAAGGACTGCCAATATACTAGATGATGCATTCTGGGGTATGCATAATCTGTAGCCAAGGAAGTGGCCCTGGGCATGTCACACACTCTCAGCCTCAGAGGAGGGTAATGGCAACCCCCATTTGAAGAAACACGCCAAGAAAACCCCATGATAAGGTTGCCTTAGGGTTGCCATAAGTCGGAAAGGATTTGAAGACACACAAGAACAACAAAAAAGTCTGCAATTGTTTCATAGGCAATTCATGGGAATACAAGCCAGCATGGTGTAGTGGTTTGAGTGTTGGACTACCACAATGGAGATCTGCATTTGATTCCCCATTCCGACATGAAACCCACTGGGTGAACTTGGACAAGTCACACACTCTCAGCCTCAGGGGAAGGCAATGGCAAACCTCCTCTGAGTAAATCTTGCCAAGAAAATCCCATGATCACCATAAGTCAGGAACAATAACAAAAACATAACATTCTTGGAGGTCACACTCTCTCAGCCTTGGAGAAAGCAATGGCAAACGCTTTTTGAACAAACTTTGCCAAGAAAACCCCAGGATAGGTTTGCCTTTGAGTTGCCAGAAGTTAGAAACGACTGGAAGACACACAACAGCCACCACAACAATAGCATTTTTGGAAATCACACTCTCTCAGCCTCTGGGGAAATAAATGGCAAAACTTTCTGAATGAACCTTGCCAAGGAAACCCAGGATAGGTTTGCTGTTGAGTTGCCAGAAGTTAGAAATGACTGGAAGGCACACAACAGCCACCACCACAACAGCATTTTTGGAAGTCACACTCTCTCAGCCTTGGGAAAAGCAATGACAAATGCTTTCTGAACAAACCTTGCCACCCTGCAAGGGGGCTTCCCTGCCCCTCTTCACCTCCTCTTCCTCCTCCTTCTCCCATGGGGGGGGCTTTTTCTGAGGGAGGGAGGGAGGGAGGGAGGAAGGGAAGGAAGGAAGGAAGGAAGGAAGGAAGGAAGGAAGGAAGGAAGGAAGGAAGGGAGGGAAGGAAGGAAGCTGAGGCCTTCCCCTGAGGCTGAGAGAGTGTGACTTGCCCAAGGCCACCCAGTGGGTTTTTACAGGGCCTTCTCTGCAGAGAGGCAGGGCAAAGGAGGGCAGCCCAGCCCAGTCCAGTCAGGGAGGAAGGGAGAAACACCTCACCTTGTCCTGCTTCCTCCTCCTCTTCTCCGAGGCCAAGCCAGCAATGCCTCCGCCTCCTGATCCTCCCTGATTTTCCCGAGTGTATGGCCCAGCCTGGTGAGTTGAGAGGGAGGAGGAGGGAGACAAAATGGCCTTCGCACTGAGGAGGGAGACAAAATGGCTGCCGGGTGAGCAGGATCTTTCTCTTCCCGGCGTATAAGACGACCCCCGGCTTTTGGGAAGATTTTCTGGGGTTAAAAAGTCGTCTTATATGCTGGAAAATACAGTACACATTACGGCCTATTCCTGGACATTTCAAGTTGAAGATACCCTTAAAAAAATCAACCAAGCACATTTCAATGAATTCTAAAACTGCAGTTTTAAAGGCTACAACAGAGAAAAGATTTGTGGTGCCACTGCGGAGAAAGAGACGATAGATGGATGGATAGATAGGATGCAAAGAGATGGGAGGAGATTTCTTTAATTGTATTATCAACAGAATACACTGTAACAGAATTTATATTTGTTAAATTTTCCCTTTAGTTTTGAAATAAATATTCAAGTAGTTCAAAAGAAACAATCAATGGCTATTTGCTCAATCTGTGATCTTACAATATTTGTTGTCTTTTAGAAATCAACAATTAAATATTATCCATTGATCATATCCCTGGTGTTTTGTCTTTTTAAAAATAATTGACTTCAAACTTATTTCATATTGTTGGGTTATTATTCCAACAATTTATATGAAACACCACCACCCCTATCCTTTGCAATGGGTTAGACCTAGAGAAAGAAGCTTACCGAAGATACTCAGAAACTTTACTATGGTTGCATCCACACTGCAGAAATAATCCACTATGTCACCACTTTAACTGCTACGGCTCAATGCTATGGAATTCTATGGGCTGTAATTTGTTGGGACACATTTGCACATTTCTACTGAAACAAATTAGCATCAAGACTGTCTTGTGTTGGATGCCAAGAAATCAGCACATATATTCATATGTGGTGGGGTTGTAGATCTGTAAAGAAATTTTGGCAATTAGTATTTAAAGAGATAAATAACAGAAATTGATCTAGAATTTTGTCCAAAGATAGCATTATTATCTACATATGATAAGATCAATTGTACTCAAGCTAGAAAGGACTTAATTACAAATTTATTAACAGCGGCAAGATTAATCATAGCAAAAAAGTGGAAAGATCAGGGAGATCTACAAAAATGTTTGTACAAAAGGTTTTAGTAATAGAGGGAGTTTCACCTTCACAGGAAGAGTTACAATATAGGATGGGAGAGTAAAATGAAGATACTAGGCTCTGGTGATGGGGAGCACTTGGGGAAGGGGGAAAAATACAGAAAAGAAAGAGAGTTAAAAAGAAAAGAAAAGAAAAGAAAAGAAAAGAAAAGGGGAAAAATGAATTAGGGATAAATTAACAGGATTATACCTTTGTGGAATTGTGAAAAGTATATGGTGAAAAGAAGATAGTGAGAAGAATGAAGATATTAACAACAATATTATGTGTTGTTGTTTTTTTATTTACTGATTTAATCAATATTAAATGGTTTGATATGAATTAGATTTAGGTAAGGCAGAAAAGAATGAATAATTAATGTGATTTACCATATATATGTGGAATATTATGTAAAGTTTTTTTGAAAAATATTATTGTATGTAGGTTATAATACTAATAAAGAATTTTCTACCCTCAAAAAAGAAAAAGAAAAAAAAGACTGTCCTGTGTTTAAAAAAAATGTATAATAGTTTTGGCGGTAGTTTTGGGAGAGTGGGCCAGGATATTGGGGCAGATATCCAAATGTAGCACGTCTGGTTTATGACATTTTGAAGTGCACACATCTGTTAATGTTGGGGGGATGCAGACAGGCGGCCATAGGCCGCACTGGGAAGCGGAGGATTGGTGCCAAGGCTGCCCTCCCTTCTGCCAGCCCTGAAAGGAGTGCTAAAATGCCACTCCTTTCGGAGCTGGCAAAAGGGGCACATTAAGAGCCGCCACACAGCTCTTCTGCATATCTTCCGGCGCAGTGCATCATGCCGGAAGGACGTCTTGATGGCGCATGCTGTGCATAATGGTGTGTGCCGTCATGGCATCCTTGGAGAGGGGTTGGGGCACCCAGCATGTGCCTGCCCCTCCCCTCCTCTGCCTCCAAGATGGCACAAAGTGCCATCTATAGAGGCCCAAACCCTCTGATAAAGAAACCCCCTTTTACAAAGACCTTTTGAATCCATCCAACCTCCCTTTTCTTCTTGTCCTCTGGTTACCTGGAAGTTTAGGGTTTTTCAGCTGCACTGGCATTGGATTGATGGTGAAGGAGGTCTGAGGAAACACAATTTTTGGGTGATGGTTTGAAGCAGCATATCTGCTCCTTATAAGCAATGCAATAAAGCTTGAGCTGGAAAAGAATGGGATGCTTCTCTACCTAGTTCTACTGTGGCCATGTGTACCTCCCTGCAAAAAGCAAAGTAAACAGCAAATAACTTTTGAATCCTTTACTGGGCATTTGTGAATAGCAACACACAGAGAAAAGTGAGAGCAGATAAGACTGCTTCATCAGCTGCACTAACATGTTTTTAAAAGCATATATATATTTGTTTGGCCATCAATGTGGAAATCAGAATAAAAGTGGAGGCGGGGGGGGGGGGAGATCATCCCTCGATATATTATGGAAGAAGTCTTCTAGTCATCTCTAAAAGGTTCACCATGTTTATTTCCTTACCCTTAATTGGTTGATTCATCTGACATGTGCAAATTGTTAGTTCTGAATATAAAGTTTGCTAAAACATGTTGAACTTCCCTTCTTTTTTTGTGGTGTAGCAGCCTATCCTTATTTTTTCCATATTTTTTCTGCTTCTGATACTTTATTCTTTTAAAGAAGTAATGCCAGTAATACATCTACTTCATTAACTGAGGTACATCCATATGCATTATTGTATTGATTAATGGGTGGGTGAGGGCAGATGAAAGTTGAAAATTGCCTGAGTGATTGATAAATATCTTTCTGCTGGTTCAACAGAATAGTTACTTTTCAGCAGAAATTAGTGGATCCATGTCATTCTGCTGTATCATTTATTTAACAGAATCAAAGTTTTCATATAGATTCCTCTAAACCTCTGAATTTCAGGAAAGTTAGGGCCTAAGCAGACTGCCAGAAATAGTGCACATTAAATTGAGGCACTGCCCTGGCTCAGTGCTAGGGAATCATGGGAACTGTAATTTATTGTGGCACCAGAGCTCTCTGACAGAGAAGGCTCAATGTCCCAGAAAAAAATACAATTCCCATGACTCTCTAGCACTGAGCTAGGGCAGTGCCTCAATTTAATGTGCACTATTTCTGGCAGTCTGCAAAGGCCCTTAGATGCTGTAACAAGATATTACCTATGGGAGGGCCAGAATGCTTTGAATATGTGCTGTGAAAACACAGTGAAACATCAAGAAAGTCTTACAAGTTCTCAATCTAGTCTTCCAGGTAGTACACATTTTAACATTATATTATTAATCATTAAATATTATATTTATTAGTCACAACAACCTATGTTTCTATTGGCATACATACCTAGTTAAAGCCCTGAAGAACTCTGGCCTAATTAGGAAACCCATTAAAATGATGTGTTTCTAACTTGCAACAGTAGCCCAGACAAAGACAATCTATAATATGTATTATTTCAAGATGATTAACAGTTTTCTTCCAAGCTGTACAAAAGAGGGAAACGGGAGGCAATTATTTTTCATCCTTCAGTCAAAACTGCAGGAGAAAAAAAAAACCACTCTTAGGTGCATGTAAAGTACTATTTCTCCAAAGCACCCTCTCATCTGGCAATTGTTAAGCTTGTACATTACCATTGCCTATCTGCATTTCTATCAAAATATTTAGATTCAAAGTAGCCATTCCTTTCAAAATTATGTTATTTCAGCAGGAAGGTGATAATTGCGGAACTGGATGATTTTTAGAAAGAAACATCCCATCAGGGGACTGCAAAGGGGAGGCAGTTCTTAACTATTTCACACCTAGTCTACCAAATCATACATTTTTATTAGATCTCACAACCGTTTTTGGGTACATCTAAATCATATGTGCTGAGTAAGACTTTCTCTTTTCCCTCTTTAGCCCCAAGTGCCCTTTACCATCTGCTATGGAGGGTCAGTCAATCTCTAAAACAGATCTGAGAATGTGAGGGCTGCAGAGGGAGGTGGAATTCATTTTGATGACAGATGTCATTTTGTGAGTGGAGAGCTACACTTGGATAAAGTCCCTTGTTAGCTGTAACGATAATGTCAAATCCAGTATTACAGCTGAAAAATTGGCAAACCAAACACATGACATTTTCTGTTTATTCTTCCTCCTCTACTTAAGTTTCCTTTAAAATTGGACCACAAGCAGATAATTCCCTCTCTGTGCTGAAATGATTCAGGGAATGTAGTGAGACAACAGTTGCTGGCAGTAGCACCTTATTTTTCATTCAAGAATTTGGAAAAGAATAATTAGATTTGAAACATCACCAATAATTTATCTGGAGGTGAAAAAATATAGTGTTGTCCTGAATTGATATACAGCAGATTTTGCTTTAGTTAAAACTGTAAGGACTGACTGAATGGATTTTGCCATGCTGACACCTTTCTGCTTCTACATTTAATTACACAATGAGCCTCTAAACTGTACATTATCCCTCACTACTAGGGGAAAAAAAGGTGTTCTTCCAAGAAAGAGTATAATGGGCCCTTGGTATCCACTGGGGTTCGGTTCCAGGATCCTCTGGGGATATCAAAATCTGTGGATGCTCAAGTCTTATTAAATATAATGGCATAGTTAAATGATGTCCCGTATATAAATGGCAAAATCAAGGTTTCCTTTTGGGAATTTATATATATTTCTGAACATTTTCAAACCATGAATGCTTGAATCCATAGATAAAAAAATCTGTGGGTATGGAAGGCTGTCTGTATTAATATTCCCTTTATACTTTTCCAGAATCTTTTTTCCACTTGGAAGCCACACTCTATTCCCTGTGCTGAATCCAACATAATGTAGTGGTTTTGAGTGTTGGACTATGATTCTTGAGACCATGGTTCAAGTCCTTGCACAGCCACAGAATCCCTGCTCAGCCACGGGCAACTTTGGGCAAGTTACACTCTCTCAGCCTCAGAGGAAGGCAAAGGCAACCCTCCTCAGAGCAAATCTTGCCAAGAAAACTCTGTGACATGTTCACCTTAGGTTCACAATAAGATGGAAACAACTTGAAGGTGCACAATAACAGTAACAAATGTTGGCTTTTACCAATACGTTGTTATCCAGAGTGTGGAGTTTATAACTGAAGGTTTAGCAATATCATGCTGGTTTTAATAGTTAAATAGTTGAAACTGGCCAAAGTGGCATGTAACTCTTAAACATACTGCAGCAGTTTATTTTTCTTCACACATTCCAGTTTCTGTCCTTCTCTATCAAGTTAATCCTTGCAGGAAGCAAATCCTAGCCAGTATGTAGAAGGGCAATAATAATTCGGAGACCCTCATGGTCAGGCTGGTGTTCAAGAGTACCTTATGTACAACTGCGGCACATGGATCTTTGTTTGCACTACTACATCTCAATGACTGCTGCTCTACTTTATTCTGTATCATCCTCTCTTCAGACTTTGACTTTTCTACAATTTTGAACTTCAGACATATTATTGAGAACCTGACTACAAAATAATTAGTAATGTGAATTTCTGATATTTGCATGAGGTCAACATTGTTCTTGGGGTTTAACTAATTTTGGGCTGCATTAATAGAAGTATAGTATCTAGATCAAGGGAAGTAATAGTGCCACTGTATTCTGCATTGGTCAGGCCCCACCTGGAATACTGTGTCCAGTTCTGGGCACCACAATTCAAAAAGGATGGAGTGTGTCCAGAGGAGTGCGACTAAAATGGTGAAGGGGTCTGGAAACCATGCCCTACGAGGAACAACTTAGGGAACTGGGTATGTTTAGCTTGGAGAAGAGACGGTTAAGAGGGGATATGATAGCCCTGTTTAAGTATTTGAAGGGATGTCATATTGAGGAGGGAGCAGGCTTGTTTTCTGCTGTTCCAGAGAAAAGGACCCGGAGCAATGGATGCAAGCTCCAGGAAAAGAGATTCCACCTCAACATTAGGAGGAACTTCCTGACAGTGAGAGCTGTTCGAAAGTGGAAGACACTCCTTCAGAGAGTGCCGGAGTCTCCTTCTTTGGAGGTCTTTAAACAGAGGCTGGATGGAGCTGTTGGGGATGCTTTGATTTTGAGTTCCTGCATGGAAGGGGGTTGGACTGGATGGCCTTGTGGTCTCTTCCAATTCTATGATTCTATGATAAACAATTCATTAAAAATGTAGGACTGAAAGAAGTTTACTGAATTGGGCCTATTGCATGTGGGGAGGCAAAGCTGAACCCCCCCCCCCTCTAAAAAAGAAATCCTTCGATGTGGGCTAAAAAAAAAGAGAGAGAGAGATGTACTCAATTGGCAACAGTTAAGTTCTCCCTTCCCTCCCTTGCATGTGAGAGGGGGGGGATTTAGGAAAAACTTGGTGGAATGGTTTAAATCTGCCCTATCCACACATGGTGAGCCCAGTCAGGAAGGGGTTCCCATTTAATTACATGCAAATAAAAAAGAAAGAGAAGCTTCACTTCGTGCTATGCATTTAACATCACAACTAACACTAGCAATATAGCAAATTACTACAATCTCCCCTCCGGTCTCATGTTTTGCATATTCATGGAGGGGTGACCTCTGTTAAAAAATGGGGCACACCCCCACACGCACCCACAGGGGCGCACCCCATTCAAGTCTACGGGGCTTGAACATTGGCAAATCTCCATTTTCGCGTGTGTCTGTGTGTGTCCGGATTGGATCCCTTGTGAAAATGGAGGGCCAACTGTAGTACTGTGGATGACTACTTCTTTTCAAAATGACTGTGGGTGGACAGCATTTTGTACTACTAAAGCACTACAAAATCTGTAGTATTTTGATTTGGCCAACTTGATTTTTTTAAAAAAAATGTGTAGACTTTTGTGTTCTCTAGAACAGTTTGCCAGGTAAAATGACCCAAACTAGGAGCAGCGAAGGGAGAATATAGATGATGTTAAAACCATGGTGTCTCGTTCTGGTTTTAGGAGGGAAAGTAGAAAGAAATGCTGAGATGAATCTATAGCCAACGCTGAAATAGTTAGGTTATACCTGGGACTCTCCCAAAGGTCAATGGGAAGAAGGAACTCCCCTATTTCCCTCTTACGGTCCTGCAATGCAAAACTCCATTAGCTGAAATATCAGCTCCTCTTTTCAACACATTCTGACCACTGTTTTGTTTTGTTTACCTAATTAATTAATTGCTTACCTATCTAACCTCTGGAGACTCTAGAAGATTTTCACAGGCTGCATGCACACTGCAGAAATAATACAGGTTGACACCTCTTTAACTGCCCTGGCTCAATGCCAATGGAATTCTGGGAATTTTAGTTTTGTGAAACATTTTGCCTACTCTGTCATAGAGCTCTGGTGCAACAAAAAAATTACAATTCCCAGAATTCCATAGCATTGAGCCATGACAGTTAAAGTGGTATCAAACTGATTACTGCTGCAGTGCAGATGTAGCCACAGTGTTTCGAGACCTCTGAGTGTACCTAACAAAATGTATTTCCCTAATAAAGGGTTTGAATGTTTTAGTTAGACCCAAGCAGCTTTTTGTTTTTTGTGTGACCTAAAGAATACCAAAACACCGGATGAGGTTAAAAATTCCTTTTATATCTGTTTTCTTGAAAGAGCTAGCACATAATTAAAACTCCCAAAGATGTTATCAAAATGAAAAAGCAGTATATTAAAGACTTACCAAAATGACACTGTTATAATAATACAATAAATTAACCTCTGGAACCCATTCTCCCAGGATATAATTGATGCCATCACATCAGGAAATGAGGATTTGAAAAATGATTACAGGCACTGAAGGCATTTAAGAATATCCATTGTTTTCTTAGATAGTTCCTGGTGTAGTTAATAAAAAAATGTGCTGTGCAAGACATTCTTAGCATTATTTAATTTGGGGTATACATTCTAAAACTGGTAACTGAAACCCCTAAAGAGAAAAAAACTAGTCTAACCCAATCACTGCTTTGACCTCACAATATTTCTTGCCTTACATTTCCTGTATCATGTTATATTTACAATTGCATTACATATTTGGAAACCCAAGTGTTTCTTTGCAATCTGGAAATTGTATAAGGAAGTTAAGTCTAATGTTGAAAGCAAAAAACAAACAAACAAAAACAAACAAACCCCAAACCCTTATACATCCTTATACATTATATATCCTCCCTTCATTCTCGCAGGGGATCCATCGCAGACCACCGTGGAAAAGTGGAAAATCGCGTATATTCAACCCCTATTGGCTCCCATTTTGTCCCCTTTCATTCGCATCCTGCAGATAAGCAAGGGACGTGGAACCCAAGTCCGCGAGAACAGAGGAATAGATGAGGAAACCCATTTCTTCACCCATGACACAATTTACCTCAACCCCCCCCCCAGCTCTGATTCTGCTACCTCTGGCCTGTGAATTGTCAAATCCAGCCTTCTGATTTTAATAACCAACACTAACATGTGGAAAGCACTATTTTAGTCTGGAAGGATATGAGACTGTGGATGATTCTTTTCCTCCTGTCCCTTTAGCTCATATTCAGAGGTAGACTGCCCCTGCATAGGGAGGTTTTCCCCCCAATTTTTTGTGGGTTTTCCTTCTTCTTAAATTTGGACTGGATTTGCATGTTTTACCTCTACATCCACCAAAATATTCCAGATGTAAACACATGGAGACTTCTTGAGGAATCCATTGTTTTCTGCCACAAAGAGGCCTGTGGCCTCACTGGAATGGAGACATATTGGATTGTAAAAGAGGGGTCCCTGATGAGATGCAAATAGATTTTAAATTTCCTGGACTTTGCAAATCTCCCTATAGCCACAGGGTCAGGAGAAGGAGGAGCCTGCCTGCATAAGATAACCTCCCCACCATATACCAAAGACTGAAACAACTTGTAGGCATCTGACTAACATCTTCAATTGTTTTTCTCCTGTTTGGTTTGTAACGTCTTGCCTGAAGAATAAGCCCATGGAGCTTCAAAACAAGTATATTGTGCAACAAGTATATTGTGCATTTTGGTTGGCCAACTGATGGATTTTTGTTTGAATTTGCTAAATGGCCAACACAGCTACCCCTGAATGTTTATTGCATAGGGAGGTTGTTTTTACATTTATGATGTCTGCTTCCTGACTATAAAATGAAATTTGCCTAGGTTTTTTAAAAAATATTTTTTTTCTAAATTAGTGTATTTTTAAAAAAGAAATAGAAGGGGGAGTTAACCTTTGACTGAGCATGGACATTTCCATCCCCTTTTCTCTGAATGGCGGGGTCAAGCTCTCAATTTCACTGCAACCACTCCTCCTGCTTCTCATTTTCTAGCTTATATGGCAAGTACAACAAAATTAGCAATGTCTCCCCCCCCCTTTTTGTTGTTGTTGTTGTTTGTTCTGCTGCTGCATGCCTTTGAAAAAAAAAGGTATGCTGGCTCCTGGAGGAAGTTGCATGAACACACACCAATTTAAATGATTTTCCTCAAGGGAAAATGGAGTGGCTGTGACTAAACCAATCAGATGCTGCTTTTGATGGTGCTTGGCCAACAGAAGCACCAAAATGGTAAGAGAACATTCCTCACCTCTCACTAAAGTCACCATCTGTTTGGGTTTGTATCACTGCCATTCCCACTCACTCTTTGAAAATGATGTTTGTTTAACATTGCTGCAGTCCCATCTGGATGGCTCAGCATTTGACTGACGGAATAGAAAAATCCTGTGCTTTTCCTAGAGACTAGCTTTTGTGCCTGGAGGCCCAAAGAGTACATTAAATTCCCAAATATTTCAGATAGGTCCTGGAGGAGCAGTAACATTTGCTGAATCTCCTACTATTCTGCTTCAGTGGATGACATGGAGTGCCAGCATCATGAGATGGGAGGGGATGAGATGGGGCCTTCCCCATCTACCTAATCTACATCATGCATAATTCTATATACATTTATCATTTCCCCACATAGGGGGGTTGCAGACTGCCAGAAATAGTGCAAATTGACTCCACTTTTAGGGTTAGGGTTAGGGTTAGGGAATCATAGGAACTGTATTTTATTGTGGCACCAGAGCTCTCTGACAGAGAAGGCTCAATGTCTCAGGAAAAAAACAATTCCCGTGATTCCCTAGCACTAAACCTAACCCTAAAAATAGACTCAATTTGCACTATTTCTGGCAGTCTGCAACCCCCCTTACTCACCCTTTTCCTCTTAAGCTAAACAGCCTGAAACAGTCTAATCTTTCCTGGTAACTGATGTGCTCCAGCCCCTTGGTCATTTTGGTTGCCCTTTTCAACCATTTACAGGCAGCTTGACTAATGAATGGAGTTAGAACCCCCTGGCTGTTTGGAAGGTCAACTCACACCTACTTGCATAAAGGAAACAGGCTGATAAATGGGTTAGTGCAATCTGCAGGTAAGGTTTTAAAGGGCATAGAAGAGATAATCTGAATTGACCTAGAAAAGGCAGTTCTGATCTTTGAGAATGCTACTGACTAGGAAGTTTTGCAACTATTGCTTTGGTTTATGTTTGCTTCCGGTTCAGTTTATATTTTAGTAAATGAACACTTAATTTCAAACAACTTTGTACATTTCTAATGCATTCTCATTCAAAAAGAAGTCAAGCACTTAGAATGTTATCCTTCAGCTTCCTACCACTTAGTAAATAAAGAAAAAAAGAACACAGTTCTCTTATAAAGGGAATTTCCAGAAAATAAATACCGGTAGAACATGGAGATTCAACATGTAAGTGGGTCTTGTGAAGTGATTCTTTGGTCCAGTTACAGCCATCCACAGCTAGAACCATAACATCTTTGCATGGTTATCTTGTCGTATTACACAGCTAGAATCATAACATCTCTGCATGGTTATCTTGTTGTATTAATATATTTTATGCACCAAACATGAAGGAGACAAAGTACCTTAAGTGGAACACCAGGAAAAGCCTTTAACATTTCAAGGGGCTTACCTGAGCATGATTTTCATTTTGTTTATTAATTAAAAGATTTATATCAATTTAAACAAACTGAAAAGTGAAACAACAAACTAGAAGATACAGTCTAAAGCATATTAAACTATGTAACAAATCAGAACAAGTTAAACAGTTAAAACTATATACAAAGTGGATAAAATGGTTAGAAACTCCCCCCCCCCCCCTTCACAAATGCTTTAATAAAAGGCAGTGTTTTTTCACTTGGCAAAAAGGATGTCAATTGCCATGTTAATTGGGCCTCTAAGGTGAGGACATCCTATAAATGAGATGCTAAAACAGAGAAGGTTGCAAATTAGTCTGGAGCACATCAACCTCTATGCATGCATATAACTGATGTGGACATTCACAGAAGTGGTTTGGGATCATCGTGGTGGCAGCAATGAAGAAAGCATATTATTGAAACTGGACCTGAAATCTATTACTAAAGCCAAAGGTAACTTGCTACATTTTGTAAGCAAACAGTCTTTGTTCAGCTAAGAAACATGGAGGAGAGGTACTTTTATCAGTCAATAAATTATACAACCTTTTTGAAACTAACTTATCTCCCCCATTTTCTCCCAGAATCTGGCTGCTTTCACCCACCCCATGCCCTGCCCTGCTCTAATACCTTAAGTAAAGGCCTCTACAGATGGCGCTTTGCACCATCTTGGAGGCAGGGAAGGGGAGGGGCAGCCACACACTGAGCACCCCAACCCCTCCCCAAGGACGTCATGATGGTGCATGCCATTACGCACTTCATGTGCCATCAAGACATCCTTCCAGTGCAGCATCTTGACATGCTATGCCACACATGGGGACTCTTTAGGTCCTATCTGTTCCTCACTGCTTCTGGTGGGTGTGTGGTGTTTTTCCCCCAGCCTCAGACACCATGCCAGCAGTGAGCGCTTGAGTAGGGCCTTCCCCTGCCTGTTCTTAGGCCCCTGCCTTCCCAAGCACACAGCGCCTTACTTGTCTCAGCTAATCTCCTGGCAGCGTGCACCCGCCTGCTTTCCATGGCAGTTAGAGCATACATGGCACTTTCCCCACTCACCCGGTGGGGCAGGTGTGTGCCATGTGGTGCTTCTCCCAGCTCCCGACGGCTTGCCCAGGGGAAAGTGCCATGTATGCTCTAACTGTCATGGAAAGCAGGCGGGTGATTGCATCAGGCCTTAGTGTTAGTGTCCTCTCAGGCCTAGTCTTTGTCTTGGTGGGCAACGAACATGCCAGTCTTTCACCTAGGTTCACATCTTTCCCGATATCAGTGCCATCGTTTTGGATGCCATCTTGTTAATGCATTTTGGCACCATTTCGATATTCCGTTTGGGCACCATTTTGTATTGATGTGCAGAAGCCATCTAGTGTCACAAGCACAATGGCCACCATTTTATTGGGCCAATATAGACTTTTGGGGGCTAAGTCACATTCTCTCGGCTTCCATATTGATTTAAAAATTAAAGTATACAGTAACAATGACACAACAACAACAAGTGATTAAATAAATTCAACACGACAAGTTTCCCTTATCACCAGGGCTGATTGGGGGAAATATACTTGGTGCTTTATCATTAGTTTGCAAGCTATATGCAAACTAACAATATGGTTATGGTTCCCTCTTTTGCATCACTACCCTAATATATCATTACCAATTAAATTAAACAAGATCATAGAATCATAGAATCATAGAGTTGGAAGAGACCATATGGGCCATCCAGTCCAACCCCCTGCCATGCAGGAACTCCCAATTAAAGCATCCCTGACAGATGGCCATCCAGCCTCTGCTTAAAGACCTCCAAGGAAGGAGACTCCACCACACTCCGAGGGAGTGTGTTCCACTGTTGAATAGCCCTTACTGTCAGGAAGTTCCTCCTAATGTTGAGGTGGAATCTCTTTTCCTGCAGCTTGCATCCATTGTTCCAGCTCCTAGTCTCTGGAGCAGCAGAAAACAATCTTGTTCCCTCCTCAATATGACATCCCTTCAAATATTTTAAGATGTGTGGCTTTCATTCTTGGAATCCTTCAATGGTGTGTCCTTTTGGAGGAACATTTTGAGGCTTCACAGGGCTTTACAGGTCACCTCAGATGCAATAGATTCCATAGGTTTTGGAGTATATTTTAACAACCATTGGTGTGCACAGTTATGGCCACATGATTGGATGCTCACTGGCCTATCCAGAGACCTCACTTTTTTGGAATTCTTTCCAATAGTAGTAGTAGTACACATTTGGATGGATGAGTTTGCCAATTCATCTGTCCAATTTTGGTGTGACAATGCTGCAACAGTGCAGGTAATCAATCATTCATCATCCAGGTCCACTCAGGTAATGAATTTGATTAGAGTATTTGTCCTTAAGTGTCTGATGCATAACATTCTGTTTGCGGCCTTCCAAGTCCCACAATGCCAGAACTGTGGACACTTGGATGGGTGAGGTAGCAAAGGCCGTAAGTGCTTCACTTTTGGATAACACGTAATTACAAAAGGTCATGCAAGGTTTTAGAGCAGTTTAGGCATGCTCACGGTTTAAGCCCCAAGTGGCCCGTACCAGTGGAACATTGCCTTCAATTTTGTGTGTATCTACATCAAAACAGGCTCATGCCTCAAACCATCAGAAATAAGTTACCTGCCTTGGCCTTTGCTGCCAAAGCACAAGGGCTGATTGATAACACAGCAGTTTTTAGGATTCATAAAACTTTAGGGCAGGGGTAGGCAACCTTTCCCCTTTAAGGGCCGAGGGACTTCAGCTCCCAGAATCCCAGGAGCTATTGGCCAACATGGGACTATTGGCCAACATGGCTGAGGCTTCTGGGAGCTGAAGTCCCTCGGCCCTTAAAGGGAAAAGGTTGCCTACCCCTGCTTTAGGGGGATGGGCCAGGATTCAGGGCATTAGGCATAATGGTAGGGCAACCATTACACCAGAGATTCTTAGAGGTTTGAAAGAACAGTGGGCTCATTTATGTTCTTCTGTTATGAAACCACTTTATTCCATGCAACAGCATTAACCACATTTTTTGGAGCATTACAAGTTAGCAAGCTACTCTGGTCATCAAAACATGACACATCAAACAGGGCCTTATGCTTTGATGATTTGGTTTTGACTAACCAGACAGTGACCCGAAGGATTAGGAGGTCTAAGACTGACCAAAAATGGAAAGGAAGGTATATCACATTAAAAACAGGGGTTCTT
Source organism: Phrynosoma blainvillii (assembly GCA_026167975.1). Lineage (NCBI taxonomy): Eukaryota > Metazoa > Chordata > Lepidosauria > Squamata > Phrynosomatidae > Phrynosoma > Phrynosoma blainvillii. The sequence continues at coordinate 350,246,971 of JANUYF010000002.1, read as the reverse complement.
AATGGGTCTTTGCTCTGTTCAGGCCTTGTTAGAATATTTACCCCTACGGGGCCATGTTCAGGGTCCCTTGTTTCAACATGTTAATCAATCCCCTTTGACTAAATTTCAATTTTGGACAGTGGCAGCTAAGGCTTTGGTGAAGCTTGGGCTCAAGGAGGTCAAATTCAGTACCTATTCATTCCTCATTGTAGCAGCATCCACCGCTGCTGTGATGGGAATGGACGACGGGACAATTAAATGCATAGGTAGGTGGAAATCAGCAACATTCAGGAAATATGTGTACAATGTTCATACTTTGAAGTAAACTTGTTCAATTTTGCCTTTGTTAGATTACAGATTTCTTTTTGGTAGATTCTGTGTCCTCATCTGTGGCCACAGTATGATTTACTAGGCAGCGCACCAGGCACGATCCAGCCCTCTGGGTTCCCACCTTGGTCAATGGTTGGGCAGATGAGGCCTGCAGTGGAATGGTCTACTCAAGTTGCTATTTGAAGAGTGTGGCGGCCCTCAACTTGATGTGCTGGTGGTACACCTTGGTGAAAACAACCTGGGCTTTATGAAAAGCAAAGCTCTGATTTGCCAAGCAAGAAATTATTTTGAAACCATACACTACACATGATCTAGTGTAAGATTAATTTGGTCTGATATTTTACCACAACAGGTTTGGAGAGAGAAAGGTAACCCACATACATTGGATGTTGCCAGGAAAAGAGTTAATAGAGAAATACGGAATTATCTGTTTCAGAAGTCTGACTTTATAATTTTTTTTATATATATATAAAAAGTTTATTGATTAAAAACATAATAATACACAACATAACAATTACAAACCAAACAAAGAAATCATAAACAAAAACATAATAGTCACACAGACCTTAAAGTGTAAGACTTACAAAACAATACAAAAACAAAACTAAAACAAAAACAAAAACCAACAACAACGATCTATATAACTATATATATCTACATGTATCATATTGACCTATATTCTATCAGTTTCATTTCACTCATTGCTCTAACAAATATCATTTTAAACTTTCAATTAGTTCATTTTCTTATTACTCTACAATCAATCTGTTAAGAATCATATGTTATACATTTATGACTTAATCTATAATTGGATACAATAATATCACACACACAAGGAAAATATTAATAATACAACAGACACAGACACAGTACAATTGTCTAAATATTCAACAGCTAAAAAAAAAAGACTTCCACATTTAGTACAGCTCGCCATTTAGCCTTATAAACATGACTTCGGTATGCGCTACTATTAGTTAGAAAACAGAAGTAGAGTATAGACCCATCATTCAGTATATACATCCTACGATATATTTAATTACAAACTAATTAACTAATTAACTAACAATCAATCTTTCAGAAATGCTCATTATCATCAGACTTCTTATGTATCATTATTTTATTACAAATGATTCTATTTTGCATCTTTTTCCTTTATGTTCTGAAAACCAAAAAATAAATAAATAAATAAACAACAACAAAAGCCCAACCAAATACATTTATTCCATCCTTTACCATACTTTCATCTCAATACCTCTCGAAATAAGAAACCTGGTCAATGGTTCCCAGTCTCTTTTAAATGTCTCTAGGTTTGCCCCTCTTATCATCCCTGTAAGTTTGTCCATTTCCATCAATTCAAACATTTTTGAAATCCAATCGTTCAAAAGTGGGATTTCTTTCGTGTTCCACCTTGCAGCATATAACAGCCTGGCAGCCGACAAAGAATAGAAGATTAGTTTTCCAAACTTCTTTTCTAGCATTTCATCTGAACAAATCCCTAGTAGGAAAAGTTGAGGGTCTAATCTGAAATTATAATCCAAAATCTCATTAAGGGCCAATCTTATAACTTCCCAGTACCTTTTTGCTTTTTTACATTTCCACCACTGGTGGTATAATGAACCAATTTTCTCATTGCATTTCCAGCATAGATTAGAGTTTGACTTATGAATTTTAGCTAAGCGCACTGGCGTAAGGTACCAGCGGTACATCATTTTGTAAAAATTTTCCTTCAACCCATAATTCAAAGTATATTTTAGTCTCTTTACCCAACACTTCTCCCATTGGGCTAATTCAATTGCATGTCCAAAATTCTGAGCCCACTTAATCATGGAGGGCTTAATGATTTCTGATTCCATGTCAGTACTTTGCAATATTTTATAGAAGTCAGAGATCTGATGTTTTTCCCTTGACCATATTACATTTTCAAAATGTTTATCTATTGTCCCTATCAATTTATTCTTCACATCTATCCGAAATCGTTCCTTTAACTGCCAATATGAGAACCAATTGCAATTAAACCCCTCTATGTTTAGTTGTTTTTGAGTCTTCATTCCCCAGCTACTTCCCTCCTTTATAAGTAAATCTTCATATGTTAACCATTTATTTTTTCCAAATTTATTATCTCTAGCGACTACTTCTCCAATTGCAGTCCATCTAGGTAAGATATCTTGCCAATTTTTTTTAACTTTATTCCAGACTCTCAGAAGGGACTTTCGTATGATGTGATCATTAAAATTACTATGACACTTTATCTTATCATAAAATAAGTAGGCATGCCATCCGTACACATTATCGTAGCCTTCCAATCTCAAATTCCTTTCATTTTTTAATTTGAACCAATCAATCAACCAAAACAATATATATGCATAATAATAGTTTTTAAAATTTGGCATACCTAAGCCACCTCTCTCAGTCGAGTCTTGCAATAATTTAAATTTAATCCTTGGCTTCTTGCCCGACCATAAGAATTTGGAAATTACTTTATTCCATTCATCAAATAGCTTATCATTTAAGATTACTGGGATGTTCTGAAACAAATACATAACTTTTGGAAGGACACACATTTTAATTATCGAAATTCGACCCATCCATGAAATTTTTAGTTTGTTCCAGTGCTTTAAATCTTCTTTTACTTCTCCCCATTTTTTTTCATAATTGTTTTTGAGAAGGTCACTATTTCTAGTTGTAAAATTTATTCCTAGATATTTAACCACTTGTGTTTCTTGTAATTTAGATTTCATTCTTAATTCCTCTTTCTCTTTAAAAGTTAGATTCATTAACAACATTTCAGTTTTATCTTTATTAATTTTAAGACCTGTTACTGTCCCGAATTTATGAATTTCCTTTAACAAAACTACAATGTCTCCACATGGGTCTGAGAGGGAAATCATTAGATCATCTGCAAAAGCTTTCACTTTATAAGTTTCCCCCTTAACTCTAATACCATGGATTTTCTCATTATTTCTAATATTATTCATTAAAATCTCAAAATTTAGGATGAATAGAAGGGGAGAGAGAGGACAACCTTGTCTCACTCCTTTCTCAATTTTAAATGATTTTGTCAATTCTCCATTAACCACAACTCTGGCTTCTTGGTAGTGATAAATGGCTTTTATCCATTTCAACAGATTTTCCCCAGGATCTAATTTTTCCAATACTAAAAACATAAAATCCCAATTCAAACTATCAAAAGCCTTCTCAATATCAAAAAATATTAAGGCAACTTTATTATTAATCATTTTACTATGATATTCGATTAAATTAATCAAGTGTCGTACATTGTCTTTGATCATGCGGCCAGGCAAAAACCCCGCTTGATCATCGTGAATCCAAGTTAACAGCCATTTCTTAATTCTACTTGCTAAAATCGTTGCAAAAATTTTATAGTCATTATTTAATAATGAAATGGGCCTATAGTTTTTAGGGTTTGTTTTATCCTTTTTCTCTTTGGGTATAAGCGTAATCGTTGCCTCTAGCCAAGTTTTCGGAATCCATCCATCCAAAATAGCATTCATTGTTTGTAAAAGAGGGGCAGCCAATTGATCCTTACATTTTTTATAATATTCAGTAGTAAACCCGTCCGGGCCAGGGGATTTATCTAACTTCAAACTATTAATCGCGTCCAATACCTCCTGCATTTCTATTTTTTTACTCAGTTTATCCTTAAAGTCTTTCGTCGTTTTCAACAGTGATTGTTTCTCTAAATATTCTTCAATAGCCTTGAGATTATCACTCTTCTCCTTATATAAATTTGAGAAATAATTAAATATAATATTTTTCATGTGGGACTGAGATGAAAATAGCTGTTCCCCTTCTTTTAAAGTCAATATAATCTGTTTCTCTTTCTCCTTTTTCACTAGTGAAGCCAAAAGTTTACCTGGTTTGTTGGAAGACTCAAAGTATTTTTGTTTAACAAATTTTATTTTATTATGTATTTCCTCCATGGACAACATGGAGATTTGACTACGAATTCTATTAATATTCTCTTTTATTTCCTTCCCTTTGGGGTTCTTTTTCAATTGGTCCTCATATTTTTTAAAGAAGTCTGACTTTATAATTAACCATCCTTTAATTCTATTCCGACAACCCAAACTTTACAGGTTGAATGGTGTTCACCTTTCAGATGAGGGGAATTTGATATTGTGGAGGGATTTCCAAAATGGATTGAAAGTCATTTTGAATGCCTGGTGGGGGAAAGGGAGTAAGCAAAAACTTTCCCCTTATCGGTGGCCCATATGAGGGATAAAGAACTATTTGGTGCACACCAGTGACACCCCCTTTTGGTGAAAGGTTAGGCTCTGGAACAGCTTAGACAGGTCAAAAGTACTGGGGGTTGTGAAAGAACTTTCCTTTGGGGTGGACATGGGATTTTTGCTCAACCTTACAAAGGGGGGTTGCAGACTGCCAGAAATAGTGTGAATTCAGTCCACTTTTAGGGTTAGGGTTAGTGCTAGGGAATCATGGGAACTGTTATTTTTCTGAGACATTGAGCCTTCTCTGTCAGACAACTCTGATGCCACAATAAAATACAGTTCCCATGGTTCCCTAACTCTAACCCTAACCCTAAAAGTGGACTGAATTCACACTATTTCTGGCAGTCTGCAACCCCCCAAACTTGAGGGAGTTTGGGGGAAGAGTGCCTTATGTTTACCTCCCTAGGACTGGTTGAGGATACATTCGTGTCAGTGTGTGGATGATGGGTGTTGCAGTGATGCTCTTTGGCACCCATCAGAATCTCCAGGACAAGCTGGCTGCTGTGATCCACAGCCACTTTGTATCTCTTACCATCAACTGGCTCAGCTTCTCTTCTTCAGGACCCTGTCTTCCTCAGTCAAGAAGGCACATTGTAGAAGTCCAAAAGCATAGTTTATTAATGTATATAAAAGAAAAATAAGATAGCTAAGTAAAATCCATTGTGATGAACTTGTCCAGTTCAGCCATGAAAGATTACATCTTTAACAATCCCAAAAGCTTAGGATCTCAACTTGTTGCAGTTGAAACCACTGCTGCCAGGCAGTCACACACGCTCACATCTTGAATTATAAACATTCTTAAACACAATATTCTCTAGGTCCTTCCCATACTCCACCTTCTAAGTGTTAACCTTATGTTGATTGGATAACGCTTGTATGATGTATATTAACCCAGCCTCTTGCTGTCCATCATCCACCACGTGACTATTTTCTCATGACCTAATGATGTAGCTGTGTTGTTTACCTTTTTGATATCTCTTGCTTCCCATAACAAAATCTGTGTCTATGAGTTGTACCTTTGGGAAAGTTCATGTTTATGTCTTCTTGGCCATCTGATGATAGATTCACTTTGTTTCTCTAGATGGTGTTCTCATGAGGAATCATCAGATTTACCTTAGGGTTCAGTGTTGTCACCCAAAGGGAAGGCTGAAGAGGCAGTCTGTGACTGACACCTGGCTTCAGCTGGACCTGCACCAAGTTTTTACTTTAGTCGATTTCTCTCAAGGGTGTTGAAGTTCAAGTCTTTGAAGTTTAAAAGTTTAACATTAAATAGGTTATAGGTCAAATAAATGGATCTTTATTAGTCCAATTTACATGTCTGGTCACTTTATTTCATCGTTGGGTATCAACACAAAGTTTCTAATACTGGATTTGTCAGTGATATCCTCCTGCAAAACAAGTATATTTAAGTAACTAAAACAGATTAAAATAAGGGACACGGTAGCTCAGTGGTTAAGATGCTGACTCATATGATTGCAAGATCAACAGATTAGCAGTTTGAGGCTCAAGTACTGAGAGATGGAATAAGCTTTATCACTAGTCCCAGCTTCTTCCAACCTAGCCATTCAAAAGCATGTAAAAGTGCAAGTAGAAAAGTAAGTACCACTTTGATGGGAAGGTAGCTGCATTCTGTGCAGTCATGCTGGCCACATGATCATAGAGTTGTCTGTGACAACACTGGCTCTTCAGCTTAGTAAGGGAGATGAACACCACACGTGACAGTCAGATATGACTTGACAGCCTTGTCAAAAGGGAATACCTTTACCTTTACCTTTTACAGTCCTTTCAATTCCAGGTCATTGCTTCAATCAGGGATGAGCATATATTTAACATATTGGTCACATGAGATGTGAATGTGTGTGTCTAGTCACTATATTTTCTGTAACCTATCACAGTGTCCATGCTGCCATGTTACACTATGACACAATTATGCTATTGTAATCCATTAGGTGTGAATAAAATGTGTGCTCCTCAGCCTTGGAAATACATAGAATCTGCTGGGGTTTGTCCCAGGATTCCTCCCCTCCAGTGGATACTATAATCCAGGGGTAGGCAACCTTTCCCCTTTAAGGGCCCAGGGACTTCAGCTCCCAGAAGCCTCAACCTTGTTGGCCAATAGTCCCATGTTGGCCAATAGTTCCTGGGATTCTGGGAGCTGAAGTCCCTCAGCCCTTAAAGGGGAAAGGTTGCCTACCCCTGCTATAATCCATGGATGCTCAAGTCCGATTAAATATGGTGTAGTGAAATGGTGTCCCTTATATAAAATAGCAAAATCAATGATTGCTGTTTGAAATTTATATCCTTTTGGAATATTTCCAAGCTGCAAATAGTTGATACCATGGATAAAGAATCCATAGATATGGAGAGTCAACTGTAACTCAAAATCCAATGGCAACCTCCCTTTATTTTATTTTGGAATTGCTCTCATACTATAATTTTGCAGACAAGAAGTTCATCAGTATCAACATATTTTCAGGCAATTCTGATATAATTGCAGATTTATAATTAGAACATGTAAAAGGACACTCAAGCTCCCTTCCCCACTGACATCTTCAAGGTGCATCATTATGATGATAGCAACTGTACAGATGTGTCACCAAATCTATTGACATTAAACACAGATGTAAAAAGTGCCCCTAACACTTATTTTTAAAAGAAGACTGAAAGATGCATTGATATAAAATACATGGCATTAAGAGTCAATCAAACAAGCTCTGTGTAAGAGTGATCCCAATTTTGTTTGCATGAGATTCAACTTTTGTTTGAGCTGATCTTTAATAGCACCAGTAAGACATAAATGAACACATAAAAGGAACAAACAAAAAAAACCCCCCAAAAAACCCAACAACATCTGATGCATTTGTTTTGTATATAAAGCTACAAAACTGCCTTTATGTTTTGAAGTTTTGCAGGACTCAAGTGGTGCAGCCTCCCCACTTATACAAGAAAGCTGAGTTTTCAAGGTTTTATTCCAAAATAAATAAACAAGCAAATAAATAAAGTGTCAAAAACTCTTTCCATCTCTGAAATCAGAGAACCCTTTTACCTTCACTTTGAAGAGCTATTAAGAGTTAAATGACAAGGAAAAAAGCAACTTAAACAACGCTAATCCAAAGTAAGTCCATCTTACTTAGAGGTCAGAGTTTATAAGTGACACTACCAGCCTCTCCATTTCTCCAGAATTGAACTGATCACATCAAAAAAGGTCAAAGAGATCTTGCAATACACAGGTATTACTTCAGACTTACTGGCCAGAGAACGTTCAAAATTATGCATGTTCTTTAAAGTCCAGCAACATTCTTTCAAAACTATCAATCAATATTCTGCAGCAGTTGCAATTTTTTTTTTGCATTATATTACTCTGAATGTCTTTAGAATCTATTTACTAGTCACTACCAGCTGCTCCTGATGCTCTTCTTTACCACTGGCACTAGATGCATATCTTTAAGCAGCATGTGACAAGCAATGATGGTTCTTTGCATGAATTTCCACATTGGCCCTTTCATTCAGCTCTTTCATCCAGTTCTGCACCAACTGTCAGCTGTTAATCTGAGCATTTCCTTTCCTTTCAGATTATTTGTATAGTCGGCCCTCTGTATCCACAGATTCTTTATCCATGGATGTAAGCATCTACAGTTTGAAAATATTTTAAAAATAAATACATTCCAAAAAGCAAACCTTGATTTTGCCATTTTAAATAAGGGACACCATTAAGAAAACGGACAAAAAGACAATAAATGTATTCAAGATGTGGAGCTGAAGAAGAGTGTTGAAGATACCATGGACACCAAAAAGAACAAATAGGTGGGTCCTAGAACAAATCAAGCCTGAAATTTCCCCAGAGGGAAAGATGACTAAACTGAGGCTGTTGTATTTTGGCCACATCATGAAAAGATATGAATTATTGTAAAAGATAATAATTCTGGGAAAGGTGGAGGGAATTAGAAAGAGAGGAAGGCCACGAGTTAGATGGATGGACACAGTGAAGGAGATCATGGGTATGAATCTGCAGAAACTGGGAAGATTGATGGATAGGGTGTCTTGGAAATGTCTACAGGGTCTCCATGAGTTGAGATCGATTTGAGGATGGTTAACAACAACAACAGCAACAACAACATTTAATAATGCCATTATATTTAATGGGACTTGAGTATCCATGGGTTTTGGTATCCATGGGGAGTCCTGCAACCAAAATCCAGAGGATACCAAGGGACCACTGTATAAGGCACAACAACCATTATAAAATATTACAAACAACAACCATACAGTTCAATTGAACTACAACTTAATCTCAGCAGTTGAAGGAAGGTCTAGACTAGTGTTTCTCAAACATTTTACCCTGTGACCCCCTTTACAGCTACATGGAGATGTTACTCCCCCGCTCGACATAGTATATGAATAAAAATATTTTGTTTAGTATGCCTATTTTCATTCACACCTTCATGTATATTCATATTATAACATTTTATAAGGAAATAGCTCTCCTCCTCCTCCTCCCTAAGGCAGAGGCTTCAAGTGCCCTCCTTTTCATTCTCTTCCTCTTTTAGTTGTTGTTGTATGGCTTCAAGTCATTTCTGACTTAGGGCCACTCAAAGGCGAACCTATCATGGGGTTTTCTTGGCAAGATTTTTTTAGAGGAGGTTTGCCATTGCCTTCCCCTGAGGCTGAGAGAGTGTGACTTGCCCAAGGTCACCCAGTGGGTTTCATGACTAAGCAGGGAATTGAATCCTAGCCTCCAGAGTCATAGTCCAATTGTCCAAGACAGAAAACGTGGAGGAGGAGAAGGAGGAGGGAGAGAAATCCTTAAGCAACTCTTGCTCACCCCTGGGGTCCCACCCCACAGTTTGAGAACACTGGTCTAGACTTAAGGTGTGGAATATTGGAAGGGAACCAGACTGGTGGAGACTGGGGATATATTCCCCTAACATTGGTTGTGCTGGCTGCAGATGATGGGAGTTAACATTTGGATAAAAAGAATGTTGAAGGAATGGAACGCAGGAGTCATGTTTCCATATGGCCTACTGCACTGACTCTCTTGGTTTGGAGATACTTGTGTTTTAGACTATATCCATCTACTGGAGTTCTGTTCAGATTTTTTTAAGGCTGCATGATAATAGTGAGTGCAATTAAGGGGGGTTGCAGACTGCCAGAAATAGTGCAAATTGAGTCCACTTTAACTGTCCTGACTCAGTGCTAGGGAATCATGGGAACTGTATTTTATTGTGGCACCAGAGCTCTCTGACAGAGAAGGCTCAATGTCTCAGAAAAAAAATAATCCCATGATTCCCTAGCACTAACCCTAACCCTAAAAGTGGACTCAATTTGCATATTTCTGGCAGCCTGCAACCCTCTTAAGTATTAATCTGTAACCACACATATTGCTTTATATGATGAGGTAAACAAACAAGATACTTCAACAACTACACTTGAATGGTTTGAATTAGTAGTATAAAATAACATTTATCTATGCTTTTTAAAAAGTAAAAACTTAGAAACTTTTCAGGGCAACAACAAAACAAAACAAAACAAGGATTGAATTATTAGTCATACACATGGGGGAGGGGGGAGACCACATTTTCCTACAGGCTACATTTTAATATTATTGGAGCTGACAGTGAATGAATAACTGAGAATGTTTTGTCAATGAATAATTTGTAAAATTAATCTGCAAAAAGTATTAATTAACATTCTATCTGCAGCAGGCATAATGTTCTTCAAATTAAATTTCTTGCACCTCAAAAGCTATTGGCTCATTCTTTTGACATTATATTAGTCAATGTAACTGTAAATTGCACATTTCACAGCAAAGCTAATCAAATTAATGGCCATATACTATCAACTATTTGTAGTTCAGTGTATAGACACAATTACTAATTTATATGGTCCAGGCTGTGATACATCTCTTAACTGTAGTTTAGCTCCCCAAAGAGGGAGAAATAACCATGAATACTCTCCACCTATGGTACCCATAAAATTATCATATTTTCACTGATGTTATTTTATTGATATGCCACCTCCCAGAGTGGGACCCAAGGCCTGTCACAAAGGAAATCATAAGAATGCCATTTAAAAAAACAAACAATTAAAACAATTTCATTTAAAACAATATAATATTATTTTTAAATGATACAAAAGTTTAAAAATAAATAAACAAAGGACACCCACCCACCCCAAATATGAAGCCTCCTGAGAGATTTACATATTAAAAGCCTTCTTAAAGAGAAATGTCTTTGCCAGCCAGTGAAAGGAAAGCAGGGAAGGGACCAGCATAGCTTTCCATGGAAGAGTATTCCAGAGGTGGGAGCAGCCACTATGAAGTCTCTTTCTCATGTCATTATTATGTACGCCTGTGACATTGGTGGGACCAAGAGAAAGCCTTCCCTTGAAGATATAAGGACTCTTGCAGGTTCTAATGGCAAGATAATGGACTTTCAAATAATCTGAACACAAGTTGTGCAAATGCACTCCTTGCCACTGCTTTAACCTGAACATCCAGGATGAGAGCTGAGTCCAGATGAATACCTAAGCTGTGAGCATGAGACTTCAGGGGAAGTGTAAACCAATTCAGTTCAGCCAGAGTCCCTATTCCCTGATCTGCCTTTTGACTGACCAGGAACATTTCTGTCTTGTCTGCATTAAGTTTCAATTTGTTTGCTCTCATCCAGTCTATTAATGACAACAGACATTAGTTCAGTACCAAGATGGTGTCCTTGGAATGGAAAGGAGAAGTATAATTGAGTTTCATTAGCATATTGTTGGCATTTCACCCCAAAGCTCTGGATGAAAGGATTCCGAGTGGTTTTATGTAAACGTTAAACAGCATGGGAGACAGGACTGAACCCTGAGGTACCCCAAAGGCCAATGGTCAGAACATCAAACAGGAGTCCCCAGCACCACCTTCTGAGTTCACCTCTTCAAGAAGGACCAGAACCATTGCATAAATTCCACCCAGAGAGTTGGCCCAGAAGGATATCATGGGTCAGTGGTATCAAAAGCCATTTAGAGATCTAGCAAAATCAACAGGGACATGATCATCCTATCCAGTTCCCTGCATAGTTAATCCACCAGCAATCAAAGTTGTCTCCACCCTATGACCACGCCTGAAGACAAACTGAAATGATCTAGATCAGGGGTAGGCAACCTTTCCCCTTTAAGGGTCGAGGGACTTCAGCTCCCAGAAGCCTCAGCCATGTTGGCCTATAGTCCCATGTTGGCCAATAGCTCCTGGGATTCTGGGAGCTGAAGTCCCTTGGCCCTTAAAGGGGAAAGGTTGCCTACCCCTGCTCTAACATACCAACTCACTGCACTGACTCTCCATTCCAATGACTCCACAACTATGACCCACAATTGCTTACATTCAGTTGAGCCTTATATACCTTAGGCTGATGCAACCTCAGTCCAGGGTTGCTAATGCACTACATCATGTACATATCATCATACACATTACTCATACAGTTCCAGGTGCAGTCCAATACACAATTAGAGGTCTAGCTCCTTCCAAGGACATTTTATTACCAGATGTCCTGGCCTTGTCATACAATGAACAGACACATCATGACTCTGCAGTTGTTCAGATCTAATAATCAAGCACCAAATGGTGACACAGGAAGTCGTCAAATCTCAGAGGGAGAGACAGATGGTTGTAAAAGTGTGCCTTTTGTCAGATTTTTCCAGCACAACAAAAGGCATGCTGTTACCACTGTCACCCTTCGGAATAGAACAGGTTCTTTGAGAACATGTAGAGAGGTAAGCAGAAAGCCATTTATCTATCACTGTGTCTTGGCTTACTTTTGTAATGTGATATGGCTCTTAGTTTCTGCCTGTTTACCCCTATGCAGTTCATTACTGAGCTCAGGGAAATGTTCAAGGTTGTCAACCACTTTCCAGAAGTTGGGTAACAAAATGCTATAGAGCTCAGCCTTATCAGATATGCATGGCATGTGAGATATCAATGGCATTTCAATCCAAAACTCTGGGTATTTCTCCCAGTGGTTTCATGTAGCTGTTAGAGGCAACACAGCAGAACTACTAGTCATCTAATAATTACTGAACAGTAGTCTACCTTCTGGATACACCTGGGCAGGAAGGACTGGGACAACTGTAATGAAGGGCCTACAAGTCCAAGAGTTGCTAGGCAGGCAGTAAATGCACCTGGCGGAAAACTCGACTCTTATCTGACAGAACTCGTCATAGGCAATTTCTTTATTCCTATCGAAAGGCAATGCAGGCAGCGAAGAAGTCTTTCTCCTCTGCCCGTATTGCGTCTGTGGAATCTCATCTGGCAGAACTGTTTAGGGTGGTAAGGGAACTGTCACAGGCTCCACCTGTGAAGAACCCTTTACTTAACCCAACAGCAGCCTGCTGTGATGCTTTTAACATCTACTTCACAGATAAAATCTCTCAGATAAGAGCCAACGGAGATGCCGGGATTATAACAGAAGCGACTGAGGAGGTGTCCAGTAAACCTGTTATGAGATTAAACTGGATCAATTTGAGTTAATGAGTACCGATGATGTGGACAAGATCCTTGGAAAAGTAAGGAGGATGACGTGCTCTCTCGATCTCTGCCTATCTTGGCTGGTCGTCTGGGGGGTGATGCATTGATGGCCTTCCTTAAAGAGGTCATCAATGCATCCCTTAGGGAAGGAGTTGTTCCATCCAGTCTAAAGGAGGCGTCTGTTAGACCACTCCTGAAGAAACCTTCCCTGGACCCCCTGGACATGGAAAACTACAGAGCAGTCTCACACTTACCATTCTTGAGCAAGGTGATCGAGAGAGCTGTTGCCTTCCAACTCTAAGCGATCTTGGATGAAACCGATTTTCTAGATCCATTTCAAACCAGCTTCAGGCCTGGATATGGGGTGGAGACGGCCATGGTCGCTCTGGTAGATGACCTTCACCTTAGCACCGACAGGGGAAACGTGACCCAGTTGGTGCTTTTGGACCTCTCAGCGGCTTTCAATACCATAGATCACAACATCTTCTTGGAGCGCCTGAGAGAATTGGGAGTGGGAGGCACTGCACTTCAGTGGTTCCGCTCCTTTTTCTCAGGCAGGTTCCAGAGGGTGGTACTCGGGGACAGCTGCTCATTAAAAACAGAGCTAAAATATGGCATCCCTCAGGGAGCCATTCTGTCCCCAATGTTATTCAATATTTATATGAAGCTGCTGAGAGAGATCATCAGGAGACATGGAGCAGGATGTAACCAATATGCTGATGACACTCACATATTCTGCTCCATGTCTCGGTCAACTGCTATGACGGCAGATGGCGGTTCTCCCCTCAATCAATGCCTTGAAGCGGTAATGGACTGGATGAGGAAAAACCGACTCAAATTGAATCCAGACAAAATGGAGGTACTTACAGTAGGGGCCCCCAAACCAGAGATTGGGTTGCGACCAGCAGTCTTAGATGGGGTCACGCTCTCCACCAAGGACTGTGTCCGCAGTTTGGGGGTGCTCCTAGACCCGTCGCTTCACATGATAAATCAGGTGAATGTAATGGTCAGAAGCGCCTGTTATCAGCTTTGGCTAATACACCAGCTGCGTCCTTTCCTGGAAGTAAAGGACCTAGAAACTGTATTACATGCTCTGGTAACCTCACAACTCGATTTCTGCAACACACTCTACATGGGGCTACCCTTATACCTAACTCGGAAACTGCAATTAATACAAAATATGGCAGCCAGGCTGATCACTGGAACATCACGAAGTGATCATATTACTCCGGTTTTAAAATCTCTGCACTGGCTGCCAGTTAGTTTCCGGGCACAGTATAAGGTGTTGGTATTAACCTTTAAAGCCCTACATGGCTTGGGTCCATCTTACCTAAGGAGTCGCCTATCCCCATATAATCCACCCCGTGCCCTCAGGTCCTCTGGGAGGAAGTTGCTTCAACCAATAAGAACTAGATTGGCAACAACTTCCCAGAGGACTTGCTCTGCCATGGCCCCTAGACTGAGGAATGCCCTGCCGGAGGAGATCCATCAGATAACCAACTTAGATGGCTTCAAAAAAGCCATCAAGACTTCTGGCAGGCGTTCCCAGAATGATACTTTCCACAATCTCTCCCCCGCCATTAGATCACTCCTTTGTAATCAGAGTGCCCTGTCTAATTGTATTAGATTTGTAATTTTGTTTTAAGTTAAATTTTAATGTTGTTATGGATGTAATATATTTTTAAGGGGGTGTGTGTGATATGTCTTTTGTATTGTATGGGATTGTATTTTAAAATTGTAAGCCGCCTTGATAGCCTTGGCTAAAGGCGGGATATAGATAAATTATTTATTTATTATTATTATTATTATTATTATTATTATTATTATTATTTGCCCGTATAATGACTCAGACAGTACACAATTTTGATCTCTGTTTTAGAAATTCTTTCCTTGCACTATAAATTATATGTACACTGTTGTTGAACCAGGATGTGATTTATTACAGCAGAGGCATTCATGCACTGCTTGTATTTACATAAGAAACAGTGTCTAATGAAAAACAAGATTAATATCCAACAGGAAAATGTGGCCTAATCACATCAGTGTGTGCTTACATGACAACTCTTTTTTTTAAAAACTGCTTAAATTAAACACTTTCTACTAAGTTTGACTATTGAATCTTACAATTAATTATCTTGTTTACTTTCAATGGTGAGAACCTTGTTCTCTTTTAATTCAACCTGATAGTTTAATGTTCTACTTTTATAATAATCTGACAGCACTTTTTAAAAACCCTTTAAATTTCTACTATATTATGAAGCAAATATCAAATTATGGCCCTGTGGCTTTGTTACAGCTTTATATTTAAAAATCAGAACGAAGAAAGTGGAGGAAATGTTAACCCTTCATTACAAGAAATGATAATGCATACGTTAACATTAAAATTTGGGAGGTCTAATTATTAGGAAAAAATCATTCCTGTTTGTCAGTTGATTGCTGCTCACCCTTTCACATATTAGGACCTCTGAAGATAGAAAACCTACCCCAACAGCACAAGTCTATTTCCCTGTTCTGGAATATTTGACATATGTTTTAGCAGAATCCAAAGATGAGGTATCCAGCAACTCCGTTGCAGGTAATTTACTGGATCAACTACAATCTGTGAGTACTGATGATGTGGACAAGCTACTTGGAAGGATAAGGAAGACGACATGCCCCCTCGATCCTTGTCCATCAAGGCTGGTCGTCCGGGGGGGGGGGGGAGCGTAGAAAGTGTTCCTTCAGGACACAATCAACGCGTCTTTCAGGGAAGGTTTGGTACCATCTTGTTTGAAGGAGGCGGCAGTTAGGTCGCTCCTGAAAAAACCTTCCCTTGACCCTCTGGACAGAAACAACTACAGACCAATCTCCTTGCTACCTTTTTTAAGCAAGGTGATTGAGAGGGCAGTTGCTTCCCAACTCCAAGCAGTCTTGGATGAAACCGATTATCTCGATCCATTTCAAACCAGCTTCAGGACAGGATATGGAGTAGAGACGGCCATGGTCGCTCTGACCGATTACCTCCGCTTGGGCATCGACAGGGGTAGTGTGACCCTGTTGGTGCTCTTGGACCTCTCAGCGGCCTTCGACACAATAGATCATGCCATCCTCTTGGATCGCCTGAGAGAGTTAGGAATTGGAGGCACTGCTCTGCAGTGGTTCCGTTCCTTCCTCTCGGGCAGATCCCAGAGGGTGAGGCTCGGGGACAGTTGCTCTTCTAAAATAGAGCTTAATTGTGGCATCCCTTAGGGCGCCATCCTGTCCCCGATGTTATTTAACATCTATATGAAGCCGCTGGGTGAGATCATTCAGAGGCATGGAGCATGGTGTCTTCAGTATGCTGATGACACCCAGATATACTTCTCCATGACTAGATCATCGGCTCAGACTTCAGATGGCGTCTCCCCTCTTAATGACTATCTTAAAGTGGTAATGGATTGGATGAGGATAAGCAGATTGAAGTTGAATCCAGATAAAACGGAGGTACTCACGGTCACAGGCCCGAAACCAGGTTTGGGAATACAGTTTCCAGTCCTGGATGGAGTCACACTCTCCTCTAAGGACTGTGTTCACAGCTTGCGGGTACTCCTTGATTCGTCGCTTCACATGACTAGTCAGGTGAATGCAACGGTCAGGAGTGCCTGTTATCAGCTTCGGCTGATACTCCAATTGCGCCCTTATCTGGTCATGAGGGACCTGGAAACTGTGGTACATACTCTGGTAACCTCACGTCTGGATTACTGTAATGCGCTCTACATGGCGTTACCCTTGTGCCTAACCCGGAAACTGCAATTAGTACAAAACATGGCAGGTAGATTAATTACGGGAACATCAAGGAGGGAGCACATAACACCAGTGCTTAAATCCCTCCACTGGCTGCAAATTAGTTTCCGGGCACAGTACAAGGTGTTGGTGTTAACCTTTAAAGCCCTACATGGCTTGGGTCCATCTTACCTTAGGGACCGCCTCTTCCTGTATGACCCCCCCCCCTCCGCGCCATCCGGTCCTCTGAGAGGAATCTGCTACAGCCAATAAAAACTAGGCTGTCTCAGACCTCCCAGAGGGCCTTTTCCACGACTGCTCCCAGACTTTGGAATGGCCTGCCAGACGAGATCCGTCTTATTACCACTCTTGCTGCTTTTTAAAAAGCAGTAAAGATGGATCTCTTCCGGCAGGCCTTCCCGGAATAATCCTCCGGCGTGAGGGGAGATGGTACTACCGCCCCTCTCCTCTGGCTCGCTTCATTGTCATTTGTTATTGTTGTTTGTTGTTGCGTGTTATTATATTGTATTATGTTTTACATTTTCAATAGTTTAGTTCTGTTTTAAGGGGTGGGAGGGCTGGATATGGGATAAGGAATGTTTTAAATTGTATGTTTTAAATGTTGTAACCCGCCCCGATTGTTGTGCAGAGGGGCGGGCTATAAATAAAACTTATTATTATTATTTATTTATTATATGCATTTCATCTGTAAGGCAAAACAAGGCTTTGGGCACGATCCTTCTCCTCCTCTTACATTTATTTATTGTAATGTTTGGATACTCTTGAATTTTATTCAAGTCAAGGGAAGAGGATGAGCTCTATCCTCTCTGTCTTCACTCTCCACATGGCAAGAATGATAGCTTTCTTTATATGTGTGATTATATGATCACAGACCTTGGTTTTTCAGGGTCCCAGAAGGGGAAGGTCCATCTGAAAGTATTCAGCAGTCATGAGAGCGGGCATATATGCCTGCAAAATCCCACCTGAACTCATGGGATTTCTCATCCTGTGAGACTTCCTTGATATCTGGAGTGAGATTTGCTCCAGATATCACTTAATGTCTCGCAATGGCAACACCATCACAAGATTTCTTTGAGAATAGACTCTGAGCAGACACTCAGAGTACTCCATTATCCCAGTATCAGCCCTAGGCAAGCCTGGCACAATAGCACCCCTCCAGGCAGCATCATGGGAAATTGTACAGAGAGCCTCTACTAGTTGAGGAGGCTTTCTGTTTCTTAAAATCATAACCATCTAAGTGAAGTGACTGATGACAGTCTGTAAGGCCTATCTTTACTGAGGAAGTATTGCGAGTTGCAATGAAAGATTTAATTAGTAATTTATATTGAACTTAATTCCCATTGAAATCCATTACACAAGTTCAACTTGATTTAAGTTACACTGATTTTAGTGAGAAGTAAGGTCTAATCTGGACTTCAGAAATAATGCAGTTTGACACCACTTTAACTGCTATGACTCAATGCTCAATGCTATGCCAACCTGCTATCTTGCATCAACAGAGTCAGCGTTTTAACCACTTGAGCCATCACATCCATTTACTTTATAGACATAGGCAATTTTATACAACATTTTAAAATAATTTAAAAAATTTTGAAACATAATTTGTGTACACCGAACTATCAGAAAGCAAAGGTATCACTATCTCACCCACCAATGAAAAAGCTTTTGGTTTTTGGAGTATTTTGGATTTCAAAATTCCAGATAAGGGACACTCAACTTGTAGTGGAAATTTATCAAGCAGCTCTTTGTCAGTGAAATGAAGACCAAAGCTAGAATGAGGTCCATATTCATGCTTCTAAAAGGAATAGATCTTCCTGGGAGACTAATCTTTTTTTTTTTAACTTATGTTTTTAACACTGTGTATTAAACTGTCTTTGTCAAAATGCAAAAGGTTTCTCCACTTCAAAAGTATAATGGAAATTTGTATTAGTTCACATTACAATAACAGGCTGTCTAAAAGTTGCACAAGATTTAAAATGATTTCCGCACTTTTTGTCTACAGACCGGATGGCCATCTGTCGGGAGTGCTTTGATTGTGTCCTCCTGCATGGCAGGGAGTTGGACTGGATGGTCCTTGTAGTCTCTTCCAACTCTATGATTCTAAATCCCTTTTTCTTAGCAAGCCTAGCTCTTCCATTAGGCAACATGAAGCAGCCATGTCAGGCAACATAATTGTTTATAATGATAGTAAATTGGTAGTTAGATCATTTGCTATTACACTGCACCCGCGCCGTACTCAGGCACACCATATGCAGACTCAAGGTCATGTGGATGGCGAGCCCCAGCTATTTTTTCAATAGTATACGCGCTTGCGGGGTATGGGAGCATGACATGCAAAAGCACACCATCATTAAAATTAATGGGACTTGAGGTACTGTGGTATTTCGTTTACACGGGGGGGGGGGGGGAGGTCGGAATGGATCCCCCACTTATAAAAAGGGTCCTATATTCTTATAACTGTATTCTATTTCCAGGGATGACAAGAGTCATCCACCAAATTTTCTTCATCATGTATCCACATAAATTGATTGGCTTTGTGTACTGTGCACCTTGAATTCTGTTGGTGTGGGATGCCAGCTGGATCTTAGAAATAACAAAATACTTCTCAATCAGTATGGGATAATGGAGAATTGTTACTGTAACTTCTATTGGTATTGTTACATGATATTAAGTTGGCTTCAACTTATGGCAACTTATGAATGAGATACCTCCATAAACCTAGATCACCTACAGCCCTGATCAGATCTTGCAAATTCCATATATGACTTCTTTGATTGAGTCAATTCACTTGTAATGGAAATTGGAAATATGATGACATGCACCGTCCTAGCTTTACCACTTAATTATATATGTTTATACTCCAGGGTCTTATTTAGTTCCTTCATAACTGATTTTCCAAGTCCTACTCTTCTTTTGCTTTCTTAATGGCAATCTCCATTCTGATTAAGCCAAGGCACGGAAAATCTTTAACTATTTCAATGTCTTTATCATCTACTTTAAATTTATGTAAATCTTCTGTGGTTATTATTTTTCTTTTCTTAATGTTCAACTGTAAACTGGCCTTTGCACTTTCTTCCTTGACTTTCTTCAGTAACTGTTCCATGTTTTTGCTATTTTCTGCTAGCAGTACAGTGTCATTTGCCTATCTTAAATGGTTGATGTTCACACCAATTTTCACACCTCCTTCCTCTGAATCTAATCTTGTTTTACATATATGTTCTGTGAACCAGTCAAATAGGTAGGGTGATAAAATGCACTTACACTTTTGCCAATTGGAAATCATTCTGTTTCTCCATATTCTGTCATAACAGTAGCCTCATGTCCTGAGTACAGTTTACACATCCATTTCTTTAAAAGTAATCCATAGTTTTTCATGATCTATGCAATCAAAGGCTTTGCTATAATCTATAAAGCACAGACTGATTTTCTTCTGAAATTATTTGGTGCACCCCATTATCCACTTATGCTTGCAATATAATTTCTGCAATCACAATATCAATACCTGACAGACAGACTCAAATTATGACCTAGAGATGGCTGATGGATCTACTGCCACTCTTACTGAGTACATGGGATGGCAGAAAATCTATTCCTAATTGTACCACTCTTCCTGTAGCTGCCCCCAGTTGAACAAGAGCCTGCCAGTGCTTGACCTGTCTCTTCAAAAGTTTGGCACCTACAGAACAATTGCCTAACTTGGAGGAGCAGCCATAACACCAAAGGTGGATTTGCCATCCCATGGCAGCATTTCCACCATATGCCCCTGCTGTGACCAGACACTTTAGATGTAAATTATGTATGAAAATAACAAGCACTGAAAACTTTTATATTTCTTAACTGAAATATTCAACTGAAAAGTTGGTGTTTATGTGAAGTATCAGTTGTGTATAAATCAGTAAAATTCAACAGACTTTGGGATTAGAATGATAGAACAAAACTAAATATACACAGATTTGCCACTATTTCTGCATTCCTTACACAGGATTCCTTGCATTCCTTGGCCTTTCAAGTTCAATTTTGCTTATAGAAACTGGCAGCAACTCTTCAGGTTTCAGACAGCTGTCACTTCTATGGTGACCTCTGGCATGCAAATCATGTGTTCTACACATGTAGGGATGTGGATACCAAGTTATTACATCATGAGACGCTCTGGATACATAGATCAAAGAAAGCTTATCCTAGTGGTTGAAACAAATGGTTAGAACTGGCCCATTTTTACAATATAGTTGACCTTGTGATCATAGCTTTAAAATAGCTACATGATAGTTAATTATCCTTGTTATAAATGAGATAAAATCATGGTGCCCTTCAGAATTTAAAATCATTTTTCAAAGACTTTAAAATGCCTTTCATTGTTGGATCCCCTGAAATGATTACTTCTTGCATTCCAGAAGCTAAATGTGCAGTAACATTTTTAAACTTTTTATTGTTGATGAGCTCAATATTAAAATGAATTTTGTCTGGACATAGCTGGGTAAGATTTGCATAAGAATCAGTGGTCTTCCCTGTATACTTTTAAAAACAGCAACACAACATTCACCTCATCCTTGAATTATGAACCAGCTCTTGTTACTCTCAAAACTGACAGAAGAAACTCATCAAAAGTCATGCAGAGACCATTTTGTAGTTACATAAGTCCCCTATAACTTTTCAAACTATTTTTGTTGTTGTTGCACTTCTTGGATATGTTTATTTGTACAGTTTGTTATTTGTGTAATAACCTAGTTGTTATATTTTTTCTAAATTACAGTATTAGATTTTCAGTACCTCAGCATTCTTATTATTGTATGTCCCGTTATTCTCTTCTTGCCACTATAATATCTCTTATTCTAAAACTTTTTAGGGACTGCCTCTTTTCTTTTGCATGTCTGTTTCTGCAATCATCCCAGCCCAAATACAAATGTCATTCCCAATTCGTACAGACCCACTCAGCCAGTGGGTACTCAGTAAACTAACATTTTTGTATGTTTCATTGATTCAGTGGGGCTACTTTAGTTGGAAGTAATTGGAATAAGGCTCACATCTTTTCCCTTGAATTGCATGTAATAATGCAGGAGAATATATTTTTTTTGAAAAAAACCACACTGTTAATGTTTAAGTTTTATAATAAACACTTACTTTTAATGGACTGAAAGAATTACCTTTACTATTCTAGTATGTTATTTTGAAAAAAATGACTCAACTAGTGCTCTAATTTAGAAATTATATATTAATATATGTCTTTACCTCCAAAGCAACCAGTAAAGGAAAGCAGGAACATTTGTTTCCATAGTAACAACATCTTCAGCCAAAAGTTAGAAGTTCTTGTCCAGCCTCAAATGAATACAACACTGTCGTCCACACAGAACCTTTAATCTGTTAAAACATGAATACACAAATTAATGATAGGATTCACCATGTTAAAAACTCAGTTACCTGTCACATTAACATTTAGTAATGACAGACTGACTGTCCATAAAAGCCTTTGAAATTATTCTCTCTTCAATTTAGGCTCTGTAAAAACCTATAATTGGAACTAGAGTATCACATACCATGCCACCCAGCAATCATGTAGTCTTAGTGCTTTGGGAAGACTGCAACTGCAGAAGTTTAAATATGCAGTTTCAACATGCCTCACTTTATTTTTCAAAAGCTCTACTTTTGTTAATGCCAAGATGGTGCAAAACTGGACATAAGCCTTTACAAGGTCATCCAAATGAACCCACAATTTGTTTGAGTCTAATAATAACAGTCTAGGCATACTACTTAATTCACAACATCTGTACTGAGATTCTAGTGATGTGTTCAGTAGTACAGTGGTTTTAAATGAAATTAATCTAGGTATGCAAATTTATTCTCAAACCTGGGGGAGAAAGAATTTGTGGTTAATTGCCATCAAATCAATTTTATTTTCAAGTTTAGTCTCAAATCTGGGGGGCGGGGAGAATTTGTTATTAACTGCCACCAAGGAAACTTCAAATGAAGACCCCATGAATGAGAGACCTCCAAGTCACTCTGTGAACAACAGCCCAGCTCAGGTGTTGCAGACTCTGGACTATGGGTTTCTTTGAGTCTATCCCTCTAGAATGCAGTCTTCTACTTTTCCTACTCCCTTCTACTTTACCAAGCATTATTGTCTTTTCTAGTGAGTCATGTCTTCTCATGATATGGTCAAAGTACAACAGTCTCAGTTTAGTCATTTTAGCTTCTGGAGAGAGTTCAGGCTTGATTTGCTCTAGGACCCAATCATTTGTCTTTTTTAGAAATCCACATCTGTATAACTCTTCTCCAGCACCACATTTCAAATAAGCTGATTTTCTTCACTAAAACTATATTCAGAGTGCAACAACAGTTTAGTCAAGCAAAGACCTGAATTTTACAGTGTACACATAATCTCATTGGTGGACCTACTCAAGCTTCCCTAAGCTTAGGCCCAAGTCCACAGAGAAATCACACAACACACAAGTGCAGATAATAGCCATCTCTTTTATCCACAGGCATGTGGTAGATTTCCTCACTGCTGTCATGTATTTGTGGAGTTTTTATTTGTTTGACTTGGCTCCTATTTTTCCTGCCTTTGTTAAATGTGCATTACATCACCTTCAATCACTCCCAAAGAAATGGGAACATCTATCCTCCTTCCTCAGCAACATAAACAATCAATGAATTTGATAAATTCTGCCTAGTGGCAATGATGGCAATTCAGTGATGATCATATGAAAGACACTAAGGGAAATGAGTCTCCTCTTGGTACTTAAGCAGGTCAGTATTATAAGAATATAATCTGTAGTTTTCCATTGATTTAGAAATTTTGGCACATAAGCAGACATGGCAAAACATACTTCACAAATATCTGGCAGTTAAAGTATTTGGTTACTGTACATATACGAGAGAGAGAGAATGAGGACTGAAGGTACAAATCTTTGAAATTTATAGCATACCACTGAAAGTTGCAATGCAGCTATTAAGAGCAAGCTATTTTTATTTGATATCATTTCAGTGCATTGTTTATGACTTGAATCTTCTAGCAAATGATATAATAAGCATTAATATGTTGAAAACAACATTACCATAGTGCTAAGCCAATATTCTGAATGTCTTCAACAATCATCATCTTGTTAAGCTGACTTTGAAGAATTTCCAGGAAGAGAAACAAATGAAAGAAAATGCACCTTTACTGCCAAAAGGACCTAGATGAGGCTCAGGTATTAGATATTTAGGGGGGTTGCAGACTGCCAGAAATAGTGCAAATTGAGTTCACTTTTAGGGTTAGGGTTAGGGAATCATGGAAACTGTAGTTTATTGTGGCACCAGAGCTCTCTGGCTCAATGTCTCAGAAAAAAACAAAAAACAATTCCCATAATTCCCTAGCACTAACCCTAACCCTAAAAGTGGATTCAATTTGCACTATTTCTGGCAGTCTGCAACCCCCTAGATAACCTGCTCCACACAAAGATCTGTTTGATGTACGCTATCTTTGGACACGCTCCAGTTTCTCCACATCCTTTTTGAATTGTGGTGCCCAGAACTGGACACAGGATTATTCCAGGTACTGAGCAGCAGAGTGAGAACTATGAGGAACCACCGGGACATCAAGGGAAACTATGGAGCCTTTCATAAAAAATAAAGAGGAGTTTGGAAATCCAAATGAACTGGAAAAAAGGAAAAACCAAATGAAAAATGAGAACAACTCTGCCTCTCAAAGTACTGAACATTCTGAATGTTTGACTTCATGTTCAAATCAAGTAGAGTGTCCTGTCTGTGGGAGAATGAAGATTGGGAAGTGAAGATTTCTTTCTGGAGGAGAATAAATTCGAGCAGGATTGTGCAGAATTTATCAAGTTCTCACAACAAATAGGAGACAAATGGCAGTGGAGAAATTTAAAGGACAGCACTGATGGTTACATGACTAAAACACACTTTCAGATGAAAGGTGGAGATATTTCTTCAAACATAGGGGGAATAGTGAATGATGAAGTAACATCTTCACATATTGAGCTGTGCAGCAACACCAGTGCACCGGAGCTGGGAAGAAGCCCAGGTGAGACTTGGAGACTCACCCTCCTTCTCCTGAGGCAGCGCAGCAACACCAGTGCACCAGGGCTGGGAAGAAGCCCAGGTGAGACTTGGACACTCACCCTCCTTCTCCCGAGGCAGCGCAGCAACACCAGTGCACCGGGGCTGGGAAGAAGCCCAGGTGAGACTTGGAGACTCACCCTCCTTCTCCCGAGACATCGCCCCCCGCCTCTAGACTCACTCGTGGTGGCCCTCCGCTCCTGGACCAGACGACTTATAAGCCAGAACACCAGCCCAGGAGCGCGGCATCAGCGGCAGCAAGAGCAAAGGCCAGGAGGTAGGTGTTGCCTTACCGCACTCTTACCATTGCCCCCCGTGCTAGACACACCTGCGCCGGCCCTCCGCTCCTGACCAGGGGACTACTGAATAGCCCTATGCTTTAGTCATCCTAGCCCATAGTGGTCTGGAGTTCTATTGCCCCCCTGAGGCCAGGAATGAGGTGGGGGCGGCTATCGGAGTTGCGCAGGGGAACGGAAGGTATGGTCGCAACAGAGGGAACATATGTTACAAAAGAAGACGGGGTCGCTGTCTGAAAGCTATCCCGCCTTCAGTTCCCTCTGCTTCCCAGAATGGCTTGGAGAGCAGACCAGCCATTCCACAGAACCTCACCCTGCTCCTCTGCAATGCCAGGTTGTTTAAAAATAAGACTCACATCATCCAGGATCTTCTCCTGGATGAGGACGCCGACCTGGCTTGCTTTACAGAGACCTGGCTGGGAGAGGACAGCGCAGTCACCTGGGCGCAGGCCCTCCCAGCTGGGTACTCTGTCAGTGAGCAGTGAGGGGAAGTGGGGGGGGGGCAGAGTGGCTCTAGTTCACAAGAACAGCCTGACTTTGACCAGGATACCTGTCCGTAACATGGTCCATTTCGAGTGTATGTACCTTAGCCTGAAGACCAGGGATAGTTTGGGGATGTTGCTAGTCTACCGACCACCCTGTTGCCTAGCAGACTCTCTGACCAAGCTGACACAGCTGGTCTCTGAGCTGTTGTTGGAGACCCCCAGACTCTTAGTTCTTGGGAACTTCAACATCCCGCTCGAGACCAGTTTAACAGGCGCGGCTCGGGAGTTCATGGAGACCATGACAAACATGGGCCTATCCCAATTGGTCAACGGGCCCACACATTGTGCAGGTCATACACTTGATGCGGTCTTCAGTACGGAACAGGAATATCCATGGGCGGAGGTCATAAGTACTTCCACATTGTCATGGATGGATCATTTCCTGGTCAAGACGGAACTGAGAGCCAATATCTGCCCTGCCGGGGGTGGTGGACCCATTAGAATGGTCCTCCCTCGAAGGCTAATGGAGCCCATTGGTTTCCAGAGAGCCTTAGAGGGTTTAATGGTTGGGAATGCCGGTGACCCTGTCGAAGCTCTGGTAAATACGTGGAACACCGATCATACCAGGGCTATCAACACGATCGCTCCCAAGAGTCCTTGCCATCTCACTTCAAATCGGAGGCCTTGGTATACGCCAGAACTTAGGAGGATGAAGCGGGTTGGACAACGACTAGAGCGCAGGTGGCGGAAGACTCTACTCTTATCTGACAGAACTCGCCATAGGAACTTTCTTCGTTCCTATCGGGAGGCAATGCGTGCAGCGAAGAGAGCTTTCTCCTCTGCACGTATTGCGTCTGCAGAGTCTCATCCAGCAGAGCTGTTTAAGGTGGTGAGGGAGATGACGCAGGTGCTCCCAGCGCCAAATCCCTTACTTAACCCGCCAACGGCCTTCTGTGATACTTTTAACAACTTCTTTGCAGGTAAAATCTCTCAGATAAGAGCCGACTTAGATGCTACCATTGAAAGTCTATAGGCGAGGTGTCCAGCGACTCCGCCAATGTAGTTATACTGGATCAGCTCCAATCTGTGAGTACCGAGGACATGGACAAGCTGCTTGGTAAGGTGAGGAAGACAACTTGCCCTCTCGACCCTTGCCCATCATGGCTGACCGTCCGGGGGGGGGGGGAATGCACTGAGGAGATTCCTCACGGATATCATCAATGCATCCTTCAGGGAAGGACATGTTCCGTCTTGTTTGAAGGAAGCGGCTGTTAAGCCGCTTCTGAAAAAACCTTCCCTGGACCCCCTGGATATGAGTAATTACAGGCCGGTGTCATTGCTGCCATTTTTGAGCAAGGTGATTGAGAGGGCGGTTGCCCTTCAGCTCCAAGCTGTCTTGGATGAAACCGATTATCTAGACCCATTTCAAACCAGCTTCAGGACAGGCTTTGGGGTTGAGACTGCCATGGTTGCCTTGACCGACAATCTGCGTCTGAGCATTGGCAGGGGTAGTGTGACCCTGTTGGTGCTCCTAGACCTCTCAGCGGCTTTTGATACGATAGATCACGGCATCCTCTTGGGCCGCCTGAGGGGGTTAGGTATTGGGGGCACTGCATTGCAGTGGTTCCGGTCCTTCCTCTCGGGCAGGTCCCAGAGGATGCTCCTCGGGGACAGTAGCTCCAGTAAGAGAGTGCTCACTTGTGGGGTTCCTGAGGGAGCTATTTTGTCTCCGGTGTTATTTAACATCTATATGAAGCCGCTGGGTGAGATTATATGGAGGTATGGTGCTGGGTGTTATCAGTATGCTGATGACACCCAAATCTATTTCTCCGTGTCTCGTTCATTGGCCTCGAATTCTAATGGCATCTCTTCTCTCAGTGAATGTCTGCGAGCGGTAATGGGCTAGATGAGGAAAAACAGATTGAAACCGAATCCGGACAAGATGGAGGTGCTCATGGTAGCGGCCCTGAAACCAAGAATTGGGTTGCAACCTCCAGTCCTGGATGGGGTCACGCTCTCCTCCAGTGACTGTGTTCGCAGTCTGGGGGTGCTCCTTGACTCGTCGCTCCTGATGACAAATCAGGTAAATGCGACGGTCAGGAGCACCTGTTATCAGCTTTGGCTGATACGCCAGCTGCGCCCTTTTCTGGAAGTAAGGGATCTCGAGACTGTTGTGCACACACTGGTAACCTCATGCCTTGACTTCTGTAACGCGCTCTACATGGGGCTACCCTTGTGCTTGGCTCGGAAATTACAGCTGTTACAAAATATGGCAGCCAGGTTAGTGTCGGGAACATCTAGGAGAGACCACATTACTCTGGTTCTGAGGTCCCTCCACTGGCTGCCAATCAGCTTCCAGGCCCAGTACAAGGTGTTGGTTATCACCTTTAAAGCCCTAAATGGCTTGGGTCCAAGTTATCTCAGGGACCGCCTCCTTCCATACAATCCTCCCTGCGCTCTCCGGTCCTCTGGGAGGAACCTGCTACAGCCCCAAAAGTCGAGGCTTGCGGCGACCTCTCAGAGGGCTTTCTCTGTTGTCGCCCCCAAACTCTGGAATGGCCTGCCGGACGAAATCCGTCAGTTAACATCGCTAGACAGCTTTAAAAAAGCTGTCAAGACGGATCTCTTCTGTCAGGCCTTTCCAGATTAATTCTTCCCGGCCTTAACCTGCACTGTTCCTTACGTGGCCCCATCTTGGATGGACAGGAACACTGCTACGGGCCATAGTGGAGTGTCTATTGTGTCGTATAATTTTAAAGTTTTAATTGTTATATTGTTTTTTAAGCTGTTGTGATTTAATACTGTTTTAAGGGGGGGAGGGATTGTTGTGGGGTTTGTATTTGATTTTAATTTGTAAGCCGCCTGGATTGGTTTTCCAATAGGCGGGGTATTAAATAATAATAATAATAATAATTATTATTATTATTATTATTATTATTATTATTATTTGATACACTCTCTCAGACAATTATTCCCACAAATACTCAAAAGCAGATTCTTAATGTCTTAAGGGCCTTTGCAGACTGTCAGAAATAGTGCAAATTGAATCCACTTTAACTGCCCTGACTCAGTGCTAGGGAATCATGGGAACTGTAGTTTATTGTGGCACCAGAGCTCTCTGACAGAGAAGGCTCGATGTCTCAGAAAAAAATACAATTCCCATAATTCCCTAGCACTAAGCCAGGGCAGTTAAAGTAGACTCAATTTGCACTATTTCTAGCAGTCTGCAAAGGCTCAAATCTCTCTTTAAAGAGTATTCAACTGGATGGAGGATAGTAATTATTAGAAGACTTTTCTCTTGTAACCAGTCATTATGCCATCACACTCTTTGAAGCGTACCTTAATAATCATTCAAGGACACATGGGAGCTAGTGGCCCTTCAGATAGATTGCTTCCAAACCACTTAAGGCTTTAAATGTCAACACCAGCAATGACAACTTTAGCTATCTATGTATGTTTGAGGAGGTTAGTAGCTGACATATTAGCTGAAGATGACTATGAACACTCCATCCAACAGAGGACAGTGGAATCTCAAGTGACAGAACTGGATGAGCACCCCTATACTGCAAACCTGTTCCTTCTAAGGGAGTGAAATCCTATCTAGTGGTCTGAGTTCCTCCTTGAAAGTTATTTTTTGTTAGTTATTTATATTCATAAGCACAAAATAAAAGCAAGTGAAGAAAGAATGGTTATGAACAAAGAGATATATTGGGATTATTTAATATTCTACAAGGGCAAAATTTTTACAGTGGACCCTTAGTATATGCCTGGGTTTGATTTCAAGAAATCCCATGTATACCAAAATCTGTGGATGTTCAAGTCCCATTATATACAGTGCATGGTAAAATGCTATCCCTTATAAAAATGGAAAAATCAAGGTTTCCTTTTTGGAATTTTTTGAGGGGAGAGATGTTTTCAAGCTGGAAATGGTTGAATCCATGGATACGGAGGGCTGACAGTACAATACAGTGTCTCACATATGCAAACAAGCATGTGAACATACTGCAGATCTAGGACCATACACTTATAATACTTTCAGTAATTTTGACACAGTTTGGAGAGAACAGTCAGAGGATATTCCTGTTGGACAGAACAGGAATTCAAATTCTCATTTTATTCTCTATTTTTAAAAATAAAAAATGCCTTTTTTTATTTTAAGACTGAAAGAAACAAATGGATAAAACAGTAATTCCAAGCATTTTAAGGGTGAATTTGGAAGTCTCAAGTTTACACAATTAAAAGTTTATTTCACTTAATGAAGTTCATGAGCATTACTTCTTTAACAGAAAATTTGGTGTAAGAGTCAGAAACAACATGGAAAGCAATCGGAGAAGTTTCTAAACCACAAAAATAAAGAGCAGTTCAACATGTTTAAGCTAACTTTTTATTCAATGTGAAATGGAGCAACCAGTTCAGGTATGCCTCACATAATTGAACAAAAACAGTTATCCTAAAGTGTGTCTGTGGAAAGTTTTTTGCACAGAGCAGTTTTCTTACCATTCCTATTTTTGGTGGCCCAAAATAGAAATCTACAAATTTTAAAAGTTGCTGTGGATAGCTGGTGAGACAGGCATATCTGTTTTCTCCTTTCCTCTCTGGTTTGCTGTTTATGCATGTTCAGTAATAGTTTTTGGAGGCCTCTGGGGCAGTCTAACCAAACTTTATTTCATTGTTTACTGCATGCATGCTGCTGCAACCCAATACCAAAAGTCTGTATTTTTCCAAACCTCCTCCATCATCCTCCCAGTGCTGATGCGGCTAAAAATGTTCCAGCTAGACAGAAGATGAAAAGATTAGAAGACTAATGTTTTTTTAAAAGACCTTCTCCAGAGGCTTTGTTGAGGTGTGTCTGTATATAAATTAAAACCGTATAAAATTTCCCCCTTATAATTCCATGGTTTTTGCAAACTGAGGAAATATTGAAAAATTCAGTTTATGAAATGAAAACTGCCATATAACCATATTAATATGAATGAATCCACTGGAAAAAAAATGAACATCCACCCCCTTCAAGGAGTAATGACTGAATCAACAGAAGAGAACTGAGAGCTCCAATGGTAAGGCTAGAAGAGAAACTCCAGAAGAGAAATTAAGAAACAGCAGCACTAGTGGGAGGTTACTGGCAGAGACCTAGTAGAGGTAAGCGCAATGGTGCTGCAGCTTACTCTTGTTAGTACAGACCAATTGATGGCAAAGGCAAACCACTTAGAAATGTCTTTTACCTTAAAACCCCCGAGATATGGCAATCTAAAATGAAGTTGTAATGAAAGCAGGTTCCCTCACCACATTCATGTGAGAACTTCTCCCAGACAACAAGAGGTTAAGTGTTGGTGGGAGGTGCAAGCTAATATGGACTTACATCACTTCTGATGTAATGTCCAACTGGCCAATCAGTTAGCCAAAGACCTGGGGAATTCCAGATATTTCCAAACAGATTTTAAAAGGACTTTCCCATCATGAGGTCTTGAGTCTTTTCCTTTGTTTGGCCCATGTGCCCTTGAAAGTCTCCTTTGTCTGCTTGCCCAGCTGTTGGGCTCTGTGTGCTCAGGGACAAGCCTAAGGGATGCTGGTCAGACCTATGGAGGCCAAGCTCCCAGCATCCAGCAACATCCAGGACTACAAAACCCATCTGAGATTGTAAGTAGATAGAAATGTATTAGCTAGAGCATATAGGCCTTTTGGTTTATTTCTGGCTTGCCTGAAATGACTGTTATTTCTGTAAGCTATTTCCTGTGTCTACAAGGCAAGGAGGCCTTGTATGAGTGATACCTAGTTTTCTATAGAACCTGTAGTTAGAATAAAACTTTCTTTTAAAAGTATCTGCTTGACTCATACTGTTTTTACATGTGCCTTTGACTTGGTTACTGGTTGCTTAAGTTAGCCAAGGTAGGAAACTACAAGTCTCCTAGTCAAGTCCTGATATGTGCCTAGGAGGGAAGGTCATTCTAATTCATCAGATGGTGGCAGCTGTGTTTGGATGGTCTTAGGAGGTACCTTTAGCTCAGCAGGAGTGGGGAAGGGTGATCCTAGGAGACTAGGGACTAACAATCTGCCAGGGGCTAAGGGCCAGAACAGGGTTGCTGGTTTGGCTGCTCAGCCCTCAGATCATCACAGAAGCCAAGTATACTGCTGGAAAATGAGGCCATGAAGTAGAACAACTGTAGACCAAAACCAGGGATATTATTAGAGAAGAATGCAAAAAGGCAGCTTCTGTAGACAAAAATAAAGAAAAGCCTCACATAATGACTTCAAAAGACTGACAGATGAGAAGCAAAAGTAAAAGGTGAGAAAATCATGGTTATAATCCTGAATGAAAGTGTTCAACCACTTGCACATAGGGACAAAGAGGAGGACTGTAATAATTAGTGCAAAGAAATTAAACAAGAGAAATTGTACTTTGACTGCAAAGTAATTGCATAGATCACGAAAAACTATAGATCATGCTTTAAAAAATAGGAATGTCATAGCATGTGATTAGACTGATGTGTAATCTATATTCTGGACAAAAGACCACTATCAGGACCAGATATGGAAGAATATAATTGTTTTCAATTGGCAAGAAGGTTGGACAAAGCTGCATTTCATCACCCTCCTTAATTTCTTTGCACATTTCATAAGGAAAATGGAATTAGCTTCAGATGAACAAGGTGAAAATAAGAGGAATACATCAGTAACCCAAGATATGCAGATAACACTAGCAGAAAATAGCAAGTATGTGGAATGACTACTGAACACATTTATGGGAGAAAGTGCAAAAGCTTAATATTAAGGAAAAAATGACTACATAAGATACATAACTTTAAAATGGATTATGACAACCTAAAAATACTAAAAAGATTTTCTATAGCTTGGCATCACTTGAAACAGAGGCTTTAGCCAAGGAATCTAAAAAAGGGCTCCTCTGTTTTACTCACTATTTTAACAACCCTTGGCTCAATTCTAGAAATTGCTGTTTGTTGTGGCACCAGAGCTTTCTGATAGAGGTGGTGGACGGCCTATACAGACTGCCAGAAATAATCCAGTTTGAGACCACTTTAACTCTCCTGGCTCAGTGCTAGGGAATCATGGGAACTGTAGTTTATTGTGGCACCAGAACTCTCTAACTACAATTCCCATGATTCCCTAGCACAGAGCCAAAACAGTTAAAGTGGCCTCAAACTGGATTATTTCTGGCACTCTGTATAGGCCCTAAATTTCTCACAAAACCACAGTTCCCAGAACTCCACAACATTGAGTCATAGCAGTTAAAGTGGTGTCAACCTGGATTATTTCTGCTGTGCATGCAGCCTCAATACAGGAAACCACAGTCCTGAGTTTCCAAGACCTTAGCAGTGTTACCAAAAATTCAGGGGGTCCTGAAGGGGCACCCACTGGTTGTATTCAATAGGGAAATTAGTTTAGCTCAATGTGACCAGCAAGAAGGATTTTGGTAATGGAAAGTGAGGACCTCACCTGTATCTAATGGTTCCAAACCCAGAGAACTCCAGAGGCAGTATTCTAAAATTAATATAGTTTATTAAAACAAGGGAGTATGCACACATAAACACTTTCACACACGCGCACGCAAGAACTAATGAAGCAAGTGTGGTAGGTAACAGTGAGTTATAGGGTTGCTAAGAGGTAATACTCTACCGATCCTAAGGAGTCGCTCTGAATTTGGGACAGCTGGATTAAAGGGGTCTCAGTAGCTACTGATGGAATGTTGGGTGGCCAGCTACTGAGGTGACTAGCTGAAATCGAACAGAGTGTTTGTCCGGCTCCAAACTAGACCAATTTGCTAGTGCTGAGGCACCTACATTTATACCCAGACATGGCTCCTAAGGGCAGAATGTTAGGAGCTGATGAGATTAAACAACTTTCCCAGAGGAGAATGGGGTGCAATATACAGTCACCATCAAACAATAGTGTAAATGTTCCCAGACAAAAAGAGTTTCATTCCCAGAAGGAAACTCCTTTTGTATGTCATATGCAAGCAACCTCCCAGTCCAGCTCATTACCACTCTTCCCATAGTCTAGGGATTATGCTGATTCCCATCATGAGAGATCCCATCATAGTTGAGTGCCTTGGACTTCTCCCATGCTTAGCTATCTGTTTCAGTCTGGTATAGCTGATTCCTATGTTTGGGAGCCCCTATTTGGGCTGCTTGCCTAAGACGTCCCTTTTGATATTAATTTGATATCACGGTAACAAAGGGCTGGTTCTTGGGCTACAGTAAGGCTGTTGATGACTGAGGCTCTTTGGAGGGCTCTAATTCATAGGCCACAACGAATCAAATCCAACTTGACAGCATATAAGAACATCACTAAGTATTCCCATGAATCAGGATGTGAAGCAATTTGCTACAGTTGTGACCAGAAAATCAATAACCATGAGAGTGAATAAGAATTCTTATTCTAGAGGAGCATCTGGCATATGCATCCATTAAGAATGTATAAGCCTAATATAAAAAAAGCATTTTTCAATGTAGATGATTCTACATCTCTCTATGATTCACCAGTTCAACATAACAATATTATCCTAGTGCGCACCTGGGTGCATGTAAATAGGTACTTTTTTTATACGTGGACTGACTTGACTGGTGGTTTCTAAATTCTGGATTTAAGTGATGCAAATAGTATCTGAAGGAATCTTTCTAATCATAATAGAAAGATACTAAATTTATCTCCTTTTAGGGTTATAAATGAACACCTATTGCATAAACGTCTACGGTAATTAGATTGCTTTTGGTAGTTGCCCAAATGGAAACCTCTTCAGAGTGGAAAAGTCTGGGGAACCATAATCAATGAAAGGTTACTTGGGACCTGTAAACTGGCATTGGTAGAGTACCTGACCTGTGATATGTGACACTTGAAAGGCTGTAGGAAAAGATTCCTTTGTAAATAATTTATTTATTGTGTTAATACAGCTTTTTCATGTACAGTTGGCTCTCCACACTTATGGCTTTGATTTTTTTATTATTTGTGGACTTGATTAATATGTTTTCTCTAGGATCTCTAGGTCCTCTGGCACAGAGCTGCCAGAAGTTGATCACAAAGTCAGTCTGGAGGACCTAGACATTCCTAGAAAAAAAATTTTTTTTTCTAGGCATTTTAGTCCCTCATGTGTGATTCTATGGTCAACTTCCCCCAGATGTTTATCATAGAGTTGTGCTGAAGGTAGAGAGGTAAAAAACAAGTGTCATGGTCCTGTGCCCTTAAGCTCAGTGAATGTGTAGGGCCCACTGTATCTCATCTGTAGATCAATAGTTGCTCTGAAGGCATCTGTATAAGAATTTTATGATAAGTAATGTTTTGTTTAAGTTTAATCTTACACTGACGCCCAATAAAAGAAAAATTAATTTTAAAACATTTGGAAAGTCTCTCGGTCTGGAACTATCATAAGATAATTTGTTCAGCCTGATTTGGTAAGCCAAACTTCCACTGGAACTTCACTCCTGAGGTTTTTGCTTTGTCCAGGAATATTACAGACTTGTAAGACAAAACCGCTTTTGTGCTCTACGGGATTCACCCTGTAGTGTTATTGTCCAGCTTTTATTCTGGCACGGTCCTTGAGGGATAACATTATCTGTCTTTTTCCTTTTTACAAATGGCAGCAGTGGCAGAGCTGAGGTTTACATATGTCTTCTGAGTACTTTTGCTCAAAGGGCCTACAGTTCTATCCATTTCTATAAATCTCTCCTGCACTAACATAATCTTCAATTCTCATCTCTCCTTTGCACTAAAATCTGTTAAACCAGACAATACTGAAATCTGCAATTAGTGCTTTCAATAGCAAATGGCAGTTGCAGTCTTACATGTATTTATAGACATTAACATTGGTCCAAAACACACTGCAGAAATAATGCGGTTTGAGACTGCTTTAATTGCCCTGGCTCAATGCTAAGGAATTCTGGGAATTGTGGTTTAGTGAAACATTTAGCATTCTCTGTCAGAGATTTCTAGTGCCACAATAAACTACAATTCCCAGGATTCCACAGCACTGAGCCAGGGCAGTTAAACCGGCCTCAAACTGGATTATTTTGGCAGTGTGTTTTAGACCATTGTCTAAGTAATTACTTTAAAAGAGCCAGGAACCTGTCAATCAACAGGAAAAGAGTAAAGACCATAACAATAACAGGTAGCTATCATAATTTGGGGTGGAGGCTATTTTAAAGATTTTTTTTGTTACATTTTATTTACAACGGATAGTCTCCAGGAATTCACTAGATCATACATTAAACAGGAGGGGGTGGAGAAGCATTTGTTTGGCCTTCTTAAGAGAACAGAAGGGGATGGGAGGACAAAAGACAGAGAAAAGGATGACAATATGCAAAGGAAGAGTGAGTACCTTTCTCATTAATTGTTGTGTAGAAGATAAAATTTCAATGTGTATATTTTTCTGTTTTTGCAAGCTGCACCTATCCAATCACAGAATCATAGAACCATAGAATCATAGAGTTGGAAGAGACCACAAGAGCCATCCAGTCCAACCCCCTGCCATGCAGGAATTCCCAATCAAAGCATCCCCAACAGATGGCCATCCAGCCTCTGCTTAAAGACCTCCAAGGAAGGAGACTCCACTACTCTCCGAGGGAGTGTGCTCCACTGTCGAACCGCCCTTACTATCAGGAAGTTCCTCCCAATGTTGAGGTGGAATCTCTTTTCCTGCAGCTTGTATCCATTGTTTTGGGTCCTAGTCTCTGAAGAAGCAGAAAACAACCTTGTTCCCTCCTCAATATGACATCCCTTCAAATATTTAAACACGGCTATCATATCACCTCTCAGCCTTCTCTTCTCCAGGCTAAACATCCCCAGCTCCCTAAGTCGTTCCTCATAGGGCTTGTTTTCCAGACCCTTCACCATTTTAGTTGCCCTCCTTTGGACACGCTCCAGTTTCTCCATATCCTTTTTGAATTGTGGTGCCCAGAACTGGACACAGTATTCCAGGTGAGGCCGGACCAAAGCAGAATAGAGTGGCACTATTACTTCTCTTGATCTAGACACTATACTTCTACTGATGCAGCCTAAAATTGCATTGGCTTTTTTAGCTGCTGCATCGCACTGTTGACTCATGTTCAACTTGTGGTCCACCTGGATTCCTAGATCCCTTTCACACGTAGTCTCATTCAGCCAGGTGTCCCCCATCGTATATCTGTACTTTTCGTTTTTCCGCCCTAAGTACATTTCTCCGTGTTAAATTTCATTTTGTTAGCTTTGGCCCAGCTTTCTAGTCTGTTCATGTCATTTTGAATTTTGATCTTGTCCTCTGGGGTATTAGCTACTCCTCCCAATTTGGTGTCATCTGCAAATTTGATAACTATGCCCCCAATACCGTCATCCAAGTCATTAATAAAGATATTGAATAGTACTCGGCCCAGGACAGAGCCCAGCGGCACCCCACTGGTCACTTCTTTCCAGGTTGAAAAGGAGCCATTGTTGAGCGCCCTTTGGGTTCGGCCAGTCAACCATTACTAATCCATGTAACAGTTACTTTGTCTAGCCCACATTTTACCATCTTGTTTGCAAGAATGTAATGGGGAACCTTGTC
This sequence comes from Phrynosoma blainvillii, assembly GCA_026167975.1. NCBI lineage: Eukaryota > Metazoa > Chordata > Lepidosauria > Squamata > Phrynosomatidae > Phrynosoma > Phrynosoma blainvillii. The sequence continues at coordinate 350,209,790 of JANUYF010000002.1, read as the reverse complement.
AAAGGCCTTACTGAAATCAAGATATACTATATCCACAGCATTCCCTTCATCTACGAAGCTGGTAATTTTATCAAAAAAAGAGATCAGATTTGTCTGGCATGATCTGTTTCTCTAACACCCATGTTGACTTTTTGTGATTATGAAATTACCTTCCAGATGTTCACAGACTCTCTGTTTAATGATCTTCTGCAGAATCTTTCCGGGTATTGATGTCAGACTAACTGGACGATAATTGTTGGGAACCTCTTTTTTCCCCTTTTTGAAGATGGGGACAATGTTTGCCCTCCTCCAGTCTTCTGGGACTTCTCCTGTTCTCCAGGAGTTCTCAAAGATTATTGCCAATGGTTCCGATATTACATTTGCCAATTCTTTTAGTACCCTTGGATGTAATTCATCTGGTCCTGGAGACTTATATTCATTTAGATTAACCAGATATTTCTGTACTATCTCTTTACTTATTCTGTGCTGAAATTCTCCTATTCTGTCCTCTGCTCATCCTCAGGTTGAGCACCCTTTGCCTTTTCTGAGAAGACTGAAGCAAAGAAGGTGTTGAGTAATTCTGCCTTTTCTCTGTCCCCTGTTAACTTTTTGCCATCTTCTCCACACAGTGGCCCTACCATTTCCTTCTTCTTCCTTTTGCTGCTGACATACCCCAAAAAGCCCTTTTTATTGTTCTTAACCTCTCTAGCAAGCCTGAGTTCATTCTGCGCTTTAGCTTTTCTGACTTTAACCCTACACGTGATAGCTATTTGTTTTAATTCCTCTTTGGTGATTTCCCCATTTTTCCATTTCTTATACATGTTCCATTTAAAACATAGTTCAGTTGCAAGTTCCTTAGTCATCCATCCTGGTTTCTTGAGACACCTACCATTTTTCCTCCTCGTTGGCACAGTTTAAAATTGTGCCTTCAGTATCTCCCTTTTGAGAAACTCCCATCCGTCTTGAACTCCCTTCTCTTTTAATATTCCTGTCCATGGGATCACCCCCAGTATTTCTCTAAGTTTAGTAAAATCAGCTTTCCTATAGTCTAGAATGCATGTCTGACTATGCCTGGATTCTCCTTTCCACTGTATAATAAATTCCAGGAGGACATGATCACTCCCGCCTAAGGATCCAACCACTTGCAGCCCATTAACTCAGTCTTCCTTGTTAGTTAGGATCAGATCCAAAATAGCTGACTCCCTTGTTGCCTCTTCCACCTTTTGGACAATGAAATTGTCTTCGAGGCAAGTGAGGAATTTGCTAGACCTTGAGGATTTTGCTGAGTTTGACTTCCAGCAAATATCAGGATAGTTGAAGTCACCCATCACTTCTATATTTCTTCTTTCTGAGTGTGTGGTCATCTATTCTAGAAAGGCATCATCCAATTCTTCTGCCTGAGTTGGGGGTCTGTAGTAGACTCCCACACTAGCATCCCTGTTGTTTCCCTCCCCTTTAATTTTTATCCAGATGCTCCACCTGGCTTCCAAGATTGATGTCCTGGATTTCTTCACTGGTGTAAATATCCCTGACATATAATGCTATTCCTCCTCCTTTCCTGTTTGGTCTGTTTCTCTTGAAAAGGTTGTACCTCTGTATTTCTACATTCCAGTCATGAGACTCATCCCACCAGGTTTCAGTGATGCCTATTATATCATATTTGCTTTGTTGTGCTAGGAGTTCAAGTTCATCTTGCTTATTTCCCATGCTCTGTATAGAAACATCTAAGACCATATGTCCCCCTTACTTGCTGCCTGTGCACGTTTTTTTGGCTTCCACTGTTGGGTCTCTGTACTGTTTGCCTTGTTTCCTCTTTGACAGTTTGACTATTATTTCCAGTCCTTTTGTCTTCCAGGACGCTGTCTCCCTTCCCCACATAATTCAGTTTAAAGCCCTCCTGAACAAATTCTTGAGACTGTTGGCAAAAATGTTTCTTCCATCTGGCGTGAGATGCAGCCCATCCCTTGCCAGGAGTCTGCCCTCATGGAACCGCAGCCCATGATCTAAGAATCCAAATCGTTCTCAATGACACCATCTGCAGAGCCAATTGTTGACATCTGCTATTTTCCTCTCTCTTCCTGGACCATGCCCTTCAACTGGCAGAAGAGACGAGATGACAATCTGTGCCTCCATTTCTTTCAGCTTCTTACCTAGAGCTTCGTAATCCCTTTTGATCTTCTGAAGGCTGTGTCTTGCTGTGTCATTTGTTCCCACATGGACCAAAAGGAAGGGATATTGGTCAGTAGGCTTGACCAGTCTTGTCAGCCTCTCTGTCACATCTTGGATCTTTGCCCCAGAGAGACATCTTGTCAGGCCCACAAATCACTGCTTCTGTCCCCCTCAGCAAGGAGCCCCCCACCATGACCACACGCCTCCTCCAAGGCTTAGCAGCAACTGTTCCCTATGGTGGAACTCCCAGGGTCCCCTGCTCTGTCCCTGAAGTCTGTCCATGCTGCTCTTCCTTGTCCTCCTTGATAAGGGAAAGAGCTCGAAATTGATTCTGTAGCTGCAAGCTCCCAGAACGATCCCTGGTCTCCCTACTTGTGTGTGTGACATTCCTCCAGCTGTCTACCTCCTGTGTATGTGATGTGACCTTCTCTTCCCCAGCAACTTCCTCTGTGTGGTCCCTGTCCAAGCCCGTTCGTTCCGTTCTAGGAAAGCCTCTAGTTTCCTAATATGCTGAAGTGTAGCTACCTGTGCCTCCAGCTGCTGTACTTTTTCCTCCAAGAGGGCTACCAACCTGCACTTGGAACATGTGTAGTTCCCCACATCTGTAGGTAGGAAGACAAACATCCCACAGGTATTGCAGGTGACGGCATCAGTTCCTTCAGTGTCCATACTAAGTCTTAATTAGTACCTGAAAGAGGACTACGGCTTTCCTCCTCAAAGAAAATCCCTCGCTAACACCAGTGTTAAAGTCTATTGATGACTGGAACTTTTCTACAATTAGTAGTGGTTACTGCATGCGGCTCTGGGAGCAGTTGTATAGATCCATTTGGAAGAGATTAGTAAAAGTAGTAAAAGTACAGCAGACATTATTGGCAAAGTTATCCATCTGGGTCATCTCTCTGTGATAGATATTGCAGGCAGTGTTTTTCAGTGGCTGTAGTCTGAGTGATGTGCGCTCAGATTATGTTGGAGAATTCCTGTTTAATGCCCTCGCCATTGGTCTGTGGTGTCCAAGTGCTCAGTTTTGTAGTCGATGCTGTTTGACAAATACATGAAACCACTGGAGGAGGTTGGCTGGTGATTTGGGAGTTCAGTGTCACCAGTATGTTGATGACACTGAACTTTCTCTGTCCTTTCTATCTAATTCCAAGGAAGCAGTTCAGCGTCTGTTGTCAATACACATTGAAGTTTAATCCCACCAAGACAGAGGTGCACTGGTCAGTTGGAAGGCAGATCAGAGAATAGGGATTCAACCTGTGCTGGATGGGGTTACATTGCCCTGAAATCCCAGGTTCATATCTTGGTGTAATACCCTAAACCCAGATTTCAGTGGTGGCGTTTACATAATTAAACCTTGTGTTCCAGCTGCACCCATTTTTGGAGATGCCAGATCAGGCAACAGTAATGCATGTCTTGATCACATCCTGTTTGGATTGTTATACTGAATTCTACATGGGTTGTCTTTGAAGACTGTCCAGAAACTTCAGCAGATCCAAAATGATGTGGCTGCACTGCTGGCAGAGGCTAGTTACAAGTAGCATATAATTCCTTTCTCAAAACTGGCTACCAGTCTGCATTTGAGCACAGATGCTGATTATGGCATGTAATGTCTTATATGGCTTAAGTCCAGTCAATCTGAAAGCCCATATCACCCCATATGATCTTGCCTGACCATATGTTCTTCAGGATAGAGATTTTTCTCTGCCCCACAATCCTCCCCAGTTTATCTGGTAAGGACATATGAAAGAGGGCTTTCATGGTGGCTGCTCCTAGGCTATGGAACTGCCTGCTGAAGGAGGCTTGGTCCCCCCCTCTATTCTCCTTTCATCACCACTCAAATACCTTCTTATTTAAACAGGCCTTCATACTTTAACTGGTTAATGCTTTTTATATTTTGTATCACATATTGTTTCAGCTGCTTTGTTTTAATATATACTGTTTGGGGTCCCATATTGAGAGTAGGACAGGATAAAAACCAAATACCTAAAAAACCTGATCTTTTAGAAATGGGCATCCAAAGAAAAGGGGAGGGCAACATTACCAAGGGAATGTCTGCACAACAGACATAAAAGTTTCAGGTTTCAATGATTTTCAGTGTCGCACCTTCTGCAATCTGGGGACTGAAAGACACTTTAATTTGTGGGAACAAAATTCTTATGGGGGGAAGCCCTTACCCCAACAACTATACCCCTACTCCCCCCTCTATTGCTTTCTTTTGAGCTTATTGCTATTACTATTCAAAGTTTCTCCCCATTGTAGAGGTTGTCACTCAGTGGGGAAAATATCTGTTTTCCTCCACCTATGTGGTTCTGGCTCAGTCACAAACATACCTAACCTAATAAGAAAAAAAGTGCTCACAAATTGCTACATGTGAAAGAGATCTTACTTAGCTCACAAGCCACGATATACAAAAACATAGCCACAAACTCCAAGAAATGAACATACCATAGAGCCTCAATAATCACTTTCTCAACAGATGAACAAAGTAAAACATTCCTTATGGTGACTCTGCCCATGCCCTCCATGAAGAACAATACATCACAGCCTCCAGGCTCCATCAGCTATCAAGGAGATACATCACAGAATTCCACCACAGAAAAATATATTGGTTCAAACCTTTACCTAGCAAAAAATCCCACCCTCTGTTATGCCACAAAGTCTGGACAGTGATAAGGCCTTCTCAGCTATTCCCTAGGGATACCAGCCTAACCAGCAGTGCATTCAGAGTAAGTAGAGGATGGCAATATCGAACCCCGTCTAAAGAACCTACCAAGAAAATCCTATGATAGGTTTGCCTTAGGGTTGCCATAAGTTGGAAAGAACTTGAAGGCACACAACAACAACAACTGCGTGGGTTCAGCTTCTCTCCAGTGTGAGATCTCTGGTCAGCTACATAGAGGAGGGTAAGTTCACATAGGTTCAGGCCCACAGGATCACTCACCACTACTGGGGCAGCAAGCAAGCCAGGCAGAAGGCTTTCCCCCAAATTTTAAAAGATTTTGAACAAGATCAGGCCAAGGACAAAACTCTAAAGTACCCCACTAGTCACTTCTCTCCATCGTCTTCAGGGACATTCTTGAGAAAGGGTTAGAAAAAAGGCTGCTTTTTTTTACAGCAAAATAATGGGGGCAAAAAAAAAATGTTTGTGTTGGAGCATCAGTGGGTAGAAGCTACAACAAAGTTATTCTTGCCCAAGGGAAGATACACCTGCATTGGCTTTTTGAAATTGAAACTCCAAGATGAAATGGATTTTTCTCTGAAAATTGTGAAGCCTTGCCAGACTCGCACCATCCGCCTTCTTTTAAAGAATGTTCTGATAAATAGCACTGGATTATGAAACCTGCATTGTAGATTCTCCACTGAAAGCCAGATTCTATAATTACTAGGATAGTCTTTTACTCACAATTCTTTCACTGCAATGTCTTCTTTATCTAAGCACACAGAACAATGTAAAACATATGCAGTATTTGAGACATCTCATTGCCTAATCCTATACTTCCCCCCCCCCCAAGAAGTCTCACTGTGTTCTAAGGGGCTTGTTCCCAGGTAAATGGGTATAGGATTGCAGGCCACGGGTCTGTAATGTTCAAATAACAATTCGTGCTAAATTAATTTGTATCCCTTAGCTTTTGATCAATGCTATTTCCTATTTACAGAGACAATTCATAATTCATTCATGCTTACTGCTTAATTTATCCATGAGCTCTCTCATTTACACCTATAATTCCAAGTCATTGGCAGCACTATTTTACATTTATTTTCCCTTCATTTCAGGCACTAGACATTTCCTTAAAATTACTTAAGGGTGAAACAAACTGCCCCAAAGGGGCGGCGTTAAGGCGCCCCTTAGAGATCTAGATTGGGGCCGTGGCAACCCTACACTGTGGCCCCAATCCAGCTTTTTGCGCTGGCAAAAAGCTGGCTTTTCCTGGCCCATATGTGGGCAGCGGGGTGGCATGAAGCCGGCTTCCCAGCAGCTTGGGGGCATGGATCGTGAGTATGACATGCCCCCCCCCACCCCCAGTTGCTGGGAAGCTGGCTTTTTATGCTGGCTTGTTTCACCTCCTAGTGTCTTTTCCCAGTTTTTAACATACTTGGCTTCATTTATCTACCAAGTTTATAAATGCCATAATATCAATGTCAGTCCACCATAACTAATAATAATAATTATATTAGCAATACAAACAGCAATGTGAATTTACCAGTCAGTAAGTCATTGCTATTTCATTAATACTTACATACAGAAAATTATTCTTTCCTCACTTCTCAAAACAGGATTAATACTGAATAATACTGAAAGATAAGAATAATAAGCCAAGGTTATTATTCTTATTCCAGAAAATACTGATTGTAAATAATGATACTCCATTCAAATATTGAGAAAAGAAAATATCTAAATATATATATGGAATGGAAAGAAACTAAGAATTAAAACAAAGATCCTTCAAGACAGAAAAGAGAAAGGAGACTTAGGCCTGCCAAACCTAAAAATTTACCAACATGGATGCTGTATGGAATGACTTAAAAATTGGCTAAGAATAAAAAACAAAATATTATTACAACTGGAAGGCCCAGAAATTAATTTGGCTGGCATGCCTACCTAATATATTATAAAATCAAACTAAACAGTGACTTCAATAACCATTACATAAGGGAGTCATTGCTCAGAGTATGGTTGAAATATGAACCCAGATAAGTAAGAAGAATACCAAAATACACATCTGTAAAAGAGGCTTTCTATAAAAGAGAACAAATCAAAGAAGATACCTGGCTGACATATAAGCAGCTGATTATTATGGATAATGCTAATTATTGTATGAAAACAATAGTAGAGCTCACAGAAAAAAGCCTCCAATACAACTGGTTTTTATATAGACAGATTGTGGAAAAATTTAAAATCGACAAAAAACTATCTGTGTTTGAAACAGAAGATTCAGAATTTGGGCAATTAGTAGTAAATGATAACCAACATCTAATCTCTAAATTATATAAATATCTGATGCATATAGAGTTGGAGGATGAAGTAGTTGAGAACTATATGGTGAGATGGGCCCAAGACATAAGAAGACCAATTATGTTAGCTGAATGGGAAAAAACATGGAAAGTAAGATTAAAGCATACTCTTAGTTATAATGTCAAAGAAAGGTGAAGAAGGTGAGAGAAAGTTCAAGAAGGTAAGAAAATGTAGATGAAGGTAAGAGTATGTAGAAAGGAAGAGAGAGATAGAGGTGTAAATAGGAGGATGATAGAGAAGGATAAGAAATAAAGATGAGTTGAATAGAGGGTTTAATGAAAGGAGGGGAGAGAGGAGAATGGAAGGAAAGATATAGGAAGGTATAACAGGATGAGGGGGAAATGTAGCAGAGTTGTTAATTTAGTAAGAGGGCATAGAAAGGGTAGAGAATATAGAGTAAGCAAAGAAGGAAGAGAATAGAAGATTCAAAGAAGCTAGACAGATAATATGGATATTATTTGTGTATTTTTATGAATAAGGAATTTACTAAGTTATATCAATAGATGTTTTATAGATAATGTAGGTATATGTTATTTAATGTGATAGACATGTATGTTGTTTGTAGGAGTGAATATGTACTGTATTGTATGTTGAACTGATTTGTGTGAATGTTTTAATGCTTTTTTATTTATAATAAAATTAATTAAAAAAAAAGAAAATTACCTCAAAATTCAATATAGGTGGTATCTTTCTCCAGAAAAAATATCTAAAATGTATAAGAATTTAAAGAAGACTGCTGGCATTGTCAAAGAGAAAAAGGTACCCTATTCCACATGTGGTGGGAATATTTAAAAAAAGCTAAGAAGTTCTGGAATCAAATTCACAGAGAGGTTAAAAAGATATTAAGTGTGGAATTTAAAATAGATCCAGAATTGTACCTTCTGAGGATAGCCAATAAAGATCTTGAGAGAAAATTTGGTAAACTGATATTCTACCTAACAACTGTGCCCAGAACAGTCTTCACAAGAAAATGGAAGGTACATGATATACCAAATATGAATGAGTGGATACTAAACTATATGAATTTATGGAAGTTGATAAGTTGACATGTTTACTAAGGGATGAATCAGTGAATAAAGGACTGGCCTCCACTATATGTATATATTAAGCAGTGTCAGGGGGAAATGGGAGTAACTGGTTTAAGAATAAAAGAGAAAACAAGAGTAACTCTACCCCTGATAATTATGATTAGGTCTGATATTGGAATATCTTGATGGTATATATAAAACAGTATAAATTGACTTAAGATGATGTCAAAAGGGGGGATTATATAACAGAAAATAATAACAACAATTCTAATATTATACAGTAAAGTATTATAGAAATGTAATGAGATCTTATAAAGATAATACTAGCTTATTTGTAGAACACTAATAAATTTGAAAATAGGAAAGTCAAAAACTAGTGCAAATACACAAAGGGTGAAGGATAGGAAGTCATTTTACTAAGATTGATTGAGGTGTGTGCATGTAAACAATACGGAAGGTAAGGAATTGTATGTAAATCAATTTTTGTCTATTTGTCATTTTAAACTTTAATAAAATCTTCATTTTAAAAAAATAATACTGAAAGATAGTTGTTTCTTTTTCTGTTAAAACTAAGAAATCTAGTTATACATGCATTTAATACAATTAAATTGGACTTGATGGCCCTTGTGGTGTCTTCCAGCTCTCAAATTCTATTCTATGATTCTGTGTGCAGATGACTCAAGTTGTTTTGTTGATCTTACATCTGACCAACATGTGATCAACACATCACAATAAAATTAGTGTGAAAAAGCTCTGATATAACATGTTTGCTTCTTGAAGAAAGTGTTGAGATTTTTTTTTTAAAAAAAAAAAGGATCTGGACCACATGCTAAATTCATTTTGACATCAAACATCAAAGGTTAAATCCAATTTCCCTTCCATTCATACAATAATCTTTTCCTTTCTTTGCCTTCCTCAGTAGTAACCATTGCCCTCCCCATTGCCTCCAATTCTGCTCTGTAGTGTCCTCAAGCACCCTGCAGCAGATTTGGAGACTGTACAGAAGACAGTGACAAAGGAGGCTCAAGCCCAACTTCATTTTCCTCATAGTGTTCCATCAGTGGAATAGCTGAATTGGGTACCACCTTAAGTAGCCACCATTTTTCACTCTTGATTCACCAATTTTCAGTGCTAGTTTCCCATTCTGTTTCTTTTGGGTCTAGTATTTTTATCTGCATACACCTCTTACCTGCAATGATCCTAGTGAACCAGGAAATTACTTACTATGATGTCCGGGCAATGATGACACCCTCATGTTGATGGATGACAATTCCCAATGTTCAGCACCACTGTGGTGGAACTAGCAGAACAACCGTATCTCAAAGGTAGCATGATACCTGCCTCTACTGCAGATAATTAAAATTGTGTATATGAGATTAGTAAGGGCAAAACAATGTAGAAAAAATGAGGGCAAAATGAGGTGATGAGTATATGGATTGCTCTATCCTCTTTTCCACCATATCCTGACAATCCAGCAAGTAAAGTGGAGAGAGGATTGCCTTTCCACATTGATGAAAATAGTCATTAGAAGGAACCACATTTTGGTTCAGCCCTAGGTCTCCAGAATATTTGAACCTTGGATGCAAAATATAATGTTTATAATATGGTAAATTTTAACTATGGAGATCATCACACAGGAAATCTGCATCAGGATTATTGCAGGTTGTAACTGCCTGTAACGGATCTTATCACACAGCCAAGAACCCGAGCAGTAGGCAGCCCATATCCAACCTGGGCTTCTCTGGCAGCTTTTCAAGAACGGGAAAATTCTGTGCAACAATCTCCTACATTAAATATTGATCTGTAAACACATGAATTGCTGCACAAGAATGTTTTGTACAGTACTTCATGTGAAACACAGTTTTGGCTGGAACAATATCCTACACATTAAATGCAGAAATATCTAGTATGCTAGTGACTCATGAACATAGAACAGACTGGTTTGTGACCAAAAAAAATGTATGATAAAGGCCAAAGCTTATTGCATGCTAGGCAACTTGTTTATGCCAACAACAAAAAAGAGGACAAAGATGGGATGAGAATACAAGAAACTTAGCTCCCTGGGGGTCTCATTAGATCTTCGCTCAGTATTGCTTATTAGAAAGCAGTCTTAGCAGGTAGCAGTTGTGGAGTTGCCTATGGCTGACTCGGAATCCTATCTCAGCTGGGATCTCTGCAGTATACAAACAATTTCAATGAAGCTGAATAGAAAATATACATCTCTAAATGAGGAAAATAAAAGAATATATTGGGGGATTTTCTCTTTGAACAGTTCTGTTGTTTGAAAAAAACATTTTAATAGACCTTTTCAAGCTAGTCATATGTGTAGTATCACTTGATCTAATCACTGAATGAGACAATCTTTTCAATTCTATAATTTTTACCAGCTAACAGTAAAATCATGTATATGTTTACTTAGAAGTAGGTCCCACTGAGTTCCATGAGGCATTCTCCCAGAAAACAGGGATAGGACTGTAGCCTAAATATTTCAAGCAAATAACTATTGTTTAACATAAACATAAGGGACTATTGTGTAACATAAACAAAAACATTTTACAGCACATTCAGTGAGTCAGTAAGTCAGCTCTGGATAAAAATATTATGAAGAGCAGCTATATAATATGTGCTATATCTTATTCTAGGAGCCAGTGTGGTTTAGTGGTTTGAGCTAGGACTCTGGTAGATGAGGGTTTGAATCCCCACTCAGACTCTGGGTGACCCTGGGCAAATCCAGTTTCTCAGCATCAGAGGAAAAGCAATGGCAACCCTTCTCTGAACTAAACTTTCCACAAAAATCCTAGGATAGGATCACCATAAGTAAAAGTTGTCTTGAAGGCACATCACAACAAAAACATTTTATTCTATCATGTTGTATGTTTCAGGTTGTATATGCACATAAATAGAGTGGGGAAAGGTAATGACTTGGTTTAGAAAGAATGGCTCAGAATGGCAGAAGCTACATGTCAGTGGGCTTTCTAAGGCCTCCAGATCTCATGCAAAATTTCCCAAGACTTTGGGTGAGATTTTGCCCAAACCCCGAAGGCAAATCTCTTGAATGCCAGCCACCATCACAAAATTTGGCATCATTCCATCCAGGAGCATGGAGGATGGCAAGAGGACCTCAGTGCCAACTTCTGGGGTCACCCAGTGCAACAGTAATCCCTCCTTAACATTGGAGTGAGTCATGACATGGTTTAGAAAGAATAGTGGTCATTCAGCTAGATGTTTTGCACTTCAACAACGATATTACAGAGTTCCCATCTCCCCATCAATTAATCAGATACTTACAGTAATTTGATTGCTCCAAAAAACATATCATCTATGTACCCTTCTGATGATGATGATGATGATGATGATGATGATGATAATAATAAGTATTTATAGCCCGCCCAATCACAAAGAATCTGGGTGGGTTACAACAATAAAAATACATAGAATACAATAGAATTAAAAAAAAATAATCCCTTCCCAACCCAATGCTAAAATTACAATTAAACAAACATTATTTAAAAACAAAAATACAAAAGTTTAAAAAGGGAGATAATTGGTAAAATGATAAATGATTGAGGTACACCACTAAGGGAAGAGAACATGGACTTTCAAAAACCCTGGGTCCAAGGCTGCATGCACTTTAACTGCCATGGCTCATTGCTATGGAATACTGGGATTTGTAGTTTGTTGTGGTACCAGAGTGCTCCGACAGAGAAGGCTAAATAGCTCACAAAACTACAAATCCCACAATTCCATATGTAACGGCCATGTAACTTTTGTGAACCATGCCTTTCAATCCCACCTCTGCCACCATTTTGTGATGGTGACACACTCAGTCACCTTACTTATTTCCACTCAATGGCACCTACGGGTGAAACTGACTCACTCCTTTAGCTTTCTCAAGGGACTTAACACCCAACTATCTTTTTAAATATTGGTAGTGTGTTTCTTTATTAGAACTCCAGACAAACCTTTATTCAAACAATTTTAGAAGTTTATTTGAAGGTGAACTTGAGCAATGTATCACTAGTATGAGATGGTTAATACAGTTGATACTCATAGGCTTGCTTTACTTGTTACACATTGTTACAGTTATAACTTCTTATATTTGTACTTGGAAGCTACATTAACTCCACAACAAAGCCAACTCTTTAGGGTAATATGTTTCATATGCTTGCTTATTGTTTGTGCTTCATTTTTTTTAGTTTAAACACTTATCTGCAGAGAACACCCCTTAGTTACCCCAGGTTATACTTGGTATAACCTATTCCTAAACCAGCCACCAAGGCTCTTTATATCCCTCAGGATACTTTATAACAGTAACTCCCCTTTAGAATTCTGCTCTTTACTGAGTCCCTCACGAACAGACCCTAACTCGGTCACTAAGTGATTCCAACTGCCCTATTTGTCCCCTCCTAACTTCAGTCTGATTGGCTGGCACCTGGACCATCCCTACTGGATGTTGCCAGGGCTTCTCTCAGCTTGCCAAACCCTGCCTTCTCGCCACACCATAGCCTTGAGCCATAACAATTAAAGTAGATTTTTTATTATTTAATGTATTTGTATTTTTATATTCTGAACTTTAAAGAATTTATCTAGGGTGCTGAACCCTATCCCCTAAACCAGGGGTAGGCAACCTTTCCCCTTTAAGGGCTGAGGGACTTCAGCTCCCAGAATCCCAGGAGCTATTGGCCAACATGGGACTATTGGCCAACATGGCTGAGGCTTCTGGGAGCTGAAGTCCCTCGGCCCTTAAAGGGGAAAGGTTGCCTACCCCTGCCCTAAACTCTACTTGGATACCTAGACAGTTGCTTCAAATTTGGCACAGAATCCAGAGTAGACTTACCACACCAGTGACATGGAAGCCATTAGCAGCTACTGGGGATGGTTTATCACAGAGTCAGAGGTGTCATTTAGGGGTGCAGGGAATGTGGGCCTTACCAGATGACACTTCAGGTGTGTACACATGGTGGAGTGGGGCACCCAGTGGGACTAGCATGGCTACTGGGCAAGTGAGAAAGGGCCTTGTCTCCCTTTCTTACTTGCCCAGAAACTACATCAGACCCCAAACTGGGTCCAGGGGCCACACTGTCACTCCCTCAGCAGTGGTGGCCACTGCTGGGGAGCAGTGCCTTTCATATGACTGCCGCCATGCCAGCCCCAAAGAGGCCCTCCGAAGGCTGCCCCTTCTGTTTGGAGGCTGGTGGGGCTGCTGGAAAAGATGGGGATAGAGAGATACCTTTTTAGTAATGTGCCAAATTGCAATAATTAAGATCTGTTGAAAGGTCCAAAGGAATGCCACTGACAGGAATGTACAAATTTAGCATGGTTTTCAATCTGCCTCTCCAAGTCAGATATACCCTGACTACTTCAACAGAAGACTTTTCTACAACAGAAGATTTTGTTAGTTTAAAATACATTTAGGTTATAGTTCATCATAAGAAGATAACATGAAAATGTATACAGTTTAAAAATGAAAGTATACAAGAACAACAAAGTTTAAACTAACAGATAGAGCATATCAAAAAACTGGTTATCTCAGGTAAGCAGTGTTTGCTTGTTTTTTCACTTGGCATCTAAAAGAAAACAGTGTAGATAGAGGGAAGCCTTTTGGGAAAAGCTGTTCAACATTGAGGACACACACAAACCAAAAAGGCTCATACTTTAACATCTGTTTCACATTAAATAAGAGCAACATTCAGAGAAGGAGTTCAGTGAGTGATGTAAGAAAAGCACAGATACTTGAGAATATAAAGGTTTTATATTGCTCATTGTACTGCCATGCTAAGCATTAAGTGTCTGTGCATATAGTTGAACTAATTTTTAAAGCACGGTTTTATGAAGAACAATAGTAACAAGCGCTGAAGCCCTGGTGGCACAGTGGTTAAATGGCTGTACCGCAGCCACAAGGTTGCGAGTTCAATACCAGCCAGTGCTCAGGCTCGACTCAGGCTTACATCCTTCCTTGGTTGCTAAAATGAGTACCCAGATTGTTAGAGGCAATCAGCTTACAGTTGTAAACTGCTTAGAGACTGCATAGTGTGGTATGAAGTGATATATAAATGAAGCTGCTATTGCTATTGCTGTTGAAGCTGCAAAAATTCAGGTCAAACAGTATTCACATTAAGATGGTCAGATGGTGATTTAAAAAAAAAAAAACACAACACTAATGGGCTCAATTACCATTGCAGAAGGCCCTTGGTCTCCACTGGGGTTGGTTCCAGGATCCTCTGTGGATAACAAAATCTGTGGATGCTCAAGTCTCATTATATACAATGGCATAGTAAAATGGCATGCCTTATATAAAATGGTAAAATCAATGTTTAGAATTATTAATTAAAAATATATATTTTTAAGTCGTGGAAGGTTGAATCTATGACTGCAGAATTCATGGATACAGAGGTCTGACTGTATATAAAATGGTAAGTAAAGAAGGTACCTACCATTGATCTTTGCAATAGAATACTGCTTTCACTATTCACTATCTTACAAACAATATTTACTGGAGATTAATAATTTCCAACATTTCAGATTAATCATAAGAAACTGAAATAAATGAGGGGGGTAAAAGAGGAAAAGATATGCATAACATAATATTTTCTCTTAAACCAAACCCCTGATCCCAAATAGACTCACTGAATAAATGGGATTTATGTAAGTGCTGATTCACTAATTGATTCTAAAATACTCTAGTTGGGGCTGGCGATTATTTATTTATTATTTATTTATTAAAATATTGATATCCCACCCTATATGAAGAGATCTCAGGGGGCTTACAAATAGCATTAAAACAGGTTAAATAGGTAAAAACAGTAAGTTAATTTTAATAAACTAAAAGCACATTGAACAATATAATGAGCTTAAAATGTATTTTTTAAAAAAAATTAAAAGTTTTGAAAACTATATATAATAAGTCTTTGGACTGAATTGAGGACGCCCCAAGGCTTTGGTGAACAGCCATGTTTTAACCTGGTGCCTAAATGACATGGGTGTTGGCGTCAGTCGGGACTGCAGGGGGAGATCACAGTTGCAGTGTCATAGCTGCGAAGACTCTCTCCCATGTTCCAACACATTGTATTGACCTCACTGGTGGGACACAGAGGAGCCCCCCCCCCAACAGATCTTAATCTTTCGGCAGGCATATATGGGGAGAGGTGTTCTCTCTGGTATCAAGGTCCCAAACCATTTAAGGCTTTAAATTACATCACTAGCACCCTGAATTCAGATTGGAAACAACCAATGCAATTCTCAGAATCAGAATTATGCCTTAGATCAGTGGCTTTAAACCTTTGGTTCTTCAAATGTTTTACACTTCAACTCCCAAAAGCCCAAGCCAACATAGGATGCATCTGCACTGCAAAAACAATACACGTTGATACCACTTTAACTGCCATGGCTCAATGCTATGGAATGCAGGGAACTGTAGTTTGTTGTGGCACCAGAGCTCTCTGTCAGAGAAGGCTAAATGTCTCACAAAACCACAATTCCCAGAATTCCTTAGCATTGAGCCATGTTAAAGTTAAAGTGGTGTCAAACTGGATTATTTCTGCAGTGCAGATTCAGCCATAGCTAATGGCAGGGATTCCGGGAGGTAAAGTTCTAAACATCTGAAGGGAGAAATGTTGAGAACCACTGCCTAAGGAGTCTTTGTGTTAGACATCCTGAATAAATATGTCAATCAATTAATCATTTTATTTGTATGTTGTCTTTTTCTCAAGATGAGACACAAGGTAAATTACAGACTAAAAATAGATACCAGTAAAATCACATGCAGTTAAAAACATAAAAAGTTAAGATTAAAGTCATGTTAAACTTTCTATACAATTAAAACCATATAAATAATTAATTTAAAAGCATAAATCAAAAATAGTACATTATATAAAACTCATTGAATAAAACAATCAGTCCCCAAATGCCTGCTGAAACACAAAAGTCTTTGCTTGACAATGAAAAACAATAAGGAGAAAACCAGCCTAGCCTTCCTAGGAAGGGAGTTCCAGAGTCTCAGCATAGCCATGGAGTAGACCAGGAGTAGACCTTTTTGACCCAGGGGCCGGGTTGCTGTCCCTCAAACAACTGGGGGGCCAAAGCACCAAAACTAACTAACTAAATAAATAAATAATAAAAATTAAAAAAAAAATTAAAATATGCATGCACACTCTCTCAGCCCCAGAAAAGCCATGGCAAAACCCCTGTGGAAATTTTGCCAAGAAAAACCCAAGAACAAGTAATAACAACAATAATCAATATCATCATGGCGGGGGGCGGCAGTGGCAGGACCAGCCTGGGGCTGGTCCAAAGGCCTCGGGGGGGGGTGCATCCAGCCCCCGGGCCTTAGGTTGCTTACCCCTGGAGTAGACCCTCTCCTACATTCTCACCAAATATGACTGTAAAGCTGGTGGGACTGACAGGAGAACCTCCCATGAAGATCTTAGAATTCAAGCAGGTTCATATAGGAAGGTCAGAGCCTTTGTTGTTACTGTTGTGTGCCTTCAAACTGTTTCTGTCCTATGCCAACCCTAAGGTGAACTTATCACAGGGTTTTCTTGACAGGATTTGTGGTTTCCTTTTGCCTTTCTCTGAGGCTGACGGAATGTGGCTTTGTCCAAGAAGCAAGTCCTTGGTAAAAAGTATCAAGGTATTCCAGCCTACAAGAAAAGAAAATTGCACACTTTCCCACTCCATGTAATTACTTAAGATTACATGGAATATTGAATATGTGAGATGTGTTGAATGACCCAAATTTAAATTGAAATATAATAAATGTTATGCTACTTTACTGTGCACTTTATTATTCTGCAGACTCTGTATTTTAGCTTGCCCTAATAAGCACATTTTGTGGCTGTAAAGAGTGGATTAATTTCAGCTGATTAAGTTAAATAATGAAAAGTAACACTTTAGTGTAATTGCCTCAAAATGAAACCAAATTGGGTCATATAAAGAGATATAAATTGGTTAACAACATCTGAAAAATATCCAAAAAAATTAGTTTACCCAAATAGTCTTTTTGGCAAAATCAAATTGTAAATTTTAGCTGTGAGGCTGATATTCTATAGGCCATTCAGGTGGCCTATGGGCCTTTGAAGACTGCCAGAAATAATGCAGCTTGAGGCCACTTTAGCTGTCCTGGCTCAGTGCTAAGGAATCATGGGAATTGTATTTTTTTTCCTGGGACATTGAGCCTTCTCTGTCAGAGAGCTCTGGTGCCACAATAAACTACAGTTCCCATGATTCCTTAGCACTGAGACAAGACAGTGCATTATTTCTGGCAGTCTGTAAAGGCTCTTAGTTTCTACATTTAAGTATCCAAACTGCACCTAAGGACTGCTGTCTAAGCATCACAAAGCTGTACAAGGACTGCATGAACTGGATGGTCACATCTCCCGGTTAGGTCTGTAGCCAGTTGCCCATTTGTAAATGATAACCTACACCCATGTCTGTTTGGTTAAGGTGTGCATCAAAACTTTTTAGCATTTACGAAAATGCTGACAAGCTTTCAAGCAACCACTCACGTAGAAGGAAATTATTTATCACATACCAGACCACAGACAAAATAGCTCCAAAAACAGGCAAACAGAACCTGAACATCACCCTGCTGTTTTTTTAAAAAAACTTCATTTGGTTTCGTCTACTGACTAAAGTCAGTGTTGTCCTCCCCCCTCCCCCAACAAAAGGTCTAGTTTTGTTATTAAAAACATTTTAGGAAGCACACAAAACTAGATTATTCAGTAGTAGCTTAAGAAATGTTGTTCTTGCCATTTCTGACTTACGGCAACCTAAATGCCACCCTATCATGGTTTTCTTGGCAAGTTTGTTCAGAGGATGTTTGCCATTGACTTTTTACTTTATAAGGCCCTTGTTGCCCTTTAGAGAGAGCAATGCTTTCTTTCTGCTCCCAGTCTGATTTAGGTCTGGGAGTCGGCTTCTTCTGTTAGTGCAGGGGGAAGACTGAGGGGGGAAGCAGACGGGTGGCACGGGGCCGCCCCAGGAAGTTGTGGATCGGGGCCGAGGTATCTGCACTCCTCGGCCCCGCGGCGCAGCATCCCAGGCCCAGGAAGGAGCGCTAAAATAGCGCTCCTTCCGCAAGACGCCGAAGGTGCGCCACAAAAAGCCTCCGGCGCACCTTCGGCACCTCTTCCGCTGCAGCATGTGCGGACGCTGCAGTGGAAGTGCATCGTCGGAGCGCCGGCCGTGTGGAGGGCCAGCCGCTCCAACAACATTTTCGGGAAGGGGTTGGGGCACCCAGTGTGAGGCTGCCCCTCCCCTTCCTGGCCTCGAAAATGACGGTTTGCGCCATCTGCTCAGGCCCTGAGTCTATATGCAGAAGACAGACAGGTAACAAACACTACTGGAAATTCTGGAAGTAGTTGTAGGCAAAAACTCATTGTTGAGGTGCTTCCAAAGAGGCTTTTAATCTTAGTTGCAGCAAATATTTACAAGCATGATACAGCAATATTTACACCATCCGTCATAATGCTCCGCCACCATTCGACATCCACTTAACCAAAATATCAGAAGATCCTGTTGGTAGCCTAGTAGACCTTTACATAAGGTAACAGCCAGAGTGTTGGACATGATCCCTCATGTGCACTAGAGCCAAACTACTCCACTGGTTTACAAGAGAGCCAGAGATTATGAAACAAGTGGAATAAAGAGCAAGAGTCCAGTAGAAAATCTACTCTGTGAAAACAGTCACAAAGTAATTATTTATCTTTGTCACCATTACATCTGTACAAACTCATCCAGAGGAAGTGTCTTGATGGTGGCCATGCCTACAATAAACTGGCCTACAAGAAGAGAATGCACACCATTTGCAGGCCCACTCTGAAGAATGTGTATAACACTTGCAAATTTGGATCCACCCTGACTTGGATGCTGTAGTTGATGCAGGTCCAGTGGATGAAATTTTGGCACATTTGTTCTGTGTGGTTGGATACAATTTAGTTTGTGCAGTTTGAGGATACAGACAGAATCCCTGGAAAGGTGAAACCACTACATGTGTGTTGGATCCTTGCTATTTCAGTTTGTGCAGCTTGAGGTTGTGGACAGACTCTCTGGGGAAATGAGAGCCACTACATGCATGTTGGATCCTTGGATCTTATTATTTATTCATTTATCTCTTTAATTATTTTAAATCCCACCTTTCTTCCTCCCAAGATGCCTTTCTGGATCATAAGAACAGCCTGAGTGCATGAACTAATACGGGGAATGGTAAATATCTTCTTATAGATGTAGTAAAAAAGCCTTTGATGAAAAAACCTCCATAAGGCAAGGAATATGAGCTAATTACCACCTGGTCTTCAATATGACATTCTTGGGCAAGGAACTGGAGTGCCCCAGTTCCAGACTGTCCCTAGATGAGATGGATTATCTAAATCCATTTCAATCAGGCCTAAGGCAAGGTCAGGGGAAAGAAAGGTGACCAAATGCTGGATGAGCAAATGCTAGATGAAGGAGTTGGACAAGGGGATGTTGGGGATTTATGTTGGATGCTTTAGCTGTTGGCCTTCAGGCTGAGTTTTGTTCCCTATGCTGTTTAGCACAGATAGAAATCACTAGGAGAAATTATATCTATCTATCTGAATTTTGTCATGTGTTTGGGGATCCTGTGCCACCAGCATGCTAATGAGGTTCAACTTTCTACCCACTTTCAAGAAAGCCATATCATTGCTAAACTTGTGTTTCAGGAATGGTCTGAAACAAGAGTAAACGAACTGAAGCTTAATGCAGACAAGGCAAAATTAATGTTCCAGAAATGCCTTTTCCTAGAGAGATATGATCTTGCCATAGTCACATATGCTTTGGTAACATGCTGTCTGGACTACTGTAACATTATGATTACTATTAGTGGTATTTTGTTTTGGTCTCCAATGTAAGCTGCTTTAAACACTGCAGTGAGGAAAAGGTGGGATATAACTAAATAACAAAGGTGATGGCCCTTAACAACTGCAGTTTGCATCTTGAGTGAATATGGGAAAGTCTTGGAATGTGTAAGAGAATGCTAAAGCAGAAGGTTTATCTATCTACTTAGACCCACAATTCGTCCTAAAAAGTCTATTGTTAAGACCTTTAAATTCCACATTCAAAAGTATGTAAGAAACATGCAATTGTGATAAAAGAATATCTGTGCCCCTAAATATTTAAAAATTAAACACAGGTGAGAGGAAAAACTAATCCTAGGTATGCTCTTGCTTAATATTCTGCTTCAAAAAAGAGTGACTTTTCATTGCACACTGCTGTACCAAGAGTTATAGTACCATGATGTCACTAATCTAAGAAATTTTCTTTACCCACATTTATTTTCTAGACTTTCTGAAGCAAAGGATTATATTTTGTGGCAGATGGACAGGATATAATTCTTTTGGTAGGTTTTGTGCCAGAGATTTTTATATTTGGAAAGATAACAGATTTTTAATTTGTGTTATCGAAATGCTGATGAAATAATCAAAATACTTATGTTGTGCTCCTTAATATAGTTGTTGGCCAACTTAAAGGTACTAAATGGCAACAGAATGTCTTGTAGATATGGAACATTTCAGCCACATCCTTTTCTAAAAAGCTGGAGCAAAAATATTTTTAAACTACTTCTAAAACTACATGAATAATTGCAAAAAACTAGCAAAAGTATAGGAATCATCTTCACATTGCTATGCCATGATAAATTCATTTCTATATGGGAAGGGGAAAAAAGACTCTTTAAAATAATAATAATAATAATAATAATAATAATAATAATAATCAGCAATTATATTGTACCACCAATGAAAAGACAGATGACAAATCACCAGTGTGTCACGTACATACTGCCCTCAGAAAATAGTGATTTTTTTTTTTTTGCTTTATATTATTAATAACTGATCTAAAATGAACTTTGAAGCAAAAGATTACTCCCTGGTTGACTCTGCCAACTGATTTAAAAAATACAGTGGTCCCTCCGGATTCACAGGGGATAAGTTCCCCCCCCCCCCCATGAATCCAAAATTTCACAAATATTCAAGTCTCATGGTCCCCAATGGCATCACTGGAGACAATGGGATTTAACTATTTGTGAAATTCCCTCCCTCACACCCGCCCCCCTCCACTGCAGCCAACTGACATATTGCGCACCCATTGGCTGTGGTAGAGGGGTGTGAGGCAGGGCATGAGGGAGGGGAGGACATGAGGGTGGGGTGGAGAGAAGGAGGGAGAGAGGACTTGCCATCCAGGAATGATCAAAACTGCGAATGGCAAGTCTGTGGATACCGAGGGACCACTGTACCAGTCTAAAATTTGCTGTCCCAGTTGAAATCTCAAATAAATTGGTCTACTTTGCACAGGGGAAAAACTAAAAGGTATCACCAGCATTTATTTATTTATTTCATTTTTATGCCGTCTCTCTCCCAAAAAGGGACCCGAAGTGACTCACAAAGTAGCAAGCAACACTACAATTATGTTATTTACAATCATCAGAATACAGATAAGGTTTTAGAGCTATGGCCTCTGGAATGAGACATGGTAGAAGAGACATACTTTTGCAGAAAAACTGGAGTATAACCATTAAGCCTCAAAACTCATGATAGTAAGCAAATCATGGACATTTTTTCAAGACATCAGAGTGCTCCATGGCAAAGTACACACACTGCATGCAAAAGATCCCATATTAAGTGTCATCATTTTAATATAATATGTTGCCATATCAACATAGACAATGCAGAGCTAATTGGGCCATTGGCCCCACTTGCTATTAGGCAGTTTCCTATGTACGACAGTCCAAGCAGATTTTAACCTGAATCCACAGGGCAAGACATTTCATCAAGAGGAGCATATGAAACTCATTTTCATATTATTCCACTATACAGTGCACAGGTGAGCACTCAGTCAAATCCTAGTTTCATGGAAAGCAGTGGGAACAGAGGATATTCCAGTTGAACTGCTACAATCCACATAGACAGAAACAACTCTAGTGTTAACTTATACATGTCAACAAATATGGAGAACAAAATGGTGGCCACCAGACGGGAAATGATCAATATACATCCACAAAAAGAGACACAAAAGACTGCAGCAATAGGACCATAGCATTAATTTCTCACACAAATGAAATTATGCTCTAAATTCTGCAATATAGAGTTAAATCAGAGAGAAATCCCAGAGATGCAAGTGGGGTTCAAAAAAAGGAAGAGGCACTAGGGACCACACTGCAAACATATGATGTCTAATGGAGCATACCAAGGAATTCCAGGAAAAAATCACCATATGATTTAGAGAATGCTATATCAAAGCATTTGACTGTATAGATCATGAAAGCTATGGATGGCTCTTATCTGATAGTTCTGATGAGAAACTTGTACTTAGGTTACTATTCAAGTAAAATATGGAGAAACAGAATGCTTCCCAATTGGCAAAGGTGTCAGGCAAGACTGCATTGTATCACCCTATGTGTTCAACTTGTATGCTGAAAATATCACATAAAGAGGAAGTTTAGCCTCAGAAAAAAGAAGAATAAAGATAGGAAGATGAAACATCAACAGTCTAAGATATGCTGAAGACACCATACTAATAGCAGAAAACATCACAGACTTGGAACAATTATTAAGGAAGATCAAAGAAGAAAGTGCAAAGGCAGGCTTACTACTGAACATAAAGAAAACAAAAATAATGACTACAGAGGATCTGCATAAATTCAACCTACACAATGAGGAAATCTAAATAGTTAAAGGTTTCTTGTACTTTGGATCAAACATTGATCAGAAAGCATACTGAAGTCAAGAAATCAAAAGAAGACTAAGAATAGGAAGAGCAGTTATGAAAGTATTGGACAAGATCCTAAAAGTGTAAAGATATACAACTGAGCACTAAAGTTAAAATCATCCAGTCCATTGTATTATCCATCACCATGAATGGATATGAGAGCTGGACAGTAAAGACATTGAAGAAAACAGAATATCAATTCATTTGAGATGTGATGCTGGAGAAGAATGCTGAAGACACCATGGACAGCCATGGGTCCTTGAACAGACCAAGCCTGAAATCTCCCTGGAAGCCAAGATAATCAAATTGAGGCTATTGTACTTTGGCCATATCATCAGAAAGCATGACTCATTAGAAAAGACAGTAATGATAGGAAAGGTGGCAGGTAGTAAAAAGAGAAGAGCCGATGCATGGACTCAATTAAGGAGGTTGTGTGTCGGAATTTACAGGTCCTAAGCAGAGTAGTGGAGGATAGGTGGTCCATGGGGTCACCATGAGTTGGGCCTGACTTGAGGGCAGTTAACAACAACAACAACAAAGTGGGGCTTCAGGGAATTCAGATGAATTCACTCTTATTAGTCCTAGACAATCTACTGTTCTCCTTATCTGCTAATTCCAAAGGTATAGAAGGTAGAATAGTTTAACATTAAACAACATTAACAATGTAAAAAACACAGGAATACATAACCTTGAGATAATATTTGGAAAGGGTTTGGCAAGACATGGTCCCTAGACTCAATGCTGCCCACCCACGCCCCCATCAGAACACTGGGACTGAAGACTTTCTACAACCACCTGCTAAGATTACAAACGAAAGCTGTCTTTCGCAAAACTGCACAACTTCATCCTCCTCCTATTCCTTGTCTGTCATTATTGTTCTTATATGGAGAGACTAGGGAGAACTTTATCCATTTTTGCAGACACACTGTTTGGATACTTGCTTACTACTATTGCTAATATCCAGCCCACACTAATTCTACATCTGAGAATACAAAATCATATCCTTTTCATGCAGCTCCATCATCAGAAAGTGTAGTAAGCTATTATCAGTCATATTTATTAATGAGGGCATGAGTGTGAAAAAGTGACTTTCCCAAACTGCATAATTAATTTGTGATTTAAACAGAAAATTTAGCACCGACTTTCCAATCCTGGGGTCTCCAGATGTTGCTCTACTTAAACAGTTGTTTTCTCCTGACTAATGAGCATCCTGCTTGGGGATGATGGAAACTATAGTCCAAGAACATCTGAAGATCCCATCTGAAGGGTGGTTTTAGCATCTAGCAAAAAATAAAATGTCATCCTTCTGCAACTTGGTGTCTTTCCACCATACAAACATGCATTATTGAAAAGAGAAGCCCACTTATAAAACCCCAACATATCCTAATATTGCAGAATTCATTTACCACTCATGTAATCTTTATCTACACATATTTTCAGCAATGTGGTTTTAAAAATAAAGTAGTAGAGGTGGGAGTGAGGTGTAAACAAGCACAGTAGAGCTAAAATCTCAAAAAGCACAGAGAAGATTATATGCTATGTTAATAATTATTACCTAAATTAATCATGCATGACAAAGCAGTTCATATTGTTTAGGGACACAGTTTCACAGGATTAGTTCATCTGAGCTATACAGCTTATATGATTTAGGAGATGTTTTAACATTAGTGTGCAGAGATTACAGTGTGTGTGTGTGTGTAGTTCCTTTAATTTACCAAAATGATGGTAAGGAAACGAGGGGAGAATTTATACAAGATGAACAGCAGATGGGAAAATGAAATTTCCAAGCATCTTGTATATAATGTAAAAATGAGGAACTCGTCCATTACAACCATTCTATGAAAAGAGTACATAACTATATCAAGTATATCCATCACCATGGGGAAAACAGACTGGCAGTAAGAGCTGGCTTGGGTGGCATGGGGGTATAGTGACTGCATGACCTGACTCCACCCCCAAGTCATACCACACACCCGACCAGATGGTAGACAGTGTCGGAATGCTCCTGCGGCACAGCGTTTATACACACTGCACCGAAGAAACGGGGGGAAAACACCACTGTGGTGGCAAAGGCAGCTTTTTGCTGGCTCAGAAAGGAGCAGTATTTTGCTGCTTTTTTGAGCTGGCGAGCTGCCAGATCAGGGCCGCGGCATGCAGTTGCTGTGGCCCTGATCTGGTGCTCAAAGCGGCAGCAGCAAGCCGCTCCTTTGGGGCTGTCTGTTCAGCTCCCATGTGAACCAGAATGTGTAAATCAGAAATCTCTTTGTGTGTGCTCATATCCTGTGGCTATCTCACATATATTCACTTTTTAAAACTCTGAGGTTTAGGTCTATGAAATTCCTTCATGCAGTTTCAGTGTACTTCTTTAATATAGTAAAGAAGGCTTACTACTATAAAAACTTTCACGATTGCCACAAAAATAACCACCTTGTACCTTACACAACCTTGATTCCTAAGGCATAGTCATGTGATTGACACCACCACTAAAGACATATCAATTAAATGAACATATAAGAAGTTTAGTAAAGGAACTGTTTACATAAGGGAATACAATGTCACTCTTCAAATAACGGCTTGAAGATTGCTTAAATGTACTTAGCTTAAATATCCTTAGTTTCATTTCTAATACATAATAGAGTCTTTCCAGCTAAATAAATTTTCAAGTTTTTCTCTCAGAACATATTCCCTTGACCTCCACCTCAGACAATCTCTCACAATTGGGAAGGTAGCTCTTAGAATATTTCTATTGCTTCTGACAGTGAGAGTGCTCCTTTTTCTAGGACTACTTACTGCAGTTCTCTCTTCCTAAACCTATTCCTAAAAACGTCTAACTCTGGGCTCTCAAGTAGGGGGCTCTTGATACCTATTTGAAGCTTCACCAAATCTTAACAACACAATTTCCGACTCTCCTCAGTAACAACTCTGGTCTCCCGGTCTCCTTCCAAAAAGATTTGAACATGGTAGAAGACCAGCTCTTTTCAGCAGTAATGGCAGTCACACAAGTTCTTTTCTAGAATCATAGGATCATAGAATTGGATGAGACCACAAGTCCAATCCCCTGCCATGCAGGAATACACATCAAAACACTCCTGACAGATGGGCATCCAGCCTCTCTTTAAGTTCCTGCAAAGAAGGAGACTCCACCATTCTCCAAGGCATTGTGCTCCACTGCTGAATAGCTCTTATCATCAGGAAGTTCATCTTAATATTTAGGTAGAATCTCTTTTGCTGTAGTTTGAATCCACTGCTCCAGGTCATAGTCTCTGGAGCAGCAGAAAACAAACTTGCTCCATCCTCAATATGACATCACTTCAAATCAGGGGTAGGCAACCTTTCCCCTTTAACGGCCGAGGGACTTCAGCTCCCAGAAGCCTCAGCCATGTTGGCCAATAGCTCCTGGGATTCTGGGAGCTGAAGTCCCTTGGCCCTTAAAGTGGAAAGGTTGCCTACCCCTGCTTCAAATATTTATACAAGGCTATCATATCACCTCTTAATCTTCTCTTCTCCAGGCTAACATACCCAGCTCCCTAAATTGTTCCTCAAGGGCATGGTTTCTAGATCCTTCACTATTTTTGTCACCCTCCTCTGGACACACTCCACCTTCTCAACATCATTTTTGAATTGTGGTGACCAAAACTATACACAATATTCTAGGTGAGGTCGGACTAAAGCAGTTAACCAATTGTCAAACCACCTGTTGTAACTGTAACCGTTAACCAACTGTAAACCTTCTGCAGTCAACTACAAATAGATTTTCCAATTGTTGTGGTTATGATTTGCCCCCACAAACCATTCTTCACAAGTATAGAATGGTAGCGTCAGTTGCTTATATTTATTACACATTATTTATATATTCTTTGCCGAGAGAATGTGATTTTCCTAAGTTCACCTATTGGGGTTTCATGACTGAGCAATTTGAATCCTGGAGTTTGAGTACTAGACAAAGTACAAATTAGGGAAATGAGCAGCTTTTGTGTCCAGGAAGTCACATAAAACTGCTTACCTTTTTTACAGCTGAAATAAACAAAATTGTGAAAGCAAGAACACTGCATGTCCACCTCCATTTAAAAATCTACATTTTACAAAGTTTCATTCAACATATAGATCATGTAAAATGGAAAAAGGTAGAAATTCTCAGACACAACTCTCAAAACAACAATGATATACAAACATATAAAAACATAAACATACACAAAGTTTAACGTCATATCCCATACAGCACTGAACAGATAATTAATTTTTCAAAAAGCCTCATGGAGGGAACACATGTGGCACAGTTGGGGATGCATATGAGAGGCTTGTAATGCAGTTCGTCAGGGATTTTCCTTCTTCAATCCATTTCAAAATTCATTGCTAATAATATTTATTTATTTTGTTTATTGAAATGTGTATATCAAATCCTGTATCACAAGATCTCAGAATAGCATACCATAAAATCGATGTCATGAAAACAAAACATTTTGAAATAGTAAAAACTAATTTAGACAGACTAAAAACATAATAATTTAACAAGTTAAAACAAGACAGTTTAAAATCAGTTAAAACTGATTTATGCAGATTTGGATGATATGAAGACTTGGATGAAACGAATAAAGCCTTTAAGGCTTTCATTAAAAACTATTTTTTAAAATAAATTGGTGCCAACTGGGCCTCTAAAGGGAAGATATTCAACAATTGAGGTGACACAGCACAGAAGGTTCTTTCCCACTTTCTTCCACAATGCACTGGCTCTTTTGTGGGACACACAGTAGGGCCCCTTTGCAGAGGTCAGCCAAACATAATAACCAATGCAGAGAAACAGAAGACCACAACAAAAAAGTGTAACAAGAGACCTATTCCTCAAGAACCAAGAATTCAAATAGAAAATTAAACCAAGAGTGGGAATGCTCTATGACCATAAAACCAGCAGGGAAACACCCTGCACAGGAAGAAGCATATGAAAATGAACTCATAATTTTAGAAGTGAAGTGGAAGCTGCATTCGAAGCACATTGGAGAAATAACTCAGTAGCATATGAATATAACTGTTTCAAGGAATTCTTAATAAAATCTGTCAGCAAATACGGAAAAAAAAATCATCCGGATTTGAAATGTTCAATATACATCACAATCTCCAAGAAAGGGAAACACCAGGGATTGCATTAATCTCCCACGCAAGCAAAATGATGCTCTACAATCTACAACAAATACTTTTGCCATATAGAGAGCGGGAAATGCCACATAGCAATAGCAATAGCAAGTACATTTCTATACCGCTTATCAGTGCACTTAAGCACTCCCTAAGCGGTTTACAATGTGCAAGCCAGTTGCCCTTAACAAGCTGCATACTCATTTTAGCGACCTTGGAAGGATGCAAGGCTGAGTCTACCCTGAGCCCCAGCTGGTATTGAACTCACAACCTTGTGGTTTGTGAGTGAATGGCTGCAGTACAGGCATTTAACCAGTGCACGACCAGGATACCACATGTCCAAGCTGGGTTCAGAACAGGTTAAAAAAAGTGTTTTTTGTTGTTTTTTAATGGTGGTTTTCCCACTTTCGTGGGGGTTCTGCACCCCTAACTACAGAAAATGTGGAAGGGCCACTGTAATTACCACAAATTATTTACATAACTTTTAAGCAGACATAGAAGACACAGACAATTTAAGATTACCTGAACCTTGGCTCAATCATCAATCAAACTGGAGACTGCACTGAAGAAATTAGAAGGAAAGGCAGTTATGAAGTAACAAGACAAGATCCTGAAGTGTAAAGATATATAATTGAATACCAAAGTCAGGATGGTTCCTACCATTATATTTCCCATTTCTATGTATGGTTTTGAAAGCTGGATAATGAACAAAGCTGATAGGAAGAGAATAAATTAAACTGAGATATGGTGCTGGAGGAGAGTTCTGCAGATACCCTGGGCTGCCAAAAAGACAAATAGATGGGTAATGGAGTAAATTAAGCCCAAACTCTCCCTAAGTGTCAAGATGACTAAACTGAGACTGTTATACTTTGGATATATCACGAGAAGAGATGACTTACTAGAAAAGACAACAATGCTTGGCAAGATAGAAGGCAGTAGGAAAAGAGGAAGACCATGTTCCAGAAAGTTATGGCCCTGAGTCTGCAAAACCTGAGCAAGACTGTTGATGACTGGGTGACTTGAAGGTCTCTCATTCATAGGTTCAATGTAAGTCAAAGTTGACCTGATGGCAGTTAACAACAGCTGTTAATGAGACTAGTAGCCTACTTGCACCCAATATAATTTCCCCGATATATAACATAAGAAATGTTTAACATTGTAGCTACAAGTCTCCTCAAAGCCCACTGACACCACATTCCAAAATATCACAATCACTATTAGCACTGGGGTTCCCAGTGTCATCAGAAACTAACGACTCTATTTGTGTCATCAGGAAAATAATACTGTGATGGGCCAAATAAAAAGGTAGGAGAGTAAGCAGTTCCATGTGGGTTTGTCATATAAATGAGTGTTCTCATCCCCACATCCACCCACATATGAATAGTTCTGTAATACTTGGATGGCAAAAGCCAGGTGTAGGCAACCTTTCCCCTTTAAGGGCTGAGGGACTTCAGCTCCCAGAGGCCTCAGCCATGTTGGCCAATAGTCCCGTTTTGGCCAATAGCTCCTGGGATTCTGGGAGCTGAAGTCCCTCGGCCCTTAAAGGGGAAAGGTTGCCTACCCCTGGCAAAAGCAATGTCTAGTTGTTGTTGTGTGCTTTCAAATCATTTCTGACTTATGATTACCCTAAGGCAAACTTATCATGTGGTTTTCTTGGCAGAATTTGTTCAGAGGCAATTTACTCTTTCTTTCCTCTGAGGCTGAGAGTGTAACTTGACCAAGGTCATCCAATGGTTATTGCTGGCCAAGCAAGGGATTTGAACTTGGGTCTTCCAGTGTCCTAATTCAACACTCAAACCACTACACCAAGCTGGATCTCAAAAGTCTATCAGCTGCCAAAGATCCCCATGATCATTGGCTAGATTGCACAGCTCATTATAAATCAGTGCTTTTTAGGCTATCTGATGTGTAGGACTAGCAATCCCCCCACCCCCACCCCATATTTCAAAAATAAAGTTCCAGGTTACAGTCTCTTAGAAAAAGTGTTGGACAGGAAGTTACAATGAACTCATTGCAATTAATATACAAATCACATAATTACACTTTTAAATTTATTTCAATTTTCTGCTTTGTAAATTATGTTTCCTTAGGATTTTGGAACTAAAGCTGTGGATTACTACTTCACTCCCTCTATCACAACTCAATAATGCTATGCAAATTACTATCCACAGCACATATTACTAAGTTATTAAACTTTCACCTGCATTCCCCTAGGGAAACAAAAGCTTAAGGAGGGGGGCTCAAATGCAAGTTGCAGGAATGACGAGCTCTCTGTGTTATGAAGTAAAAGGCCAGTAAATATTTTTTAAAAGTTGCATTTTTATTCTAAATTGAGGCAGGAAAAATGAGGCCTTCAAGACATTGTTGGCATACACCTACCAGCATCCCTCAGCTATGCTGACTAGGACTACTGGGATTTGTAATTCAATTAAATCCGCAGGGTCACATTATCCCCACCCCCTTCTAAATATATTCAGAAAACATTTATAAATTAAACAAGAAAACAGTAGGTTTTTTTTGTTGTTTTTTGTTTTGCAATAACAATTACACAGAGCAATGGTTTACATACATTACCCATTATGGCTGGCCATCCAGGGGAGGGGATGCATTGTTGAGGTTCCCACGGATATCATCAATGCATCCTTCAGGGAAGGATATGTTCCATCTTGTTTGAAGGAAGCGGCTGTTAGGCCGCTTCTGAAAAAAACTTCCCTAGACCCCCTGGATATGAGAAATTATAGGCCTGTGTCGTTGCTGCCATTTTTGAGCAAGGTAATCGACAGGGCGGTTGCTCTTCAGCTCCAAGCTGTCTTGGATGAAACCGATTATCTAGACCCATTTCAAACCAGCTTCAGGACAGGCTTTGGGGTCAAGACTGCCATGGTTGCCTTGACCGACGATCTGCGTCTGAGCATCGACAGGGGTAGTGTGACCCTGCTGGTGCTCTTAGATCTCTCCGCAGCTTTTGATACAATAGATCACGGCATCCTCTTGGATCGCCTGAAGGGGTTAGGTATCGAGGGCACTGCTTTGCATTGGTTCTGGTTCTTCCTCTCAGGTAGGTCCCAGAGGGTGCTGCTTGGGGACAGTAGCTCCACTAAGAGGGAACTCACTTGTGGGGTCCCTCAAGGGGCTATTTTGTCCCCAATGTTATTTAACATCTATATGAAGCCGCTGGGTGAGATCATACGGAGTTATGGTGCTGGGTATTATCAGTACGCTGATGACACCCTAATCTATTTTTCCGTGTCTCGTTCATCGGCCTCAAATTCCAACAGCATCTCCTCTCTCAATGAATGTCTTCGGGCGGTAATGGGCTGGATGAAGAAAAACAGATTGAAACTGAATCCAGACAAGATGGAGGTGCTCACGGTAGCGGCCCCGAAACCAAGAATTGGGTTGCAACCTCCAGTCCTGGATGGGGTCGCACTCTCCTCCAGTGATTGTGTTCACAGTCTGGGGGTGCTTCTTGACTCGTCGCTCCTGATGACAAATCAGGTTAATGCGACGGTCAGGAGCGCCTGTTATCAGCTTCGGCTGATACGCCAGCTGTGCCCTTTTCTGGAAGTAAGGGATCTTGAGACCATTGTGCATGCACTGGTAACCTCACGCCTCGACTTCTGTAATGCGCTCTACATGGGGCTACCCATGTGCTTGGTTCAGAAGCTTCAGTTGGTTCAAAACATGGCAGCCAGGCTTATTTCTGGAACATCTAGGAGGGACCACATCACTCCGGTTTTGAGGTCCCCCCACTGGTTGCCTATTAGCTTCCGGGCCCAGTACAAGGTGTTGGTTATTACCTTTAAAGCCCTAAATGGCTTGGGTCCAAGCTATCTCAGGGATCGCCTCCTTCCATACAACCCTCCCTGTGCTCTCCGGTCCTCTGGGAGGAATTTGCTGCAGCCTCAAAAATCAAGGCTTGCGGCGACCTCCCAGAGGGCTTTTTCTGTTGTCGCCCCCAAACTCTGGAATGGCCTGCCGGACGAGATCCGTCAGTTGACATCACTGGACAGCTTTAAAAAAGCTGTCAAGACGGATCTCTTTCGGCAGGCCTTCCCAGACTAATCACCCCGGCCTTGTGTTCCTTGACTCCTGCATTCCTCTCGTGGCCCCATCAGTTGTTGATGGATGAGGAACGCAGTAGAGGTTGATTAGGGGGTGGGTTGGTTTTTCTTTTTGGAGATATGTTATACGGGTTGTATTGTAAGCCGCTTGGATTGTCTGGCAATAAGCGGGATACAAATAAACTATTATTATTATTATTATTATTATTATTATTATTATTATTACCTCAAAGGTTAGCATACATTACCAAAGATACTGGAGAAGTATATTGGATAGATTAAACCCATAGCCCCCTGTGGCACGCACTACTGCCACCTTTCTTCTTTAGCACTTAATTCTAGCTGGCAGTCCTGTGGGAATTTGTTATCCCCACCCTTGCCACCTAATGAAGAGTAAAGGACCCACACTGTCTTTTGTATGATGTTCCATCTCCAAAACTTCAAAATATTAGTAGCATGGTTTGTGATTAAAACATAGCCCAAGCGATGTTGGAACAAGAAGAAGAGTTTATTTTAAAACAGCATGTAATAAATGTAACTTGCATCAGAACTTGCTACTATATTCTTTCTTGGTTACAAAATTGTAACATTTGTTTCTAATTCATTCACAGTACCTCAGTCACACTGGTTAGCACTATCTATCTGGAGAGAACACCACAGCAACTCTCTTCTTTAGAATTCTGTAAGTGTTCAGAGGCTCTCCTTTCTAGACTCTAACTCCCCAAAATACACCGTAAAACACAGCCTCCTCTCTCTGGCTTAACTTTCTCAACTGTCTGCTCATCTCAACACTAACTCTAACTGTCCACCAACTGTCAGTCTGGGCTTTTTAAATGCTCCCAGCTGGAATCCCATTGGCTGACTTTCAGCTGCCTCCTGATTGGTCAGATGGACATTCTATTCACCACACCCCCTCCCCTCCCCTCCATTTTCCCCATATTCCAATACAAGACATGCCTGTTGTGCCCCAGTTGAGTATTATGTGACATTTTCTACCTTAGTTTAAGGTACAACTGTGTTGTTGTAAAGCTCTGTAAGTAACTGATGCAGCCTGACTCTTTATGTCATGTTTGATTTGTTGCCCAGAACACATATGTCTCTCTGACATATTTTTCCACAGTTATCAAACTACAGCCTCAATTCCTTTTTCCTCAAGCGTTTCCTTCCCCTATCTCCTCTTAGGTTCTATTGTTTGGTTTTTTAATAAAGTTGAGATTTTATTTATCACACCATGGTTGGATGCATCTTTAACCATCTTTCTCGACACATACAAGAAGGCAACGTTGAGATAATAATAAATCAGAAATTACCATTGCTTATTTCAGAAACCATCACTAAAATTATACACACACACAGACACACAATGTTCCTGGACAGAGACAGTTGTTAAGTAGTTATTTGGTGAAACCACCAAGAACTGTAAAATGGCAGTAAAAATGTGGTGTTCTTCCCTTCTTTCTTTCAGCATCAGGCTGCAGAGGTGTTAAAGTCCCAATTTTGAAGGTATGTTTGCTGGGGAAATCATCTCCTCTGATGTCTGCCATCCTCATTTAGACAGATAGGAAGAAAATAAATTTGAGATGTGGAGCTGTGAATACCCTGGACTGCTAAGAAGACAAATGGATGGGTCCTGGAGCAAATGGAGCCTGAACTCTCCCAAGAAGCCCAGATGTCTAAACTGAGCTTGTCATACTTTGGCCTTGTCTTAAGAAGAAAGGACTCACTAGAAAAGACAATGCTTGGTAAAATGGAGGACAACTAAAAAAAGATGGATAGATTTGATCAGGGCCTGAGCAGGGCTGTTGAGGCAGTGATGGTGAACCTTTTAGAGATGGAGTGTCCAATCTGCAACCCAAAACCCACTTATTTATTACAAAGTGCCACATCCCTCTGGCTTTCTAGTAATGAACTCTGGCGAACTCTGTGCCATAGGTTCACCACCACTAGGATAGGATAACTTGGAGAGCTCTCATTCATTGGATTATCATAGGTTGAAGTCAACTTGAAGGCAGTTAACAAAATTGTAAAACCACTCTAAATGCAAAATAAGCCAGTTCTAATACAATGCAATGTAAAAGTCAAATACAATACAAATGTGTAGTAACAGCAATTTTTTTCCAGTAAAGCCTTTTTAGTAAAAAGCCAGCATTGTGTGTACTTAAAACTATCTTAAAACTAGCTACAGAAAGAGCCAGCCATGTAACTCTTGGAAATAAATTCCATAGTGTCCCAAAATTTATCAATTTGCCCCCACACTAACAGCCATCACTCCATCCTAGAGAATCCTGGGATTTTTTGTTTGATGATTTGTCCTCTGCAGAACTCTAGGCTACTCACCTTGATTATAAATAAAAGATAATTTCTTTAGCAGAGAATTCTAAGTTAAAGTGGAATCAAACAGATGCATCCAGGCAGCACTATTTTGGTCAAAGACCGTAAATAAATTCTGTTCTGTTCCAGGCAGCACATATACTCAACTCTGTCTAGTGGCTCCCAACATTACTTGTCTTACTGTCTTGACTGTGGCCCACAAAAAATGATCTGGACAAGTTCATATTGATATAGACCTATGGTCCTTCAAAAAAACCTGAAACCAAACTGCTTAGGGCTTTAAAGATCATAAGTGGCAAGTGCTGACCAGAACTGATCCCAGAAACTTTATGTATAATCTGGTGTTTCCAAGTCCTCTTCAAAGGCAGCTCCATGCAGAGCACATTACATGGGGCTGCTATGGTCCGCAGGTAAGAATGATCTTAGGGTAAGAGAAGTGTCTTGAATTTTTTGTGATGTATGCTGCTGGTGCAGGATGCCTTAAATATACAGATCTAGCCGCCTATCAACCTATGGCCAGCATGGGGTTCAGTATGACAGAGAGAGCAGTCAGCACTGGGAAATACCAAGTGGCCTTATGATTCATTGGATATGGCATTAAAGGATTTCCGTTTTTTGACTTTTATCTTACTGCTAACTGTTCCGGTTCAGTTCTCACCTCCTTGCCCTGAGTGAAAAGGTTAAAGTCATAGTATATTACAGTTTTCTTTCTTAATCTGGAGTGAATGTGTGTTGCACAATTGTTGGCAAACAAAAAAACAAAACAAAAAAAAAAACAAAAAAAAAACTTTATAAAGACTTCAGAAGGAGACAGGCCCAAAAGGGTACGATATTTGGTCCCATAGGTCCAGGAAGCATATGAAACTGGAAAAGACTAGTAGTAAAAGTCAGAAATGACTTTGGACAAAGTGGAATAAAATATCACAAATACTGCTGATGATTATGAAATTCAACAGATAATGGCCCAGTTGGGAACCAATTATATGCAATACCAACTGCTGTGTAGGAAATCTTTCTCTCACTCCCCACCCCCTTAACAAAACTCAATACAGATTAAAGCTGAGAGAACATGTCAGGAGACTATCAACCACAACAGAGACATCATTGTAAAAAAGAAGTAGAAGTAGAGAGCAGTTGAGATTTATTTACCCCAGAATGGTGAATTAATTGGACAGACATATAGCAAAAGACAATATATGTTGAAGCCAGAACACTTGTTCCCTAGTCTTACTCCATCCCTATTTCCTTCTGTTCCCACCTCAGTGCTCCTGGTTATTTTTATCTTCTCCCTCTTTCCGTGTCCCTCTTTTTCTCTTTCTTATCCCCTTTTTTTCCTTCTATTGCCATTTCTAGCTGCACTTATCATTTTCCTTTTACCCTCCCTGTCTATTTCTCCAGTACTTTGCCCTCTCCAAAGAAAACCCTGAAACTATTAACCTTATCGTACAGCACTTACAGGAACGGGAACAGAACGGAAGAGGTCAAGAACACACGTTACTGCACAGGAAAATGCCACCGATGCCGCCAGGAATCCCCAAGCTGTTCCCCAGCCATTCCTAGCAGCCAATTTTTGAAGAACGAACCATTCTTCAAATCTGGCTGCCAGGAATGGCTGGGGAATGGCTTGGGGACTCCCGGCAGCATCGGTGGCGTTCTTCTGTGCATTAACGTGCATTCTTGACCTGTTCCATTTCATTCCTTTCCGTTCTGTTCCCATTCCTGTAAGTGCTCTGCGATAAGGTCTTATGACTGGAAAGTTATATACCTCAGTGTTACCCAAACCTTTTACCCTTGGGACCCTCCTTTACATCTACATGCAAATGTTGCAAACCCCTACTTGATGTAGTATATAAATAAAAATATTTTGTTTATTTAGTACATGCATTCATGCATTTTCATTGACACATTCATGTATATTCATATTTTAACACTTTCTAAGGAAATATAATTCAAATTAGAAGAGTTTTATTTAAGTAAATTCAATATTCAGCTCAACACATGTGTAAATTTTACACATTAAAGGTTTGTGAAGAGGAAGTTGAAGAGGGATTGAACAATCCAAGTCTTGTCCTCCCCCCCCCCCGAGCAACTCTTGTGCCTCTTGGGGATCTCACCCCAACATTTGAGAACCACTTGTATACCCCATTAAATTCAGCACAGCTACCATCTGACAGATATATTTAAACTGGTATCCTGTTGGGTAATCCCAAATACAGGAGACTCTACTGAATCAATTGTTGAATCAACACATAGGTAAATGATTTAATGGCTCTATGGTTGCATTTACATGGTGCAGTTCTAAGGAATTCTGGGAATTGTAGTTTTGTGAGGCATTTAGCCTTCTCTGGTGCCACAACAAACTACAGTTCCCAGAATTCCACAGCACTGAGCCATGATATTTAAAGTAATGTCATCCTGGATTATTTCTCCAGTGTGGATGCACCCTACTCTATATGGGGATAATAGATTTAGGCTATTAGATACAATAGTAGAGATCAACTAGGCAATCCTATCAGTCTATCATAATCATCATCATCACTACAATCATCCTCTTGTTGTTAACTGTCCTTGAGTCAATCTCAACCCATGGCGACCCTATGGATGAGACATCTCCAAGACTCCCTGTCCTCCACTGCTCTGCTTCAATTCTACAAATCCATACCCATGACCTCCTTAATAGAGTCCATCCATCTGGTGTGTGGTCTTCCTCTTCCTACTTCCCTCCACCTTTCCCAGCATCATTGTCTTTTCTAATGAGCCTTCTCTTCTCATAATGTATTCAAAGTACAGCAGTCTCAGTTTGGTCATCTTGGCTTCTAGGGAGGCTTCCGGCTTGATCTGCTCTAGGACCCATTTGTTTGTCATTTTGGCTGTCCATGGGATCCTCAACACTCTCCTGCAGCACCACATCTCAAAGGAGTTGGTTTTCTTCCTATCAACTTCCTATCCAATCCTTTCTTAACTGCCCAGCTCTCACATCTATATATGGCAGGGGTAGGCAACCTTTACCCTTTAAGGGCCGAAGGACTTCAGCTCCCAGAATCCCAGGAGCTATTGGCCAACATGGGACCATTGGCCAACATGGCTGAGGCTTCTGGGAGCTGAAGTCCCTCGGCCCTTAAAGGGGAAAGGTTGCCTACCCCTGATATATGGTAACAGGAAATACAATGGCTTGTATGATTCTAACTTTTGTGCTGAGTTGTCTATCTTTGCATTTTAGAATCCTTTCTAGTTCTTTCATAGCCACTCTCCGCATTCTCAATCTTCTTCTGATTTCCTGGCTGCAGTCCCCATTTCTATCAGTGTTTAATCCCAGATATAAGAATTATTTTACTATTTCTATTTCTTTATTGTCTAGGTTGAACTTGTAAAGGTCCTTGGTGGTCATTATTTTTGTTTTCTTTATGTTCAACATTAAGCCTGCCTTTACACTTTCTTCTTTGATCTTCCTTAGTAAGTGTTCCAGGTCTGTGAAGTTTTCTGCTAGTATTATGGTATCATCAGCATATCTTAGATTGTTGATATTCCTTCCTCCTATTTTCACTCCTCCTTCTTCTGTGTCCAAGCCTGCTTTTCTTATAATATGTTCTGCATATAAGTTGAACAGATATGGTAAAAGTATGCAACCTTGTCTGACTCCTTTGCTAACTGGGAACCATTCTGTTTCTCTATGTTCTATTCTGACAGTAGCCTCTTGTCCTGAGTACAGATTCCTCATCAGAACTATCAGATGTGTTGGCCCTCCCATATATTTAAGGGCATTCCATAGCATTTCATGATCTATGCAGTCAAAAGCTTTGCTATAGTCTATAAAGCACATGATGATTTTCTTTTGGAATTCCCTGGTGTGCTCCATTAGCCATCGTATGTTCCTCAAATATTTATATTATTAGTATCATGATATCAAGTTTATGTTTATCATGTTTATGATGATTGTTACTATGAAGGAGGTGTGGGAGGATAGCATAGAATAATAGAATTGGAAGAGGCCACAGAGGCCATCCAGTCCAAAGTCCTGCCATGCAGGAAGACACAAGCAAAGCACTCTCTGATTTCAAAATCAGACTGCTTTAAGAAAAGGACAATATGGCTGGCGGGGGGGGGGGGGCACTACCCATCCTCAACCACAATTCCCACAAGAGCCAAGAAGAGTTTTTGCATTTGCTTTTTTCTCTTCAATGCTGAGCTTGAAAGTCCTAATTTTGAACCAAAGAAATAGTTCTCATTTGTTATACATTGCTTCACCGCCCTTTTTTTCTTTTCTTTTTGAATTACATGCTCTGGGGAACTCTGATTATTTGTGTATCATGCCTCTTTAAAATCACAAAAATTATTGATGGCACTAAGGCCCTGTGATATCACTGGGATCCACAAAATCTCAGGGCCTGGGATGCTGTCTGTCAATTGTTGTAAATAAGGAATGTGTAACTGCAGCATGATTCACAGCTAATCTACTAGCTAAAGTTAGTAAAAATCATTCCTGACACCTGTGCTCTCCCAATCAGAGATTCATGCAGAAAATCCTTTTGGCCATTAAGAGCAGGAGGTGGCAGCAACACCATCCCACACCAAATGAATGCTCATCTCCAGATTTAAAAAGCCAAGTTAGTTCTGCCTTTTCTGGATTAAGCTTCAGGGGGTTTTTTTTCAGCCTCTTCCACCCCAAACTGCCTCCAGTTGCTTCTGCAGGAGGTCCAGACTCCCTGGATAAATGGGTTGAAAAGAGAAGCAAAACTGTGTGTCATCCACATATTGCTGACAGTGCAGTCAAAACCTTTGGATGACTTCCCTCAGAGGTTTCATGTGAATGCCAAATAGCATTTGCCAAACCTCACAGCAAAGTGTGATTATGAGACCTCTCCAGCTCCAGCTCCAGTACCCTGTTATCTAAAACATGCTGTCGTTCATCTAAAATGTATGCTCTGCAGAAGGAAAAATATTAACTCATACTTAACCTCAGAGTATTAAAATATCTGCTGACTTCTTGCATATTTCATTTCAGAGTAACACTCAAGAGTTGGTATAAATTATTTATTCATATTTTACATTGCTCATACAATCATTCATACAGTACAATTTATTCTCAGTCAGACACTTCTGGCCCAGCCACATACACTCTATCACTAATGCCACTTTAATGCAGACAAGAAAAAAATTCAACTGGTGGATGAATCTTGTTGGAAAAAATTATGTTCACATTTTACTTTCCCTCATTATATTCTAACTATCATGTGACTTTGATCACTGACTCTTGGAGGCAGTTTTAGCAGCTCTCTCCCAAGATTCTAAACTGTTAGTAACTGCAGTAAGCAGCCAGTAAGCAGCAGTTGTTGTCCCATCTTCCTGCTATCTAAAAGATGTTGAGATTTATTTCCCTATACCTAAACCATCACCTGTTAGGATAGGATTTAGTTAGTTATGTATTTCTTTATTAAAGTCATTGTTATTTGTTTTATTTGTATTATTTGTTTCCAAAACCCTCTGATTGTAAAAAGATCAAGGGAATGCCAAAAACAGATTCTGAGAAGTGGGCGCAAGCTGCTAGTGAGGAAATGCAATCTTTATATAAAAACAAGACATGGACTTTGTCAGAATTGCCAGAAGTAAAAAGGGCAATTGGCTATAGATAGGTCTTTACAAAGCTAGATGCAGAAGGGGAGATTCAGAGATACAAAGCAAGACTTGTTGCTAAAGACAATACTCAAATGTATGGTGAGGACTACAACAAAACTTTTCCTAGAGTGGTCACTCATACAACTATCAGAACTCTCCTAGCTGTCATAGTTTATAAGAAAATGAATGTTCAACATCTGGACATTTGCGCAGCTTTTCTGTATGGTGATCTCACTGAACAACTTTATATGGAACAACCTCCAGGATTCCAAATATCTGGAAAGGAAAATCTTGTATGCAAATTACAAAAGAGCATTTATGGTTTAAAATAGGCCTCCAGAGCATGGAGTGAGAAACTGAACCAACTTTTTATCAAAGAGGGGTTCACTCCATGCACTATTGACAAAAGTGTATACAAGAGATTCAAAAGCAATAAATGGACTTACATCACAAGTTATGTGGATGATCTGATCCTGTGCACTAAGGACAAATCAGATAGTGAAGAGATAATCCAAAATCTCAAGAATTATATCATGAATTTGGGAGATATCCCACCCTATCTTGTTCAAATACAAAGAGGTAGTGATGGAAGTTTCTTCCTGAATCAAAAACAGAAGATATTGGATCTTCTGGACTGTCTTGGTCTGAAAGATGCAAATGCTATATCAACTCCAATGGATGCATGATTCTTAAAGGACATTAAGAAATCCAAACCTGTGAAAAATGGAGACAACTATAGGACTGCAGTTGGAAAACTTCTATACATAGCCAATTTCACCAGACCTGACATTGCAAATGTTATTGGTATCCTATGCAGAATGGTCAACTCTCCTACTGAAAGAGGAGTGAAGAGAGTTGCCAGACATTTAAAAGGAACAGCAGATTACAAACTGATGCTGCCAGCCTGCCACTGACCACAGCTGATCACCTATGTGGATGCAGATCTGGCAGACAAGAAGTCAACCACTGGAAACCTGATCTTCTATAGTGGAGGAACTGTAAGTTAGAAAAGTAAAAGGCAGTCTGCAATTTCAGATTCTTCTACTGAGGCTGAGTGTGCTTCAGCAAAAGCAGCATGTGACAAAATCAAATGGCTGCACAACTTACTCCTGGACTTTGGGATTACAGAACCCAAACCAGCAATTATGATGCAAGATAATCAAAGCAGCATCAAGATTTCTCAGAGTGAAAAGCCACTTTTCATAAAGTAAAAGAAATGTGTCAGAATGGACTTGTCCAACTGGAATACTGCAACACTGAGGTGATGACTGCAGACATCCTCACTAAGGCGCTCTGAAGACAGCACAAAGCGCTATTTTAGCACTCCTTCCAGGGCCGGCAGAAGGGTGGATTGGGGACGAGCCATGGGGCAACCTCGGCCCCAATCCTCCACTTCTCAGGGCGGCCCATGGCCACCCGTCTGCAAAGCTCCTAAATCTCTGCCAAAATATCATTTCCAGAGGCTACTTGAGGGACTAAAGATCCTTGATGTCAGTCCAAAAGAATTAGAAGGGGGTTGTTGGAAAATTTATGTTTACAGTCCCTTTCCCCTCATTATATTCTAACTATCACATGACTTTGGTCACTGACTCTTAGAGGCAGTTTAACAGCTCTCTCCCAAGATTCTATACTGGTAGTAACTTCAGTCAGCAGTCAGTAAGCAGCAGTTGTCGTCCCATCTTCCTGCTGTATAAAAGATGGTGAGGTTTATTTCTCTATACCCAAACCATCACGTTAGGATAGGATTTAGTTTGTTATGTATTTATTTATTAAAGTCATTATTATTTGTTTTTCAAACTGCAAACTGCATGTTTGTCATTCTTTGGAGTAAGTCTATTCTTTAGGAAGGTTGAAACTAAAATTGCACCCAACAAATCTGCTGATGGGGTTCATAATACCGGCACACAGCAGGATTCTGTATAAACCGGGGTAGAAAGGAAGAGAGAGATCATACAGTGTATTCTCTAAAGGTAAAGGTAGTCCCTTGACATGAATGTCTAATTGTAACTGACTATAAGGGGCGGTGCTCATCTCCGTTACTAAGCCAAAGAGCCAGCACTGTCCAAGGCCTGCTCTGGTGATCATGTGGCCAGCATCACTGCAGTGAACACTGTTATCTTCCCACCGAAGTCATACCTATTTATCTACTTGCATTTGCATGTTTTTGAACTGCTGGGCTGGCAGAAGCTAGGGCTAATGGCAGGAGCTCACCCCATCATGCAGCACTTGGGCCTTGAACTGCCAACCTTCTGATCATCAGTATTGGCGTCTTGACCATGAAGCCATTGACTGCATCAGTATGTGCTCTACTTAAGGGAATAGTGTATTAAATTTTTTAAAGAAAAAATGTATGAAGTCGTAGGCTTTCATGGCCAGCATCCATAGTTTCTTGTGGGTTTTTCAGGCTGTGTGGCCATGTTCTAGAAGAGTTTCTTGCTGGCAAAGCGTCAGAAAGAAACTCTTCTAGAACATGGCCACACAGCCAGAAAAACCCACAAGAAACTATAAAAAATGTATGTTTGCAGATAAAGTCATTCCTATGGTCCAAGGAACCTAAGCTAAGTGTCATCTGGCACATCCCTTTCCTACAGTACTAGGACTAAACAGGGCAGTGTTGTCAGATCAATATAGTGATTGTTTCCGCTAATTTCTTGGGCATTGTGGAGGGGGAATTTTGTGGACATGGCCATTGTTCCTCATCCTCCCACATCCTACACAATTCATAATACTATAGAAATGAAGAATCTTTTGCAAAAGATATGAAAAACCTGCTAGGAGTCAATAAGACAAGTAAAAGAGGGGGATATCCTGGACAGTTAGTGTTGGGCCCAATATTGAGAGCCTGTCAGCTGTCCCAAGTTTGCCAGGTACTGAAATTAGCCCTGACAAAACACACACACACACACACACAGAGCACACTTTTACATTTGAGTAAGGTATGTTGTGGATT
Organism: Phrynosoma blainvillii; assembly: GCA_026167975.1. Taxonomy (NCBI): domain Eukaryota; kingdom Metazoa; phylum Chordata; class Lepidosauria; order Squamata; family Phrynosomatidae; genus Phrynosoma; species Phrynosoma blainvillii. The sequence continues at coordinate 350,166,794 of JANUYF010000002.1, read as the reverse complement.
ACAAGGTAAACATACAACATTTCCTGAAGTGTTTATCTATGGTGTAGTCTACAGTTCAAGAACTTTTTCTGCAAACTAACACAAAATTAAAACACATGCCAATTTTACCCAACGGATGCAGGCAATAAATTTTAGAAAACATGTCTCCACTTGAAAGATAAATGGTATGGTAAATAGACACAAGATCTATTTCCTGAAATATTTATCCCCAACACAGTTGTACAATTCATGAACAAAAGCATTACTGTACAATATTTCCTGAAGAGCCAGAGGCATATTTCCCATTGCCAGAGGCATAACCAGTACTTCAAAAAATATCACCTACATACTACCTTTTAATGGTAGCAAAATTATTATATTACTTTGGCTCCTCCAAACTTTTCACCAGTAAATTTCATCTTACACTTCTCATAGCATGTGTCTTGCATTTTAATGTAGAGTTCCACACAGCTTTTTAGAGAATGACTTTTGATATCGGAACAAAGCACACAACTTATATCTAGAATTTCTTACAGTCTAATCAAACCAATGGTTCAGGGTTCAGAAAAGTGATCATTCAGAGCACAACCTTCTTCACATTCTGTAAATTGTTGAACTTACAACCACTTTTATTCTCAAAGTGAAGTGTAGACTTCACTCATGGTGGATCTGTTTACACAGTCGATAAGTTAAGAACTCACTTCACCTTCTCATTTGTTCACACATTTCAGAAAGGAAGACTTTTTCCTGCCACCATAGTAAATAAAAGTGGGAGACCCAAAGAAACTTCAGGCACACTTCAACAGGGAATAAAGGCTTTTTTTCTTCTTCTTCCTCCTCCAACTTATAGTAAGTACCAAGCTCAGATCAGAACTTGAGTGAATATTCAGCTAAACCCTAGACAGGCAAACCAAGCTGAACTGCTTAAGCCAAGCAGGAATTTAGGATTACTATGCACTGTTTGTCCACCACCAAATCTCAGAGTTGAGATTTATACTTTGTCAATGCTGATCTCTGTGCTGACAGTGCCAAACAAGACTAGCACCATCCCTCTAGCTTTTGAGAAGGTTTTGGACTAGAGCAGGGGTAGGCAACCTAAGCCCCGGGGGCCGGATGCACCCCCCCCCCCCCGCAAGGCCTTTGGACCGGTCCCAGGCCGGTCCTGCCACCGCCACCGCCGCCCGCCATGATGATATTATTGTTGTTATTACTTGTTCTTGGGGTTTTCTTGGCAAAATCTCCACTGGGCTTTTCTGGGGCTGAGAGAGTGTGCATGCATATTTTTAAATTTAATTTATTTATTTATTTATTTATTTATTTTTGTTGCATCGGCCCCCCAATTGTCTGAGGGACAGCAACCCAGCCCCCGGCTCAAAAAGGTTGCCTACCCCTGGACTAGAGTTTTGGGAAATAAGTTCTGGCCTCCTGTGATTTTACTATAGTGTCCTCAATCTTGTAGAATCCCATAATTTTGAACCCTGCTCTTCTTCTTCCTCCACAATGAAACACCTTAGAATAGTAGATAATGTTTTATGGAGATAATGGTTATCACTCTACTGATGACTGAAGTGATGTATACAACATACTACAAATAGATGTATAAATAGATATAGGGTTTTTTCAACTTTTAACAGGGATATGCATTAACTGAAACATCAACTACTGATGGTGCAGTGTACTGCAGCCGCAAGCTTGTGAGTTCAATCCCAGGCAGGGTTCCAAGGTCCACTCAGCCTGCCATCCTTTCACAGGTTGGTAAAATGAGTACCTAGCTTTTTGGGGGCAATTGGCTTACACATTGTAAACCAGTCAGGGAGTGCTAGTTCACTGATAAGCGGTATAGAAATGTACTTGCAATTGCTATTGCATTTAACAAAACTGTACAGAACAGATGTGGTAATGGGAAGAGAGACGTGTTGGTAAGGTTCCATACACTCTGCATTGCTAAGCCATTTGGCATTTTAGTGTAGTGATGGGTTCTTGGCTTACTAACAACATATATCAACAATGCACTGTTGAATAAGATACAGAAGTGCATTCATGCCCTTAATGTTAAATATAGAAAATGTGTTGAATCACAAAGAACAGGCAAAGTAAAATTCTAATTTCCATCACAATATATTTTAAAATTACAGTATTTTCTTATAAATTGCCCAAGAATAACAGCTTTTAACTTCTGATTACAGAGACAAGCAATTCCGACTGTAATAATGGCTAATTTGGCTACAGCCAGTAATACAGAAATCATGTTCAAAAAGGTAATGTAAAGGAAGCACTCTAGAGATTGTCTCCTTATGAAGGCCACAGGAGCAAATTCCAAGAAAGTAACCTGAAAGTAAAGGCTTGCAAACGAAGTCCCTGAACAATAAGAAAGACAAAGTGAAGTCAAAAAGTCAAGCCTAAATTCAACTACCACTGGATTAGTTTTTCTCCTCCTGAATTGGAAGAACTAAAGAGCACCAGATGTTCCAATGCATTATGCTTTTCTGTCATACTACCTTTCTTATGTTAATCTTATTAACATTACACCTTGATGCTGTAGGACAGATGGGATCACAAGGTGTGGGGGGGGAGGGAGAATGCAGGATTTTTCTGGCAAAGAAAACACTGCCAAAATATCACATGAGATGTCTGTTTTATTTTAAGATTTATTTTAAGTTTCTTAATCTTTGATTTATAATTCACAAACAAATTGATTTTCTATAACAATAGAAATTAGCATTGATGGCAACCATGAAAAAATATACCTTGTGACTAATTTCATGCAGTGAAACTTCCTAAACATGAACACAGTATAGTGGTCTATGGGCCAAGCTGACCAGGGTTTATATCACTATGTGACCAGATCACAGGCTGCAAGTGATTATTTCACAATGAAACAGGAAACAGACAGCAGTCATGGTAAATCAAAGGAAGGGATTTCCTGTGACTATCAATCCAAAGGCCAATCTAGAAGTGCCGTATTTTCGGCATATAAGACGCTCTGGCATATAAGATGCACCCAATTTTAAAGGAGGAAAATCTAGGAAAAAAAGATTCTTAATAAAATACAGTCAGAGGACGCCTCAGACCCACGGCATCCACCCAGGGAAAGCAACCAGGCTTTCCTTGGAGGGACCCTGGGGTCTGAGGCGTCCTCCAACCCACGGAGGACGCCTCAGACCCTAGGATCCCTCCAGGGAAAGCAACCAGGCTTTCCTTGGAGGGACCCTGGGGTCTGAGGCGTCCTCCGACCCACGGAGGACGACTCAGACCCTAGGATCCCTGCAAGGAAAGCAACCAGGCTTTCCTTGGAGGGACCCTGGGGTCTGAGGCGTCCTCCGACCCACGGAGGACGACTCAGACCCTAGGATCCCTGCAAGGAAAGCAACCAGGCTTTCCTCGGAGGGACCCTGGGGTCTGAGGCGTCCTCCGGCCCACGGAGGACGACTCAGACCCTAGGATCCCTGCAGGGAAAGCAACCAGGCTTTCCTTGGAGGGACCCTGGGGTCTGAGGCGTCCTCCGTGGGTCGGAGGACGCCTCAGACCCACGGCATCCACCCAGGGAAAGCAACCAGGCTTTCCTTGGAGGGACCCTGGGGTCTGAGGCGTCCTCCGACCCATGGAGGATGCCTCAGACCCACGGCATCCACCCAGGGAAAGCAACCAGGCTTTCCTTGGAGGGACCCTGGGGTCTGAGGCGTCCTCCGACCCACGGAGGACGACTCAGACCCTAGGATCCCTGCAGGGAAAGCAACCAGGCTTTCCTTGGAGGGACCCTGGGGTCTGAGGCGTCCTCCGGCCCACGGAGGACGACTCAGACCCTAGGATCCCTGCAGGGAAAGCAACCAGGCTTTCCTTGGAGGGACCCTGGGGTCGGAGGCATCCTCCGGCCCACGGAGGACGACTCAGACCCTAGGATCTCTGCAGGGAAAGCAACCAGGCGTTCCTTGGAGGGACCCTGGGGTCTGAGGCGTCCTCCGACCCACGGAGGACGCCTCAGACCCACGGCATCCACCCAGGGAAAGCAACCAGGCTTTCCTTGGACCCTGGGGTCTGAGGCGTCCTCCGACCCACGGAGGATGCCTCAGACCCTAGGATCCCTCCAGGGAAAGCAACCAGGCTTTCCCTGGAGGGACCCTGGTGTCTGAGGCGTCCTCCGACCCACGGAGGATGCCTCAGACCCTAGGATCCCTGCAGGGAAAGCAACCAGGCTTTCCTTGGAGGGACCCTGGGGTCTGAGGCGTCCTCCGGCCCACGGAGGACGCCTCAGACCCACGGCATCCACCCAAGGAAAGCAACCAGGCTTTCCTTGGAGGGAACCTGGGGTCTGAGGCATCCTCCAGCCCACGGAGGACGCCTCAGACCCTAGGATCCCTGCAGGGAAAGCAACCAGGCTTTCCTTGGAGGGACCCTGGGGTCTGAGGCATCCTCTGGCCCACGGAGGACGACTCAGACCCTAGGATCCCTCCAGGGAAAGCCTGGTTGCTTTCCTTGGGTGGATGCCTGGGTCGGAGGCGTCCTCCGACCCAAGCATCCGCCCAAGGAAAGCAACGTTGCTTTCCTTGGGGCAATGCTGGGGTTGGAGGCGCCCTCCGACCCCAGGATCGCCCCAAGGAAGCTTTCCATGGGGCGATGCTGGAGTCAGAGGCGTCCTCCGACTCCAGCATTGCCCCATGGAAAGCAACGTTTTTTTCCTTGGGGTGATCCTGGGGTCGGAGGAGTCCTCCGACCCCAGGATCGCCCCAAGGAAGCTTTCCATGGGGCGATGCTGGAGTCAGAGGCGTCCTCCGACTCCAGCACTGCCCCATGGAAAGCAACGTTTTTTTCCTTGGGGTGATCCTGGGGTCGGAGGAGTCCTCCGACCCCAGGATCGCCCCATGGAAGCTTTCCATGGGGCGATGCTGGAGTCAGAGGCGTCCTCCGACTCCAGCACTGCCCCATGGAAAGCAACGTTTTTTTCCTTGGGGTGATCCTGGGGTCGGAGGAGTCCTCCGACCCCAGGATCGCCCCAAGGAAGCTTTCCATGGGGCGATGCTGGAGTCAGAGGCGTCCTCCGACTCCAGCATTGCCCCATGGAAAGCAACGTTTTTTCCTTGGGGTGATCCTGGGGTCGGAGGAGTCCTCCGACCCCAGCATGGTCCCAGGGAAAGCAACGCTCCTTCCCCCTGCATCCTCGGTGGTTCAATGGGCTGCTCGGCCTCCGATCCCAGGAGCAGCCCATTGAACCACCGAGGACGCGTGGCGGCCTCGGAGGGGAGCTACATTCGGCCTATTAGACGCACCAACTTCCCCACCACCATTTTGGGGAAGAAAATGTGCGTCTAATATGCCGAAAAATACGGTAGATTTTGTTTGTAAAAGGAAAGAATTAAGGTCAAATACAGTGGTTGTGGATATTCTAAATTTTCTCAAAATTTCTGCAATTTTTAGCAAAAGGGATTCTAAAGCTAAAACTTGCAAAGGTTCACCATCCAGCCACAACTTCTTCTGTTATTACCTTCCATCACTGATCAGAGATATCAGTGTACAGTTGTCCCTTCTAATTTGCGGACTTGGAGTCTGCGGCCTTGCTTTTCACAGCGGCAAGATGGGGAGGGATTAAAATAGCACACAGGTGGTGCATCCATTATAATCAATTGGTTTTGAATATATGCAAATTTCCTGTTTCTTGGGGGGGGGGGAAGCCCGGAATGGATCCCCCACGAAAATGGAGGGACAACTGTATTTAACTTTTAAATATCCTGCACAAAACTGAGCTGAACAGGCAGTAAAGCTCTTCCATGGTTCTGAACTTACTATCAGAGTTTTGGAAGCTTTTCCATGGAACTGAGCTGAGCTCTGAAGCCACAAAAACTGTTGCATGGAACTACAATTGGCCCTCTGTATCCACAGATTCTGCATCCATAGATTCAACCTCTCTCTAAATAGAATCAAGAATATATAGCAGTGATGACAAACCTTTTAGGGACCGAGTGCCCAAACTCTGTGGTGTTCTGGGTGCCAGGGGTGGGACTTCCAGGGCATGGGACTACATATATATGGATGTTCTTAGCTTTTATTTTGTCATGTCCTGAGCTTTTTTAAGCAAAGCAGCTTCATTTATATATCGCTTCATATTGCGCTATGGAATGTCTAAGCGGTTCACAACTGTAAGCTCATTGCCCCCCAACAGTTGGGTACTCATTTTAGCGACCTCGGAAGGATGCAGACCTGAGTCTAGCCTGAGCCCTGGCTAGTACTGAACTCGCAACCTTGTGGTCTATGGACGTTATCACACTCGGGTCTCAAAGCGGCAAGAAAGCGGTATGGAATCAATCCAGAACAATACCGGTATAGACCCCACAAGACGGAAATGGCTATCAGACGCAACTAGCATCATTGCGCAATTAACGAACCCACGATAGATGTGCTCCTGGGAACTGTATGTGCCGTTCACACACAAGTGAGAAGATCCCTTCCGGAACCCAGCAAGGATGTTCTTGCTGCCCGATCAAAACAGGAAGTACACGTCATAAGATGCTTCCTCACAGATCCATGGGAAATAGCGCGGGGAACCATGGGTCATGTCGGGGAAATGTTCCATGATACATATCTCATGATCAGACATATGGCAAAAGCGGTATTATTGCGGTATCATTCTGGTCACGCAATTGTAATTCCCCAAGAAACCGGCATTCAAAAGAACGGGGATGATGCCGCATTGGGACGGGGTTGGGATGGGGTTCTGTGCGACGTCGTGTGAACACATGGGAAAAAACCCCGCAATAGGATGGGATTGGGTGTGGATTCTTTCTGCTTTAGGCCCCGTGTGATAACGTCCTATGAGTGAGTGGCTGCAGTACAGGCATTTAACCACTGCGCCACCAGGGCTCTTTTCTTGAATGCTCTCCATTTTGACCATAGCTGAGAAGCATGGATTTATATTTATAGGGTTTTGTTTAGTGTGAATTGACATTTCTAGGAGTATTTTTAGCTTTTTGTTGCAGCTCGGTTTTCCGTGGGAGAACTGGGCAGCAGCTGTGGCTGCCACGTGCCCACTCAGATGGTTTTGCGTGCCATGCGTTCGCCAACAGATATATAGAATCATGGAGTTGGAAGGAACCTATGGATCATTGGATCCAATCCTCTGCTCAATGCCAGATCTCCAGCTAGAGCCTTCCCAACTATCCAGCCTCTCCTCTAGGCAATTGACTCCACTGCTGAACTGCTCTCACTATCAAGAAATTCCTTCTAATGATCAACTGAAATCTAATTGCCTGTAACTTAATGTCATTAGACCTAGTTCTACTATTTGAGTTAGCAGAAAACAAGCCAGTGCCCACTTCTTTGTGGCAACCCTTGTGGTATTTTAAAAAGTGTGATCATGTTACTCCTCAGTCTTCCCTTCATCAAACTGAACATACTCAGCTCCTTCAATCTCTCCTTATATGTTTTGTTATCCATGACTCTTATCGTCCTTATCGTCCTGAACTTTCTCCAACTTGTCTGTATCTTTCTTAAAATTAGACACCCAGAACTGGACACAGTAGGCCAGATGAAGCCTGATGAGTGCAGAATATAGTGGGACTATTACTTCCCTCAACTTAGAAACTATGCTTTTATTAATGCAGGCTAAGGTAGCATTTGCCTTCTTTGCTGTATCCTCTATCACTGTTTGCTCATGTTCAAGTTATTTTTTTTTTTGAAAAATTGCTTTATTATATAATAAAAATAACACAACATATAAAAAACAATACAAGACAAACCAATTACATACAAAACCTATATACAAACATCTAATTATCTCATAGATGTACATCAAAACACTAACAACACTAATAAAAACATCGACATATCAGACAAGTTGACCTCCTGGATCCTTAAATAAGCCCTCACTTTCAAAATTACAAAAAAGAAAAAGAAAAAGAAAAGCCCTACCTTCCTAATCTAAGATGGGACAGGATTTCTAATAATGTTATAACAACATCACAACATATCATCTTCTTCATAACCAAAAAAAGAAAAACAAAATTATTCTCTTTTCAGTTTTATCCAAAGTCTATTTTGAAATAGGTCTTCCCGAACCTCTCCTCTAATTTACATCTAATTACTATTTCTTAATTTTTCTTATTAATGAATTCCAGAAGCGGTGTCCAAATATCTATCTTTTTTTTCCAAATCTTGTCCTCGTGTGATAAGTTATGATCAACAATAATCCCAAGGGCTTTGACACACACACACACACACACACACACACCCTAAATAACTTTAAATTATATTTTATTATTACTTTTAAAAATGCATAATTAATACAGAAATGGGATTTGTAGAAACCTTGATTTGTTTGTGGTTTGTGGAAACATGCAAAAGTAACACAGACTGGAAATGCACTAATCCACTATTCTTACATCTGAACATCACAGACTGAGATTTTTTTATCTCTATCTTTTTTATCTTTACAGAAAACACTAATAAATTTATTGGTGCTGGAGAACTAAATAAAATTAAGATTATAGTAAGTAATTATATTATAATATAGTAAGTAATTCATCATTTTGCATTTCAGCCATCCTAATTTGTGTAGTTTTTGAACCAAGTAAACACTGGGCAGCTTCATGTTTCCTGGAAAAGGACTAAGGCAATTACTATTTTATTTACCATAATGGCTTGTAGTCCCACAGACTTTCATAGAATCATAGAGTTGGAAGAGACCTCAAGGGCCATCCTGACCAATCCCCTGCCATGCGGGAACTCACAATCAAAGCACCCCTGACAGATGGCCATCCAGCCTCTGTTTAAAGACCTCCAAAGAAGGAGACTGCATCACTCTCCAAGGAAGTGTGCTCAAAGCTCCTTGATTCTGTTCACTGATTTACTGAAGGAGAAATATACAACTATAAACACTTGCAATTTATTATATTTTAATATCGTAGAAGATATAAATATATTTGGTCATAAAACATCTTTTGAATGTCAAGCTCCATTGAACTGAAACAAGATTTAGAAATTACTAGTATGGCAGTATAATTCCAGAAGAGCTGCAGAAGCAAAAATGTGCCCCAGCATTTCAGCTTATCAACATAAATTTCAGAGATCACTCTTACAAAGATATACATTGAGCTTAAATAATGAACTCAAAACCTCTACTATTAATAATAATGTCTTGAAGAGTCTTACAGCCCTTATCAATTTACTCAGAAGTAGTGATACAGAGTTCAATGGGACTCATTTCCAAGTATCTACATATAGAATTGTAGTCATAATATCACAAACGTCATAGGCTTGTGAACCTCAGAATTAGCATATGCTCAGAATATTAGCTAAAATGTTCAGCTCAACTAATGTGAAAAATACTAAACACTTTCTGTTACAGATGACTTTTTGCATGCACACACTGGTCTGAATACTGTGACTTCATTTTTCTGTTTCAAAGTACTGTAGTAACACCCAGGGTAGCATGCTGACTCATTGGGATAAATGGGGAAATTACCTTTTCCATCTTGGCATGGACTTGGTTGCCAGAAAGATTTTAGATACTGTGACAAGCGATTACAGATTTATGAAGTACAAATGTACAAAAGAAAAATGTGCCACAAACTCTGATGAAAAATAGAAGAACATATATTGTATTAATATTCAGAACTGTAGAGGATCTTACTCCTAGCAAGATTACACTTTCATGAATGCATACAGCAATAATCGTCACAGTGTTCTGTAGCTGTGTTGTCTTATTTTATATTAATCAAATTCAAGAAAACTGACCCTATAACCATAAATAGCCAACACAATTATGTAAAACTGGAAGAAATAAATTCAGTCAATTCATATTAAATTCATAAGAAACATTTCACCATAATAAATGTCTTTGCAGAATATTTGCAGCTAACTAGGTGAAGACAGAATTTATATTTGGAGAAGTAAAGAATAACAAAAGTATAATAGCAAAAAAACAAATAAATAAACCTCATAGATAAGACTTCATGGGAGTAGGCAAGAAGAAAATATTAAAAACATCCATTAGTATATATGCAGTTCTGCCAAGTCTACATTCTTACAGCAGAACATTCTATTCTACATACATATCCACTATTTTTAAAACAATGCAAATAATTCAGCCAAATCGCACAACAAAGAGGATTTATTTGGAAAGATTCTGATGGGTTATTTGTTACTATTAACAAATGCAAAACATTTCTCTCCACAGTCCTCCCCCCATATATAATCAGCTCTCCTCTCCCCATACACACACTGATCAATATATCAGAGGCAGTCCATGGTCAAGGATTGGCGGTCTGAATCCAAAGTGGAAGAGTGAGATGTTCCACCTCTGCTTGGATAACAAGCTGAATGTGCTGGAAGCTGACAAAAATTTGAGTGGCAGCCATAGGAGTTTATCACATGGGAAATTGGGAGTTTAAACAATAATTAACCTGAAAAAATGCTTAAAATGACATAAACACAAGTGTCATTATCCGTTAAAGAACCAGTGAATAACCAGGCAAGAAACAGCAAAAAGTCATTCACAGTAAAATTCCGTGAACGAGTTACTGTTGTTTTTTGCCTGGTTCTTCACGTGATAATGGCTCTTTAATCATGTTTCGTCTCAACATCATGTGAAAACTATTCAGGCAATTGCGGGTTAATCACAGGTTAATCACTGTTTATACTTCCAATTTTCCCCTGTGTGATAAACTCATTTGAAAACTTTATTTTTCTGTATATTTTTTGAAGTGGCTTCATGACCCAAGGGTTATGAACGGGTCTTTAGAATCAAGTTGTTGTAACTATATTGATTTTAGAAAGCCTGTTCTTCCAGCTGGAAGATCTGAGTAATGTTATGAACTTTTATGAACTGTATATCTAGAGCTTGGTCAGGTTATCTATTGTTTCTCAGGTACATTTATGACATGGCTGTCTCATTCATCTGGCACCATAAGAATAATGATGACTCATGAGATTAATGGTGCTATTTAGGCTGACACAACTCTACCATTTGAACAGCTATTCTGAAATGGCAAAGTGTAAGATTGAATGGGTTAAGTTCCAGATCAAGGATAATGGAAGAAACATAAGGCAATGAATAAGCATAAGGAAAACAGTAATGAATGTCACTGAGTAGTTCTAGGACTATCCTATTTGCACATAGAACAAGTGGGAAATCATCCAGTCATCCAAACATTTTTCTCAAGTAGATAAAGAAAGAAACATAAATTGAAACTATTTCCCTGTACTTTTAGAATGCTCATTAGATTGTTGCTCCAACCAACTTTAACAAATAATGTATCAATCAGGAATCACAAAGCTCTTTGGAACTAAAGAAATACTGAACAACTGAATTCAGCACCATTTTCCTATTATGCTTATATCTTATCTTTTCTATTCATTTTGTAACTAGAAAACAAATGGGAAAATCTGACCTAAGGTTACAAAGGAGTTTTATATATTCTTGATCCATAAATCCATTGTAAATTATTTTCAAGTGCTGGGCTGGTAGAGTTAAATAAATGGGAAACCTCTCATAGGACTTGGAGGCAGAGCAGATTTCATGTTAGCAAAAATAATAATAACAGTACTAGAACAGAATTGTTTTCAATATGTTCATTTCACAATTATCAGGCATGATCATACAGTATTGCTGAAGTTAATCTTTGGCTGCGGAATATAAGGGTATGGAGTGTGCTGAAGCAGGATGATTTAAAACACAAGAGAGAACTAAAGAAAATAAAGAGCAAGTTTGGGGATTTGATTAGAACTACTCTGACACTAGCACCTAGCCTTGTCCCTGATATTGGAAAAGAAAAAGATAGTTGGGAGGACACTCCTAGGAAATCCATCCTTCATACTTAAGATTGCAGGAACAAATATACTATCATGGCAATACCTCCTTCTTAGGCAAAATTGTTAAACTGGTAAGAGATATTACCTAGACCAGTTTAAAGCTCTGTTTGAACACAGAAACTGGTTTGGTCCATCTGTTGGTTGACATATGGAAGCTCAGAGACAAGAAAAAGTGACTATAGATTCTTTTGTATCTCCCTGCAAACTTCACGCACCATTGAATAGCATAGTCATGATGTTCCAATGGTTCTCATTCTACTCCAAAGATTCTCAAAGGCACTGATGGGTGATTTCTATTTGAACCCACAGCATTTATACTATGAGGCTTCACAGTGTTTCATGTAATGTCTTTATGAAACTGCAGAAGGAGCTCATCTGAGGATGGGGGTTCTAGTTAACCCTTCAGTATTTCTGGATATTTATTATTATTTTATTGCCTTTTCAAAAATGTCTAAACTTGATTACAGCAACTTTAGTTAATTAATACATCTTTCTATCTGGGATGGCTGTAAAATGTTTATTAATCTTGTACTTCGAGAACTACAGTGGTAGCCAGTATGATTATGTTTAAATCCCTAACATGGCTTTTTGACTAAGGTATCTAATGGCATGCTTGTGCCCACGTCACCTTTTCCCTTGTTAATATCACTGGTGGGGTCTCTTTACTGGGTGCCATCTGAGAAAATGGAGATGGTGACTGGGGCTGCTGCTGCACTGCACAAATAATGCAATTTGACACTGGCTTAACTGTCCTGGCTCCATCCTATGGAATCCTGGGATTTATAGGATGTTTTGGACCAGTAACAGCAAAGGCTAAATATTTTACAAAACTACAAATCCTAAAATTCCATAGCATTTAGCTATAGCAGTTAAAGCTGTGTCAAACTACATTAATTGTGCAGGATAGATGCATCCTCAGAGAAGAACCCTCAGAAGTGGTGGCCTGTTTATGGATTTCCTTTCCCTGATAGAGGCACCGGATGTGTACTCTGCTATTATTGTGGTGGCTAACAAAGACCTTTTTGTTCTCATAGGCTTTTAATTTTTTTTAATGATATGGCAATCTATTCTTTTAATTTCAGGATCTACTGGTGTGGAAGGGTGCTTTATACCAACTTCCATATTTATATTAATTTCTGAGTTTATAAAGAAATAAATTATCGTATGCCATAGTGTCTCCTACCTGATATTTATGCTTGGAAAATTTGTATTTTTTATGCTGTGGTCTCATCTATTGTTTGTATTTTTTTAAATGAAAATCTATTTAAAGTAACAGATAGTTATGATGGTCACACCAAAACTTTATAGCAGCAAATATTTGCAACAGCTATTTGCAACATGTTCTGCACCTGTCTTATATGCTGTCATAGTAAATGTGATAATGGCTCTGTGTAATGTTAGATACGGAGATATTCTTGCTGAGAGTGCCATCAAGTGTTATCAATTGGAAGAAATGACTCAAAATCTTATTTTACTCAGATTAATCATAAAACTGAAAATGATACTGAATAAAGTGCAATGAGTGTCCAGTGCTTTAAGACTTCTTTAGGTATCTGTAATAACTCTGTACCAGTTTTTGAATTGCAATACTGAAAAAGCTCTCTACCATTCCCATTTCACTACAACCAAGGATCTCCAATTTCACTTCTTTTCAGCAGCTGCCCACATTATTTAGCAAATAGATCTAATTTGCAGAGCTTAAGGAATAAAGAACAATTTCTGAACATGTGAATGCCCCACTACAATTGGGGAAAAACAAAACTGGATGAGGGGGGTGTCCATCTTCTTTTTCTAGGACTGAGGAAAAATTTCCAGTAAAAAAAGATGACATTTTGGAGATGAGCAAAATGGTTTTTAAGACAACAAGTTACTCTCTCAAGATGAATAGAAGAAACTTTTGTTTGTTTGTTTTTTTTTTAGTAAAACAACACAATACGATAAGGACATCACCTGTGTATCTTGTAGAACTCAGTATGCTGTTATCAGTTTTAACTTGTTATCAAAATATGCTATCATTGAGAATTCATGGGTATATCTTTCTTTTAAAAAGATACTTTTTAAACAAAATGTGTTGGTTCTGTTTCCAATTTTATTTTTGCTCACTTCTCATATGCCATTAGTAAGATACATGTGTAAGGTAGCCAGCAGGGCAGCACTTTATGCATTTCACTCTTTATTTGGTACTGGGTACATTTCCAATTTTGCTAAAGCATTTGCACTTCTAAAACTGCAGTTAGATTCCTCATAATCGGAAATAAGCATCACTAAATAGAATAGGTCTTCTATCTCAACAAACATGCATAGAATTCTTGTATGCAAGATGCTTTGCAAAGCTTCCCTCCCTAAAAATATGGCTGTGAAAACTACTGAAACAGGTTATTGCATAAAATCGCATTCTGCACTAGTATAATTTTATATCCTGAACTATAAATAATTTACAACAGTGGGTAGTGTCATCCCCTCCTCATTTTGCAGCAACATCCTCCTTCCCTGCATATCACAGCCTATTCCACACAGCAGGTCCCTTGACCTTCCATGCAGCACTTTTGAGGACTAGTGAGGAAGGATGCTATGTGGCCAAGCAAGTCTGTTTATACCAACCTTATTTCAAGCATCTAAATCTTGATCCAACCCACAGTCTCCCTGTCTTCAGTTGGAAACACACTAAGGTTACCCAAATGGAGCAACCAATATACCTGGTTGATGTTTCCTTAAAATGCTGACAGTATCAACAGACAAGAAAATCATTCATTTGCTCTTTAAGACTTCAGAGCCTGCAGAACTGATCTTTTGGTTCTATATTGCAAACATTTTTCTAGTTTCAAAGTCCAAACAGCCAAACCAACACAACAGCTGCCCAAACATAGCTGAGGATAAGGTCTTGAAGCCTGTTTTTTTTTTTTTGGGGGGGGGGGGAGTGAGGTCCACCAGTGCAGCATATTGCCCATCCTCTTCCTTGTTCTACCACACAGTTCTACCACCTTGAATCTGGGGTGAAGGGAGGGTTAAGACAGGATAATTACCGTAATTAATTAACACAGGGAGTTTGTATCCATGTATGGGTATAATGTCCAATAAAATATTTATAACCTGCGAACCTCTGAACTACTACTAAGATTTAGAAATACCACACCTGTAGATCTGGAAATGTCAACGTATATGCATATTTCAACAAAAATACAAAATCTAGTTCCACCCAAGACCATCAGAAGGTGGAATATTTTAAAGATCCAGATTTCACCAGCATTTTTGCAAGTCACTATTAAATAATTCTATCACACAGTGTTTTAAAGCATCACTTTCAAATGCCTCTGAAATCAAGTTTCATTTATAATGAATATATTTCCACACCTGTCTGCATACATCTCAGGAATGTTATTTGCAGTGTCATAAAAGTCAGGTAGAATCTCTGTTATAAATCCTTATTCCTTGTTTATGGCTTTGTCTGTTTAAAAAAGTCACTCTTGTCTGAAACACTGCACACGAGAGTCTCAGCCAGAAATCAAATTTCTTTTATAACAAGTTTCCAAAGTGCCTATAAAACTTCAGCCACAACCCTCAAAATTGGATAACGCAGCTTGCAGTGCATTTGGCAGCATTATCACATGCTGCTGAAAGGGATTAAACTACAAGCCTAGTTGAATGCAGAACGAGGTATACATTGGTCTTCCTGACCATCTGTCAGAAAAGAAATTGCCATGTACATAATCAGATCATTGGAACATCCAGTCCAGTGCTCTAGACTGGCAGTGAAGGCTTTCCTAGCCATATTATTCAAAATCCCTTTACCCTGGCTTGCCACAGAATGAATTTGGGACTTTCTGCATGCAAAGCATGTGTATTATCACTTTGGTATAAAACTAGAGCTAATGTAATTACAGTGTCTATGGTCAAGTCAATTAGCAATACAAATATCCTGCTGTTCACTGCAATCCTATAAATGTCCACTCAGAATGGATGTACACTTGTCCCTCCTGGTTCACGGACTTGCCATCCACGGTTTTGATCCTTTGTGGACAGCAAGCCAGGAGGGACAAAACGGCATGTGCACCCATGGTGTATGCACGGCGGCTCACGTGGGAGCGCACTGGCATTAAAATAAATGGGGCTTGAATATCCGTGTTTTTTCCCATTTGCAGGGGAGGGGTTCGGAACGGATAGCCTGCAAATGGGAAAGGACGACTGTAGTTCAACAGGATTTAGCCCCAGATAACTGTGCACAGGAATGAAGCTTCTCAGTGCAATTCTATAGATGCCTACTCAGAAATGACTCCAACTGAATTTACAGGCTCACTCCCAGGAAGTGGGTTTAAGATTGCAACCCAAATGCCAAAGCCAGTGGTGGCTCAATCCAGCAATGTTCAAGTAGTTCAGAGCGACCACATCAAATGCAAAGATCCAATGGAAATGACCCATTGGTGCTTCCCAGTATCAAAAGTAGAGTTCGATGCATAGTGCAAAACAGAAGCAAACACAGAGGAATGGACAAAAAATACAATTAAAATTAAAATTACCAAATCCAGATTGTAGGGAACAGCTCAGAATGAACAAGATGATCTGCTTAAAGTGAATGATCCAGTAAGATTAATCAATATTGTAACTGTAACTCTTCATCTCTAATCTCTTAATCAGAGATTACAAACTATCCAAGTAATGAAGAACGGTTTATTTCTGAAGCAATTCCACTATTTGTTATTACATTTTAATAACTGTGAAGCAAAGGAGATTTGCTCAAGAAGAGCCCTACTGATGGAAATGTTTTTTAAAAGAGGCTCCACTTTTGCCATTCCTCTAACTGGATTGTACAAAACAAACATTTCAGTTTACAAATAAAACTGACATTCAGTGAAAAGGTTTTTAAAATTTCCAGCAGAAAGCATCTGACCCCTAGTGCTCACAAAAGTTAGAGCAAAAAGGCACATTCTGTTAGTAAAGCTAACATTATGCATGAGTTCAAAGGGAGAAACATTAGCACCTTTCACTGTCCATGGTGCTAAAGAGGACCACAGGGCAAGTGAGTCTATATCCCCCTAGGTCCAAACATCTGACTTTTTTAAAATTTCAGTGAATACTTGCAGTATTGCATGCTGGCAATTTATCACAGAGATGAAACATGTGCATGAAACATGTATTTGTCCTACACAGGTAATATAAAAAGAAAAACCTCTAAGAAGAAGCAGGGCTCTATAATAAGCAGTTAACACCAATTCTTCCACATATATCCCTCTAATGCAATCTTCATTTACATGGGAGTAATATAAACTTACATGTGGATTACATAGATAATTTTCACTTTTTTTTTTTTTTGCTTCAGCATCAAATCCACCCAGATTTTACCTTGTTATCACAAGCTTAAAATATTTTGCTGCACATTAATAACTTCTCCTATTGACACTTAATGGGAATCAAGGTATGTGTTCTTTGAAAGCACAGAACATAAAACCTCCCACTTTCGGTGCCCTTTCAGCCACACTACTGACAACAGGATAGCACTGGATACATCTGGTGGAGCGGGCTTTAAGCCCACAGAAACTGACCTCTGGATAAACTAATTAGGCTGCAAATCTACACACTGCCCATCAAATGAAGGATGATGGATAATCTTTAGAAATGACACAAAACTCTCTTGGGGAGGGTGGGTGCGCATACTGATATGTGACCATGTACCTTAGTCTTTGTTGTCGTAGTTGTGTGCCTTCAAGCCCTTCCAACTTATAGCAACCCTAAGGTGAACCTATCACTGGGTTTTCTGGGGCTGAGAGGGTGTGACTCGCCCAAGGTCACCCAGTGGGTTTCCATGGGCAAGTGGCGAGTCGAACCCCAATCTCCAGGATCTTAGTTCTACATTCAAAACATTACACCATGCTATGCTGGCTCTCATCTTTCTCTAGGAAATGCATATTCTGGGTTCAAGAGCACAGGGGAAGTTTTGTTGCTGTTGTTGTTTTAAAGGCAGTGCATTTCTTCCTATGAAAAGGAAATAGTGAGAGGGAAGGTGAAAAAGGAGGGCAGCAGGAGGAAATAGGGCTGCTTTCAGTGTCTCATTTGGAGCCTCCTCCTCCCCTCTTCTCCCCCTCAAAGAGAAGGAATTTGGAGACTTCATTCTGCCTTGGAAAAGCTAAAAGGAGGCTGCCAGTGGCAGAGAAAAGATGAAAGCTCATAGGGAGGGGAGGAAGGATGTTGTTGCTTTCCCTTTTCAGGGGAAACGTGCATTTCTAAACGCACTGGGCAATAAAAAACAGGCGGGAAAAGACCCAGGGAATAGAAATCTGGGCTCCACATACCGACCAAAGAAAATAAATCAAATCAAAGCACCGTCCAGTGTGTTGCTATGGGGTCTAAAAGGAGGGGAAAGGTTTCCCATGCCGTGAGCCCTGATGACACAGAAATAAAGAGGGGAAGCAGCTCCCAGAGGCTGCGTCCACATGGCAGAAATAATCCAGCTCGACGCCACTTTAACTGCCATGGCTCAGTAATGCTATGGAATCCTTTGTAGTTTTGTGAGATATTTAGCCTTCCTTGTCAGGGGCAACAAACGACAATTCTCAGAAGTCCAGGGCAGTTCAAGCGGTCTCAAAGTGGATTATTTTCCGTAGTGCGGACGCAGCCAGAGAGGCGCTCCTCACCGAAGTTTCTCGCCCAGAGTGGAGTTTATCCTCTTTTCCAAAAGGCGATCCCAGAAACTCGTCCATCAAAGTCCAGAGAAGCAAGAGATCTTCTGCTGGGATCCTCAGTCGCCAATTGCACACTTTAAACCCCTTCTGGGTTTCAAACCCAACCCAGCCATTGGTAAGCCTGAAGAGCGGGGGCTAAACCCTCCAAATAAATGAATTAAACACAAATAAAAGCCGCCACTCCTCTGGGAGACCTGGCATGCATTTCATAATAGAATATCACAGAGTTGAAAGAGGTCCCCAAGGGTCATCCAGTCCAACCCCATCCTGCCACGCAGGAACTCACAAATCTAAGCATTTGCGGGGACCCACAAACACACACGCACACATACACACCCAAAGCCTCAGCAGAGCAGAGCCCCCCCCCCAAAAAAAAACTTTCCCTCCACCCGTCTCCATCCTTCCCTCTTCAGCACCCACCTGCTCTCCACCTGGCTAGGCGCCTCCTCCTCCTTCTTTCCACAGAGAAGATAAGAGAGACAGAGAAAGGTAAAGTGATGGTATAATAAGCAGAGAGCTAGAGGTCGACTTTATTTTTATTTTTCGTGGGTTGCTTGGTGGGTTCCCCAAGAGCAAGCAGCCTGGAGCCTATAATCCTGCAGCGCCTCTTGCAGCGCCTTCTGCTGCTGCTGCTGCTGCTGCTGCTGCTGCTGCTGCTGCTGCTGCTGGAGCTTCTCTGGTTGGATGGAAAGGATGGAGCGGAGGAGGCGGAGACCAGGAGGAGGCGCGCGCGCCGGGCTTGGGCGCGTGCCCCGAGCCTGGCTCACTCCGGTGGCGTGCGCGCGCACCTGCCCGCCTTTCTCACCTTCTTTGCTGTCTCTCTCTCTCTCTCTCTGGTTCCCCCCCCCCCCCCCCCAAAAAAAAGCACACTGCAGAAACAATCCTGTCAGAAAAGAACACGGAGCAACAGAAAAGGTTCCCAATTGGCAAAAGGGGTCAGACAAGGCTGTATTATCCTTTCACCCTATCTCTTCAACTTGTATGCAGAACATACTATAAGAAAAGCAGGCTTGGAGACGGAAGAAGGAAGAGTGGAAATAGGAGGAAGGAATAGCAACTGTTCTAAAATATTCAGATGACACCCTAATGCTAACAGAAAACCTCACAGATCTGGAACACCTACAAAGGAAGATCAAAGAAGAAAGTCCAAAGGCGGGCTTAATGTTGAACATAAAGAAAACAAAAATAATGACCACAACCAAGGAGCTTCACAAGTTCAACCCAGACAATGAAGAAATAGAAATAGTAAAAGAATTCTCATATCTGGGATCAAACATTGATGGAAATGGGGACTGCAGTCAGGAAATCAGAAGAAGGTTAAGAATAGGGAGGGTGTCTATGAAAGAACTAGAAAAGATCCTAAAATGCAAAGATATACAATTCAGCACAAAAGTTAGACCTGAGTAGTGCAAGACAGAGGGTCTTGGAGATGTATCATCCATAGGGTTGCCATGAGTCAAGATCTACTCGAGGGCAGTTAAAAAGAACAAGAAGAAACAATCCAGTTTGAGACCTTTTTTTAAAAGCTTTTATTGGGTCATGTCCTACATTTTCCCTTCAATATTCTACATTTCATTGTGTCTTGTTCTCCTTTGTGATTATGAGGACATATCTAGTCACCCTGCCCTCTCAACCTGGTCTTGACCTGGGAGTCTCCCTCAGCGCCCAGAGGAGGAGGTATCCCCAAGGTGACCACTGAAGGGGTAACATCTTACCCCTTCTCCCCAATAATTACATTTTTAGATGAGGAAGGATTATATTCACAGAGGCAGATGGAAAGGATCTCTGGTTGAGAGCCATTTCCCTCCTCTCTCCAAAGCCCCAAGGATGCTAAAGTGATGATGAGGAGGAGGAGGAGGATGACTAGGATTAGATTCAAAATCCACAAAAGGATACATTCATGGGGCCAAAGAAAAGCTACAAACACTCATATCCATACAAATTTATGGGGAAATAATAATAATAATAATAATAACCCACTTCTCCTCATGGATCAAAGTGGGGGAATAACAACAAATCCACAATGAACATCAATTAAAACACAATTAAAACGTGTGTGTGTTGTGTGCCTTCACGTCATTTCTGACTTTGCTCAGGCCAACCTATCATGAGGTTTTCCTGGCAAGTTTCTTCAGAGCAGGTTTGCCATGGCCATCCTCTGAGGCTGAGAGAGTGTGACTTGCCCAAGGTCACCAGTGGGTTTACATCATTCAAACTCTGCTCTCCAGAGTCCTATGCCCAACCCAATCTGCCGCAAACATGCAGCAGTTGAAAAGGACATACACATTTTTAAACGATCCACATGTAAAATCCAACATCTTCATTCACTTAGTTTTGAAATTCAGTTTAAAAATGATCTGGACTCAGCATTAGATCCAAAATTATCTGGAACCAGAGGCTGGCAATGAGGGGCACAAAACTGAGGGAGGAAATTGCCTCCTAAGAGAAATAGGCTGCCCAGGCTTGGCCCATCTCTTCTCCACAGGAGGCCAAAAGGACAGCTTGAAGGAAAAGAGCTTTTTCCAAGCTCATCCTCACTCTCCCCAGCCATGCCCTTTGCCCTGTCTGTGCCCCCTCAGAGCCCATTTGTGTGTATTTGTGTGTGTGTGTGTGTGTCGGGCACATTTGCCTCAGCGTAAGTTTCCTTCTGGAAGTTTCCGCTGAAAGAGTGACCAGATGTCCTCATAACCACAAAGGAGGACAAGACACGGCAAAATGTAGGACAT
Source organism: Phrynosoma blainvillii (assembly GCA_026167975.1). Classification (NCBI taxonomy): domain Eukaryota; kingdom Metazoa; phylum Chordata; class Lepidosauria; order Squamata; family Phrynosomatidae; genus Phrynosoma; species Phrynosoma blainvillii. The sequence continues at coordinate 350,145,616 of JANUYF010000002.1, read as the reverse complement.
TCCAGGAAAAATGGTGGACATGACACCAAAGCTACAAACACTCCTATACCTATAAATCCATGCTTCTTGACCATGTTCAAAATGGAGGACAATTTGGAATTCCTCCTGGACAGAAGATGAAAGCTAAAAACACTCATAGAAATGTAAATCTGTGCTTCTTTTGTTGTTAACTGCCCTCGAGTCAATCTTAGCTCATGGCAACCCTATGGATGAGACATGTCCAAGACCCCCTGTCCTCCATTGCTCTGCTTAATTCCTGCAACCCCATACCTGTGACCTTAATAGAGTCCATCCATCTGGCATGTGGCCTCCCTCTCTTCCTACTTCCCTCCACCTTCCCCAGCATTATTGTCTTTTCTAAAGAGTCCTCCCTTCTCAGGATAGTCCTACGTACGACAGCCTCAGTTTTGTCATTTTGGCTTCTAGGGATTTTTCTGGCTTGATCTGCTCTAGGACCCCTTGTTTGCTCTTTTGGCTCTCCATGGGATCCTCAGCACTCTTCCCCAGATGCATTAATTTTCTTCCTATCATCTTTCTTGACTGTCCAGCTATCACATCCACACATGGTAATAGGGAGTACAATGGCTTGTATGATTCTAACTTTTGTGCTGAGTTGTCTATCTTTGCATTTTAGAATCCTTTCTAGTTCTTTCATAGCCATCCTCTGCATTCTCAGTCTTCTGATTTTCTGGCTACAGTCCCCATTTCTATCAATGTTTGATCCCAGGTACGGGAATTCTTTTACTATTTCTATTTCTTCATTGTCTAGGTTGAATGTGTGTAAATTCTCTGTGGTGCTCTATTTTTGTTTTCTTTATGTTCAACATTAAGCCTGCCTTAGAACTTTCTCCTTAGTAGGTGTTCCAGGTCTGTGGGTTTTTTTTTTTGTTTTTTTTTTTTTTTTTTTTGTTTTTGCTAGTACTATGGTGTCATCTGCATATCTTAGATTGTTCATATTCCTTCTTCCTATTTTAACTCCTCCTTCTTCTGTGTTCAAGCCTGCTTTTCTGATATGTTCTGCATACAAGTTGAACAGAGAGTTCTCAGGAGTTTATTACACGGGGGAAATCCCATGCAGAAATGGGATTTAAAAGGTGGAGGAAACCTGCAAAAGCAGGCAGATTTTCACACACATTGCTGTTAAAATGGGGTTAACCTGAACGGAAAGTAGTCAGAAACTGCTTCTTTTTACTTTCGGGATTTTCTGAAAGTAAAAAGAAGTAGTTTCTGACTACTTTCCGTTTGGGTTAACCCCATTTTAACAGCAGCGACGTCTGAAAATCTGCCCTCTTTTGTGGGTTTTTTTCAATTTAAAACCCCGTTTCTGCCTGGGATTTCCCCCGTGTGATAAACTCCTTAGTCATGTTCAAAATGGAGGGCATTTCAGAATTCCCCCTGGACAGAAGGAGGAAATGAAGGACATGTTTGGTCAAACAGAATTGGGAGGGGTAAAAATTATACTTTTCAAACCACAACTCTCACAACGCCCAATTCAACAGGGCCACTGGCTGTGTTGGCTGGGGGATTCTGGGAGTTGTAGTCCAAATAAGTAACTTTTTTTTCCACCTCAGAGGAATGGTGAGGACTGAGGAAAGCAGACTTCCCTGCCTGGTGAGCAGAGCTGAGCCTTCTTTCCTTTCACCCTCTTAAGACTATTAGCACCCCTCTGGAAAAGAGGTAGTCAATTTTTAAAAAAAAATGAGCTAGAGCTGTTGCTGCTGGATGCAGGCTTGCCTAATTTAAACCTATGTGTCTCCTGCTGAAATGATTTCCTCTCTAATAACTGGGATTACTCCAAGCATGAGGAAAACTCTGGAGTCACAGCCCACCAAGTTTGTAATCCTCAGTGTATTTTCATGACACTCATAAATGTGCCTCCTTAGAAGTAAAACATTTTTGTATTTCTTATCAAAGGCTTAGCGGGTTGTTGTGTGCCATTGTTTCCAAGTTATAGTTACCCTAAAGAGAACCTATTATGGGTTTTCCTGACAAGATTTCTTCAAAGGAGGTTTGCCAGTGAGGCTGTGAGAGTGTGATTTGCCCAAGGTTAACCAGTGACTTACCTGCATTGAAATATGACTAGGGACTTTATCACACGGGGGAAATCTATAGTTTATTCCATACAAATCCCGAAAAAATCACGTAATTATATGCAATGATTTCACATGACATCGCACAAAACTGCTATTAAAGTGGTCAGAAAGTGGTGTTATCCCAGATCTTTTTACTTTCAGGATTTTAATGAAAATGCATTTTCGATATTACTGTAATTGCGCATTTACTCTAGTATGAAAGTCAAATTCGGTTTATTCACACAATAACCCTCCTTTAATTCTTTTTTCTGGTTTTCCCATGGTTATTTGGGGCTGCATTTGCTTCCTGTTTTGCTTGGGTGACAAACATGCCAGGCAGACATAAGCCTCTCTGCTTTCTCTTTCTGCGCACATGCAAGTATACCATTTCTAGTATATTTACGGATTTCTTTCACTTCTGTATGAAATGTAAAAACACTTTTTTATCGCTTTTTGCTTTATTTTGCATTTATTCTAATTACATGTGAAATTCATTTGTGTGATCAAGCTCTATTTTCACTTTATTTTCGGGATGGGTTATTTGCGCTTTATTATCTTTTTAAAGACAAAACTGGCCCCTGTGTGATAAAGTCCTTATTAGATCCAGTTGAATCGCCACAAAACAGGGATACCTTTATGGGGACAACAAAAAAATGCACAAATACATGTTGCAAGCTTTTGAAGCTCCACTGGTTTCTTCATCAGGTAAAGTTGTTAAAAATTGTGAAGGGGAAAAAAAATATGTTGATGTTAGTCCCAAGCCTGCATTTTGTTTAGATGCGACTGTTCTCAGTTCAGGTGTTAAAGGAGAGAAATTCATGTAAGCAGGTTCCCTGCTCCTTCTGGCCATGTGAGTATTCCAGCAAATAAAATGTAAATTGCATTAGCAAAACAAAGAGATGCTCTTCTTGAGATCCAAGTTGCTTCCATCCTTTGTGAAGCTACAAGCTCCACCTTTGCCTGATGAAGAACCCAGTAGAGCTTTGAAAGCTTGCAACATGTATTTTGGAAATTTCCAAGAACCCCTTCTCCCCTCCCTCAGTATAAATGTCTATTATCCGAAGCAACATTAAACAGATGCTTATCTGCCTTCCCATATTTTCAAAGTTCTGGCTAGGCGACATGGTTGACCACTTTTCTTGCGGAAGAGCAGCTTAAAGGAAATAGTTTCAGCCTTTTCCTCCTCCTTCTCCCTTCTAGACATCTTTACCAGCATGCTAAAAATCACCTGGTCTCCCGGGGTGTTATTGCCAGAAGAAAGATTTTTCTCTTGTATCCTGAGCAATCTCTTCAGACATGATGGGAGAGGAAAACTTCCAAAGAGAAGCAACCTGTCCCGCTCCATTCTATTGCCTTTCAATGACATCCTCTTACCAGGTTATTTATTGTCATTCACAAACTGGGAAAAGCTTCAACGCATTTGTCTACTCCTTGGCTTGTGTTTCAATTTGGAGATGCTGGACTTTGCTATCCTTCTCAATAGGAGTAACTGCACTTTGAGTGCAGGGGGGCAGCAAAGAGAGAAGAAGTGCCGCTTTGAATAAATAGTCTTCTGTTTCAGGAGCTGCACAACATCTTTTCTGCTTTAAGAAGCCTTTGGCTTGGGCTACATCCTTCCACCCTTTTACAACCAAACTTCCTGACTTGCTGCAGCCACCAGTGTGCAGTATATCAGCTCCAGGCTCATTATGTATCTCTTAACCAAGGAATGTAAACTTGGAAAGAAGCAGTTCACTCAACAAAATGTTCACTTCTCCAACTGTTAAACTATCACGTCTCATTAATGGCCTTAGCTTATGTGAAGCCATGAATCCTGCTTGTGAAATCATGTTCCTTGGTCAGGTTGGTGGAATAACCAGAGTATGTGGGAGGACTGAGTCTGGTCTCAGTTTGGCAAATCACAAAGAATCATGTCAACTCCCAAACTCATTCACATTGCAATGTCACCATGCAACCTCTTTCTTTCTTTCTTTCTTTCTTTCTTTCTTTCTTTCTTTTTTAAATCAAATATATATATTATTTTAATATAAAACACACATGCTAGGTTATGACACTACAAAATACTATAAACATAATAAACACAGCAAAAAATAAATATTGACTACTTCTACATCTACAAAAACTATACACTATTACCACTACATAACATATAAAGACAAGGATCGACAAATGACGTCCAACTTGCCAGTTCGTGGCATTAAATTTTACTTACCAAATATCTTCTAAATATGAAAATAAATTAAAAACAATTTTAACCAAATTTCTAATAATATTACATTATTTGATTGTTAGTAAATTACACACTGCTCAAGCATAAAATTTGTATTATTCTGCAATTCCTAAGCTAGATATCTCTCCCTACTTCTTCTTTCAGTAATCAATTGCTAATCTCCATTCATGGTTAAAAGACACTATAGTTCCCTCTTTTACAAGTTTGGTTAGTTTAATAATAATAATAATAATAATAAATTTTTATTTATAGCCCGCCCCTCTGTGAGGCAATCGGGGCGGGTTACAACATTTAAAACAGACAACGTTAAAACATTCCCTCATCCCACAGTCCAACCCTCCCATCCCCTTAAAACAGAATTAAACTAAGAAAAATTAAAATACCGCAAAACAATAAATGATAAAACAATAAAACAGGAATCAGTGATATAAAAACAAGATGAAAACTCATCTCCCTAAGGACAGCTATTATTCTGGGAAGGCCTGCCGGAAAAGATCCATCTTCACTGCCTTTTTAAAAGCAGCAAGAGTAGTGATGAGACGGATCTCGTCCGGCAGGCCATTCCAAAGTCTGGGAGTGGTTGCAGAGAAGGCCCTCTGGGAGGTCTGAGACAGCCTGGTTTTTATTGGCTGTAGCAGGTTCCTCCCAGAGGACTGAAAGGCGTGGGGGGGATCGTACGGGAAGAGGCAGTCCCTGAGATAAGCTGGACCCAAGCCATGTAGCAAAGCAGCTTCATTTATATACTGCTTCATATCGCGCTATGGAATGTCTAAGCGGTTTACAACTTAGCTGATTGCCCCCCAACAGTTGGGTACTCATTTTAGCGACCTCGGAAGGATGCAGGCCTGAGTCGAGCCTCAGCCCTGGCTGGTATTGAACTCGCAACCTTGTGGTCTATGAGTGAGTGGCTGCAGTACAGGCATTTAACCACTGCGCCACCAGGGCTGATAGGGGTTTAAAGGTTAAAACCAACACCTTGTACTGTGCCTGGAAACAAATCGGCAGCCAGTGGAGGGACTTAAGCACCGGTGTTATGTGCTCCCTCCTAGATGTTCCAGTAATTAACCTGGCTGCCATGTTTTGCACCAGTTGCAGTTTCTGGGTTAGGCACAAGGGTAGCCCCATGTAGAGTGCATTGCAATTATCCAGACGTGAGGTTACCAGGGCATGTACCACAGCTTCCAGATCCCTCACATCCAAATAAGGGTGCAGTTGGCATATCAGCCGAAGCTGATAACAGGCACTCTTGACCACTGCATTCACCTGACTAGTCGTGTGAAGTGACTAGTCAAGGAGTCCCCCCAAACTGCGAACACAGTCCTTAGAGGAGAGTGTGACTCCATCCAGGACTGGAGACTGTATTCCCAGATCTGGTTTCGGGCCTGTAACTGTGAGTACCTCCATTTTGTCTGGATTCAACTTCAATCTGTTTTTCCTCATCCAATCCATTACCGCTCTGAGAATGTCATTAAGAGGAGAGACGCCATCTGAAGTCTGAGCCGATGATCTAGTCATGGAGGGATATATCTGGGTGTCATCAGCATACTGAAGACACCGCGCTCCATGCCTCCAAATGATCTCACCCAGCGGTTTCATGTAGATGTTGAATAACATCGGGGACAGGATGGCGCCCTGAGGGATGCCACAATTTAGCTCAATTTTAGACAAGCAACTGTCCCCAAGCCTCACCCTCTGGGATCTGCCTGAGAGGAAGGAACGGAACCACTGAAGCACAGTGCCTCCAATTCCTAACTCTCTCAGGCGATCCAAGAGGATGGCATGATCTATAGTGTCAAAAGCCGCTGAGAGATCCAAGAGCACCAGCAGGGTCACACTACCCCTGTCGATGCCCAAGCGGAGGTCATCAGTCAGAGCAACCATGGCAGTCTCCACTCCATATCCTGTCCTGAAGCCAGTTTGAAATGGATCAAGATAATCGGTTTCATCCAAGACTGCCTGGAGTTGGGAAGCAACTGCCCTCTCGATCACCTTGCTTAAAAAGGGAAGCAAGGAGACTGGTCTGTAGTTGTTTCTGTCCAGGGGGTCCAGGGAGAGTTTTTTAAGGAGTGGCTTAACTGCTGCCTCCTTTAAACAAGATGGTATACTATCCTTCCTGAATGACACGTTGATTGTGTCCCGAAGGAACACCTTCAACGCATCCCCACCCTGGACAACCAGCCATGATGGACAAGGATCGAGGGGGCAAGTTGTCTTCCTCACCCTTCCAAGACCCTTGTCCATGTCATCGGTACTCACAGATTGTAATTGATCCAGTAAAATGCCATCAACGGGGTTCCTGGATGCCTCGTCTACGGAATCTGCCAAAACACTGGCGTCCAAGTTGGCTCTTATCCGAGAGATTTATCTGCAAAGTAGATATTAAATGCCTTGCAGCAGGCTGTCATTGAGTCAAGTAGGGGGTTTGGCGCAGGGGGAACCTTCGTCAGCTCCCCCACCACCCTAAACAGCTCTGCCGGGCGGGACTCTGCAGACGCAATACGTGCAGTTTATCCATTTCTGAAAATTCATTAAACTTTATAAACCATTCTCCTAGGGAGTGAATGACTGAATCTTCAGAATGCTGTGTATATAACAATCTGGCTGCAGTGATCATATATTTTATAATCTTTCCATTCTTCTTTTTTGCTTGTTGTTCCAAAATTCTAAGCAAAAATAATTCAGTTCTAATTTGAATATTAACTTTTAGTATATCTTCCATTACATTATGTATTTTAGTATATCTTCCCTATTTATTTTATTTTATTTTGCTTTTCACAAGTTTGCCACATGTAACACAAAGTCCCTTCTTTTTCCCCTGACATTTCCAACATAAATTAGGTGTTTTTTGTTTGGAGATCTTTTCTGGAGTTAAAATATCAATATACAGTCGGCCCTCCATTTTCACCCAGGATCCATTCCGGACCCCCCACAAAAACAGAGATTTGCCAATATTCAAGCCCCATAGGCTTGAATGGGGTGCACCCCCATGAGGGAGCACAGAGGTGCGCTCCATTGATTTTAATGGAGGTCACTCCTCTGTGAATATGCAAAACCACAGACTTCAAGTCTGCAACAACAGAGAGGCAACTATATATCATCTTGTAGAAATTCTCCTTTAGATCATAACTCAACATAAATTTCAAACCCTTTTCCCACATATTTTGTCATTGATTATGACCAATATTTTGTGCTTGTTTCATCATACATTCTTTTACTTGTTCATCTTTCATCTCAGTTTTTAAGACCATTTTATACATTTTAGTTATTAAGTGATCATCATTTCCAAGAAATTGTTTTCAAATTCTGCTCTGACAATCTCAAAACCATATAATTTCTTATTCATTTTAAATCACTCATACAATTGCCTATGCAAATATCACTGAATCTTACTTCTGTATAGATCAAGTTCTTCATTCCTCTCTAGTTCTATGAAATCCATTTATCATTTTGTTTCTTTTCTCTTGTGTAAAAGGCCTCATGTGATGAAGTCTACAGAGGAATCATTGCCTCATATTTATTCCATATTCTTAATGAAGGTTTTCTAACATAATGATGATTAAAATCAGCATTTGCCTTTGATTTTATCATACCAAAGAAATCCATGCCAACCAAATCTTAAATCAAAACCTTTCAACAATAACATTTTGCAACATCATCTAGTCTTTTAACTAAACTAAAAAAAAGGGCAGAAAAATACTTCCAAATTCAGTAATCCCAAGCTTCTTCTTTGTTTCTCATCTTGTAAAATTTTGCATCTAACACTTCTTATCTTGCCAAATAAATTTTGAAATATCTTTCTGCCATTGTTCAAATAGTATATCATTTATTAAGATGAACATTGTTTGAAACAGAAATAACATTTTTGGCAGTGCATTCATCTCTATAACTGATATTCTGCCCAACAGTGACAATCTCAATTTACTCAATTTACTCAATTTCATCACATTCTGTTTAACTTCATTCCAAACTTTGATATAATTATTTTGAAATAATCTGAAGTTAGTATGAGTGTTAAGAACTGACTTTCCTGCTCCCCCCCCCCCCACAGTTCAGTGAACCATCCTGCAGTGTTTCAAAGAGCAAGAACTTTATTCCAGTAACTCTAGATGTTAGCAGGAAGATGTTTCCAAACAAAATTGTTATCATCCTCAAACAACAATCCCATATTCACAATTCCCCACACTAAAATTTTGTGGGCTTGGCTATGATTCACCCATAAGTCAATATATCTCCATGTACCATCCTTCTTGGTCTAACTACCCAGCCCCCTTAAACACTTTCAGTTTCCCTCTCTACATCTTTTCTCATGTGAGAAGCTGCATACCACACACATCCGTGCATTCCTGTATGAAGCCATTATCTTCACTATAAACCACCATCAAGGTTCTTTCCCAACACTGCATCCCGCATATCCATAATACACATATTATACAATTTTGAAATAACACCTCCTATATTACTACATTAATAACTAATTATCCAACCATACACACAACTCACAACAGATTTGATCAGATTCTGACAATCAGAAACAATTACTCCCAATATTTAACCTTTTTCATCAGTTTCAAAACCTATTTTCTCAGGTAACAGCCTGTAATGTTCTTTCCTCACATTTTTTAAGCACCATTATTTTTTACATTGTCAATAAAGTTGTTGCCAAAGTCCATCTTCTTCAAAATCTTTATCACAAGCAGCCAATGTACATTATCAAATGCTTTCTCTGCATCCAAAAATATCAAAACTGCTTGTTTTTCATTATGCTTATCTAGATATTATAAAATGTCTAATACAAACCTCAGCTCTGTAATTTTACCTCTTAGGTAAAACAACAACATCAGCAACAACACCTTGATATTTATTTATTTATTCATTTATCTGCCTTTCTCCCAGAAAGGGACCCAAGGCAGCTCACATTGATCTTCCTAATTATTTTTTGCAGTATTGTCTTCATTCTCTCTGCCAAAATAGATGTAAAAATCTTGTAATCACTATTTAACAAAGAAATAGATCTATAAGGATTCAACAGATCTTGATCTTCCTTTGGTGTCAAAGATACAATTGCTTTCTTCCAAGACTCTGGGATCTTCCCAGAAAGTGGCAAAAATATCTGATCTTCTAATTTAGCTGGCAGGCCATCTGGTCCTAGGGCCTTTTTCAATTTAGTGTGTGTGTGTTTAACAGCCTCTATGATTTCAGCTATCATAATAGTAGCTACCATAATCAATTTAGCTTTTTGAATGTCCAAGATCTTAATTAAGTTTTGATTGTTAAATATTCATCAGTCTTCTCTAGTTTTGATTCCTGTTTTTTAAACAGTGAAGAATAATATTTATGAAAAGTGTTTTTTTTTAATTGTTGCATTATCTGGGATTTTTAATATTATTTTCTTTTTTCTTTTTATAAACCAACTATCTCCTTGGTTTATTTGTAGATTCAAAATGTCTCTGTTTGGCAAATCAACTGTAATCATATTAAATTGTTTTTGTAAAACTTTTTCAATTCTTTTTTTTTTAATTGCATCTATAATTCTTTGTTTTTCTAATTTTATTTTTTTAATTCACAGTGATGTTTTCAAGTCTCCAAGTCACGAGTTAAGTCTCAAGTCCCTACCTTCAAGCCTCAAGTCAAGTCTCAACTCCTTGTAAGATACATTCAAGTCAAGTCACAAGTCTGGGAGCCAACTGTAACAGGAAAAAAGTTGGGGCACATTCGTCAGAGGGGAAAAGCAATGGGCTTGAGGCAGAGGTTGAGGTCTGCTTGGCAGCCTGTCCCTGCTGCACATTGTATGAGCCTTCTAAAGCTTTTCCTCTGACTCAAGCCCTGACTCAATCCGCATTGGGTCCCTTCTGAGAGAAAGAAAGCATACAAATCAATTAAATAAATAAAAATAAATTAAATAAAGCTTATAGTTGAACACATTTGCTGTTCTCCTCCGAGAAACATGCCCTGTGCTCTTGAAGTAAATTATACCAGTAGGTCAGTCACTAAAATATACAAGTTACAAGTCGAGTCAGTGCATCATATATTGTTGAGTCAAGTCCAACATGTTGATGTAGTGACTTGAGTCATAGGGCCTTTGCAGACTGCCAGAAATAGTGCAAATTGAGTTCACTTTAAGGGTTAGGGTTAGTGCTAGGGAGTCATGGGAATTGTTTTTTTCTGAGACATTGAGCCTTCTCTGTCAGAGAGCTCTGGTGCCACAATAAAATACAGTTCCCATTATTCCCTAACCCTAACCCTAACCCTTAAAGTGGACTCAATTTGCACTATTTCTGGCAGTCTGCAAAGGCCCTTACTTGAGTCCAGGTTGACTTGTATCTACATAACTATAATTTGATGTTTTGTTCTATTTAAAAAATCCCCCCATAAATGCATTACCTGCTTCTCATACTACTTTGACATCTGTTCTTTTATTAAAATTTATCTTTTAAAAATCTTTAAAAATCTTCTGTGTTTTATTTAATACAGTGCAAACTTTTTAAAATGATTTGCTCAGAGTTGTAAGACCCGTTACATTTATGACTGAACTGGCCATACAGTTTGGTTCCATAGTATCTGAAGGACCATATTCTTCCACATATCCATGATTTTAGATCTTGGAAAGGCTTTTCTCTTGGCCCTGTCTCACTTAAAAGCATGTTTGGTGGAAACATAAGAGAGTGTCTTCTTGTTGGCTGATCCCATACACTGAAAATCCCTGATATATGGGCTAAACTGGCTTTTACTTTATTGTCTTTCCATTAGCAGGCAGACTTATTTATTTATTTAGAATTTATTTTCTCTCAGTATAGGATCCAAGGCATAACCTGAAACAAAAAACAAAATCTGAAACAAAATGCAGCTAAAAACCAATCATAATAGAAAAGGAAAAGCTCAGTTTAAAAAACATTAAATAAACTATCCTATTAAAAACAGCCACTTTGAGTCCCATTCAAATAAATAAATAAATAAATACTATTTAAATGTATTTAAATATAATAATGACATGATTGATATACCATGACTAACATACATATCACTTTACAAAATAAAACAATAAAAAGAATCCTGCCAAACATGTACAGTCTAGTAATAAGAAAGAAATATGGCAGAATGAAGGGGCTGATGCAAATATAAAACCCAATTTGATACAATTACAAAACAAGCTATCCAAATAAAAATATAAAAAGTACAACTGTAAAAACAAGCTGTCCAAATACATACAAATAGAACATACAAAACTGAAAAAATAAAATTAAGCGGAAAATCCAAGTGTTAGGAAATAACAGAAAATTTTTTTTAATTAGACTTAAAAACAATTACGGAAGACACAGTTCATAAATATTTAAGAATACAATTCCAAGAATATAGAATGGCAAGAGAAAAAAAGGGAAAAGCCAAGCCAAAGACAAGGAAACTTTTTGTAAGGTGACAACCATATTCATAGAATGAAGATCCTGAAGAGGGTGGTAAAAAGAAATGAGAATTGAAATGTAGTTGAGAATTATAGAAAAAAGCAAGAAGCTTGTATTACTCCTAAAAGGAATAGCAACATAAGAATAAAGTGAGGTGGTCAAAATGGTGATTTTAGCAGCAGAATCTTGAATAGAAACCAGGGGACTGAGAGGACATAATGAAAAACTGGTTGAAATAAGATGAGAAACATATGAACTATTTGCAGAGGAAGCAGACAGAAATGGTCTGAGTCTAGCAATATTACAAAGAAAAAGGTAACATGCAAGCTATAGTCTCAACATGAGGAACAAAAAACAAAGAGTCAAAAATAATGCCAAGATCTGTGGAAGAAGCATATATAGTTTCTTCCACAGAATGAAGGGTAACACTACAATGATTAGTAGAGAATATATATTTTAAAGAATGCTTTGGAGTAAAAAACAAAGAATTCTGTCTTTGCCATGTTACATTAATGATGACAGTGCAGCATCTGTGCCAAAATAGTGGAAAGATATGCTGTAATATGATGTTGAATAGTGGAAAGATATGCTGCAAATAGTTCATATGTTTCTCATCTTATTTCAACCAGTTTTTCATTATGTCCTCTCAGTCCCCTGGTTTCTATTCAAGATTCTGCTGCTAAAATCACCATTTTGACCACCTCACTTTATTCTTACGTTGCTATTCCTTTCACTGTAGAAAGATACAGCTGACTTTTTATCAGCATAACGGTAATATTAAAGAGGCAGGCTTGGGAGCCCAGATACATCAGATCCTCCCCTCCCCGGTGAGACCAGAAGGGCACTGCCATCCAGAGAGAGAAAGAAGCAGGCTTAGAAGTCCAGGTACAACAAAACCTCTCCCTCCCCCCCCCCCCGAGACCAGAAGGGTGATGGACAAAGAGGGAGGCTTCAATGCCATAGCCCAGGAACATCAGGGCCCTAGCCAACAAGAAGACCAGAAGGCCACTGATGCCACTGATGGGGCCAAAGCGGGAGGCAGGGAGGAGGAGGGGAGGGTGGGAAAAACATCTTGGAGTGTGCAAGGGAAAGGGAAAAGAGAACTGAGGGAGGGAAAACATCTTGGAGTGTAAAAAGGAAAGGGAAAAGAGAATTGAGGGAGGGAAGAAGGGAATAACTGGCATAAAATATAGAAACAGCTACTGGGCTGCAGCAGTAGTGGTGGGTGACATTGAAGTCAACTCTCTCAGACAGAACAGTAGTGTCATCATAGCTGACACTTGTTAGTACTGTGTGAAAGGAGGCAAAAGGTGTCCATCTTTGTGAGACCATTTCACCAAGAAAAACCTTTAGGTGAGACAGCTCATAAACCAACAACTAGAAAGGGGGAGGCAGACAGAAAACTTGTAACTATACAGTAATCTATTCAGGAAATGAAAAAAACAAGAAGAAATGGTGTGGCTTTCATACTAAGGGAAGATATAGTTAGAACACTCAAAGGATACAACTCAAAGTCAGACTGTATATTATCAATAAGGCTTCAGGGTAAACCTATAAACATCACAATAATCCAGGTATAAGCACCAACCACATACACAGATGAAGAGGAAACTGACAGATTCTATGATGCAGTCCAGGAAGAAATTGACAACATACCATCACAAGATTTCAAACTAGTCATTGGAGATTTGAATACTTAAGTTGACACCAAAGAAGAATAAAAAACAGTAGGAAGATTTTGATTAGGAACAAGAAATAAAGCAGGAGAATATCTGATAGAATTCTGTGAGGCCAATAATCAGTTCATTGCAAATACCTATTTCATACAATCAGATAGGAGACTATACACCTGGACATCACAAAACACAAAACCAGATAAGACTACATAATTGGAAGTAGAAGATGGAGAAACTCTATCCTTGTGGCCAAAACCAGACCAGTAGCTGATTGTGGCAAAGACCATTAACTGCTCATAACAGAAATCAGAGTTAAGCTGAAGAATAAAGCAAAAAATCATAATTATATCAAAATATGACCTGAATAACATTTCAGCTGAATTCAAGGACAATGTAAGAAACAGATCTGAACTATTGAGTATAATCAACCAGGAACCTGAAGAACTGTGGACAGAAGTCAAAGACATAAGAACATGTGTTTCATAGACTATACCAAAGCATTTGATTCACTTCCCTTCTTAGAATCTGGGGTTCATCTTCATATGGCTCCTCATTCCAAATATCATTCTTTCCCTGTTTCCCTGAATTCTGTTCTGACAGTGGCTTCTTGTCCTTGGTACAGATTCATTCCCTTATCTCTTTTGTATCACTCTTCTGTGTATTACCTCCAATGTCTTTTTATTTCTTCTTATTTCTGTATTGTATTCTTTTTTTTTTTATCCATAGAACATCCCTGCCCTCGGTTTGAACTTGGCTTTAATTTCTCAGATTGTTTGATAGAGGTCATTCTTCCCTTTTTGTTGTCTTCTATTTCTCTGCATCGGTCATTGTAGTATTTCTCCTTATCCCTGCACATTAGATGCTGGACAGTTGTGTTCATACTTCTGGCTTTGTTCCTATCTCCCTTTACTTTTGCTTTTCTTCTTTCTTTTATTGCATGAAGTGTACAGATTCCTCATCAGGACTATCAGATTTAGTGGCACCCCCATGTCTTTGAGTGCATTCCATAGTTTTTTTGATAGATAGGAGGAAGCAACATTAACAACCTAAGATATGCAGATGACACCATAATATTAGCAGAAGACGTTCAGGAATTGGAACAGTTAATAAGAAAGAAGAAAGTGCAAAGGCAGATCTGATGCTGAACATAAGGAAAACAAAATAAAGACCACAGAAGAAATACACAAGTTCAATCTAGACAATGAGGAAATTGAAATAGTTAAATAATTCCCATATCTAGGATCAAACATTGAACAAAATGGAGTCTGTAGTCAAGAAAGAAGACTAGGAATGGGAAGCGCAGCTATGGACCTTATCAAATGCTGGCCATGAAGCGAAAAGTAACCGAACAGTAACCGAAGTAAGAATAAATTCAGTTCTATACCGAAACGAACTGAATTTCGCCCTCACAGCCATTGTGCAATGTATATGAAAGCTCCAAAGGGGATTCAGCGATCACTCCACAGAAGTTTCCCAGACGCCGCCACCGTGCGGGAAGAAGGAAAACACACACACACACACACACACATTTTCTTCTCTCTCTCTCTCTCTCTCTCTCTCTCTGCTTCCCCTCTGTCTGTGTGTGTGTATTGGTGTGTATTTGTGTGTGGTGATGCCTCATGGGTGCGTCTCTAACTGAGTCTGGGTAGCTATGCAAACCTAGGGGCTCGCCCAAGGGTGGAGGGCTCTGTGTGGGTCTGTGTGTGTGCCTGTGTGGGGTGCCTCGTCCCGAGCCTGGGCAAGTGTGCAAAAGCGATGGGCTGCCCTCAAAGTGTGTGTAGGTGTGTGTGTGTCTGTAGGACTCCCTCGCTCTCCCCTCCTTTTCCTCCCTCCCAGGATTCCCCAGCGCTCTTCTCTCCCTTTGGATGTCCTCTCCTTCTCCTCCTCTTTCTTTTCCGGTTTGCCTTTTGCCAATCCCTTCCCCTCGCTGGGATTGAGCTCTCCTGCTTCCCTTCCCCACCCACCATTGTGCAATGAATATGAAGGCTCCCTTGTACTTCCCCGACAAACCGAATGTCAAAATATCTCTATTCGTTACGGATTAGTTCCGTGTTCTGTCGAGTTTCGGGGCAGCGTCGTGTATAAACACGGGGAAATAATATGTATTAGCTGTGGATACCCTTTGGATTAGCTCTGCTTCAGACCCCATGTGATAAGGTCCTATGAAAGAACTGGAAAAGACACTGAAGAGCAAAGACATGCAACTGATCACTAAAGTCAGAATAATTCAGGCCATTGTATTCCCAATTACCATGTATGGATGCAAGAGCTGGACAGTGAAGGAAGCAAACAGAAAGAAAATCAACTCATTTGAAATGTGGTGCTGGAGAAGAGTATTTAAGATACCATGGACAGCCAAGAAGACAAAAGGGTTCTTGAACAGATCAGACCAGAGCTGTCCTTGGAAGCAAAGATGATCAAGTTGAGAATATTGTACTTTGGCTACATAATGAGAAGGCACGGATCACTAGAAAAAACAATAATGCTAGGAAAGATAGAGGGTAGAAGAAAGAGAGGAAGACCACAAACCAGATGGGTAGACTCGATCAGGAAGGTTATGGGAAGGGCTTGCAGGATTTGGGCAAGGAAGTGAAAGATAGGGATTCTTGGAGATGTCTCATCCACAGGGTCACCATGAGTTGGAACAGACTCAAAGACAGCTAATAACAACAACAAAAGCCACATGAATGAATAAGTTTACTTAGAGAAAGGATATAAAAAGAAAACAACAATGGGCCCAGAACACCATCCAGTGGCATCTTGACTGAAAAGGGGAAAGAAGATGATGCACGATCTCCAAATGATACATTAAATCACCAGCCTGAGAGATGAGACACAAACCAGCTGAAAACCAAAGAAGTAAACCCTGAGTCATGAAGGGAGTCCAACAGAAATAATATAATCAAAGGCTGCAGAAAGATGAAAAAGAATAAGAAATGTATATAGGCCTTTCAGCTGGGCACGAAGAAAATAATCTGTGATTTTCATAAGGGCTATCACTGTACAGTTCAAAGGGTGAAATCCAGGTTGAAATAAAATGTGCCAATGGAAATGGTCAAATTAATAATGTGAGAAAGGGAGAACAGCAGGAACAAGTAGATTAAGAAGAAGAGAGAGGATCAAGGGAGTAGGTAAGTTGGAAGACATCAATAATTTGGATAGCTCATCAGACAAGACAAGGGGAAAGTGGGGAAAAAAGAAGGCACTGATAATTGAAAAGCTGGCAATAGAGAAAATTCATAAACAGCAAGATCTGAATAAATAGTTTCTGAATGGGAAGATCTTTTTTTCAACCAGTTATTCAGAAACTTTTCTGAATGTTTTGCTTGCCAGCAAAAGCAGAGCAGAGAGTGGCCCAGCCTAGCCTCAAGGAGTGGGGGTCCACACCTTGGGAGTAGCCTTTGGGAAAATCCTCACCAAACATGTTTGTGATAGTGGTGGAATGAGGTCCATGCATTTTCAGATTATGGAACACCACATGTCAAAACCATGGTTGAGTCTACACCATTAAAACAGTCCAGATCCACTGTGCAGTACTTTGTCCATGCATTTTCAGATTATCGAGCACCACATGTCAAAACCATGGCTGAATCCACACCATCAAAACAGTCCAGATCCAGTGTGCAGTATTTTGTCCAGATTTTACCCTGTTTATGTCACACTGACTCTTAAAAATCTGGACTCAAATTGCATTGATACACATTTCCCCATCTGAATTCAAATCAGCCCAAAAGGGTGTTTCTTCCCTTCCACTTTTATTTCCTTCCCAGCATGCATAAACCTTTCAACCAAAAGTCTTTATTGTTTTCTTCTCAGTCTTACCACTCTTGCACTTGCATTGGATGGGTCCCCCATCCAATCTCCTCCCCCCCCCCTTGGACCCCAGTGAGTAAGCAAATGAACTTTAAATCTCTCCTGACACAAGCTGTCCTGAAGAAAAGGTGAAAGAAAAATTAAAATGTTTCTTTGCTCTCTTCCCTTTCCACTCTGAAGCAGCACTGACAGAATACAGTCCTTCTTTTGGATGTGATTTTAGCTGGTGCTGCTTCTCCTACCTTCCCTCCCTGTGTGTTGGCAAATGCGCTGGAACAGCATTGGTCTCCTTTATGTAATTTAAGGTTTAATCTGCACTGCAGAATTAATGCAATTTGATACCACTTTCACTCCCATAGCCCAATGCTGTGGAATAACCAGAGGTTACATATCAACGAAAATTATTGCTCATGTAGCAGAAAGAGGACTGTCTATATGAACTCTCATTCTACAATTTACCACTGCTTAAAAACAGATTTAACTGAAAAGTTAAAAATTACATAGAAAAGGGACACTGATATCCTCTTGTATGCACATGTACATACACTTTTTTCATACTTTGGGGATTAAATAAAAGCTCCAACTAATTTCTGGGCTGCAAGCCCAGGGGGGGAAAAGAGCCAAGTTCATGAATGTGTCTTTGGTGAGAGCTTGATAAAGATTTTTATAGTTTGGCTTCCAATGTTCACAATGCAGTCTTACAGCAAGTATTGTGGTAATTAAACTGCACCAGAAGATTCCAAGAGGACAAAAGCAATTTGAAAGATTTTAATGCTTTTGTAAATCTTTATAGTCTGAACAGACAATAGGTTTCCATGTACTCCCTTCTAATTTGTTTCTGAGATTCCTCTATTATATTTAGTGAAGAAAAGGAGTCTACCATACTTGTTTGTACATATAATATGCTTTGAGAATATAATTGTTGTTGTGTGCCTTCAAGTTTTTTCTGATGTATGGCAATCTTAAGGCAAACCTATCACAGGGTTTTCTTAGCAAAAGTTTTTCAGAGGAGGTTTGCCATTGCCTTTCTCCAAGGCTGAGAGAGTGTGACTTGTCACACAGTGGATTTAATTTTAAAATGTATCCTTTAATTCTCTCTCCCCATATATCTATGAGCCTTTACAGATTGCCAGAAATAATGCAGATTGAGGTCACTTTAACTGTCCTGGCTCAGTGCTAGTGAATCATGGGAATTGTATTTTTTTTCTGGGACATTGAGCCTTCTCTGTCAGAGAGTTCTGGTGTCACAATAAACTACAGTACCCATGATTCCTTAGCACTGAGCCAGGACAGTTAAAGTGGCCTCAAGCTGCACTATTTCTGCCAGTCTATAAAGGCCCTATGTCTATATATGGAAAGTAAGTAAGTTTCAATAATCCAATCGGTTTACTCTGGCTGGAGAGAACAATTGGATTTAGGCCAATAAATAAACAATAGCCATAATGAATCTCAACAACAGAGAGACAGAAGGTAAAAATAAAAACAGTGAATTCCAAAGGGAATAACTCAATATAAAATAGTCACATGTAGTTGTTATTGTTGTGTATTTTCAAGTCATTCCCGACTTATGGCATCCCTAAGATGAATCTATCACTAAGGGAAATCAGACAGATGTGTAAACACAAATAAACAAAAAATAGTATTGACAGCACCATACACATACCTGGGATTCTTAGAGCAAATTCTGAAAAGAAAAAAAAGTTAATTTGCCTCATTGAAAAAACAAAACACCCTACCACAATTGATATTATAATGAAGAAGAGAATCTGGAGCCTGCTCAAGAAAAAAGCAGTACTTTTTATAAAATGGGGAGCAGGTGTTCCATTTTATCTTCACAACAACCATGTAGATGAATTAGAATTATGTATACAAACTCATCCTGTGTATTTAGTGACTACATGAGAAAAAGCGGGGTTGTACTTGCTAGCCATACTCATTGTAGCAAAATATCCTCTGGTCATGTCCTGAAGTAGCTGTGCAGTGGCAGTGTGACAGGAAGCCTACCTGGGTAGGTTACCTCTGCACATAGTGGATATGTCTATTTTATAGTGATCCATTACAAAAACATTAGTTCTATGTCTGAAAGTAAAATATATCTAGCTTTTCTCATTATAAATCCTAGTTCTATTTGCTTCATTATTACAAACATGGTTGTCCCCAGTAGCATCACTAGGGGTATGTGGGTGGTGCGGGCCACACTAGGTGACACCCTAATGGGGGTGACACCACAGCTTCCCGAATATGAGAAGGGATGAGTTTCAGTGGCTGAAGAAAGGGGATGTTTGCTCTATTTCTCATGGTTGGCAAATGAGCTAGCGTCTCCTTTCTCCATCCACTGACTAAGGGCGTTTTCACACGGGGCTTTAGGCGGACGCAGTCCTACCTCCCTCTGGCCCCAGTCCAGCTCCTTTTCCAGTGTGTTCACACTCACATCGCAGCAAACCCCACCCCTTGCGGTGCCATCCCTGCGTCAGTCCGGCTCCTTGCTCCGTGTGTTCACACTCACGGCGTAGCAAGTCCGGCCTCACTCCGGCTGATCCAGCGCTAACTCCGGCATCAGCCCCGGCAAGGTAATTCCTTTTTTTAAAAAGAAATTAAGTTGCTGCCGCCGGAGCCATTCCGGAATGAGCGTCACGGTCGGCTCCAGGCGGCTTTGGTGGGTCTAGTGTGAAAACGTCCTAAAGTGGATGAAGTAGGTTGCTGCCCCAACTCCGCCCCTAGACACTCAGACAAAAGATAACAACAGGGAGGGAGAGGCTGGGAGTCCAGACACTTTTCTTTCAGCAGCTATCACCACCTCCTCATCCTGCCTGGCCTCTCCCCCAGGTTTCCTGGCTGCCCATGAAACAAACTGGGGCCACCCATGTGGGCTTTGCTGCATCTGTGTTCCCAGCACCCCCCACACCTTTTCCCCTCTTCTCTTCCTCTTTCTTGGTCAACCCCAGGCTCTAGAGCAAGTTGTTGATTTATGGTGGTACATTTCCACTTTAACTTCATATCCCAACATTCCTAACACAAGTGGTCCTGCCCTCCTCCTCCTTAGGGGCAAGGTACCCCCAGTTCTGACAGGGGGGAGTCTCAATGGCTGAAGAAAGGGGAAGTTTGTTCAATTGCTCACAGTTAGAGCGCAAGAGGCACCTTTCTCCTCGTATGACTGAACTGCAAAGAGGTGGGGTGTGGTGAGATGAGGGGATGGGAAGGAACAAGAAAAGTTCCAGATGAGATTTACTTCTGAAGAAGCAGGCTGCAGATTGAACCCTGTTGCTCCCTCTTCTGTGGAGAATTCCTCCTCCTCCACCACCACCACCATCACCACCACAACCCAATGCAGGATGTACCTGTCCATTGATTTAAACTCTCCTTAAGGAGAAGGCTACAATTGCTCAGACTGAATCCTCCAAGTCAGGGCTCCTCCACATCTGCCCCCTTCTTTCAATCAAATTGTACCTCTTCTGTTTCCTCCTCCATTAGGAAAGAACTCTCTCCTCCACCACTCAGAAATGTAGCCTTTTGTAATTCAATGTTAAGTTCTGTAAAAAAAAATGTTTTATTTTCCCTATAAAACTGTGTGTGCATTCCCTATTCCCCTTCCCTCTCTTGGTTTATAATGCCATCTTCTTACTTTGGACCCTGGGTTTTGCTTGTTTACCTAAGAAACAATTTCCCTTCTCACTTGCTGCTTGAATTACTATACAGCTTTCTTTGATCTAGAGGTAAAGGCAGGCAGTGGGAGGAAGGAAGGGAAAGCAGGCTGAAACTAAGCAAATGGCATCCAAGGAGTTACTATCAGATCCTCTCACCAAGGTAAATTCACAGTTGATGGGGGTCTTATGTATTTAGAAATAGTATAAGGGTCTGATTATCATGGCAGAGTTTATTTTAACAGCTCCTGTGGCAAGTAAAAGTATTGCACACATAACCACAATTATCTATGAAGTGAATTAAAACACTATACGAATGCCAAGTAGTGTTAAGATTTTTTTTTTTTAATGCTGTGGAATGTTCTTCCTTCAGCATTGTTGTTTGTTATTTGCCTTCAAGTTGATTTTGACATACGATGATCCTATCATAGGGTTTTCATGGCAAGATTTATTAAGAGGAGGTTTCCCACTGCTTCCTCTTAGGCTAAGAGAGTGTGAAATGCTGGGAGCATGAGACCTGCCCAAGGTCACCTAGTGGGTTTCATGGCTGAGCTGGGAATCAAGCCCTGGTCTCCAGAGTTGTAGTCAAATATTCAAACCAGTGTAGATGATGCACCCCAAGTTTGATCTTTGCTTCCCAACTCTTTTTCCTTTTATGTTGTATCCAAGTAGGAGGAGTTCAAGATCCAGTGGCAGATTTCTGGGTGATGTGAAATATATTGGCAAGGATTTCTTACTACTGCTTGGTTAACAATGGCAACAATACACCCTTTCCCATATGAAGTTGGGAGATGATCAGGAGTTGATCTGTTTGTGGAAGTACAGTAGCCCCTCCCAATTCGCAGGGGATCCATTCTGGACCCACTCACAAAAATGGTGTCTCACAAATATTTGAGCCCCATTGAAAATAATGGCACATGCACTAGTGGCACACACGCGAGGTCACTCATGGGGGCGCATCCCATTTTATCCTGCTCCATTTGCTGCCTGTGAACAGGTGAGGAATGTAGACTCCAAGTCTGTGAAAATGGAGGGGCGACTGTAACAACAACAACAATAATAATAATAATAATAATAATTTATATCCCACCCCTCTGCAGTGCAATCAGGGCGGCTTACAACATTAAAATTCCCATACAGATATGTTAATACAATGTAAAAAGAACCTAAAAATCCTGAAACCCATCCACCCCTTAAAAAGGAAGGGTTCTTCTTCTTCTTCAACTAGGCCCGATGGAGATGGGCCTGCATCTCTCCCCCAGATGACGTTGCATGGAGTGGAGGGAGACCTTTTCTTCTTAGACTAGGGCCCGATGGAGATGGGCCTGCATCTCTCCCCCATATGACGTCAGATGGAGTGGAGGGAGGGCTCTTCTTCTTAGACTAGGCCCAATGGAGATGTGCCTGTATCTCTCCCCCAGATGACGTCGGATGGAGTGGAGGGAGACCTCTTCTTCTTAGACTAGGCCCGATGGAGATGTGCCTGTATCTCTCTCCCATATGGCATTGCATGGGGTGGAGGGAGACCTCTTCTTCTTAGACTAGGTCTGATGGAGATGTGCCTGTATCTCTCTCCCATATGGCATTGCATGGGGTGGAGGGAGACCTCTTCTTCTTAGACTAGGTCTGATGGAGATGTGCCTGTATCTCTCTCCCATATGGCATTGCATGGGGTGGAGGGAGACCTCTTCTTCTTAGACTAGGTCTGATGGAGGTGGGCCTGCATCTCTCCCCCATATGACATCGGATGGAGTGGAGGGAGGGCTCTTCTTCTTAGACTAGGCCTGAAGGAGATGTGAGTTCAGTTCAACTCTAGTACTCAAAACTAATTTTTGAATATTTTGTATTAAGAGACAATTGAAGAAATTTATAGCTAAACTGTAGAGACTATACTTTCTTTTCAAACCGACATGATTTGTTTCCCAGAGTAGATATGTTCTTATGTTCAGATTTCTGAAATTACAAATCCAAGTTTTTTTGCAGTTAACTGTTGGATTTTTGAGGCCTAGTAAAAATAAAAAATAATTAAAAAAAATCAACACAGATCCTACCAGTCTGAAGCCTGCTGATCCCAAAGACTGTAGGCAGTGATGCCCTTGTTGTATTGGTTGTAGGAATACTGCTTTTGGAGTTTTTAAAGCTAAGGAACAAGACAAAAAACTTTTCAAAAGCTATTCCTCAAAATCTATTTAATAAATTTCACTGAGTGTTAGATGTCACCTGGATTTTAGGTCAAAACATAAAGGTATGTTTTTCCTCTCACTGAAGGCTAGGTAACACAAATATATGTTTAGAAATCTAACTTAAACTTTAAATTCTGTTTTAATTTTTTTCACTCTTTTAACATTTTCTTAAAAATGTAATATCTTACATTTTCTCTTTAACTACAGGAAACTATGTAAATGTAATTATATTTAGGCTGATGTGATTTTAATTTTGCTAGTTGCTTATGTCACAACTATTGCCATTGTGTTGTGTGCCTTCAAGTGGTTTCCAACTTTTGGCAACCCTATCATGGGGTTTTCCTGGCAGATTTTGTTCAGAGGAGGTGGTTTGCCATTGCCTTCCCCTGAGGCTGAGAGAGAGTGTGACTCTCCCAAGTTCATCTAGTGGGTTTACATGACCAAGCTAGGATTTGAACCCTGGTCTCCCAGTGTCCTAGTCCAACAGCCAAACCATTACACCACACTGGCTCTCACATTTAGTGATATGTAGAAATTATGATTTATGAGTAACATTAGTATGAAATACATTACTAAGAATTCTGTATGGTATGAGTAACATTAGTATGAAATACATTACTAAGGATTCTGTATGGAGGTCAATGGGGGGGGGTGACACCATGAGCTACCGCACCGGGTGATACCAACCCTAGTGATGCCACTGCTTGTCCCACTCGTAGCTGTCATGTACTATCTCCCCTTAAGCAAGTTTCTGGTGATTTCACCTGTACTAAAAAAATAAATTAAAAAAATACATACTCAGTGTTTGAGAAACCATTATGTACTATACAAGCAAACAAAAGATTCCTTACTTTTCAGTCAATTGGAGTGAGATTTCAACTTAAATGTAGGTATTCAAAATGTAATGGCTGATTGTTTGTTTTGTTAAGGAAAATGCAACATGGGACATACAGTAATAGAAATAAAATATGTATGTGATAGTCACAGTGACTAAGCAGGAACAATCATGAAGCTACACAGGTGAAAAGGATAATGTAATTTGGAAGCCTTGAGAGACAAGGACAAAGTTATAGAGTGTATATTGAAAACACCTGTTATAGATTGCAAACACCTGAGATTCATTAAGTAGTCAAGGTAAAATGATGAAATACTTGGGTTGGTCTTAAGTATGGGATGATCTATGTAAACCAATCAAAATGAATGTACATGCCCACTGGGTGGAAACTGACTAGTGGGTGGTGACTAACAATGGCTATAAGTGCAATGTTTGCCAATGCATATTGTGGTGTAGGGTTGGAGTATTTTGGTGGAGTAGAGATTGTGATTTGTAGGGCATATAGTATTTATATATAGTAGAATAAAGTAGATCTTTTATATAAGACTACTGAATTGTCTGGTGTCTTGAGGGAAGATACAAGAACCAGAAGAATCCTGGAGAGGTTTGGAGACATCTCAGGAAGAAGAGTGAGAAGGCTTGGAGAGTTTGTCAGGGTCTTCAGCCTATTCTCTGAAACTCTGCTGCTTGGGAAAGAAGCATCAACCACTGATCAAAGCTGGTCAGCTCTGCTGCATAACAAGGTGGTGAGTTAGAGCCAGAGGTGTAGAGCTACAACTCCCATCATCCCTGACATGTTTGTAGTGGGATATCTCACTTGACCAAAGTGTAAGTGGAACTAGTGTAAGTGAAACATAAGTGCTTTCAGCCCCCCTCCCCCACAAAAATGGTGACTTGCAAATATTTGAATCCCATTGAAAATAATGGCATGTGTGCCTGTGGCGTGTGCATGGGGCTGCATACACAGGGCCGTGCACAGGCATGCACCTCCATTTTGTCCCTCCCCACTTGTCCCTCTCGTGAAGAGTGAGACTGCAGACTTCAAGTCCATGGACGGGGAAAGATGACTGTATTCCAAGTATAAATACAATGTAATCACCAAATATGTTTTCAGGCATTACTTCTCCTGCCCCTTGAAAGAGGCTATTTCCCTTGAGAATGAAGCTATCACTCTGAAACCTGATATTCACATTCATGACATAATTCTAGGTTTCAGGTTGTTTCAAAACCATTTTAATGTATCTACCCAATTTCAAAAGGTGGAAGGAAATTATCCTGTAATCTGCAATATTACATTGTGGCTAATGATAGTAACACTATTGGAATGGCCTGGGACAATCAGAAGATTGAATAAACTCTTGACCAGGGGTAGGCAACCTTTTTGAGCTGGGGGCCGGGTTGCTGTCCCTCAGATAATTGGGGGGCCGAAGCACCAAAAATAAATAAATAAATAAATAAATAAATAAATAAATAAAATTATATATATATATATATATATATATTTAAAAAAATATGTATGCACACTCTCTCAGCCCCAGAAAAGCCATGGCAAAACCCCTGTGGAAATTTTGCCAAGAAAACCCCAAGAACAAGTAATAACAACAATAATCAATATCATCATGGCAGACGGTGGCGGTGGCGGGAGGTGGGGCGGCGGTGGCGGTGGCAGCAGGACCGGCCTAGGGCCGGTCCAAAGGCCTCGGGGGGCCGCATCCGGACCCTGGGCCTTAGGTTGCCTACCCCTGCTCTTGACAGTTCCTTGGAACACAATTGGAAGGTTGAAGTGGTAAGGAAAACTTTGACTTTGGCTGAGGATAGGAGGAATTGGAAGAAAGCTGATCAGAAAAGCTGTCTAAATTCAAGAGGCAGTGAAGATAGATTGTTGACTAGCTCAATTGGAGTGGAAATCCATGGAAGGCAATGGACTATAAACTACTGAAAGGAAGGGAATGAGAGCAAGGGTAAAGTCAGAGCCCAGAGGCAGAATATTGTGATATTGGTGGAAAGATAATTAATGTTGTCAGGTTAGGGAAGTTGTTATGTTTATTAATGTTGTTGTTCAGCAATAGCCCCTGAGAGGTGTATAATTGCTCCTAGATGGGATTCCTGTGTCACTAAGGATACACTAAACAACACACTAAACCACCATTTATATTCAGCACACTTTGTTTTTACAGTGGGCCTTTGGTATCCACTGGGTTTGGTTCCAGGACACCACCCCCACCACCCAATAGATATCAAAATATGTAGATGCTCAAGTCCCATTATATACAATGGCATAGTAAAGTGGTGTCCCTTATATAAAATTGCAAATTCAAGGTTTGCCTTTTTGAATGTATATATTTTCAAGAAATGGGTGGTTGAGTAAGTGGATAAAGAATCCATGGATATGGAGGGGCAACAAGTACTTTTAAAATAAATAAATATGGGGAACCTAATTTAAAATAATAAATAAATACTGGGAACCTACTTTAAAAATAATGCATGGGAGTTATATGGGAGAAGGAGTAATCCATTATGTTTGCACTACAGTCCTTTCCAAGCTGCCCTTTTCTTTAGGAAATAAGCTCTCTTAAGGAAAATAGTTACTAGGAGAGAGATTTTGACTGGGATTGTAGTGCAGGGTGATGGTTAAAGCTCTCTCATAGTGTACAGTACCTCCACTCCCACTCCTCCTTGTAGCTGTTACTTTTTAAAAGAAAGCAACACACAATGAATGCATACATATTATATAACCTAGCTTTAAGGATTGCATAGAGAATAAAATTTGGGAAGATTATTCTTCTCCATTGTCAGAGGATTGTTACATGCTTTCACATTCAAAACATTTCTGCAATTCCTTGAAAATGCTGAGCTTTCAGAATTCCCCCTCCCCTCATCATTGGTTAGAAATAGAAATTTAAATGTCAGCCATCAGTCTGAAACAAGGCATCTTGAACTATGTAGTTCTACAAAAGATATTGCTCCCCTCCCCACCATATACAATCTTACCTAAAGACTGAAACAACATGTAGGTATCTGACTAACATTTCCAATTGTTTTTCTCCTGTTTGGTTTGTAACATCTTGCCTGATGAAGAAGCCCTTGCAACAAGTATATTGTGCATTGTGGTTGGTCACTGATGGATTTTTGTTTGAATATGTAGTTGATGAGTTTGAGATCAACATTTACTCTTATAACATCTAAGAAGGGATAATGGGGGAAAGGCTAATGTTAAAATTGAATCCCCCTACTCACAAGTACGGTATTTATTTTAATTTCACATTACAAATGCCTGTCTCAGTCCTATGTGGGACCCAAGGCTTCTGACATTATAGATAGACTAAAAAGTGTGTAAGGGCTGAAACAGACTGGCACAATACAGTGGCTTCCTGGTGGCTTGCGGGCATGGTGTATACACAACAAACACCCTAAGATGCTGGGAAGCTGGCATCATGCTGCCCTCCTGACCACACAGTGGCCGGTTTTACAGCACACCTGCGGCACAGCATTTAGATGCTGCACACCAAAGGAGCACCACAAAGCTGCAGCCCCACGGAAAAGCCAGCTTTTGCCAGCTCAAAAAGGAGCAGCAATTTGCCGTTTCTTTTTGTGTTGGCAAACAACTGGGGTGGGGCCACAGCATGCAGTTACCATGGCCCTAACCCAGCATCGCCAGGGGTGGCTTGACACCACCCCTACAGTGCCATCTCTTTGGCCCCTAACCAAAATAAATCATAATACTAAAAATGAGGAAGAAATACCTTATTAAAATCAAAACAGAATTCAAAACAGTTTAAAAGCATTTCAAACATAACAGATAAAGACGAAAGTACAGTTGACAGTGGAAGGGAAAACCTTTCTTCAGAAGACAGTTAATGGCCAAAAGCCTGTCTAAACCTGGTCCTGCTGGCAGAAGGAGAGCAAAGAAGGGCCAATGTAACCTCAACTTATTCTTGTGTGGGTATTAAACACCCTGAGAAAGAAATAAATATTTTCAAATATTTATAAGATGTTTATAAAGCAGTTTACAGGTCTTGTTCTTGATACTGGTTGGAATTCTGATTAATCTTGCAAGACAAGATTAATAATTATTAATAATTATTTTAGTGCAATTGAAAGTATCTGAGGTGCTTACTTGTCATTCAGCAGTGGCAGTTGAGATGGAGGGAGGATCTTTCTTCAGCTGCTGGGGTCAAGGCAAAATGAAGCTGTGCTTGTCTATGCATCCTAATATAGTACACAGAAATATATCATCAAGTCAGAGGGGAAGGATGTGGATTATTCAGAACAGCTGTAGTTGACAAAAGAATTGACATGGAATAGCCATTGAAGGCAGTGCATTGCAGGTGTGACTGTGTGGCTGATCATATGGATGAGTGTTCAGTGAAATGGCATCTGGGTGGGAAAAGAGTGGTAATTGGATAAAACACACAGGCAAAATAAAGCAGCTTCTAGCCACTCTGAAGGTGGGGGGTTAGATGGTGCATGAAGCAAAAGTAGTTGGGAAGTTAAACAAACCCATGCTCTAGGGCTAAAAGATGGAGCAAAAAGAAGCTGGGATATTCCAACTCAAGCCAGAAAATGTGCATCTTTGCACTGGCATATAAACTCCCAGCACCAGTGAGGGAGTGTGACAAAGCAAAAATGTAATCACCAATAATGCAGAGGATGTAATTACAATGTAAACAAAACATATAGACCAACCGGGAGGCAAGAGGTAAAAGAGGGTGAAGGGGGTATGCATGGGGGGCCTCTGTGATTGTGCTTTGCCACGGGGCACACCAATGCATCGATCGATACAGGCAATGCATTACAGGTGTGACTGTGTGGCCGATCATAGGGGTGAGCGTCCAATGGAATGGGACCTGGGTGGGAAGAGGGTGGTAATTAGAGGTTGCTAGTGGTGTGTTTGTGTGATGGTGTGCATGTGGGCGGGTGATAAAAAAAAATGGCATGCCCTGATTTGATGCCACATGGAGCAGACAGCCCGTGTGTTCAGGTCACCTTCAGTGTAGGCCATGCGAACAGCAAGGGTTTGACCCACTTTCAGATAACGTAGGATGGAAGCACTTTTTCCTGCCCATTTGCTCTGGCCCCCAGATACAAGGTAATGGGAGAGAGAAAAAAACCTCATATGTAGGGTATCTCTCAAATGCATGAGAAAATACAATAACATTTCCAACTGGTCATCTCAAACTAAATGTGATATTATTTATGGAATTCATAATTGCATGGATGGCTTTTTAAATGTACATAGATGGTAGGTTATTTGACCTGGATCAATACTTGTAGTTTCTTCCCACTGTGGTTTCTTCTGTTGCTGCTTCTGCAGGTTAGCCATCAGGACAATCAGATGTTGTGGCACTCCCATTTCTCTAAAAGCAAGTCATCGCTTTTTTGTGATCTATGGACAGTTGAAGGCTTTCCTGTAGTCTATACAAATCTGCACATGCAGATTTTCTTATGAATTTCCCTGGTTTGCTCCATTATCCATTGTATGTTTGTAATGTGGTACAAACCTCTTCCTTTCCTGAATCCAGTTTGTACCTCTGGGATTTCTCTTTCTATTTATGGTAGGAGTCTCTGTTGCAGAATTTTGAGCATACTTTTGCTATGTAGTAAGGTTCTGTAATTACTGCAATCTTTTGTGTCTCTTTTTTTGTAAATGGGAACATATATTGATGACTTCTAATGTGTGGGCCCCTGCTTTGTTTTCCACATTTTGCGGCATATTTTAATTAGAACTGTACTTGAATATGTCTTTGTAGATTGTAGCAGTTCTATTGATATGTTTTCTGTTCCTGATATGTGATCTGTTCTTCCCAATTGTTTTTTTCTCCACAAGACAATCTAAACATTTATTATCTATTTTCCCTTTATTTCTTTTCCTGAAATAAACCTATATAAAACATAAGACATTTATCTGACACCAAACCTCACATTTAACTAACAATGAGCTTCCTATCTTGTAAGTGAGATCATCTTCATAAAGTTTCTTTGTGGACCCTCTTTTCCTTATTTAATCAACAATAGTCAAAAAAGTATGCTACTACACCACTTAACCCATTATTAAAAATTCCCTATTATCGTCATCTTCAGCTACATCCATTAGGTTCAAAATTTTCACTCTTTACAATGTTTTTATTCAGTTTTTGAACATAAAATTTTCTCCATATTTTCCTAACAATTAATAATCTTCTTCTTTCTTCATTATTCTAGAAATCCTTCTGTTGTTAATAAACCTTTTTGTTGTAGAAAGTTTATTACTTTTCCCCAATCTTTTTAAAATTTCTCTGTGTTACCATCAGACAGTAGATGAGTAAGTTTGACCATTTCAGCCAGTTCATATAATTTGTTTATCCAATCTTCTAGCTCAGGTATTTATTCTTCCTTCCAGAATCTGGTTAATACTATTCTTGCTGCAATAATGAAATGAAATATTATTCTCCCATGTTTTGTCCAAATTTTCATCTAGTATATTTAACAAATATATTTATGGTTTGCATTCAAATTTTATATCCAAAATTTTCCAAATTGTTTCATGAATTTCTCACCAATATTCTCTATTTTTTTTTTACAGGTCCACCAACTATGAAAAAAAAGTACCTTTTCTATTCTTATTTTTCTCATAAAAAATTCCATCATCATTATAAATAATAATGGTTTTCCCAAGTATATTCCCATTGTGCTAGTTCAATAGAATGACCAATATATTGGGCCCAATTGTTTTGAGTGCAACTTTCACCTCACTTTCCAAATATGAGGTTCATCTTTGTAAGTTTCTTCTCTGTATACTATGTACCGTATTTTATGCATGTGTGTGTGTGCATGCATGCATACATGTGCACATGCACACACACACACACACACACACACACACACACACGCATACTATGAAGCATCTAATACAGGGGTAGGCAACCTTTCCCCTTTAAGGGCCGAGGGACTTCAGCTCCCAGAAGCCTCAGCCATGTTGGCCAATAGTCCCATGTTGGCCAATAGCTCTTGGGATTCTGGGAGCTGAAGTCCCTCGGCCCTTAAAGGGGAAAGGTTGCCTACCCCTGATCTAATAATTACATAGATTGACTGTAGATACCTGGTACTATGCTCCAGCGGGTAGTCAAGGAAAAAGGTGAGCCCTAGCAAAATACAGTGTTCCCCGTGGTTAAAGGTGCCAACTAGTATTAATGCAAGGCAGCAAAAGCAGAAAAAAGTCCTTTCTAGACAGTTCATAGATCAGGCCAAGATGACTACCATAAAAATAAATGAAAAGGTTGGAATAATGTGCAGTAGAATTTGTTACAGAAAGAAGATGCCAGGAAGGCTATGCGCTGAAAACTGATATATGACACTGTGAAATCACACACACAAAAAATAAATGAAAATGGTGGAATGATTTCATGGGCTGTTAGATGGAAATTTAAAAGCAATCATGGGACTATGAGAGGAGAAAGGATGATAGCACTATCTTTTGATTTTCTTCTCTCTCTTCTTCTTGGCCATTGGAATATCAGAGATAAGTGACTGATGAGAGAAGTAGCACTGATGAGTTTTTAAAATTGCTTTCCCTTTTTCTATTTCAACATTTCTTCATTAACAAACAGCATAATTTTAACCCTAGTTATGAATGTTTAAACTCAACATTAGCAGGTATTAGGCATTCATATATGATCAATTTTAAACTTATCAGTTTTTCCCCATGTTTCAGGGTGCAATTTTTATTATCTATGGAAGTGCAATTTTTTATTTTTAGTATTATCCACTTTTTATTTAATGTGCTGCCCTATCATACTCTAAAATAGGTGGGTTTTTAAAAACATAATCCTGTGTTTAATTACTATTATGGGTTGAATGAATTGCCTTTCTTTGTTGTTCCGTTATCTATCTGATCTAGTGCATTTTCTAGATTAAGGAAGTTTTTGCAAAAAATAAAAATGAATTTAGTACTGACAGTGGCTAAAGGAAGGTGACAGTATAGGTAGTAATGAGAAACTGTAGCTTTCTGCCTTGTTCCTTTGCCCTTGAAATTAATTTTTAAAAAGGCCAAACTGAGAGGGTAAATACTACAAAAAATAATCTAAAATACACCCTAGCACAGGGCAGAAAACAGGAACCCATAGATCACCACTAATCTGTTTTCTGCATAATTAGAAATAAAGAGTGATGAAATTCACTTGGCATAAAATAACTCATTTCATTGTGCATAAGTAAGTACAAGAATATTCCACATGTTAAATTCCAAAACAAGCTTCTTCTTGAAAGTAAATTATTTCTCAACGTTAACAATATTGTTGTTGTTGTTATCATTTATTTATATAGCACCATTGTTATACATGATGCTTTAAACAGAATAAAACACCTCAATATAAAATTCTAAAATACAATACTAAAAATGCAATAGTAGAATACAACAGCAAACTACAGTGCAAAAAAGCTACACACACAAATACAAAATACAGAATAAAACAGATAATCAATTATAGTAAAAATATAGAGCATTCATCTGAAATTCAAAAAGTTTTAGAGGAAAATAACTACTTGTACTGTGAATTCTTCTCCTTGATCAGCTTCTTCTTTTTTTTACTGGATGCACATATGAGGAAATTTGTATTTGTCACAACACATCTCTACAATGATCCAGTTTTAAAACACAAATTTCTCAAGATAACTATCAATCCTTTGAACTTGATTTATGAAAATTTGTTGCCATTGCAAAAAGAAGTTTTGAGGATATTGATTAATCCACTCAGCCAATTGAAGTATTAATTATTAATAGCCCCTATTAAGCAATAGTCTCATTCCAAAGTAACTATTTCAAGTTTCCTCAGCAAATGCTTTGTAACTTTTATAACAGTTCTTTTTCACCTATAAGACAATGACTTATATTGTTTCTTTGGGTAAAAGGAAGGATCAAGCATCTTCCACATCTAGATAATAGCAAAGTGGATCAAACTTTGTATTCAGTATCTGAGTTATTTCTCATGGTCTCACACGCTTAATTCACATGAAGCAGAGGCAGCCCTGGTTAGTACTTGGATGGGAGACTGCCAATGGATTCCAGGTGCTGTAGGCTACATTTCAGAGGAAGGAAGTGGCAAAACCACCTCTGAGCATTCCTTGCCTAAGAAAACCTTATGAAATCAATACGGTCATCATAAGCGAGCAGGCAATGTGAAGGCACATACACACACATTCTGCATCTGAATATGAAACATATTCGAGGAGTAGAGTAGGAACAAACCAACACATCTGGAAATAACTTGATTGTAGAGAGCTGAAACAGTCAGGGGCTAAGAGTGAGAACAATGAATGTCCCAACGGCCATATTGGCAATGTTGGCTAGACCGTTAATGATGGCAGCAATGGGGGCTTTCAGACAGATAACCCTACATTGGGGATGACTAACTTGTGACCCTCCAGATGTTGAGTTTCCTCTCCTGTCAGTCCTAGTCAATATGATGAGGAATGATAGGAGTTGCAATCCAACATGTGAAGTACCACAGGTTGTCCATACCTTCTCTACTGAAACTAGCCCATTTTGTTATAAAAGGACTGGGTATTGGAGAATGTGGACTTGATTTACAGAAGAAACCCATGCTTCCAAAACTCTCACTAATTCTGAATCATGAATTAGGATTACCCAGATATCAAAATGTATACATTCCCCAGTTCAACATTAATTAATCATTACATTCTCTCTTTGTATTTCATATATTTTTTGCAGTAGAATAGAGACTTTTTTGTGGTATTCCATTCTCATGGGAAATTATTTGGACAAACTTTGCTTAATACAACTTGGGAAGGACTGGTATTTTTTATTTGAGTTGATCTGTTCCCATGACCTTAGCATGGAGGCTGACCCTCTCCATGGTTTTTAGCTCCTTTTTCTCACATTGTTCAGTATTTCTGTCAGACATTTCTTCAGGAAACTTCTGTCTCAGAAATAATATCTCCAGCTTCATTGCTAAAATAAATCTCTTATTACGTTCTCTGCATCCTGAAACAGTCCCAAATTATCCCTGAAATTTTACAGATATTGGATTACATTTTTTTAAAAAAAGAAAAGTACTGCACCTGTTGCAATACTTATTCTGTATTTGATCAAACACTGTGCTACTTTGCATTCTTCTCTTCATGTTAATTACTTGGTTGTTTTACACTAGCAATTAAGTCCTTAATCAATTGCATTTGATGTCCTTTAAAATCTTAGTGAGAGTAAACTGCATAACATGCTAATAAAATGCAGTGGCAGTGTTATTTTTGTCAGTTTTGGCCCAGTGAGGCCAATTTACCCTTTGTAACTCAGGCCTCCTGCCTATGAAATATCATCAAAACCAATTGAATTACATCTGCTTCAGCAGCCATCATGAAATGAGGAGGAAGTTTACAGTTTATTCTGTGTGATGGGGAGAGCTGGAGACTCATATACCATTCTTCCTTTGACAAAAAGTGCTCATCAGTTTATACTGAGTTGCCTGATTTTTAAAGACGAAACTACAACACAGTTAAACCTGAGTACTTTAATTTAATCCTGTGTAATCCTGCTGACACCAGTGCACTACGTGGTCTTAAATCTAATAAATTAATCTTAATAAATACCAAGAGTAATGTCATTTTAAAATAATGTAACTCCTTTTTTCTGGCATTTTATTTAGGACAGAGAAAGACAAAAGGTAGGAAAATGTATCCTCAAACCTCTGAGATTCACCATTGCTTACACAGGTGGGGGAAAAATTTTCTTCTTATTAGATAACAACCTCTATGTGGCTGGATTTGTTCATAAATCCTAGGTCTGTAACACTTAATTACTTGATCAGATAGAATAATCAATTTTAAACACTTTTACGCATCTAAACAAATGCAGCTGATTAATATTCCGAAGCATTATTTTAGTACCACTATTGGAGACTGTCCTTTTATTTTACAGCAGCAGAAGTACCTCTTGTAAGACAATGCTTTAGTGACACATGTGTATCATCTCAAGGTAAGGTTCTTGCTTCAAAACATTTAAAAACATCCATATATGAACTAATGAACATGTATTCAAATTAATTACTATGCAACTGGAATGTGTATGGTGAGTCAACAATGATTTCTTTAGCTGGATGACAGTTCTAACACATTATGCAGAATTGGAAGGGTATTTAGATGTGGTTGAGATCAGGGTAAGGAATGTGTAGTTCATGGGCTGCATGAAGCCCAGTGACCTCATCTTCCCACCCCTGAAATCTCTTTAAAGCCCCAGGTAGGTAAAGGTAAAGATGTTCCCTTTGATGTGATTGTCTAGTTGTGTCCGACTGTAGGAGGTGGTGATTATATCCATTACTAAGCTGAGGGAGCCAGTGTTGTCAAAGAGGACTCAGTAGTCATATGGCCAGTATGACTAAACACCGAGGCACACAGAATGCTGTTACCTTCCCACCAACATGGTACCTATTTATCTACTTCCATTTTTACATGCTTTCAAACTGCTAGGTTGACAGAGGAACTATTGACAGGAGCTCACTCCATCACACAGCGTTTGGTCTCAAACTGCCAACCTGGTGACCTTGCGGTCATTAGAGTCAGTGTCTTAACCACTGAGCCACCACATCCCTTTAAATCCCCAGACCCTCTGTTAAAAATCAGTTGAAACTTTTGGCAAAAAATGATCCCAAATCACTGTAAAAACATGAAAGCTGGGGTCCCCTTGGTGCTTGCTAACCCTTGCAACTCCCCAACCCTAGCAAACCAGCGAAAAGTCATTTTGTGGCTGAATACTGGAACCAAAAGTGACATGACATCACGCTCCACCCAGCTGGGAATTATGGAATGCCCTATGGTGGTTGTGGTGGTTGTGGTTGTGCATGTATTATCCACTCCTAAATTAATGTGAGGGTCTAGTAAGTGTATACATATATTATGGGGGGAACCTCTATTGTCCTGTTGACCATGAGGACACAAGAGAGAGCCTTCTCAGTGGCTGCTCCCACCCTCTGGAATGACCTTCCATGGAAGGATAGGCTGTCCCTGTTACCCTCACTGAAATCTTCCAATTTTGCAGTGTGATTCTCTTCCATGGTCCCAAATGGACTCTGGACTGGGAATCGCCATAATCCTAAAGACAAGAGTCACATACTCATTACACCCAAAAAAACATCAAACAGATTAGTTTGGGAGTTGCAAATGAAGAGACATTCACACTTCACAGACAGGAAGATCGGTGATCTACAAGCAAAATGTTCTGCCAAACAAGCCAGATAAAGCTAATTTATAACTTCATTCTCACCCCAGAACTGCCAGACTGAGTGATCTTCCCTCATGTAGATTTGGTTCCCTTTGATGTAGGACAACCCCTTTGCCCTCAGGCTAGTTTTGGCATATACAAGATCTCCAAAATCTATTGTTAGTGGGCTAGGTAGAATGCATGGAGACACTTTGTCACTGTGAATTCTGACTAGTTCTGACACGTCTGTTGCCCATCGCTCACCAGAACAGCCGTGTCCCATGCCACACAAACCAATTGGAACCCAGAGCCAAGCCTTGTCTTGTGTAAGTATTGCCATTAGTTCAGCCTCTAACTATTCCAACACTAATTCCTGATTTCCTTTGTTCTCATATGTGTGTGAGTGAAAGTGCTTGCTGTGTGATTTCCCCTTTAATAAAAGATACAATTCATTGAGTGAATTCTGCCTCTGTGAGATTTCTTAAGTCTCATTTTCCTTGGTATACATATGGAAATGACCCCAATGGTCTATTGTAGCCAGCCCAATAGTTAATTGATTTAATTAAAATTTCCTTAAATATACTCTTGGCTACAGTCCCTCCCTGGTCTCCTTCCACCAACAGGCAAAATCTTTACTTTTGTTTGTTTTCACAAAGGATTTTATTACATAATTGTGCCCAGAGAGGCTTGGAGTGCATGCTTTGGAATGGTTTTATATTTTAAACTTAGTGTTTTTAAGAATTTTACACTTTTAACTGGTTATTTTAGTGTGATTTTTTAAAACATTGTACAGTTTTTTGTAATAATAATTGTGTATTGAAATTATAATAATTGTGTTTTAACATTGTACAGTTTTATCATTGCTGCTGTTGTTTTTAAGCATATTTTGTGAGCTGCCTTGGGTCCAGTTTGGGTGAAAGGTAAAGGTATTCCCCATTGACAAGGTTGTCAATTCATGTCCGACTATAGCGGGTGGTGCTCATCTCTGTTACTAAGCCAAAGAACCAGTGTTGTCAGAGACTACTCCTTGAACATGTGGCCAGCATGATTGTACACAATGCTGTTTATATTGCCATCAAAGTGGTACCTATTTATCTACTTGCATTTGCATGCTTTCGAACTACTAGGTTAGCAGAAGCTGGGAATAGTGATGGGAGCTCACCCCATCATGTGGCACGTGGGCCTCGAACTGCCAACCTACGTACCTTGCAATCAACAGAGTAAGCGTTTTAACCAGTTGAGCCACTGCATCCCCTTTGGAAGAAAGACAGCCTATTAAATAAATAAATAAAATACATAAATGTTATCTTTAAAAACATTTATTTGGAAAATTTTAAAATCCAGATTGCCTCCAATAAGGCGTACAGGAGCAATTTGCACATTTTTTTATTTATTCAGTTGTTGAGGCCCAGGAGGAACTTTTCTTTAAACCAGAAATTAAACCAGAAGATTTTTTTTTGAAAATTAGAAATTTCGCATTAAATTCTATTTGGTTTAAAGTGGTTCCAGAACTTGCAAGCATTGCCATTATTATAATCACCAAGAGAGCAATAACAACAATATCAGGCATCTTATGGTGATTCAAATGCAAGACAATCAACAGTTCTTTTGATTTATATTTCCATGTTTCTATTAACACAGGCTAAAATAGCATTCACAGTTTTTGATGCAGCATCATATTATTGGCTCATGTTCAATTTATGATCAACAATAATTCTAAGGCATTTGTCCCATTTAGTATTGCTGACCCATGTAGTCCTCCATCCTATAGCTGTGCATTTGTTTTTTGTGGCCTAAATATAGAATTTTGCATTTGTCTCTATTGAATTTCATTTTATGAGTTTCTACCCAATTGTGAGGATTCCAAGTCTATAAAAAGGGAGGGACAAGTGTACTTTGATTTCAGTAACCAACTCCTCTCAATTATTTATGATCAAGTCCAGGATTGCCAATTCCCTTGTTCCTTCCTCTACCTTTTGAAATAAGAAATTAAGGTACATCAGAAATTTGTTGGAGAGTCTATGCTTAGCAGAGTTAGGGCCAACATAGACCGGCAATTTAGGCCAGCCTGGGGGTGGAGTTGGGGTGGGGCAATCGCACACTGGCTTCCCCGACTCCACCTTGATGCTGTGTGCTCGTCCGCATGGCATACAGCATCAGGGCACCCTCTTGGGTACAAAAGGGTACAAAAGAGCTGCAACTGCAGCTCTAAGGGCAGCCTTTTGCCATCTCTTTTTGGGGCAGCAAAAAGGAGGATCAGAGCTGCAGCATGTGGTTGCCATGGCCCCACTCCACCGCTCCCAGGGGCGGCTGTGTGCCACCCTGTTCGGGCCGTCTGCATCGGCCCTTAGTCTCCAGCAGATATCAAGGTAATTGAACTCCTCCTTTGGACTGATACTTGAGCTATCATTTCCAACCACCCAAAGCCTTCTTGATTAAACGTGCCATGATTTTATCTAAAAAGTGAAGACCATGGTCCCAGAAGGCAAACCTCTCCCATCAACACCATCTACATAGCCAGTCATTCACTTTTAGTATCTGTCTATTCTGTGTAGTCCTCTACTGTCAGAATTTATGAGAATACCTCCTTCTGTGTCTCACACTCCTTCACCTTTCTCCCTAAAGCTTCATCATCAGAGGTAGTCTGCTCAAAGGTATTCTTGGCCATGTTGTTGGTAACTGCATAAATGACGAGAAACTGGTACTGATCTGTGTTCTTGATTAATTTTGGCATGTTGATGTGTAAACTAGGAAGACAGCACACTTCCTGATTAATCTTGTCAGGCTAGCACACAGACGCCTCTAAACCTGAGTCCCCAACCACCAGCACCTTTCTTTTCTTCATGTTCTGGTTGGTGACTACCTTAAATCCTTCCTTTATACGCAGTATCCCTTGTTGCTGGTTTCACATTTAAACCATTAGACATCTCTTTTTAGAAATGCTTCATTTGCACATATGGGATGAACTAACTTCCCATTATCTGATTAAATAAATGCCTTGATGTTTTCCCCACTTGTGGATGCTAAGAGTTACAGCCACTGCATGGTTCTAATAACCATTATTTAAAAGACAAGTGCTGCATAGCTTTAAAATAACAAATGTGATTATTTTTACTTTAATTGGACTCATTAGCATTTATTTATTTATTAGGTTTCCTAAACACAATCCCAAAGCCCAAACAACAGTTTTATGGTAGTTGGACTCATTAGCATTTATTTATTAGGTTTCCTAAACACAATCCCAAAACCCAAACAACAGTTTTATGGTAGTACATTCCTTAATAATTATCAAATGATTCAATTATGTAGTTCAAAAATAGAAAAATATGGTAGATGTTCTTGAGATTTTTATCTTTGGTTTATATTCCAGTCAAATTCCATAGAATGTTCTAGTATGTGCTTTTTTTAAAAAAATCCCTACCCCAATTGTAAAGTTGCTTGCATTAAATATCATAGCATTTTTTGAATAACAATAATGTGTTTTAACAGCTTGCGCCCTCTTTGGTTTGAATAGAATAATGACAAAATGAAGAAAAATACAATATATTTTAGCATGTAAAATTCTTGAAAAAGATAACTGCATTCTGGTTGTGTCTAAGTAATTCTGAGACACATTTGCAAAATAAAAGGAAAGCATATGCAAACTGTGTTTCAAGTGTGGTGGACTGAATATAATTTATTTCCCAAAATATAACTTTATAATGAGAGGTGTAGTGTTATGAAGTATCTTAGAGCATTACAATAGAATCTAAAGAATTCATAACACATTCAGTAGAAGTGCTTGTCCCCAGGTCTTCTTGGACTAGATTCATACATATGTGCAATAAGTATACTTTGAGAGAGAAGTCCACATTGATAGCAATCTGTAAGATTGTCAGTGATCATTACAGAAATCATTTTGATGTGTCATAATATGAATAAAAGGATGATCTACAGCATTTTACATTCATGTCTAGCTGAGTGGCTCATTCTCAGGCTTTATCAAGCTACTACACATTTAATGTCCATCTATACAACTCTATGTATGAAGAGTATGAAAGATGTATGAAAGGGTAGGATTTGTAGCCAGGAGTCCATTTACACACTTAAAGCAACTGTGCCAGTTATGTCCTGGGAATGTCTGATCTGACTACATATGCCTTTGTACATAACATTTGAAATACTACAACACAAGGGCACAGAAAAAGTCATGCATCTCCTCTGTTACAACAGCCATTTCTGGGTACAATTGAGAGTGTTGTTTATGCCCTATGAAGCCCTACACAGCTTGTGTTCTAGCTATCTGAAAGACTATGTCTTCCTATAGGAGTTCTAACATCTTTGAGGAAAACACTTTTCTCAGACCCACCATTGCCACAGGGTGGGAACACAGGATAGGTCCCTCTGGGTGACAGCTCTCTTCCTAGGGTGCTCGATTGGATCTCTCCTTGTTGTCTTCCTAGTGATAAATGATTCTCACCCAATTCCAATAGGTTTCCAGGAAACCCCCCCCCCATGGATAACAAAATCTATCCCAGGGATAGGCAACCTTTTTGAGCCGGGGAGCTAAATAAATAAATAAAATTAAAAAAATGCATGCACACTCTCTCAGCCCCAGAAAAGCCATGGCAAAACCCCTGTGGAGATTTTTCCAAGAAAACCCCAAGAACAAGTAATAACAACAATAATCAATATCATCATGGAGGGTGGCGGCAGCGAAGGGGGGGGCGACGGTGGCGGCAGCGGCAGGACCAGCCTGGGGCCAGTCCAAAGGCCTCAGGGGGCCGCATCCGGCCCCCGGGCCTTAGGTTGCCGACCCCTGATCTATCCTATTAGATATAATGGCACAACAAAATGGTGTCCCTTATATAAAATGAAAATCAAGGTTTGCTGTGTGGAATTTATACCTTTTTGGGAATATTTTCAAGCCATGGATGCTTGAATCTGAGGATAAGGAGAGCCAACTGTATTGATCCTTACCTTTTGTCTTGTTAATGTGGTTGTCATTGTATGTGAAACCAGAGTTGAATTTCACTGCATAGAATATAGCTGATGCTAGATGATGCAACTCCTGGAAAAGGTTGCAGCATGGTGACTGACATGGAGTGTCATCATCACATCATATAGGTTATGCCCAGGATGATGCAGTGGACATGATGCAAGAGAATTATTGCAGACACCTGTGTGAGAAGATCATGTCATGGACAATATATATAAATATGGGTGTGGCCTATGTTCAGTGTGGGTTGCTGTTGTTAGTGGATGGTTGTTTGGATAGTTGTTGGTTTGTATACAGAGGTGTAAATACTCTATAGTAAAGTTCTGTACATAGAACGTGGAGCCTCCAAGTTATTATTTAGCAACATGGT
Organism: Phrynosoma blainvillii; assembly: GCA_026167975.1. Taxonomy (NCBI): domain Eukaryota; kingdom Metazoa; phylum Chordata; class Lepidosauria; order Squamata; family Phrynosomatidae; genus Phrynosoma; species Phrynosoma blainvillii. The sequence continues at coordinate 350,104,234 of JANUYF010000002.1, read as the reverse complement.
CAGTTATAGGGGCTGACAGCACGGCTGAGCCCAGCAGAGAAGGACCCACAGGTAGTGAGTGGCTCTGACAGTGCTTGTTTTAATTTTTTTTTTTAATTCTATGGGTATTATGATAACATTTTTACAATAACTTTTGTTAAGTAATGATTTTATTTGTGTCTTTCTATGAGCTTTCCTCTGTATTTGTTTATTAACATAATAGTCAACAACAACATGCAGACTTTGTTTTATTGTCATATTTAGGCTTTGCAATATTAACTTGTTTCTTCTGTCTTATTTTCACAGTTACTTTCACATGTCACCCATTTGGTTTCTTCAGCAGGGCTTATTGTTCAGATCAGATTATAAATGTGCAAATGTTTTCAGATGTAGTTCTTTTTCTGCCTTTGTTAGTTGTATCAATACTCTTGCTGTATGCTTGTATTTTTAGCTGGTAGCTCAGTACATTCTGCTATTCCAACCATACATACAATTCATTATCATTGGCTTTTACATGGAAGCTTTTGCTCTGCTGTGTAATAATCTTGCAGATTATTCTTGTTGGGTTGTTCTCACAGTGAATCATGATGTGGTACAGTATGTGGCAGATTGTGGCAGCCAAGACCACTATATCTCAGTGACTGAACACATGAATAGACTATAAGTTAAATGTTCTCTCTCTCTTTCTTTCTCTCTGAATAAGTATAACATATTTAGCATAGAGAGAGTGCAGCACCTATTGCTTGTAAGAATCCAAATTTGGGAGAAAGGTAGGATATAGGACCAATAAATAAAAAATTAAATAAATAAGATCTACATGTGCTAAATGCATATTGCTTTACATAATTATTACTCTCATTGTTATTGAAGATGTACACTCGGAACTATATGGGACTAAATAAACTAGCATTATGCATAAGTGCACGATTACTAGTTAAAAAGCCTACCTGAATTCTTTGAACATAGGGCAAGATACAAATATTAAATAAATAAATAAATAAATAAATACTTATGAGCACTAAAACACATTGTTAGAATATTGTAGGAGTTGATTCAAAATGCAGAGTGGGATGTAGAATCCCATACTGGAAAGAGAATTAAGATCTAAACTTCTGCCTAAAGGCTTTTATCCAATTCTTGATCTCCTGCTAGAAAGAAACCCTATAATTTTCTATCCTATTCTCTTATACTGAATTTTTCCCCACTGGCATTCTATCTGAATAATAAAGAAACAAAAACATATCCTCTGGCAAGAAGCTCACATGCTATAACTTCTCAGCGTGGGCAGCATTAGTCACAGATGCTAAATGAAATACTAATTGACATATTTATACCATCGTATAAAACCCACTCAACATAGTGCCAATAAATGTTCTTCTCTGAACAAATGTTGCACCCATGTGATGAACAGTGACACTCTCTGTGTCTGCCTTTCTATGCAGCACTTCACCTTGAAGAAAGAGGAGCATACTTAGTATTCTTGTGCAGAAATGCCAAAGCTCAATATGCATATATTTTGTATCCAGAGAAGAGCACTGTATAAGTGTAAATGATTAGTTCAAGGGTTCTGGATGTGCTGAATGGGGTTGTGTGTGGGTACTCCCTGAAGCTAGGTCGTGCCAAACATTTTCATTATAGTAACAGTTACATACTTTCTCACCACAGTTCCATATGCTCATTGCCAATAAGAGGTATTTCAGGAGCAAATTATTGCAGTGAGTTAAATACTCAATTTGCCGAAGATAATTTGTCAGTAGATTAGCATCCCTTGTATCTGAGGCAAATATACGATTTATCAAATCAGAAATTAGGCCTTTGTGAGTAATGATAATAAACTTGTTCCCAGTCATTGTGTTAGACCAGGGGTCCACAAACTATGACCTGTGGCCCGAACCCGGCCCATCGAGGCCTTTTAACCGGCCCGCGGCTGGTCCTGCTGCCGCCGCTGCTGTGCTGCTGCCGCCACGCGCACGCGATGCGGGGTGCCATTTTGTGTTCCAAAATGGCATCCGGTGTTGCATGTGCATGCGCACAACTCCGGGCACCATTTTGGAACACAAAACAGTGCCGAAGTAGTGTGCATGCGTACGCAATGCGGGGTGCCATTTTGTGTTCCAAAATGGCACCCGGAGTCATGTGCATGTGCGTGTGGCGCCAGGTGCATGCACATGAGTAAGGGCACCATTTTGGAACACAAAATGGCACCCGAGTCATGCGCATGCGAGCACCTCCGTCCGCAATATTTTTTTCCTTTGGCCCTCCAAAGATCTGGGGACAGCGAACTGGCCCCCAGCTGAAAAAGGGTGGGGACCCTTGTGTTAGACCAGGGGTAGGCAACCTTTTTGAGCCGGGGGCTGATCCCCCGAACTCATTCCTTCCGGTGGGCCCGGGGGGGGAGAATGGCGGCTTGCACACTGCCACCACCTCCGTGCATGTCGTGGCCGCCATTTTGGAAAACAAAATGGCGGTGGTGGCGTGCATGGCTGTGCGGTGACCAAAACACGCGGTGGCAGCAGCGGCAGGCGATGGCGGTGGCAGCAGCGGCAGGCGATGGCGGCGGCAGGGGTCCGCCTGGGCTGGTAAGTGCGGGGCCCTGGGCCGGAACCAGCCCGGGGGCTGTAGGTTGCCGGCCCCTGTGTTAGATAATCTGCCACTCTACCTAGTCACCATATTCTTGGAATATTTTCAGAGAATAGCTGGGGTATAAAAGTACAATTTCATGAATGCAGTAAGTGGAGTGGTAGGAACCATGTGGTGGATGGACAATGTAGCAATCTGTTCAGCATTCATTCCACCTTTGGATTACCACATCCGCTAATCTTATTTTGGAGTCATCTTAAAATGCAGCTTTACAGCTTTGGAACAAATAATCTGAGGGCTCACATATGAACCTACTCAAGGCCCCAGATCAGGTCTGTATTTGAAGGTCTGTTCTTTGTACCATCAATAGCATGGAGGTAATGGGCAGAACCCAGGGACAGCAGCTTTGAAATCATGACACTGTAACTGTGGGATTTTGCCAAGTTCCTTCCATTTCTATTGTTATCTGAGCTTTGAAAATATTTTTCTTAGGGATGGCTTTACCAACTAATTTAGAGTCTACTGCCTTTATACTTGGTCTTGTCAGTGTTTACTGATTTTATCACAGTAGAAAGGAATGATAATTTGGTTGTACAGTCACAACAAGATCCTTTATTAATAACATGATATAATTCATCATGGTATTAAAATGATCTTATAGTGACTGCACAACCAAATTATCATTCCTTACTTTCTACTGTGCTAAAATGCATAAGTGGACTAATGAGCATTGGTGTATGTAAGAAACTTTGGAGATAGGAAGATGAGGCAGTGTATATACAGTGATATGAACAAAGACCAGAAACAAGGAAAAGAAGAATGATGGATACCCCTGGAGATGCTCTGGAAATGTGGCCTGGTAATTTGGTTCTACCATACTTCCCCCTCTTTATATTGGGCTATAATAATAGCAAGGGGCAATTTTCATTGGGAAAACAGCACAAAATGAAACATAGAATCATAGAATCATAGAATCATAGAATCATAGAGTTGGAAGAGACCACAAGGGCCATCCAGTCCAACCCCCTGCCATGCAGGAACTCCCAATCAAAGCATCCCCGACAGATGGCCATCCAGCCTCTGCTTAAAGACCTCCAAGGAAGGAGACTCCACTACTCTCCGAGGGAGTGTGTTCCACTGTCGAACCGCCCTTACTGTCAGGAAGTTCCTCCTAATGTTGAGGTGGAATCTCTTTTCTTGCAGCTTGCATCCATTGTTTCGGGTCCTAGTCTCTGGAGCAGCAGAAAACAAGCTTGTTCCCTCCTCGGTATGACATCCCTTCAAATATTTAAACACGGCTATCATATCACCTCTCAGCCTTCTCTTCTCCAGGCTAAACATCCCCAGCTCCCTAAGTCGTTCCTCATAGGGCTTGGTTTCCAGACCCTTCACCATTTTAGTTGCCCTCCTTTGGACACGCTCCAATTTCTCCACATCCTTTTTGAATTGTGGTGCCCAGAACTGGACACAGTATTCCAGGTGAGGCCGGACCAAAGCAGAATATAGTGGCACTATTACTTCTCTTGATCTAGACACTATACTTCTACTGATGCAGCCTAAAATTGCATTGGCCTTTTTAGCTGCTGCATCGCACTGTTGACTCATGTTCAACTTGTGGTCCACCTGGATTCCTAGATCCCTTTCACACGTAGTCTCATTCAGCCAAGTGTCCCCCATCGTATATCTGTACTTTTCGTTTTTCCGCCCTAAGTGCAGTACCTTACATTTCTCTGTGTTGAATTTCATTTTGTTAGCTTTGGCCCAACTTTCTAGTCTGCTCAAGTCATTTTGAATTTTGATCCTGTCCTCTGGGGTATTAGCTACTCCTCCTAATTTGGTGTCATCTGCAAATTTGATAACTATGCCCCCAATACCGTCATCCAAGTCATTAATAAAGATATTGAATAGCACTGGGCCCAGGACAGAGCCCTGTGGCACCCCACTGGTCACTTCTTTCCAGGTTGAAAAGGAGCCATTGTTGAGCACCCTTTGTGTTCGACCAGATAACCAATTACAAATCCATGTAACAGTTACTTTGTCTAGCCCACATTTTACCAACTTGCTTGCAAGAATGTCATGGGGAACCTTGTCAAAGGCCTTACTGAAATCAAGATATACTATATCCACAGCATTCCCTTCATCTACCAAGCTGGTAATTTTATCAAAAAAAGAGATCAGATTTGTCTGGCATGACCTGTTTCTCTGAAACCCATGTTGACTTTTTGTGATTATGAAATTATCTTCCAGATGTTCACAGACTCTCTGTTTAATGATCTGCTCCAGAATCTTTCCGGGTATTGATGTCAGACTAACTGGACGATAATTGTTGGGATCCTCTTTTTTCCCCTTTTTGAAGATGGGGACAACATTTGCCCTCCTCCAGTCCGCTGGGACCTCTCCTGTTTTCCAGGAATTCTCAAAGATTATTGCCAATGGTTCTGATATTACATTTGCCAGTTCTTTTAATACCCTTGGATGTAATTCATCTGGTCCTGGAGACTTATATTCATCTAGATTAACCAGATGTTTCTGTACTGTCTCTTTACTTATTCTGTGATGAAATTCTCCTATTCTGTCCTCTGCTCCATTATCCTCAAGTTGAGCACCCTTTGCCTTTTCTGAGAAGACTGAAGCAAAGAAGGTGTTGAGTAATTCTGCCTTTTCTCTGTCCCCTGTTAACTTTTTGCCATCTTCTCCACACAGTGGCCCTACCATTTCCTTCTTTTTCCTTTTGCTACTGACATACCCCCAAAAGCCCTTTTTATTGTTCTTAACCGCTCCAGCAAGCCTGATTTCATTCTGCGCTTTAGCTTTTCTGACTTTAACCCTACACGTGCTAGCTATTTGTTTGAATTCCTCTTTGGTGATTTCCCCATTTTTCCATTTCTTATACATGTTCCGTTTAAAACATAGTTCAGTTGCAAGTTCCTTAGTCATCCATCCTGGTTTCTTGAGACACCTCCCATTCTTCCTCCTCATTGGCACGGTTTGAAATTGTGCCTTCAGTATCTCCCTTTTGAGAAACTCCCATCCGCCTTGAACTCCCTTCTCTTTTAGTATTCCTGTCCATGGGATCACCCTCAGTATTTCTCTAAGTTTAGTAAAATCAGCTTTCCTAAAGTCTAGAATGCGTGTCTGACTATGCCTGGCTTCTCCTTTCCACTGTATAATAAACTCCAGGAGGACATGATCACTCCCGCCTAAGGATCCAACCACTTGCACCCCATTAACTAGGTCTTCCCTGTTAGTTAGGATCAGATCCAAAATAGCTGACTCCCTCGTTGCCTCTTCCACCTTTTGAACAATGAAATTGTCTTCGAGGCAAGTGAGGAATTTGCTAGACCTCAAGGATTTTGCCGAGTTTGACTTCCAGCAAATATCCGGATAGTTGAAGTCACCCATCACTACTATATTTCTCCTTTCTGAGTGTGTGGTCATCTGTTCTAGAAAGGCATCATCCAGTTCTTCTGCCTGAGTCGGGGGTCTGTAGTAGACTCCCACAATAACATCCCTGTTGTTTCTTTCCCCTTTAATTTTTATCCAAATGCTCTCCACCTGGCTTCCAGGATTGTTGTCCTGGATTTCTTCACTGGTGTAAATATCCCTGACATATAATGCTATTCCTCCTCCTCTCCTGTTTGGCCTGTTTCTCTTGAAGAGGTTATACCCCTGTATTTTTACATTCCAATCATGAGACTCATCCCACCAGGTTTCAGTGATGCCTATTATATCATATTTGCTTTGTTGCGCTAGGAGTTCAAGTTCATCTTGCTTATTTCCCATGCTCTGTGCATTAGTGTAGAGACATCTAAGACCATATGTCTCCTTTACTTGCTGCCTTAGCACGTTTTTTTGCCTCCCACTGTTGGGTCCCTCTACTGTTTGCTTTGTTTCCTCTATGACAGTTTGACTATTTTTTCCAGTCCTTTTGTCTTCCAGGGTGCTGTCTCCCTTCCCCACATAACTCAGTTTAAAGCCCTCCTGATCAAATTCTTCAGACTGTTGGCAAAAACGTTTCTTCCAACTGGTGTGAGATGCAGCCCATCCCTTGCCAGGAGTCCACCCTCATGGAACCGCAGCCCATGATCCAAGAATCCAAATCGTTCTCGACGACACCATCTGCAGAGCCAATTGTTGACATCTGCTATCTTCCTCTCTCTTCCTGGACCGTGCCCTTCAACTGGCAGTAGAGACGAGATGACAATCTGTGCCTCCATTTCTTTCAGCTTCTTTCCTAGAGCCTCGTAATCCCTTTTGATGTTTTGAAGGCTGTGTCTTGCTGTGTCGTTCGTTCCCACGTGAACCAAAAGGAAGGGGTATTGGTCGGTAGGCCTGACCAGTCTTCTCAGCCTCTCTGTCACATCTCGGATCTTTGCCCCAGGGAGACAACACACCTCCCGAGACATCTTGTCAGGCCCACAAATCACTGCTTCTGTCCCTCTCAGCAAGGAGTCCCCCACCACGACCACACGTCTCCTACGAGGCTTAGCAGCGACTGTTCCCTGTGGTGGTACTCCCAGCTCTTTCCCTGAAGTCTGTTCATGCTGCTCTTCCTCGTCCTCCTTGGTAAGGGAAAGAGCTTGAAAACGATTCTGTAGCTGCAAGCTCCCAGAACGATCTCTGGTCTCCCTACTTCTGCGTGTGACATTCCTCCAGCTGTCTACCTCCTGTGTATGTGGTGTGACGTTCTCTTCCCCAGCAACTTCCACTGTGTGGTCCCTGTCCAAGACCGTTCGTTCCGTTCTGTCTAGGAAAGCCTCTTGCTCCCTAATATTCTGAAGTGTAGCTACCCGCGCCTCCAGCTGCTGTACATCACAACAGGCTACCCAGGAAACTGCTTCTTCCCATAATTTATGGTGTGTCTACACCGTATATACAGTGCAGTTTGACACCACTTTAATTGGCATGGCTCTATCCTACAGAATCCTGTAATTTGTAGTTTTGTGAGGCACCAGCATTCTTTCAAAGAGAAGGCTAAAGAATTTGTAAAATTACAAATCCCAGGATGGAGCTACAGCACTTAGAGTGGTATCAAATTGTCATATTACTACAGTGTAGATGCACCTTCCATCAGCTAAAGGACTGGGATGCTTCTCTCTTACAGGCTATCTGCTGTATCACTTAGCAGCCATAAAGCTTATCCTATGATAGTAATGAACATTAATATTTGATACCAAACAAAGGAGCTTATTGCATTAGAAAATAAATTGTCTTACCCCTGCCATTTTGAATTCTATTATGGGATGCAGCTGGGTACTATCACATGCAAAATGCTGCTGATGCCACCGCCCAGCTGCATCCTGCCTAAAACCCAGCTAAAATCTCCTGACTTTTCAAATCATCCAACCGAGTGTGCATTTTATCTGGGTTTTAGGCGGGATGCAGCTGGTGCCATTTTGCATGTGATAGCCTTCTCAATCACCTTGCCCAAAAAAAGCTTAGAGACTGGTATGTAGTTATTAAAGTCTAGGGGATCCAGGGAGGGTTTTTTCAGTGGTGGTCTAACTACTGCTTCTTTTAAACAGGATGGAAAATTTCCCTCCCTGAGATAATTTGTTAATAATTTGTTGTATTTGAGGTATAATTGCAACTCCTCCCTGCATGACCAGCCAACAGGGACAGGAGTAAAGAACTCAGGTTGTCCTCCTTACTTGCCCCAGCAGCTTGTCCACATCAGTGGTACTCCCTAATTAAAACTGATCCAGTGTAATCAAACAAACAGAGTTGATGGACACCTCGTTATTGGCCTCTGCTCCAATGATAGCATCTAAGTCAACTCTTATGCGAGAGATTTTATTTGTGAAATAGTTGTTAAAAGCATCACAGTGAGCTACTGAAGATTCTAATAGTGGGTTCGGAGGGGTGGGTACGTGAGTTAAACCTTACACCACTCTGAATGGCTCAATTGGACATGAATCCGCAGATGCAATCTGTGCATAGAAGAAAGCTTTCTTCACTGCACGTACTGCCTCCTTATAAGAATGAAAATGTCCTCTATATTGTTTCTTGTAACATAAAAGTTGAATTTTCCACCATCTGCACTCTAGTCATTGTCCTTCCTGTTTCATTTCCCTGAGGGTCTCTGTATACCAGGGAGCCTGATTTGTAATGGGTTGGAGAAGACGTTTGGGGGTGATTGTGTTAATAGCCCTGGTCAAATTTTGATTCCACTTATTGACCAGGGATTCAACAGGACTATCAGTGATGCTATCCATAGTACCTTCCAAGACCTCCTGGAATCTCAAATGATCCATTAGCCTTTGAGGCCAGACCATTTTAATAGGTGCACCACCCCTGCAGGGGTAGGTTGTAGTTGTGATGCTGGCCCTGACCAGAAAATGATCTGTCCATGACAATTCAGAGGTATCGATCACCTCTGCCCACAGATCCGTATGTTCCAAGCTGAAAATCACATCAAGGGTATGATCTGTTGAATAGCACCTAACTGATGCAAAGAGAAGTAGAGATTTTATATGTTGTTCTCAGGTGAAGAGTGGCATTGTTTTATGAACAATATTTTCAACAATATTCAAGAATAGAATAGCTTGCAGCATCTGCTTTTTAAAAAACAAACAAACAGGCAAACAGTAATAAAAGCAAAACAGCAACAGCCATTTTGGCACAGCTCAACTTTAAACCACTTCATATAACAACATCGTTTAAATCAGGGGTAGGCAACCTTTCCCCTTTAAGGGCTGAGGGACTTCAGCTCCCAGAAGCCTCAGCCATGTTGGCCAATAGTCCCATGTTGGCCAATAGCTCCTGGGATTCTGGGAGCTGAAGTCCCTCGGCCCTTAAAGGGGAAAGGTTGCCTACCCCTGGTTTAAATCAACCAGGTGCCACTCCAAAAAAATTAAATAAAAATAAAAATAAAATAATAATAATAAAAAACCATCAAGGAGATCTCTGTATTGGAATATCTAAAGTCTATTCTTGGCACCTGTGAATAACCAGGTTTTAATAAAGGTGGAAGGAGAATACACACACACACACACATCTACTTAACAATAGATGTACTGGATGTTCTTGGATTTCAATATTTAAAGCCCTAAAGTTATTGCATTTACTGTGCTCTAGAGGAGAAATAAAACAAGATCTTGCATTATTTGCTATCCTGCTGCTTCTGCTTGTTATTACAGAAATGTGATTGCTGCAGTCATTACTATTTGTGAATAGATGGCAGTAAGCCTTGTTGCTTTGTTTATGTATGTTTTATGTGTTTATGTAGGAGGTATGCATTTGCCTTATCACATAAAGTCAGACTTTGTGAGTTCAGGCTGGTGAAACAGTTCTCAGAAGTATATGGTTTTATATTGGATGATGTGATCAGCAGATAGAAAGTACGGTTTTGTCTTATAATGGCATAGTTTGTTAGCAGAATTTTAGGAGATAATAGCCTAAATTTGAGACTAGCCCTACCTTGGCTGAATTGGACAAACATAAGTCCCATTGATGTCATTTGATCTACTCTATGTAGGTCAGACATTGGACTTAGCATAATATTATCAAACAGTGCCCATATTATGAATGCCCGGGAGAAGAAAAACTCACTACATAAATTAGATAGTGGTGCTCTCCCCACCATACTAGTACAAAATGTTGAAATGGATTTTGTTCCAAGATAGAATCGATTGCAATTCCAAATCTTCCCAAGACTTGGAACGTACTGCACCATTTTGAATTCTATTATGGGATGTAGCCAGGTACTATCACATGCAAAATGGCACCAATGACGCTGCATCCCAGTCCTTTAGTTGATGGAGTTAGGTGCATCTACACTGTAGTAATAAGACAATTTGATACCATTCTAAATGCTGTAGCTCCATCCTGAGATTTGTAGTTTTACAAATTCTTTAGCCTTCTCTTTGAAAGAATGCTGGTGCTTCACAAAACTACAAATCACAAGATTCTGTGGAGCTGGAGCTGGAGAGGCATGGGGCGGGATGTTATCAATACACTGATGACACCCAAATATATTTCTCCATGCCTTCCAAAATAAACTCAGCTAAAATTATTGTGTCTCCTTTAAATGAATGCCTGGAGGAGGTAACAGATAGCATGAGGAAAAACAAATTGAAACTGAATCAAGAAAAAACAGAGGTGCTTGCCATCAAGGGTCCGAATCTGGGAATGGAGGTGTGTCAACCAGTTCTGGATGGGGTTGCACTCCCCCTGAAGGACTGTGTCCACAGCTTGGGAGTGCTCCTGGATCCGTCTCTCCAAATGTCAACCCAGGTAGATGAATGATCAGGAGTGCTTACTATCAGCTTTGGCTGATATGTCAGCTGTGCCCCTTCCTAGATTTGGAGGACCTAAAGATAGTGGTGCATGCACTGGTAACCTCAAGGCTGGACTTCTGCAATGTACTCTACATTGGGCTACCTTTGTGCCAAGTTCAGAAACTCCAATTGGTTCAAAATATGGCACTAGATTGGTTACAGGAACATCCAGGAGGGAACATATTGCACCCATACTCAAATCACTCCATTGGCTGCCAATTAGTTTCTGGGCAAAGTATAAAGTGCTGGTCTTGACCTTTAAAGCCCTACATGGTTTGGATCCAGGTTACCTACAGGATCACCTTCTCTCGTACAATACGCCCCGAACACTGAGATCCTCTTGGGGCAGCTACTACAGCCTGCAAGAACTCACTGGCAGCTGTCACCCAGAGGACCTTTTCATCAGCTGCTCCAAGGCTGGAATGACCAGCTGGAAGAGATCCAACAGCTAGACCAGCTGTCGGAATAGAAAAAACACATTTGAAGACCTATCTCTTCTGGCAGGCCTACCCAGGCAGTTTTAATCGTGAATTTTAAACATGAATTTTATATTAAATCATTGTTTTATGTATTTTAATATAAATATTGTGTAGAGATGCATTTTTAATATGTGTATTTTATGTAACGATTGTGTTTCTAACTATGTTGTAACCCGCCTCAAGCCATGAGGAGAGGTGGGTAAGAAATAATAATAATAATAATAATAATAATAATAATAATAATAATAATAATTTTATGAAAAAATATATATCATCACTATTTAACTGTTACTAGTCTAGATAGACAGATCATGCTGCTTCATGTACATGGTTTCCTGTGTCCTCTATTTACCACATCATCACAAAATGGCAACAACAGCACAAAACCCCCAATCCCTTGCCTCCCAAATTTAAGAACTTTCATTCAGGGCCAAAAGAATGGCAATTCTTTGCTCATTCAGAATGTCATTTTAGTCACTAAAGGCACACGATCGGTGCAATTACAGCTCAGATCCACTTTGTGCGATAGTGGGAAATATTGAGATATTTGTATGTTGGAATGCATCTGTAAGAGACTAAGGGGGGTTGCAGACTGCCAGAAATAGTGTGAATTCAGTCCACTTTTAGGGTTAGGGTTAGAGTTAGGGAACCATGGGAACTGTATTTTATTGTGGCATCAGAGTTGTCTGACAGAGAAGGCTCAATGTCTCAGAAAAATAACAGTACCCATGATTCCCTAGCACTAACCCTAACCCTAAAAGTGGACTGAATTCACACTATTTCTGGCAGTCTGCAACCCCCCTAAGCCAAACTGGTTCAGTCTGGGACAGGTTTGCAGTCAACCCTAAATATAGGTGTGGCAAATAAGGAGTCAATGGCTTAAACCTTAGTCTTCATTAGATCAGAACCATTGACACAAGTGGGCTTATCATTGTTTGAGTCACTATTCAACAATTGATTTATCATTTGCATCTCATTTTTCCTGCAATTGCTCAGGTTAATATAGGTTCTCACAAATTTCCCAGCAATCCTGTGAAGTAAGCTAGGCTGAGAAAGAGTAATTGGTCAGTCACTGAGTGAGATTAATAGCTGAATAGGGAACTGAAAGTAGTTCTTCCTTGTCTTATACTACTACACCATCTGGGTCTCAGTGTCTCTCCCAATATTAAAGAATGTCCTCTTAGTCATTAAAAAATAGTTTAGACCCTAAGGGTGCATCTACACCACAGAAATAATGCACTTTGACACCAATTTAACTGTAATGGATCCTGGCATTTGTAATCTTGTGAAACACTAGTAGTCTTTAACAGAGAAAGCTAAAGAACTTGTAAAACTACAAATCCCAGGATTCCATAGGATGGACTTAAGCATGTAAAGTGATGTCAAACTGCATTATTTCTCCAGTGTAGATGCATCCCAAGTCTTACTGGACAAACTGGCACTTACTTTTAAGTAGGCACACAAAAGGTTGTACTGCTGTAACAGAATCTATTTGTTGCCTAGACAATTTTCTTGGACCAGCTACCTGCAGTAGCTAGTGTAATCTCAAGTTTTTTAACTATGGGAATTGTGGATATCTCATAATTGCAATTTATCATCTGTAGGGTTGCTTCATTCTAGATATGTTCAGTGAAGAATCATGAAAGCATTGACCAAAGGATCAAACCAATGTTGAACATTTTTAAGGTGCTGATACTAACTGAAAAGCTTTAAACATATGCTTAATTGCCCCATTAAAATAAATGAGGTTTACAAATTATGAACCTTGGCCGGGTTGTGCCATTAAGCCATTTACAGGAGTTTATCACATTGCTAAAAAACCCGGCTTGCTTTTCCCAGTTTGAATCCTGTTCCGAAATGAAGCTGGGTATTATCAGACACATTTTGCCGCCAATGCTGCCAGCCAAGTGCAGCCCAAATAACCACCTGCTAGAAGCCATGCTCAGCTGGTTGATTTGCAAAGCCAGGAGCTTCCCGGTTTTTGAAAAAGAGGCTGGTGGAGCATGGCTTTTAGCTGGAGATTACTTGGTCTGCACTCAATGGCAAAATGCATCTGATAATACCGGCTTCATCCCAGATCAGGAGTCAAACTGGGAAAGGTAAGCTAGGTTTTTAGCAATGCGATAAACTCTATAGTCTAAATGTATTCTAATGTTCCAATCCTATACACATTTATACCAATCCTGTACATCTTTACTCAACTGATAGTGAATGGAGATAGTCAACACATGTCTCTGGACACAGTCTAGTGTCATTATGTGGCAATATGGTACGCAGTGGCTGGAGGACACCATAAACATAAACTTGCATTATCTAAGGGCCTCGGCAGACAGCTAATAGGGCCGTCTCCGAGACCCGGAAAAGGAGGGGCAGCCGCACGCACGGCGTCCCTTCCTCTTCCTGAGGTCGTCCTCGGAGCTTCCGGCCCTTTGGACGGCTGGCGCTCCTGGGATGACCTCCCTCCGCAGCAACCGGACGCGCTGCGGAGGATAAGTCAGGGAAAGTGAGCCCTACGCGTTTAGGGCACACTTTCCCTGTCTTGTGGAAGGAGTGCTGATTTTGCGCTCCTTCCAGGGATGCCGCAGGAGCACCGCGGTCCGGCTGCCGAGGTCCCGCGGCGCTCCGGACCAGGGCGTCCCCGATGCCCTGGTCTGCATCCCCCCTAAGTCTCTCATCTACTAATATGGTTATCCAAAATTCAATTAAGGATTTCTAGTTAAAGATTTCCCCTGAAAACTGTGGGAAAGATATAGGCCAGAATTCTCTTGCTGATTTACACTAGGACAACCAGGATTTGTATTAGCATAGCTAGTTTTTCTGACATTATCCAAAGAGCTACTTGCTACCTCCCTGTGCAGCTCCCCCCTCCCCCAAGGCTATGCAATGGCTGACTGACAGCACATAACTACAGCTCTGCACTCAGCCGCTGACTGTCTAGCAGCTGGCAGCTACCATTGTCCCAATTCTATTACACAAGTATGCTGACAGAACTTATACTCTGCACTGTTAACTAAGATCTCAATCAATAATTCTAAAGAAAACTTTCCAGATAGATAGTCGTTGAGGATTTGTGAAATGGTGGGAATCAGTAGTAGTGCTTGGCATGAATCCACACCTTTCTTGTGTCTCTCTCCAGCCGCATCTGTCTCCATTTTCACAAATACAGTACAGGTACGTGGTTCAAAAAGTTTTGGATTTTGGAGTATTTTGTGTTTCAGAATTCTGGGTAAGGGATATCCAATGTGTGTGTGTGTGTATATATATATAAATAAATAATACACACACACACACACACACAATTATATAGCACATATGCTGTATGCTCATCTGTTTAAAGGCACTAGCCAGGAATACCAACACCAGGAAAGAGGCTATTTAAATTTCATCTGAAAAAGGAAGTTTTTGTAGTTGGCTAGTAGAAAAGAGTCTTGTAGTTTTGGAGGGTGATCTAATGTTAAGAAGTAGTGTTGCCCCTTTTTCAGCCCTGGTGGTGCAGTGGTTAAATGCCTGTACTGCAGCCACTCACTCATAGACCACAAGGTTGCGAGTTCAATACCAGCCAGGGCTGAGGCTTGACTCAGGCCTGCATCCTTCCGAGGTCGCTAAAATGAGTACACAGCTTGTTGGGGGGCAATCAGCTCACAGTTGTAAACCGCTTAGACATCCCATAGTGAAATATGAAGCGGTATATAAATGAAGCTGCTTTGCTTTGCTTTGCTTTTTTGTTCTGCTTAACCCACAGTTTGTGAATTATTGTGTTACTCAGAGAAGTAGGGGCCTGAGAGGGGACACAAAGACATGCAGGTTGAGCCTCCCTTATGTAGAATTCTGAATTCCAAAATACTCCAAAATCCAAAATTTCCCAGATGGGTGGTTGAGATAGTGACACCTTTGCTTTCTGATGGTTCAGTGTACACAAACTTTGTTTCATGCAAAAATAAAATAAAATAAAATAAAATAATGTAAAAAAATTAAAATACTATGTATAAAATTATATTCAAGCTATCTGTATAAGGAGTTTATGAAACATAAAGGAATTTCATGTTTAGACTTGGGTCCCATCTCAAACATATCTTATTATGCATATACAAATATTCCAAAATCAAAAAATAAAAATAAAAAAATAAAAATAATAATCAAAAAACCATAATACTTCTGGTCTGAAGTATTTTGGATAAGGGAGACTCAACCTGTATATACATGTGTATGTGCTTGTATGCATGTGCATGAACAATGCTCTGTTTGTACAATAGGATTTTCTCTATCTTCCTATTCCTTTTCCAGTCATTTTTTACACACTCCTCTTCATCAGCTTCTAGACATCAGGAGACCTTCTATAGCAGGGGTAGGCAACCTAAGGCCCGGGGACCAGATGCGGCCCCTCAAGGCCTTTGGACCAGCCCCAGGCCGGTCCTATCGCCTCTACCCACCGCCGCCACCCGCCATGATGATATTGATTATTGTTGTTATTACTTGTTCTTGGGGTTTTCTTGGCAAAATCTCCACAGGGGTTTTGCCAAGGCTTTTCTGGGGCTGAGAAAGTGTGCATGCATTTTTTTTATTTTTTATTTTAAATTAAAATTTATTTATTTATTTATTTATTTATTTATTTATGGTGCTTTGGCCCCCCAATTGTCTGAGGGACAGCAACTGGCCCCCGGCTCAAAAAGGTTGCCTACCCCTGTTCTATAGCATCATGAGATTAAGTGAAGGGGGGCTACAGCACGTGAAGAGAAGTGCCAAATGTACCTTCTACTTCTGTCAGATACCCTCTGGATGCTGGATGTGTGATTACTGTTTGATGAATTTGGTCTTTCCACTTACCTATGTTTTTAAGCATTTAATTTAAGCTGCAATCCTCTACCAGCTAAATGGGAGGAAGACATACACACTCAATAGGGCTCATTTCTTCATATACCAGCATAGGATCACCCTTTCAGTTTGCTGGCAAAAGAACCAGTCTCATGCACAATTTTCTTGCAGATGTTAAGTTTTCTTTGAGCTACCAAAAACTCTGGCAGAAAGACAAAATGAATTTTTCTCTAACAAGTCATTTAGCAGTGCAGATGTTGTAGCCAGATTGGCAATAAATCTACTCTAACTGTTAACTAAACTAGGGAAAGGATGGCCTTATTTAATATGCCAATCTTGTAACAGCTTTTAAACTCTGTACAGAAAAGTTGTTCAGAGATGGTAAAAAAAAGTTTCCAGAAATGCTTGGAGTGGTGGCCCACGAAACTTGAAATCTACACTATTTAAGCACTTTATTTGGATTATTTGAAGGCTTAGGCTTACTTTTGCCTGTGGTTACAAGACCTTGGGGTAAATAAGTTCCTCAAAGGAATAAGATATGATGAACATCTTTCTTTGCGTGTGAAATGGGTGAATGTTCCACTGCTATAAAAAGTTCTGGCTTTGTTACATTGAAAGATAAGTGAAAACCCTCAGGTGTTGGCTCCAGGAATTAGATTTTTGGTATACAACAGAGAGGGATGAAGCGTGATCCAAGCTGCTCTCCATATTAGGTCTTTCTTTCCCCCTAGGCATTAAAATTCTAAAAATTAAAAGAAAATACAAAACTTCTTAATTCAGGGTTCCAGGATGCTTTATTTCATCCACTTCTGGAAGCACTCAGGGGACTTTCTGTTTAGGCTGGTTTTAAGAAGTCACTCCAAAAACTGAGAGAGCACTTGGCAGAAGGAAGCTTTGTTGTATTTTTGCTTGATTCAGTCTTTTGAGACTATGGAAGGAGGAGAAAGAGCAATTTAGACAATTTAGCAATGAGCTCTTTAACCCTTATGCACACATTACGTTTTAAGAGGCTTTCTGCCCTAATGAGAATTCCAGATGGCATATTTGTTTCTGCAGAATCAAAGGTGTTCCATTCAGACATCCAGAAACAGAAAATGTAGGATGGGGTTGGGGTGGGGTGGGGGGAATAAAATTGAAAAAAGACAGATAAGTATAATAAAATGTAGTTTTGTAGTGCATTTTCCAACATCATTGCATTTCAGTGTCTCCCAATGGCAGAAATTTTATTTTCTCCCAGATAGGGCCAGCCGAACCAGAATATAGCCCTTCTGCTTCTGAGCATCATGCTTTGACAAAAATGCAATTGTCCCTTCTAATTTGTGGCACTGTCTTGCTTTTTCTGGTGGCAACATGGGGAGGGATTAAAATGGCATGTGTGCCCATGGCATGCGCACAGGAGCATACACCCATTATAACCAATGAGCTTTGAATATATGAACATTTCCATTTTCGGGGGGAGGGGGAGGGGGAGGTCCAGAACAGATCCTCCATGAAAATGGAGGGACAACTGTAATGGCATAGGACATTTTTGGCACTAATAGATTGCATCAGCCAGAGCAGAAATGGCAAAAGTAGACACCTTTTGAGGAACTTTTTTTACAACTGTGTAGGTGGCAACTCCGTAGAATGCCTACTTTATAGGTCTGATTCTGTATGAAGTCTGCAACAAAGTTCTAGACAACCACAATGTGCTGTCAGTTCATGGAGGTTGAAGGTAAATGGTCTTATTCCAATGAAAGGGCATATTCTTGTTGTAGGGCTCACTCTTATAAATCTGACCCTACTCCTGGTGAAAAGGTCTTCTCAAAGCCTCTCCAATACAGTGCCTTTTTAGAGATATGTTGACTAGGTGGAAACCAAGAGCCAGGTGGAGGAGGCCTGGTCTCCAAGGAAGCACAACAGGAGGTAGAAAGTTGAAAGAAAGAGCTGGCATTGTTGTGGATAGTGGAAGATTCCACTCAGAGGGTGGAGGAGAATAAATGTAGATGGTTAGATGGGTAGCTACAGGAGTGGGAGATTTGCACTTCTGCACTGGAGACAAGCAAGACACAGAGTACTACCAGCAGCAAATCTAGGGCAGTGAGCATTGGGCATGCATAGCTGCAGGAGAACGATCAAGGAGAGGTGAAGAAAAGGCACCATCCTTTGAAATGACTGACACTTAATTCATGGCCAAGAAAAGCTAAAGCAGGAAATAGTAGGAGAAGCAGAGCATACCTGCGCATCTTAAGCCTTTCAGACCTCATGCAGGAAGTAGGACCCACATTTGCACACTGGCTTTAATCTCATATTGCTCAGCATAGTGTTTTAGGTTCACATGTGGACCTACACTAGACTAAACCGTATACTATCACTATCAACAGCCATTTCTGGCTTTGTGGAGAACAAGTAGGATTGCTGAGGACCCCACTGGATCTGAAAAATGATCAGAGATGTAGCCAGGTGGATGCAGCCAGAGAATTGTGATGCAGCATGGTATGAGGGGCTTCAGAGGCTGTTGGATCAGAAGAGGTGCTTTGGGTGCTGAAGAGAAAGGAAGGGAATACCAATCCCCCACAGCACACAAGTAATTACATACTCATGTGTAAAGGATACTTGCACATGCATATATCCCTAACAGGACAGCAGCCAGTGATGGCTGGTGGCTTTCATGTCCACTCTTAATTTTCATCTCAGTTTTAAAAGAGCTGTCCAAGGTGCATTTCCTTATTCTCAAAATAGATTGGGCACCTTGGATAGCAGATTCACCTTACAACTGACATGGGAGCCATTGTCTGCCAGTCTTTGCACAGGAACATGATGTTGTACATATTTGGATAAATAAGAGAATATTCTCCAGAGTGGCAGGTCAGAATGCTGTATTATATATGGGCACACCTCTCTCCTTCTCTGCTCTCTATTCTGTTCTTGTGCCCATTTCCCCTGCTCTTTACTCATTTTTTCTTGTGAGCAAGATAAGTTGCAGCAGTATAATGTGAAGATAAAAATGCAGCAAAAGAATAATATGGCAGTAAGGTCACAGTTGGCTTTGTAACTGGACTTGCTTTGGAACACACTGCAGAGGATGCTCTAACTAAGCAGCAAATTCTTTGTTTCTTTTTTGACCAACAGAGCACAGAAGAAGAAAAAGAGTGAGTTTTACTGGAGGCACATTACCAATATTATCTATTAGAACTGTGACTTTACTGCCAAACTTCATTACCAGCTCTCAAATAACTATTTGGAACTGAGCTACCTGTTATTTTTAGAGGATAAGGAGATGTTCTATTTATTTATTTATTAAAGAAATATTAACATCTCTTGAGTACTTATTTCAGTGGAAAATGATAGATAAAATACAATCTTTGGGATAATACATATATTAATTATGCATGCATACATGCATTCACACATACATGTACAAAGTGTCATTGGTATACATTGTGCTGTTCAGTGTGTAAGAAATCATGCCTGAAGGTACTTAGAAACCAGTAGTAATGCCTGAGGGTTAGCAGGAAAAACTGAACAAATTTCAAGTTAGGAGTGGACTAAAACAATAGCAACAACATGATGCTTATTTTAAGAAGGAGCCACAGGGCAGAGCTTGATGAGACTTGCAACATTCGAATACTGAGAGTCGGTGTAATGCATCTTTACTCCCAGTTCTCCTATCTTCTCCCCAACATCTTAGCATCCCTCCCTCCACCAAACAGTAGTGAGTGGTCTACCGAAGCTGAGTACTTTAAACCACAAGATATGTAAGATTTTCTTTGTATGTAATGTGAAGGTTTGCAGCACTGGCAACACGGGAAGATGAGGGATGTAGCAATCTATGGATAGCATCCTGTAGGAGGAAGTATTGAAAAGTTTTAATTCTCACCTTTAATTTTTTTTTGACAAACAGTTGTTTTGATTTGTAATTGTTAACTGATCTCCATGTAGTCATCATCCAGATTTACACATTTTTACCAGTGTTTCTTGGCCTTCCGAATACCATTATTGTAGAAGTCTGCAGATTGTGCCTGATGAGGATTTTACACTTTAGTCAATTCTGGCACAACTTGTCACAAAAATAAAGGACACAATGAGCTGATTTTCTCACCATCATGCACTTAGGGAACAATGATAACACTGACAAAGTTTCACCAATTATATCATAATAACTTGAAGGTGATAATTATTACTTTATGATATCCCCTCATAAGGCGCAATCTGGAGACTTCTATAATATCAGGTATTCAGAGAGTCAAGAAACACTGGGGAAAGTGTGTAAATCTGGATGGTGATTATGTAGAGATAAGTTAACAACTACAAATCAAAGCAAACTTTCTGTCAATTTTTTTTAAAGGTGATGATTAAATCTTTACGATACCCCCTCATATGTGGCGCACACAGACATATATTAATGTTATGCCTGCATATATGTCTGTTTTTTGGTAGCTGCAGAGGTTGGTTTTCCCTTCCTTTCTCCTTGGGGACAAAAGCCCTCCTGGGACCTATCACAGACCCACTGAAGGAATGGTCATTCTATTCCTTATTGGGAGTGGGAGGGATTAGGTGTTATCTGGCTATATCCTCATTTGTTGTTGTTGATTGCCTTTATGTGGATCTCAACCCGTGGATGAGACATCTCCAGGCTCCCCTGTCCTCTACTGCTCTGTCCAGCTCCTGCAAACTCATATTTGTGGTCTCTTTAATAAAGTCTATCCATTTAGCATATGGGCTTCCTCTCTTTCTACTTCCTTCCACCTTTCCTAACATTATTGCCTTTTCGAACGATTCATGTCTTCTCATGATTTGTCCAAAGTACTGTTAGGTTTAAATGGGATATAGAGTCAATGTTAAAAATGTTGAAATGTAAAAGATGTGTGTCTGTATTTTTTTTCATGCTGTGGAAAGTTGTTTTTCTGAGAGCTAGATTCACAGTTATCAGCCCCAGGTGTGATTTAGCCAAAACAAGAAGCTAACAAGACTCCATTCTATGGGAAAGAGGTTTTGCTTATATTAAGGTTTTTGTCAACACAATATTGTTATGGGAAATGTAGTCACATGATTTGTTATTGTAATTAAGGGTTGGACTAGAACACGTCATGTATTGTCATCCAATCAGCTTGTATAGGCTACACCCAGAAGGGTGGAGATTTGGAGGGCTGAGGGCTGGGAATCTGAAAGTTCTTCACTTGCTTTTTGACTTTTGAACTGTAATGAACTAATTAAAACCATTCTTTTGATGATGCTACTAACACATCTTGAATCATGTAGCAAATAGCTTTTATTCCTGCTTAGCCAGCTTTGGCTAAAGTGGAGATGTTATTATTATTATTATTATTATTATTATTTGTTTTTGCTTTTGTTCTTTTACAATAAAGAAGCTTGCTGAAAGTTCCAGGTTTGGATGTTTGGTTTAAAGGACTGTTTTTCAACACTCCATCATCAATATTAATTTTAACAAGTACAACAGTATAAGTCTTGTCATCTTAGCTTCTAGGGATGTCTCTGGCTTGATCTGTTCTAGGACCCATTTGTTTGTCCTTTTGGCTATCCATGGAATCCTCAGCACTCTTCTCCAGTGCCACATCTCAAATGTGTTGATTTTCTTCCTATCTCCTTTCTTGACGGTCCAGCTTTCACATCTATACATGGTAATAGGGAATACGATGGCTTGTATGATTCTGACTTTTGTACTGAGTTGTATGTCTTTGCATTTTAGGATCTTTTCTAGTTCTCATAGCTGCCCTCCCCATTCTTAATCTTTTCCTGATTTTTTGGTTGCAGTCCCAGTTCCAATCAATGTTTGATCCCAGATATGAGAACTCTTTTACTATTTCTGTTTCCTCATTATCTAGTTTGAATGTGTGTAAATTCTCTGTGGTCATTATTTTTGTTTTCTTTATGTTTAACAGTAAGCCTGCCTATACACTCTATTTCAAAAGTAACTTGTAACAGTTAAATGCTGTTATTTCTGTTGTTGTTGTGTGCCTACAAGTCATTTCACACTTATGATGACCCTAAATTGAACCAATCATGGGATTTTCTGGAGCTCAGAGGGTGTGACTTGGCCAAAGTCATGCAGCAGGTTTCCATTGCTGAATTGAAATCCAATCTCCAGGGTCCTAGTTTTAAGCTCAAACCACTATGCCACACTGGTTCTCACAATTAAACTATGGGCCTCGGCAGACGACTAAGAGAGTCGTCTTGGAGGCTTGGAAGAGGAGGGGCAGCCGCACGAGCGGCGCTCCTTCCTCTCCCTGAGGTCACCCTCGGAGTCGCCAGCCCTCCGCATGGCCGGCGCTCCGGGGATGACCTCACGCCGCGGCGACCGGACGCGCCGCGGCGGAAAAGACAGCGAAAGTGCGCCCGCCGCTTTTAGGGTGCACTTTCGCTATCTTGAGGAAGGAGCGCTGATTTAGCGCTCCTTCCAGGGACGCCGCCGGTGCATCAAGGTGCGGAGGCTGCGGCCCCGCGGCGCACTGGCCCAGGGCGTCCTGGACGCCCTCGTCTGCTTCCCCCCTATGGAAACTATGTAAACTGTCTGAATAAGTGGCATGAACATCACAGTTGTGTTCAGCTGCTTTTGCTCAATTTCTCCTGTAGGGAATTCAAGTTGTAAACTGGACAATTTTCTGCAGGATGAGGGGAAATACTGATATGGGCAAAGATGAGAAAAATAATGGCTATTTGTTGGAAATTTTATGTATTACATCAGGGGTAGGCAACCTTTCCCCTTTAAGGGCCAAGGGACTTCAGCTCCCAGAATCCCAGGAGCTATTGGCCAACATGGGACTATTGGCCAACATGGCTGAGGCTTCTGGGAGCTGACGTCCCTCGGCCCTTAAAGGGGAAAGATTGCCTACCCCTGTATTACATTCTCCGTTCCCTCCTTAGATAGACAGGGACTTCCCTCTATCTATCTCATTCTATCTAAACATGTGACTTTGGTCACTCATTCTTGGAGGCTGTTTAACAGATGACCTCTCAAGATTCTAAACAGTCTCCTGTCAGTCTCAGGTTGGAGTCTTAGGGCCTTTACAGACTGCTAGAAATAATGCAGCTTCAGGCCACTTTAACTGTTCTGGCTTAGTGCTAGGGAATCATGGGAACTGTATTTTTTTTTTCTGGGACATTGAGCCTTCTCTGTCAGAGAGCTCTAGTGCCACAATAAACTACAGTCCCCATGATTCGTTAGCACTGAGCCAGGACAGTTAAAGTGGCCTCAAGCTGCATTATTTCTGGCAGTCCGTAAAGGCCCTTAGTCTCTTCTGAGTGAGGTTAACAGCCTCTTTCTGCTATGTATATTAAAGATGGTGAGATTTCATCTTTTTACCCAAACCATCACCAGTGAGGATAGGATTTAGTTTGTTATGTATTTATATATTAGTCATTATTATTTGTTTTTAAACTACAAAATGCATGTTTGTTGTTTTTTGGAGTAAGTCTTTATTCTTTAGGAAGGCAGATTTAGAATAAATAGTTTGGCCCACACTTTTGCTGTTCTGCTGACGAAATCTGAACTCTAAGAAGTTTAACTTTCATACTTCATATTTTTGTTTCCCTTTAAAAGAGTTAACACCCTGGGAAACTTAAATTGCACCCCACACTATTTCTGTCCATGCCAGGCACCATGCTAAACTGATAGGAGTCACTACTTGCTACAGAAACTATCTGATGAGTTTCAAGTGACAAGGTATGACAGATTTTAAGAGACTAGTGGAATTTAACTTTATTAGAACTGTTGCAAAGGCATTAGGAACTTCCTACACAATTTCTCACAAAATGTTATAAAATTTGTTTTGTTTTTTTTTAATTAAAGAAATCAAATATCAAGTGAAGAGCAGCAGCAAATGCTTTGTGATTACTATTGTATATATTCATGTATAAGTCTAGAGCAGGGGTAGGCAACCTTTTTGAGCCGGGGGCCGGGTTGCTGTTCCTCAGACAATTGGGGGGCTGACGCACAATAAATAAATAAATAAATAAATAAATAATAAAAATAAAAATTCTAATATATATATACATATATATTTAATATGCATGCACACTCTCTCAGCCCCAGAAAAGCCATGGCAAAACCGCTATGGAGATTTTGCCAAGAAAACCCCAAGAACAAGTAATAACAATAATAATCAATATCATCATGGTGGGGGACAGTGGTGGCAGGACTGGCCTGGGGCCGGTCCAAAGGCCTCTGGAGGCCGCATCTGGCCCCCGGGCCTTAGGTTGCCTACCCCTGGTCTAGAGATTTTAGTCAAAAAATTGACCCAAAAAAAACAGAGTTAACTTATTCATGGGGCAATGTAAGTACTGTGTTTTAACTCTTATTTAAAAAAGGATCCATCTTCTGGTAAAAGGCAAGAATGTCATCTGCCCTGGAAGCTCTGACCTTCCACTCTCTGTTCTCTCATCTGTCCAGCCTTTAGTATGAGCACAAATATACCTGCTGGGATTTTTGAAGGTTTTTGGTATTGTTTTCCTTCTCTTCATCCATTAGATCCTTGGTTCATGTCCCTAAGTTTTACCCCTGACTTATCCATGAGTCATATCAAAATCCATAATTGTGGCCCCAAAAACCTGCCCTCGATTTATAGATGAGGTTGACTTATAGTTGAGTATATATGGTAATTAAGGATCTGGTGATGTTTAAGTGAAAACAGTTTTAAAAATAGCAATTGTATTAAAGATAACATGTTATGGCTGCATTTACACTGCAAAATGAGTGAAGTTTGACACCATTGTAACTGCCATGGATCTATGTTATGGACTTCTGGGATTTGTAGTTTTGTAAAATATTTGGCCTTTTCTGTCAGAGAGTTCTGATGCCACAACAAACTACAAATCCCAGGATTCCATAGGAAAGAGCCATGACCATTTAAGTGGTGTCAAACTGCATTAATTCTGCAGTGTGGCAGCAGCCAAAGACAGAAAGGGGTATACTAAATTGTTTGCAAATGCTATCAAAAACTCATTGTCAATGTGGGTTGTGTAATATTTATGGAACTTAATGTTTGTTGTCAAAGTTTACTAGATGAATGTTGGGTTGTAAAACTTTCTCCCCTTTTTACTCAAAAGTGTACTTAGAGGTCTTCCTTACATGTGCTTAAAATAATTAAGTAGCTAGAACTATTGCTATAGAATATAATTAATAAGCAATAAAAATCTGTATATAAATATGATAATGGCACAGATGTTTAGCAGATTTTCAAGAAAACTTATATTCTTAAGTCTATATAATATGTAAATTCCAAGTTTACCAACCAAGAACCAGGATGCTCTATGACAATAAAAATAACATAATTCAAGAACAAAAAGGACTAAAAAGATGCTGGATGCAATACACAGAAGAATTATACAAAAGAGATGACAAAATGAAAGACACATGGAATGAAGAGCCATATGAAGATGAACCCCAAATTCTAAAAAAATGAGATGGAAACTGCAATAAGAGAAATAGCGAAAAACAAATAATCAGGAACAGACAATATTCCAATTGAACTGTTGCAATCCACATTGTCAGAGCCACTTTGCAGACTGCTAGAAATAGTGCAAATTGAGTCCACTTTAACTGCCCTGGCTTAGTGCTAGGGAATCATGCGAATTGTATTTTTTTTCTGAGACATTGAGCCTTCTCTGTCAGAGAGCTCTGGTGCCACAATAAACTACAGTTCCCATGATTCCCTAGCACTGAGTCAGGGCAGTTAAAGTGGACTCAATTTGCACTATTTCTGGCAGTCTGCAAAGGCCCAGAGTCAACTTTAATGCTGACCAACATATATCAACAGATATGAAAAACAAAATGATGGCCAGCAGATTGGAAGCTTTCAATATACATCCCTATCCACAAAAAGGAATACACAAGAGACTGCAGTAACTATAGGACCATAGTACTGATCTCCCATGCAAGCAAAATTATGCTCAAAATTCTGCAAGATATACTCCAACCATACATGGAGAGAGAAATCCCAGAGGTCCAAGCAGGGTTTGGGAAAGGAAGAGGGACTAGGGACCACACTGCAAATATACAATGGCTAATGGAGCGCACCAAGGAATTCCAAAATGAAATCAGCATGTGCTTTATAGACTATAGCAAAGCCTTTGACTGCCTAGATCATGAAAGGCTATGGAATGCCCTTAAAGACATGGAAGTGCCAACACATCTGATAGTTCTGATAAGGAATCTGTACTCAGGACAAGAGGCTCCTGTCAGAACAGAACACGGAGAAACAGAATGGTTCCCAAGTGAAAAAGGGGTCAGACAAGGCTGCATCCTTTCACCCTATCTGTTCAACTTGTATGCACAACATATTATAAGAAAAGCAGCTTTGGTTACAGAAGAAGGAGGAGTGAAAACAGGAGGAAGGAATATCAACAATCTAAGATATGCAGATGACACCATAAGACTAGCAGAAAACCTCACAGACCTGGAACACCTACTAAGGAAGATCAAAGAAGAAAGTGCAATGTTGCTTAATGGTGAACATAAAGAAAACAAAAATAATGACCACCAAGGACCTTCACAAGTTCAACCCAGACAATGAAGAAATAGAAATAGTAAAAGAATTCTCATACCTGGCATTAAACATTGATAGAAAAGGGGAATGCAGTAAGGAAATCAGACGAAAATTAAGAATGGGGAGGGTGGCTATGAAAAAACTAGAAAAGATTCTAAAATGCAAAAATATACAACTCAGAACAAAAGTTAGAATCATACAAGCCAATGTATTCCCTATTACCATGTATGGATGTGAGAGCTGGACAGTTAAGAAAGATGATAGGAAGAAAATCAACTCCTTTAAGATGTGGTGTTGGAGAAGAGTGTTGAGGCTCCCATGGACAGCCAAAAAGACAAACAAATGAGTCCTAGAGCAGACCTCCCTGGAAGCCAAGATGATCAAACTGAGGCTGTCATACTGTGGACACATCATGAGAAGAGAGGACTCATTAGAAAATACAATAATGCTGGGAAAGGTGGAAGGAAGTAGGAAGAGAGGAAAGCCACACACCAGATGTATGGACTCTATTAAGGAAGTCACAAATATGGGTATGCAGGATTTAAGCAGAGCAGTGGAGGACAGGGGGTCTTGGAGATTTCTCATCCATAAGGTCGCCATTGGTCAAGATAGACTCGTGGGCAGTTATCAACAAAAGAACAAAATTCTGAGTTAGCTTCTTCCTCAAACATACAATTCAGAATAAATCTTTTCTGGTTTGGAAGAAACATGTTTAATAATAACTCACTTCTGGGTGTTTTCACCTCATTGCAGTTTCTGAGAAATTAAGGCAGAGCATACATTGCTGAGAAGGTTGATAATTTAAATAACGAAGTAATTATAGTTTCAAGTAACAATGAATGTATCAGCTAGATACAAATTAAGTTTATATGTGCTAGTTTTGAGCATATCAGTATCTTGAATCTCACTACTCCTGTGTACTTGGTGGGTGTAAACATACAGGGCCTGTATCTGATTGTTTCATTATGGGCCTCTACAGACGGCGCTTTGCACCATCTTGCAGGCAGGGAAGGGGAGGGGCAGCCACACGCTGGGTGCCTCAACTCCTTCCCGAGGATGTCATCACGGCGCATGCCATTATGCATGGCATGTGCTGTCAAGGCATCTTCCCAGCTCAGCATCTTAACGTGCTGCACTGGGAGGAACACAGAAGAACCACATGGCAGTTCTTCTGTCACCCTACTTGCCGCCTGTGAAAGGAACTGTGTTTTGGAGCTCCTTTCCCAGCCTGCAAAAGGGAGGATTGGGGCTGATGTGTCTGGTAGCCTCGGCCTCGATGCTCCGTTTCCCAGGATGGCCCAAGGCCACCCGTCTGCATCCCCCCTATGTTAGCAGAAGTTCTGTTGTGGTAGCAGATACATATTCATAGTACATTCATAGCGCAAGGACAGAAATTAGTGTTTTTCTGTTGTATAACCAGCTGCATTGGAAGTTAAGTGTATATAATGTATCCTGTGATAATGCTTGAAAATAGAGAAATGCAGCACACCTACTCTAACTAGGATTGCCAGGTGAAATTAAGACAGAGCTCCTGTTTGTTTAATGGTTGTAAATAATCTGCTGGTTGTACCACCTGCTGAAATTTCCTCTTCTACACAACCATTAAAGGAACTGGTGCCCTGTTGCTTATTTTGCCTGGCAGCCTTAACACAAAGGGTGCATCTGTGCTGTAGAAATAAGTCACCACTTTAACTGCCATGGCTCTATCCTACAGAATCCTGGGATTTGTAGTTTTGTGAGGCATCAGCACTCTTTGGCAAAGAAGGCTAAAGACCCTGTAAAACAACAAATCTCAGGATTCCATACAATGGAGCTACATCTCTTAAAGCAGTGCTTCTCAATTATTTTCTGTCATGCCCCCCCTAGGAAGAAGAAAACATTTCGCGCCCCCCGCGCGACTGTAAATAGTATCATTTGCTCCCTCTCTCCAGCCGTAGAGTTGCTAGGCAACCCTTTACGGAGCCTTGCGCCCCCCTTTATGGAGCCTCCCCCCCCCCTTGGGAGCGCACCCCACTATTTGAGAAGTACTGTCTTAAAGGGATGTCAAACTGCATTATTTCTACAGTGCAACCAAACAGAGTTTTCACTTCAGCTTGTATCAATCACACTGGATTGTTAGACTGCAGTTCTGTTGCTCTAGTCAGCATAGTGAATGGTGAGGAATGCTGGGAGCTGCAGTCCAACAACATGATTCCCACTTCAGATATGGAGCTTGATATCAGATGAAAATTTTCTAATATCTTGGAATCTGCACATTTTTATTTCTGTTATCATAGTGTTTTTAAAAATTTTATATCATAATGATTGATAATATTTAGAGAGAGAGAGAGAGAATTATTAAGAATTGTATTTTTTCCATTATTTGTTACCTTGAACCAAAATAATCCTGCCTGAGACAGTTTCTGGTGTATCCTATGCTTGAAGTGGGTCAATCATCTATAGGTAAGTGACAGCTAGATGTACTATACCTTTATAATGCTCTGAAAAGGTAAAATCCATAACAAAAGCATACTTTGTACATGATCTTCTGGGGAAAGTGCAGGCCTATCCAGAGCTACATGTTATCCCTGCTGAGACTGACTATCTAAACACAGAACCTCTCTTTTGGCTGTTGACAAAGGGCCTTTGCAGACTGCCAGAAATAGTGCAAATCGAGTCCACTTTTAGGGTTAGGGTTAGTGCTAGGGAATCATGATTTTTTTTTCCCTGAGACATTGAGCCTTCTCTGTCAGAGAGCTCTGGTGCCACAATAAAATACAGTTCCCATGATTCCCTAATCCTAACCCTAACCCTTAAAGTGGACTCAATTTGCACTATTTCTGGCAGTCTGCAAAGGCCCGAAGTTATGAATGTATTAGTCATGTTGCTAGGTTTGAAGTGATGGGAAAACAAACCCATAATAATGTCTAATTTAGTCACTGAAGTATAAATTGAACTAAGCCCTTGTCTGCACTGGAGTATCCTAGACCTACATTGCCCCAACCTGACCCCATTACTTCAGCCTCTATTCCTGTGCCATGGTGGCTGTCTGCTCAGGCATCCCAACAAGCCTTCTGGCATATCCACCATTGCCATGGGCCTCTCACTTCTGAAACTAGAATGAGGTGCCCTGCAATGGTTACATGGCTGGGCACCTTGTTCTGATCTCAAAATGAACAACCTGTGGTGACGGCAGATGTGCCAGGCAGCCCAGTGGGATGCCCGTGCAGACAGCCACTGCAGTATGATAACTGAAGCTCAATAACAGGTAAGTTATTTTAATGTCTTTTAAGGCTTTTTTTGACCAAGTACTAATGCAAATCAACAATGTTGATTGCAAGATGGGCAGGTTGGCAGTTCGAGGCCCAGGTGCTGCACGATGGGGTGAGCTCCTGTCACTAGTCTCAGCTTCTGCCAACCTAGCAGTGCGAAGGCATACAAATGCAAGTAGATAAATAGGTACTACTTCAGTGGGAAGGTAAACAGTGTTCTGTGCAATCATGCTGGCCACATGATCACAGAGTAGTCTCTGACAACACTGGCTCTTCGGCTTAGTAATGGAGATGAGCACTGCCTCCTGTGGTCAGACACGACTTGACAACCATGTCACGGGGAATACTTACTAATGCAAAACATGCTGGATGTGATCTGAACTGCTTGCACCAGAACTGGGTTTGGGACATGCGTGACTGAACAGGATGATGCCAGAATTGCTGGTGGGGGGCAGGTTGATGCATGCAGAGAAGGGTCAAGTTTTTGTTCCTATCAAATTTCAAAGCCTCTTTAATTTTTGTATACTTCTCATCACCAAAATGGAACTTGGAAACATGATGTGTGCAATATGATGTCTTTTTCTGCCTTGTGTTTCACAATTTATTCTTCTCTGAGTGATATCACATGTGCTTTTATTTACAATCATAAATTAATATGAAGTCAGACATGGAAGCAGCCGCTGTGGGAATGAATGAAGCCAAAAGCAGCAACAAAACTTTCTGTCTGCTACTCAAAAGAACCATCAAGCATGAAGAAAAATGAATGCCAAGACATGAATGAGAAAGAAACTCTGAACTAGAGACTGATTCATTCAGCTTCACTGTTTCATCAGAAGGGTTTGTGTGCTTTCAGAGTAATTTTTTTAAAAAATTGATGGGTTCCTTTGACAAGGAGCAATTCAAGGATTAAGATAAAATATTCCATGTATATCAATTGAAAATGTGACTTTTCATTTTACCTTTTTTTTTTGGGGGGGGGGGTTACAGCAGCAAAAGTATTATGCAGAAGTAGGTGGAATTTGACTGGTTAGTCATGCAAACCATGTAGACTGGACACAATATAAATTAACTCCTAATCAATCTTGGTCTGAATTATAGTATTAAAGTTCACTAGATCAAAATCAGGGCATTTGGAGTTCCAAGCCTATTAGATTGCAGCCAACTAATTTCACATTTTGCCAGCATTCCAAGACACAACTGCTAACTTTTCAAATCCAATCTGAGTGCTTACACTGTGCTGGGTCTTTTCTCCTCTACAGAAACAATGTTTCATTTTTGCACAGTTGGTGTGGTGCAGATCATTAAATGTTTCTTGTTAGCTGTCAGTAATTGGTGGTAAATCAATGTGGCCTGCATTATTACACCTGCCACATGATTTCAAAGAGGCTCTTAACAGCAGTGATTTCTGGACACCCAATATAATTCTCAAGCCTACTGTTGCCCACAAAGTGTACCTGTTGTGTTATTGCCTATGTGCCTCATTGTGATAGGCAGTTTGCTAATTTTTGAAGCAGAATGTGGTGGTGGTGGTATTGCTGTTGCTTTTGTTATATGCCTTCACGTTGACTCTGTATTATGGTGACACAGTGGCATCCCTAGGGTTGGTGTCACCTGATGTGGTAACTCATGGTGTCACACACACCCCTTGACTTCCTCCCATTTCACACTGTACAGAATCCTTAGGAATGCTTTTTGGCACTAATGTTACTGGTAAATCATATTTCCCATATAAAACTGAATGTAATGTGAATAGTTGCAACAGAAACAACTAGCAAAATTAAAAGTTATACCTTCAAATTACAATATCATATGCAGAATCTAAATGTATTTACATATACATAGTAAAGATTTTGTTAAGATGTGATGTTTTAAAAGAAAAGTTGAAATGAACATTAAAAAAAACAATTTTTTAAAAACTTGGAATTTTAATTTTACAATAATCTGGGGCCTTTCCTTTCTCCTCCTACTGAGCTTCACCCCACATCCACCATCTCTTAAAGCATTTTAAAAGAAAGCAAATGAATACCACAGCCCATTTCTGCCAAAAGGTAGGTATTTCAGGAGAAGTGGTGTCACCCCCCCCTTAGGGTGTCACCTGGTAAGGTCTGCATCCCTCGCACTTCCTAGTGATGACACTGTGATGACACTATATATCAAGGTGTTCATGACAAGTTTTATTCAGAGGAAGTTAGTTATTACCTTTCTCTTAGGCTTAGAGTATGTGACTTGTGCAAAGTCATACAGTGTTTTCATGGCTGTCTGGGATTCAAATCCTGGCCTCCAAGAGTCCTGGGGCCAAACTACATAATTATAGTGCTATCATTCCAATTTAACTGCCACAGTTCCATCCTATGGAATCCTGGACTTTGTAGTTTGGTGAAGCACTAGAGTTCTCGGGGTGAGAATTATAAATAATCCTCCTTAAACTAGTATTCCATAGTGAAACTGTTTGTTTTTGAGTAAAATGCCAAGTGGCACAAATTGGCGAGCTCCTCCAAATTCAAACACAAATTTCTTCCTTCCAGATTGCAGCACATGAGGAAGGGTTAAAATCTTCATCCATGCTTGCTATGCATTATATTGCACACTTCAAAAATACAGTTAGTAATTCTTTTTTTTCTTTTTAAAGAACCCTTTCATATAATTTCCAAATAAGCATTGAGTAGAGAAGTTTGAAAATAATTTTTTGGATTGCAACTCCCAGAATTCCTCATCCATCAAGGCAACTACAGTTAAGTCCAGTATTTCATAAGTAATTTGACCCTCCAGCAATACAGAAAGATAGAATGAGAGCACAATAAAAGACAAATGTGCTGGAATTTGGGAAAATCAAAGCAGAAATCTGGATGGATAAATACTAGCTAAAAGACAAACCTAAATTATGAAGGAAACCCTTAAACTATCATAAATGGCAGGGAAGGCCAGTCCCTTACAAATGACAAAAGGGGCTGCCCGACTTAGGGCCTAAGCAGACTGGCGGCTGTGGGCTGCCCTGGGAAGCTGCGGATTGGGACCGAGGTACCCGCACTCCTCGGCCCCAACCCGCAGCTTCTCAGGCCCTGGAAAGAGTGCTAAAAGCGCTTCTTCCACAAGACGCTGAAGGTGTGCCGCAAGAGGCCTTGGGCGCACCTTCGGCACCTCTTCTGCTGCAGCATGTGCAGACGCTGCAGCGGAAGTACATCGTTGGAGCGCCGGTCATGCGGAGTGACGGGTGCTCCAATGACGTGTTCAGGAAGGGGGTGGGGCGCCCAGCGTGAGGCTGCCCCTCCTCTTCCTTGCCTCGAAGACGGCACAAAGCGCTGTCTGCTTATGCCCTCACTGGGACTGGCTCAGTTGATGTGGGGGGAAGATCACCATGCCGGGAGGGCCCTCCTGCTCTGTCTATCCCCCAGCAGGCTGTGGTGTGGGCTGCTGGGGCATGGATTGACTGCTGGGTGTGAGTATGGGCAGCACTTCCGGTCTGGGACAGGACTATAACTCTTAGCATGCACTGGAAGGGGAAGTACCATGTGATTGGCTGGCACCAGGGCAGTAAGTCAGAGGATTGGTTAGGGAGGCTGGAAGGGGTGGGATTTACTGGCCTCCCAGGAGCTGATTGGTTAGTTGGCCTATAAAAGGCCACATGGCACCTCTGGCTGGCACCATTCTCATTCAGCTCTCCCCACCTTCCCTCCCTCTGTTTAAGGGGGGGTTGCAGACTGCCAGAAATAGTGCAAATTGAGTCCACTTTTAGGGTTAGAGTTAGTGCTAGGGAATCATGGGAATTTTTTTTTTCTGAGACATTGAGCCTTCTCTGTCAGAGAGCTCTGGTGCCACAATCAAATACAGTTCTCATGATTCCCTAACCCTAACCTTAACCCTTAAAGTGGACTCAATTTGCACTATTTCTGGCAGTCTGCAACCCCCCTAGGTTGGGGATATGTTGTCACAGTTTTACAGGGGCAGTAGCATAGGTCTCGGATATGGTGGGCGTCATTTCTGGTGCCATGGAATGCTGGATCGGGAGTCCATTGGGGACCCGAGAATGCTGAGAGCATTGCGGCATTGCCAATGCAGGGGTGACAAGATGCACACATGTGCTCAATGGCTTCCTGAGATGGGAACATACGATCAGTTGGTTATCCCTCTGCCATCCCGAAGCTTGGCAGTGACTAGGCAATTTGGTTCATTGACCAACAAGAGTTGGTTGATGACAGATCTAGACCTCATGCTTTTTGAGCCAACCCTTCCTATCTGCTGTAATCAATAAAGCTGTGGCTTTTTCATTGTCAATTGGGTGTTCTTGTGGTCTTTATTGTGATGCTTCCCCTACCACAGCAAAAAAGCTTTGGCCTTTCTGGTTAGAAGACTTGATGTCATGGCCAGCATTACTATTAGGCAGAAGTCACTGCCTGAGGTTGCAAGGTTTTTTTTTTTTAGGGTGGCAGCCATGGCAGCTTCCTAGCTGTGCATGATGTCCTCTCTGGGTATTCCCAGAGTTGAGAATGTTGCACAATCTCCCTCTTCTCCCCTACAAGTCTGACTGCTATCTTAGTACCAACGATGAAGCTGAAATCAACTGGCCAGGGCTAGTTAGCTCCTGTATATGTATTGAGTTGGAGGCACTATTTAATCCTTCACTGCAAAATATCTTGCTTGACATTTAGGTGGCCTTAGATCTGCCAGCTAGCTGGAGTTGTTGGTTTTGGTTTTTTTTTATAAATACACTGAGTTGCGACTGAAACATCTCAAGGCAAGGGGCTGGCTCCTGAAGGTGTCTGTTTTGATCCATTCTTTGCTATCCAACTAGCAATGAAGGATTTACTACTCAACCAACCCTTCTCTTCTTACTCTGTTTGGAACATGAAAAGGTCAGAAGTGATATGACAGACTTTTTGGTCTGCAAGTCAAAAGAGCCCACTGATGGTCTACTGCACTAGAGGGTATCCTAAATCCTCTAATCCTCACTTAACTGTTAACTGTGTGAAAGATGACCTAAGAACCCCTGATTCAGCTAATGTGCTAGGAAGGTGTACTCTGCCCTTCATGCTTCACACATTTCTGACAATTGTTGTTTTTGTGTGCCTTCAAGTTCTTCGTGACCTATGAAGACTCTAAGGCAAACCTATTACAGGATTTACTTGCCAGAATTTGTTCAGAGGAAGTTTGTTATTGTCTTCCTCTGAGGCTTAGAGAGAGTTATTTGCCCAAGGTCACGCAGTGGGTTTCCATGACTGAGCAGGGATTCAAACCTTGTTCTTCAGAAATGTTGTCCAACACTCAAACCACTAAAACCATGCTGGCTTCTATGGGAGGAAATAAGAAAATGTAAAGGGTAAAATAGCACACAAGAAAATATAAAAGCAAAAACAACTGAAACAACATAAGCATCTTGTCTCACTGTTGACTAGCTATCCTGCCATGTTTTGCTCCATTTTATGTTGACTATATTAACCTTAGTTTCCACAAAGAATGTCCTGCTGTAGCTTTCATTGTCATACTTTGGCTACAAAAAGCTTCATCTGGTCTATTTGCTGTCATTAAAGTGGCTTTATTGAGGATGAAAGCCTGTCTATTGTCCTTTCTGGATGAAATCTACTGTATTAAAAAGCTAATTTTCTACCATATTTTTAATCCCCTCCGTCTGTTTCTATTTGCATATATGGTCTCAGCTCAAAGATAGGAGGGATTTAGCAGAACATTCTGTCGGGTAGTTTTGTTTTTTTTTTTTTCATTGTTTTTTTTTAAGGTACATACTGTTCAAGAAAAGCCTGAGCTGACATTTCTTCTGTTCCAGGCTCTGTAAGAAAAGGAATGCTGGCACTTTTCCCAATCATAAATCCTATAATTGGGTATCCCAATTATCTGCAGCCTGTCTGCACTGGTAGCTGTCATTTGTTGAAAGTCTATTGTCAAGGAATAAAGTTACTGAGGCTGCAATCCTGTACCCATTTTCTTGCTTTTAAGCTTCACTAAACTCAGTGGGACTTACATCAGAGCAGAGATGCATAGGATTGTCTGGAAATGGAATGAACTATTCACTGGCAATGAAAATGTTCATGCATTTATATGTGTGTATGTGTTTCAAAGCCAACTTTTAAAATTATCTTTCTCTATGGTTGCTGTTCAGTTTTATTTTATTTTTGTTTTGTTTTTAATGGAAATAATGACTTGTCTGCATGTATATTCCTGCTTATCAATAGGGAGTGTTGTCACTGTTGGTGTGTGGATGATGAGTGTTGTAGTGATGCCCTTTGGCACCCAGCAGAGTCTGCAGGACAAGCTGGCTGCTGTGATCCACAGCCACTGTGTAGATTTGCCATCAACTGGCTCAGCTTCCCTTCTCCAGCATCCTGTCTTCCTCAGTCAAGAAGACACATTGTAAAGTCCAAAAGCATAGCTTTATTAATGCATATAAAAAGTAAAAATAAGATAACTAAGTAAAATCCATTGTGATGAACTTGTCCAGTTCAGCCATACAAGATTACATCTTTAACAATCCCAAAAGCATTAGGATCCAACTTGTTGCAGTTAAAACCACTGCTGTCAGCCACACACGCTCACATCTTGAACAACAAACAATTTTAGACAAAGGATTTTCTAGGCCCTTCCCATACTCCACCTTCTAGGTGTTAACCTTATTTTAATTGGATAATGTCTATATGATGTATGCTATCCCAGCCTCTTGCTGTCCATCATCCACCATGTGACTATCTTTCTCAAGCTAACGATGTTTATGTATTGTTATCAAGCCTTTCTCATAATAAAGTCTGTGTCCAGAGTTCTATCTTTGGGAAAATACATTGTTGATGTCTCTGTTACCACCTGGCATTGATTCACCCTGTTTTTCAAAATGTTGTTTGTGCCTTGTCCAAAAACTGTTCTCAAGTGGAAAATTACAGACACACACACATCTTTACATTTCACCTTTGACTGTATATCCCATCCATATCCTAACAGTCACAGCAGATATCCAGACTCATATGCATTGATTACATTTGGACTTGGAATATCATAAAATTGATAGGTTTCATTATAAGACCCTGTTACTGATAGCTCAATACAAATGTTATCCATAACATCCATCCCATGATTGTGATGGACTCACTTCACAAAATGAAGTTTTTTTGGCCTCTAAGGGCCTTTGCAGACTGCCAGAAATAGTGCCCATTAAATTGAGGCACTGCCCTGGCTCAGTGCTAGGGAGTCATGGGAATTGTATTTTTTTTCTGAGACATTGAGCCTTCTCTGTCAGAGAGCTCTGGTGCCACAATAAATTACAGTTCCCATGATTCCCTAGCACTGAGCCAGGGCAGTGCCTCAATTTAATGGGCACTATTTCTGGCAGTCTGCAAAGGCCCTAACTTTCCCTTGCACTTTCCCTGTCCCTCTGAAAATCTGCTTCTGATAATGATGTGAGTCTCTTGAACAAACTGGCATGTAGTGCTGGGGGGGGGGGGGGGCAGAAATGAAACAGGAATCAGTGAATACTTTCCATTATTCAGGTGAATGTATATTCCTAATATATTTCCATAGGTTATTGTGAAAACTAAAGGGAGGAGGGAATGAGGCATGGAATATCTTGGAACCTATGAAATGTAGCACTGATATCTGAAAGATTTCATTTGTATACATATGACACACACACCTCCC
The DNA here is from genome assembly GCA_026167975.1 of Phrynosoma blainvillii. Lineage (NCBI taxonomy): Eukaryota > Metazoa > Chordata > Lepidosauria > Squamata > Phrynosomatidae > Phrynosoma > Phrynosoma blainvillii. The sequence goes on along the minus strand of JANUYF010000002.1, from coordinate 350,066,738 downwards.
TCCCCATGATGCATTAATGTTGCAAGTATTTATGAAGGACAGCTCTCATAGATTCAATGACTCTACTGTAGTTGTAATGGCATTTTTTGTTTAGGGCTGTTGGAAAGCCAGTGTGGTGTAATAGTTTTAGCTCTGGTTCTGGAAACCAGGGTTCAGTTCCCTGCTTGGAAACTCGCTGGGTGACCATGAGCGATTCACACTCTCTCAGATCCAGAAAATCCTGTGATAGGTTCACTTTAAGATTACCATAACATGGAAATGACTTGAAGGCACACAACAACTACATGTTGGCTTTCAAATACATGTGTATGTAAAAAATGGTTAATTTCATTGATCAGTTGATTCTTGTATTTCTACAGCCATCCTAAAATAGTTTATCGCCTGGCTTGCTGATACAGACTGCACCGTGATTTGGGTTAAAGTTTGTGAAACATAAGATACAAAAATGTAAATACAGGTTGAGTCTCCCTTATCCAGAGTTCCAAAATCTGAAATGCTCTGAAATCCAAAACCTTTTTCATGAGTGACACCTTTGCTTTCTGATGGCTCAATGAAGACAAACTTTATTTCATGCATAAAATTATTTTAAAATACTGTGCATAAATTGCCTTCAGACTATGGGTTTACAGACTGCCAGAAATAATCCAGCTTGAGAACACTTTAACTGCCCTGGCTCAGTGCTAGGGAATCATGGGAACTGTAGTTTATTGTGGCACCAGAGCTCTTTGACAATAAAAGGTCATTGTCTCAGAAATTACTACAATTCCCATGATTACCTAGCATTGAGCCAAAACAGTTAAAGTGGTCTCAAGCTGGATTATTTCTGGCAGTCTGTACAGGCATTATGTCTGTATGGTGCATATGAAACATAAAGTAATTTTGTGTTTGTACTTGGGTCTCATTTCCAAGATATCTCATTATGTATATGCAAATATTCCAAAATCTGGAAGGGGGACCCCAAATCCAAAATGCATTTGGTCCAAAATATTTAAGCTAAAGAAAACACAGGGGGAAGCAGATGGCTTAAACAGCCGTTTTGGGGACAGGGAAGGGGAGGGGCAGCTGCATGGTGGGTGCCCCAACCCCTTCCCCAGGTCGTCCTCGGAGCAGCCGGCCCTCCGCACGGCCGGTGCTCTGAGGAGGACCTCCCACTGCAGCATTCGCACACGCTGCAGCGGAAGAATCGCCGAAGGTGCGCCGGCAACCTTTTGCGGTGCACCTTTGGCGACTTGTGGAAGGAGCGCTAATTTAGCGCTCCTTCCAGGGGCGGCGAAGCTGCACCACGGGGCCGAGGTGTGGGGATACCTTGGCCCTGTGGCGCAGCTTCCTGGGGCGGCCCATGGCCGCCCGTCTGCTTAGCTCCTGCCTATAGTGTCTTTATAAAGCATAAAATGCAAATCAGAAAGCTCTGTGTATTGTGGAATATGTATATGTGTGTCACTAAGGCACTGGCTAATTCTGGGTATGTTGGAAAAAACGTATGCATTCTCTTTCCCCTCATTATATAGATAGATAGGGATTCCTATTTAGGTCTCTCTCTCTTTAAGACTAACAGTATCTATTTCAAGATTCTAAACTGTTAATCTTACAGTTAGTCAATGTGTGTGAGTCTATTAGTCTAACATGTCTCTTCTCCATCTTCCTGATATATAAAATATGGTAATGCTTTTTCTCTTTATCCAAGCCCTCTTTAGTTAGATTAGGATTTAGTTTTGTTATGTAATTATTTATTAAAGCCATTATTACTGTTTTTAAACTACAAGCTGCATGTTTGTTGTTTTTCTGAGTCTGTCTCCATTCTTTAGGAAAGGAAAGTTTAGATAAAAATATTCTGCTTTTCTGCTAATGAAAGACAGACTCTAACAGGTTTATCTTTCATCTTTGTATATTTAAATTTCCTTTAAAAGGATTAAAACCCTGGAAATTCAAACTGCACCAAATAATACCTAACAGGGCATAATACCAGCATAACTATAAATAACAATATGATAGTATATGCAGTGAACTGGCCTATAATTAACTCTGAACAGGTGCCACATTAAAGGAAAGGACTGATGCAATCTGATGACTGATGTAATCTGATGAAGGCAGCAAAGAACCAAGTGTACCTGGTATTATCTAGAGGTACCTGTAACGTCTAGGGAAGAGATTGTTTATTTAAACAGAGAACAGTGAGCATCTTTTGTCAAGACTATGTGGCCCCCAGGTCTGGAAAACGACATGGATGTGGCCACTGAGAGGAACTGGAGCAACAGGGTTACTACAGTTCAAGTGGCAGGTGCATGAGTCAGCATTTAGAGAGCTGTGCATCATGGGAAGCCTAGTACAACATGCACAGTGGATGAGACAAGCCAGGTATGCATCATGCAACAGTCCTAATGCAACAAGCACTGAGATGAAACAAGCCAAGTTTCATTAGTACATGGCTGTCACATGTTCTCAAGAAGACCACCTATGTATGGGAGAGAGTCAGAATTTCTGTTGTTGATTAGTTGTGGTGGGTGGTTGGCAAAGCACTTTGTTACTATGTATAGCTGTGAGTATTAAAGATGGACGTCTGGTACTCTGTGTCTCTTTGTAAATATTTGCAACAAAGATTAAAGCCCTCTCTGAGAGAAGCCTTGCTCTGAAACTGTTCTTTTATCCAAGCTGAAAGCAGCAGCTGTGTGTGGGAGGATTTTTCCTGTGCCATCTGGAGCAGACTCTTCATAGGAGATCAGCTTCTGGGTGTACCTGCCTATGTGCATCTACTCTGCATGTGTGTATGCTAGATCCCCACTGTCTGCATACCCCAACATCTTTTATCTTACTGAGCAAAATCTGTCAGCTGATAGGCAAGGAAAGGCAAGAGCAGACAGAAGAAAGGAGACTGAGTGGCTGCCCAGCTGTGGTATTCCTAAGTGACAAGGGGATGACAGCCCAAATTATGCTGATGAAAATAAACTATACTAGTAAGAGAGAGAATCTCAACTGTCAACTAGGCTATGGTAAATAGTTATTTTCCATCATGGTTAAAATGGATGCTGCTACATGTATTGCTGTCCATGGGTGCTTAAATCCATTCATGGCAAGCTTGCAGTTGGGCCACTGTACATTCAATCATTATAAAAGTGTAATCCCTTGCCTGCCATCTACTGTAGTGTATAATAATAATAATAATAATAATAATAATAATAATAATAATAATAATAATAATTTATACCCTGCCCCCCTCTGTTAAAAACAATTGGGGCAGTTTACAACAGTTAAAATTACATCAAATTACAAGATGAAAATCCCAAAACCCCACCCTCCCCATTAAAAAAGTATTAAACTAGACATCCATAAAATCTACAAAAATCTTTAAAATGACATAGGATAAACCAAGCAGCATGTATGATGCCTTACATGCAATATAGTGTAATAAAAACAAGTTACCTGGACACGGAAATGTCTGTCTCTTCCTAAGAGGAGTGTGTGTGTGTTTGTATATCTATGACTGCAGAGAATAAATAGCCTGGAAGACTAACAGCTCATGCTTCCATTCCAATACTTAAGAATGTTTAAGTGGAGTGTTTATATTAACCCTGCCTATGCAGTGTCTTAGTGGTTAAGATGCCAATTCTGATGATCGGAAGATCAGAAGGTTGGTAGTTTGAGGCCCTAGTGCTGCATAATGGGGTGAGCTCCTATCACTAGTTGCAGCTTCTGGCAACCTAGCAGTTCAAAAGCATACAAACATAAGTAGATAAATAAGTACCACTTTGGTGAGAAGGTAACAGTATTCGGTGTAGTCATGCTGGCCACATGATCATAGAGTCATCTTTGACAATGCTGGCTCTTTGGTTTAGTAATGGAGATGAGCACACACCCCCTACAGTTGGTTATGATTGGACATTCTTGCCAAGAGACTACCTTTACCGTTACCTATCTAGATTTTACCATTGGTCATAAGTTGGATGCCCAGGGAACCAGTGGCTGATTTATAAAGACATGTGGCCAGTTACAGATTAGCTGACAAATGACAAATAACCACACCTAGTTCACTACAAACAAATAAAACATTAAAGCACAACATAAAGTGATAATAATTCAAATGAAAAACCGAATCAGCCTTCATGCTTTAAGATGGAACATTTGAGTCTCACAGAGTCATTCTTGTTGTTGGGGTACTTCCTTGATCCAACCCATACAACATATTAAGACCAAAAAAAGTCTCTTGCTTTTCCCCCCCAGTGAGCCATGGTGCAGAAAAGCAGAAATTATGCAGCCTAGGTCCAAGACACACTGTAGAAATAATCCAGTTTGAGACTGCTTTAACTGCCTTGGCTCAATACTAGGGAATTCTGAGAACTGTGAGACATTTAGCCTTCTCTGTCAAAGAGTTCTGGTGCCACAATAAACTACAATTCCCAGGATTCCCTAGCATTGAGCCAGGGCAGTTAAAATAGTTTCAAACTGGATTATTTGACTGGGTTTTGGACCCTAGCTGTCAGTAAGTTGGTTCTCTCCAGATAAAATCAAAATTTCTTCCATTGAATGCAGACTGGGATGCAAGAAATATATTCTTTACACTAATTCTGGCCTAACCCTAATCTTCAAAGAATTGAAATTTTCTTTATGGGGAAAATCACACAATAGAAGTCCCCCACCCAATTCTAGTGGATGATTCTCAAAAGCAAGAGGGTTCTACAGCAAGAGGGAATGAAGAGAGTATAGATAAAAGAGGCTAGAAATGTTTTTAAAGGTTAAGTGCATTAAAAAATTCACCTGCCACTGTTCAAATATATGCCTCCAGAATCAGGTGCCACCACCAAAAAGGTCTTCCCTTTAGTGGACAGCTGTCCTATCTCATGTGGTGGGAGCACTCAAAGTAAGATTGTTTTAAGATTGATATTCAGGCAAGTCTGGAGCAAAATCTAGTTATCACATTATCAATAATGAACACGTTTTCCTTTATTCTTTGGGAGATTGTTCAGCTCAAGCAATGTGTGTTTGCATAAATGTTCAGATTATAGAAAAGGTGCCCCTTGGTCAGGAATATTGGCTCTCATCTACAGGTTGTCACAGAATATCCTGCTCCACCTGCTATACTTGCATAAATTCTTCAAATCTACATGAGGATCAAACTGTCTTAAGCTGCTCTGCTTATGTTTTATTCATATTTTTCACCTCATTTTATTTACCTGCTTAACAACCTGCCAGAAGTAGCTGTTGGCAAGCAAATTACTCATTTAGTGGACATCTGCTCTAATTTTTTAAAATGAATAATTACCTACTGATAAATTTGCAGGGTCTATTCAATGGCTCTGCATGCTGAGTTAAACAACTTTTAACTTAAAAACTTTTTTTTTAAAAAAACATACTACTACTGCTAATAATAATAATAATAATAATAATAATAATAATAATAATAATAATAATAATATAAATATAAATAAATGGCAGAGTTTATTCCATGTATCACAATAGGGTATACAGCAGTAATTGTTTGTTGGACCATATAGTCATTATGGTCGGGGGGTTGAAAAGATGCAGGGGGACAGGAGTGATTATGAATTTGAGGGCCCAATGACATATTTAGAATATCTTGATTTCATTAAAATGTTTGACAGTGTTGCCCATTATGCTCTTGTGGACAAGCTGGTAAAATGTGGGCTAGACACTGCTGTTGTTAGGTAGATATGGAAATGGTTCACTGACTCAATCAAAAGAGTGCTCACCAATTATTCCTCTTTGTTCTGGAAAGAAGTGACCAGTGACATGCCACAGAGTTCTGTCATGGTCTTGGTTTTGTTCCACAACTTAATAAATTATGTGGATGATGGAATAGAGGGCATGCTTATCAAATCTGCAGAGGACACCAAATTAGAGGAGGAAGCTAATGCCCCACAGAACAGGATCAGGATTCAAAATTACTGCAGGATTCAAAATTACTGCAACTGTTTGAAATGCTAGTAACAAAAGTAGCAAAAGAAATTTCAAGAGAGACAAATGTAAGGTACTACCATGGTGTAGTGATCTGAGGGTTGAGCTATGACTGGAGACCAGGGTTTGAGTCCCTGCTTGGCCCTGGAAACCCACTGAGTGACCTTGGGCCAGTCACACTCTCAGCCTCAGAGGATGGCAATGGCAAACCTCCTCTGAAGAAAGTTGCCAAGAAAACCTCATGATAGATTTGACTTATAGTCACCATAAGTTGGAAATGACTTGAAGGCACACTACCACCATAGCAACCTTTAGACAGGAAAACAGAATGATCAAAAATAGCATGAGTGACAGCTGGCTTGACAATAGTATATGTGAAAAAGATCTTGGATCTAAGAGTCTTAATAGACCCTAAGCTAAATATAAGTCAGCCTAGCTTCCAAAAATTGCTTTTTAGAGCAATTAAAATCTTGCTCCCAAAGCTCTTGGACAAATCCAGTAAAGGTGATTTGCCATCTACGCATTAAAATCATTCATAAGACTTATATATGATGAAGATACATGGTTCCCCGTCTGGGGCTTTTAACTTATATTAAATATGATTTTATATTTCTGTATTTATATATTTTATATATTATTTGCTCATTATCTGTAATCTATTTGAAATTTATTATTACTGTATTTTATTTGCTTTTTCATCTTAATTATATTGAATTGTGATGACTTCTAGCTTTTAGGAATAAACATTCATTCAATCAGTAAAAGTATGAGTCAGCAGTGTGAACCAATGCAAGTTTTGTTGTTATTATTAACTGTCCCCGAATTGACCTCACCTCATTGGGATCCTGTGGATGAGACATCTCCAAGATGCCCTGTCTTCAACTACATTGTTCCGGTCCTGCAGGCTCAGGCCCTTGGCCTTTCTGATTGAGTCCAACCATCTGGCATATGGTCTCCCTCTCTTTCTACTGTCCTCTACCATTTCTATCATTATTGTCTTTTCCAATGATTCATGTATTCTCGTGCTGTGGCCAAAGTACATCAGCCTCAATTTAGGGGTAGAACAGACTGACCCAAAGGGGTGGCTTGAAACTGCCTCTGAGAGAGCTGGGTTGATGCCGCAGCAACCACATGCCCCAATCTGGCTTTTTGCTGACCCAAAAAGAAGCAGCAAATTGCCACTCCTTTTTGAGCTAGCAAAAAAGCTGACTTTTCCCCCCCACCAGGGCTCCCTGGGGCTCCTGCAGTTGTGCTACTGGAATGCTGTGGAGCCAGTCCATGTATGAGTGAGCAGGTAGTGTGATGCTGGCTTTCAGGCGGCCTCAGAGTGTGTGGCATCAAAACGCCACCCTCTGAAGCCACCCGGAAGCCTGCACAAAGGGCCGGTCTGTTTCACCCCTTGTCATCCTGGCTTCCAGTGAGAGTTTTGCCTTGATCTGTTCTAGAATCCATCTGTCTGTCTTCTTTTTTTAAAAAAAAAAATTATTGCATAATTAAAATAATATTTACAATATATTATATTGCTTCTATAGTTCTGTTTACAATACATACAACCTTCCTCTAGTACAGGGGTAGGCAACCTGTCCCCTTTACGGGCCGAGGGACTTCAGCTCCCAGAATCCCAGGAGCTATTGGCCAACATGGGACTATTGGCCAACATGGCTGAGGCTTCTGGGAGCTGAAGTCCCTCAGCCCTTAAAGGGGAAAGGTTGCCTACCCCTGCTCTAGTTCTTCCACAATGAGTACCTGCATATATTCACTTGTTTCTTAAGTTTCTATCTTAAATTTATATATCTTACAATTCTTACTAATAAACTATATATATATATTCTCTTCCTTCTTAGTATCTTAGCTTATTTACATCCAATTATCTTTGATGTAGTTCTCTATTGGAGCCCATTCTTCTCTAATGAAATCCAAGTCTTTATTATTGAGTATTTTTGTTAATTTGTCCATCTCAATTACGTCTGCCAATTTCAAAATCCATTTGTCTACAGTAGGTGTGTCTTGTTTCTTCCATTTTTGTGCTACTACAATTCTGGCTGGTGTTACCATGTAAAGGAGGATCCTCCAATATTTTCTCTCAATTTCCTGGTCTAAACTATTTAACATATTTAGTAAATATATTTCCGGGCGTAATTCAAATTTAATGTTCAACATATTTTGTATGTTAATATGTATTTTTTTCCCAATAGTTCTTTATTTTTAAGCATTTCCACCATGTATGGAACCATGACCCTACGTTATGTTTACATTTCCAGCATTCTTTTGATTTTATATTATATATCCTAGCTATTCTTGCTGGTGTCAAATACCACCTTTGTTCCATTTTCCAGAAGTTTTCCTTCAAATCTTGCGATTTTGTAAATTTATCTGTCCTTCTCCTTGCTTTTTCCCATTGTTCCAATTCAATTGTCCTTCCTATGTCTGTTGTCCATTTGATCATGTTATCCGATATCTTTTCTAATTCTTGTTTGATTTCCATCAAAATTTTATAAAGTTTACTTATCTTTTGTTTAGGTGATTGTTGCAACAATTTATCTATTTCAAATGTTTCTTCTTCAAAACCTTGAAGTTTTATATCCATTTTAAATCTCTCTTTTAATTGTATGTATAAAAGCCAATGCATTTTAGGGTCCAATTGTGCTATTTCTTCAATTGATTTTAGATCTATTTTTTGGTTATCTCCTTTTTTTAGTATGTCCTTGTATTTCAACCATGTTTTTACTATTGTCCATCTTCCATAAAAAGCTTCATGTGGTGAAGTCCATAATGATATTTTCCTGTATATTTTTCCTTTTATTTCCTTCCATGTATTTAAAAGTGCTTTTCTTATTATGTGATGTTTAAATTCTTTATGAATCAGATCTTTTTCGTACCATAAGTAACTGTGCCACCCATATCTATTATTAAATCCTTCCAAATTTAAAATTTCTTCTCTTTTCAGCGTCACCCAATCTGATATCCAATGTAACACATTGGCTTTGTGGTATAGTTCCAAATCTGGCAGATTCATACCTCCATCCTTTTTTCTCCTTATCATTGTTAACCAATTCACTCTTGCTTTTTTGTTATTCCAAACGAAATTCCTTATATCTTTATGTCAATCTTTATTTATTTATTTATTTATTTATTTTTGTTATGGATTATTGGAATACATTGAAATAAAAAGTTCATTTTGGGAAGGACCATCATTTTAATTGTTTCTATTCTTCCTGTTAAAGAAAGTTTCAATTTGCTCCATTTTGTCAACTCTTCTTTTATTCCATTTCTTCTTTTAGTTATTATCAAATAAGTCTGTATTTCTATTGGTTATCCATATTCCTAAATATTTCACTTTTTTGATTATCTTACTTTTAGTTTTTTGTTTCTAATTCCTTTTTTTCTGTGTTTGTCATGTTCTTTGTTATAATCATTGTCTTCTCATAGTTAATCTTAAACCCAGCCACTTTTCCAAATTCTTCCAAAGTCTGAAACACATTCTCAATTTGTATTTGTGGTTCTTCCAATGTTAATACAAGGTCGTCTGCAAATGCTCTTAATTTGTAATCTTTACCTTTTATTTTTGTTCCCTTTATGTTCTTATTCTGTCTTATCTTGTTTAATAGTATTTCCAATGTTGTTATGAAAAGAAGCGGTGAGAGTGGGCCTCCCTGACACGTTCCTTTTTCAATGTTAATCTTCTCTGTTATGTTTCCATCTATTATCAAATTTGCAGTTTGTTTTGAATATATCTCCTCTATCCAGTTGCAAAATTTATTTCCCATCTCCATTTCCTTAAAATTTCCTTCATAAATGACCAATTAACATTGTCAAATGCTTTCTCGTCATCCAAGAAAACAAATGCCATCTTCTTATCATTTTTTTTGTAATATTCAATAGTGTTGATGACCATCCTTATATTAACCTTTAGTTGCCTACCTGGGAGAAACCCAACTTGTTCTTCTTTAATAGTATTTGTTAAAACCTGTTTGAGTCTTTCAGCTAAAATCGATGTAAATATTTTATAGTCCGTATTTAACAATGAAATTGGTCTATAATTCTTGATTTCCATCTCATCTCTTCCTTCTTTTGGTAATAATATAATATTGGCATATTTCCACGTATCTGGGATTCCTTCCTCTTTAACTTTATTGAAAGTTTCTAATAATGGTTTCTTCAGTTCTTCGATAAATGTTTTTTAGTATGCCGCTGTAAATCCATCTGGACCTGGGGCTTTATCTTTTTTTAGCCGTTTTATTGCCTGTATTATTTCGTTTTCTGTAAATTCTGCATTTAATATTTTTTGTTGTTGTAGTAATATCTTTTCTATTTCTTGTCTGTCTATATAGTCAGTTATATCTTCTTGGTTAGTTTCTTCTTTCCCATATAGGTTTGCATACTACTTTTGGAATGCTTTCTGAATTTCTTCCTCGATTGAAGCATCTTGTCTTCTTTTATTTTTGTAATCAATCTTTTTTCTCTTTCTTTTTTAAATCTATATGCTAGCCATTTTCTTGTCTTGTTTGCTGGTTCAAATTGTCTCTGTTTAATAAATTTCATCTTTTTTGCAATTTCTTCTGCTAGCTTTGTATCCATTTGTCTCTTCAACCACTTCAATCTTTTGCCTTTCCTGTCATTTGTTGGCTTTGTCTTCAATTCATTTCCCACTTTTCTTATTTCCTCTTCTAGTCTTTTCAATTCTACATCTTTTAATTTTTTTACTTGAGCTCCTCTTTGTATCAACAGTCCTCTCATTACTGCTTTCCCAGCGTCCCATGTAACTTTTTCTTTTATTGATTTTGTCCTGTTTGTACTGAAATACTCTTTTAAGGTTTTCTTCATTTTTTCTCTATATTCTTTATCACTTAATAAAAAATAATTTAATCTCCATCTATAACTTTTCTTTGATATTTTAATTCTAATATAATTGGATTGTGATCTGATGTTATTCTGGGCAAAATTTCCATGTCTTTTATTTTCGTTGTCAATTCAGGCGAAATCATAAACATGTCTATTCTAGATGATGACTTGTGACTTTCTGAAAAAAAGGTAAAGCCATCAGTGTTTAGATATAAACATGACCACACGTCCTTCAAATTCTGATGCTCTTTCAATTCAAAGAAAGTTACTGGTAGTTTACCTTGGTTCTTTTTAATTTTCCTCTTGGATGCTCTGTCTCTTTTAGGGTCTATTACGCCATTCCAATCCCCCATCAATATCAATTTGTAATTTTCTCTTTCCAATTTAGTTAATTCTTCATGCAACTCTCTGTAGAAGTCCGCTTGCTTTTCTCTAGGGCTATATATCCCTACTAGCAGGTATTTTTCATCCTCTATTTGTGTTTCTACTCCTATATAATGTCCTTTTTGATCATTCAAAATCTTTTTTGATTTATACTTTTCCTGAATATATAACACTACCTCCCCTTTTCTTTTCTCTGAAGCCAATATAAACATTTGTCCCAATTTGCGGTTTTGTAAATATTTTGTTTCATTTTTTCTGATCTTTATTTCTTGTAAACATGTTATTTGTAGTTTCTTTTTTTGGGTATATAATGGAATACTTTGCTTCTTTTATGTTTTGAGTTCATTCCTTTTACATTCCACAAAATGATTTGGGTATCCATTTTCCCAAATTTTTATTAATTTCTAAAACTTATTATTTATATTTTAATCTTCGGCTCCTGATACCTCCTTCTTCATCTATGCTATGCTCACCTGGTTGATCTCCATCTCCCCATAATTTTCCTATTGCTACACATGCACCTTCTTCTTCTTCCTATTCTTTCTGTGGATCTTGATATTCCTGTTGTTGCTCCTTTTTGGTCCTTGCTCTTGTTTTCATCTTCTCCCCCTGCTGCTCATGTTCTTGTGTATCTTCCTTTCTTCCTGCTTGCATCTTTTAAAAAAAATCTTTTGCCTTAGCCATTGAGTTTATTCTGATTCTTTTTTGTCTATATATAAAGGATACACCTTCAGTTTTCTCCCATGAGAATCTTATTCCTCTCTTGATCAGTTCACTTGTAAAAAACTTGTACTTTTGTCTCCTCCATAATATTTCCATTGGGATATCTTTAAAAATCTTAACACTTTTCCCATCTATTATAAAATCCTCTTAATAATTTTTTTGAAGTATTAATTCTTTTGTTGCAGTTCTTGTAAATGAGATTATAACATCCCTAGGTAGGTTTTTCCCCCATGGAATTTTTGAATTAATTCTGAAGGTCTTGTCCATGTCTCTAATTATTTCCTCATTTGGCACTCCAACATATTCTGCCAATGGATTCATTATTTTCTCAAATAGGTTCTGGTTGGGGACTTCAGGTACCCCTCTTAATTTCAGGCTTTTCTCCCTGTTATGGACCTCTTGAATTAAGTTAATGTTGCTTTCCCTCCACTGTTGTTCCGCTAGTTCTGATGTCATAACTTTTAATTCTTTCGTTTAATTCTTCCTTTACATTTTCTACTTCACCCCTAAGGCTTTCAATTTCTCCAGTTATTTTTTCTAATTTTGTTCCAAATATTCCCAATTCTTTCTGTAATTCTTCTTTTGTCTCTTTCCTGGATTGTCTAAGTTCTGCTTTCATTTCCATTCTCATCCCATGCCTTAATTTCTGAAAGTCCTCTAAAAGGGTTTGTATAGGATCAGTTGCTTGTACTTGCATCTGTTGAACCTCTCCTTTGAGGCAGGAGCGGTAAGTTGGTCTGTTTTCTTGCACCACTTGCCATTTTTTTTTTATTTTGCTATTTAGTATTTTATAAATCTAAAATATTTAATTTTTCAAATTACACAAACCACTAAACAGTTATATAATCCTAAAATAAAAAAATTAACTGCTCTGAGTCCAGTTAAATTGAGCTAAATCTTAACTGTAATACCTATCAATTCTAACTTAGAATTATTTTCTAAGTTATATTCTGAATAATAAAATATGACTATAAAATATGTAATATAAAGTTTATACTAAAATAATAAAACAGAGCTATAAATGTTAATTTTAAGTAGAGTAAAACACAGCTCGGCTATGGAAAACAATTTCCTTTCTAGATCTAACAGTTATTAGCTGCTGGTTATTGTAACAGTCTTATTCAATATAAAGTATCAATTTATAACTGTATATAAAAGAAAGTGTTTTTTATGTTACTAATATATACTAAAATTTCTTCTTCCAATTCCAAAGGATTAAAAAAGCTGGAGGTGAAGTAGAAATAATATAAAAGTAATAAAGAAAACCCTTAGGACTCTTTGTCTTGTATACTTTCACACACCCCTTCTTTTTTCTCTGTTGTCTCCTCCTGCTGTCCTCTTTCCATCGTTTCCTTTCTCTCTTTTACTTTTGCTTTTAAACCTATAAATATCTCTTCTTTATAATTTCATTTTAATTTATAATTTCTGATTCCGTTGTCTCCTCCACCCGTTCTCCTTCCGTCGTTTACTTTCTTACTCTTTGTTGATGCTTTCCTGGTGTTGTTTGCCCGTACTTTCTAATCTAGTTGTCTCCTCCTCCCGTCTTCCTTCCATCGTTTCCTTTCTTTGTTTGAAAACTTTCCTTGTTTTCTTCCTCCAAATTCTTTAATTATTTTATCTCCTCTTTTTCTAACTCTTTTTTCCCCTCAATCCTGAGTCTCTCCAGATTCACTTCTCCTTCTTCCTGATGTCCCCTCCTCCTGTCCTCCTTCCATTGTTTCTTTCTCTAAGTTGTTGCCTTTATTTCTTAATCCAGATAATTTATTAGTTTATTTTTATTGTTCTTATTATTGTTGCTCTGAATTTAATGTTTGATATTTTATGTTTGATTCTTTAATATTGTTCCTTTCTTGTTTCCTCTCCCAGCGCTTTCACTTTCCTCCCTTCACTTTCTCCTCCTCCTTTATTGCTTCCTGATCACCATTTTCTTTCTCCCCTCCCGGTTCTTTTTCTTTCCACCAACTTTCTCCTTCTCCTTCCTTATTTCTTCTTGTCTAATTTATTTAGCAGTCTTTATCTTTTTCTTTTAATAATAATAATAATATAATGTTTTATTTATAGCCCACCCCTCTGTGCGGCAATTGGGGTGGGTTACAACATTTAAAACAGACAAAGTTAAAACATTCCCTCATCCCACAGTCCAACCCTCCCATCCCCTTAAAACAGAACTAAACTAAGAAAAATTAAAATACCGCAAAACAATAAATGATAAAACAATAAGACAGGAATCAGTGATATAAAACAAGATGAAAACTCATCTCCCTAAGGACAGCAATTATTCTGGCAAGGCCTGCCAGAAAAGATCCGTCTTCACTGCCTTTTTAAAAGCAGCAAGAGTAGTAATGAGACGGATCTCGTCCGGCAGGCCATTCCAAAGTCTGGGAGCAGTTGCAGAAAAGGCCCTCTGGGAGGTCTGAGACAGCCTGGTTTTTATTGGCTGTAGCAGATTCCTCCCACAGGACCGAAGGGCGTGGAGGGGATCGTATGGGAAGGGGCGGTCCCCTTTGTCAGCTCCCCCACCACCCTAAACAGCTCTGCCGGGCGGGACTCTGCAGACACAATACGTGCAGAACAGAAAGATTTCTGTGCTGCCCGTAAAGCCTCCCTATAGGAATCAAGATGCATCCTAAGGTGAGTTCTGTCAGATAAGAGACGAGTCCTTCACCATTCGCACTCTAGTTGTTGTCCGGCACGCTTCATCCTCCTAAGCTCCTCTGTATACCAGGGCTTACGGTTTGAAGCGGGCCAGAAAGGACGCTTGGGATCGATTGTGTCAATAGCCCTGGTGAGGTCAGTGTTCCAAGTATCCACCAAGGCCTCGACAGAATCACCGGCGTTACCAACCATTAAACCCTCTAAGGCTTTCCGGAAACCAATTGGTTCCATTAGCCTTCGAGGGCGGACCATTCTATTGGGTCCACCACCCCCGGGAGGGTGAACAATAGCCTTTAGTTCTGCCTTGATCAGAAAATGATCTGTCCATGACAATGCGGAGGTTTTTTTGACCCATACGATCCCCTCCATCCACGGATGTTTCTGCTCCGTACTAATGACCGCATCAAGGGTATGACCAGCACAATGTGTGGGCCCATTGACCAACAGGGATAGGCCCATGTTTGTCATGGCATCCATGAACTCCCGAGCCACGCCAGTTATATCTTGTAAACTGGTTTTGAGTGGGATGTTGAAGTCTCCCAGAACCAAAAGTCTGGGCGATTCCAACAGCAACTCAGAAACCAGGGCGGTCAGCTGATACATTCGATGTAGGTTGTTTTCCGGACAGGCTTTCTGATCAAGGTTAAGGTGTTCCTATGGACCAAGGCTATGCTGCCCCCACCCACCCACTTTCCCTCACCTGCTCACTGACTGAGTACCCAGCTGGGAGAGCCTGCACCCATATCGCAGAGCTGGCATCCCCCAGCCAGGTCTCAGTAAAGCATGCCAGGTCTGCCGCCTCATCCACTAAGAGATCGTGGATGATATGGGTCTTGTTTTTGACCAACCTGGCATTGCAAAGGAGCAGGTTGAGGATCAGTGGAATGGTTGGCACACTCTCCAAGTTATCCTGGGAAACAGAGTAAACTGAAGGAGGGATAGGTATTAAACATCGATCCCTCCTTCTTTTGTAATATTTGTTGGCTCTGTTACCACCATACCTTCCCTGCCCCCACACAACCTGGATATCCGCTCCCAGACTATGGTCAGTTCCACAATGCGGAGGAGGAGATGAGTAGCCAACTGATTCCAGTCCCTAATCTAAACAACAGCTGCATAGATGGAAAAGAAGCTGCAGGAGAAAGATGGTCCTCCAAGGCTGCCCCAGGTGATGGCATTCGGGACTGCCAAGCCCTCCAGGCTTCAGTGAAGGCTGCACAGGTGACAGCAATCAGGACTCAGTCCTCTGCAGCACCTGATCGCCACCGTCACCACTGTGTTGCTGAGGTTATGACTGGATAAACAGCCCTCCAAGGCCAAAACCCCACCACAGGTGCAACCACTTGTGTCCGTTGGAGGGGGAGGGAAGATGTTTCAAGCATCCAGCTCTCTACCTCCCAATTCAAGGCCAAGCCGCTATAGTCGCCGATGGTCTGGCTGGGTTGGAGCTGGCTTTGAAGGCTCACGGAGAGCCTGATGGTCCGAGGGAGGAGGGGGGCAGATCAAGCTCTCACCGCCCAGCTCCCAAGTCAAGCCGCTGCAGTCACCAATGGTCTGGCTGGGTTGGAGCTGGCTTTGAAGGCTCACAGAGAGCCTGATGGTCTGAGGGAGGACCATTCCTCATTCCTTGGATCTAGATCTAACACAAAGTTTTTTAATTTAACTTTTGGCTCCAAAGTTTAATCTTTCAACCCGGTCTTGATGTTGCTTTCGACTCAGGTTTCCTTTCCTTTCCCCTTTGGGCACTTTAAGCACTTCAGTATGCTAAGATTAGTTAATTTTTTAGTAAGAGTTCTTTGTATAGATGTTTCCTGGTACTCACTGTTTCTGATGACAAGTTGCTGTTCTTTTATTCACTCAGTTCTTTAAAAAAAGCGGCTGGCAGGGCTAAATGCCCTTGAGCGACCAGTTCGGGGCTGGCTGCTCTGCGATCTCGTCCCTTTTCCTTTGTATCCCCAAACCTGGGTGTTCAAAGGAGTCCGGACAGGATCTCTACGAGCCCCTAAATTCTCTGCTCCTCTCCCCTCTCTCAAGGTGCAGATGGAAAGGGATCTACCAATCCCCTCTTCCCCTCCTGGTAGTCCAGCGGAGCTTCAATCACACTGGACTAATCGCCATGCCATTCACCGCCGGAACGAATCCATCTGTCTGTCTTCTTGGCCATCCATGATAATCTCAACACTCTTCTCAAATGAATTTATTTTTTTCTATTGGCTTTCTTCACTGTTCAGTTCTCACATCCATACATAGTGATGGGGGATACGATGGCTTGGATGATCCTCACTTTAGTGTTCAGAGTTATATCTGTATACTTTAGGATCTTGTCCACTTCTTTTAAAGCTGCCCTTTTCAGTCCTAGTCTTCTTCTAATTTGTTGACTGCAGACTCTGTTCTGACTAATGTTTGATCCAAGGTATGGAATTCTTTGTCTATTTCACTTTTCTCATTATCTAGGATGAATTCTTGTAGGTCTTCTGCAGCCATTTCCCCCACTTAAAGTTCAACATTAAGCCTACCTTGGTACTTTTCTCCTTGACCATCTTCAGTAATTGCCCCAAGTCTTTGTTGATGTCTGCTAGTAGTACTGTGGCATCTTCATACCTTAGGTTGTTAGCTCGTTCCTTCTTCTGATCTTCACTCCTCCTGTCTCTGAGTCTAAACCTGTTGTGCTTATGATATTTTCTGCATACACCATATATACTCAACTATAAGTAATTTAAAATGTCTCCAAAAATTGACCTTAAAATCCTGGGTCGACAATACAATAATACTGCTTAAAAAGATCCTGATAGAAGCTCTGTCTCATTCCCCACTCTCCATGTCTGACAGTGATCCCTGAAAGAGCTCCTGAGGGACAGTGTGTGTGTGTGTGTTAAAGAGGTGATTCTCTCCTCAATCTGAGGTTAAACCTTCCCTCCTCCTCCTCATCTCTCTCCCTATCAAATACCCCATTTAACTCCACTTCCCTCCCCAATCCAATGTTAAAGCCTTCTCTCCCCACCAAACATCCTATTTAACTCCACTTCATTTCCTTTTCAACCAGATGTTAAAACCTTCTTCTCCAGCACCAAGAAAGTGACGTTATGTGGTCA
Source organism: Phrynosoma blainvillii (assembly GCA_026167975.1). Lineage (NCBI taxonomy): Eukaryota > Metazoa > Chordata > Lepidosauria > Squamata > Phrynosomatidae > Phrynosoma > Phrynosoma blainvillii. Next base: position 350,049,135 of record JANUYF010000002.1, on the reverse strand, counting down.
GGATAGGTCCGGAGAAGGAGGAGGAGGAAGGGAAGTTACATGCCCCTTTGTTACATGCCCCTAAGTTTTAATCCTGACTTATCCATGGGACATATCAATATCTATAATTTTGGCCCCCAAACCTTCCCTCGACTTATACATGAGGTTGCCTTGTACGGAAGTATATATGGTAGGTTGAATAAAATAAATAGTATACAGTCTTGCCTGACTCCTTTGCCTATCGTGAAGCATTCTGTTTCTCCATATTCAGTTCTGACAACAGCCTCTTGTCTTGAGTAGAGGTTATGCACCAGAACAATCAAATGTAGTGTCACTATCATCTCTTTGAGAACATTCCATAGCTTTTTATGATCTGTGCAGTCAAAGGATTTGCTATATAAAGTACTGGTGCTTTCCATTAACCATCATATGTTTGCAATGTGGCCCCCAGTGCCTCTTCTTTTCCTGACTCCATTCTGTTGCAGAATTTTGAACATGTCTTTGCTAGCATGGGAAATTAATTCAATGGTCCCGTAGCTACTGAATTTTTTTGTGTCTCCTTTTTTGTGTATAGGAATGTATATTGGAAGTCTACACTATATCAATAGGAATCCAAATCAAGGGAAGTTAATAATAACATTCTTCTTCTGCTTTACCTGGAATAAAAAATACAGATTATGGCACCCCAGTTGAAGAAGAATGTTAGCATACCCTACACCCCTTGCATTGGATAGTGGGTTTTCCTAATTAATATCTAGCATAGGGCATGTTTTTAAGAGATCACAATGATCTGTGGAAATTAGGTAAGGGGTCACATTGACCTAAGGATATGTGGGAGAGATAGTACTAAAATAAATGCTCAATAAATTTGCTATAGCTTCTAGAAGTTCTGCTGCCATGTGGATCTTAATGGAGCTTAAGGGAGCTCCCTGCTCTGTTGGGTTGATGTTGCCCTTGCTTTCCTTCTCAACCTTTGCTCAAATTTACAGAATTAATGCCCACAAATAAATTGGAGAAGTCTTCTAGCTTACTTTTCTGGCTGCATGCAATGTGAAGATTTCATTTTCTTTTCTTTTTACACAGAAGACCATTCAGTCAGGTAAGATGCACACAATGTACCCCAAACTGAGGCAGCACAGTTCCAGAGTGTGCAAGAGAATCTTCCTCTAGATTTGTTTACTTCATTATAAACTTTTTCACCCAGCCTCTCTTTTCCTTCATTCTCACTTAAACATCAATAAAGTTGCCCTTGAATTACAGAACCAAACAGAACCAAAGTGTTGAAACAGAACCAAAGTGAGTAGCTCTGAATGCAGACCTGCCTGAAATAGCTGTCAGCCATAGATTTCTGCTCTGTATTTCCCTTTGCTTCTCTCCTTTCACGATGCTTCTGAATTCTTTCATGTTCTGTGAAGCCATAATTCTTTCTCTGTTTTCTTTTCTTTCCCTGGTGCTATAAAGGTGGATAACGAACATCTGTTCTGAAAGCCCCCTGATATGAGAAAAACAGGTTCTGGCTGAAATATCACTTGATATCTCACCTGTGCAGTGTCTGCTTTTTATGCCTATTGTTAACATCCTTGCTGAAAATAAGAAATACTGTAAGGTAAGTGGGTAGCAGAGGAAAAGTGCTGTGAATAGAGTATCTGTTAGGTTTGGTGTATTATTATTATTTTTGCCTGAATTTAAAATATCTTTCCTTTCCTCCTTTTTTTTCCTTTTTAGTGAATAAAACAAATGTGATGAGGTAGAAGTGTGTAAAAGGAGAAACCAGTTTCTAAATATTGCATATGTAAAGGCAGTTAGCTTTTAAATTACCTTAAATGGGAAATAAAGAAAGGAAAATCTGTCTAATAAAGAAAAGTGTATTCAAAGTTAATGGGCCCAGAGTCTCTGCTATAACACTTCTCTACTAAAGGCTTCTGTCCAGCATGTTAATGTAATATCAGCTGTATTATAGTGAGTAGGTTATGTCAAGGAGAGTCTGGTTCAAATAATGGATCCGCCTCTAGACAAGTCATTACATGTCACATTTGAGTCACATTTGCAAGTCAATAGGGGGTGGGCTAGGCAGTTAGCTCTATACAACTGCTGCCAGAGGCCAGTTTCAGGTCAGTTTCGGCCAGGACAGAGGAAGGAGGAGGCGGCGGCTCTCCAGGCCAGTTTCTAACAGAAAGGAGAAAGAGAAAGAGGCTTTCTAGGCAGTTTCTGCCAGGAAAGGAGACAGAGAAGGAGGCTTTCCAGGCCAGTTCCTGCTAGGAAAGAGGAAGAAAGCAGCTTCTAGGCAGCCATCTTGAGAGGGTAAGTTTTTAAATTCTTTTTAAAAACTCTTGGGGAGAGTGTGACTGTTACTCAGTGGGTGGGGCTTTGTTGAGTCACATTTGCAAGTCAGTAGGGGCTGGGCTAGGCAGTTAGCTCTATACAACTGCTGCCAGAATTTTATAACCAGTACTAATTGTAGAAAAGTTCCATTCATCAGCAGACTTAAACACTGGTGTTAGCAAGGGATTTTCATTGAGGAGAAAAGCCATAGTCCTCCTTCAGGTACTAATTAAGACTTAGTATGGACACTGAAGGAACTGCTGCCATCACCTGCAATACCTGTGGGATGTTTGTGTTCTTACCTACAGATGTGGGGAACTACACATGCTCCAAGTGCAAGTTGGTAGCCCTCTTGGAGGACAAAGTACAGCAGCTGGAGGCGCGGGTAGCTACACTTCAACATATTAGGGAGCAAGAAGCTTTCCTTGACAGAACAGAACAAATGGTCTTGGACGGGGAACACACAGAGGAAGTCGCTGGGGAAGAGAAGGTCACATCACACACACAGGAGGTAGAAAGCTGGAGGAAGGTCACACGCAGAAGTAAGGAGACCAGGGATCGTTCTGGGAGCTTGCGGCTACAGAATCAATTTCAAGCTCTTACTCTTAGCAAGGAGGACGAGGAAGAGCAGCATGGACAGATTTCAGAGACAGAGCAGGGGACCCTGGGAGTTCCACCACAGGCAACAGTCACTGCTAAGCCTCAGAGGAGGTGTGTGGTCGTGGTGGGGGACTCTTTGCTGAGGGGGACAGAAGCAGAGATTTGTGGGCCTGACAAGATGTCTCGGGAGGTATGTTGTCTCCCTGGGGCAAAGATCCGAGATGTGACAGAGAGGCTGACAAGACTAGTCAGGCCTACTGACCAATACCCCTTTCTTTTGGTCCATGTGGGAACGAATGACAGAGCAAGACACAGCCTTCAGAATATCAAAAGGGATTACGAGGCTCTAGGTAAGAAGCTGAAAGAAATGGAGGCACAGATTGTCATCTCGTCTCTTCTGCCAGTTCAAGGGCATGGTCCAGGAAGAGAGAGGAAGATAGCAGATGTCAACAATTGGCTCCGCAGATGGTGCCGTCGAGAACGATTTGGACTCTTGGATCATGGGCTGCAGTTCCATGAGGGCGGACTCCTGGCAAGGGATGGGTTGCATCTCACACCAGTTGGAAGAAATGTTGTTGCCAACGGTCTTAAGAATTTGATCAGGAGGGCTTTAAACTGAACTGTGTGGAGAAGGGAGACAACGTCCTGGCAGACAAAAGGATTGGAGAAAATAGTCAAACTGTCATAGAGGAAACAAGGCAAACAGTACAGGGACCAAACAGTGGGAGGCAAAAAAAAAAAACGTGCACAGGCAGCAAGTAAAGGGAACACATGGTCTTAGATGTCTCTACACTAATGCACAGAGCATGGGAAATAAGCAAGATGAACTTGAACTCCTAGCACTACAAAGCAAATATGATATAATAGGCATCACTGAAACCTGGTGGAATGAGTCTCATGACTGGAATGTAGAAATAAAGGGGTATAACCTTTTCAAGAGAAACAGGCCAAACAGGAAAGGAGGAGGAATAGCATTATATGTCAGGGATATTTACACCTGAAGAAATCCAGGACATCAATCCTGGAAGCCAAGTGGAGAGCATCTGCATAAAAATTAAAGGGGAGGGAAACAACAGGGATGTTAGTGTGGGAGTCTACTACAGACCCCGAACTCAAGCAGAAGAATTGGATGATGCCCTTCTAGAACAGATGACCACACACTCAGAAAGGAGAAATATAGTAGTGATGGATGACTTCAACTATCCGGATATTTGCTGGAAGTCAAACTCAGCAAAATCCTCAAGGTCTAGCAAATTCCTCACTTGCCTTGAAGACAATTTCATTGTTCAAAATGTGGAAGAGGCAACTAGGGAGTCAGCTATTTTGGATCTGATCCTAACTAACATGGGAGACCTAGTTAATGGGGTGCAAGTGGTTGGATCCTTAGGCGGGAGTGATCATGTCCTCCTGGAGTTTATTATACAGTGGAAAGGAGAAGCCAGGCATAGTCAGACGTGCATTCTAGACTTTAGGAAAGCTGATTTTACTAATCTTAGAGAAATACTGGGGGTGATCCCATGGACAGGAATACTAAAAGAGAAGGGAGTTCAAGACGGATGGGAGTTTCTCAAAAGGGAGATACTGAAGGCACAATTTCAAACCGTGCCAACGAGGAGGAAAAATGGTAGGTGTCTCAAGAAACCAGGATGGATGACTAAGGAACTTGCAACTGAACTATGTTTTAAACGGAACATGTATAAGAAATGGAAAAATGGGGAAATCACCAAAGAGGAATTAAAACAAATAGCTAGCACGTGTAGGGGTAAAGTCAGAAAAGCTAAAGCGCAGAATGAAATCAGGCTTGCTAGAGAGGTTAAGAACAATAAAAAGGGCTTTTTTATGTATGTCAGCAGCAAAAGAAAAAAGAAGGAAATGGTAGGGCCACTGTGTGGAGTAAATGGCAAAAAGTTAACGGGACAGAGAAAAAGCAGAATCACTCAACACCTTCTTTGCTTCAGTCTTCTCAGAAAAGGCAAAGGGTGCTCAACCTAAGTATAATGGAGCAGAGGACAGAATAGGAGAATTTCAGCACAGAATAAGTAAAGAGATAGTACAGAAACATCTGGTTAATCTAAATGAATATAAGTCTCCAGGACCAGATGAATTACATCCAAGGGTATTAAAAGAACTGGCAAATGTAATATCGGAACCATTGGCAATAATCTTTGAGAATTCCTGGAAAACAGGAGAGGTCCCAGCGGACTGGAGGAGGGCAAATGTTGTCCCCATCTTCAAAAAAGGGAAAAAAGAGGATCCCAACAATTATCGTCCAGTTAGTCTGACATCAATACTAGGAAAGATTCTGGAGCAGATCATTAAACAGAGAGTCTGTGAACATCTGGAAGGTAATTTCATAATCACAAAAAGTCAACATGTGTTTCAGAGAAACAGGTCATGCCAGACAAATCTGATCTCTTTTTTTGATAAAATTACCAGCTTGGTAGATGAAAGGAATGCTGTGGATATAGTATATCTTGATTTCAGTAAGGCCTGTGACAAGGTTCCCCATGACATTCTTGCAAGCAAGTTGGTAAAATGTGGGCTAGACAAAGTAACTGTTACATGGATTTGTAATTGGTTGACTGGTTGAACCCAAAGGGTGCTCAACAATGGCTCCTTTTCAACTTGGAAAGAAGTGACCAGTGGGGTACCACAGGGCTCTGTCCTGGGCCCAGTGCTATTCAATATCTTTATTAATGACTTGGATGACGGTATTGGGGGCATAGTTATCAAATTTGCAGATGACACCAAATTAGGAGGAGTAGCTAATACCCCAGAGGACAGGATCAAAATTCAAAATGACTTGAACAGACTAGAAAGTTGGGCCAAATCTAACAAAATGAAATTCAACACGGAGAAATATAAGGTACTGCACTTAGGGCGGAAAAACGAAAAGTACAGATATACTATGGGGGACACCTGGCTGAATGAGACTATGTGTGAAAGGGATCTAGGAATCCAGGTGGACCACAAGTTGAACATGAGTCAACAGTGCGATGCAGCAGCTAAAAAGGCCAATGCAATTTTAGGCTGCATCAGTAGAAGTATAGTGTCTAGATCAAGAGAAGTAATAGTACTACTCTATTCTGCTTTGGTCAGGCCTCACCTGAAATACTGTGTCCAGTTCTGGGCACCACACTTCAAAAAGGATGTGGAGAAACTGGAATGTGTCCAAAGGAGGGCAACTAAAATGGTGAAGGGTCTGGAAACCAAGCCCAATGAGGAACGACTTAGGGAGCTGGGGATGTTTAGCATGGAGAAGAGAAGGCTGAGAGGTGATATGATAACCGTGTTTAAATATTTGAAGGAATGTCATATCGAGGAGGGAACAAGCTTGTTTTCTGCTGCTCCAGAGACTAGGACCCGAAACAATGGATGCAAGCTGCAAGAAAAGAGATTCAACCTCAAGATTAGGAGGAACTTCCTGATAGTAAGGGCGGTTCGACAGTGGAACACACTCCCTCGGAGAGTAGTGGAGTCTCCTTCCTTGGAGGTTTTTAAGCAGAGGTTGGATGGCCATCTGTCAGGGATGCTTTGATTGGAAGTTCCTGCATGGCAGGGGGTTGGACTGGATGGCCCTTGTGGTCTCTTCCAACTCTATGATTCTATGTTTGACTCACATCTTGATCTCCAGATAGGAGTAATAGTACAAAAGCCTTTCTTTTTTTTAAGTAATATTTTTATTGTATACTTTTTAAAACATACAAATATAATAAAATAAGATTATAGTTTTTTGTGGGTTTTTTGGGCTGTGTGGCCATGTTCTAGAAGAGTTTCTTTCTGACATTTCGCCATCATCTGTGGCTGGCATCTTCAGAGAATGCTCGAATGGAAGAGAGTGGGTATATGTATATATACCATATATACTGTGAGACCCTGGGTAGTGATTCCCATGTAAACTGTGTATTGTTCTGTTGTTGATTTTGTATTGTTCTGTGTTGATGGCAGGGCCTCAGGGTAGGAGGATATGCAAACAAGGATTATTGTCTGGTAATTGGTTTTCATTGTCAGCTGGGAAAGTCCCTCACCCTGGATGGTTTCCCTTTTGTATTTGCTGAGTGCTGATTTTCCTACCGCATTTTCCGGCATATAAGATGACTGGGCGTATAAGACGACCCCAACTTTTCCAGTTAAAATATAGAGTTTGGTATATACGTGCCGTATAAGACGACCCCTCTTTCCAACACACACCAAATAAAATTTTTTAAAAAATAGATTTGATTTCAATATGGTAATTTTAATTCAAATGCTTATGACATGCAGGTACTTAGCAGGAAAACTGTCACTTATAAACACAACAAACTACAGCTCCCATGCTCCCTGGCATTTATTTCTGCAGTGTGTTTTGGACCTTGCTTTTTTAAAAATAGTCCAGATTTAAATGCTGCATTAAAAATTATTTCCATCTCCCAGCTATGAGATGTTTGGGGGGAAATGAGGAAGTGTTGGGCGGGAAGGACTGCCAATATACTACTAGGTGATGCCTTCTAGGGTATGTACAATGTGCAGCCAAGTAAGTGACCCTGGGCGTGTCACACACTCTCAGCCTCAGAGAATGGTAATGGCAACCCCCATTTGAAGAAACATGCCAAGAAAACCCAATGATAAGGTTGCTTTAGGGTCACCATAACTCGGAAAGGACTTGAAGGCACACAAAAACAATAAAAAAGTCTGCAATTGTTTCATAGGTAGTACATGGGAATAAGAGCCAGCATGGTGTAGTGGTTTCAGTGTTGGACTACCACTCTGCAGACCTGGGTTTGATTCCCCACTCTGCCATGAAACCCACTGGGCGAACTTGGATAAGTCACACACTCTCAACCTCAGGTGAAGGCAATGACAAACCGCCTCTGAGTGGATCTTGCCAAGAAAACCCTATGATCACCATAAGTCAGGAACAATTTGAAGGCACACAACATACACATATAACCTACAAGTTAAGGAACTTGGGTCTTCTTTAGATAAATCTTCAAGGGTACTCTCTCTCATTGTGCAGAATTATTTGTTAAAGAACCTATGACCAAGCAACACATTAACTTTGGCTGCATCTGCATTGCAGAAATTTATTAAAGCAGTTTTACACCGCTTTAAATGCCCTGGCTCAAGGCTATGGAATTCTGGGATGTACAGTTTTGTGAGATACTTAGACTTTTCTGTCAGAGAGCTCTGGTACCACAAAGAAAACTGCAGATCCCAGAAGTCCATAGGACGGAGCCATGGCAGTTAGAGCGGTGTCAAACTGCATTTTTTATTTCTTCAATGCAGACTCAGGCTGCAGCCATACTACAGAACTGGCTTCCATCTCTTTCTCCCTTCATCCTCATCCCTCTCTTTCTGTCCTTGGCCCCTTTTTCTTTGTCTCTTCATTTGCAGACCCCTCTTTCTTCCTTGGCCCCTTCTTCCCTTCGTTTCCAGACCCCTCTTTCTTCCTTGGCCCCTTTCTCCCTTCGTTTCCAGACCCCTCTTTTTTCCTTGGCCCCTTTCTCCCTCCATTTTCAAACCCCTCTTTTTTCCTTGGCCCCTTTCTCCCTCCATTTTCAGACCCCTCTTTTTCCCTTGGCCCCTTTCTCCTTTCATTTTCTTTCTTCCTTGGCCCCTTTCTCCCTTCGTTTTCAGACCCCTCTTTTTTCCTTGGCCCTTTTCTCCCTTTGTTTCCAGACCCCTCTTTTTTCCTTGGCCCCTTTCACCCTCCATTTTCAGACCCCTCTTTTTTCCTTGGACCCTTTCTCCCTCCATTTTCAAACCCCTCTTTTTTCCTTGGCTCCTTTCTCCCTCCATTTTCAGACCCCTCTTTTTTCCTTGGACCCTTTCTCCCTCCATTTTCAAACCCCTCTTTTTTCCTTGGCTCCTTTCTCCCTCCGTTTTCTTTCTTCCTTGGCCCCTTTCTCCCTTCGTTTCCAGACCCCTCTTTTTTCCTTGGCCCCTTTCTCCCTCCATTTTCAAACCCCTCTTTTTTCCTTGGCCCCTTTCTCCCTTTGTTTTCAGACCCCTCTTTTTTCCTTGGCCCCTTTCTCCCTTCATTTTCTTTCTTCCTTGGCCCCTTTCTCCCTTCGTTTCCAAACCCCTCTTTTTTCCCTTGGCCCCTTTCTCCCTCCATTTTCAGACCCCTCTTTTTTCTTTGGCCCCTTTCTCCCTTCGTTTTCTTTCTTCTTTGGCCCCTTTCTCCCTTCGTTTCCAGACCCCTCTTTCTTCCTTGGCCCCTTTCTCCCTCGGTTTCCAGACCCCTCTTTCTTCCTTGGCCCCTTTCTCCCTTCGTTTCCAGACCCCTCTTTCTTCCTTGGCCCCTTTCTCCCTTCATTTCCAGACCCCTCTTTTTTCCTTGGACCCTTTCTCCCTCCATTTTCAAACCCCTCTTTTTTCCTTGGCCCCTTTCTCCCTCCATTTTCAGACCCCTCTTTTTTCCTTGGCCCCTTTCTCCCTCCATTTTCAGACCCCTCTTTTTTCTTTGGCCCCTTTCTCCCTTCGTTTTCTTTCTTCTTTGGCCCCTTTCTCCCTTCGTTTCCAGACCCCCCTTTCTTCCTTGGACTCTTTCTTCCTTCTCTCTCCGTTTTCAGACCCCTCTTTCTGTCCCTGTCTTCCTTCTCCTTCTCTCCCCACTCCCCATTCTCATCCTCCTCCTTCTCTACCCAGCATATAAGACGACACCCGACTTTTGAGACCCTTTTCCAGGGTCAAAAAGTCATCTTATACACCGGAAAATACGGTATTTTGCAGGACTGGTAGCCAAACTTTGTTTACTTTTAGGGTTTCTTTTTCCTGTTGAAGTTGTCCAAGTGTTTGTGGATTTCAATGGCTTCCCTGTGCATTCTGACCTGATAGTTGTTGGCAAGGTCCAGAATTTCAAAGTTTTCAAACAGCATTTTATGCCCAGGATGGTTTATAATATGTTCTGCTACTGCTGATTTTTCTGGCAGGCCCAGTCTGCAGTGTCTCTCATGTTTCTTAATTCGTGCAAAATAGGAAAATCAGCACTCAGCAAATGCAAATGCATTTGGTGGTCCCTATGTAGACTTGTCCGCAGCTGCATGGTATGTGGTAAACTCCTTCGTCTGTGAGAGGGTCTCTCCTGTCCTTTGCTGGATTTTCTTTGTCGGTTTGTAAACCATTTGAAGGTTGTGTTTCCTCACCACTTTCCCTATTCTGTCTGTGACTCCTTTGATGTATGGTCAAAATTGTTAAGGAAAATGCAACATGGGACATACAGTGATAGAAATAAAATAAGTATGTGAAAGTCACAATGACTAAGCAAGAGCAATTATGAAGCTACACAGGTGCAAAAGCTAATGTAATTTAGAAGTCTTGAGAGCCAAGGACAGAGTTATAGAATGCATATTGGAAACACCTGAGATTCATTAAGTGTACAAGGTAAAATGATGAAATACTTGGGTTGGTCTTAAGTATGGGTTGAACTATGTGAACCAATCAAAATAAATATACACACCCACTGGGTGGAAACTAACTAGTGGGTGGTGATTAACAATGGCTATAATAATTGCAATGTTTGCCAATGTATTTGTGTGGAGTAGTTTTGGAGATATTGTGGGTAGTTGAGGAGATTTGTAGAGATTGTGATTTGTTGGGCATATAGTACTTGCATATAGTAGAATAAAGTAGATCTTTTATATAAGACTACTGAGTTGTCTGGTGTCTTGAGTGAAGATACAAGAGCCAGCAGAATCCTGGAAAAGTTTGGAAACATCTGGGGAAGAAGAGTGAGAAGGCTTGGAGAGTTTGTCAGGGTCTTCAGCCTATTCTCTGAAACTCTGCTGCTTTGGAGAAAAGCATTAACCACTGATCAAAGCTGGTCAGCTCTGCTGCATAACAAGGTGGTGAGTTAGAGCCAGAGGTGAAGAGCTACAACTCTCATCATCCCTGACAAAAATATCTTCCCTTTGGGTGGTTGCTTGTCTTCACTCCTCTGGGTTTTTCTGAGTCTGACAGTCCTTCTGATGTCTGAGCTGGAGTAACCGTTCACCTGTAGAGCCAGGTCTAGGTGCTTCAATGCCTATTCCAAGAAGTGGGGTTCACAGATGTGTTTTGCCCAGTCTACCAGTGTTTTTTATTGTGCTTCTTTTTTTGTTCTGGGTGATGGTTGGAGTTCTTGTGCAGGTATCTGTCTGTATGTGTTGGTTTGATTTGCAGATGACTAGGACATCCAGGAATAGCAGTGTTCCTACCTTTTCTTTTTCCATGGTGAATTGGATGTTGTTGTCTTTTCTTCAGCACATACTACAGAATAAATTAAACATATCACTCTTTTCTTGACCTTCTAAAAGTCTAATCTGTAGTATATACAGTATATACAGTACATTAATAATATTCCAACCTGTATTTCCCCTCACCAGTAATTAAAACTGCTAAAAGACCAAGGGCCTTTACAGACTGCCAGAAATAATGCAGCTTGAGGCAACTTTAACTGTCCTGGCTCAGTGCTAAGGAATAATGCGAGCTGTAGTTTATTGTGGCACCAGAGCTCTCTGACAGAGAAGGCTCAATGTCCCAGAAAAAAATACAATTCCCATGATTCACTAGCACTGAGCCAGGACAGTTAAAGTGACCTCAATCTGCATTATTTCTGGCAGTCTGTAAAGGCCCTAAGCTATCGGCCTTTGTCTTTCATCATCACTTATTTGTCATTCTTAGTTTTTAACTATCCGTACCTGTTCATATTTATATTCACCACCGGCACCAGTGGAGGCTTGGAAAGTGGACTCTGGAGCAGGGCAGTGAGCGCTCTCTCTCGCCCTCTCCTTTCCTCGGAACACCTGGCCCCAAGGGAGTCCCAAGGGAGCCGATAAAGCCTCCTCCACCCTTACCACCGGCACCACCGGAGGCTTGGAAAGTGGACTCTGGAGCAGGGCAGTGAGCACTCTCTGTCTCTCCCTCTCCTTTCCTTGGAACACCTGGCCCCAAGGGAGCCAATAAAGCTTCCTCCAGCCTTACCACTGGCACCAGCGGACGCTTGGAAAGTGGACTCTGGAGCAGGGCAGTGAGCACTCTCTCTTGCCCTCTCCTTTCCTCAGAACACCTGGCCCCAAAGGGAGCCCCAAGGGATCTGATAAAGCCTCCTCCAGCCTTACCACCGGCACCAGCGGAGGCTTGGAAAGTGGACTCTGGAGCAGGGCAGTGAGTGCTCTCTCCCGCCCTCTCCTTCCCTCGGAACACCTGGCCCTTGTTTTTTGTCATCATAAAAATTAGGCCATGGGACTAGAAATATCTTATGCCCCAGCCTCCTAAGTTTTCTAGTGGCCTTGAGTCCATTGCCTTCCCTGAGGCTGGGAATGTGGCCGGGGCAGCTATCGGAGTTGTGCAGGGGAACGGGAGGTATGGTCGCAACAGAGGGAACATATGTTGCAAAAGAAGACAGGATCGCTGTTTGAAAGCTATCCCGCCTTCAGTTCCCTCTGCTTCCTAAAATGGTTTGGAGAGCAGACCAACCATTCCACAGAACTTCACCTTGTTCCTCTGCAATGCCAGGTTGGTAAAAAATAAGACCCATGTTATACATGACCTTCTTTTAGATGAGGATGCTGACCTGGCTTGCTTTACAGAGACCTGGCTGGGAGAGGATAGTGCAGTTACCTGGGCGCAGGCCCTCCCAGCTGGGAACTCTGTCAGTGAGCAGGTGAGGGGAAGTGGGCGGGGGAGTGGAGTGGCTCTAGTCTACAAAAACAACCTGACCTTGAACAGGATACCTGTCCGGAACACAATCCAATTCGAGTGTATGTACCTTAGCCTGAAGACCAGGGATAGTTTGGGGATTCTGTTAGTCTACCAACCACCCCGTTGTCTAGCAGACTCTCTAACCGAGCTGACACAGCTGGTCTCGGAGCTGTTGGAATTCCCCCAGACTTTTAGTTTTGGGGGACTTCAACATTCCGCTCGAGACCAGTTTAACAGGCGTGGCTCGGGAGTTCATGGAGACCATGACAAACATGGGCCTATCCCAATTGGTCAACTGGCCCACACATTGTGCAGGTCATACATTCAATGTGGTCTTCAGTACGGAACAGGATTATCCATGGGCGGAGGTTGTAAACACCTCCGCATTGTCATGGATGGATCATTTCCTGGTCAAATGGAACTTAGAGCCAACATCCTCCCCACTGGGGTGGTGGACCCATTAGAATGGTCTGCCCTCGAAGGCTAATGGATCCAATTGGATTCCAGAAAGCCTTGGAGGGTTCAATGTTTGGGAATGTCAGTGACCCTGTCGACGCTCTGGTCAATACTTGGAACAGCGATCTCACCAGGGCTATCAACACAATTGCTCTCAAGCATCCTTGCCATCCCGCTTCAAACTGTAGGCCTTGGTATATGCCAGAGCTTAGGAGGATGAAGTGGGTTGGTGAATGACTAGAGCGCAGGTGGCGGAAGACTTGACTCCTATCTGACAGAACTCACCATAGGAACTTTCTTTGTTCCTATTGGGAGGCAATGCATGCAGCGAAGAGAGCTTTCTCCTCTGCACACATTGCGTCTACAGGGTCCCGTCCAGCAGAGCTGTTTAAGGTGGTGAGGGAGATGATGCAGGTGCCCCCTACACCAAATCCCTTACTTAACCCGACAACGGCCTGCTGTGATGCGTTTAACAACTTCTTTGCAGACAAAATCTCTCAGATAGGAGCCAACTTAGATGCCACCGTTGTAACAGAATCTATAGGCAAGGTGTCCAGCAACTCCGTTGATGAAGTTATCCTGGATCAGCTGCAATCCGTGAGTACCGAGGACGTGGACAAGCTGCTTGGTAAGGTAAGGAAGACAACCTGCCCTCTCGAACCTTGCCCATCATGGCTGGCTGTCCGGGGGGGGGGGGGATGCATTGAGGAGATTCCTCATGGATATCATCAATGCAGCTTTCAGGGAAGGACATGTTCCATCTTGTTTAAAGGAAGCGGCTGTTAGGCCACTTCTGAAAAAACCTTCCCTAGACCCCCTGGATATGAATAACTACAGGCCTGTTTCTTTGTTGCCATTCTTGGGCAAGGTAATCAAGAGGGTGGTTGCTCTTCAGCTCCAAGCTGTCTTGGATGAAACCAATTATCTAGACCCATTTCAAACCAGCTTCAGGGCAGGCTTTGGGGTTGAGACTGTCATGGTTGCCTTGACCGACGATCTGCGTCTGAGCATCGACAGGGGTAGTGTGACCCTGTTGGTGCTCCTAGACCTCTCAGCAGCTTTTGACACAATAGATCATGGCATCCTCTTGGGCCGCCTGAGGGGGTTAGGTATCGGGGGCACTGCTTTGCAGTGGTTCCAGTCCTTCCTCTCGGGTAGGTCCCAGAGGGTGCTGCTCGGGGACAGTAGCTCCAGCAAGAGGGCGCTCACTTGTGGGGTCCCTCAGGGAGCTATTTTGTCCCCGATGTTATTTAACATCTAGATGAAGCCGCTGGGTGAGATTATATGGAGTTATGGTGCTGGGTGGTATCAGTACGCTGACGACACCCAACTCTATTTCTCCATGTCTCATTCATCGGCCTCAAATTCTAATGGCATCTCCTCTCTCAATGAATGTCTTCGAGCGGTAATGGGCTGGATGAGGAAAAACAGATTGAAGTTGAATCCAGACAAGATGGAGGTGCTCACGGTAGTGGCCCTGAAACCAAGAATTGGGTTGCAACCTCCAGTCCTGGATGGGGTCACACTCTCCGTAAAGGACTGTGTTTGCAGTCTGGGGGTGCTCCTTGACTCATCGCTCCTGAAGACAAATCAGGTGTATGTGACAGTCAGGAGTGCCTGTTATCAGCTTTAGCTGATACGCCAGCTGCACCCTTTTCTGGAAGTAAGGGATCTCGAGACTATTGTGCATGGGCTGGTAATCACGCCTTGATTTCTGTAATGCACTCTACATGGGGCTACCCTTGTGCTTGGTTTGGAAATTACAGCTGGTTCAAAATATGGCAGCCAGGCTTGTGTCGGGAACATCTAGGAGGGACCACATTACTCCTGTTTTGAGGTCCCTCCACTGGCTGCCTATCAGATTCCGGGCCCAGTACAAGGTGTTGGTTATCACCTTTACAGCCCTAAATGGCTTGGGTCCAAGCTATCTTAGGGATCGCCTCCTCCCATACAATCCTCCCCGTGCTCTCTGGTCCTCTGGGAGGAATTTGCTGCAGCCTCAAAAATCGAGGTTTGAAGCTACCTCCCAGAGGGCTTTTTCAGTTGTCACTCCCAAGCTCTGGAACGGCCTGCCGGATGATATCCATCAGTTAACATCATTAGACAGCTTTAAAAGAGCTGTCAAGACGGATCTCTTCCGGCAGGCCTTTCCAGATTAATTGTCCTGACCTCAGGTTACCCCACCGCGGTGATCTTCGTGTGGCCCCATCTCGATGGATGAAGATCATTGCCACTGGTCAAGCTGTGCCTTGTTATACCTCTTTTTAAATGTGTTTTTAAATTTTATATTGTTGGAATTACTGTTTTAATCCCTTTTGATTTAATGCTGTTTTAAGGGGGGAGGGATTGTTTTGATATTATGTATCTTTTTAACTGTTGTAAGCCGCCCTGATTGGGTTCCAAAGGGCGGGATAAAAATAAATTTTATTATTATTATGACCTCTACTTTCTTCTTTACTTTTCATTTTATGTTTATAATTTCAAACCTCTGTATCCCCTATTTTTGTTTATCTGCACTCTGATAAATCTTTCAGACCCCCCGCCATATCCCTGTTAAATGTTTGACTTTCTTACTTATTCCATACTTTTTTCAGTAACTTCCAATCTTTTTCTAAGTCATCTATCATATTTCCTTGGATGTTTCTTGATAACCTATCCATCTCTTTCATCTCCTTCAATTTTATGGTCCAGTCATCAATCGAAGTGGATTGCTTTAGCTTCCATTTCTATGCATAGACCAGCCTTGCTTCAGTTATCATATATAATATTATTTTCCAGTAGTGTCTTTCCACTCCTCTAGTACTGATGTCATATTCAGGAGGAAGAGTTCTAATTTTAGTGGTATTATGAATCCCAATATTTTGGACATTAATTAACTTATTTTTTTCCAATAACTTTTAGCATGTTGACAATTCCACCATATATGGATAAAAGTACCAGTATTCTTCGACATTTCCAGCATCTTTCATCTTGTCTTTTGTATATTTTAGACAGTTTTGCTGGATTAATATACAATTCATACAACATTTTATAATAATTTTCTCTCATTGTTTGATATAAAGAGAATTTATTGTTTTCCAAGATTTTCCCTATGTTTCTCGTGTACTGTCTTTATTTATATATTGATTCCATTTCTTATTGATTCCTTAATTGTTTCCTGTTCCAGATCACATAGAAGCAGTACTTTATAGAATTTTGCTATATTCCTATGTTCATCTTCTATCAAAAATTTATCCAGCTCATTATTTTTTCCTTCCAGTCCTTCTAACTTACTTTTAGTCTCTTTGTCAATTGTCTATGCATGATACAATGTACTTCTGTTCCTTCTTTTTGCAATTCTTCCCTTGTTTTTATTCTCACTTCTTTTTGTATATTTTCTAGTCAAAATCTGTTGGTATCTTAACCATCTCTCTTCTTCTGATCACCATCTCCCAAAGAGAGCTTCATGGTGTGACAGCCATTGGGGAAGTTTGCTATAATTTTTTTAAAAAATGTAGCCAAATGTGCAGCAATCATCTTCTAATATAATGGTTTTTAAATTCTTTGTTTTCTTTTACCTTCTCGTACCAAAGGAATGAATGCCAACTAAACCATAACTGACAACCTTCTAGTTTTAAGATTCTTTCTTTGTTTCAGATCAATCCAATCTTTTATCCATGCTAATCCAGAAGAATAGTAATAGAGTCTCAGTAATGTTAAACTTAATCTTCTTTCTCTTGTATCTATTAATATCTGCCACTTTATTCTGGACTTCTGCCCCACCCATATGAATTTTGTTATCTCTTTTTTCCATTCCAAAAAAAGCACTTTTCATTTATGATTATTGGAAGGTTCTAGAAAAGCAATATCATTTTCAGAAGAATATTCATCTTAATTGTTGCAACATGACTCATCAATGATATTTGTAACTTAGAGCATCTCTCTAGATCTTTTTTGATTCCCCCCCAAGAATTCTTATAATTGTTCTCAAACAGATCTTTTCTTTCTTTTAGTTAGCCAAATTCTAAGATATTTAATCTTTTTTCAATTTTAAATCCTGTTTTTTCCCCCACTTAGTTCTCTTTCCTCTGCTCTTGTCATGTTCTTTGTAAGCATCACCATTTTGTCTTTATTAATCTTAAATCCAGCCAATTCATCAAACGCACTTAAGGCATTCAAAAGTTCCTCTATGCATTCCTTCGGATCTTCTACAAATAAAACTTAGTGGTCCGCATAACCTTTAAGTTTGTAGCATTGTCCCTTTATTTTTAAATCATTAACGTTAATATTATTTCTAATTTGATTATTTAGAATCTCCAATATGGCAATGAATAGCAGAGGTGACAGGGGACAACCTTGTCATGTTCCTTTTTCTATTTTACAAGGTTTTGTCCCCCCCCAGTTAACAATAATTTGTGCCTACTGATCTCTATATATGGTTTATACCCATGTATTAAAAATTTCCCTTACCTCCATTTTTCTTAAAGTTTCTATCATGCAAGCCCAATTAATGTTATCAAATGCCTTCTTGGTGTCAATAAATATAATTGCCAATTTTCTTTCCTTATGTTTTTTGTAAAGTTCAGTTATATCAAGGACTGTCCTCACATTGTCTTTTAGTTGCCTTCCCGAAAGAAACCCACATTGATCTTCATGAATTGTTTCTAAAAGTATTTTTTCAAACCTTCTTGCTAAGATTGTTGTATTTTGTAATTGCAATTTAGTAGGGATATCGGCCTACTAAACTGTAGTAAAATTTAAATTGTAGTAAATTTAGTAGGGAAGGAAAAGGGTTACTAGCTAAATCCCCAAGGAAGAGGCAAGCACTGCTAGAGAACCAGGCAGGTGAGTGGGGGAAGAGGGCAACCAGACATCTCTGCCCTCCCTAAATCCCCAAAAAGGGAGCAAGCACTGCCAGAAGGCAAGACAGGTGAATGAAGGGAGTAAGAGGGTGACCAGCCATCTCTGCCCTCCCTAAATCCCCAAGAAAGAAGCAAGCACCACTAGAGGACCAGGCAGGTGAGTGGGGGAAGGAAATGGGTGACCAGGCATCTCTGCCCTCCCCTAACAACACAGAAAGAAGTTAAGAAACTCAGAGGGGGTGTCATGGGCCAAAAGCTGCAGGACTGGGACCTGGAGGAAGAGTCTAATGAGGAGGTTGAGGAAGGGACCCAGACAAGTCTTCCAAACAGGGAACAGTTTGCAACTCTCTATGGGCCTTTGCAGTGGCACCAGTGCACAGTGCCAACCAATGTTAGCTATGGTGTCACTACAGTTCATTCCTGTCAGTGACACCTACCACTGCTGCTGCTGCTGCTGCTGCTGCTGCTGCTGCTGCCCAGTAGCTGTTTGTCTCCCTATATCATTCCTCCCATCATTGTTTGTTTGCTTTCCCATCCATCCCCTTATGCGTCCCTGGGTTTCCTTCTTTCCCTTTCCTCATGTAATCTGTCCCATCTCCACTCCCTGTCTTGATTCACCAAACACCCACACAGGCTGGCTGGGAGGGAACCTCTGACAGATAATGCAGGCAGAGGTAGCTAATCACAAGCAGATAAAAAGCATTCTTGCATGTGAAAATCTGTTAAGAGAAAAGCAATCTGTGTCAAGGTAGGCAACAGAAATCAAAGTCAACATGGTCCAAAGGTCTAAGAAGCCAGGAAGTCTGAAGTAGGAATGCAGAAGTAGGTAACAGGAATGCTGGCCAGGAAATAGACAAATTGCTTTGAGCACTTGTCTGAAGCAAAATTAGCTCTTAAATAGCCTGACACCAGCTGGTTCTAATCAGAGCTTGCTTGCTTGCTGCTTAGCCTGCAGCCTGGCTGAGTATCTTAGCTCTATCTTTTGTTGGATCCTTTTGTTCCTCCTCCTTGATTGAGGACTTAAGACCTCAGCTGTGTCCTCTGCTTCATCAGCAGGTGAGTCTTGTCCTGCTATTGAGGCTGCAATTTCCCAGGATGAACTGGATGAAGCTGTTCAGCAAGGAGGGCTGGCTGCTCTGCAACATAGGACCTTTGCAGATTTTCAGAAATAGTGCAAATTGAGGCCACTTTAACTGTCCTGGCTCAGTGCTAAGGAATCATGGGAACTGTAGTTTATTGTAACACCAGAGCTCTCTGGCAGAGATGGCTCAATGTCCCAGAAAAAAAATACAATTCCCATGATTCCCTAGCACTGAGCCAGGACAGTTAAAGTGGTCTCAATTTGCACTATTTCTGGCAGTCTGTAAAGGCCCTATATAACAAGATCTTGGAAGAAGATAAACCAAATTCATTGAACTTTGCAAACATTTCATTAATCCAAAAAGAAGGGAAAACCCAAAAAGCTTTAGGGCAATTTTGTTGTTAACTGCCCTAGAGTCAATCTCAATCCATCTTGAGACATCTCTAAGACCCTCTGTCCTCCACTGCTCTGCTTAATTCCTGCAACCCCATACCCATGACCACTTTAATAGAGGGGGGTTGCAGACTGCCAGAAATAGTGCAAATTGAGTCCACTTTAAGGGCTAGAGTTAGTGCTAGGGAATCATAGGAATTGGTTTTTTTTTTTCTTTCTCTGAGACATTGAGCCTTCTCTGTCAGAGAGCTCTGGTGCCATAATAAAATATAGTTCCCATGATTCCCTAACCCTAACTCTTAAAGTGGACTCAATTTGCACTATTTCTGGCAGTCTGCAACCCTCCTAAGACTCATTTGTTTGTCTTTTTGGCTGTCCATGGAATCCTCAACACTGTTCTACAACACCACATCACAAATGAATTGATTTTCTTCCTCTCATCTTTCTGCTAGTATTATGGTGTCATCTGAATATCTTAGATTGTTGATATTCCTTCCTCCTATTTTCACTCCTCCTTCTGTGTCCAAGCCTGTTTTTATTATAATATGTTCTGCATAAAAGTTGCACAGATAGGATGAAAGGATTCCCTTTGCCAATTGGGAAGCATTCTGTTTCTCTGTGTCCTGTTCTGACAGTAGCCTCTTGTCCTGAGTACAGATTCCTCATCAGGACTATGTTGCCTTTCTAAGGGTGTCTGCTATTTGTCTTGGCATCTTTCTTATGCCCTTGGCTAATCTTGCAAATGTGATATCCCTTTATTTCTCCCTCCCTCCCTTTCTCTTAATGCTCTACTCTTACCTGTGTCACACTTGAGGTCTCATCATAAGATTTACTAGGTGATGGAGTTACATAAGGAGGGCCAGTGCACAGTGGCAGTCTGTAAAGGCCCATAGTTGTTGCAATGGCTCTATCAGGTCATCTTCTAGACTTTTGTAATAATCCACTGTCAGCCCATCAGGTCCTGGTGCCTTTCCAGATTTCATCTTTCTTATGCTCTCTAATATTTCCTTTTTTGTTATTTGTCTGTTTAATATATTCTGTTGTTCTTTTGTCAATTTATTTATTTTTTGTTTGTCCAAAAACATTTTGATTCTTTCATTTGTTTTTTCCTATGTTCTTTTGTTTGTAGAGTTCTATATAATAATTATAGAACGCTTTTTCATGTCTTCTTGATTTGTAAGTTTTCTGCCATCCTGAATAATTTGTTATCAGTCTTTTCTATTATTCTTTTTTTAGTTTGTCTGCCCACTATTTGCCAGTTTTATTTGCCTATTTGAAATATTTTAATTTACAGAATGTTATTTTATTTTCAATTTTGAGTGTAGTTTTCCATTTTTAACCCTTTTTGTTACATCTTAATCTCCCGGTCAGTATTTTTATTCAGGGGGGTTTCTTTTAATTTTTCTTCCTTCTTCTTAATATTCTTTAGTAATTTTCCCATTTTTCCTCTTTTCTTTCTCTTCCTCTTTGCTCCTAGCTTCAGAAGTACCCTCCTGATCATGATTTTACCCGCATCCCATATTGTTTTCAGCTGTGTACTTTTTTCATTTTCCAGAAAGTATAATTTTAGTGTTCTTTACTTTTGTGAAGTTAGCTTTTTCCTTTAACAACTTTCCATATAATTTCTGATAAAATACCTTCTTTAAAAAAAGAACCTTCAACAAAATGAGGTTATGATTTGAGGTTTCCCTTGGCAATATACCATGTTGTCAACTCTTGTAGTTAGTGTTTCTGAAGCAATAAATATTTCAATTCTTGACATGGATTTGTGGCAGTCCAAGAAGAATGTATATCCTTTTGCACTTCCATGTTTGAATCTCCACATATCTATTAAATTTAGTTGTTCTATCATTTTTTATGCCACTCTAGGTATTTTCCCTTGATGCATCTTTTTAGATGTTTGCAAAGATCTGTCCATGGGAGGGTCTATTACACTGTTCCAGTCACCTAAAATAGGTACCTTGTCTTTTTCCTGATTCAAAATGTTTTCCATGATTTTCTTTTTTAAAAAAAATTATCTTTATTTTTTCATGGGGTGTATATCTTAACTACCAAAATCTTCTTTTCTGCTATTGTAAATTCTATTCCAACATAAAATCCATCTTTGTTGATACATATTTATTTTACTTGAAGCCTCTTATTTACATAGACTGCCACTCCTCTTTTTCTCTTCTGTATTGATGCTGTGAAAATGTGCCTAATTTATAGCTTTTAAAGTATTTTATATCTTTTATGTGCATATGTGTATGTTGCATGAAAGTAACATCAAGCTTTTGTTTTTCTAATAGGTGAAATACATGACATATTTTACATACAGAGTTAAGGCCTTTCACATTTCATGACAAAATCTTTAGAGTCATAATCTAAATTTGTATGTTAGATTTTCTTCTCTCTTTTTAACTCCCTTTTGTGATTTTATTATCCCTCCTCTTTTCCTAGTTCTTCTCCTAGTTCTTCTTGTTCTTCTTGTTCTTCTTGTTCCTCTTTTCTGCCTTCCCTCTCTGTGTATAGTCCTCTTTTCTCTTCTTCTTCCTCTTGAAACTTGATGCATTTTTCTTGTACTGTTTTTTATTTTCTCTTAGAGCTTCAGTATTTCCCCTCCTATTTTCTTCTCAACCACTCCTCTCTTTCTCCCAGGTGTCTGGTAATTTTTTTGTAAATGTCTTTTACTTTATCTACCATGTTTATTTTGTATCTTCTTTGTTGGTAGCTAAATGATACTCCTGCTAGTCTTTCCCATTTGTACTCTATCCTGTTTTTCACTAAGTGACTCATCAGGAACTTGTATTCCTGCCTCCTCCTTAATATTTGTGAGTTAACATGGCCTCAATCTGCCTTATTTCTGGCAGTCTGTAAAGGCCCAAAGTTAGCCAATCCTGGAATTATTCTCTCATAGATTTCATTTGCCTTCTCAGGAATTCCTCATTACTTGATATATTTTTTCTTTATCTCATTTCTAAAGATGAGATTTTTATCTCATCTTGCTCCTGTATATCCATTAAAACTTTAGCTGTTTTCTCTTTCACATCTTTTTTGTTTGAATCATATCTTCTGTTAATTTGTCCATTTTGTGAGATAAGTTATCAGTCTTTTCTAATTTTCTATTTAGAATCTTTAATTTCTTGTTGCTATTCCTCCTTAAATCTCCTGATCTGTTCCAAAATCTGGGAGATTTGGTGTGTCAGCTTTCCATTGTTTCTAATGAAGGTCTTTTCTGAGATGTCACCATTGTATGAGATGCTGCTCCTTTCTTTGATATCATATTTCAAAATTGTTAAATTAATTACCAATTACTTGTTATTTATCTTATTCAATGAAAAATTATCAAATCAGCTATATAATTATATATATTGCCTAATATATTCAATTTTATATTACAGTCAATCTTTTTCCTTTTTCCTCTACATTTTCAAATTACTTAAGTAATTTGTACTCAAGTGACCTAAATTTGTAGGATAGTATATTGTACAGAAACACCAATCAATTTCTTCAGTCAGTTTCTTACTATATCAATTGGTAATGTCTTAGAGTTCAAATTTACTTATCTCATGTACTTTGCAAATACTCTACTAATCTTATAAATGACAGATTAACTACTTACTTACTTATTATCTACAATCCTTATTTAATAGAAAAGAAATCTTAAATTGAGTCACTAGAATCAATAGGGTCAAGTTAATAAGTGAAGAAGACTAGTAATTAATATTCAATAAATCAGTTAATCCACAGATAGTAAGAAAAGGAAGAGACACTTGATATTTGAAATCTAAACAATCCTATACCCTTTCTAATATTCTTTAGTCTCAATCCTAACCCTTAGTTATTTTTAGCCCCTATGTTTAATTAAGATATCTATAGGTAATCAATAATCTCAATTAATAAGCAAAAGATAATCAATTTATACACAATTATTCACTGAATATTAATGAAATTGATTAGTAGTAAATGAATTAGTTAATTACTTGAGTCTATTTACTTATCCTTTACAGTCCTTATTTAACCAAAAAGAAATTCTAGAAGAAATCACTAAAATCACTAAGGTCAGCTAATTTAGAAAGAACAAGTAATTAATCTTCAATCAATCAGTTGGTCAATAGGTAATAAGAAAAAAGGAAAGAAAAAGCAAGACAGTTGATATTTGACTTCTAAGTAGGCCCAAATCATTTCTATTATATTCTCTACCCCCAGTCTTAAAAATACTATTATTCTTAACCTCAACAATTAGTTAATTAGTTATCTATAGATCTTAAATAACTATAAAATATCAATTGAAATATAATCAATAGAATCAGTTAATGACAATCCATTAATGAACAGTTATTCACTCAGTAGTAATAAATTTGATTAATGACAGAGGTGATAAATTAATAAGCAGTTTTTCCTCAGTAATAATTAAGTCAAATTAATCTTTTTCTTATTAGCAATCTTTCCCCCTCCTATAATGAACCAGTAGATGGCAATCCTGCTTCCCTTTTCTATTCTGTTCTTTTTCAAAGTACTAATTGTTTCTTTGTTCTAAATGTTGAATTTATAGTGAGAGTGTGCAGAGTGTGTGCAGGACTGCCATTCATAAGCTCCATACTTCTCTGGATCTGTAGCTCCTTGCAGCTTGCAGCATTCCATGAAGCCAGACCAGAAATCAGATTCACGTCAGAAAAAGGTTCTTTATTCTTCAGTTGCAGAATTAACATGATAACTATTTACATTGTAGAACATCCATTAACAGTCAGAAAACAAGGGAAACTCCATGCCAAGCCCAGCAATCCATTCAAGGCAAAAAGCCATAACTCCACCCCCAGGTTGATACCTTTATAGACGTCTGCTAAATGGCTTCTAAACCCAGCCTTCTTCCTGTGACTTGTGTCATATAACCAGTGGTTCTCACACACTCTGATGACCTAATCTGTTTTCTTCTTGTATCCTATGTTCCCAGACACACACTGACCTGGGCTATGTTGTTTTCGTGTAATCCACCTGCAGGCTAAAACTTTCACAGCTAGAACTTTCCCACATCTGTACATTTCCACTTTGACTATAAATCCCAACACTAAATCAGCTACAGCTGTTATCTTCCCTCTGGCTTATCTAGCTCATGTTTACCTTATATCCTCCCATTCAGCTTCGGTGACCTTGCTAAATGACTATATTGAATCTCTGAGGCTAACTGAAAAAAAGAAAGAAGTTTGTAGCATGACCATTCATAGACTTTAATCTACTTCCTCAGATGCTCTTGGTGGAGTGGAAGTCAGGGACAAATGGGAGGGCAGGAGTTTAACTGAAGAAAACTGAAAAAGAATGTTGATACTGCAGACTCAGTTATCATGAGGAGAACCCTTGAGTTCTGTGTGATATGTAGTTTGCAAAGGTTTCTTCACATGCAGGCTTTTAGGAATGACACCCTGCTCAGATTTGTTGAGAAAGAAGATATCTGTCTGCATCTGAGCAAGATTCTTGAAGAGGTTGATGGATTTCAACTTCATTTGGCTAAATTTCATACTTTCCATAGTGGTAGCTAAAGGCCTGTGTGTGAAGAACTCTTTGCAAACTACATATCACACAGAACTTATGGTTCTCCTCATGATAACTATATTGCATTGTATTATATTATATCCAATTTAAGAACTATTATATTATTTTCAACCCTATTCACTTGTCTCCCTCTTTGTCTTCTTTCTTCTCACTTCTTTCTTCTTCCTTCTTTAATGTCCTCCTTTCCTGTAAAAAGTCTATTGTCCTTTTAATTTTCTTTCATCTAGATCAGGGGTAGGCAACCTTTCCCCTTTAAGGGCCAAGGGACTTCAGCTCCCAGAATCCCAGGAGCTATTGGCCAACATGAGACTATTGGCCAACATGGCTGAGGCTTCTGGGAGCTGAAGTCCCTCGGCCCTTAAAGGGGAAAGGTTGCCTACCCCTGATCTAGATCCAATTTGTGGGTTTACAGTTTTTCCTTTTTATGCCAGAATGCTCTGCTTAGCAAAGTTTACACTGTCCAGTTCTTATAATCCAATATTGTAATTTGTAATACAAATGCTTAAGCTGTAATCCAAATACTTGAATTTAAAATTTTATTGCAATGCTGGTCTTTTATAGTCCATTCAAAATTGTAATCCAATACCAGTGGTCCAAAGGTCTGATCAAGTCCAATCTAAGTTCCAACATTGTTCTTCTCTCTCACTCCTGCACAGTCTCTAGCTCTTTCCCAGCTTTTTGCCCATCTCTCCCTCTGTCTCTTTCTCTCACTTAATTGAAAACCACTTCTCCGCCACCCTGTTCCTTGCGTTTCTCTTTGATTTACTGTGGTTATTTTATTTTTATATTGTATATTGCATCTTTTTTGATAGTTACCAATTAGTCTATAAAACACAGTCCTTCCGTGAAATTTATCTACCCTCCTTTCATATCTATTAAAGTCCTTTTAAGTCTTTTCCCAGTTATCAAAAGCCTTCTACAGGGTCTTTAGTTCTCATCTTGCAATTTAATTTGTTTCTTTTTCTCCCTTTCACTCTCCACTCCCCTCTTCACCCAGTTAAATTTCTCCATCCAATCTCTAAAGATTCAAGCCTCTCTATGTATTATTCTCTCTCCTTGTCCAATAGGAGTCTCGATGTACCAAGATTTATTACTCATTTTAATTATTTGAAGAGTCTATCATTCTTTCATTCTTTTATTCTTCTTCTCTATTGGAGTTAAAGTGTTGCTGGATGTTGCTAGTCCTGTCCCAGGCTGGGATAAGCGCCTGTCATAGTTATGGCAGCTCTAATAACTTGTTGAGTCCATTACCTGGGTTGGAAGATTTCTCTCCCTGGCATTGGTAAAGTCCAGATTGCAAGTCTCCAGCAAGCCCCAGTGATCCTCCTTACCAGGGAGATATTTTCTCAATCTAGGATTTTGAAACTAGATCAAGTTCACTACGATAGGCAGCAGAAAAGGGCAGTAGGCAAAGTGTCCCTCTGTTACTGTGACTCCATCACAACCAGAAGTCCTGATTTTTTTTACTAAAATTCATTGGTGCACTCCATTATCCAATGTATGTTTGCATATGATTCTCTCTTCACTTCCTCAACTTACCTTGGACAGCTGGCATTTCCCACTCCATTTATGTTAAAAGTTTTTACTGTAGAATCTTGAGCATCAATTTCCTTGCATTGGAAATTAATGCAACGGTCCTGTGGTTACTGCCATCTGTGGTGCCCCCTTTTGAGAAGAATGGAATGTATATTGAATGCTTCCAATCTCTGAGTCATTTCTTTGTTTTCCATATTTGTTGACAGATTTTAGTTAGAATTAGAGTAGATCTGTATTTGTATCATGAAGCAGTTCTGTTGGTATGTCATCTGTTATTGGAGATTTATTTCTTTAGCTTGAAGCAGTTCTGTTGCTATGTCGTTTTTTCCTGGTGATTTATTTCCTCAAGTGCTCTCAGAGCAGCTGCAATTACACTTTCTAAAATTGTAGTTCATCTTCAAATGGGTCTGTCATCATTTCATCTCTTCTTCACTGTATTCTTTCTATCATCTTTTTATTTCTACTTTTCCATATAATGTGCTCCCCTCCTGGTTGTAGAACATCTCCACTCTTGTTTTAAATTTTCTATTCATTTCTTGGATCTTGTGGAGGTCTCTCATTCTTCATTTTTTGTTGTCATCTTCTATTTATCTGCATTGTTTATTATAGAACAGGGGTAGGCAACCTTTCCCCTTTAAGGGCCGAGGGACTTCAGCTCCCAGAAACCTCAGCCATGTTGGCCAATAGTTCCATGTTGGCCAATAGCTCCTGGGATTCTGGGAGCTGAAGTCCCTCGACCCTTAAAGGGGAAAGGTTGCCTACCCCTGTTATAGAAGTTCACTTTGAACCTGTACAGAAATTTAAGATTTGCATTCATAGTTCTGACTTTATTTCTGTCCTTTTTTACTTTTGCTCCTAATCTGTCCTTAACTGCTTGAAGAGTTTCATCTAACATCCATTGAGGCTTCTCTTTCTTTTTGGTGGTAGATACATTCTTGTTCCATTCCTTCCTGATGGATGTCTCTGGCTTCAGTCCAGAGTTTTTCTGGCGGCCAGCCAATTAAGGTTAATACTGCAAATATATTTTTACATTATCTTTAAATTCTATAGGTATGTATTTTGGCATAATAGTTGGTTTAGTGTTCTTTAGCCTTAGTCTTATTTTTATATTAGTAGTTCATGGGTGCCACAATCTGTTCCTGGCCTTGTTTTTGCAGAGAGAATGGAGACTTTCCATCTTCTGCTCCCAATTATGTAATCTATTTGATTTCTACATTGGCCATCAGGTGATGTTAGTGTAAACAATTGTATCTTGCATGAAGATAGTGGTTGCAGTAAACAAAGTGTTGGCCTCACAAAATTCAATCACCTGCTCTCCTGCTTTTTTTTTTTTTTTTAATTCTAGGCCAAATTTCCCTTCAATCATTGATTCTCCTCTGTTTCTTACTTTTGCATTCCAATTGCCTATAATTTATAAGAAGTCCTGTTTTGGTTGTAATCAGTTTCTTTCTGGATTCCACTATAGAATATTTCATAGAATCATAGAATCATAAAGTTGGAAGAGACCACAAGGGTCATCCAGTCCAACCCCCTGCCAGGCAGGAACTCCCAATCAAAGCATCCCCGACAGATGGCTATCCAGCCTCTGCTTAAAGACCTCCAAGGAAGGAGATGCCACCACACTCTGAGGGAGTGTGTTCCACTGTCTAACAGCCCTTATTGTCAGGAAGTTCCCCCTAATGTTGAGGTTGAATCTCTTTTCCTGGAGCTTGCACCCATTGTTCTGTGTCCTAGTCTCTGGAGCAGCAGAAAACAAGCTTGTTCCCTCCTCAATATGACATCCCTTCAAATGTTTAAACACAGCTATCATATCACCTCTTAACCTTCTCTTCTCCAGGCTAAACAGGTCCAGCTCCCTAAGTCATTCCTCATAGGGCTGGTTTCCAGACCCTTCACCTTTTTAGTTGTCCTCCTTTGGACACGCTCCAGTTTCTCCACATCTTTTTTGAATTGTGGTGCCTAGAACTGGACACAGTATTCCAGGTGAGGCCTGACCAAAGCAGAATAGAGTGGCACTATTACTTCTCTTGATCTAGACACTGTACTTCTATTGATGCAGCCTAAAATTGCATTGGCCTTTTTAGCTGCTGCATTGCACTGTTGACTCATGTTCAACTTGTGGTCTACCTGGACTCTAGATCCCTTTCATATGTAGTTTCATTCAGCCAGGTGTACCCCATCGAATATCTGTGCTTTTCCTTATTAAGGTGGATCTTATCCCATTCGCCCATTGCCAGGCAGTATGCAGCCCATATGCAACCTGGGCCTCTCGCAGCTTTTCAAGAACATAATTTTCTTATTCTTGAAAAGAGTAGGAGATGCCAGGGTTGCAGATGGGCTGCATACTGACTGGCAATGGGTGAATGCTATAAGTTACATCCCAGGTCTATCCTGGCAGCAGAGCTAATGCAATAATCTCCATAGTTGTCCTCTGTTGTGCGCCAGTAGCTTGTTGAGTGCTGTGCAACCTGGAAGTGCCATCTTTTGGCACTTTCTCTTATTTCATTTTGTATTGTCACATCATATGGTTTTCATGGTAAAAGACATGAAAAGGGGGTTTATCGTGCCTCCATCTGCACTTGCTAGTGCTATTATCTCTGAGAAATCCTTCACATATGTCATCTACCATTACTGCTGCTACTCAGTAGCTGTTTGGGACATTTAGGGCCTCTGCAGACGGGCGGCACACAGCCGCCCCAGGAAGTGGTGGATCGGGGCTGCAGCAACCCCACACCACGGCCTCGATCCTCCCTTTTACTGCCCCCAAAAGAGCAGCAAAATGCTGCTCCTTTTAGGGGCAGCAAAAGGCCGTCCTAAGAGCCGGTATGGCAAGTCTTCCTCACCCTTTCGGCGCAGCATGTTTAAATGCTGCGCCAGAAGGGCGTCCTGACACCGTGCACCATGCATAACAGCACACGGCATCAGGACAGCATTGGTGTGAGGTTAGGGTGGCCCTTTGGGCCGGTCTGCAGAGACCTTAGTCTGGATCCTCAGCAAAAGCTTTTCTGACCAGTAGCAAATCTACCATCAGCAGAGCCTCTTGCTTCACAGGAGCATATAATCCCACCATGACAGAAAGGTAGTACCATTGGTGGGGTTCTTGTTCTTAACTCTCTCTGTGAATCTCTCTCTCTCTCTCTCTGCCTTTAAAAAGCATACCATGCTTTTAGAGAATCAACTGTTGTTTTCTTTTATTGAATCTTGTGTTCCCATCCATTTCCCTCCTTTTAAACTTGTAATATTTGTAAGTGCTTTTACCACATTTTCTATTAAGCTTCTGGTAAGCGGATTCCATTTTATTGCATTTTGCTCCATAGCCCAAGTGTCAGCTTTCCTGCTAAATTGAAGGAGCACATCTTCCTTAGAAACAAAAGCAATCCAAGAACAAAACAGACAGCAGGAATGCACCCCAAATAAATTACCTTCTCTTACTGAAAATACCTCCTTGTCATCCACCCCCTGCCCAAATAGTTCATATTTAACATACTGAATTCACTGCTGTGGAAGGCAATGATGGTAAATAAGCTTCAAGTAGCCTTTAAAGAAGGAAAATACATATTCAGTGAAAGGAGGATGCTGGATTTCAGAGGGAAGATGGGTCTGAAGCATTAGGACATCTATTATTTTCAGATGCTGTAGCTTCCATTCAATGTATAATATCTTTCTTATGCATTTGTTGCATGTGTGTGTGTGTGTGTGTGTGTGTGTGTATTTATGGGAGTCACAATTATTTGTTCTGTCTTTTATGTTTTTCTCTCCCCCTTGTCCTCCATTCAGCTGAAGTATACCTTCACATATATTTTGTTGTATTTCATAAAACATAAACCCCAAATATTCCACTTTTCCCAACAGATGTTTTCAGCCACATTAAAAATTGCATTTAAAAAACCAGCTCAGTTAAATTATTATTTTTAATTGTTCCCTTCCCTCTCACCTCCTCATCACTCTCTGTTCCTTCTTCTGTGTTTTACAGTATATTATTTTACTCATATTCTGTATACTGTGGACCCTTGGTATCTGCTGGGGTTTGGTTTTAGGATCTCCCCAGGATACCAAAACCTACAGATTGTCAAGCCCTATTAAATACAATGGCAAAGTAAAATGGTATCCCTTATATAAAATGGCAAAATCAAGGTTTGCCTTTAGGATTTTATATTTTTAAATGATATTTTCAAGCCATGGATGGTTGAATACATGGATAAAAAAAAATATCTATGGATCTGAGGACCAACTGCATAATGACCCTACCCCTATCCCATCCTCCCTTACTTTAACTCTGGAAAGTATTCCAGAATTAGGAGTTCTTTCTGAGTAGACACATGTAGAATTGAACTGTCAATGGCCAAGATGCATTCAGTGACTCCAGTGTAACACAAGTGTGGGCAGCAATGACGCAGTGGAATCAGGAGGAGGAAAAAGACTAAAAGATTACTGCTAAGTGGTAATGAGATAATAGCAGAACTGTGTGTGTATGTATGCACGTGTGCATGAGCATGTGTGTGGATTTTGGAATTTAGCTGCTCTGGGAAGGCTAGCCTTATTAAGTTGGTTGTTCCAAGGTAAAGGTGACTGACCAAGCCAACCCTTCCCAGAGCACTAAGGACCCTCTCCCCCTCACATAGTGGTAGGAATAGGCTGGTTAGAATTTTCCATGCAATAATGACAACTTTGTCTGCCTTCCTTAACTGCCACTGTACAATCCTGGAATAAGTACAAGTACTAGTTTAATCAATCATTATACTAACAAAGTGCACCAACAAGATTTTAGCCCATATGCTTAACATTGGCCCATATGATTTTTAAAATGGTGGGGTGGTGGTGAATGGGTATTTGTGTGTATAATTCTGAGCTTCTTTTAAAGAAGAAAAATGCATCATTATATATTAAAGTGGATCTGAAAGAAAAATCAATAATCCACAATTCTTGTTTTGTTTTAGTCTTCAAGAAAAAATCTTTTTTGTCATTATAAACCACTACACAGTTCACTGTAACTTTAAACATTCTTACTCTTTGATGTATGTGAATCTTTAAAATGAAGGATGGGCAAGTTGTCATTAAGCTTCAACATAGCTGGGAGATTGATCTATCTCACACCTTTTTATATCTGTTTTTGAAGTTTCTTTTTAATTGGTTGGTGGTGTTTTCACTTTGATTATATTACCTGCTTTTTACAGAGTCTTCCCCCAAGAAAGCCATTATGTCAGAACATGTTGAGATCATGTTTTTTTCAATTAGTTTCTTCTTTGGGATAAATGTAAGGAACAATAAACAATCTGTACCCTGTTTTCAAGAGAGAGCATAAGAACTATTGTAGAATTTAGGAATAATTATCCTAATCCTCAAAGCAACATCATATTTATTCCATAGTTTACATTATCAGCATCACTCTGGAACCAACTGTAGAACATCTGCTGGCAGTTCCCTCAAGCAAAGACTGTCAAGAGAAAGTCTTGTTTCTTTTACTCTTAATTTTGCAATGAGTAATCTTTCCGTGCTCTCAGAGGCTCTTTTCACTGAAGTAGGAATTCCTAACAAGAATTGCTATCACTGGTGGTATTACTTCTGTTAATTCTGTCCTGGAATCTTGAAAAACTGGTGTGCAATAGTGATTTCATAACTGGGCAAAAAAGTTATGAATAAATTATGTATAATAAGCATTCATTTTTTCAACATAGTAAATATGACAGGCTGTTAGGATGTAGGCTCGCAACTTGCCTGGTGTTTCTTCATGTAGGAATATTACAACAGGAACTGGGTAGAAAGCTTGACTTCCATTTCAGAGAGATGGAACTATGGCTTCTGTACAGGAAATCTGGCTTCTACATAGACCTTTCTTCTAGTGAGTCTGGTAGGAATTTTGACAACCACTTCCATAATTTTAAATTGAAAAGGGAGAGATACTAGGAATAGAATCTAGACTTCCTTTGCAATACACACAAACTGTTACAGAAATGAAGTTCAGCTCAGAGTATGCCTTCCAAGAAACTTCTGCAAACATGATGTAAGAAAATCTGAGTAGTATAATCTTGTGGTGATAGACTGCAATATGAAGTTATAGCTCAGCAAAAAAGCACATCCCAAGAGCACATGTGACCTTTGGTTCAATCTCAAGCATAAATTTCTGAGAGAAAGGGCTGTAAAGAGTTACTGAGGGATTGTATTATTTAGTTTCATGTTGATGTTGAATGACACAGGGGGCAAAACACAGCCCTGAGGGACTCCATAAGCCAATGGCCAAGCAACTGAACAGGAGTCCCCCAGCACCACATTCTAGGGTCTCTTCTCCAGGACAACATGGAGCTACTGTTGATTCCAAGCATACTATCTCTTCCCCTTCTCCATATCTACCTCTTCCCATAAGGCCTGATCCATTATTCCTTTCATCTCTCCACTTCTGTTGGAAACACAATCTTCCCTTTGTTGTTGGTAACCACCCTCAAGTCAATCTCTACTCATGGTGACCCTGTGGATGAAACATTTCCAAGACTCCCGTTCCACCACTTAATTCATGTAAATTCATACTTGTGGCCTCTTTAATAGAGTCCATCCTTCTAGCATACAGCCTTTCTCTCACAAAGTCATAGAATCATAAAATCGTAGAGTTGGAAGAGACCACAAGTGCCATCCAGTCCAATCCTCTGCCATGCAGGAACTCACAATGAAAGCATGTCTGACAGATGGCCATCCAGGCTCTGTTTAATGATCTCCAAAGAAGGAGACTCCACCACTCTCTGAGGGACTGTATTCCACTGTTGAACAGCTCTTATTGTCAGGAGGTTCCTCCTAATGTTTAGGTGGAATCTCTTTTCCTATAGCTTGCATCCATTGCTTTGGGTCCTATTCTCTGGAGCAGCAGAAAACAAGCTTGCTCCATCCTTAATATGAAACCCATTCAAATATTTAAACATGGTTATCATATCACCTCTTAACCTTCTCTTCTCCAGGCTAAACATACCTAGCTCTCTACGTCTCTCCTCATAGGGCATGGTTTCCAGACCCTTCACCATTTTGGTCACCCTCCTCTGGACACACTCCAGTTTGTCAACATCCTTTTTGAATTGTGGTGCCCAAAATTTGACACAGTATTCCAGGTGAGGCCTGACCAAAGATCTAAAGTCAATAAAGCCATCAAAAGCTAGAGAGAAAGAAGTTGATGAAATGGAAATTGGCAGCTGGGCATGCTGGCCCAGGGGAACCTAAAATGAAGATGTTGAAAGCTTAGAAGGACCTAGAGATGAAGCAACAACAACCACAGTCCAGGTAAAACCAGCTGTGCAAAGTGCAGAGATCAATGCAGTATTGGTGAAATGTCATTCTGAATGTGCATTACATT
The DNA here is from genome assembly GCA_026167975.1 of Phrynosoma blainvillii. NCBI lineage: Eukaryota > Metazoa > Chordata > Lepidosauria > Squamata > Phrynosomatidae > Phrynosoma > Phrynosoma blainvillii. The sequence continues at coordinate 350,015,402 of JANUYF010000002.1, read as the reverse complement.
GATTTCATACAGTGGTGTCAGTGGTGGTGGTTCGACGGTGCAGCCCACACAGGGTGATACACCAGAAGAAGGGTGACACTGTCCCACATGATTTCCCTCTTCCCCAGAAACATTTTGGGCACTCTTCTTTTTCCCCTGTGCCATCCCACATGCTCTCCCTCCTTCCTTCACACCATCCCATGCACTCTTCCTCCGCCCCCACACTTCCCCACATGCTCTCCCTCCCCTCACTGTCTTGTGCATCTTCCTCCCCCCACACCATCCTACCAGAAGTCCTATCCCCAGAAGCCCCCCCCGCCCCAAACCAGATGACACCAGTTATGAGGACACTACCGCTCTTACCCACAATTAAGAATTAAAGGTTCTTTTTATGACATGACCATCTAAATTGTTGTAGTGCTTTGAAAATGAGAATGAATCATGCCAGAGAGATCAGATGACTGTATTCTAATTATATGCATGTAAAGGACATGTTTTCCAACATGAATGTGCATGCCAATTGTAATTTTGCTCAGAGTTGCTTCTCATGATCTAACTCTTTAGAAGTTAGTCTTTCACTGTTTTTGGAGCATTAAATATGGACCCCATAAGTTTTGGGCATAAATATTATCTTTTAAGGAAAGAGTGAAGTTTTACATTTTCTCTTGTGCTTTTAATGCATGGGTAGGCAACAGTGGCCCTCCAGATGTGTCTGTCTCATAGTTTCCACTAGGCCTAGCCAGTGTAGACAATGGTGAAGGATTATTGGAGATGTATCCCATAATCACCCAGAAGACTCAGATGGTCTCTTTTTAAATGGTTTATGAAATCCTTCAATGACTTTTGACACATTGCCTTATTTGTTCTTTATTTAAAACATAATTCTGCCCTCTGTCCTGATCTGAACTAACTGCTCATTTGATCAAGCTGCCCTAGACATTGCTACTGTTATTGTAGGGAGGGTGGGTCCAAGGGGTGGGGTGGGGGTTCAGGGATTATTTTCTTATTATTATTTCTGTAATTGTTTTAACCTTTGCTGTTACCCGCCTCGATCCTCAACAGGGAGAGGTGGGATACAAATTATTATTATTATTATTATTATTATTATTATTATTATTATTTCTGTGGTGGTTTACTGTGATTTATAACAAGCACAGCCCAGATGGGAGCTGGAAATTCATGAGTTTGGCTGCCCTGAAAACAGTGAAACTGTGAAGTTCACTTGCTTTACAATTTGATGAGAGCAAAGTTAATCATATGTTAAAACACACATTAAAGTTGCACTATCTAACTATAATAAGGATTGCATGCATAAAATGAAACATAATATGGACAGTTATCTCACCCATCTTCATAAACTATTTTAAAAGAAATAGGTTTGCACTTGACACCAAAGAGAATAGTTATAGGTCTGGTTACTACAATCTACCAAGGACCTGGTGGGAAGCCATCTCCATCAGGCCTTGGCTCTCCTTCAGTCTGACAGCAATTCTATCAAGTAGAAAGAGAGAGAAGCAAAGCAGGGCCACAAGCAAGTTTGTTGATATTACAAATTTGAACAGTGAATAAAAACTATGTTGGGAAGCACAGAATGCACCTGATTGCTGGCATTGCTGAAAGGAGTCCCACTGTCCACAGAGAATGGAAACAAATGGAATGTAGTTTGAATCTTCTCACCTATTTCATGGAGTGGAAGACAGAATATTCACGAGGTTGTCTCTGGTGGCAGATACTGATAGCAAGAAATGGATGCAACTATATGGAGATTATCAGACAGTGTTTTTGCCTGATCTGGGCATGGGATGGGATCAGGCTTGAATGAGTGTTCAAAAATGTGGACTTTGTTGCAGGGTGCTTAGCCGACCGATTCTGAAGAATGGCCTCAAAACCTATATTCTTTCAGCAGAGAAGACTTGTGTTCTAGTGAACTAGAGAAATCTGACAGCAAAGCCAGGACATAATTTTGACTTTGAATCTTACAGACATGTTCTTTTCCAAGGTGTAAACAAGGAATGTGTTGGGGGGGAAAGAGGTGAAAGAACTTTTCGCTTTTGATTGCCTGACATTTGCAAATGATGCACAAAAACACTTTGGCATCACTGCTTTGATGAACTGTTGGAATCATCATCAACAGTAATCTGAATTTTGTATTGTATAAACAGGCAAGAAGTATAGAAAATGGTGTCTACTTTTATACTTGCTGAAAATCTGGCCTGATATTTTAAAGTAGGGTACATTGACCCAATGTCAGGCAGTAATGAAAGGTGGGGCATTCAGCTGAATACAGCTGCCAAAAGCTGTCTTGCCTGTCAGTTTCATTAGCAATCCAATTGTTTCATACTTTTCCAGGGGCTGTGAGGTAGTTTAGCATCTCTAGGCCTTTCTGACAGAATAAGATGGCACCTTTTATTATAATCTGCAGAAAGTAAAACTGACAATGTCATGTAGCCTTAGAAAATGAATTTCAATTGCTGGGGCATTTCATAATATCATGGTGTCACATATTTTACATTATTGGGACTGTCAACATCTCACAGAATTAGTGTTACACTTATATAAAATGGATGGCTGAGTTTTAAGATATCTGACAAGACAAATGAGAAGAAGGAGGGACCCAATTGCTGTTGTGAAATACTGTGGGGCGAAAAGAACCCCAAGTGTCCCTTTGGCCTTTAATAAGGCTTTTCCTCATTTTTATTGTCCTCCTATGCACTTTGGACCGGTTGGCAAGTGATGGAGAACATACAGGGTATTTACAAGCAGGGAGGAAAAGAGTAGGCTGTCAGATTCTGACAAATTATTCCTAGAGAAGAAAATAACTCCTTAAGAAATATAGTTGGTGCTAAATTTAATAAAAGCCAGGACTGATGGATTCCCTCTGGAATTCTGCAAGACCCTTTCATATGCACTTTATCCCCACTGCTGTCAGAGAGTTTCTGGAAAGTTTCAATACATATCTGAGAAATTTTCCTTTCTGACCCAAGACCATAATTATTTCCCATCTTGCCTTGGTGAAAGAAGGAGAACAGTATACAGGCTTCTCCTTGTCAGTTAATACAAACTTAATTGCTAGACTCAGACATCACATTGCTAGGAAAGGGGGAAATGGAAGTTCAAAGCTATGTTTTGCTAACCACCTTGGCTCAGTTAAAATGACATTTGCTGTAAATTGTGATCTAATGGCATGTCTGTTCAGACCCACTGCAAAGGCAATAGGAGTAAATTTGTACCTACACACAAAAGCATTTAAAGGACTCAGACTGGAAATATGGTGCACATTAGATGTGATTCTAAATGCATTTTGGAGGTTAGACAAAAATAAAGTCCTTTGAGCATTATTTTTATTGCTTTTTAGAGCTAACAATAGTTGTGTTTCTGATATATTTTAACAATGGCATTTTGAACTGTGTGTACATACAACTGTAATCTATCATTTTATGCTTATATATTTTTTTTAAAAATGTTTATTCCCTCCACTCTGGTTCAAGTTTAAGGAACCTTGACAAACACTTGGAAGATCTTAGTAGAAGTATTTTTTGGTTCTCAGCTATCATCTTAGAACAAATGGCAGATATATGGCAAAGGCTGGAATCATACCCTGAGGAACACTTTCAATAAAATAAACCACACCAGAAAAGTGACATAGCTCTCCTTGTTAGTACATGTCCTTCCAAGTCAAAGGCACTTCAGCCCATTGTAAGAGACATACGACCTGTCTTTGAGAGTGATGATACCCTGAGAGAAACCATAGAGAGAATACCCATGAAACTTGACAGGTAACAGCAATAGTCTGTAGACAATACTAAACTGGAACTTGTTTGAGAAAGAGGACAAACCAGAAGTAAGAACTTTATAATGCTGAAAAAGATAAATGTGAAATCTTCATAGCTGTTAAATAAAAAATTGAAAATCCCGTTCTTCAAGATAGGAAAGACCGAAGTGAAAGAATAGAATATGACAGAGCACAAACTGGTAAAGGCATAACCAGTCATCCTTTGGTTCATAAAAGCTGATAGAAAAAACTGATTTTTTTTCTTTTCTCATAGGATATAATTCCCAGATTCCAGCATATGTTTTGGAGAGAGGCACATGGATCATATATTAGTCAGTTAAAAGACATGGGCTCTTTTGCTCAGTATAGCTGCCCTTCTGTTTCGCCAGACATTGCCCACAGCCATAGCATTGAGATAACATTAGTTGCTTTTTAAAAATTCCTTCCTTCCACGGGTAGATCATTTGAAGAGGGCATAGCAAATGATGTGCTTGTGGACAACTGAATGAGAAACCTGTGAATGTAGAATCAAATAGCATTTCCTTTGCAGATTTTCATACCCAATAGATGGATGTCTTCAGTGGTTGTTGATAATATCACATGAACTTTGATGCAGGATCAGAGTCACACTACCTCAGTGCCATTTTGCACCTCTACTTCCTCACTAAATGCATGCACTGAGGAAACGCTTATTGTGTTTCATTTTGATATGTCAATCTGGAATTGTCAGGTGGTCAGAAATGTTCTCAGTGATATTACCTCCAGAAGATTTGACAACAATCTAACCTTTTTTCCTGAACAAGTGGATGGTAACATTGGGACTACATGTATTTCTTAATAGCCATTTCTCCCAGGGAGAAGATACACATTCAGAGTTAAATGGCACTGTCTAGTACTAAATGCTTACACTGGCCCTCCCCTCAGAATTCATGATGTGCAAGAACATGCTTCCTATCATCCTCAAACACCATGGCTCTGCTGATCTATATAAACAGACCTACAATTTATATTAATACTTACAAACAGACGATAGCTAGACACATATATTTTTTTCTTTTCTTTTCTGAACCCCTTTTCTGAGCCTACTAAAAATAATCTTTAATCTCTGGTAATTGCTATTTTCATTCTCTTCTATATGTCTTGCTTATTTTAATTTCCCATCCCAGGCATGTGTGTTTAGTTCATTTTTCATTTGCAGTCTTGACTGTATCACTTCAAGCTGTTGATAGATGATTGCATGACAGAGTGCTTTCTGGGGTCCATTTCCACAACACAGTTATAATACTATGATTCTACTTGAATTGCCATGGTTCCATCCTGGGATTTGCAGTTTAGGGAGGGAGGGAGGGACATTTAGAATCCTTAGCAAGAGAGCTCTAGTGCCTCCCCAAACTACAATCCCCAGGATTCCATATGAATCAGACATGGCAATTTAAATGGAACTATGATGCTATAATTATGTGGTGTGAAAGGGGCCCTTGTGGGGTAGGTGCAATGTGGAAAATGGCCACACATAGAAAACTAGCATAGCAGAAAAAAAGATAAACCAAATCCTTTCCCATTACCTCTAGTTTTCTGCATGGATAGAAATTTAGTATGGACTAGATTTAGTCATGTGAGCATCTCCCTTCTCCCAGTGTACTGAACCAGCTAAAGCTCAGAAGAGCTAGGCCTAAGAAAGTACTAATGTGATTGATAAGCACAGGGAATAGGCACCTAACTGGAATGCTAGGCGATTTATTCTCCCCATATTCATAGATTATATTTAACTGTGCTCAAAGTTGTATAAATTTAGCTTCAGATCTGCAGTGGTGGAAATCTATTTTGCATGGTTTATGGAGTCCTGGAAGGATTTATTTTTTCTAGCTAGAAGTTTTTCCACTAACTTTCAGAGATTTACAATACCCCAAACCAGGAAAAAGTCCACACTGAGCTTGATTTGAATATCTGTTGAAAGACTATATTTTCCCCCAGTTAGAAATCTCAGCAGTACTTCTTACGACTTCACTTAAGATGGGAACAGTGTGAGTATTCTCAGCTGAAAACACCCTCCCTGAATTGTAAAATAGCCTGCATTTATGATTGTCAATGCTTGTTACTGTTTACAATTTACAGTAGATGTAATTTAATTTTTTTCTTATAATTTTCCTGACAAAAATAATTAAATGATTCTGTATTAATACAAGATATAGAATGTTGTAGAAATTAACCTGTATACATTCATTAACTGATTAGTAAATAGATCTGGAGGAAAATATCTCAGGGCAAGGCAAATCATCAGTTTCTGCTGCTTGAGTGGGCATGCAAAGCAAGTTTTGTAGACTACATGTTTCAGGGCCCCATTCAGGCAAGATGTGACTAAATGGAATTAATTTTTATTAACTACTTATTATGTATTAGAGTACCACAGCAGAAGAGAAATAAGTGGTTCTGACCTCATCTTTGAACAATCTACTCACAGGTATCCTATTATTTCTCCCCCTTTGGTTCTATCACTTTCATTAGATACATACAGCAATGCTTAGGTAATGGGTGTAACAGTCTGGAGTACATGCTTTGTAACGTGTATTCTGTGCATTTTATGGCAAAGGTTCAGCCAATACAAAACAGCCTAAGAGAGTCCTTTAAATCAGCAAAACAGTATCTTCTTAAAATTAAATTTTGAGTTTGTGAAAGCATGCTGTTTGTGTCTGAGATTTATGTGCATGTGACAAAGAGTGAGTGCATGTTCTGGGTGTCCAGCTGAACAGAAAGACAACAATCTAGAAAGACTAGAATCAGGGGAAAGATGAATGCTTAAAAGATGGAGATGAGCGCAGGATCTTGTAATGCAGATTTTATCCCAACTCCAAAATAGCTGCCTCAAGGACTCTGAGAGAGGTCATGAAGAACAACAATTTTAGACTTATATAAGCATCCAGGACTCATGACAAGAGTAACTAGAACAGTTTGCCTGAAACTGGTGAACTACCAAGACATGGAAATAAAACGAACTAAATGGAAAGTGGAATTCAGAGGAGAATATGGTCATACCACAAGGCCAAGCTATGAAACAATGTACTAAGCTTCTCCTCTTTCAAAGATGGTCCTTTAGGTTTGAGTGAGGGAGGTATCTTATGTCTGTGCAATTGTCCATGTATGTATGGTTCAGGATGTCCTTGCTATGCTGCTTAATATTTTGAGATACCTGCTTGCTATCTCTCCCAGGATACCCTAACCCTAACGCAACTTATCGCACACACCAGGAGCCAGGTGAGTGCAATCTAGCTGCATCCTGGACCCCAGCTGCACTAGGCCGGCATCTTTTAAAAATGGAAAATGGTTTTGAAAAGATGCCAGCTAATAGCTATAGCAATAGCAGCTTCATTTATATACCACTTCATACCATGCTATGCAGTCCCTTAGCAGTTTACAACTGTAAGCTAATTGACCCCAACAAGCTGGTTACCCATTTTAGGGACCTCAGAAGGATGCAAGCCTGAGTTCAGCCTGAGCTCTGGCTGGTAGTGAACTCGCAACCTTGTGGTTTGTGAGTGAGTGGCTGTAATACAGGCATTTCAAACATCTTCCTTCTTTTTGCTTTTCCCTCCCCTTCTGTTAGACTTTACTCGTAATAACACATCCTGTATCTACATTTCAGCTTGTGAATATTCTTCCTTCATTTACTTATTCATGTCAATTACAACTTGTCCTTTATAAAGTTCTCTATTGATTTTATGTACTTTGCTTTAACTTCGTGTTTCATATTGTTTATTTATATAATATGCTAATCTTGACCTTCCTTTTCTCAATTCTAAATTATTCATTAATAATCATCTTTTCCTCTGCTTATCCAAAGTAATCATCTTTTTGATCCATCTACCTTTACAATATTTCATAACAGCTTCCCAATCTTCTTTCCATTTTTAATCAATTTCCCATTTATTAAGGATATAAGCCTGTCCATCTCAATCATATTTAGTATTTTATTCAGGCAGCCATCTATTGTAGATATTTCACATCCTCTCCATTTCTGGAGTCTGGCTGCTGTTACTATATACAATACACACTTTAAATGCTTTCTGACTTCTTTATCTTCTACAATATTTAATAGGAAGAGTTCTGGCTCTAGTTTAAACAGTATTTGAAATATTTTCTGCATCATCTTGTGAATCTCCAACCAGAATCTTCTTATTTTCAGGCAAATCCACCATAAATGGTGTAATGTTCTTTTTCGTTGCATTTCCAGCATTTCTCTTTCTTGTTCTTAATAATAATAATAATAATAATAATAGTTTTTATTTATATCCCGCCCCTCTGCCAAGCAATCGGGGCGGCGTACAACAATCACAATAACAAATAGCATCAATACAGAGCCCATCCCTTCTTCCCAACCCCACCCATACCCACCCCTCAAAAACAAAACAAACAAAGCAAATTTATACATTTTTGCTAGTCTGCTTGGGGTTATACATTTTTGCTAGTCTGCTTATACATTTTTGCTAGTCTGCTTGGGGTTATACATTTTTGCTAGTCTGCTTATACATTTTTGCTAGTCTGCTTGGGGTTAGATACCATTTATATATCATCTTATAAATATTTTCCTTCACATTTATATTCAGCGTGGATTTTTCAGATCCTGACCCCAGGCTTTCTCCCATTTCTCTAGTTCAGGGGTCCCTACACTTTTTCAGCCATGAGCCAGTTTGCTGTCCCCCAGATCTTTGGAGGGCCGAAGGAAAAAAAAATCGCTGTCAGAGGTGCGCGCGCATGCATGCGCACAACTTGGGTGCCATTTTGTGTTCCAAAATGGCACCCAGAGTCATGCGCATGTGCCTGGCATCATGCGTGCATGCGCACAACTCCTGGTGCCATTTTGGAACACAAAATGACACCCTGCAGCGTGTGCGCATGTGCAATACTCCGGTGCCATTTGTGTTCCAAAATGGCACCCGGAATCACGTGCATGCAGTTGGCATTGCGCACGCATGTGCATGACTCCGGGTGCCATTTTGAAACACAAAATGGCGCCGGAGTAGTGCGCATGCACACATAACACAGGGCGCCATTTTGTGTTCCAAAATGGCACCCAGAGTCGTGCGCATATGTTTGGTGTCGCGAGTGCATGCGCACAACTCCGGGCACCATTTTGGAACACAAAATGGCGCCCCATGTCACGCATGCATGCGCACTACTCTGGCGCTGTTTTGTGTTCCAAAATGGCACCCCGCATCATGCGCGCATGCGCACTACTCTGGCACCATTTTGTGTTCCAAAATGGTGCCCGGAGTCATGCACATGTGCACATGATGTCGGGCACCATTTTGGAACACAAAATGGTGCCCTGTGTCGTGCGTGGCGGCGGCAGCCATGGGCCGGTTGAAAGGCCTTGACAGGCTGGGTTCAGCCTGCGGGGCGTAGTTTGGGGACCCCTGCTCTAGTTGTATTGGGTGACCTATGTTTTGGGCCCATTTTATAGTGCACTCTTTCACAATTTCTTGTTCTGTATCTATTTTGAATAGTAGTTTATAGAACTTTGAAATAGAGCCTTTTTTAGTTTCAAATATAATATCATCTAATTCTGATTTAGTTCTTGAAATGCCTTCCCTTTTGAGGTCTATTCTTGTTCTTTCTCTTAATTGCCTGCATTCAAACCATTGGCTTTTTTTGTCCTTCTTCCTCTAATTTGTTTTCTGTTTTCATTCTTGGGTTTGGTTCATCCCAATTTAACTGATCTTGATATTTTAGCCATTTTCCATCTTTTCTTCTGTTAATTTTCATAAATGCCTTGTGTGTGGAGGCCCAGACTGGTAACTTCTCATAACATTTGTTTGTTTGTTTTTCATCCAAACTCTCAAGAGGGATTGTCTAATTATATGATCATTAAAGTTGTTTACCTCTAATTTATTGTAGCATAGGTAGCCTTGCTACCCATACCTCAAATTAATTCCTTCAAGGTTGAGTGAATTCATGTCTTTTAATTGGATCCATCCTTTAATGCAGTCCATACAGCAGGAATGGCTGTACATTTTGAGATCTGGGACTTCCAGACCTCCTCTTTCCTTTGCATCTTTCAGAACCTTCCAGAGAATTTGTAGTTTTTTCCTGGCCCAGATAAATCTTAAAATGTCTTTGTTCCATTGTTTTTTTGTGTTTTTTTTTTTTTTTTTTTTTTTGGGCTGTGTGGCCATGTTCTAGAAGAGTTTCTTTCTTTGTTCCATTGTTTAAATGGTTGGTGATTAATTATAATTGGTGGATTCTGAAATAGGAGCATAAATTTCAGTAAAATATTCATCTTTATAGTGGCCATTCTTTCCATTAAGGACAGATTCAAGTTGGTCCATCTTTCTAAATCTTTCTTGATCTCTTTCCATGAAGTCTGATGATTGCTGTAATACAATTCTGATTTTTTTTGTCAACTGTATTTCCAAATATTTTATTTTTCTTTGAATTTGGAAATCTGATTTCTCTTGAAGTTCCTTTTCTCCCTCTTTTGTCATGTTTAAATTCATTATTACTGATATCTTCTTGTTTGCTTTAAAACCTGCATATTGTCCAAATTCTTGCATCAATTATATTCTCAGTTGGGTCTTTTAGGAAATCCAATGTATCATCTGCATAGGCTCTGATCTTTAATTCATTTCCTGAATGTTGATTCTTTTTATTTATTTTTCTCCTTTTATCTTCTTGAGTAATGTCTCCAGGCAAAGGATAAACAATAGTGGAGATAAAGGGCAGCCTTGCTGCATTCCTTTCATTATTTCACAATTTCTCGTTCTCTCACCGTTAACTGTAATTTGGGCATTTTGTTTCTTGTAAATTTGTTTAATCCAATTAATAAAGTTGTTTCCTAAGTCTTTTTTCTTCATTATTTCAAACACAAATTCCCAATTCATTGTATCAAATGCTTTCTCCACATCTACACATAGCATCACTATTTTTCTCCTGGATTTTGTCATAATATTCAATTATATTTAATACTCTTCTTATGTTTTGTTTTATTTACCATTTGGGAGAAAGCCACCTCGGTCCTCGTGAATTATTTCTTACCATACTTTTCTTAATCTTTTGTAGGATTGAAGCAAATATTTTGTAATCTATATTCAGAAGGGAAATTGGTCTAAAATTTTGTGGTTAGGTAAGGTTTTATCTTCTTTTGGGATTAGTGCAATATTGGGTTGTGCCCATGTTTCTGGTACTGCTTTCATAATCTCCTTTATTTTCCTATAAAATGGTATTATAAGTTCATCTTCAAGGAGTTTATAATATAGTGCAGGAAAACCATCTTGTCCTGGAGATATGTCATTCTTTGTTTCTTTTATTCCTTCCAGTATCTCCATTACTGTAATCTCCTGGTTTAATAATTCTTTGTGTTCCTTTTTTACACAATATATATTTTGTGTCTGAAAATATTCTTTTAATTTCCTATTAAATTCAGCTTCATCTGGTTTCCTTTTAAAAATGGAGTTATTGTATTTCTCGAAGACTTTGATTATACCCTTTTGGTCCTTTACTATTCTGGTGCCTTCTTTCACTTCCAATATCATTCTTTTTTTTTTCTTTTTGTTTTTTTATTTTGTATGCTAACATCTTCCATGCTTTGTTTCCAAATTCAAAATGTTGGTGGCGCAGTGGTTAAATGCCTGTACTGCAGCCACTCACTCATAGACCACAAGGTTGCAAGTTCAATACTAGCCAGGGCTCAGGCTTGACTCAGGCCTGCATCCTTCCGAGGTCACTAAAATGAGTACTCAACTGTTGGGGAGCAGTGAGCTTACAGTTGTAAACTGCTTAGACATCCCATAGCACGATATGAAGCGATATATAAATGAAGCTGCTTTGCTTTGCTTTGCTTTTATTCTCTTCTCTATTTCTTCCATCATTATCTCTGAGAGTTGCTTCTGTAATAGTTTTATTTCTTTATTTATTCTTTATTTCTGTGGGTTTTTTCATAATTCTTGTTCCTTATTTTTGATTCTGTTATTTCTTGTATTCTTTGAGTTCTCTTCTTTTTCCATTCACTGTTTTTCTTATGAAGAAACCCTTCATAACTGCCTTTCCGATGTCCCATATTATTTCCTTTGGCTATATTGTCTTGAAAGTATAGGTTTAGCTGTTCTTTGGCCTGTGCAAGTATCTGATCAGTAGATATTCATTAAGTCTCCATGAGAAATTTTTCTAGATTATTAGATTATGATCTGAAATTTTCTTTGGGAGATTTCAATTTTCTTTGTTTCTTTATACAATCCTTTCAAAATCAAAAACATGTCTATTCTTGAGTGTGAAATGTGGGGTTCCAAAAAATAGGTGAATTCTTTATTGTTTCTCTTTTTCTGTCTTCAGGAGTCTATTAGTGTTAAATCTTCTGTCATATTAAAGAAAGTTTGGGGCAATTTTCTTTGATTCTCCTTTATCCTTTTAATTGCAGATTCCCTGTCGATCAGAGGATTTGTTATCCCATTCCAATCCTGCATCATTATAAAGAATTTATAGTCTAAATCTGACATATTTCTCAATATTTTTTTTGTAGAATTTTGCCTTGTTTGTTAGGGAAAAGCCATACATTGCACACACTGGGAGCCAGAGGATTCCACAAGAAAACCAGCATGTGCTTTATAGGCTATAGCAAAGTCTTTGACTGCATACATCATGAAAGGCTATGGCAGGGGTAGGCAACCTTTCCCCTTTAAGGGCCAAGGGACTTCAGCTCCCAGAAGTCTCAGCCATGTTGGCCAATAGTCCCATGTTGGCCAATAGCTCCTGGGATTCTGGGAGCAGAAATCCCTCCGCCCTTAAAGGGGAAAGGTTGCCTACCCCTGGGCTATGGAATGCCCTTAAAGACATGGGAGTGTCCCTACTCCCTACTAAGGAAGATCAAAGAAGAAAGTGCAAAGGCAGGCTTAATGCTGAATATAAAGAAAGAAAAAATGACCACTAAGGACCTTCACAAGTTCAACCTAGACAATGAAGAAATAGAAATAGTAAAAGAATTCCCATACCTGGGATGAAACGTTGATAGAAATGGGGAGTCAGGAAATCAGAAGAAGACTAAGAATGGGGAGGCTGTCTATGAAAGAACTAGAAAAGATTCTAAAATGCAAAGATATACAATTCAGCACAAAAGTTAGAATCGTGCAAACCATAGTATTGCCTATTAATATGTATGGATGTGAGAACTGGAGAGTTAAAAAAGATGATAGGAAGAAAATAAATTCATTTGAGATGTGGTATTCTAGAAGAGCGTTGAAGATTCCATAGAGAGCCAAAAAGACAAAAAAAAAAAAAAAAAAAAAAAAAAATGAGCCTTAGAGCAGATTAAGCTGGAAAACTCCCTGGAAGCCAAGACGACCAAAGTGAGGCTGTCATACTTTGGACACATTATGAGAAGGGAGGACTCATTGGAAAAGACAATAATGCTAGGAAAGGTGGAGGGAAACTGGAAGTGAGGAAGGCCACATGCTAGATGGATGGACTCTATTAAGGAGTTCAGAGGTATGGGGTGGCAGGAATTAAGCAGAGCAGTGGAGGACAGAGGGTCTTAGAGATGTCTCATACATAGGATTGCCAAGGGTCAAGAGCAACTTGAGGGCAGTTAACAACAACAAAAACAACAACAAACATGCAACTTCCCTCCCCCCCCCCCGTTCCTTTTGTATCTCTTCTTGATACAAGACACTGGGCCCATCCAGATGAACTGGGGGGGGGACCCAGAAAGTGCCTGGTTTTGTACCTGTCCATTCTGTGGTTTCTGGGAGGCTGCAGGATGGGGGGAAATTTACACAACATTTTCCCCATTCTGAAATATTTCCAGGGGATTCCCAGAATTTATGAGGACTTTCCATTTCCACTACTCAGGGCCTTTGCAGACTGCCATAAATAGTGCAAATTGAGTCCACTTCAAGAGTTAGGGTTAGGGAATCATGGGAAGTGTATTTTATTGTGGCACCAGAGCTCTCTGACAGAGAAGGCTCAATGTCTCAGAAAACCCCCCACAATTCTCATGATTCCCTAGCACTAACCCTAACCCTTAAAGTGGACTCAATTTACACTATTTCTGGCAGTCTGCAAAGGCCCTCAGTTAGTTTAAATTAAGTCAGTATTTCCCAAAATGAAATACATTTCTCCATGGCTGTCCCAGAACTAGCTAAGATGGCCACTTCCAAAAAGAGAGGCAAGAGTAAGGGAAACCCAGGGTATTCCAAGAGAGAGTTTGGATGCAAAACTATGAATGTGCAGGTAAAATCAAAACAAAAAGAACTGGGGAGTCTTGAAACTTCCAGGGACTTCTCCCCTTCCTTTCTGGATAAGCCCATTATTTCTCCATAGCTTCTAGATCCAGGCCTCCAAAAGAAAAATCACTTGTGTGTGTGTGTGTGTTTTGTAGTTAGGTATATACATTTTAAAATTATCTACAATCTATCACTTATATTTAAATTCCTTAAAACCCTACATCTAGCTGTTGAGAAGTAAAGTAGTAACATTGTGACACATTTGCTCTTCTCGTCTTTCATGATATTGAAACAGTTACCCAAAACTGATAGAGAACTGACCCTGTCCAACTGACATGGTCAATTGCCATCTGTTCCATATCCTAACTGGTCTCAGAAAGTTAAAGGTTAACATTTAATCTGATCAATGATACTGATAAAAACCAAAATTATGCCAACTGATTGGTGATGCTGCTGAAGGAGAAAGCTGATTTCATTCTGAAATCACCAATTAACATTTTAAACAGTTCATTTCACACTTTCTTACTATCTTAAAATGTCCTCACTTTCTTTCACTTGCAATATTATTACAACAGGCCTCAAAAGCAGGGGTAGGCAACCTTTCCCCTTTAAGGGCTGAGGGACTTCACCTCCCAGAATTCCAGGAGCTATTGGCCAATATGGGACTATTGGCCAATATGGCTGAGGCTTCTGGGAGCTGAAGTCCCTAGGCCCTTAAAGGGGAAAGGTTGCCTACCTCTGCTCAAAAGCCTTCAATCATTTAATGATTAAATTATTGCTATCTTGACAGCCAGGGACAACTTGGACACAAGGGAAGTTACTTTTCTGTTGCTAATGGAATTAAAATTTTATTTCCTGTTTTATTGCCCTTTGTCCCTAATCCCCACATGACCAAGAAGGGGAGTGGCCTCTACTTAGGTTTAGCTTCCTCCAGACCATCCTAACTGACAACAGATGTAACACCTGAGACACCTGAAGATAACCATCACTGTTTTCTAATAGAATAAGAAAGCCAGAAAATTGTAAGATTTTTAGGATTCTGAAGGGCAATCTACTCCTACATAAAGGCAAGATTCTTCAGCTAAAATATTCCCAAAAGACTGATGCTCTAGATTTCTTTAAATACCTACAATTAAAGAAAGCCTGTCACCTCTTGAGATAGATCATTGACTCCATCCACAACACCTGTTGCTATCAGGAAAGTCCTTCTAATATGTAGTCAGAATCCTCTTTCTTATAATTTAAATCCATTGGTTCAGAGTCTCCTGTTTGAAACAACAGGGACCAGGTTGAATAGCTGTTGTATTACCTCTCAGTCTTCTCTAAACATGTATCTCCCTTAACTGCTCCTCACAGGCCACCAAAAATCTAGTGACCATTTCAACTTATTAACATCTTTCTTGGACTCTGTCCCACAGAACTGATACAATAATAAAGTGAACTTGATTTTTGTTGCATGTTTCAATAATAGTATAATATTGTACTGTGTATTGTTCTGGACTTTTCCATCATATTTCCCATTTCAAGTCTAATCTAACTCAAAAAGTAGAACCAGCAATCTTTAAAAAGTGTCCTTGCTTGTAAAAAGTTGTGTTTATTCTGTTAAAATAAAAGTTTTCCCTGGTAAATCTCCACTTGAAGCTAACTTTACAAGTTGAATAAAAGTTACAAATTATCTCTGCAGGTTACAAGTTACAAGCAACTTAAAACATATACTGCTTGCTACAGGTTAAGCCAGTGGTCAGCAACCTACGGCCCATGGGCCGCCCCCGGCCTTCCGTCCCCGCCGCCCGCGCGCTGCCACCATGCCGCCCCGCGCGCTGCAGCCACCATTTTGTTTTCCAAAATAGCGGCCCGGCAGAAGACCTGGGGACCAGCGACCGGCTCCAGGTAAGAGAACCTTGCCGACCCCTGGGTTAAGCAACCATTTTGTTCCTGTTGCTGATCACTCCAAACGAAAGGCAACCTGGTGCCAAAGGAACCAGGTAGCTTGAGAAGGACGAGAACCTGTTCCTGTTCCTATATCTGTAATGAATTTAAGAAAATAATATGTGTGTAACTGCCAGTAATAATGATACCAAAATAATAAGCCATGTGTGGAGTGTGCATGTTTATAATGGTACTTCAAAGAGCAAACTGCATATGATGCAAAACCCACTCATGAATCCTATGATTAGGATTCTCCTTTATCTAAGAAGCACTCATGGGATCCAGAGGAGGATTGGACCACAGGGCTAACACAGGGAAATGAATCCTACCACCTTCACCTGAAAATAATCTCTTGAAGCTGATAGTTGTTGCTGATTTGTTGTAATTACAAAGGCAAGTTTTAAATTATTTTTCTGGCCATTTTAAAAAGTAACCCAATGAAATATTAACATGTCTGATTTGGCAACTCTGTTGTTTAGATGATTTTTTTTTAAAAAATATATGTTTTTAAAAGATGTTATCAACCACAGACACTAATGAAATTGGAATAGAAAATTGAAGACAGGCAGTCAGGAAGGTAGGCAGGCAGGCAAATAAGCATTGCATAATAACAGTGGCTAAGCCTTTAAAAGAATCTTTTCGTCCTCCACCACCAAACCAATATATCTTTGATATGCAAGCAACACAATGCAATCAATAAAAAAAACAAAATCCACAATGTTTTGTGAAAAAGTAGCATCTAGCCAGGAAGAAAAAAATCACAGGGAATATCTCAATAGTTTCTGCTTCCTCCTTCTCCTCCTCCTTTTTTTTTTTTTTTTTTTTTTGGTATAGAAAAGACATGTAGTATATAAATATCTCCAGGTTTTGTTGAATGTTACTGTCATCATCCCTCACCATTGGCTTTGATGGGAGATGTATTCCACCATCATCTGGAAGGTTACAAAACCCCCATCCTTGAATAGGGATTCTGTTGGTGTACTGCCCACCCCACTGCTCAACAGTGTCCCTTGCTGAGATAGCCAGGGTGGTCTTGGGGTTGGTAAAGAGTCCCCATGGTTGTTAGCATTGGGAGACTTGAATATCTATGCTGAGACTGCCCTGTCGGGAATGGATCAGGACTTCATAGCCTCCAGGACAACCATGGATCTGTCCCACATGGTATCTGGCCCTAAATTACCAAAAAGGGTGAGAGGGGAAAGCAGTTGGGCTACAGAGGTGATATCAGAGACAAAAAGAAAACAAATAAGTCCTCTGTCCCAGCAAAAGGACTGGTGTCACCATCAGTGGCATCCCTAGGGTATAATGCTAATAGTTGTATGTAAACAACTAGCAAAATTAAAATTATACCTTAAAATTACAATATCATGTGCACAACCTAAATGTATTTACATATACATAGTGAATATTTGGTTAAAATGTGATGTTTGTAAAGAAAATTTAAAAAGAATTTTTTAAAAAATAAAAATCAAATAAATTTTTGAATTTTGAAATTTTAATTTTAAAAAAATTCTGGGATCTCTCCTTTCTCTTCTCACTGAGCTTCACCCACTCCCACTACCTCTTAAAGCATTTTAAAGTGAAACAGATAAAGGCACAGCCCATTTCTGCCAAAAGGTAGGTGTTTGAGGAGCAGTGCTGTCACCCCTCCCCTTAGGGTGTCACCTGGTGTGGTCTGAACCCCCTAGTGACACCATTGCTCACCATCTACAAGTAATAGGGAGTCCATGAGGGTCATTTACCTTGAGTGTTCTTAGGAGGCTAGAGGTAGCCTTTTGATTAGTTTTTACTTGACATCCAACAGAAAGACATTAGACAAAAGCCACATGACAAGTTGTGCCTTATCACCTGCTGACAGCTACTCAGCATACCATCTTGAGGAGAGGCCCAAGGTTCACAATGGAGAAGTAGTAATAGGGCAATTTGAACTCAAATTTATGATGGGAGGCATCTTGCAGAAAACTCCAAGAAAAGAATGAGGGAGTTTAAAGAGTTAGGCTTGACTTTATCGGAGACTTTCACAAATCTTTGCTGGATTTCACTTGGAATTTATTATATAAATGTGTATTTAACAAAGGGCCAAAACGGACAGGCCGAAAAACATGGTCTGCAGCTGCACTAGTGCAATTTGCACCAGGGCTGCAGCAACTGCATGCACCCAGTCTCTATGATTTTGAACTGGGCTGGCAAAAGGAGTGGTATTTTGCCACTCCTTTTTGGCCTGGTTCTTTGGGGAAGATATGGGTCTGGCACAGTTTTCCTCCACATTCAGGACCTGCATCAACTACATGCTATGCCCTGAACATGGCTCGATACTGTGTTTTTTGGACTGTCTCATTTGTGCCTTAGCTGCTTATGCAAGACAGGGTTAGCATGTCTCTGCTTGGATAACCCTGATACGTGGGCATTCAAACTTGCTGCTCAACATTCATGTTCCTAGAATGAACCCAACCAGATTTTGTATTTTACTTTTCATCACTGATATTTTGGATTTTTGAATCAACTTCAGTATTTCCTAAGTTTCCCCATTTTTTATGAACAAGTGTTATTTCCATAGTTTCAAAGGGCCTTCTAGCATTTTTCTAACATTTTAAAATAGTATCATTTGATTTAAAAAAAAAATTAACCAGATACCAGATGTGGTTCTGTCTCTGAGGCTTCCTGACATAAATTTAGCATTAATAAAAGGTTCAGGAATATCAAATGGGGGAATTAGGGAAAAAAATCAGACAACATTGTCACTCCAATAAAGGTTTTCTTTAGAAGTGGATATCTGCATGCTTAATAAACCATCTGCAAATTTCAATCCCAGAAAAATTACATTGGCACATTTTCAGATTTCTAGTATTAATCCTTAATAAGGGCTATTGCTATTTTTTCCCCCGCACAGAGTAACTATGATGGGGCTGTATTCCATAGCAGTGGGACATGGCCATTAAAGTGGTATCAAACTGCATTATTTCTTCATTGCAAATGCAGTCTGACTTATGTGAGATACCTAAGTGTTCTATTCCATTCTCATTGGCATCCTTTTGGCCCAACATCAATTACATATAACTTGGATGCTTCATATAATCTTATTATTTACTATAAGTGGCTGATATTTTTTTAATTAAAAAAACTGTAGAGGAAGAGAGATGCAGTGGCTTAGTGGCTAAGATACCAATTCTGATGATCGGAAGATTGGAACTTTGGCAGTTTGAGGCCTGAGTGCTGCATGATGAGGTGAGCTCCTGTCACTAGTCCCAGCTTCTGCCAACGTAGCAGTTTGAAAGCATGTAAATGCAAGTAGATAGATCGGTACCACTTTTCAGTGGGAAGGTAACAGCGTTCGGTGCAGTCATGCTGCTACATGGCCACCAAAGCAGTCCGTGGACAACGTTGGCTGTTCGGCTTATCTACTTCCCACCAAAGTGGTACCTATTTATTTACTTGCATTTGCATGCTTAGGAACTGCTAGGTTGGCAGAAGTTGGGACTAGTGACAAGTGCTCACTCCATCATGTGGCACTTGGGTCTCAAACTACTGACCTTCATACCTTCTGAACATAAGAATTGACATCTTAACTAAAGGCCTAAGCAGACTGCCAGAAATAGTGCACATTAAATTGAGGCACTGCCCTGGCTCAGTGCTAGGGAATCATGCGAACTGTATTTTTTTCTGGGACATTGAGCCTTCTCTGTGAGAGAGCTCTGGTGCCACAATAAATTACAGTTCCCATGATTCCCTAGCACTGAGCCAGGGCAGTGCCTCAATTTAATGTGCACTATTTCTGGCAGTCTGCTTAGGCCCTAAGCCACTGCACCCCTAACCTGGCTAAACTGGTGTCCCTTAAACTGGCCAAAAATTATAAAAAAAGAGAAAAAAAGAAAAACATAGCGGAGCCTAGCAATATATCTTCTGCTTCATGTTTAGTTTGGCCTGACTCTTTGAAGTTAGGAAGAAAATAAAGTTTATAATAAGACATAAGATATGAATGCTGAATCTTTCAACCTCCCAATTCCATCAAGTTCAACTATATTTTCAAGATGTTGCATGAGTTCTATGCTCTTGTAAACTGTAGTGATTATCATTTTGATCCTCTCATATGTGACAAATTAAATCACAGTTCACAAAGAGGTGATGACCCCTTTCTACGAACGCTTCAGTTTCTGAGAGAGAGAAATAATTATGAAGCCATTACTGTATGTAAGGCAGAAAGAAATATGTACATAAGAATATACTTTATATACTCAATTATAAGCCAAATTCATGGATAAGTCAAAGGCAGGTTTGGGGGCCAAAATGATGGATTTTCACATGACCCGTGGCTCAGTCAAGGGTAACATTTAGGGGCATGAAACAGCATCTAAAGGATGAAGCGAAGGAAAACAATGCCAAAAAACTTACAAAATTCCAGCAGGCATGTTTGTGGTCATATTAAACGCTGTATGGATGAGTGAATAGAGTGGGGTCAGTGCTTCCAGGACAGATTACATTCTTGCTGATCACTAGGCGATGGCTTGTTTTTAAAATAAGAGTTAAAATACAGTACTTACATTGACTCATGGATAAGCTGACTCAGTTTTTTTGGGGTCAAATTTTTGACTAAAATTTCTAGACTTATACATGAGTATATTCAGTAAATTGCCAATAAACAGTGGTTTTCATTAGTGCTAGAATATCTCATGTGTCAAAAGTTATGCCAGAAGGGAAAAAAAAAAGATAAAGGAAGGTTAAAAAAATACTATCAATACACATAATAGAGGTATATTGAAAGATCTTTACTAACACTGTATAACTGTTTTGAACAAATAGTGAACTCTGAAGTGAATGAGTTAAGTCAGACTGTCTTGGATCTGGAATGGAATGGAAATTGAACAATATTGTGTGGATTGGATAAGTCAGCCAGTGTATTTCCAAGTGCATCATGTGAGGAAAGCATCCTGATGACAGGAGTAGGAGAGCCTTTGTACAGTGACAGGCTTAGCTTTCAGTCTAGGGTGAGAATCTTGTCTTCAAAACTCTTGGATAACAGAGAGAAGTGGTATGAGGTCAACATATTTGTTCAGTTCTCTCCTTCAGCTTTTTTGCATTAGCTGATAGTCCCAAATCTCTGTCTGCCAACCTGCCTACCTGTTGTTGTTGTTGTTGTTGTTGTTGTTACTATTATTATGTTTATTTATATCCCACCTTCCTCCCAACACAGGGACTCAAGGTGGCTAACAAATCTAAAACAGTCCAAGTTAAAACAGTAGAAAACATTAAAAATACAAAGTTTAAAAACAATTAAACAATTCAAACAATTAAAAAATATTACATTATTAAAATTTAAAGTTTAAAGTTACCTACTTACCTGTTCACTCAATGTCCATAATGCTGCCACTCAGTGCAGTACTTTTGACTATTCAAAAAGACAATGGTCTTTAAGGTTTTTCTGTCCAGCTCTGAACTCTTGACAACTCTGAACCATGAGAATGCTCTTTGGGTTAGGGGAGGGAGAGCTGTTCCCACCTATCTTTTTCTAGTCTATCTGTCTGTTTCATATTGAATTAACCCACTCTCTTACCACACAAGGAAAAAAACCATACATTGCAAACACTAGAATGTAGAAATCAGCCTGAAATGGTAGGATCAGGCAAGCACTTAATTAATTGTGTGTGCTTTTGTTGGAAGAATTATATATTGCATTCTCTTTTCCCTCTTTGGTTTGATGGGGACTTCCTCCCCCCTCCCTCTCTCATTTAACTGTCATTCTTGGAGTCAGTTTAATTGACTCTCTGAACATTCTAAACTGCCTCTTCTCAGTCTCAGTCAGTAACTGCCTTCTCTAAGGGGGGGGGGGTGCAGACGGGCAGCCCTGGCCCGCCCTGGGAAGCATAGGATTGGGCCCGAGGCTGCCCCACATCTCAGCCCCAATACACCCTTTTGCCAGTCCTGAAAGGAGCACTAAAATGCCAGTCCTTCCAGAGCCGGCATATAGGGCACCTGAAGAGTCGCCACGCAGGTCTTCTGCATCCCTTCTGGTGCAGCATGTTAAGACACTGCTCTGGGAGGACGTCTTGATTGTGTACACCATGTGCAATGGCATGTGCCATGATGATGTCCCCGGCAAGGGGTTGGGGTGCCTGGCGTGTGGCTGCCCCTCCCCTTTCCTGCCTCCAAGACGGCACAATGCGCCGTATGTAGAGGACCTAAGTCTAAGAGTAAGCTTAACAACTTTCTTCCAGCTATATTAACTCCAGTGAGATTAGGTTTTAGTTTTGTTATGTATATATTTATTAAAGCCATTATTGTTTTTTTTTTTGGGGGGGGGGGCTTTCCCCTCCAACAATGGCCTTTTAAGATGTTCTTTGTGGGGGAAATCCCAACAGTTTCATGACTTAAATGTTAATGAGTATAGCCATCATTACTTTCACTTCTGTTCATATTTTCTCCTAAAAACAGCCACTATCAACTACATCTACAACATGCTCATGGCTTCAACACATTGTTATCACTTTGTCTTCCTAGGTAAATATTTTTCTTTTTTGTTTGTTTTGCATTCAAGGTCTGTTTCTCTTCTGCTTCCCAGACCTCCCTTTTCAGACACTACTGTTTGTTTCTTTGTTATTGTAATTTATTTTAACTATGTTTTATATTGTTTTATTGTTTAATCCAGGGGTCGGCAATGTTCACATACCTGGAGCCGGTTGCTGGTCCTCAGGTCTTCTGGCAGGCCGGGTGTGGGGGGGTAAATGGCAGTGCGCTCGCTCATGCACGCGCAGCCCCCGCCACCATCCGCCATACTGGCGCGCACGTCGTGGCCACCATTTTGGCAAACAAAATGGCTGCTGTGATATGTGCAGCAGCGGCGGCAGCGGCGGCAGCGGGGGCCGGTTGGCGGGGGTCAGTGGGGCGGGTGCGGCCCGTGGACCATAGGTTGCCGACCCCTGGTTTAATACCATTTTAAGGGGTGGGGGGTTATGGGACTTATATTATATTTTTATTGTAATTTTAAATGTTGTAAGCCACCCCGGTTGCATTTGCAGAGGGGCGGGATAAAATAAATAATTATTATTATTATTATTATTAAACCACAAACTACATGTTTGTCATTTTTTTCAGTTAGTCATTATTCTTCAGAAAAGCATATTAAAATATAGTCTGACCCACATTTTTTGCTGCTCTGCTGATGAAAGTTGAACTCTAATAAGTTTGTTAGGATGGAGTTTGTTAGTGGAGTATGCTAACAAAGTTTAACTTTCATACCTGCATATTTTAGTTTACCTATAAAAGGGTTAACACTCGGGGAAACTAAAATTGCACCCCACATCTTTAAAAAACTGTATTTCATTTTTGGTGGAACAAGAAATAGGCTTAATTTAAGGAGGCTAGCTAACACACACACACACACACATACATACACACAGTTTGCAGTTTGGCAGGGGTTATTTGCTCTGAAGATTCTATCATGTCACTGAATTGTACTTATTTTATTTACACACACACACACCATTCCCATTGGTTTTTCAGTGCAGGTCAATGGGAGATCCAAAGAACTGCATCTCCAAATCTCAATTCTTATTCAGGATCTGAAGTAGGATGGATTGAGTCAAAGGGCTCATTCTCACTAGGATTTAAAGCAAATTGCTGATTGGGTTATATGCCTGTCATTCCCACTTGAAACCGGTTCCTAACTGACTGCACTCTGTTTAAATTACACTGAAGTGAGGCAAACACAAAAGAATGGCTCTTTCCTGACACTACTTTTTTGGCGGTTCTTTTTAAAAGATCCTAATCCAATCCGTGTTCAAGAAGTGGGAATGACAGGTCAGATTCGCCTGGGGGGAGCTGAGCTGGCTCTTGCCGGCTTCTTTTACCAGCCCCTCCTCTATTTTTTCAGCCAGCCCATCCTCTATTTGTTGTTGCTGTTATTTGTTGTTGTTTGCAGCCCCAGTGCTCCGGGGGCTGAGTCGGCTCTTGCTGGCTTCTTTCTGCCAACCCATCCTCTATTTGTTGTTGTTGTGTGCTTTCACATTATCTCTGTGGCAGCTGTTCTCAAGTGTGAATGACAAAGGGGATTAAAAAGGGAGTAAACGGCCCTGGAGAGATTTGATCACAATATAACCTGGTTTCCACACCAGGTTATTTTGTAGTGGGAACAAGTCCTGAGTCGGTCCAAATCAAAGTGGAGCTCTGTCAGAATTTGGAGTATTCTGTCATAGGTGGGTTTTGTAGTGTTTAAGTTAGAGAAAGAAATGATGGGAGGTGTAGTGGTAGTAGAGATATGGGGTGGTGTTTCAAAGGAGCATTTGGTGCTTGACAGTGAAATGTACCAATGTGTGGGGGAGGAATTTTCTGAGTCCGATGGAAGTAAACAGAAAGTAGACATGGAAACAAAATAGTATTGGAGAATGGGTAAAATGAAGGGATGGAGAGAAGAGGGGTGGCATGTTTTGATTAGTTAACAACTTACTATGAAGCCTGTGAAATGTGTGTATGTTGTGTGACTCCAAGTCATTTCTGACTTATGGCACACTAAGGTGATCCTATCATGGGATTTCTTGGCAATATTTGTTCAGAGGTCATTTGCTTTCGTCTCCCTCTGAGGCTGGGAGCATGTGACTCACACAGTAGGTTTCATGGCTAAGTTATGAATTGAACCTTGGTCTCCAGAGTAGTAGCCCAACACTCAGATTAAATTACTGTGGATACTGTATTTCAGCACACATTTTCACATGAATTTCAAAACAAGTAATCTGAGTTTATCAATGGAAAGGATATCAGTGAACATAACACCAAGCAAATAGACTTTAGGAGAAAACAGAGTCTATGTGCAAAACATCATTAACAATTCCATCCTGGATAAGAATTTCAACCCAGTATTATGAACTGGTCAAATCTGTGCTACAAACCTGGTTATTAACCATAAAACTATAAACTGCTGCCATCACCAGCTGATAAACTGCCATCACCTGTTGATTGATTTCCATACATTTTGAGGTTTAGAAGAATGATGTAAAATGAAATTCCAGTGAAATATAACAATGTGAAATGAATCCTTACAAAACATTCCAATTGTGCCTCATAAAATAGAAAATCAGCATAAAATAGAAAATAGACTGCATGCAACACTAATCTTAAATTGAGAGTATTCACAACCCCTACATTTAGGGGATATATGGTAACCATGAAACTTCCCAATTCTCAGCCAGCAGAGAAGGAGCCATCCAGGAAAAGGTTAATTCCACTCACCATCCATGTGATGCATGGGATCAGGTTTTAATTTGAAAGGATTTCCTCTTACATCTTTAGTTCCTCTATGGAGTAGGCTATTCAGAGAGAGTGGTTAACACTTTTTTAGCCTTCAGGTGAAGTTCTGTCCTCAAAGTATATGAGGCCACTTGGAAAGCTTTTCTCAGATGAGTTTGGAGGAAGTTAATTTATTCTTGTATGGCAGAGGTGAAGGAGGACCTAGATTTCTTAGGCAGGTGCCAACCTGGGCCTCAAACCCCAAACTTTATAATGGCAAAGTGCAGCCTTAGCCTCCATTTTATTAACCAACCAGAACTGTCCCAACTCTTTCCACTATCATGGACTGAGGGGTTTAAGAGGAGCTTTGCTCCTCAGCCCTGTGGTAGCTGGTTGCTTCCCATCTTGGGATCTTCTCAAGGTGTTAAAAGCCCTTTCCAGAGCCCTGTTTGAACCCTTAAAGATTGCTCCACTTAGGGGGGTTGCAGACTGCCAGAAATAGTGCAAATTGAGTCCACTTTTAGGGTTAGGGTTAGGGAATCATGGGAACTGTAGTTTATTGTGGCACCAGAGCTCTCTGACAGAGAAGGCTCAATGTCTCAGAAAAACAAACAAACCAATTCCCATGATTCTTTAGCACTAACCCTAACCCTAAAAGTGGACTCAATTTTGCACTATTTCTGGCAGTCTGCAACCCCTCTTAGAATCCTGTCCATCAAGGTGGTTTTCCTTGTTGCAATCACATCAGCCAGGAGGGTCTCAGAATGGCAACCCTTTCACTTGACCCCTCCCATTGTAAATTTGATTCCCATTTAGGAGATTATCACATGGTACTTGGACACGACTACCCACAATAGGATAGATGCATGTTTAACCAGAAATGACAGATCTTGCCGCATTCTTCCATGGTTGGGCCATAGGCAGCCTGTGCTTGCCCCGTATCTTTTCAAGAACAGGATTTTCCCATTCTTGAAAATCTATGAACTAAGCCCTGGTGGCTCAATGGTTAAATGCCTGTACTGCAGCCACTCACTCATAGACCACAAGGTTGCGAGTTCAATACTAGTCAGGGCTTAAGCTAGACTCAGGCCTGCATCCTTCCGAGGTCGCTAAAATGAGTACCCAACTGTTGGGGGACAATGAGCTTACAGTTGTAAACCACATAGACATCCCATAGCATGATATGAAGTGGTATATAAATGAAGCTGCTTTGCTTTGCTTTGCTTTGCTTTGCATATGGGCTGCATACAGGTGGCCTATGGGCTGACTAATGGGGGAAGCAGATGGGCGGCATGGGGCCGCCCCAGGAAGCTGCGCTGCGGGGCCGAGGCATCTGCATTCCTCGGCCCCGTGGCACAGCTTCGTCGCCCCAGGAAGGAGTGCTAATATAGCGCTCCTTCCACAAATCAGCGAAGGTGCGCTGCAAAAGGCTGCCGGCGCACCTTCAGCGCCTCTTCCACCTCAGCGTGTGTGGACGCTGCAGCGGATAGGCATCCTCGGAGCGCCGGACGTGCGGAGGGTCCGGCACTCCGATGATGTCTTCGGGAAGGTGTTGGGGTGCCCAGCGTGTGGCTGCCCCTCCCCTTCCTTGCCCTGAAGACGGCGCTTTGTGCTGTCTGCTTAGGCCCTACGGGGGAATGTGGTAAGGTCCATGGTTGTAGGTTAAATGTGTGTCTATCCTGTCAACAATAGTCGCGTTCAAGTCCTGTGCGATAATCTCCTTAGATAATAGGGTAACTTTTCATTTATTATCACTCTTCATATTATTTGTTACTTTCTCCCATAGTAAAGACATTTAAACTCATTGCCTTCCCTTCATACATACATTGCAGATTTCCACACAATCTGCTTAGGCCCAGAGTTACTGTGGTGTTCTCTCCAGTTAGATATTATTAGCCAGAGGGGCTGAGGTACTGTGATTGAATTTGTAACATATGTTATAACTCTGTTACCTTTATTGTATGTTGATGTAAAATAAACTTTTCTTTTTTTAAATTCCAACATCACTTGGCCTCTGTTTTAGTCACAAAACACGCTACCAATATTTTGTTACTCTGGAGTTGGGACTATGCTAAAAAGGCAGTGTGAGTCCCTGACACTTTATTAGTTGGTAGAAGTGGGGATATCAAGTTCCCAAAGTACAGACATCTAGAATTAAAGTGTAACAGTAGGAAGGTGGCAGTAGTGTGCGCCACATAAGTTTGGCGGCAGTGCTGGGATACGAAAGATCCAGTGGCTAATAGTATTTTAGCATTGGGATTTGACAAATCCAATAAGCAAAAGGGCATTTGAAGGGGTGTGAGTTCGAGGAACCAGAAGCCCAAGATTTGTTCTGAACCTGAGAGAGGAAAGTTCAGAGGTTTGTATTTAAAGTAAAGGCATTAATGTCAGGGGAGTAGTCTCTGAGGTAATTGTGAAAGGGTATTTGTAAGAGATTACTTGGAAACTGACCACACTGGAGAAAAAAGAATTATTGCCAATCCCTGAGGTAATTTGCTGTGGTAATTGTAGGGGATTGTGGAAGAAAAGTGATAAAAGCACAAACACACTTAGGACCTTATCACACGGGGTCTAAAGCAGTCCCATCCCCGTCCCATTGCGCTTCTAGCAGCATCATCCCAGTATCATTCTGGTCGCGGGAAATGTAATTCCCATTTAGACCAGGAATTCAAAAGAACGAGGATGATGCCGGATAATGCAGCATGATGCTGCATTGGGACGGAGATGCAATGGGGATGCAACGAGGTTTCTCTGCGACGTCGTTTGATCACCTGGGGAAAGGAAGTGCGATGGGATGGGGATGCGACCGGGGTGCGACGGGGATGGGCGGGGTTTCTCTGCGACGTCGTTTGATCACCCGGGGAAAGGAAGTGCAGTGGGATGGGGATGCGACCGGGGTGTGATGGGGATGACCGGGGTTTCTCTGCGACGTCGTTTGATCACCCGGGGAAAGGAAGCACGAAGGGACGGGGATGCCATGGGGATGGGACTGCTTCAGACCTCCGTGTGATAAGGTCCTTAGTGGTTCCTGAGGTATAAGTTGTGGTAAAGTAAGGAATCACTACTCTAACTTAAAGTGAAAAGGTTAAAATACCAACCTTTTGAAATCTAGGTGTTGGCATCAGTAAAGTGATCTCTGAGGTATTCACATAAGGGTATTTGTAGGAGATTACTTGGACACTGACCACACTAGAAATTACCTAGTCTCTGAGGTAAATGTGCTAAGGTATTGGTAAGAGACTAGTGATAAAAACACACTTAGTGATTCCTGAGGTAAAAGTTGTGGTAACGTAAGGAATCACTACTCTAACATCAAGAAACAAGCATTGTTTTTGAGTTCAGTTGAGGCACTGACATTTTAGAAGTATGTCCTGAGGTAAAAGTTGTGGGTAATTGTAGGGAAATACTATTAACATGCCTCCTAAGAAGGTTAAAGTGCCAGCAGTGGCTGGATTGGTAGAGGAAGAGGAGGTTAGAGAAGAAATGGTGGCTAGCCATGACACTGCCCTTTCTGAACCTCAAGAAAGTTTAGAGATTTGGAAAATAAAAGAAAGAATAGAAATGGCTAGAATTGAAAAGGAAAATGAGAGGCTTTTAAAAGAAAAAGAAAGAGAAAATGAGAAACCTTGAAAAGAAAAAGAGAAAATGAGAGGCTTTTAAAAGAAAAGGAATATGAGAGGCTTTTGAGGGAAAAAGAGATTGAAAAGGAACAGCAAAGTGAAATAGAAAGACTGAGGGTAAGACAAGCTGAAATGGATTTCCAATTTAGGATGAGAAGTCTAGATCAGGGAATCTCTCAAACCCAGATGGTGACTGAAGTAAATAGAGCACCTCAGATTGATATGAAGAGATTCCCCAGATATTATAAAGGGGACAATATTGATTCTTTCTTCACCACTTTTGAGAGGACTTGTGAAGAATTAAAAATAAAAGAAGACAGAATGAGTTATATAAGATCTCAAATTTGTGGGGGTCTAACAGAAATTTATGCTGAGATGAGAGCTGAGGAAGCTCAAAACTATGAGTTATTTAAAGAGATGGTGAAGCAAAGATTTGGCTTAACTCCAGAACATCACAGAAGGGAGTTTAGAAAGATAAAGAAAATACCTGAGGAAACTTTCTCAACTGGCGTGTAGGTTAGATTATTATTTAAAGAGCTGGATAGATGGTTTAAAGTGACATCCAAAGAAGAATTACAAAGCTTAATAGGCTTGGAGCAATTTTATAATGTAGTTCCCCAAGAGAATAAATGGCTAGTTCAAGAGAAAAGGGCCAAAACAGTAGCAGAAGCAGCTAGAATGGTTGATGAACTAGTATTAATCAGAGGAGATGACAGGGGATTGACAAAAAATAAGGAAGGGTCTCTGTGGAAAGACAAAAAGGATCCCAAAAACTGGCAAGCCCCAAAAGAAAGGAATAATGAGAGAAAAACTTATAAACCCTGGCATCAAGGAAGAACACCAGAACCTGAGAGGAAAAGTTTTAGGTTGAGAGAGTGTGACCTTTTAAACCAGAAGAGGGATAGATGATCGACAGAAAATCAGTCCAAACCAAACCAGAGAAATTGTTATCAATGTGGGCAGATAGGGCATTTGAAATCAAACTGTCCAAAAATTTATCAGAAGAATTTAAAATCACCTATTAAGCCAGCATATTATGTGACAGCAGTGAACCAGTCAGACAAACAAAGTTGCAATAGGGAAGCTGAGGTTGCCATGGAAATGACAGTGAGTGAAGCCACTGACTCTGCTAGAATGTGCCTGTTTGTAACTGTTTTGCGTGAGGGACTCAGTTTTAAGGAACATAGAGAATTAATACAGATAGATGGAACCTGGTTGTAGGGTTTCCATGACTCTGGATCTGAAGTGTGTATAATTAAACCACACTTAGTAAACTCTCAAAACATATGCCCAGAAGAAACACTGATGTTAAAGGGTTTAGGGGGTCCTCCATTTACAACCCCAGTAGCAAAGCTAGACATTTCCTTCAGAGGATACAAACTGCAGTGGAAATTTGCCCTCTGGGATGACATTCCTGTTCCATGTTTAATTGGAAATAATTTGGACAGATATCTTAGGTTTGTTTTAGTGATCACCAGACAACAGAAACAGGATAAAGCTTCCAAACAAGTTAATCCCATGCCTGAAAAACAAACTGAACCAGATGCCACTAGCGATGAGAGTGGTATATCTGAGATAAAAATTAAGGAGAGTTGTGAGGAAATTATACTTGAGAACCAAGCCGAATTTGGTCAAGAATAAAAGAGAGATGAAAGTTTAAAACCTTTGTTTGCTCTAGCTGAGGAAGATGTAGGGCTGAGTGCAAATAACCGTCACAGATTTAAAATCATTCATGACCGCTTATATAGGGAGGTCCTCAAATGTAAATATAATACTCAGAAGGAAATTCAAAAACAGTTGGTAGTTCCTCAGAAATATAGAAACCAGATACTAGAAATAGCCAATTCTAGTTCATTTGGAGGTCACTTGGGAATTAAGAAAACTACCCAGTGAGTTTCTTTGAATTTTTATTGACCAAAAATGGGACAAGATATAAAATATTTTTGTAAATCTTGTGACGTTTGTCAGAAAGTGGGAACAAGGTGAGATAAAACCAGAGCTAAGCTTTGTCCATTATCAGTTATGTCCCGGCCATTCCAGCAAATAGGGATGGAAATAATAGGGCCACTACCTCATGCAACTCAAAGAGGGAATAGATATATTCATACTCTAATGGACTATGCCACAAGATATTCTGAAGCAGTAGCTTTGCGGAATATAGAGACAACAACTGTGGCTAATGCTCTGATAAATACCTTCTGTAGGTTAGGGTTTCCATATGAGGTAATTTCGGATCTGGGAAGTACATTCACCTCCAAAGTGATGCAAAAGTTATGGGAGATTTGTGGAGTGAAACAGTTAACCACAAGCCCATATCACCCCCAAAGTAATGGGCTAATAGAAAACTTTAATGGAACTTTAGTCAACATGATAAAATCCTACACTGCAGAAAACCAGAATGATTGGGACACCAAATTACAACACCTATTGTTTGCTTATAGAGAGGTGCCACAAGAAAGCTTAGGATTCAGTCCATTTGAGTTAATGTTTGGACACAAAGTAAAAGGACCTTTAGATATCATTCGCCAAGAGTGGGAATCTCCAGAGGAATGAGATCCGGAAGATTTGGTATCGTATGTCCAGAACCTGATGACATCCTTAAGACAAGCCTTAAGAGTTGCCAGAGAAAACTTGAAAGCAGCTCAAGGTCAACAAAAGACTTGGTATGACAAAAAGGCCCGAACTTGAGTTTTCCTGCCTGGAGATGAGGTATTAGTCTTCAAGCAACAAGAGGAAATAAACTGCAGTATGCATGGACAGGTCCAGTTCAAGTCACATAAAAGATCAACAATGTAAACTATATAGTGGACTTGGGAGTTGATGTGCAGTGTAAATTGGTTCATGTTAATATGTTAAAACCTTACCAGAGAAAGGAAAATGTGATATTATCTGTCATTATTGAGATGGGGGAGGAGGAACTTCCAGACCCATATTGGGAATGGGGAAAAGTTCTTAGAGATAAGGCTCCATTAATCTTCAAGCCAGTAAGAGAGAAGGGTTAGAAGACTGAGAATGATTTCAGTAATGATTTAAAGAAAAATACATAAAGAATATAAATTTAAGTTGTAATGTATTTAGAGTGCTGAGAACAACCAGCTGACATGTCTTGTATCTGTAAGTAAATATGTATGCTAAACTTATAAGATGAATATGGTAAGAGAATATAGCAAATAGAGCAATTATTGAAGGTATATTTAAAGATCATAAATATATTGAAGGTATATTTATGAATAATTGCTGTTAGTATGTAAAAGGTAAGGAGAATGTAGTAGCAGATAGTCTCTCCAGATTGACTGAGGAGAAATAAAATGAAAAATAAGATGTAACTGTATGGAATAGTTGACTGGAATGATAGTAAATAATGATTTAAAGAGTGAACTGATTTTAATCTCATATCAGCTGCTAGAATAATATATGCAGCAAATTGAAAATTGAAGGAGATCCCAACAACCCAGGATTGGTTTATGAAGGTACTGGGCACAATAGAAATGGATAAGCTAATGGGTTGAATTAAAGGTGCAAGTCAGGATACTTTTAAAAGAGACTGGAAGATTTTGATAGACTATTGGAAACAAACAGGAGATATAGATAATAACACTATAGGTTTGGAATAAATTACATGTATAATATTTAAGTACGAGCACTGTGTTAGTATGCCAAGAATTTATAGATTATGGTAAACTATAACTCAAGAGATTACAATATGGTTAAAATCAATAATATAATGTATGACATGAGGTATTAAAATAGTGAATTAAATAGAGGTGGGAGGGAATCGGGCTGAATAGCAAGTTATATCAAGTAAGGAGGTGTTTTTAAATGTTTTTTTTGTTTTCTTTTTTTCTCTTGTGTGTGTTTTGTAGTTTGTAACTGAATTGTGTATGTGTATATGTTTGTTATGTTACAGTGTGTGTTTATTTTATTTTTTTGTTTTAATCAATAAACATTTTAAAAAATAAAAAAAATAAAGAGTGAACTGATAATGTAATCTTGTTTAACAGGTAATGGTTTGTATATGTATAAATGTATTGTATATATAAATGTTGTTGATTAGTGAATGTTATTCATGATATAGCTTGATGGTAAGTATAATTGTTTATAGGGGTTTATGGGCCCACATAACCGATTGGTTAAGTGTGTCCATAAACTTGTTGAAGGGGGGAGGTATGTGGTGAACAGAGGTCCAGCTGGCCAATCAGGAGGCAGCTGAGAGCCAGCCAATGGGAGTTCAGCTGGGAGTAGTATAAAAGCCCAGGCTGACAGTTAGAGAAAAGTAGAAGATTTGGTTTAGAGGGTGTGTTGGGAAAGTTAAGCCAGTGAGAGGGCTGTGTTTAAGGTGTTCCTGAGGGAACTGAATTTTAGGGAGATAGAGTTTAGAAAGGGTAAACTCTGAACACACACAGAGCTCTGGAAGAGAGTTACTGTGGTGTTCTCTCCAGTTAGATATTATTAGCCTCCCCCACTCCCTATCCAGATGGCCATCAGCACCCAGCAACATACAGAAAGGGCTGCTTGGGAGGGATGGCAGCCAGACAAGCAAGGCAGTGAAGGGGAGGGACAGAGGATGGAGTTTCTTCTTTGGACTACCTCTCTGCCAGGCACTGAGGAGCCTGGCAGGGGTGTGCATGTGTCTGCCACCCATGCCTTCCTCCTCTCTGCCTTGGTTTCTTTGGAGAAGGCAGCCAGGGCAGCAGGGAGGCCAGCAAGGGTGTTGTTGCCTCCACTGCACTCACCTTCTTCCCCACTGCCCTGGCTCCCTCAATGAGGGCTGGCAGGGAAGTTGGTGAAGGCATACACCCACCACTGCATGCCAGCAACACTGCACACCCCCTTTAGTGGGCAGAGGGTGTCATCCCCCTCTGGGGTGCCACCTGGTGCAGTCTGTAATTCCTGCATCCCACGGTGACTCCACTGCTCATGGCAACTGTAAGGTTAGTATGCCCCCCCCCTGCCTATGTAAATGGTCTAGAGGGTGTGTTGGGAAAGTTAAGCCAGTGAGAGGGCTGTATTTAAGGTGTTCCTGAGGGAACTGAATTTTAGGGAGATAGAGTTTAGAAAGGGTAAACTCTGATGAAATGGGCTATAGTCTACAAAAGCTCATGTTAGAGGTCTCACCTGTTAAGGTAACACAAGGTTCTGTATTGTTTTTGTTCCAACAGATTAACCTGGCTACCTCTTTGGAAACTGAGCAGGGCTTATGTTCCTGTAAAAAACAATGTTTATTTCATTTCTCCAGTAAAATATAGTTAGTTGGATTTTAGACCATAGCCATTAAATGGAATGGGGGTGGGGAGAATGAAAAGTAGGTAATTTGCCAATGAACACATTATATCCAGAAATATAGTTCTCAGAATGATCAAGAATGGAAGATAAATCCCTTACCCAGTTTTAATCTAGTGCTCACTTTGCCTGCTTTGAGTTTCGCTTCGCTTCAGTTGCCCTTAATTTTTTAAAAATAGATCTTAAATGTAATCATTCATGTCTTTCTTTGTTCTCTCTTTTCTTTTTATAATTGCAGGTGGGATTGTAGATCTTTACAGGAAATCTTTGCCATATTGGAGTATGAGCAAAGAACTAGTGATTTGATTTAAGCACCAGCAGTCTGTGTCTTTATATCAATAAATAATCTGCTTTCAAGTAGAAGGCTGGCATGTAGTTATCCAGTAGTTAGGTTTTTCTTAAATATGAGGCAGCCAGCTTGCTAGGTGCATTAGCAACCAACAACCTGCACATAATTATGCCCATGTGCAGTGCCAGGATCAAAACCACAGGAACCAAGGGGAGGATGAATGATAGCATCTTTTAAGAAACAGACTTACAGTAGCACAGACAGACTAATTAGGAAGACCAGAAGTAGAGCTACTGACACTGCAGAGAGAACAGGTAAACTACTCACTGGGATCCACTCAGGAGGTAAATAGTAATAGCATCTCCTGTTACTATCTCACATGGCATTATAACTGCTCTACCTTTGATTGGGAAAACTTGTGAAGGCACAAAATGTGTGCATCTTTCATTTCCTATAGCTGTCATTAAATAACACCAGTTTACTGTCTTCAAAACAACTTGTATGACAGACACAAAAGTTTAATTATGTCATATACTTTTTGCTGAAATCTACATCATCCATTGGGCAAATGTTGAGAATGCTTGGATCAAAAGTCCCCCGCCCCATTATTTGAATCCATTGTTTCCTGGTCTAGTCTCTAGAATAGCTATAATCTCTCAGTCTTCTTTCTCTAGGCTAAACATAGCCAGCCCCTTCAGTCATTCCTCATAAGGCTTGGTCCTTATGATCATTTTGGTCACCCAAAATCTGGACATTTGCCAGTTTGCCAATATGCTTTTTGAACTGTTGTGCCCAGAACTGGGTACTGTATTCCAGGAGAGGTCAGACCAAAGCAAAATAGAGTGACATTATTACTTCCTTTGATCTAGACACTATGCTTTTGTTGATGCAGCATAGAATTGCATAGGCTTTGAATATGATTGGTATTATGGGCACAGGAGGAAAATAATTGTTGCACTACTTTTTGCTTTAATTGACAATATTAATATTTAAAGAAAATACTATATTGAGGTTTAAAGGTAAGTTGCTTTGAAATACTTCTCAGGCTATAAATGAATAGCCATTGTTTGCCACCTGGAGGGGGTTTACATGGTGCAAGAATGCCTCAATGATGTACAGAAACCCTAGTAAAGCTGCCCATGGCACTAAATTTACCACAAACAATCTTCTGTCACTAGTAGGTCACAAAACCAAAAGGGTATGTTCTGTGACTGCATCAAGAGTGTCTGCTGGAACCAAATCCTTTTGTACCTACATAAAATCGCTGGCTCAAGACCATTAACTATGGTGGTCTGGATATGATATATTTAATTTCTGCTGTTTGGCTTCAATGTGGAGTTTAAAATAACTCAGCCAGTTCCAGGGAAAACTTGACCCTTGTTTTTTTATAAGACCAGATGTGGCTTTGAAAGTGACAGATTGGTTAAACCCATACTAAGGAACTAAGGATTACTTTGTAAGAAACTGAACTGAATCAGAAAATTCCAGGTTTGTACCCTGAAGCCTATATGTGGCCCCATGGCCATTTTTCTGGCCTTCTCATGCCTTTCCTAAGACTTAGGCCAGTATCTGTCTTTCTCAACCTCAGTCCTCCAATCTGCAATAAAGGGTATCATACTACTGGCTTAAAAATAGGGTTGTTGTAGGAATTATTAAACCATGCACATGCAGCATTTTGAATACTTGAAATGCTATAGAAATTTGTCCTAAAACCTTAGGCTTCAGGATCATGAAGTGCACTTTCATACTCTGTAAGAGGGCCTTCAGTATGGAGATGGGAGGAAGTGGCAGCAACTGATGTCCTCTGTGGACAAAGCAAGTTAGGGGCATAGAAGGAAGCAGCAAATATTTGGATCAACTGGACTTAAAACAATTGGACTTACTATGGTTTTGCCTTTTTACTGAATGGTGCTGATGTAGGCCAGGGTGTTGGTATTGTACAAAACAATGAACTCAAAAGAATACAATATGTCTGGTTCAATGAGCAATGCTACAATAATTCAATCACATTACCAATGTCAATCTAAGCTGTTTTACCATGCCATGGATGTCTGCAATGCATTTCACCAATAATAAATTCACTTCACTTCACACTCTAAAAATGCAGGCAACATCTCTACATGGCAATGGCGCAGATCCATGCTGAATAATATACTGTCAGACAAGTTCATTTCTGACATTCCCCGTGAGAGTTTGCACCACACCAGAGGTGCTTTTTGGGTGAGTAGACTGATCTTCATGTTAATACCAGAGAAATTGAATCTTGCAGTAGACATACATTTCTATAACCTTTAAATGAATGAGTAAACCGTGAATATTAAGTAGGATGTACTTACAGAGTTGGGAAATGATGCTTCTGGAATTGATTGGCTAGGTTTGGTGCAACAGCTC
This sequence comes from Phrynosoma blainvillii, assembly GCA_026167975.1. Lineage (NCBI taxonomy): Eukaryota > Metazoa > Chordata > Lepidosauria > Squamata > Phrynosomatidae > Phrynosoma > Phrynosoma blainvillii. Next base: position 349,978,721 of record JANUYF010000002.1, on the reverse strand, counting down.
CAAGTGTTCAAATGCTGATGGAAATCAGCAGCACTCCCATTCCCTCACAAAAGCTGGACATTTTCTTTCAGTCTGGGATTAAAACTTTCTAGAAATTGTGGTTGAATATCTGTAGGAGATTCAAAGATGTAGAAGACATTAAGAGTAGCAAACATCAAACTAAGGAAGCTGAAGAAAGTATTGTTGTTATTATTGTTAACTGCCCTCAAGTTGACTTCAGCTCATGATGACCCTGTGGATGAGACTTCTCCAAGACCCCCTGTCCTCCACTGTTCTATTCAGATCCTGTGGTCTCTTTGATTGAGTCTAACCATCTGACATGTGGCCTTCCTCTCTTTTTGCTGCCTTCTACCTTTCCTAGCATCGTTGACTTTTCCAGTGATTCATGCCTTCTCATGAAGTGGCCAAAGCACAACAGTCTCAATTTAGGGCTGATGCAGACTGCCCATAAGGGGCAGCTCTATGCTGCCCCTGGGAGTGCTGGATCTGGGCTGCAGCAACCACACGTCATGGCCCCCGGTCTGGCTTTTGCTGCTCCCAATCATGATGATGATGATCTTGATGACAACAGTGGATTCACCACACAAATGACACAGGATCCACCACTGAGTGGCCACTGAGCTACGGGGCTGAATTTCAAAGCTAAATTTGAACTAATTACCGAAACCTTGTCTGCACTGTAGGCTTCTGATAAGGAATGGAAAGTTGTTTCATTAATTGTTTTAACTGCCCTCAACCAATGGTGACCCTATGGATGAGACATCTCCAAGACACTCTGTCCTCCACTACTCTGCATGAATCCTGCAAACCCATATCCATGACCTCCTTAATAGAGTCCATCCATCTGGCATGTGGCCTTCCTCTCTTCCTACTTCCCTCTATCTTTCCCAGCATTATTGTCTTTTCCAATGAGTCTTCTCTTCTCATGATGTCTCTGAAGTTCAACAGCCTCAGTTTGGTCATCTTGGCTTCCAGGGAGGTTTCCAGCTTGATCTGCTCTAGTACCCATTTGTTTGTCTTTTTGGCTGTCCACAGGATCCTCAACACTCTTTTCCAGCACCACATCTTAAAGGAGTTGATTTTCTTCCTATCATCTTTCTTAACTGTCCAGCTCTCACATCCATACATGGTAATAGGGAATGCCTTTTCTAATTTCTGTGCTGAGTTGTATATCTTTACATTTTAGAATCTTTTCTAGTTCTTTCATAGCCACCTTCTTCATTCTTAGTCATCTTCTGATTTCCTGACTGCAGTCTCCATTTCTATCAATGTTTGATTCCAGGTATGAGAATTATTTTATTATTTCTATTTCTTCATTGTCTAGGTTGAACTTGTGAAGGTACTCGGTAGTCATTATTTTTGTTTTCCTTATGTTCAACATTGAGCTTGCATTTGTACTTTCTTCTTTGATCTTCCTTAGTAGGTGTTCCTCTGTGAAGTTTTCTGCTAGTATTATAGTGTCATCTTCATATCTTAGATTGTTAATATTCCTTCTTCCTATTTTCACTCCTTCTTCTTCTGTGTCCAAGCCTGCTTTTCTTATATTATGTTCTGCATACAATTTAAACAGATAGGGTGAAAGTATGCAACCTTGTCAGACTCCTTTGCTAATTGGGAACCATTCTGTTTCTCTGTTCTGTTCTGACAGTAGCGTCTTGTCCTGAGTACAGATTCTTCATCAGAACTATCACATGTGTTGGCCTTCCCTTATCTTTAAAGGCATTCCATAGTCTTTCAGATCTATGTAGTCAAAGGCTTTGCTATAGCCTATAAATCACATGCTGATTTTCTTTTGGAATTCCCTGGTATGCTCCATTAGCCATTGTATATTTGCAATGTGATCCCTGGTGCCTCTTCATTTCCTGAACCCTGCTTGTACCTCTGGATTTCTCTCTCCATGTATGGTTGGAGCCTATGTTGCAGAATTTTGAGCATGATTTTGCTTGCATGGGAGATCAGGTCCTATAGTTGCTGCAGTCTCTTGTGTCTCCCTTTTTGTGGATGAGGATGTATATTGATCGTTTCCAGTCTTTTGGCCATTGTTTTGTTTTCCATATCTGTTGATATATGTTGGTCAGCATTAAAGTTGACTCTGTCAATGTGGATTGCAACAGTTCAATTGGAATATTGTCTGTTCCTGATGATTTGTTTTTCGCTATTTTTCTTATTGCAGTTTTCACCTCACTTTTTAAAATTTGGGGTTCATCTTCATATGGCACTTCATTCCATGTGTCCTTCATTTTGTCAATTCTTTTGTATAATTCTTCTGTGTATTGCATTTTTATTCCTTCCAGGTCTTGAATTATGTTATTTTTATTGTCATAGAGCATCCTGGTCCTTGGTTTGAATTTTCCTTTGATTTCTCATATCTTGTGAAATAGGTCTGTTGTTTTTCCCTTTTTGTTGCCTTCTATTTTTTTTGCATTGGTCGTTGTAATAATTTTCTTAATCTTTGCAGACAAGCTTTTGTACTGTTTCATTCACAATTCAAAGGGGCTATGCAGACGGGTAAAAAGAGGTGCTTTGAGGCTGACTTGAAAGCATGGCATTTAGACGACACATGCCTAAAAGCCATCAGGAAAGCACCCTCTACCCATCATATGCTGGGAAAAGCTGCTTCTTTGCTTCTTCGGCAAAGATGCACACCTTTGCATGTACGTATGTATGCAGCAACACCAGTGCACCAGAAAAAGGGTGCTGGAGATCTCAAACGGCCGTATAAATGCACCATCACAAGTGTGGCAGAAACTGGGTTGGTGATCTAGAGCATGCGCCCTATGATGCAGGGTTTAATTTAAAGTGCCCTATGCTTCCCAGTGTGGATGCACCTCCGCAGGTGCACTTGAATATTAGAACCCTAACCCTAATTGTAAACCTACGCATGCGCCTAGCAACTGTTCTCTATTATGACAATAAATGCATTCTGTCACATGTACACTTGCTGTCAGCATGCACAGTAGTTTGCATGAAAGAGGCTTTTGTGACGTCTTCTGTGCAGGTATGCAGGTATGCATAAGACCTGCATACCACTTCCTGGCATGCTTGGGGAGGGGAGGCTCCTGGAGTAATGTTTGTCTGTGTGTCCTGTTGACCATGTCCCTTGCAAATCTGTCCATACAAACCTCCCTTGCATGTACCTCTGCCCTCCCCCTGATCTGTGTAGGACGTGTTTTGTGAAGAACGATGGAGTAGGTGTCTTTTCACTTGACAAACTCATTCCTTTGCCCCAAGGGTGGCACAATCAGACAATGGCACCTGTCTACTACACCCACTCCTTGGGAGAATTCAAGGTCAGTGAATCCTTGCATGATCTGTGGCTGTATGACAGGTCCTGCGCAGGTGCGCAGACATGCAGAACTTCAGTCACATTTGTACAGTGTATACCAGCCTATGACATGTTTTGCGCAGGTGCACAGGTGTGGAGATGTGTTCCTGCACATGTGTGCATGCGTCTGATAGAACTGAAAAAAAAATTAAAGCAGCCGTTACTAGCCCCTGCTGTTGCTCCTTCTCCCTTTGCAGCGTCCTCGGGGCCAGCGGTGCAGTTGGTGAGGCTTCAATACAGCCTCAGAAAATCCGCAATGACTCCCCCCCAATACATTTGCTCCATCCCCATGTAGGAGAAACTTTGGGGTAGGCAGTGGGGTTGCTGCAGCTTAGGGAAAAGGCAGCTTCAGGTCACCTTTTCCTGCCCATCTGCATCGGCCCTTATTTTGTTCCTATCTACCTTTTGTTTTTCTTCTCTTCTTTTCTTTATTGACTGTAGTGTTTTTTCTATCATCCATGGTTTTTTCTCTTTCTTTTTGTTTATTGAAACTGTCTATCTGCATTCTTCTTTTATTATGCCCCTGGCTCCAGATCATAGTTCTTCTGGTTCTTGCTATATTATGCTTAGTAGTGCAAATCTGTTTCTTGTGTTGTCACTTCTGTTGAGACATTATTTAGATCATATTTTGGTATAATCACTGGTTTTGTTTTTTTCATGAGGTTGAAAAGGGTAGCTAATTTGTGTAATTGTTTGCCTTTATAATTCAGATTTACTTATCATGAAGGCTGCTGCTATCCCACCATTCTAGTTGTCCTCAGCTAGAGTAATGCTTTCCTAACAGTTGCAATACTCAGTGAAAAACTGGCCTATTGGAGAGAACATTTAACAGTAACATTAGATACTCTCATATCTGATGGGGGGAAATGGACATTCCATGGATTGATTTTATCAGAGATAATTAGAGCCTGATCTAATGGTACTAAGCACTTGCCATGGAAGATAGGCAGATTTGGAAAAGAAGGAAATTCTGTTTCCAGGCTAGTCAACCTGTTTCTCTCTGTTTTGTCCTAACAGTAGCCATCTTTTTTGAGTACAAGCTATGCATCAGGACAATCAAATGTTGTGGCACACTCATTTTTTTAAGAGCAATCAATAGTTTTTCATGACTTACACAATCAAAGGTTTTGTAATAGTCTATAAAACACAGCTTTTTTTTTTTAAATTTAAAATAAAAAAAAATCTTTGGTGTGCTCCATTATCCAATGTATATTGGCAATATAATCTCTAGTACTTCTTCCTGTCCTGAACTCAGTATGGACATCTGATAGTTTACTCCAGACTTTGTTGTAGAATTTTGGGCATCATTTGCTTGAATAGGTAATTGATGCAATGGTCCTATGGTTACTGGAATCCCTGGTGTCCCTTTTGGAGAACTGGAATGTATATTAAGCATTTTTTAGTATATTGAGCTATCTTGGGTCCCTTCTGGGAGAAAGGTGGCATACAAGTAAAATAAATAAATAAATACATTTAAAATCTGTGGGCCATTGTTTTCTTTTTCATATTTGTTTGCAGATTTTAATTAGAGCTAGAGTAGATTACAGTTCAGTAGCATGAAGCAGCTCTATTGGTATGTCATCTGTTCTTGGTTATTTATTTCTCCCAAATGTTCTGAGTGCAGCTTCCACTTCACTTTCTATAACTGGAGATTCATCTTCATATGGCTCTTCCTTGAATGAATTTGTCATCTTTTCAACTCTTTTATATAGTTCTTCTGTGTATTTTCCCAATCTTCTTTTTATTTCTACTTGGTCATGCAGTGTGTTCCCCTACTGTTCAGAGAACATCCTCACTCTTGGTTTCAATTTCCCTTTGATTTCTTGGATCTTGTGGAAGAGGTCTCTTGTTCTTCCTTTTGTTGTAGTCATTTTCTATTTCTTTGCATTGATTATTATAGTAGTTTTCTTTGTTCCTATGCACAAGTAATTAAAAAGTTGCATTCAGTGCTTGGACTTTTTTTCTTTTCCTTTATTCTCATCGTTCCTTAACTGCTTGAAGAGTTTCATTTGCCATCCATTGAGGTTTCTCAATATTTTTTGGCTGCAGATAGCATCTGGTCCATTAGGATTAATAGTGAAATATATTTTCTACCTTATCTTTAAAATCTATGGGAATGTGAAATTTCATAAATATGTGGCCTATTTGTCCAGTCCTGGTGGCTTGCTCCATTTCTCTGTTTCATTCAATTTTTACTCTTCCATTCATACAAATACAATTTGACCCTATGAAAAATTTACAAACACCTATCTGGTTTGATATTAAGATTCTTGTGTAAGCATGCAAGTACCAGACAGTTTGCAAACTGATGATCCAGGAGTCCTTTTTAGCAAGAACTTACCATTTAATACCACAGATCGTTCAATAATCCCCCACCACCACCCACCCACCCGGACAACTTTGTAATGCTGGAAGCATTTAGTACTCTACAATTTATTCTCCTTGATTCTTTCCCCCCTCTTTTTATGTTCCATGGTTATGATTATTTTTGAGATTTCTGACTCATAAAATTGCAGGAAGATCTAATAATTAGGACAAGAATGCTGACTTTCCAAAAGTTCTTTAAGGACTTGGTGGAGTATCTTACCTTGGCAGTATAAACTCCTCAGAGAATGCATGGCCCTGAATTTGTAAAACTAAACCTAGTTGAAAAATCTTTGTGTATGTGTGTGTGTGTATGAATAACTTGCCTACAGAAACACTTGATTTACTTCTGCCACAGAAATATTCAGATATACTTTTCTATAACAATTCTTTTTTTTTAAAATACAACTGTTCTAAATTTGTGTTTATGCATATTCACTGGCAATGTATACAATACAAAGTTGATTATTTCATATTCTTCAGCTCCTTGTGTAGGGGTATGCATTGTCATTGTAAGGACTGATAAAATTCTACTGACTTCTTCTCCTTATTCCTGTAGGTTTTATAGTTCTGACATGAGAAGAGTCCCCCTGGATCAAGAATTGCTTCTGCAAATCTTTGTATCTGGAACAGGTAATCTGGGACTGTAGGAAATAATCTTAGACCAGGTTTGACCATTTCATTATCCAGCACATTATTGCCTATTTTGACTGGCACTGAATCTCAACAGTCTTAGAAGTTTTCCTCAATATTTGCTGCTTTATCCTTTTAAAATAGGACCTTAGGAAAGCACTGCAACAAAGCATTTTTCAATGGAAAGGGCAGAGGGCAGGGCACGAGTGTGTGCACGGCCTGGCTCCTTGTCTCGGCCCACTTTGCTCTGGGCCACAAGGAACTGGCTGGCAGTGCCCAGAAGTCTTGCCCCTTCCAGCCAGAAGTCCCATCCCTCACAATAGGGCTTCTGGGAATTGTAGTTGTTGCTGTGTGCCTTCAAGTTGTTTCCAAGTTATAGTGACCTTAAGGCAAACTTATTATGGGGGATTCTTGGCAAGGTTTGTTCAGAGGTTTGCGGTGGCGGTGGTGGTGGTGATGGGGCATGGAAGAGGAGGAAGATGAAGAGGAACATAGGAAGAGGAAGGAAGGAGGGGGAAGGAACTGGTGGTGGTGGGGTGCACAGAGAATGGAGGAGAAAAAGGAAGAGGAAGGTAGGAAGAGGAATGAAGGGGGGAGGGAACTGGTGGCAGTGGTGGTGGGGGCACAGGAGGGAATGAAAGGAGGGAAGAGTTATTCCATCATCCCCAATGGTGGTGTGGGCTTGCCATTGGTGAATCATTGAAACTCTGAATGGCAAGTCTGCAGATACTGTGGCTAACTGTACACACACACACACATACACACAAACAGAGTCGTCGTCCCGATTTGTGGGGGATCCATTCCAGACCTCCCCCCCCCACAAATTAGAAAAATCTCAAATATTCAAATCCATTGGTTAAAATGGGTGTGTACTGCTGTGGGCGGCACTGTGCACACGCCTCTACCATACGCACCATTTTGTCTCTCCCTGCTTGTCATCTGTGAAGGAACGAAACTGCAGACTCTGAGTCTGCGAATGGGGAGGAAAATAGATATAAGTTGGAAATGACTTGGAGGCACACAACACAAGGATCTAAAGTTCCTTCCACCTTCCTTCCTCTTCCTACCTTCTTCTTCCTCCTCCCTTCTCTGTGCCCCCCCACCACTGCTGGTTCTCCCCCTTCTTTCCTCTTCCTACCTTCGTCTTCCTCCTCCCTTCTTCATGCCCCCCACTGCTGCCAGTTCCCTCCCCCTCCTTCCTCTTCCTACCTTCCTCTTCCTCTTCTTCCTCCTCCATGCCCCATCACCACCACCATCACAACAAACCTCCTCTGAACAAACCTTATCAAGAACCCCCCATGATAAGTTTGCCTTAAGGTCACCATAACTTGGAAATGACTTGAAGACACACAGCAACAACTACAGTTCCCAGAAGCCCAATCATGAGGACTGGGACTTCCAGCTAGAAGGGGCAGGACTTCCAGCTGGCTCCTTGTGACCCAGAGCAAACTGGGTCAAGACTCACTTCCACTCCAGCACATGTACCATAGGTTCACCAAGACAGGCCTAGTGGAAACCAAGCTATATTCCTTTTACTTGAAATAATTGCATTTCATTCTTAGAAACTGATGAGTGGTAGCTGAGTCTAGGATTTTTTGCTTGGACAAGGACAATACTAGGCTCCCCCTATCCTTCCTAAGAAAAGATTGGGACATTTGGAGGAAATATGTTAATGGCACTTTCCCCACTCTTTTTCCAGTTACTACAAAGCCATCCCAATATAGATGTAGAGGTGTTATCAGTCTCATAACACAAAAGGACAGCTTCTTTGCAGATAATAATAATAAATTTTATTTTTAACCTGCCCCTCTGCTAGGCAACTGAGGCGAGGTACAACAAGTTAAAACAATACAGAAGTAAAACACATCACCAAGTCCCCCGCTAACCCTCCCACCCCTTAAAAATAAATTAAACTGAGATAATATTAAAAACAACAAATAGTAAACATCAAATACTAAAATCATCAAACAAGTAGCAGCAACAATAATGGGTGGAAGTAGGGGAGCAGGTTGACAAGCCAGATCATTTGGGGAAGGGAGCTGAGAGATTATTCCGGGAAGGCCTGCTGGAAGAGATCCGTCTTTACTGCTTTTTTAAAACAGTCAAGGGTGGTAATAAGACGGATTTCATCCGGAAGGCCATTCCATAATCTTGGAGCGGCGGCAGAAAAGGCCCTCTAGGAGGTCTGTGACAGCCTAGTTTTCATAGGCTGCAGCAGGTTCCTCCCAGAGGACCGGAGTGCACGGGGGGGGGGGGGGAATTGTACGGGGAGAGGCGGTCCCTGAGATAAGTTGGACCCAAGCCATGTAGGGCTTTAAAGGTCAAAACCAACACCTTGTACTGTGCCTGGAAACTAATTGGCAGCCAGTGGAGAGATTTCAATACCGGTGTGATGTGTTCTCTCCTAGATACATCTAGATCTCCTAGATAAAATCTTTCAAATAAGAGCTGACTTAGATGCCAGTATTTTAACAGAAACAATAGACGAGGTGTCCAGCGGCTTCGTTAATGAAATTATTCTGGATCAATTTCAATCTGTGAGTACTGATGACGTGGACAAGCTCCTTGGCAGAGTGAGGAAAACAACTTGCCCTCTCGACCCTTGCCAATCATGGCTGGCCATCCAGGAGGGGATGCTTTGAGGTTGTTCCTTATGGACATCATCAAGGCATCCCTCAGGGAAGGACATATTCCATCCTGTTTGAAGGAAGTGGCTGTTAGGTCGCTTCTGAAAATATGGATATGAACAACTATAGGCCAGTCTCTTTATTACCATTCTTGAGCAAGGTAATTGAGAGGGCGGTTGCTCTTCAACTCCAAGCTGTCTTGGATGAAACCGATTATCTAGACCCATTTCAAACTGGCTTCAAGACAGGCTTTGGGGTTGAGACTGCCATGGTTGCCTTTACAGACGATCAACAGGAGTAGTGTGACCCTGTTGGTGCTTTTAGACCTCTCAGCAGCTTTTGATACGATAGCTCACGGCATCCTCTTGGATCGCCTGAGAGGGTTAGGAATCAGAGGCACTGCATTGCAGTGGTTCTGTTACTTCCTCTCGGGCAGGTCCTAGAGGGTGCTGCTCGGGGACAGTTGCTCCAGTAAGAAGGAGCTTACTTGACGTCTCCCTTAAGGTGCAATCCTGTCCCCAATGTTATTTAACATCTATATGAAGCCGCTGGGTGAGATTATTCAGAGTTACTGAGCTGGGTGTTATCAGTATGCTGATGACACCCAAATCTATTTCTCCATGTCTCGATCATTGGCCTCAAATTCCGATGGTGTCTCTTCTCTCAATGAATGTCTTCTGGTGGTAATGGGCTGGATAAGGAAAAATAGATTGGGACTGAATTCAGAGAAAATGGAGGTGCTCACGGTAGCTGCCCTGAAACCAAGAATTGGGTTGCAACCTCCAGTCCTGGAAAGGGTCACACTCTCCGTAAAGGACTGTGTTTGCAGTCTGGGGGTGCTCCTTGACTCATCGCTCCTGATGATGAATCAGGTAAATACGACAGTCAGGCGTGCCTGTTATCAGCTTCAACTGATACACCAGCTGCGCCCTTTTCTGAAGTAAGGGATCTTGAGACTGTTGTGCACACACTGGTAACCTCTCGTCTAGATTTTTGTAATGCACTCTACATAGGGCTACCCTCGTGCTTGGTCCGGAAATTGCAGCTAGTACAAAATATGGCAGCCAGAGTAGTTTCTGGTACATCTAGGAGGGACCATATAACTCCGGTCCTAAGGTCCCTCCACTGGCTGCCCATTAGTTTCCAGGCCCAGTATAAGGTGTTGGTTGTCACTTTTAAAGCCCTAAATGGTTTGGGTGCAAACTATCTCCAGGACCGCCTTCTCCCATATAATCCTCCCCGGGTGCTCTGGTCCTCTGGGAGGAACTTGCTTCAGCCATTGAAATCTAGGCTCTCGGCTACCTCCTAGAGGGCATTTTCAGCTGTCACCCCAAGATTATGGAACGGCCTGCCGGACGAGATCCATCTGATTACAACTCTAAACAGCTTCAAAAGGCTGTTAAGATGGATCTCTTCTGGCAGGCCTTTCCAGATTAGACATCCCGGCCTCAGGAAACCCTCAAGACACCTCCACAGCCCTCCCTACAGGAATTCTTGCCGTTTTACTCTTTGTCATACTTCTTGTTGTTTTTATGATGTTTTTATTTATATGATGTTTTAATTGAATGTTTGATTTAATATCTTTTTAAGGGGGTGGGTATTGTGTGTGAATTTTATATGATGTAATTTTTTTATCATTTGTAAGCCACCTCAATTGGTTTCAGAGGAGCGGGATATTAAATAAAATTTATTATTATTATTATTATTATTATTATTATTATTATTATTATTATTACATGAGTGATATTTTTTGTGCATTAATAGTTATACCTACTTTGTCCTTTAAATGTAGTGGTGGTGATGCTATTTATTGAATTAATATGTATATGGATGTAAAAACTGGACAGCAAATAAGGCTGACAGAAAGAGAAATAACACTTTTGAAATGCAGTACTGAAGGAGAGTTCTGATAAATTGAGGATATCATACTTTGGACATATCATGAGACAACATTACTCTAGAAAAATAAAATTCAAAAGAAAGTTCAGAAAAATTGAATTCAGTAGGCACAATGTAAGACCAAGGTCCAAAATACAATGCAGAAATAATCCAGTTTGAGACCACTTTAACTGTCCTGGCTCGCTAATAGGAAATCCTGGGAAGTGTAATTTATTGTGGCACCAGAGCTCTCTGACAGAGAAGGCTAAATGTCTCACAAAACTACAGTTCCCAGAATTTCCTAACACTGAGCCAAGGCAATTAAAACTGTCTCAAACTGGATTATTTCTGCAGCATGTTTTGGACCCATGTTACAAATGGAATGATCCAGTCAAGGAAACTTTGTGTTTGCAAGACTTCGGTATTTAATAACAGGTAAATGTATAATATCTTGTCTCCTACTTTGAAAATTACTTGCCAGGCACAAGCTTTGTAGACAACTTGTTTGAATTTCTGAAACCTGTGTTTACAACTTCTTTTTCCCTGAGGAAGGCCATGCAAATATTTTCTGGACAAAACACATAAGCTTAATTTGAGAAATAAAATCTTTTTTTACACATGTTGAGACTCTCCTTTTTACATCTATTAATAATAGTCTTTCTTGAAGGTTTCTCATTCACAGGATTGCCATAAGAGAAAGAGGAGTTGATGTCATTCATTCCCCCCCTCCCTAAATGATCAAAAACCCGACAACTTATTAAAATATTTCTGTCCTACTCTATATCATGGGATCCAACTGGGTCATCTTGGCCCTTATTTGGACATTATTATTTGTTTAGCATGACTACCCAAATAATCTCACTAATGCATCCAGGTTTGTTGTCAACGCTCTTTTTTTTTTAAATCGGAACCGTAACTATGCACATCTCTGCAATGTCTGTTGCTCACACATGTCAGCACTCAAATAAAGATGAGGTTGATGATGTGAATGCTCAAGGCATGTTCAAGGCATGCAGAGTTTTATGATGGTTTATTCTGGGTCTATTAACATAGGTTATTACATAGCTGAGTGTCCAGGAAAGCTGCCAACACGTGGCTGATAAAGACAGAGGCCTCTTCCCAGATAGCAACCCAGTTGCAAATGACGTACCAACAAACCAAGAGTTCCGAAAGTCAGGTCCAGAGAGCACTCCAAAGTTCAGGGTTATAGCGAGCAGGTAGTCCAGAGCCGTTCCAAAGGTCACAGGGTATAAGCAATCCAAAGTCAAGCCGAGAGCCAAGAGCTTTCACTGGGGAATCCAAGATAAGCCTTGACAAAGAGCTTGGCTTTTCCCAGCTGCTTATCTAGCTTCAGCTCCTCTCCCCCAGATGTTTCTCTTTAGCTGCGCGTTTCTCAGCTAGCCTTCGAGAATGCCGCAGCCCCTCCCTATCTGTTCTCCTCTGAGCAAAGGTAGGGATTTCAATCTCTTGCTCCTCTGCTTCTTCCTGGCATGAAACCTCTGCTGGGGAAAGGCTTTCTGCTGGGGAAAGGCTAGGCTGCTGAGGCAGGGGCTGTTGCTCACTGGGTTCCACACAGCTAGGTCCAGGTCCAGCTAGTTCTATGGGGGCTGGTAGCACCAAGCTAGGATCAGGCCCCACATCCTCCCCCTCAGAGTCCTCCAAGTCCTCCACCTGGCTGTCCCTGACATCACTTCCCCTCCCATCATTCTCCCCCACCTCTGGCAGAGGACGAGGCCGGTCAGGGAAGCGACGATGGAACGCCCGGACCAGGTGAGGAGCATGCACATCAGCGGCATCTTCCCAAGAGAGGTCCTCCGGCCCGTAGCCGACCCAATCGATCAGATACTGCAGCCGGCCTCTGTATCGATGGGAGTCCAGGATCTGGGCCACCTCAAACTCCTGTTCCCCATCGACCAGGATCGGATCAGCGGGAGGCGTGGAGCCCGCATCGGGCCTGACCCCCGAGGCCGGAAGCAGCAACGATCGGTGGAACACCGGGTGAATCTGCCACGTGCGTGGCAGTTGCAGTCGGAATGCCACAGGATTCACCTGAGCCACAATCTTATATGGCCCGACAAACCTCGCATCCAGTTTCTGACAGGGCCGCCGAAGTGGGAGATGGCGTGTGGACAGCCATACCGAGTCCCCCACCTGCAAAGGAGGACCTTCTTGCCGCCGCCGGTCTGCACCCTTCTTGTACGCCTCCTTCGCCACCTCGAGCTGTTCCTGCAGCAAGGACTGAGCAGCCTGGAGTTCTTGGAACCACTGATCTGCTGCAGGAACCGCTGAAACCGGAGCCACAGCTGGAAACTCTCGTGGATGGAAGCCTCCAGTGGCGAAGAAAGGTGTCTGCTGTGTCGAGGCATGCACCGAGTTATTATAAGCGAACTCGGCCAATGGCAGCAAGTTGACCCAGTTCTCCTGGCGGTAACTGGAGTAGCAGCGGAGGTACTGCTCCAGCATCCCATTGGTGCACTCTGTCTGTCCATCGGATTCCAGGTGGTACGCCAAGGACAGGTGCGGAGCCACGTCCAGGAGCCGCAGCAGGCTAGTCCAGAACCGGGCCGTGAACTGGACGCCTCGGTCCGAAATCACCCCCTCGGGAAGGCCATGGAGCCGGAAGATGTGCTGAAGAAACATCCGGGCCGTCTCCTTCACCGTGGGGAGGCCAACACAGGGCACAAAGTGTGCCATCTTGGAAAAAAGGTCCACTACCACCCAGATGGTGGTACAGCCGGCAGAGGGGGGCAGGTCTGTGATGAAGTCCATCGAGATGAGCTTCCAGGGCCCCGACAGCGTCAGTAGAGGCAGCAACAACCCTGCGGGCCTTCCATGGTGGTCCTTGGCCCGGCGGCACACTGGGCATGTGTCCACGTACTGGGCCACCTCCGCCTGGACCCGGGGCCACCAAAACTCCCGGGTGAGGAGGTGCAAGGTCTTGCAAAAACCAAAGTGCCCTGCTGGCTTGGCATCATGGCACAACTGTAAGACCGCCTCCCAACAGGGACCTGCAGGCACATACAGACGGCCCCAATGATACAGCAGGCCGTCCCTAAGTGTAAAGGGAGAAGAGTCCCCTTCCGCCGAATGTCGTGCCACAAATTGGTCCTGGCCCTGGAGGTCCCGGATCTGGTCTAGCAACGGAGCATCCCGTGCAGTGGCGGCAAAAATCTCTGGGCACAGCAAGGCGGATGTAGACTCCCCCTCCGGGTCCGTGGCGTATTCTGGCTTACGGGAGAGAGCATCGGCCTGCCGATTCCGGGCCCGAGGAACATACTGAAGCTGGAAGTCGAAGCGGCCAAAAAACAGGGTCCACCGCTTCTGCCTCTGAGACAACTTCCGAGCCGTCTGGAGATGTTCCAAGTTCCTATGGTCGGTGTGGACCAGGACCGGATGAGCCGCCCCCTCCAGCAGATGTCACCATGTGTCAAAGGCAGCCTTAATCACCAGCAGCTCCTTCTCCCAGATCGTATAGTTGCATTCAGGAGAAGAGAGCTGCCGAGAATAAAAGGCACAAGGCAGCAGGTGTCCTGTGGCCCCCATAGGCTGAAGCAGCACAGCCCCAATTGCCACATCCGAGGCATCCGCCTCCACTACAAATGGAGTCCGTGGGTCAGGGTGCTGCAGGATCGGGGCCGACGTGAACCTTTCCTTGAGGGCATCAAACGACCTCTGGGCCTCCTCTGTCCACTGGAAGCGGGCTGTCCCTCGCAGCAGGTGAGACAGAGGGCTTGCCAGGGTTGCGTAGTCTGCTATAAACTTCCTGTAGAAATTGGCAAACCCCAGGAACCTCTGGACATCCTTCCGACTGCGAGGGGCCTGCCAGGACAACACCGCCTCCACCTTGGAGTTGTCCATGGCTACACCCTGGGCAGAGATCCGGTATCCCAAAAAGTCCACCTCCCAGAGCTCAAAGGTGCACTTCTCCAGCTTGGCGTAGAGACGGTGCTCCCGAAGTCGCTGAAGGACGGCACGGACGTGGGCATCATGGGCAGCCTGGCTGGGGGAATAAATCAAAAAATCGTCCAAGTAGATCACCACGAACCGGTCCAAATAGTCCCGGAAGACATCATTGACAAAGTGCTGGAAGACGGCCGGGGCATTACACAGGCCAAAGGGCATGACCGTGTACTCGTAATGCCCATACCTCATCTGGAAGGCCGTCTTCCATTCGTCCCCAGCCCGGATCCTCACCAAGTTGTAGGCCCCCCTGAGGTCCAACTTCGTGAAAACCTTGGCGTAGCGGAGTCGCTCCAGCAACTCCGGAATCAAGGGCAATGGGTACCGGTTCCGGATGGTGATCCGATTGAGGGCCCGGTAATCATTACACAGGCGTAATTCCCCACACTTCTTCTTAACAAACAGCACAGAGGCGCCTGCAGGGGATTTGGATGGCCTGATGAACCCCCTCTGAAGATTCTTTTCCAAAAAATCCCTCAGAGCCGCCAGCTCAGGCTCTGAGAGGGAGTAGAGGCGTCCTGCTGGAATAGGAGCCCCTGGTACCAAGTCAATGGCGCAATCATAAGGCCTGTGTGGGGGGAGCCGATCCGCTTCCTTTTTATCAAAAACATCGGCATAATCCCGGTATTTCTCAGGTAGCGTTACTGAGGATTCCTGGGCATCCGCTGCTACCGCCGCCGGGATCCTCTCGGGCCAGCAATGCTCTTGGCAAAACTCGGAGGCAAACAGGACCTCCCGACAGGCCCACGAGATATGAGGATCATGTTTGGAGAGCCAGGGCATCCCCAGGACCAAGAGGAAATGCGGCACATCAGCCAGTAGGAATCGGACCTCCTCGACATGGCCCTGGATCTCCAATTGCAATAACAAGGTCTGGTGCATCACTGGACCCGATTGTAAAAGCCGCCCGTCGATGGTCTCCACCGGTCTCGGCTCGGCTAGGACCTCCATGGGATCTGGTGGCAAGTAGCAAACCCCAAGTCCATGAAATTGCTGGAGGCTCCCGAGTCTATCATAGCTCCCAGGGGAATGAGCTCTTGGGCAGGGAGCCTGAGGTTGGCTGCCACCAACAAGGGGTCTCTGCTGCAGGGTGAATGGAGGGGAGCAGGTTCAAGAGATGCTCCCAGGTGATGAACCTGGGGCCTTCCGTTTCCCTGAACCGGTGCTCGGCGTCCCTTGGCAGGGCATTCCCTGGCAAAGTGCCCAGAAAGCCCGCAGTACAAACAGAGGCCCTCTCTCCTCCTTCGTTCCTTCTCAGTCCCAGTGAGCCGTGGCCGGGCCCCTCCCAGCTGCATTGGTTCCTCTGCAGGCCCAGGAGAGGCAGCCTCAAGGGAAGCTGCAGGAGTTGATGGCACAGACAAAGGAGGAAGAGGCCGGTCGGACCGTCGAGCCTGCCTGCGGGCTGTGAGACGATAGTCAATGCGGGTTGCCTGGGAGATCAGGGCAGCCAATGTATCAGGAGGCTCTGAGTGGGCCAGCTCATCCTGTATGGGGTCAGCCAAACCCCAACGAAATTGGTCCTGCAGAGCACTCTCATTCCAGGTCACGTCCTGTGCTATAAGGCGAAAGGCAGTAGCATATTCTGCCACAGAGCCCTTGCCTTGCTGAAGCATCTTAATCTGGTGCACTGCCGTCTCCCTTTTGACTGGGTCTCCCCAGACAACCCTCATCTCCCTCAAGAAGTCCGGCAAGCTGTTGAGGACAGGGCTATCCTCATTGAGGTAAGGAGTGGCCCATTTGCTTGCAGGTCCAGACAACAAGCTGATCATGAAAGCCACCTTCTGTGCATCAGTGGTAAACTCAGTTCCCATGATTTTAAAGTGCAGCTTGCACTGAGCTAAGAAACTTTCCAGTTCTTTTCTTTCACCAGAATATTTCTCTGGCAGAGATATGAGGCTTTTTCCCCGTGGCTGGGGCTGGGCTTGATTCCGAAGCAAAGCCATGCTATGCATCATTTGCCCCATCCTCTCTGATAGCTGTCTATTTTGCTCAAGAAGTTCTCTTACTAATGAGCTCTGCTCCATCTTATCAGCCTGATTATGGTCAAGGCTTATTCTGTCCAGGAAAGCTGCCAACACGTGGCTGATAAAGACAGAGGCCTCTTCCCAGATAGCAACCCAGTTGCAAATGACGTACCAACAAACCAAGAGTTCCGAAAGTCAGGTCCAGAGAGCACTCCAAAGTTCAGGGTTATAGTGAGCAGGTAGTCCAGAGCCGTTCCAAAGGTCACAGGGTATAAGCAATCCAAAGTCAAGCCGAGAGCCAAGACCTTTCATTGGGGAATTCAAGATAAGCCTTGACAAAGAGCTTGGCTTTTCCCAGCTGCTTATCTAGCTTCAGCTCCTCTCCCCCAGGTGTTTCTCTTTAGCTGCGCGTTTCTCAGCTAGCCTTCGAGAACACCGCAGCCCCTCCCTATCTGTTCTCCTCTGAGCAAAGGTAGGGATTTCAATCTCTTGCTCCTCTGCTTCTTCCTGGCATGAAACCTCTGCTGGGGAAAGGCTTTCTGCTGGGGAAAGGCTAGGCTGCTGAGGCAGGGGCTGTTGCTCACTGGGTTCCACACAGCTAGGTCCAGGTCCAGCTAGTTCTATGGGGGCTGGTAGCACCAAGCTAGGATCAGGTCCCACATCCTCCCCCTCAGAGTCCTCCAAGTCCTCCACCTGGCTGTCCCTGACACTGAGAATGCAAATCTTTTAGGAAAACTTGGGGGGGGGGGAACTGAGGGGCAAAACGGATGGATGGAAGGTGGGGCTTGAAGCTGCCCCTTCTGAAGATGGATTGGGCTCATGGTGAACACACCCTGTAGCCCAATCTGCCTTAAGGCTGGCTGACAAAGGAGTGGCAAAGATCTGCTCCTTTTTTGGTCAGGGAAACCATGGCTTTTCCTGTCCTGCTGCAGCCCAAAGCCAGCTTCAAGATGCTGCGGAAGCATGCAGCATGTAAACACTGTGCCGCCACATCTTGTAACCACCCACCACTTCAAGGAGGCTTTAGGGTGGTGTGGGAGCATGCGGCATATAAACAGAATGCTATCAAGCCACCCAGATGGTGGCTTTAAAGGGCTCTCTGTTCTGAGATCAATAATTTGGGGCTAAGTAGTTTTTTTGGCAGCCCCCCCCCCCCAACTTAATCAGATGCATTCAAAATGTATGTGAACAACAAAAATTCAACCCACATTCTACCAGGATTATTTTCACCATATGACTAACCCCTTGGACAAGTCATTCTCTCTCAGCCTAGATGAAGGCAATGGCAACCCTCTTTGAAGAAACTTGCCATGACAACCCTGTGATAGATTCACCTTGTTGGCATGTGCCTTTAAGTCATATGACACTCCTATCATGGGGTTTTCTTGCCAAGATTTGTTCAGAGGGCGTTTGCCATAGCCTTCCTTTGAGGCTGAGAGAAATGACTTGCCCAAGGTCACTGAGTGGGTTTTCATGGCTTTGCAGGAATTCAAACCCTGGTTTCCAGAATGCTAGTTCAATGACAACAATAACTTCTCTCAGAATAGGAATCAATGTGGCTCACTGCAAAAGTTAAAACAATATAGGTTAAACCAGTGTGAGGTAAAAATGAGCTTCATAATGCTGTCCTTTGGAAGTGAACATTATGAGAAGATAAAGCCTGGATCCAGAGCTATACCCTGGAATTTTGCCAGAGCTGTAGGCTGGAGTTATCCCCCTTTTCCATGAATACAAATATATTGGTGAAAGAAAATGGAAAAATCAAAACTCACAAATATTTTGCTTAGCTGTACTATGTATGGACATTCTTGAACATTCACTCTGAAGGTATTAACAACCTTTTTTTTGGTAAAGGAGGGGAATGCTGTGCTAGAGTTACAAACTAGAACAATTTTTGGGTAAAAAAAGCTTGTCAATTTCCTTTGCCTTAAGGTTGCTGATTTTGAAAGTCACAGCTTCCAGCTTGCTTTTCATTATTAAATGACATCTAGACACAGCACAACCTGGATATTTTTTTTTAATGGAAGTGAGAGAATAAACTGGAAATGCTGCTGTGTTCTGAGTTATCTTTTATGAGATTGCTCAGTGCCTGTGCTAACAATTATAGGTAGAAGGAGGTCATGCCTTCAAACAGCTTTGGAATTATTTTCTGGTAGAGCTCAAAGAAATAAGGATTGCTGGGGGCGGGGGGACAGAAGAGGCTTCAGACATATTAGTGAAACCTATAGTGAAGAATTTTGCAATAAGGTAGCTTTCCACTTATTATTACTATCCATGCATATTGTTATTATTTATTACATCTGTAGCACTTTTAACCATAGTAAAGATATCTAAAATTCATTAACTTGTACATGTTACTTATAGTTAATGACTAAAATTTCATCAGTGGTCAACATTGATTTTGAGGCTCTCTAAATGAAAATTGACAGTGCTCAAAGACTGTCAATATTTGCCAGGTTTGTACAATGTAATTGTAAATTTAAATGAGTTGGAAAGAACTGCAAGGCACCCAAAGATGATCTACTCCAACTAAGGCATTTTTAAAGAAATTGTTATTGGGTGACCATCTTTTCATTCAGATGATTCATTAGCGGTAGCTTTTCCATTACATAAAATCCTATCATTTGGACTGAGGCAAAAGTAATTAAAAAGCAAAACAAAACAGGGAATGCACACAGAGTTTCAAATATATTTATACATTTATTGTTTGTTGTTAATTGCTGTAAGTCAACTTTGACTTGTATCAACCTTATGAATGAAATACCTGCAAGTCACCCTGTTATCAATAGCCATGCTGAGATCTTGCAAATTTAGAGCTATGCTGTTGTGATTGAGTCAATTCCCCTTGTAGTCTGGTCTTCGTCTTTCACTACTTCCTCCTATCTTGCCAAGCATCATTGTCTTTTCTAATGAGTCATGCCAAATACATATACACATATAGGGAGGTTTTCAAAGTACCTTTTTACCTTGACCATGAGATCAATGATGAGTGGTTAGATTGGGCAACCCCCTTTCGCTTTCTCTCCTCCCCCCCCAGTGTTGCATTTGTTTTTCCCCATTTTTACTCTTTCCCCTCCATCTGCTCCAGATCAGTGTTATGTCATCTTTGTTTTTATCTAAGTGAATAGAGTACATACATATAACACAGGATCAGATCAAAAGCAGCCTCTTTAAGGCAACATGCTATAAAGTGTCAGGAATATCTATATTAAGAATTTTAAATTGATTCTTCTCCTATACAACTTTACTTCTGAGCTTTCTTCAGTTTGATGTGAAGTTGAAGGTTTTCATGGCTGGCATCCATGGGTTTTTTGTGGGGTTTTGGGGCTGTGAGGCTGTGTTCTAGAAGAATTTCTTCCTGATGTTTTGCATGCATCAGTGGTGGGCATTTTCAGAGAGTGGTGGCATGGAAGTGTGTGGGGTATATATACTATGTGACCTTTAGTGAAGGTCACACAGTATATGTACCCCACACACCTCCATGCCACCATTCTCTGAAGATGCCAGCCACAGATGCAGGTGAAACATCAGGAAGAAATTCTTCTAGAACACAGCCTCACAGCCCAAAAAACCATTTCTTCATTTTGCTGCCTTCTGGTAGCAAGATCATCATGCTGTAACACAGTTTCTCATTTTGTATGGTAGAGGTCAGCAAATATAATTTCCCTTTATCTTTCTGATTTGCCTTCTCGGTAGAAAAGCCCCCCTTTGTATCCCACCAATGGAGGCAGTACATTCTGTGAGGGCATGCAAAGAGTCTTCTCTGGTCTGTGTGCAGCCCTTAGAGTTTCTGGAGCAAAGACACCAATGCCTTGGAGAACTAACATATATAAATGAAGCTGCTTTGCTGTGTTTGAGGCTATCAGTGGTGAAAACTGCAATAGCTTCTTTCTTTGACTTCAGTGACTTAGACTGTAAATCAGGGGTAGGCAACCTTTCCCCTTTAAGGGCCGAGGGACTTCAGCTCCCAGAATCCCAGGAGCTATTGGCCAACATGGGACTATTGGCCAACATGGCTGAGACTTCTGGAAGTTGAAGTCCCTTGGCCCTTAAAGGGGAAAGGTTGCCTACCCCTGCTGTAAATTATCAGCTACAAAGTTAATAGTTTGTTATCATATGATGCTCTCAGATTCCTGTCAACAGGATTGGGGTGTGTGTATGTTCTAGGCATGCAGGGAAGATCTTCAGGTATTGCTGCCATCAAAAAACAAAAAGTAGGGCCCCTTTCACACTACACAATTGTAACACCATGATTCCATTTTAAGGTGTGGCTTGCAGAATCCTGGAGTTTGTAGTGAAACACTAAATCTCCCTGGTTGAGAATTCTAAATGTCCCTCCCAACTGCAAATTTCAGTTTTCCACAGAAAGTTACCATGGTAGTTAGACTGGAATAATATCACTATCATTGTGTATTGTGAAAAAGCCTCCTCAGAGAAAAGAGGCTAAAAGAGATAGTAGAAATAACACATTAACTCAGAGGTGCAATAGAAACCATTCAAAATGTTGCAGAAATTAATATGACCCAAGAACAGAAACAAGGGTCCAAAACACACTACAGAAATAATCCAGTGTGAGACCGCTTAAACTGCCCTGGCTCAATGCTAATGAATTCTGGAAACTGTAGTTTTGTGAGACATTTAGCCTCCTTTGTCAGAGAGCTCTGGTGCCACAATAAACTACAATTCCCAGGATTCTCTAACATTGAGCTAGGTCAGTTAAAGCAACCTCAGACTGGATTAGTTCTGCCATGTGTTTTGGATCTAGTTGTGAGGGTCTGCCTGTGTAACTTGTTGCAGGATGGGATTTCTGGTTACAGCAGTCCTGTTGCTGAAGTCTTTGCAGGACCAGCCCTGAGCTGCCAGAGTCCTGGAAGGATCAGGGCTAAGCCAAGAGGAACAGTTGGCTCTTCTCATGCAGGGCAACTGAAGGTACATCCATTTAAGGGTTGTATTGGCCTCTCAACTCTTACCACAACAACACAGTCTTTAGTGCTGCTTGTAGTTGCTCTGTTTGCATTTTGTGCTTTGTTAGTTTTGCTGGTCTGCTCCCTGGTTCTGCCTCTTGCTTCTGGAACTCTGCCTTGCTGTGTTTATATCTGAGCTGTTTCCTGACTTAGGACCTAAGCAGACTGCCAGAAATAGTGCACATTAAATTGAGGCACTGCCCTGGCTCAGTGCTAGGGAATCATGGGAACTGTAATTTATTGTGGCACCAGAGCTCTCTGACAGAGAAGGCTCAATGTCTCAGAAAAAAATACAATTCTCATGATTCCCTAGCACTGAGCCAGGGCAGTGCCTCAATTTAATGTGCACTATTTCTGGCAGTCTGCTTAGGCCTTTACTTTCTGCCCCTGGCCCACTAGACCCTCTAAAGCTCATCATCCATAGTCCTGGAAGCCCCCCCTTGGAATCCAGGCTACCCATGTCTCAGACTCTGACACTAGGAAACTAAAGACTGTCCACACTACAAGGGTGTACACATATGTATAAACATACTTTTATGCTGGTGACGATATTTATAAGAAATGTTGAGTCTGCAGTTTTGCATTATATTCTGATCCAACATCTATGCCGGGGTAGGCAACCTTTCCTCTTTAAGGGCCGAGGGACTTCAGCTCCCAGAAGCCTCAGCCATGTTGGCCAATAGTCCCATGTTGGCCAATAGCTCCTGGGATTCTGGGAGCTGAAGTCCCTCAGTCCTTAAAGGGGAAAGGTTGCCTACAGGAAACAATTAACTGATAATGCTTGCAAGGACAATATATCACCTACACTCTGGAAGCATCCTAAGAGCTTATTGCACTGACAAATAACTGACTGTTCCCCAGTGGGATACAGTTGGGTTATGGGATGCAGTCAGGTATTATCACCTCAAAGTTGCCACTGATTCTGTTGGGCAAGTGCAACCTGGCTGCATCCCAAGTCCCAGGCACACTTTGGAGGCTGCTTTTCAAAGACAGAAAGCTTACGGCTTTGAAAAGCGGCCTCTGAAGCATGCCTGAGACCAGGGATGCAGCCAGGTTGCACTTGCCTGGTGGAATTGGTGGTGATTTTGGTGCAATAATACTCAGCTGCATCCCACAACCTGACTCTATCCCATTGGAGAGCAGTTGGGTTATTTGTTGGTGCAATAAGCTCCCTAGTCTGTGGGAGTCTATCCAGAGAAGCCTTTGTCAAGTGGTGCAATTCAAAGAAATCAGCAAGAAGCAAGGTCAAGACTGTCCAAGGACTGAAGAAGCCATAACGTCAAAGGTCTGACTTGAAAGAGTCTGGAGACAGAAATGCTGACCAATAGGCAGAGAATTTGCATACCAGCATTAGCCTTAGGCAGACTCAGCTCTTAGGTGGGCTGACACCAGAAGATTCTAATCAAAGCCTCTCTGTTACTGCTTGGCAAGCAACCTGAGCATTATTGCTCTGTTCTTCACTCCTTGTGTTGCATCCTCAGTGCTGCCTCCCCAATTGTGTCCTCTGCCCCATCACCTGCAGGTGAGCCTTGCCTTTGCTGACTGAGGCTGCTTTTCGACAGGCAGAGCTGCATGAGGCTGCTCTTTGCCTGTGAGACTTGCTTGAATACTTTTTTTAGCTTCCTCTTTGGACTCCTTCTCGAGGTCCAGATCCTGGCCCATGATACAAACTTTGGGGTACTGATGGGTACATTGTTTGTAGAACATGGACCCTTTCTGTCCTATTTGGTACTGAATGCAAAGTTAATGGATTGAAGTCACTGGGTCTTACTTCAGCTTAGATGCTCATAGGATTAAAGTGTCTTTTAATTGTTAAGGTTAAATCATCTTTGGATTTTTCCCCAGGATGTTTTTGTTTTTAAAAAGAAAGAAGGCCTAATGTTTTGTTTTTTTAAAGGTGTTCTAATATTGTAATGGTGTAACAGTGTAAATGGTGTAACAGTGTAATGATATAGTGTGGTGTAGTGGTTTGAGTGTTGAACTGTGACTTTGGAGACCAGGGTTCAATTCCCAACTCAGGGCCTTTGAAGACTGCCAGAAATAGTGCAAATTGAGTCCACTTTAACTGCCCTAGGGAACCATGGGAACTGTAATTTATTGTGGCACCAGAGCTCTCTGACAGAGAAGGCTCAATGTCTCAGAAAAAAAATACAGTTCTCATGATTCCCTAGCACTGAGCCAGGGCAGTTAATGTGGACTCAATTTGCACTATTTCTAGCAGTCTGCAAAGGCCCTCAGTCATGAAGCCCATCAGGTGAAGTTGGGCAAGTTGCATGCTCCCAGCCATAGGGGAAGGCAATGGCAAACCTCTGAACAAATCTTGCTAATAAAAGTCAGAAATGACTTGAAGGCATACAACAGCAACAATATTTAAAGAGTAAAATAGGATTGTCTGGTGTGGCACACTGTGCCTGAATTTTTAACACATGGGCTATATCTCATTTTCTTCACACATGGGCTATATTTCCAAGGAGTATGTTAGCACTATATCTCCTAAATGAAGCAAGTTGCTGGAACAATGATCCACTTACTCTTTAAGACACTGGCAGTTTGACATGGATGGACCTGCCCCATCAAAAAGGGACATCTTAGGCAAGTAGCTTGAAGGTGAGGGTCCTCCAAGACCACAGGCAATCCCTGCTGTAAAAATAGGGATGGGGGCAGAGACTATTGATTGCAGACTTCTGCCAAATAATAGCATTCCCCAGTAACCAATAAAGGAGGAAGACATTTTTATAGTAGCTGCCATTTTCAATTTCCCCAGATTCACTTCAAGAGTCTGAACAGGGCATCCTGGAAACAAAAATGGTTCCAATTTACTACTCCCAAATATAGCTCAAGATCCAGCTCTCAGTCACCCCTCTGTAACCTTTAATATCAAGTCTATATCCAAAAGGGGAATCTTATGCAAGTAGCCCAAACAGGGGCTCCCCAGCACAGGAAACCAGCTTTACCAGGTTGAACCAGATAGTTCAGCATGGGGAAAACCCAAGGCACTCAGCCATGATGGTCTCTCTCAAGACTTGAATCAGTGTAATCCCTCGACAATGTGAAGGGTGGTAGTGAGCTGGACTGGGAGATTGTTTGCGTACAGCAAACAAAAGGGAGTTTCCTTTGGGGAATGAAACTCTTTTTATGAGAACATTCATGCTGATTATCCAGATGTTCTTGCATATTGCCCCCCATTCTTCTCCTCTGGGAAAATTGCTTCAGCCCATCAACTCATAAAATCCTACCTTAAGGTGCCATTTCTGGGTATAGATATAAATGCCTCAGCACTAACAAATTTGTATAGTCTGAAACCAGACAGAATCTCTTTTCGATTTCATCTGGACACCACAGCCAACTACTCCACATTCCACAGATAGTCACTGATTCATCCTCATTCCAGTTTCCCCAAGATTAGAGCCACAGTTCAGGATTGGTACAGTATTGCCTCTTAGCAACCCTACAATTTGGTATATTCCAACACCTTTACTTCATTAGTTTTTGTATGTATGTGTGAGTGTTTGTGTGTGTGTTGATTCCCCTTGTATAAATAAACCATATTAATTTGGAATCTGCCTCTGAAGTTCTCTGGGTTTGGAACTTTTATACATAGACCAAAGTCCCAGCCAGAATTTACCCTGGCCTTCTCTTTAAATTATTGAGCTAAATTAATTTCCTCATTGAATACATTTTTGGGTGCCCTCTTGGGATCTCAAGCAATTTAGGGAACACCGAAGAAATCTAAACAAATCACCATAAATAAATAAAATACTGGATCAAAACACCTCATTTTCAGCTTTTCAATTGGTTCTTGTCAGTTTGGACTGCTCTTAATTATACACACTATTAAAAGCAAAAGCAAAGCAGCTTCATTTATATACCGCTTCATATCGCGCATGGGATGTCTAAGCGGTTTACAACTGTGAGCTGATTGCCCCCCAACAATCTGGGTACTCATTTTAGCAACCTCGGAAGGATGCAGGCCTGAGTCGAGCCTCAGCCCTGGCTGGTATTGAACTCGCAACCTTGTGGTCTATGAGTGAGTGGCTGCAGTACAGGCATTTAACCACTGCGCCACCAGGGCTGTTTATAAACTTATTTTGCTATATAAAAGGAATATTGGAATCAGAGGATGTAGAACTAATTGCATATTAACAGCTGCCCATAGTGGATTTCTAATTATTGATATTTTTTTAATCTCCAAGAAGGATGGAAAAGAAACTGTTGTTGTTGTTAACTGCCTTCGCATTGATCTTGACCCATGGCAACCCTATGGATGAGACATCTCCAGACACCCCGTCTTCTACTGCTCTGCCCAGCTCCTGCAAATTCATATTCATGGTCTCTTTAATAAAGTCCATCCATCTAGCATGTGGCCTCCCTCTCTTTCTACTTCCCTTCACCTTTCCTAACATTATTGTCTTTTCCAATGATTCATGCCTTCTCATGATGTGTCCAAAGTATGACAGTTTAAGTCTTGTCATCTTGGCTTCTAGGGATATTTGTGGCTTGATATGCCCTAGGACCCATTTGTTTGTCCTTTTGGCTGTCCATGAAATCCTCAGCACTCTTCTCCAGCACCACATCTCATATGACTTGATTTTCTTTCTATCTTTCTTGACTGTCCAGCTCTTACATCCATAGATTGTAATAGGCATTACAATGGTTTGTATGATTCTGACTTTTGTGCTAAGTTGTATGTCTTTACATTTTAGGATCATTTCTAGTTCTTTCATAGACATCCTCCCCATTCTTAATCATCTTCTGATTCCCAGGTTGCAATTTTCATTCCAATTAATGTTTGATCCCAGATATAAAAACTCTTTTACTATTTCTATTTCCTCATTGTCTAGTTTGAATGTGTGTACGTTCTCTGTGGTCATTATTTTTGTTTTCTTTATGTTCAACAGTAAGCTTGCCTTTGCACTTTCTTCTTTGATCATCTTTGGTAGTTGTTCTAGGTCTCTGAGGTTCTCTGCTAGTATTATGGTGTCATTAGCATATATCAAATTGTTGATATTTCTTCCTCCTATTTTCACTCCTCCCTCTTCCGTCCAAGCCTGTTTTCCTTATAATATGTTCTGCATATAAGTTAAATAGGTAGGGTGATAGGATGCAGCATTATCTGACTCCTTTGCCAATTGGGAACCATTCTGTTTCTCTGTGTTCTATCCTGTCAGTAACCTCTTATCCTGAGACAGATTCCTCATTAGGATTCTCAGATGTGTTCACACTCCCATCTCTTTAAGGGTGTTTCGTAGCTTTTCATGATCTATTAAGTCAAAGGCTTTGCTGTAGTCTATAAAGCACATGCTGATTTTCTTTTGGAACTCCCTGATATGCTTCATTAGCCATCATATGTTTGCAATATGATCCCTGGTGCCTCTTCCTTTCCTGAACTCTGCTTGGACCTCTGGGATTTCATAAAAAAACATAGTATAGGAGATACAGCATATATAGTAAAGTTTATGAAATTTATTCACTTTTGATAAGGCAGGCAACAAGGCAACTATTTTATAGAAAAGTTTTTTTAAAAAATATTGTATTGGATACTCAAAAACATATAGGCTACATAAAATATTGGTTTTGATTTTTTTGTCTATTGGGCTATCACTACCAATAACAATGCATAAAAAGAAAATGTAGCTAGTGTGTAACACTTGCTAATAGAAGTTATCCAATAAAATAAGTATTCAGAAAACTTTCCTTTTGTTTGGAAATTTTTTGGGGTTGAATTCCATCTTTTGTGTGTTAAAATTAGTGTTTTCAAAGAGACTGTGAAAAGCCTTCAACTTCCCATCAGACTGTGAAAAAATTTGGTTTGTCTCTTCAAAGCAGAGCTCAGAAAAGGTAACTTCCAGCAAGAGAAATATTTTCTCATTTGTTAGACATCATTTTTTTTGTGCTTAATATATTCTGATTGACTGTGGTTGATTTTGATATAACATGTTTAATGACATTGCCTGTTCCTGCCCCCTCTAATATCATTAGGCACTACTCTTAGGTGTCAGAATTTGGCCCTAAAGTCTAAAATCTCCCATGCTCCTACTTTAACAACCCTAAAGTGAATTAGGTATCATTGATTTAAAGTGTCTATTCTGAACATGACTAAATATGGATCCAACTGTAGTAACAAAGGAAGATGGATATAGTAGAAAACAGAGCATACAACTTGCGGAGATGGAATCAATTTATTTTCCCTTGTTGAAAATAATAATGCATGCCTGCTTTTTACCAATGCTTTGCTCCATCAGCCATGAGCTCTGCATTCACCCTTCAGCAGAGAAAGCTATTTATTTTATCCCACTTCCATCTTATGTATTCTGCCTGTGCATGTCTGTAGATAGCAATGCCAAGATATTGATAGGCATATAAAAGATTATATATCACTGGATTAATGATTTAGTGCTTCTGAGGTTGGCTGTCCAACCTAATATCATAATTATCCTCATCAGACAAAACTACTGTGATGTAGATAGAGTCACTGAGGAGGGCATTTCTAAATCAGACAAGCTAGGGAGTAAGGAGAGCCATAGCTGAATTCAGCTTTATTTCAGTTAGTATGCATTTGTTCTCTTAACCCTGCTGTGCATTTTCCCAGGTAGTGGTTTGCAACATATTCACTTGCCAGGATAACCTAAATCTTTGCAGAATTGGGAATCCAATTGCAGCACATCCAGTACACTTCTCTGCATGCCCTTTAATTACAAGGAGCATATAAAATCTCCATATAAAATTGGTGTTTGCACATTTCATGTTGGCATATATCCTGCACGTCCTTTTGTTCTGTAAGGTTCATCCCCAATGATGATACAAATCACAGTGGGCTAGGGAACCTCTAAATGTTGTTGGATTTTGGTTCCCATCTGATAAGCCTGGCTAGTTTTTTTTAAATTATATTTTATTAATTTAAAAATATACATAAAATATTACTTATGTAATACATTAGTCTTCTCCATCTTCTACCTATATACATTTCTATACACTTCTCCTTAGTTCTTCAAAAGTAAGTACACATTTCTTTTTCCTTAAAATTTATCTTTCTATATCTCTTACTTATAATACAAAAGACCATATCGTTAAACAATTATTTTTCAATATCTATCTAGATTACTTTCTACTTATAAGCTTTGCCAATTTATTCCCATCTTAATTTTAAATATCCTTCTGTTGGAGCCCAATCTTCATTGATTAATTCTGAATCTTTATTATTAAGTATTCTTGTTAATCTGTCCATCTCTTTCATTTCAATTAATTTGGAAAGCCAGTCATCAAATGTTGGGATCTCTTCTTGTTTCCACTTTGAAGCAATTTGTATCCTTGCAGCTGATACCATATAAAGGAGGATCTTCCAATATTTCCTTTCTATATTTGGGTCTATTCTATTTGTCATGTTTAGTGGTTAGCATACAGACTTAAAAAAGAAAAAGATAAGAGATTGATTACAAAGTTAAAAGACAGTGATAAATTGATCCACACACAAGAAGAAATTCAAAAAGTATTTAAATTTTTTTGTAAACTTATATAAAAAAGAGGAAATAGATTTTAATGAAATTCAGAAATATATAAACAAGAAATTCCAGAAATAACACAAGAACAAAAAAACATTGATTTAGTTATAATCACTGTTTTGTCATAATTAATTTTAATTTTAAAACCAGCCACTTGTCCAAAATCTCCAAGTGTTTGGAGAGTTCCATCTGTTCTATGGGGTCTTCTAATCAATCTCTTATCTTTTTCTTTTTTAAGTCTGTATGCTAACCATTTCCCTGATTTGTTTGCCAATTTGAAATGATTTTGTTTTATAAATTTCATTTTCTTAGCAACTTCTTCTGTTAGAATTTTACCTAATTGATTTCGTATCCATTTTAGTTGTTTATCTCTTTTGTCATTTGTGGGGTCTTTTATCAGTTCTTCTTCAACTTTTTTGATGTCTGATTCCAATATTTTGAATTCCATATCTCTCTGCTTTTTCATTCCTGAGGCTCTCTGAATCAGCATTCCTCTTATCACAGCCTTGCTGGTGTCCCGTATCATCTTGGGTTTTGTTGGCATCCTCTTATTTATTTCAAAATACTCTTTTAATTTTATTATGAATTTCTTATCCTTTAACAAATAATCATTTAACTTCCATGTATATTTCCTCGTCAATTTATTCATTGTTAATAAAATTGGGTTATGATCAGAGATTGTTCTAGGTAATATTTCCATTTCTCTGATTTTTGTTTTGAGATCCTCTGATATCAAAAACATATCAATTCGTGAAAATGATTCATAAGATTCTGAAAAAAAAAAAAAACAAAACAAAACAAAACTATATCCACCAGTATTTGAGTAGAGATCTGTCCACACACATGTCAAATTTAATTGTTCTTTAAGTTCAAAAGGATGCTGGAAGTTTTCCCTGATTTTTCTGATAAGTTGTGGGATGTGAAAGGAACAATAGTTCAGCCACATTGGGAAGTGCACAAGTTCACACATGCTTTTATACATAACCCTCATGTTTAACAGCAGTTGGTGAGATGAAGCAATGGGTCATTAGCAGTAGATACCACAGAGTTAAGACCAAAAGAATAGGGCTCCGCATCTTTATTAATAGCAATGACTTGATTGCAAGCAGATTATGACATGAGAAAGACCATACACATGCAACAAGGGCACGGCTGCTCATTTTTTCCTGAGCCACTGACTAGTGAGTATTACTTCCAAACAATGCTCCCTGTACAGATTTCGGACCCTTCAACTGCCCCTCAGTGCTGACTTGTATTTTTCTCATTGGTGGCTGCTGTCCAGACAGATGAGATGAGGCAGCAATTACCTATGCCTTTATCTATCTGCAATCTGTAGGTTTATAATACTGTGAATGGTCTGAAGAGCATGACTGCTCTCCTGCTAGAGATTAAAGTATGGGGTCATCCTCTGAATTCAACAGTTAGCTAGGGAGAATAATGAATACTTAATAATAAATAATAATAAATTTTATTTTTATACTGCCCATTGGTAGCCCAATCCGGGCGGTTTACAGCATAAAAATTAGCATACAACATAAAACAACATATTTCCTCCCCCCCTTAAAACATTATTAAACTACATTATAATTAAAACAATGTTTAACAATTTAAAAACAATAATTAAAATTAATACAGTGTAATCATAAAACCCCTGTAACTTTCTTCCAAAAGAACAGGGGTTCTAGAGGTTCTACTGGGGGGGGGACCCAAAGCTGGGATATTTAGTCTGGAAAGGCCTGCCGGAAGAGATCCATCTTGACAGCCTTTTGAAAGCTGTCCAAAGATGTTAGTTGATGGATCTTGTCCGGCAGGCCATTCCAGAGCCTGGGGGCGACAACAGAGAAAGCCCTTTGGGAGGTAGCCGAGAGCCTCGATTTTTGGGGCTCCAGCAAGTTCCTCCCAGAGGACCA
Organism: Phrynosoma blainvillii; assembly: GCA_026167975.1. Taxonomy (NCBI): domain Eukaryota; kingdom Metazoa; phylum Chordata; class Lepidosauria; order Squamata; family Phrynosomatidae; genus Phrynosoma; species Phrynosoma blainvillii. Next base: position 349,947,597 of record JANUYF010000002.1, on the reverse strand, counting down.
GAGTGCGTGGGGAGGATTGTATGGGAGGAGGCGGTCTCTGATATAGCTTGGACCCAAGGCATTTAGGGCTTTAAAGGTGATAACCAACACCTTGTACTGGGCCCGGAAACCAGTAGGCAGCCAGTGGAGGGACCTCAAAACCGGGGTGATGTGGTCCCTCCTAGATGTTCCGGATACAAGCCTGGCTGCCATATTTTGAACCAACTGTAGTTTCTGAACCAAGCACAAGGGTAGCCCCATGTAGAGCGCATTGCAGAAGTCCAGGCGTGAGGTTACCAGTGTGTGCACAACTGTCTCGAGATCCCTTACTTCCAGAAAAGGGCGCAGCTGGCGTATCAGCTGAAGCTGATAACAAGCGCTCCTGACTGTCGCATTTACCTGATTTGTCATCAGGAGCGGCGAGTCAAGGAGCACCTCCAGACTGTGAACACAGTCACTGGAGAGAGAGGAGACGCCATTCAGAATTCGAGGCTGACAAATGAGACATGGGATGTTATCACACCAGGGGTCTCAAAGCAGCAAGAAAAGCAGCATGGAATCAATCCAGAACCATACCGGAATGATTCTGGTCGTGCAGCCGTAATTCCTCTTTGAAAGAGGAATTACAAAGAGCTGGAATGATGCAGCGAAGGCGCAGGGATGATGCAGGGATGGGCGGGGTTTGCTGCGACGTCGTCTGATCACAGGGGCAAAGGATCCAGAATGATGCAGCGATGATGCAGGGATGGGCGGGGTTTGCTGCGACGTCATCTGATCACAGGGGCAAAGGATCCAGAATGATGCAGCGATGGCGCAGGGATGATGCAGGGATGGGCGGGGTTTGCTGCGACGTCGTCTGATCACAGGGGCAAAGGATCTAGAATAATGCAGCGATGGTGCAGGAATGGGGCTGCTTTAGACCCCGTGTGATAACGTCCATGGAGAAATAGATTTGGGTGTCATCAGCACTATAACTCCGTATAATCTCACCCAGCGGCTTCATATAGATGTTAAATAACTTTTTTGATGTCTGATTCCATGTTCATTTGTTCATTCACTGTTTTACTGAACTTATAGAACTGAAGGTGTAGGCATTGCCACTAGCTTAAAAACTGAGCCTTGCTGTAGCCCTCCTGGGATGCACAAAATTTCAGCTAGGGAGATTGTCATACTTGTAAAAAACCTGACTTACCTGTCTCTAGTTGAATTTTAATTTGGGAGGCAGCCAGGTCCTATTGCATGAGTTTTGCTGTCGAATCCAGCAGCCGAATATAGCCTGGCTGCTTCCAGGGTCCCAGGAATGCTGAGCAGGCTGTTTTTCAAAGTCAGAAAACTCCTAGCTTTGAAAAGTGGCTCACTAAGCACTCCTGGAACCCTGGATTCAGCTGGACTGTATTTGGCTGGCGGATTCGGTGGCAAAACTCATGCGATAGGACCCGGCTGCCTTCCAAATTAAAATTCAGCTTGGGAAAGGTAACCTGGTTTTTTTTTACAAGTGTGATAATCTCCTAAGGCAACACAAAAGAAGCTGAATTATACTAGCCTGTGCCACTCTATCACTGCCTTTATTGGCTATTAGGGGAGGCTGTCTGTGTCATTTTCAGGAAGCTACCCCAAACCTTTAAGGAAGGTTACAAAGAGATGGTAGAGGGAGGGAAGCCATATCTCAAGTTTTAACATGGATCTCTCTCTCTCTCTCTCTGTGGGTGAAGGGGGGATGAGAGAGTGACTGTGAGAGAGAATTAATCCTCTGATATCTAGAAAATCATTAATCATTCTTGGGTGAGAAAAAGCTGCATTAACAGAATGTTACCACTCTATATGCTGATATAGTTTTCTCCCTACAACATCCAGGACAAATGTGTATCCAATTCTGGCATCTGTCCCTCAAGTTCCCCTGTGCCCAATGAGGCAAATAATTCTGTTAATTATTTATTAAGAACTCCTTCTCCTGTCAATAAATTATCCTGGCTATCTCCTGGAGGCCTCACTTCCTCATTTACTAGGTTCTTTTGCCATATGGACTTGAAGCATGTTTTATTAACAGTGAGTGTAAACTTTTTTTTTTTTTTTTGGCTGTCTTTCTCACTGGTATGGTGGTGGTCTGAGTCTTTTTCCGTGCTAGCATTTTGAATGCCACATATTCTTTCTTCTTAATTACTTTTTCATTTGTATCTTTTCTTTTCCTCCACTACATATTACAAAAGGATTATCTATCATTAAGCTCTCAATTAATTTTTGGAGAACGTTATTTTTCTTCTCTAATACTTTGACTTTAGCTTATCCTGAGAACTGGAAAAAGAATGTCAACATTAAATAGGTATGTACAAAGTCTGCTTCTGTTCATCCTTGCTGGACTTTTCTTTCCAATGAAGTCAAGGGGAAAGGCTTAGGAACATTTGTTGAGAGGCAGGGAGTTCAAGTTTTTACTTTAATATAAAGCATATGAGTACTTCATAGATTTCAGTAACTATGGGCCCATTCCCATTTACATTTAAACCGGTTTGTGATTCACTTTTGCTCCGAGTCGGTGGATTGATTCCAGTTGATGCGTCGTTCCCAGTATAGAAAAGGGTCTTTTCTTTATTTGCTTCTTTTTTGGCACAATTGTCATTCCCACTAGTTTGTGCCACTTCAAAATGCCTGTCAATCATCTACACATCATCAGTGGTGCAACTGGCAACACATTCAAGAAAACATAGGAGGAGGTCATGAGTGCCGTGGCCAGAATTCTTCCCTGGGATGCATGGATCCATAGGTATCATGGACGGATCTCCCCTGGGATGCATGGCTTCATGGGTGCCATGGAGGATTCTCCCCTGGGATGCATGCATCCATGATTGTCATGGAGGACTCTCTCCTGGGATGTATGCATCCATGAGTGTCATAGAGGACTCTCCCCATGTGATTTTTTAAAAAAATGGACAGTATATGCACTTCATTGTTTTTGCAATTACTTGTCTCACTGAGCCACAGACGGTCTGCTTGCCAGCTCACTGCCCACAAGTAACGTATTTTCTGGTGTATAAGACAACTTTTAAACCCTGGAAAAGGGTCTCAAAAGTCGAGGGTTGTCTTATATGCCGGGTAAAGAAGGAGGAGGACGAGGACGAGGGGAGAAAGAGAAGGAAGACAAGAGAGAAATGATGTGGACGGGGGGAGAAAGAAAAGGAAGCCAGGAGAGAGAAGGAGGATGAGAACGACGGGAAAAAGAGGAGAAGGCCAGGAGAGAGGAGGATGAGAATGAAGGGAGAAAGAGAAGAAAGCCAGGAGAGAGAAGGAGGAGGATGAGAATGAAGGGAGAAAGAGAAGAGAGCCAGGAGAGAGGAGGAGGAAGATGAGAACGAAGGGAGAAAGAGAAGAGAGCCAGGAGAGAGGAGGAGGAGGAGGAGGAGGAGGATGAGAATGAAGGGAGAAACAGGAGGAAGCCAGGAGAGAAGAGGAGGAGGAGGAGGAGGAGGAGGAGGAGAATGAAGGGAGAAAGAGAAGGGAGCCAGGAGAGAGGAGGAGAAGGATAAGAATAAGAGGAGAAGGAGAAGGAAGCCAGTTCTACAGTATGGATGCAGCCTGAATCTGCACTGCAGAAATAATATAGTTTGACACCGCTTTAACTTCCATAGCTCCATCCTATGGACTCCTAGGATCTACAGTTTGCTTTGTGGTACCAGAGCTCTCTGACAAAAAAGGCTAAATATTTCACAAAAACTGCAAATTCCAGAATTCCATAGCCTTGAGCCAAAGTTGATGTGTTGGGCATCTGCACAATGAGAGAGTGAGAGAGAGAGTGTACCTTTGAAGATTTATCTAAAGATGAAACAAGTTCCTTAACTTGGAGATGATATGTGTATGTTGTGTGCCTTCAAATTGTTCCTTATGGTGATCATGGGGTTTTCTTGGCAAGATTCGCTCAGAGGAGGTTTGCCATTACCTTCCCCTGAGGCTGAGAGTGTGTGACTTGTCCAAGGCTACCCAGTGGGTTTTATGGCAGAGTAGGGAATCAAACCCAGGTCTCCAGAGTGGTAGACCAACACTCAAACCACTACATCAGGGGTAGGCAACCTTTTTGAGCCGGGGGCCAGGTTGCTGTCCCTCAGACAATTGGGGGGCTGAAGCACCATAAATAAATAAATAAATAAATATGCTTTTTTAAAAAAATTAAAAAATTAAAAAATATGCATGCACACTCTCTCAGCCTCAGAAAAGCCATGGCAAAACTGCTGTGGAGATTTTGCCAAGAAAACCCCAAGAGCAAGTAATAACAACAATAATCAATATCAATAACAACAATAATCAATGGTGGTGGTGGCGGCGGCGGCAGGACCGGCCTAGGGCCGGTCCAAAGGCCTCGGGGGGCCGCATCTGGCCCCCGGGCCTTAGGTTGCCTACCCCTGCACTACATCATGCTGGCTCCTATTCCCAGTACTACCTATGAAACAATTGAAGACTTTGGGGGTTGTTCTTGTGTGTCTTCAAGTCCTTTCCGACTTATGGCAACCCTAAGGCAACCTTATCATGGGGGGTTCTTGGCATGTTTATTCAAATAGGGGTTGCCATTACCATCCTCTGAGGCTGAGAGTGTGTGACATGCCCAGGGTCACTTACTTGGCCACAAATTGTACATACCCCAGAATGCATCACCTAGTATATTGCAGTCCTTCCCCTCAACACTTTCTCATTTTCCCACAACCATCTCATAGCTGGGAGATGGAAATAATTTTTAAAGCAGCATTTAAATCTGGACTATTTTTAAAAAAGTAAGGTCCAAAACACACTGCAGAAATAAATGTTAGGGAACATGGGAGCTGTAGTTTGTTGTGTTTATAAGTGACAGTTTTCCTGCTAAGTACCTGCATGTCATAAGCATTTGAATTAAAATTACCATATTGAAATCAAGTCTGATTTTTTTTTTAAAAAAATTATTTGGTGAGTGTTGGAAGAGGGGTAGTCTTATATGGCAAGTATATCCCAAACTCTATATTTTAACTTGAAAAGTTGGGTTAGTCTTATACTCCCAGTCGTCTTATATGCCAGAAAATATGGTAATTGCAAATACAATGGAGCACATAAAGGCAGTGCTGGGGGAGGAGGAAATGGTGGATTTCCCCAAAAACTGATGAGGGATGGGATACACCCCTGTGCTAACCCACTGCCACAGTAATCCCTCCCCTTTCAGTTTGATGTAACTCAGGTTCTACATTCCCACTTGCTGAACATGCTTGCTAATTGCTTCTTTTGAAAAGGACCACCAAAATACTAGTGTCTGAAAAGAGCAATTTTTTTTGCCTTTGTCTCACTTCAAAGCTAGTCCAAACGATAACAGTCTGAAACTCTTTCAAATGGGGATGAGGCATATTTAAAGTGATCAGCAAATTGATGTAAATCTTAGTAGGAAAGAGCCCAATGTATGTTGAGTTTAAACACACAGTTTCTTTTAAACTTCTGCAACAGTAAAAGTTCTTACTGAGAAGTTACTGATTACACCTCCCACCATGGGTGGTTTCAAAACATCCATGAAAGAGCATCCATGAAAATGATGCCCTTCCATTGTGTACCATTGTTTCCTGGGAAGTTATATGGAACAGAAGATGGCTGCCCACTGTGGAAACATTTGGATCAGTCCTAAAAATAGTCATGAAGATGATACATTTCACTGAATAATTTCTTTCAGGCTCTGTTTCCTCTCATTTTTTAGGACCATGCTAGATGATAATTTGCACAGCAGTCTTCTCCATATTACCCAGGAGTCATATTTAATATAGCAATTATTTAAAAAATGAAATAGGAATGTGAGAATAGCACTGCTGGATGGAAAGAAAGACACATTAAGCAAGTGACCAGCCTTATCACAGCATCAAGGTTTCTTGAAATGTTTGTTTGTTCCTTTACACCCTTCAAATATTGCTGGACTGTGACACTGTCATTCCATCCCATTAGCTACTTTTGTTAAAACGGATGGCATTTGCAATCCATTAGCAATGGGAGGGGCAACGTGTCCCTCACTCTAGCAATCAGATAAATCAATCTTTTCAATATCTAGAGGAGAGTGAAGTTAATATTAACTTTTTGCTGTGAATATTATAACATATGCATTAAGTCTATTTCTATAGGAGATCATTCCATAACTGTATGATCTCTTGCTCCCTTGTCACCATATAATATACTTTCCTGAACAGTAGTATATAAAAAGAGGCTCCTCTGGAAATTAAAAATGTGGACAGGATGGTATGGGGATAGGCAATCATGGAAGCTTAAAATTAAAAAGATAGAAAGCACTCTAAGGTTCATCTATTGCAACCCCCTGTCAATGCAGGAATCCATATCTAAAGCATCTAATAAAGTCTAAAGCATTCCTGACAGGTGGCCTTTTAACCTTTTTTTTTTTTTTAACTTCAAACAAAGGCAAATCTGAGGGGCAGGGCAGCCTAGGAGGACAAGCGGAGGATGTGCATCCCGCCCAACACCTTCCCTCCCATCAGCTGTGTTGGTGAGCCTCCCTGGAGAGCGGGCGGTAGCTTTAAAAGCCGCCCAGTTTCCATCTTCTCCAGGGGCAGGGCAGCCTAGGAGGACAAGCGGAGGACGTGCATCCCGCCCAACACCTTCCCTCCCATCAGCTGTGTTGGTGAGCCTCCCTGGAGAGCGGGCGGTAGCTTTAAAAGCCGCCCAGTTTCCATCTTCTCCAGGAGCAGGGCAGCCTAGGAGGACAAGCGGAGGACGTGCATCCCACCCAACACCTTCCCTCCCATCAGCTGTGTCGGTGAGCCTCCCTGGAGAGCGGGCGGTAGCTTTAAAAGCCGCCCAGTTTCCATCTTCTCCAGGGGCAGGGCAGCCTAGGAGGACAAGCAGAGGACGTGTATCCCGCCCAACACCTTCCCTCCCATCAGCTGTGTTGGTGAGCCTCCCTGGAGAGCGGGCGGTAGCTTTAAAAGCTGCCCAGTTTCCATCTTCTCCAGGGGCAGGGCAGCCTAGGAGGACAAGCGGAGGACGTGCATCCCGCCCAACACCTTCCCTCCCATCAGCTGTGTTGGTGAGCCTCCCTGGAGAGCAGGCGGTAGCTTTAAAAGCCGCCCAGTTTCCATCTTCTCCAGGGGCAGGGCAGTTTCCACCTTCCACCAGCACCATGTGATGAACAACGGTGTCCTGTGACTTCGGAGGACTGTTTTTGTCAGCTTGCAGCCCTCGGAGGCCTACAATGGCAGGAATTATGTATTTTAAACTGTATATTTTTAGTTAGTCTTAATTTAATTTGTTAGTATGTTTTGGGGGGATGGATGGGTGGGAGATGGAGAGATGGGACTTCCTTGTAATTTATTTTGATGTTTGGGGAGGAGGGAAGGATTTGGTTTAACTTAAAATGGGTTTTGTATTAATGCTATTTGTTCTGTTGTTGTGATTGTGATTGTTGTATATTGCTTAATTTGTTAAATTTGTTGTAATATATTGTTGTTGATATTGTTTAATTTGGTAAATTTGTTGTAATATATTGTTGTTTAATTTGTTGTAATATATTGTTGTTCACCGCCTCAATTGGCTCGCCAGAGGGGCGGTATATAAATAATTATTATTAAATCAATTTTTCAAAGGCAATATATCCCATTGTTGAGTATCCCTTTCCTTTAGGAAGATCTTCCATATATTTAGTGAGAATCACCTTTCTATAACTTGAATAAATTGGCTTGGAACTTATCATCTGGAGCAGCTGAAAATATCCATCTTCCACATGACATACTTTCAGATATTTAAAGATGGCTATCATATCACTGAAGACAGACAGCATGGTGTAGTAGTTTGAGTATTGGATTAGGACACTGGGAAAACCAGGGTCAAAATCCCCACAGAGCAATGGAATCCTACAGGGTGACATTGGGCAAGTTACACACTTTCAGCTTTAGAGGAAGGCAATGTCGAGCCCTGGCTTAACAAATGTTGTCAAGAAAAACCTCTGATATGTTCATCTTAGGGTTGCCATAAGTTGGAAACAACCTGAAGGCACACAATAACAATCAGATCATTGCTCAATCTTCTCCTGGCTAAATGTGTCGAGCTCCCTCAACCATTCCTCATAGGGTTTGATTTTTTAGACCATTTAACATGTTGCTCGCTCTTCTCTGGACTCATTCTACATTGTTCATAACCCCCTTAAACTGTGTTGCCTAGAACTGCATACAATACTTCAGGTGAGGTCTGAACCATGCTAGAAATGATTTTGAAAGTATCTGGCATTGGATACAAATATGCAACTCTTTTACAATCAATGCAGTATTATCAACCATGCCTATAAACATTAAAATTCTGAAAGTCACTTTCTGAAATAATTGAAACCTCTGGACTCTCTTTAGGGGCAAGAGATCATGTTAGGGAAATTCTTACAATGTGGATCCCTATGGCCAGACTACCTCTGTCTAGAAACAGTCATACCTGACAAAAAAGTATAAGCTAGAAAGCAAAGGTCCCCAGATTCACCTGGAAAGCCTATCTGCATGCTGTAGGGTGTAGCAGGGAGCCACCATCTTCTTCCCTCAGTGCATTGACCTTTGGGAAGCCAATCAAATAGGAGGCTGGCTGGTAGCCAAAGTGACATGCCTCTCCATGGCAGACGTTGAAGTTAAAAGGCCTCCTGGGATAAAATTAAATAAGGAAATAATATCTCCGGAGCCTCTGATCAATATGCTATTTCCCTTTGTTGCCAGAGATTTCGATCCTCTGCCCTGGAATTTGGTTCCCTTAATCTAAACGGAAACCGGCTTCCAGTGAGTTCCGAGGGAGGGAAGGAAGGAGGGAAAGGAGGGGGAGAGGAAGGAGGGATGGGGAAAGGAAGGAAGGAAGGAAGGAAGGAAGGAAGGAAGGAAGGGGAAAGAGAGAGAGAAAGCAGAGGAATGAGGGATGGGGAAAGGAGGAGGGAAAGAAGAGGAAGGAGAGAAGGAGAAAGAGGGATGGGAAAAGAAAATGAGGAAAAGAAGAGAGGGGAAGAGGCGGCTCTGGCCGCGGAGGAGGCGGCGGTGGAGGCTCCCTCCCGCGCCTCGCTTGGTACATCCACAAAAATCCAAATGTCAAAAGATCCCCTTTGACTTCGGATCAAGTGGGTGAAATACGTTTCAGCTTTGGATATTGTGTGGACACAAGGAAAGGAAAACGTTTTAGCTTTGGATTGCCTTTGGATATTATGTGGACATAAGGAAAGGAAAAACGTTTTAGCTTTGGATTGCCTTTGGATATCTTCTGCTTGGGACCCCGTGTGATAAGGCCCATAGATAAGGAAGCACGGCTTCCTTTTTAAACAATCATAATGAGTCCTTTGGAAGAACATGAGGAATGTATTCTTACAGATATGAATATATGAATTATCCCAGCTAATAATATTTAGATTCGATATGTGCTAGTTATCTTCCGGATTGAACATGATCTACCAGACATACAGTATAGACTCAAATATGTTTCTACCATTTAGAAAGGCAGTCATGTTTTAACTCTGTGGCTGACTGAAGCATGCTGGGAAAGAAAGAAGCTTTTCCTACTTTAGTATCAGTGGGTATCTACAGTGGAATAGACATTATGAAAGGTAGTAGAGAAATGCCCCAAATTGGCTTTTACAACTTGGGTCCCTCCAAATGTTTTGCCCTACAGGTTCAACCATCTTCATTTGACCAGTGCTCTTGGTTGATGGGAGTTTTATACTAAAACATCTGGGAGAAGCCAGTTTGGGAAAGGCTGTCATCAGGAAGGCATTCATACAAATTAACAATTCTGCCAAAGAGTTATTTTTTTCCTTATCATTTTAACATACTATAACAGGCACATTAAGGTTTTGTTCACTTGAAGAAGTTCCATATGAGCATGTGAGCCTTCATATGTTGTATTGCAATTGACTCACAAAACCAGTGGTGAGGGATCATGAGACTTGCAGTCAAACATATGGAGATCCACATGTACCATCATTCCTGGACTACTCAATGATGCTAACTTCAGAAAGGTGCAGAGTTGCCAAGAAGAGAATGTCTTCCTAGCCTTTCCTAATCAACTTTATTCAAGTGGTAATGTAACACTTCCTGGAATTTATCCTCCAATGTTTTATTGTGCCAAATCGTGGCAAAACAGGAAATTTATTTATTTATTTATTTATTTTCTATCCTGCCTTTTCCCCTAAAAGGCACCCACGGCGGCTCACAAATAAAAATTCTAAAAACATCTTAACAATAAAACAATTAAAAATATAATCTAAAAACAATATAAAATTACAGACATTAAAACCACACTAAACCCACGATATAACACACAACTCTTCATTTGTAAGGATGGGAAAATGTTATAAAAAGCAAAGCAGCTTCATTTATATACTGCTTCATATCGCGCTATGGGATGTCTAAGCGGTTTACAACTGTAAGCTCTGGTGGTGCAGTGCCCAAGAAGAAACTGGGCACTACATGCCCAAGAAGAAACTGGGCAAGAATGAATGGTGTTAATGAGTGGAGAAGGTAACTATCTTCAGCCTTTTGCAAATATATCTCTGGCAACATCCAGACTTACCTTGTACTATTCTGTATTATGTTTGGTTTTATGTTCCTTCAAGACAACTCTGACTTATTCCTACCCTCTCATATAGTTTCAGGAAGATTTATTTCTAAGAGGGTTACCATTGCCTCCCTCTGAGGATGAGATGGAACTTGCTGAATAAGGATTTGAACCTTGTGTCCTATTAAACAGTCAAATCACTGCACCACACTGGATCCTACACTGGAGCCAACCATATAATAGAAGGCAAGCATGTCCTTTTCTTATCTGCTAGGAAAATGCTCCCAGTTCAAAAACAGTGTAGGCTGACATTGTCCTCATAATCAATAGTCACCACCATCACCATCCTTATCTGCTTCCTTGTGAATGTAGGTGGTCATCTTCCTGATCTGATATTTTGTGCATCTTGTACTTTATACCCTCTTTGGGGAAGGGGCCTTGTGGTTTATGAATTTTCTTTTGAAGTGACTACACAGCACACTCTCAGGATAAATAGATCCATTAATATTCATGGGAAGCAAGGAGGATACGGTCACCAGGGTCTTCCTGAGAACAGCCTAATAATCTAGTAGGAAAGAGGGAAGATGTGAGTGTAAACAAACAATGTCTTTCAAAGCTATGATTAAAGTCCATGTCCCTGAAAGCTAAAACAAAGAGTTCCCCTCATGCACACGCACACAGAGAGAGAGAGAGGGAGAGAGAGAGAGAGAAATCTACCCCACCAGTTATTGCTGTTATGGGAAATGGATAACAAGATACCCAGAAAGATAAATCTGTGGTGTCATTTTCTGAGCATTTGTCACAGCTACTGAAAGGTCTAAATATTGTTTAGCCACATCTAGAAGAGACCCACGAGTGACAGCGATAGCTGTGGAATTGCAATTAATTCTGCAGGTTGTATATTCTGGCAAAAGGGAGAGCCAACATGATTTTTTAGGGATTAGGCAAGGCAGGGCCAGCTTTGCCATTGAATGGAGTGAGGGTGTGTAGGGTGTATGTAGCAGGCATTTTGGAGTTAGGGGGGCAACAGTAATCACTCACTTGATCAGTTGAAGAATAGAGAAAAGTAGATTTGTGGCTTCAAACTCTACAGTCAGAGCAGCTGGGGGCCCGATCCACTTGCTAGTGAGGCAGTTTTTGCACACCCCTGGTTGGGAGATATAAGAATGGAAAGCTATGGAAGAAATGTATATACATTCCATTCAGTGTGTTTTTGTGTGTGGTGGTGGGGTATGTGTACTAAGTAACTTGCAGGGTTATGTCTGTGTGAAACACACTGGTGGAAATTTTGGCGGATAGGTATTTTTGAATGGGAGTTTTGGTCTGAAACTGTTGGCATAGGTTAGAAATGTAAGATAAGTGAAAGATTCTGTGTTCCTGAACATTTCAGTCTGCATGGTACTTGTGAACCTATCTCAATTGCCTCCAAATGGGTAAGTCCTGATGATTGCAAGAGGGGAACATCTTAGAGAATGAATGATTAAATTGTTGTATCATCTGCATTTATGAAAAAACAAATTACGACACATGCCATTTGGGAAAAAATATGTGCCTTAATTATATGAACTCCTATGATAGGAATGGCATTTATTCCATTAAGTTATCTTCACTAGCATGGTAGAATCCTGTTGTTGTTAGTAAACTGGTTTAATGAGCTATATGTTTTAAATCTTTTCATGCCTCCTAACACAACTTACATGTTGCTCCAAAACAGACTGAGGAGTCTTACTCAGCTTGTTCTGGTTTTGGCTACCTGCTCCCACCCCTTTGCATCCCCATATGGCATAGGCCTGTAGGTTCTCACCGCTCTACAGAGCATCTTTTTCAGGGTACTGGGTCTGCAAGGAAAAGAAGATCAAGGAAATGCCCACTGAACAAGAAGGTTACCTCCTGCTAGTGCAATGTTAGTTTTCATGCTGTGTATGTTCTATACAATTTGCATTCGGTTATTACTCCTCCAATGCCCTGGGGAAGATTTCTGTCAACATGTGTTGGACAATTCACTATTCTACTTAATCTCCCTGTATTTTCCAGTACCTTTCTGAGTGTTCCTTCTCTTTCTCACCTCTTTCTTTCCCTTTTCTGATCCTTTTTACTTAGTGCGGCCCATTCTCCTCCCTGTTCTGCAGAAATGAAGATGTTCACTCTGAGATAAATTCTAATCTATGGCAAAAAGTTCTGTCCTTTGTGAACAGCTTTGCTCATTTCACTGAGAGGTGAAAGGCAGTGACAAGAAAATCAACTGTGAAAAGAGTGATCCAACACCTACAAGCCACCTTCATGCACAATATACTCTATATTACCTCATAAAATGAGAACAGTAGCTTGGGTATAGCACAGCTCACTCATCCTCTCCACCCAGTTGGCTTCATTTGCTCGCCAAATAATTGTAAGACATACAGCTGAGAGGGGGCAAAAAGTACATCTATCTTTCTCTCCCAATGTGATCAACAGGAGTTAAAGATCTCTCTGTGTGTGTTTTTAAAGTTTTCAACCACTCAGCACACAAGGTGATGTATGACATAGACATATATGCCTATTTTAAAAAGAGAGTTAGAATGTACATAACTCTCAAACTAATCTTATGCTGAGGAAGAATTTATGGCATAATTTTATTAATATAGAATATCATTCCTAGATGGCAATCACAGGGAGATAGGGAAGGTTCAACTGACATTCTATATTCCCAAGGGTTGTGAGGTGGAGGAGACATAATTTATCATTTGTAGGTTGCCATTAGATCTGTTGGTAAATATGGACTGTCCTTGAATCAACTTCGACTCATGGCAGCCCTACGGATGAGACATTTCCAAAACTCCTTGTCCTCAGCTGCTTTGCTCTGGTCCAGCAGACCAGGCCCATGACTCCCCTGATTGAGACTATCTTCCATGTGGTGTCCTTCTGTCTTTCACAGCATCATTGTCTTTTCTAATGATTAATACATTCTCATAATGTGGCCAATGTATAACACTCTCAATTTAGTCATCCTGGTTTCCAGGGAGAATATAGGCTTAATCTGTTCTAAAACTCATTTTTCTAACTTCTTGGCCAGCTATGGTATCCTCAGCACTCTTCTCCAGCACCACATCTCAAGTTAGTTGATTTCCTTTCTATTGGATTTCTTCACTGTCTAGCTCTCACATCCATGCATAATGATGGGGAATATAGTGGCTTGGATGAGTCTCACTTGAGTGTTTAGAGTTATATCTCTACATTTTAGGATCTTTTCTAGTTCTTTCATAGCTTCCCTTCCCAACAGTCTTCTGATTTCTTGCCTGCATTCTCTGTTCTAATCAATACTTGATCTAAAAAATGTAAACTATTTGATTTGATGTAAGTTATGTGAAGTCAACTATTTCTATTTTCTCATTGTCTAGAATAGATTCTTGTAGATCTTCTGTGGTCATTATTTTTGTTTTCTTATTGTTCAGCATTAAGCCTACCTTAATGACATTAGATCTAGCGTGATCTAGATACAAAAACACTTGACTTTCCAGGAAACTATTTATCAAGTGATTAATTTGATATCAGTATGGTTGCCTATATATCATTTTGTCATGTGCTCATATATCTCACACTATACATGATAAATATGTATGTTAAAATGGCTTCAAACATAACCCTTCTGTATAACATGGTGGCCATGAAACCTGATACATGTTCAAGGAACTGCATCTGAGAGGTTCTCTCTAGAATCCTAGAATATGGTAAAAGATTCCTGTCAATTCAAACATCCATTACAACATTGGAATCAGAAACAAAAACAGAGTGGAGGTGGATGTCATAAGCTTATTTCTGGTAGAGATGTAAATTGCTGACATGCAGAGTGTACTGATTTAGGGCCTAAGCAGATGGCGCAAAGTGCCGTCTTCAAGGCCAGGAAGGGGAGGGGCAGCCTCACACTGGGCGCCCCAACCCCTTCTCCAAAACGTCGTTGGAGCGGCTGGCCCTCCACACGGCAAGCACTCCGACGATGCACTTCTGCTGCAGCATCCACACATGCTGCAGCGGAAGAGGCGCCAAAGATGTGCCAGATGACTTTTGTGGCACACCTTCGGCGTCTTGCAGAAGGAGTGCTATTTTAGTGCTCCTTCCTGGAGCAGGGATGCTGCGCCACGGGGCTGAGGAATGCAGATGCCTCAGCCCCGATCCGCAGCTTCCCGGGGCAGCCCCGTGCCACCCATCTGCTTCCCCCCTTAGAGGCTCAATCAGGGCCATCCCACCAAAACCAATTCAAGGTGATTAAAATGAGGCAAAGCCATTGGTGCAAAATGAGATTTATTGGTATTCAATGGATGTAAAAAGTACTTCATAGCAAAGAAAACCCATTGCCTTTGCTATTGTAGTGTGTCCAATAGCCATCAGAGGAATTCTCTGGAGACTACCATGTGCCTCAGATTTATTTCCATACCTCTTCACTCTGAGACACAGTATTGCTGCAAGCAGGGATTTATATGTATCAAACACCTAGACAAATTACAGAGAAACAGCATATTATATTTTCCCTCCACTTTCTAGAAGCTCCAAGAATGGAAAAGAGAAACATTTAGAGCACATCCTCCTACCCCTACCTCCATCTCTCATGTAAGGTTACCAGTGTTAAAGCTGAACAAGACTCCTGGTTGTGTAGAAGAGGGGATTTCAACAGGTATTTCATGCCATGCAACCAGGTAACAAGCAAGACTTAACAAAATCCCTCTTTTACAAAATTAAAGGTACAGAAGCCATCTCCAGTTTGCACTCTAGTAACCTTTCTTCCACAGCTAAGCCAAAAGATGGAAGAATAGAAGTCCATTAAATTTCTCAAGAAGTATACAATCTAATTCTCTTATCTTCTGGAATGCCATGCCAGAGTAAATAATTTAATTAGGCCTCTTGGCTGTGTCTGTGCAAAATATCTTTTTGCATCTGTTTTATGTCTGGAGGTACCTATGATAATTTCTTTGGGTGACAAATACCATCCTTACTACATGCAGCACGCAGTAAATGAATTTTTCAAAACAACATCAACAACTCTTCTCGATACAATACGGTACATTTTGTTCTTGTTATAAGCACTAGAAAGATTTTGTGCATGTTTTAGACTGATATCCATGCATTGCTGAAAATGTACGACATTTAAAACTGTAATATGTATTGCCTTCCTGAATGAAAAGAAGTAGCATTGTACTTTTCATCTTTTTGCTTGTTTTGTGTGTGTCTGCTTGGGGGGTGGGAGACTCTAGTTTGATCCGGAGACTATTTTCACAAATTATGGAAAATACAATCCAGGGAAAGCATTTGGTGCCTTCTTTTTGTGTTTGAGATGAGAACTTTCACAAGTTCTGGATGATCTTTGACAGGCTATATTGCTGTTTAGAATTGGCCTGTTGCAGCCAAACTCTTAGCCTCAGCAAGATATTTTTCTTTACACACACACAGAAGAGGAGAAAGTTTGTAGGGTGTAATATTTCACTACACCAAAGTATTGAAGAAAACAACTAACAGACTGACTATATCCCACATAATGTGACAGGTCTTAGAGTGTGGATGGGACTAATGCTGCTGGCATCCCTTCCACCATATCCTCATGAGTGCCTTCCCCCTTCCTCACTCTGCTTTTCCATGTAAAGCAGTGAGTCCTGAAGCAAGATTCTGCTTGTATTCCATTTATAAAGACACTACAGTTTGGTCAAGAAGATTTAGGCAGAAATGGAATGTAATTTGTTTTAATACTCATTATCTGTAACAGATTACTTTTGCTGGCACATGGGAATGTGCTTCATAGGTTTTGTGGTAAATGCAACAACATCAGTTTTTTAGCTTATTCCTCAAAAAACATTTTGCACATTACTGGGGCAGGGGTGGCAATTCAGGGTGAGGTTGGCTTTCTGACCTGATGTGGGGCTAAAAGTGAACATTTCTTTCCAGGATATGCATGTTATCCATGTATTACTTCATCATGTAAATGTGTTTGTCTTGTCCTAAAATGCAGTACAACATATACCAAAAATTCCTGCATAATAGCGGAGAACTCTTAATGCACTGGTTATTCTCAGAAGCAAGACTGGTTAATTCAGTACTCCAGCATATGGAGACAGCTTCGAGAATGTTGGATGCATGACCAACTCCAATAATGGTTCTCTGGTTTTCAGTCCCTACATACTCTTTGATGCCTCATCTCACCTCAGGCCATGCGAGGTGAAATGAGATGTTGCTGTGGTATCCTCCTGTCTATCAGATACAAATAGATGGAACTTACTAAATGGAACATGTATAAGAAATGGGAAAATGGGGAAATCACCAAAGAGGAATTCAAACAAATAGATAGCACGTGTAGGGGTAAAGTCAGAAAAGCTAAAGTGCAGAATGAACTCAGGCTTGCTAGAGAGGTTAAGAACAATAAAAAGTGCTTTTTTTGGGTATGTCAGCAGCAAAAGGAAGAAGGAGGAAATGGTAGGGCCACTGTGTGGAGAAGATGGCAAAAAATTAACAGGGGACAGAGAAAAGGCAGAATTACTCAACACCTTCTTTGCTTCAGTCTTCTCAGAAAAGGCAAACGGTGCTCAACCTGAGGATAATGGAGCAGAGGACAGAATAGGAGAATTTCAGCACAGAATAAGTAAAGAGATAGTACAGGAATACCTGGTTAATTTAAATGAATATAAGTTTCAGGACCAGATGAATTACATCCAAGAGTATTAAAAGAACTTGACAATAATCTTTGAGAACTCCTGGAAAACAGGAGAAGTCCCAGTGGACTGGAGGAGGGCAAATGTTGTCCCCATCTTCAAAAAGGGGAAAAAAGAGGATCCCAACAATTATCGTCCAGTTAGTCTGACATCAATACCCGGAAAGATTCTGAAGCAGATCATTAAGCAGAGAGTCTGTGAACATCTGGAAGGTAATTTCATAATCACAAAAAGTCAACATGGGTTTCAGAGAAACAGGTCATGCCAGACAAATCTGATCTCTTTTTTTGATAAAATGACCAGCTTGGTAGATGAAGGGAATGCTGTGGATATAGTATATCTTGATTTCAGTAAGGCCTTTGACAAGGTTCCCCATGACATTCTTGCAAACAAGCTGTTAAAATGTGGGCTAGACAAAGTAACTATTACATGGATTTGTAATTGGTTGACTGGCTGAACCCAAAGTGTGCTCAACAATGTCTCCTTTTCAACCTGGAAAGAAGTGACCAGTGGGGTGCCACAGGGCTCTGTCCTGGGCTCAATGCTATTCAATGTCTTTATTAATGACTTGGATGACGGTATTGGGGGCATAGTTATCAAATTTGCAGATGACAAATTTACCATTTTTCCTGTTTTATATATTTTATTCAATTTTGATGGTGTCATATACCATTGATGGAACATTTTATAATAATTTTCCTTATTATTTTGACACAGTGTAAATTTATTGGTCATTTACCAGGATTTCTCCCAACTTTCTACTTCTATAGGGTTCCCAATATCTTGAGCCCATTTCACCATCTCCTGTTTAATTATTTCATTTTCCAAATCTCAATTTTTTAGTAACTTATAATATTAATGGTGTGTTTGCCTTGTTCCTCAAATACAATCTTGTCCATTTTGTTTTTCTCTTTATCAAATCCTAACAACTTTACATCTTCATGGAATTGTAATTTTAATTGATTATATAAAAACTAGTTTATTTTTATGTTTTCTTCTTGCATTGCATCAATAGTTTTTAGTTGGAGAGTCTTCCTAGCATCTGTGCATAAAATATCATTATATTTTATCCAATTTTCTCCTGTATATTTAGTTCTGTAAAGAAACGCTTCTTGTGGGGATACCCACAGGGGTATTTTCAAATAAAACTGTTTTTTAATTTTACTCCAAACCACTAAGAGAGCTTTCCTGATGACATGATGCTCAAAATCTTTGTTGACAGCTAGTTTATTGTACCACATATATGCGTGGTAGCCAAACTGTAAATTACTGCCTTCCAGTGTGAGTAACTTTTCATTATCTAATCTTATCCAATCTTCCAGCCAAACGAGACAGGAAGCATAGTAATATAATCTTAAATTAGAAAGTGCAAGTCCACCTCTGTCTTTATCGTCTGTTAAAATTTTCCATCTTCTGGGTTTTTTCCCTTCCCAGAGGAATTTAGATAATTCCCTTTGCCATTAGTCAAAACACTTTTCATTGGCTAGAACTGGAAGATTTTGAAAGAGAAACATAAATCTCAGGAGAACGTTCATTTTTTTTAATTAGCCATAACAATAAATATACATACATACTTATTCTTCCACCTACATATATATATTGAAAAATTTCAAACTTAAAATACCTCCTTTTCTCAAAACTTAAATTAAACTTCCTTTTTTTATATTACATATATTGTTTGTATAATTTAACATTCTTAATACGCATCCCTTATCCCAGAAGAGGAGCTGTGAACAACTACATTAACAAAACCTCATTTCATTTCTTCACTCCAGAGATTCTTAATTTTTTCCCATTTCCTTTGATATCGTTGTTCAGATTTCCCTTTAAGTGCCATTGTTAATTTATCCATTAACATTAAGTCATTTACTTTGGTTGTCCATTCTTCAAATAGGTGTTCATATTGCTTTTTCCAGTATTTTGCATAGACAAGTCGCGCTGCGGATAACATATACAGGATCACTTCTACTTCCCCCCTTTTCAATTTGAACTTCAACCCCTCCGTTTATTTAATAGATATAACTTGGGGTCAATTTCAAATCGAATTAAAAATAAATCTTGAATCTTCCTATGGATCCTCTCCCAAAATTTACATGCTACTTTACACCCCCACCACATATGGAAAAAATCAGCATTTTGGTTGCCACATTTCCAGCAACTATATTCTTTGTTTTTATTTATTTTTGCTAACATTCTAGGTGTTAAATGCCACCTATAGAACATTTTGTAATAATTTTCCATTAAATTCGTGCTTTTAGTAAATTTTAAATTCTTTGTCCATACTCTTTCCCATATGTTCAGCGGGATTGTCTCTTTTAAGTCTTGCATCCACTTAACCATGCAGTTTTTGACAGTTTCTTCTTTCATTTTGATTTCCAACAACATTTTATATAATCTGGAAATCATGTGCTTGTCACCCTTTTCATAGATTTTTTCCATTTCCTTTTTCTGAATTTCTATTCCTGTTTGTTTAATATCTTTTTTAAATCTTTCTTTTAGTTGAAGATGTAATAGCCATTGTATTTGTATTCCTTCCCTTTGTAATTCTTCTATGGTTTTAAATTGTTCCCTTTTCCCTATTATTTTAATTGTATCTCTATAAGTTATCCATTTTTCTTTGAATGTTTTATCTGTTTTATGAAATACTTCTTGTGCTGATATCCAGCTTGGTAATTTTATATACAAAAATTTCTTATTTTTATTCCATACTTTATATAAAGATTACCTTATTATATGATTATTAAAATTTTTGAGTGATGTTTCTTTCTCATAACCAAGATATCTATGCCATCCATATTCTAATCCTATCCCTTCTAGAGTCAATAGTCTTTCATCTGTCAATACAACCCATTCCTTTAGCCATGTCATTGCCGATGCATTATAAAAACGTTGAAGGTTTGATAACCCTAATCCCCCTTTATTTTTAGCATCCTGCATTATTTTCAATGTTATTCTTCCTTTTTTCACTTTCCAAATAAAGTTCTTAATATCTTTCTCCCATTCAATAAATATAGCAGTTGATGTTATAATGGGGATAGTTTGGAAAAGGTACAAAATTTTGGGTAGTAAATACATTTGAATTAGTGTTTTTTTCCCCAATAGGGATAATTGGAGTGATTTCCACTTTTTTAGCTTCTCTTTAATTTGATTCCATTTTTAATATAATTATTTTTAAACAAATCTGAATTCCTATTTGTCATAATTATGCCCAAATATTTTACATTATAAACTATCTTTAGCCCTGAAATTCTTTCCAATTCATTTTCTTCCTTTCTTGTAAGGTTTTTTTTAATCAATATACCACTTTTATCTTTATTTATTTTAAAGCCCGCCAGATTGCATATCTCTTCCAAAGTTATCCATAGTTTTTCTATACTATTCTTAGGATTGTCTAATACAATAGCTATGTCATCAGCGAATGCTTTAATTTTAAATTGGTGATTCTCTATTTGAAGGCCTCGGATTTGCTTTTCTTTTCTTATTCTATTCATCAAGATTTCAATCATCATTATAAACAATAATGGTGATAGGGGACACCCCTGTCGAGTCCCTTAATTAATTTTACATTTTATTGTTTTTTCCCCATTTACATCTATATGGGCATACTGCTGATCATAAATCGCATTATTCATTTCTGAATGTTTTGGCCTATATTGCTTTGTTCTAGTACTTCTTTCATAAATGACCAGTTTGCGTTATCAAATGTTTTTTCTAAATCTAATAAGATAATACCCAATTTCCTTTCCTTATGTTTTTCATAAAACTCAATTACATCAATCAAAGACCAAATATTATTTTTAATTTGTCACCCAGGCAAGAACCCCATTTGGTCTTCTTCAATCCATTGCACTAAAGCTATTTTTAATCTTTCTGCTATTATTAGAACGAAGATCTTGATGACTTCCGGTGGCATGGCGTCCTAGTGAGAAGCCCTTCTTTATGCCTCTGAAGGGCTTCTCTTGCTTCTCGGCTATAGATCGGTCAATAGATCTGGAAACCGATCAGAAGAGACACCTAGGTATAGGAGTCCCAGACGACCCTAACTAAACCTCAGATTGCTGTTCGGAAACCTCCAGTACCGGATGGACATGGATCCATAAGGAGGGAGGCAAGGAACAACAGAGGCCAGGAGCACGGTCGTTTAGCAGGGATCTTCCCAAGAAAGATCCGGACGCCATCCATTCAATTTAAATTCATCGATCGCAACAGAGTTGTGAGTACTAAGCGTCATCTTAAATTGGAGGAAGCTTATTATTTCCTGATTCACTAAACTTCTCAAACGAACCAAACATAGCTTATAAAGGACCTGAAAAGAATGAATTACTAATCTTAAAGATTGAGAAATACATTTGCCGCCACCTTAACTAACAGGCAGAGGTGGTATTTCCACACATAAAATTGAAAGATACAGATGGAAGAAATGCAGTAGAACTCTTAAGTCTTGGGACATTGAATATATGGTTTATAGGGAGTTGGAGTAACTAATATTGTCGTCTGTCTGGTGCTAGAGAGGGGTGAACGTGTCAGAAGAACTATTAAAGGTAAACAAAACTAAAGAAGAGAAGGGGAAGGGAAAAAAAATCTCCGGACAAAGCCCTCTCCTCCATTTATCTCTCCCCTTCCCTCCCCCTTGCTTTCAGTTTGAACGGCTTTTCCTCAGGACTTTACAAACACACTATATCAAAGAACGGTCCAGATTAGAAAGAGTTAAACTTACTAGTAAGACATAGTCTCGGGGGAGAAAAGGGAGGATTGGCGTCGGTTGCTGGACAGAAGGATCGACCTTGAGACTCAAGAAAGTTTCGACTAGAGAAAATCAGGGAGGAGGGAGAGTTTTGGTTTCGGAGAGGAGGAGTTATCGCTTTACTCGTGGTCTGTCCGGATTGGAGGACTGGAGAGTCACGTCGGGAAAGAGAGTGGAGGTTAAGCGGAAGTGAGACAGAGGAGCTACAGAGGACAGAGATACCGGCTAGAAGGGTCCCGAAGGAGCAGTAGAGAAAGAAGAGAAAGAGAACAAGGAAGTGAAGAGGAAGGACGTCACAGGAGACAGACTAAAAGCAGAGACTGGCGACGAACGACAGAGAGGAAGAGACGGGGAGGAACAGGGATATACAAATATACAAGTAAAGCAAAGCAGTGACCCAAAAATTTAAAGTAACGAACTAAGTACTCATTTAAAACTGGGAAGATATTTGGGAAGATAATCTGTATATTTAGTGTTTTTGTTGGTATTTCAAGGGTTTATCCTTAAGCTTAAACAGGGCGGATAGATTTCCTCTTTCTATTGGGATTTGAAAGAGGTAGGAGAACTGGGCTTTCAAAGGGTTTACCCTCAATCTTAACAAGGCAGATATATTTTCTCCTTTTTTTGGAGCTGAAGGGATTTTTAGAATAAGTAAGGATAGTGTAATACTGAAAATAATCAGGGTTTAATTTCTCTTCCAGGGATTCCTATTTTTCTTCTTTTTTTTCCCTCTTCTCTCTTTTTTCTTTTGTTTGGAAAGTAAATAAGCACTAACGGTGATAAGAACTGTAACACTAGCTACTTTGCATAATTGTGGGAGTGGTGATCGAAAACTAGTATGCAGTCTAGAAATCAAGCTTCGAAGGCCCTAAGCAATACACAACTACCAAGGAGACCTTCCCTTGAGCAACCCAAAAACTCGGATCCAAATTTCTTCTTTTTGGAAGAAATTAGAAAACTGAGGGCAGAAATTAGGTCAGAAATCAGGTCAGAAATTAGGCGTGAAATGCAAGATTTTAAAACTGAGTTAAGGGAGGAGATAAGAACGGAGATACAAGGGATCAATCAGACAATTGAAAAGTTATCGTCAGATTTGAATAATAGGATTGACAATTTAGAAAATAGAGGAGACTGTTTGGCGAATGAATTGGAAGATTTGAGGCAAATCAGAGAAAAGGATTTGGACGAAAAAGCTTTGATAGAGCAAAAATTAAGAGAAAGATGTGTAAAAATTAGAGGTCTTGTAGAAAAAAGGATGAAAATTTATTGGAAATTCTAAACTTAAATTTGGGCAAATTTTTAAATAAAGAACAGCAATTTTTCCAACAGGAAATTGAGAGGGCCTTTCGCTTGAACTCTTATGTTGCAAAATAATAATAATAATAATAATAATAAAATTTATTTATACCCCGCCCTCTGGAATACCAATCTGGGCGGCTTACAGATTAAAACATATACATATCCATGAAACATATATATACAACAACCCCCCTCCCCCCCTTAAAACAGTATTAAATCAGATAATTTTTAAAATAACATGCACAATAATTACATACTAAATTAAAATACTAATAGTAATACTAAACCCAGAGCCTGTACCCAGCCACAATAATCCAACCATCAATGATGGGGCCACGTGAGGATCACTGGGGGAGGGTTGTTTTTTACCCGAGGCCGGGGTAATTAGTCTGGAAAGGCCTGCCGGAAGAGATCCGTCTTGACAGCTTTCTTAAAGCTGTCAAGTGATGTTAAGTGACGGATCTCGTCCGGCAGGTCGTTCCAGAGTCTAGGGGCAACAACTGAAAAAGCCCCCGGGAGGTAGCCGCAAGCCTCGATTTTTGGGGTTGCAGCAAATTCCTCCCGGAGGACCAGAGAGCGCGGGGAGGATTGTATGGGAGAAGGCGGTCCCTGAGATAGCTTGGACCCAAGCCATTTAGGGCTTTAAAGGTGATAACCAACACCTTGTACCTGGCCCGGAAGCTGATAGGCAGCCAGTGGAGGGACCTCAAAACCGGAGTAATGTGGTCCCTCCGAGATGTTCCCGAAACAAGCCTGGCTGCCATGTTCTGTACCAGCTGTAATTTCCGAACCAGGAACAAGGGTAGCCCCATGTAGAGTGCATTACAGAAGTCAAGGCGTGAGGTTACCAGCACGTGCACAACAGTCTCAAGGTCCTTTACTTCCAGGAAAGGGCGCAGCTGGCGTATCAGCCGGAGCTGATAACAGGCGCTCCTGACCGTCGCATTAACCTGATTCGTCATCAGGAGCGACGAGTCAAGGAGCACCCCCAAACTGCGAACACAGTCACTGGAGGAGAGTGTGACCCCATCCAGGACTGGAGGTTGCAACCCAATTCCTGGTTTCGGGGCCGAGACCATGAGCACCTCCGTCTTGTCTGGATTCAACTTCAATCTGTTTTTCCTCATCCAGCCCATTACCGCCCCAAGACATTCATTGAGAGAAGAGATGCCATTGGAATTCGAGGCCGACGAACGAGACATGGAGAAATAGATTTGGGTGTCATCAGCGTACTGATAACATCCAGCACCATAACTCCGTATTATCTCACCCAGCGGCTTCATGTAGATGTTAAATAATGTCGGGGACAAAATAGCTCCCTGAGGGACCCCACAAGTGAGCTCCCTCCTACTGGAGCTACAGTCCCCGAGCAGCACCCTCTGGGACCGATCCGAGAGGAAGGACCGGAACCACTGCAAAGCAGTGCCTCCAATACCTAACCCTCTCAGGCGGTCCAAGAGGATGCCATGGTCTATTGTATCAAAAGCCGCTGAGAGGTCTAAGAGCACCAACAGGGTCACACTACCCCTGTCGATGCTCAGACGCAGATCGTCGGTCAAGGCAACCATGGCAGTCTTAACCCCAAAGCCTGTCCTGAAGCCGGTTTGAAATGGGTCTAGATAATCGGTTTCATCCAAGACAGCTTGGAGCTGAAGAGCAACCGTCCTCTCGATCACCTTACTCAAAAATGGCAGAAGTGATACAGGCCTATAGTTTCTCATGTCCAGGGGGTCTAGAGAAGGTTTTTTCAGGAGCGGCCTAACAGCCGCTTCCTTAAGACAAGATGGTAAATGTCCTTCCCTAAAGGATGCATTGATAATATCCGTAAGGAGACTCCTCAATGCATCCCCCCCCTGGACGGCCAGCCATGATGGGCAAGGGTCTAGGGGACAGGTTGTCTTCCTCACCTTACCAAGCAGCTTGTCCACGTCCTCGGTACTCACAGATTGGAGCTGATCCAGTATAACTACATCGGCGGAGTCACTGGACACCTCGTCTATCGACTCTGCTTCAATGGTGGCATCTAAGTTGGCTCTTATCTGAGAGATTTTGTCTGCAAAGAAGTTATTAAATGCGTCACAGCAGGCCGTCGTCGGGTTAAGCAAGGGATTTGGCGCAGGGGGAACCTGAGTCATCTCCCTCACCACCCTAAACAGCTCTGCTGGACGAGACTCTGCAGACGCAATACGTGCAGAGGAGAAGGCTCTCTTCGCTGCACGTATTGCCTCCCGATAGGAACAAAGAAAATTCCTATGGCGAGTTCTGTCAGATATGAGTCGAGTTTTCCGCCACCTGCACTCTAGCCGTTGTCCAGCCCGCTTCATCATCCTAAGCTCAGGTGTATACCATGGCCTACGATTTGAAGCGGTGTGGCAAGGGCGCTTGGGAGCGATCGTGTCGATGGCCCTGGTCAGGTCGCTGTTCCAAGTATTAACCAGAGCCTCGACAGGATCACCGGCATTTCCAACCATTAACCCCTCTAAGGCTTTCTGGAATCCAATTGGCTCCATTAGCCTTCGAGGGCGGACCATTCTAATAGGTCCCCCACCCCCGGCGGAGCGGATATTGGCTCTCAGTTCCACTTTGACCAGGAAATGATCCGTCCATGACAATGCGGAGGTACTTACTACCTCCGCCCACGGATATTCCTGTTCCGTACTAAAGACCGCATCGAGTGTATGACCTGCACAATGCGTAGGCCCGTTGACCAATTGGGATAGGCCCATGTTTGTCATGGTATCCATGAACTCACGAGCCGCACCTGTTAAACTGGTCTCGAGCGGAATGTTGAAGTCCCCCAGAACCAAAAGCCTGGGTGACTCCAACATAAGCTCGGAGACCAGCTGTGTCAGCTCGGTCAGGGAGTCTGCTAGACAACGGGGTGGTCGGTAGACTAACAGAATCCCTAAGCTATCCCTGGTCTTCAAGCTAAGGTACATACACTCGAAGTGGACCGTGTTCCGGACAGGTATCCTGGTCAAGGTCAGGGTATTCTTGTGAACCAGAGCCACTCCGCCCCCCCGCCCACTTCCCCTCACCTGCTCACTAACAGAGTACCCAGCTGGGAGGGCCTGCGCCCATATGGCTGCACTATCCTCCCCCAGCCAGGTCTCTGTGATGCAAGCCAGGTCGGCATCCTCATCCAGGAGAAGATCCTGGATGATATGAGTCTTATTCCTTACCGACCTGGCATTGCAGAGGAGCAAGGTGAGGTTCTGTGGAATGGTTGGTCTGCTCCCCAACCCATTCTGGGAAACAGAGGGGACTGAAGGCGGGATAGCTACTAAACAGCGATCCCGTCTTCTTTTGTAACATTTGTCCACTCTGTTCCAGCCATATCTCCCGTTCCCCAACGCAACTCCTATAGTCGCCCCAGCCTCTCCTTGTGCCTCAGGAGAATTCACTTGGCCAGAGGGAGTGTTATAACCCTTACAAGGGTACTACATCCTTGTCAGAATGTTCCAAATCCTCTCAATAATAAAAAATTAAAGGCCAAGGAGTTGGTGAATGATGGTATAGGTCATCTTCATTTCCAATAAGTCTAATAACAATGTCAGTTTTTATTTTTTTCCCCCTAACAGGCTCTGTTCTTCTTGGCAGGGCTTAAATAGTCCCGCCCTAGGTCTCAGGGGCGTGGTCCTGCCGCTGCCGGCGCTGCGCCCAGGTGGAGATGGAGCCGGGCGTGTAAAGGGGCCAACGCCCTCCCTCCCGCAACACAGCCTCCGCAGCTGCCGCTGCCGCGTCCTCCGAGACCAGTTCTTCTTGGCAGGGCTTAAATAGTCCCGCCCTGGGCCTCGGGGGCGTGGTCCTGCCGCTGCCGGCGCTGCGCCCAGGTGGAGATGGAGCCGGGCGTGTAAAGGGGCCAACGCCCTCCCTCCCGCAACACAGCCTCCGCAGCCGCCGCTGCCGCGTCCTCCGAGACCAGTTCTTCTTGGCAGGGCTTAAATAGTCCCGCCCTGGGCCTCGGGGGCATGGTCCTGCCGCTGCCGGCGCTGCGCCCAGGTGGAGATGGAGCCGGGCGTGTAAAGGGGCCAACGCCCTCCCTCCCGCAACACAGCCTCCGCAGCCGCCGCTGCCGCGTCCTCCGAGACCAGTTCTTCTTGACAGGGCTTAAATAGTCCCGCCCTGGGCCTCGGGGGCGTGGTCCTGCCGCTGCCGGCGCTGCGCCCAGGTGGAGATGGAGCCGGGCGTGTAAAGGGGCCAACGCCCTCCCTCCCGCAACACAGCCTCCGCAGCTGCCGCTGCCGCGTCCTCCGAGACCAGTTCTTCTTGGCAGGGCTTAAATAGTCCCACCCTGGGCCTCGGGGGCGTGGTCCTGCCGCTGCCGGCGCTGCGCCCAGGTGGAGATGGAGCCGGGCGTGTAAAGGGGCCAACGCCCTCCCTCCCGCAACACAGCCTCCGCAGCCGCCGCTGCCACGTCCTCCGAGACCAGTTCTTCTTGGCAGGGCTTAAATAGTCCCGCCCTGGGCCTCGGGGGCGTGGTCCTGCCGCTGCCGGCGCTGCGCCCAGGTGGAGATGGAGCCGGGCATGTAAAGGGGCCAACGCCCTCCCTCCCGCAACACAGCCTCCGCAGAAAAATCTCCCAAGGGATATAGCTGTATATTTTGTAAGAAAGCAGACAAGAGATTTAATTTTGCGTTTGCATAATGAGTCTCCTTTGGAGATAGAAGGTAAAGCTGTTCAAATTCTGAAAGATATCCCTACGAGAATTTTGAGGAGGCGCAAAGATTATGGATTTTTGATGACTTTTCTTCGCCAGCAGGAGATTGCATACAGGTGGGGATCACCAGATGGGATAGTGTTCTAGTGGAGGAAAAAAAGAATAGTGTTAAGATCCCTGGAAGAAGCAAAGAGATTTTGGGATCGATTGGAAAGGAATAGGGAAGGAAAAGAAAGAGAAGGGGCAAAGAAAGAGAAAAGAGCAGACCCCCCTGATAGAGAGAAGGAAAGGGACCAAAAAAGACAGGACCGAGTGATTCCACGACAGGACTTAGAGGTGTTAGACGCAATAAAAGGGAGTTATAATAAAGGAGGGGCAACAGAAGAGGAACTGCTGTATGAAGACTTGTTGAGGAGAAATGATGAGGAGGAAGAAGAGCTCTTGAGGGACCAGCTACTAGAAGAGGACTAGTAAGGTAGGTGATTTTGATGGTTAAAATAAAGGAAAACAGATAAATAAACAAAACAAACAGAAAAGAGATGCAAAAATAATCAGATAAATAAATAAACTAAAATAAAGAAAAAGAAAGAGGAAGAGGTAAGGAAAAAGAAAGGAAAAAGGAAAGGGGAAGGAAATGGAAAAAATTAAATTTATATCGTGGAACGTAAAAGGCCTAAACACACCACAGAAGAGAAAGAAAATATTTCATTATGTGCAGAAATTAAGACCAGACATAGTTTGTCTGCAGGAAACGCATATAAGACAGAAAGATTCCAAATATCTTAGAAATAAGAAGCTAGGCACAGAATTTGTGGCCTCAGCAAAAAACAAGAAAAAAGGAGTGGTATTATATGTATCTGAAAAATTAGATGCAAAAATAATTAAAACAGATCCCTATGGCCACTACATAATCATAGAAGTGAGTAATAGAGGTGAGAATTGGATAGTAGTTGGTCTCTACAACCCCTTAACGAATAAAGGTAAATTTTATGCAAAAAATTTAATGATATTAGAAGATTTGGAATATAATGAGAAAATAATAATATTAGGAGATTGGAATGGGGTGGTGGACCCACAGATAGACAAGTCATCAAATAAAAAAATTAAGGCATCACAGGGGAGATTACCATCTACTTTTTTTGAACTTTGTGAGAAAATGGTACTGGAAGATGCCTGGAGGATCAAACACAAGAGTACAAGGGACTATACCTTCTTCTCACACCCTCACCAATCATGGTCTAGGATAGACATGATCTTAACATCGATTAGCTTAATAAAGAAAATCTATAAGATTGATATAGTCCCAGCTATTTGGTTGGACCATAATTTGGTGGTAATGTCAATAGAAAATGGGATGAGACAATATAGTTGGAGGTTAGATGCAAATTTATTAAGAAATGAAAAGGTAGTTAAGGAGGCACAAGACAATTTGGAATGGTTTTTTTTAGAGAAAATGCTAATAAAGAAACCCCAGACCATGTGGTATGGGATGCAGGGAAAGCATACATGCGAGGATATTTCTTAAAGAAGAAGGTGGAGATAAAGAGAATTAGAGAGAAACAAATTAAAAAACTGGAAGGGGAGGTTAAATTAGTGGAAAATCAGCTGAAATCCAATCCAAAGAACTCAAAACTAAAATTGGAATTACAAAAACTAAAGAAACAAATGTCTACATTTGTTACTGAAGAGATACAAAAGAAACTGATGTATTTACGACAAAAAAATTTTGAATACGCAAATAAACCAGGGAAATTATTGGCATATCAATTAAAAAAGGAAAGACAAAAAAGAATAATAGTAATGTTAAAGGAAGGTCAAAGAAATTTTTCCACTCAGACTCAAATAAAAAGAATCTTAGTGGATTATTTCTCCAGATTGTATAAGGCGGAACATAATAATGTAGAAAGGATCAATCAATATTTATCAATGCAAGAAATCAAGGAGATTCCTGAGAAATATAGAAAAATCTTAAATAAAGAGTTTGAACTTCAGGAAATATTAGAGGCAATAAAGGAAATGAAATCGGGAAAGTCACCTGGTCCGGACGGCTTCGGGATAGAATATTATAAGAAATTTAAAGAACTATTAGCAGGCAATTTGGTAAAAATTTTAAACGATATAAAAAAAGGAGTAATCCCCCAAACATGGCAAAACGCTAATATAATCTTGATCCCTAAAGAAAATAAAGACAAAACAAATCCTGAAAATTATCGGCCGATATCATTGCTGAATATTGATTACAAAATATTTGCGAATATTATAGCCAAAAGATTGAAGAAATGGTTAATTGATTGGATTTCAGAAGATCAAGCCGGATTCCTCCCAGGCAGGTTGATTAAGGACAATACAAGACATTTATTAAATATGATTGAATATTATAACAAAAATATAGATAAAAAAGTGGCCCTATTATTTTTTGATCTGGAGAAAGCCTTCGACAATCTGAATTGGGTTTTTCTGAATAAATTCATAGTTAAATTAAACTTGGGGTTAAATTTTTCTAAATGGATAGGAATGATTTATAACAACCAGGAAGGGAAAATATTGGTCAATGGAGATACCACCCAAAAATTTAGGATACAAAAAGGGGTGAGACAAGGCTGTCCTCTATCCCCTTTACTCTTTATTATGTGTTTCGAGATTTTGTTAAATGATATCAGACACAATAAAGAAATTAAAGGAACGAGGGTAAAGGGGGTAGAATATAAACTAAAGGCCTTTGCTGACGACCTGATGGTCTCTTTGGCAGATCCAGGAGAAAACATACAGAATTTAATGGAAGTAATGGAAAGGTTCACCCAAGTTTCAGGATTAAAAATCAATAAAGAGAAAACAAAAATGATGTTGCTAAATTTAAATGATAAGGATAAACAAGAATTAAAGGAAAAAATACCATTTCAGGAAACAAATATCATTAAATATTTAGGAATAAATTTTTCAAAGAAAAATTCAGATCTCTATAAAAATAATTACGAAAAACTTTGGTTGGAAATTAAACAAGATTTGAAAAGATGGTCCAAACTAAAATTATCATGGATGGGGAGGATTGCTACATTAAAAATGAATGTCCTCCCAAAAATGATATTTCTTTTCCAAAATATTCCAGTTATAACAAATGATTCCCCTTTTTCAAATTGGGACAAAGACTTATCGAAATTTATATGGAATGATAGAAAATCCAGAATTAAATTAAAATATCTACAAGATACAGTGGAACGAGGAGGATTGGGAGTACCAAATCTTAAGCTATACTATTATGCAAGTGTGTTATTTTGGCTAAAAGATTGGATTTGTCTTCATAATGAAAAAAATTTAAAATTAGAAGGTTATGATAATGTTTATTCCTGGCACGGATATTTATTATATGATAAGGTTAAAGTCCACAAAAATTTTGAAGACCATTATGTACGAAAGACACTTTTAAGAATCTGGTATAAAGTCAAGAAAAATTGGCCAGACATTATTCCATATTGGACAGCAATAGGGGAGGTTATTAATAAAAATGATAAATTTGGAGAAAATAACTGGCTCACGTACAAAGAATTATTGGTAGTAAAGGGACAAACTGTCTCAATAAAATCATAAGAGGAATTGAAACAAGAAGGCTATAATTTTGGTTGGTTCATGTATAGACAGATTAGAGAAAGATTCATGATTGATATAAAAACGAAAAAATAGGTGTTATGGATAAACAATTTGAGGAAGTTATATTGGAGGAAGGAAAACATAAGATAAAGAGAATCTATCAGTTACTTTTAGAGAGAGAATTGGAACCCGAGTTTATAAAACCTCAAATGATTAAATGGTCACAAGATCTCGGTCATACTATTGAATTGGAACAGTGGGAGAAATGCTGGAATAAGAGAATAAAATACACTCTTTGTGTTAATTTAAAAGAAAATTTCTATAAACTACAGTATAGATGGCATCTAACCCCACATAAATTGGCTAAAATGAAAAAATCGGTCAAAATCTCTTGTTGGAAATGCGGTTTAAAAGAAGGGACACTCTTTCATCTTTGGTGGCAATGTGAAAAAGCGCAAAAGTTTTGGGGGAATATTAGACTGGCGATGATGGAGATCTTTGACAGTATTATAGAAAATAAACCACAACTGTTTCTATTAGGGATGATTAGCGATTCAAAATTAGAGTTGAAATATGGCAAATTGATATTTAATCTCTTAACGGCAGCGAGGATAATTTATGCGACAAGATGGAAATCCCCGAAGATACCAACGACTGATGAATGGCTGTTAAAAATGTTGGACTTATTTGAAATGGACAGATTAACTGGACTGATAAGAGGAGAGGACAATGAAGTTCTTCTCAAGCACTGGAAACCATTGACTGATTATTTGATTCGAAAGGGTTGGAAATTACCAAGAAGCGTTTAAGAATTGAGGTGAAAATAATTCTACTATTTGTGTTGGAAGATGATAGAAGACAAATGTCGCAAATCAAATTAGTGGTTGTATGGAGTAAAATAATGCTGTAAATATAATTGTAAGAGCTATTTTACAATGCTTGGTATGTATTATAAAAACTGATAAGAAATAATAGAAGTATAACATAAAGGGCTAATTACAGGGGTAATAAGTGGGAAGTAGTTTAGTTTGTATGAGATAAAAACTGTCATAGATACGAGAATTTTGAAGATAACAAATTGAATGTATGTTTTGTTTGTGTTGGTTTTTTATGTTAGTATATGTTCGTTTTTGTATTTGTAGTTTTTGTATTGGTGTGTGTGTGTTTTTTTTTTAAACTCAATAAAATTTTTGTAAAAAAAAAAAAAGAACGAAGATCTTATAATCCATATTCAGCAGCGATATAGGTCTATAATTCTCTATTGCACAAGGATCTCTATCTTCTTTGGGTATTGACACAATTGTAGCCATATTCCAAGTTTGTGGGTAATAATCCTTTTCAATATTTTTTATTGTTTTATATAGTGGTGTTATTATTTCTTCCCCCAAAATTTTGTAATATCTAGCTGTTAACCCATCAGGTCCTGGTGCTTTATTATCTCTTAATCTCTTTATAGCTTGTTTTATTTCTTCCTTTTCTATTGGTCTGTTTAAATCTTTTATCTAGTTTTCTGTAAATTGTGGAATCTTTTTTTTCTTAACAAATTCTTGTATTTTGTTTGCATCCTATGTCCTTCTCCTCTCTATAGAGTTTCCCAAAATAATCTGTTACTGTTTGCTTTATTTTCTTCTGTTGAATATATATTTGCTCTTTTTCTTTTAATTTTATTATTATTTTCTTTTCTCTTTGTTTTTTAATTTTGTAAGCCAACCACCTACCATTTTTGTTTGCATTTTCAAAATATTTTTGTTTTAAATATTTGATTTTATTAGCTATTTGAGTTGTAATTTTTTGATTGATTTGATTTCTTAATATTCAAAGTTCTTGCTCTACTTTCTTATTCTTGGGACTTTTCTTTAATTCTAATTCTTTCTTTTGAATTTGTTCTATTTTGAATTCTATTCAGGAGAACGTTCATTTTGATAACTGATATTCTATCAGAAAAAGATAGAATCCTTTCTAAATCCTTTCTCACTTCTGTCCAGGTCTTATCATAATTATTTTGATATAAGTCTATGTTTTGCTTTGTTAATGTGATGCCCAAGTATGTTACCTTGTTTTGAACCTTAAATCCCATTAGGGACTCTAGTTCACTTTCTTCTAGTATGGTTATGTTTTTTGTCAGTATGATAGTTTTTTCTTCATTAATCTTAAACCCAGAATGATTACCAAATTCTTTTAATATTATAATTAGTTGTTTTATACTATTTATGGGTTCTTCTAGAAAACAAATCAAGTCATCAGTGTATGCTTTCATTTTATATTGTTCTCTCTTTATTCTGACACCTATGATTCCGGTACATTCTTCTTCCCGTATTCTAGTATTTAATACCTCAAGCATCATCAGAAAAAGTAGAGGAGATAGTGGATAACCTTGCTTGGTGCCCTTATCGATCCTTATTGTATCTGTTTTTTCATCATTAACCGTTATGCGTGCTCTCTGATCCTTATAAATTGCTTTTATCCAGGAAATAAAACGGTCTCCCACGTTCATTTTTAACAAAGTTTCATAAAGGAAAGTCCAGTTGACTCTGTCAAAAACTTTTTCAGCGTCAATCAAAATCATTGCCAGGTTTGTTTTGTTTTTTGTTTGTTTGTTTGTTTATTTGTTTGTTTGTTTTTTGTTATTATATTCATAATGTTCTATTATATCTATTACCATTCTGATATTATTCTTGATCTGGCGGTTGGGTAAAAACCCATTCTGGTCTTCATGAATCAGGATGTTCAATTTTTTTTAATCTCTCCACAATAATGATGGCAAAAATTTTATAATCAACATTAATCAGTGAGATTGGTCTATAATTCTTGATGTCTCTTTTATCCCGACCCTCTTCTGGGATTAATGTTATTAATGCTTCTTTCCACGATTCAGGGATACCTTCTCTTTTTATATCGTTTAAGTACAAATAGCTAACTAACATTTTGTTGTCAGTCTTGCAAGTTGTCTCCAAATGCCTAGTTCTTGTGCTTGTAGGCTGATAAAGAGTCTGTATTTTGGACACTCATCCCACCATGTTGATCCTATGTACTGTAGTGTTGCTGTTCTCCCACACAATAGCTACAATATCCTATTCAGTTTTATTGATAGCACATCAGTGGTAGCAAGAGCCCTCAAACATCCCTGTTTTTTGTGCAGTATTACCATTCTTTACCTGGGCCAGAAATTATATTTTCTTCTTCTTTCTTTTGCCTCCTCCTCCTTTTTCTCATCAGCATTATTTATTCTGCCTGTTTCATCTGTGGGCTCTTTGTTTCTGAACCATGCCACCTCGTCATCACTTTGTCTTGTTCAGGAATTCATGCTGAAATATGAAAGCAGCCAAATTCAAAAGAAACAGAAAAATGAAGTTAGTAAATCCTGCTGATACCATACAGTTTCTCTATATTATGGTGACACAGAAGGCAGTGAACAATGAATCATGCCCCCAAGAACAATACCATCTGTTGTAAAACAGATGATACTTTTCATCATTACACTGACACAGCTTGTTAATAGAATTTTGATTTTTCTTTTCCCAGTGGATGGGAATATATATCTAAAAGTTAACATTGTTTTAGGAGTGCATGGTGGATATAGCAGCAGTCCTTTACTGTTTTATACAGGCCAGGACCAATAGTTGGCATATGTAGACCATTCCCATGATACCTTGATACCTGGATCTGAGACAAAGAGATACCTCAATTAACCTACACAGGTGATTCCAGAAATTAATCCCACTCCAGACAGCCTTTCCCATTCTTTCAAGGATTTATCTTGTTCTTGTTAATTCACAGTCCAACCTTCAGGTGATACAGAAACTTCAACTAATGTTCCTGGCAATCATTTCAGGTTCTATACAATTCCAGATATTCCTGACAGGAATTTGGGATCACCCTGCTTTTATTTTCTTTAGCATTGTCCCACTTCTCATTTACACTTTTCTACTTTTTATTTGTTTGCTCATGTAACTTCCCAGTGGGTATTTAACCCTAGGCTGTGCTATTTTGGATGAACTAATTACCTGATAATGGAAACAGATGCCAGATGAAACCTACTGACCTGCTCAGCTGTCACACTGGCTCTCAGATAGGCACTTGGATGATACAGCCATAGAGTAAAAATCCTGGACCGGGGAACTTTTCCTACTACATAATTATAGTTCTATGGGCCTTTAGAGATTACCAGAAATAATGCAGCTTGAAGCCACTTTAACTGCCCTGGCTCAGTGCTAGGGAATCATGGGAATTGTAGTTTTTTCTGAGACATTGAGCCTTCTCTGTCAGAGAGCTCTGGTGCCACAATAAACTTCCCATGATTCCCTAGCACTGAGCCAGGGCAGTTAAAGTGGACTCAAGCTGCATTATTTCTGGCAGTCTGTAAAGGCCCTATGATTCCACTTTAATTGCCATGGCTGCATCCTATGGAGTTCTGGGTATGTAGTTTGGTGAGGCCCCCTAGAGTTCTATGGCTGAGAATTCTAAATGTGCCTCCCTAAGCTGCAAATCCCAGGATTCCACAGCATGCAATCATGGTATGTCAATTGGAATGATAACACTGCAATTATGTGGTGTGAAAGGGCCATAGTTTCAGCAGAATAGGCCCCCAGATAAAGAGGATCCTCTGACATTTAGGGCTCATTCCCACTACAAAATAACCTAGTGTGGAAACTGGGTTATTTTGTGAATGAATCTCTCTGGAGCCATTTACTCCCCATTTACTCCCCTTTTACTCCCTTTTGTCAGTCACACTTGAGCGGGGAGAGGAAGAATGGCCGCCACAGAGAGAGGAGGAGGAGGAGGAAAGAAAAGGCAAACTCCTTCTGAACAAACCCTGCCAAGAAAACCCCACAACAGACTTGAAGGCACACAACAACAACAATAGAGGAGAGGTGGTGGCATGGCGGGAAGGCTTGGGCTCCACCTCCTCCAGATGGGCTGCCCTCTGGTGTGCCCCTCACTTCACCATCCATGGCAGTGGCAGCAGCAGCAATGGTGCTCCATCTCCCTCTCCTCCTCCTTGCTCTGATCCACCCTCAGCTGCCTCAACTGGGGAACCCAGCCAGAGTGCTCCCAAAAGGTGAGAGATCCCAGGTCCTCCTCCTCCACCACCTCCTCATTGTCCTCTCCAGCTGAGAGCATGTGACTTACCCAGGGTCACCCAGTGGGTTTCCATGGCCGAGCTGGGAAAGGCAGAGGAAAGAAGAGAAGGCAAAGCTGCACTCCAAGGACTCTGGTGAGGCTCCTGGCTTGCCTTGGCTCTCTCTCCAAGGAGGAAAGCCTCTCAACTCCCTCCTTGCTGAGGGGAGGAGGGAGGATGGACTGCCCCATCTGCCAGCCTTGGCTGAGCCCAAAACGGCACTAGAGTACTGGGGCTGGCAGAGAGAAGCCGGCAAGAGCCAGTGCAGCCCCCCCCCATGCAAATCCAACCCATTGTTTCCACATGTTGAACATGGTTCGGATTTGGGTCTTTTCAAAGGAACAGCCCAAAAAAACTAGTGTCCGGAAAGAGTGGTTCTTTTGGGTTTGTCTCACTTCATCGCAATTGAAACTGAGCACAGTAGGATCGGAACCAGTGTCAAGTGGGAATGATGGTCATATAACCTGATCAGTAGTTCACTTTAAATCCTAGTAGGAATGAGCCCTTGGCATTATTCCATGAAAAAGGAGATCTGTGTGAATATGCTTGTCTCATTAACATGTTTTCAAAAGCCACCAAGTGAAAATATAATTGCCTACTTTCTCAAAATAAAATTCCACCCACTCTGGGTATCCAAAGAACATGTACGCATTCCCTTAAAAGAAAAATAGCAAGTGCCTGTATTTCAGACATTATGACCTTCTGTGGGGAACCCTCAAAGATGAAAATAAAAGCTTTTTGTGTCATAGCCTGAAATTTCTATCTCTCTGATCAGTAGCAATTTGGCTCACAACAGAGAGAAACAGAAGGTATATGAGAGGATGTTGCAGAAAATAGAAAAATGATACCAGGAAAACAGTTTAGAAAATTCATGTGTGTGTGATTGAAAGAGAGGGAAGGCCAAGCCAGGGAAGTGTGTGATTGCTGAATACACACCCATTTTGCTAAAAAAAAAAAAAAAAAAAAAAAAAGGAAAAAAGAAAGAAAGAAAGAAAGAAAAGAAAGGAACTATCTAGAATGGAGGTCTAGTAGTGATCAATGAATCAAAGGAGTAGGAGAAAAACTGCCCCTCTTATAGCTCTATGTTTGGCTGTTTGAAGATACCCCCCAGCTCAGTCAATTCACATTTCAACTGGACTGATTTGAGGAGGGAAAACAAAAAAAGTGGAAAGTGGGCACAATTTCTACCCCAGATTTAATAATAACAGGCCCGTGATTAAACATTTTTTTCAACATTGTAGTTGTCTTTAATATATTTTGGATGCTGAACTTGAAAATTACAATAAAAATGTCATAACACACACAGTCCCCCCCCCCCACAAATTCAATTTTTTTTTATCAGTTCAGTTGTTACTCAGCTATGATTAAGTATGGATCCTGACATTCCAGTGCAATTTCTTTCAGTGCTTTTGTTTTTCATATCAGTGAGATAAACTGTTTTGAAAGTGTATTTAAAAGACTTTAACCCCTTTCTTGCTCTTTGGAGGATAGTTATTTTCAGGATCATTTCATTCAGTCACATATTATGGCATAGCAATGTCAAAGCAAGTTGTCAAAAGCCTGTACATGATAGAGCAAATCTGAGGTCATTTTTAGATTTAGAATGCCAAATTACTATAAAACCAGCATAGAATTTCAAATATATTTTTAGAACCCTCAGTTTTGCAGGCCTGTGTAATTATAATAAGATTTGAATACAGTGTTTTATGTGTGTGTTTGTTGGCGGCGGCGGGAGGGGGGGGTTTGAATACATTGAATGTAAAAATTAAGATTGGTTCAGTCTATGGGAAGAGTGCAGTGAAAAACCTGTATATAAGTCTGTTGCTGATATTAATATGCACTGGTAAAATGGCTAGACTCTCTAGCTATCTTTTAACTTCTAACTTTTTTAGTCCACCATTTCCTCCAATAAGAACAACATCCCCATATTTCTCTGATAGATGCAGAGTCCCTGCCACATTCATAGCCATCTCTAATTTTCTTCTTTAACTATCTCTTTACTTTTATTGCATCTTACAAAACTCAAACTTCTCATGTTTAAACTCATAATTAATAGGATACAGCAGAGCTCTAGGGAAAGCTCCATGCAGTATCTTAAATGTTTCCATTATAATTTAATAAATAATGTTTCTTTTAAAAATCAGAAATCTTGCTTCTTCATAGAGAAAATGGGATATGGTATCAGGAATGGATGCCAAGGAAAGAAGACAGAA
Organism: Phrynosoma blainvillii; assembly: GCA_026167975.1. Lineage (NCBI taxonomy): Eukaryota > Metazoa > Chordata > Lepidosauria > Squamata > Phrynosomatidae > Phrynosoma > Phrynosoma blainvillii. The sequence continues at coordinate 349,908,821 of JANUYF010000002.1, read as the reverse complement.
AATGCTGAAGAGATAACGCCCCAAGGAGCTGAAGTCCCCAAGGAAGTAAAACTTTTAAAGGTACTGAATCCTGGAAATTTTTTGAAGGGTATATATCTTCCTCCCTCCATGTCCCACCTGCTATACCTCTAAGTAGAAGGCTATGCAGAAAATGAAGATACAGAAAATAGAAATATTCTTGAGCATAGCTGGAAATGAGACAGCTGATATCTTTATAGCATGGAGCTAAACTGGAAGGAGAGGAGTTGTTATGTATCCATATTACAAAAATTTGCAGGACATGGCATATGATTAACAGGTCAGGTATTTGAAATATGTATGTTCCACAAGCCAAAAAATAACAGTAGATGTCCTAAAGAATTTCATGAAGATTACATGTTGATGAACCAGGACAGTAATTTTGGACGGATTACTAAATCTATAATAGATCACCCTTTTGTAATAATAGCTGTAGAGCCAATAATGCAAAAAGTGTCAAGACCATGTGGCACCCTGATCTGGAAAATGACATGGATGTGGCCACTGAAAGGAACTGAAGCAATGGTAACAGGGTTACTACAGTTCAAGTGGCAGGTGCATGAGTCAGCATTGGTGAGCTGTGCATCATGTGAGACCTGATGCAACATGCACAGTGGATGAGACTAGCCAGGTATGCATCCTGGAAGGTCTGATGCAACAGACACTGGAGATGAAACCAAGCAAGTTTCATTAGTGCATGGCTGTCACATGTTCCCAAGAAGACCACCTATATATGGGAAAGGGTCAGAATCTCTGTTGTTGGTTAGTTGTGGTTGGTGGTTGGCAAAGCACTTTGTTAGTCTGTATAGCTGTGAGTATTCAAGATGGATGTCTGGTACTCTGTGTATCTCTGTAAATATTTGCAACAAAGATTAAAGCCCTCATTGAGTGAAGTCTCGCTGCCTAGCTATTAATTTTAGCAAGCTGAAAACAGCACCTGTGTTGGAGGATTTTTTCTGTACCGTCTGGAGCAAGCTTCTTCACAGAAGACCATCTTTTGGGCGTTCCTGCCTACATGCATCTACTCTGCATGTGTGTATGCTAGATCCTTGCTGTCTGCATACCCTAATGTGGGTTATGGGCCCAGTGACAACATAGACAATGCCTGAGTGGTTGTGAGAGTTCCAGATTTGCCAGTGGTTTGCAGCTGAATTCACAGAGGGTGAAGACCAAGTCCTGACACTGAGTGAGTTAAGTGTGTTTCTCACTGTCAGTGTCAGTTATCAGAGTGCTGAGGAAGGCTTATCTAGCTTCCATGTGTGTTGGCTGCTTGCCTGGGCTGTTGGCAGTTTGCCCAGAACTCCATCTGCATCTGTCTGTTGCTAACACAGAGAACAGGGAACATGAAAACAGCTATTAGATTTCAGAAGCTAAGTGATTCAAATTATACTTCTTGGAAAATCTATATGCAAGCTTTACTGATAAAACAGCATTTATGGAACATAGTGTAGAATCAACCAGATTTAACAGATGTCTATCATATCGATGGTGATTGCAAGGCACAAGCTACAATTGTTCTGGCCGTAGATGAAAGCCAGCTGAATCACATCAGGGAGAAGCAGACAGCTTTTGATGTGTGGCGTGCCTTGGAACGAGTTCATCAGCCTGATCTAAGATGCTTTGTTGTAGAAAACTGTACGGCTGTGAGTTGCATGAGGGTGCTTCTGTAGCTACTCATCTGGACAAAATGCAAGGTTTGTTTGCAGAAGGCAGCAACAAAGGCATCCAGATGGAGGAGTCTCAAAAAGTCTTCATTCTCCTGAGCAGCTTGACCAGTGAGTGAGACTTTTTGATGTATGGTCTACAGAGAATTGCTGAGGCAGATCTGAGGACTCAGCTTCAAGAATCCTGGAGGAGGTCCAGAGACGTGACTTTGAGGAGAGATCCAGGAAAGCTGGGAAAGCAAACTGGAGGCAACCAACCACGTCCCAGGAGGGGGGTGCTGCCATCTGCTGGACCAAGCAGTGCTTTCCTGTGGAGAGACTGGACATTTCAAGAAGGACTGTCCGAAAGTCTCAGCAGCAAAGAAGGGACAGTCTTCACAAAAGAAAAAGGCCCAGGAAGGGAGGGGGTTTGTTTCTGCTATGGAGGGTATTGTGAGTAGGAAAAAGGGAGACCCCATCTGGATTTTAGACAGTGGATGTTCTCACCACATGGTACCAGATAAGGGGAGACTACAGAACCCAAAACCAGCATCAGTAGATACAGTGTTGTTTGCTGATGGTGAATCTGGTAAAGTGGAGCTTAAAGGGTCTGTATTCATCCCAGGACTGGGGAAAATATTTGATAATGTTTTGTGTGCACCTAGTCTGCAGAATTCCTTTGGCAGTCTGGCATCCCTGACTAATGATGGGTTTGAAATCCATTTTAAGGGGGATGAGGGAGTGATCTCCAAGGAGGGAGCAATGTGTGGTAAACCTGTAAAGAAAAATCAGATTTACCACATGATGGCAAATGTAGTAGTGTTGCTAACAAACCATTACATGAAAATTGTGCACACTATTTTCATAGGATAACGGGGTACACAAGTTTTAAAGGTTTGAGAAACCTGGAGAAAGTTAGCAGAGATTTCAAGGTGGAGCAATGCAACAGCTATCTTGATTCTGCAGTCTGCAAAAAAGGTTATAGTCAAAGCTTACCCGGTTGCCAAAGTAAGCAAGTGCACCACCCAGAGGTCTTTTCAGGCAGTGCATGTAGACTTCTCAGGACTGCACCAAGTTAAGAGCATGGGGGGGGGGGACAGGTTTACCCTGTTTATAGTAGACCGACACACCCAATATTCCTGTGTGGCCTTGTTAAAAACCAAGGGTGAAGCTGATGACCAGGTCAGAAAATGGGTCACTGCCATTGAAATGGAGTTTTCCTACAAGGTGGGCATTTTTGTGACTGATAGGGGTGGAGAGTTCCTTGCTGAAGGTCTGCAGCAGTGGTTTAGGCAGAAGGGAATACAGCACAAAACCATTAATCTGGCTTGCCCAGCCAAGGATGGTTTGGCTGAAAAGCAAATTGGCATGATCAATCAGATGAGGGATTGCATGCTAGAAGACGCTGGGACACCACCAAATTTGTCAGCAGAAGCCACAAAGGTAGTATGCCATACCATTAACAGGATGTGGTGCAGTGCCATCAATCAGACACCATACTTCCTATTACATGGTAGAGTACCCAATCATTAGTACTTGAGATTTTTTGGACGGTTTTCCTCAGTACTGATTTCTCCTCAGTTCAGGAAGAAAAATGAACTAAAGAGCCAGAGGTTAAGGTTTGTGGGCTATGAAGGAAATGACTACAGATTCCTATTGGGTGGTGGCAGAATCCTGTACTCAAGGAGTGCAAGGTTTGAAACACATGCTGGTTGGGAAAAGATCCACAGTAACCATGATGTTTTTGTAAAGACGGGCAACACTGGTGCAAACATCAGAAATGGAGGGGTGGATGCATGCAGAGATGTGAAGGAGGAACCAAGCACTTCTGTGGACACACACACACAAACACAAACACCAAAGCAGGAACCAGTTCAGAGTCAAGACATCCAGGAAAGCAGTAGTGATGCTGAGGATGAGCATGGCAGAACTAAGGTCATCCTTCCACACAGGACACAGTGAGTTGGGAGAACACCAGACATATTTGTTGTGTAGGAGGCACAAACCTGTACTGTTGTGGTTGAGGAGACTAATAATTATGAGGATATGCTCAGGTACCCAGTTAGTGAGCAGGAAAAGTGGAATGTAGCCATGGATCAGGAATATGATTCATTGGTGGACAGGAGAGTTTTTGAGGTGGTAGACAGACCTGAAGGGCAGAAAGTGATTGGTTGCAGGTGGGTTTACAGAAAGAAAGAAAGAAAGAAAGAAAGAGAGGTGGGTTTACATAATGAAAGACATGCCTGATGGGACTGTGAAGTACAAAGCCAGGTTGTTTGCCAAAGGATACTCACAGGAGTGGTTTGAAAATATTTTTTTTAATAAATTTATTTATAAGACACATATACCAAAAACATAACATACATATATACATAAAATACAAAACACAATAACATAACAAAAAAAGAGAGAGAGAGAGAGAAAAAACCATCAACAACAAAGTGAAAAGACATAATAGCTTTCCATTATCTATTAGTCATATTTTAGTTTCTTAGTCAAAACTCACATCAACTATTTTATACTTCCTAAGTGATCCTTGCCACTCTTATTTATTTATGTTCATTTGTTTCCTCTTATTTGATGTATGTTTATCTTAAATGTCCTTTTAATAAAAGAAGTAGGTAAGAAAATACAAAGAAAAAGAAGAAGAAAAAAGTCCGCAGCCTGCAAATTCCTCTTTAGTATCTATTAGTGTGAAATTTTATCTATAACATATTTACCTATATTAGGAGAGATTAATATTCATAGCCTTTCTAATCTTTCTATCATATTTATATGCATACATTTATATATTTATATACTTATTTATTTTTATACATATATTTTCCTACACATTGCCATTCTTTTTCCCTTTTGTTTATTGCCTCTGTTTGAGCATTTTTTAATCGGGCGGTTAGTATATCTATTTCTCTTACTTCGAGCAATTTATGGAACCATTCCTCTTTTGTAGGAATTGTAGGTTTTTTTCCATTGTCTAGCATATACTATTCTTGCAGAGGTTACCATATATAAAATTATTCTTCTATGTCTCTTTTCTGTATCTTTATCTGTTATTTTATCCGTCATATTTAATAAGTAGAGGAGAGGGTCATAAGGAATTGAGATTTGAAGCATTTCCGACATCACCGCATAAATTTATTCCAATATTGGCAGGCATATTTGCAACTCCACCACATACGAAAAAAGTTGGCATCAAGTTTTTGGCACTTCCAACATCTTGCATTTCCTATCTTGTATATCAAATTTAGCTTATTCGGTGTCATGTACCAATGATGAAACATTTTCAAAAAATTTTCCTTGTAGTTTTGGCACAATGTATATTTGTTGCTATCCCGCCAGGTCTTTTCCCATTTTTCCAGCTCTATGGGTTTGCCAGTTTCTCTTGCCCATTTTAACATGGTATCTTTTACTATTTCCTGTTCTAAGGATCTTCTGTTTATGATTTTATAGAACTTAGACATATGGCCTCTTTTATCATCGAAAATATCTCGTCTATTTCAGATTTTTCTTTTATATTCAAAATTTCTTTATCTATCTTAAATCTTTCCCATAATTGCCTATATAGGTACCAATCCTCCAGTGAACCTTCTGATTTCATAAGTTGTAAAGATTTATATTTTCCTGATTTATCCAAGAGATCTTTATACGTTAGCCATTGAGAAGAGGCATGTGTTTTAGTTCTTTGGAATAACGCTTCCTGACTAGAAACCCACAAGGGTATCTTGGGATAAAAAAGTTCTTTAATTTTTATCCAAACTTTTAACAGCGAGTTTCTTATAAAATGATGAGAAAAGGCTTTATTGGCTTTGATTTTGTTGTACCACATGAATGCATGGTATCCATATTGTAGCTGTGTGCTTTCCAGTAATAGTATCCTCTTATTTCTCAGTTTAACCCATTCTTCAATCCAACATAGACAAGATGCAAAGTAATAGGCTTTGAGATTTGGTAGTGCACATCTGCCTCTCGATGTTTCTTCAGATAGTGTTTTCCATTTTATTCTTGCCTTTCAGCCATTCCAAATAAATTCAGATAGTTCTTTTTGCCAGCTGTCTATGTATTTCATGTGAGAGATAATTGGTAGATTTTGGAATAGAAAATTTAGTTTTGGAAGCACATTCATTTTAATCGTTGCTATCTTCCCCAGAAAGGATAGTTTTAATTTAGACCACTTTCCAAGATCAGCTTTTATTTTTTTCCATGTCATAATATAGTTATTATTAAAAAGATCAATATTTCTTTTTGTTATGGTAATCCCTAAATATTTAGCTTTCTTTTCAATTTTATAGCCCGATTTTTCTTTTAGTAGTTTTTCTTCATTTTCTGACATATTTTTAGTTATTATAATTGTTTTTTCTTCATTGACCTTAAATCCTGAATGTAGGCCATATTCCTGTATTATGCTTTTGAGGTAGGATATACTCAGGGAGGGATCTTCCAGATACAAGATAATATCATCTGCGAAAGCATTTAATTTAAAGTTTTGGTCTTGTATCTTAACTCCTTGGATCCTTTGATCTGCCCTTATTTGATTGTTTAGGATCTCCAAGGTCAAGATGAACAGTAAAGGGGACAGGGACAACCCTGTCTAGTTCCTCTTTCAATCTCGATATCTTTTGTCCTTGTATTATTAACTATAATTTGAGCTTTCTGCTCTCTATATATGGCTTTAATCCATTTTACAAAATTCTCACAAGTGTCAATTTTTTTAATAGTTTCGAATATGAGAGGCCATCTGACCCTGTCGAACGCTTTTTCGGCATCCAACAGGATCATTGCTAATTTTTTTTCGTTATGATGTTCAAAATATTCTAGAATATCTATTGTACCTCTTATATTGTCTCTCATCTGTCTTTTTGGCAAAAACCCATTTTGGTCTTTATGTATTACTCGATTTAAGATTCCTTTCGGTCTTTCTGCTAAGATTAAAGTAAAGATCTTGTAATCGGTATTAAGTAATTATATTGGTCTATAATTTTTTGGTTCATCTCTTTCTTTATTTTCCTTCAGAATTAATGTAATATAGGCAGATTTCCAAGATTCAGGGATACTGTGTTGGTGTATGTCATTCAATGTGTCTTTCAGGGGATTTATGATTATTTCTTCAAGATGTTTATAGTATGCTGCCGGTAAGCCATCTGGTCCAGGTGTTTTATTTGGGCGTAGTTTTTTAATTGCTTCCGATATTTCAAATGTAGTAAAATCTTTGTTTAAATTGTTTTTTTTCCATTTCACTCAATATAGGTAGATTTTGTTTCTCTAAGTATGAAGTTAATCTCTCTCTGTCTTCTACATTTTCTGGATTTGCCTTATATAGCTCTTGAAAGAATTGTCTAAAAGTTTCATTGATTTCGTCTGGGTCCGTTACCCTTTTACCTTTATTTTTTAATTCTAGAATTATTTTCCCACTTTCTCTTTTCCTGAGTTTATTTGCTAATAGCTTTCCCGCTTTATTTCCAGCTTCAAAGTGTCTTTGCCTCACCTTTTTGAGTTTATTTTCTATCTCTTTCAATGTTAGAAGTCTTAGCTGATGTTGTAATTCAGTCATTTCGTGTTTCAATTTTTTATCTCCTGTTTTTTCCAAGCTTTCTCTTTCATTGTTAGTTTTTCCATAATTATTCTTTCCTTTTCTGCTTCGTTTCTTTTAACTTCAGATTGTATCTTAATAAATAATCCTCTAATTACAGCTTTGCTTGCATCCCATATAGTTTTGCTTTTTAGTTTTTCTTTTCTATTTTCCTCAAAATATAATTTCAATGCCTTTTTAATTTGGTTTCTAATTTTTTCATTGTTTAGGAACGTATTCTGTAATTTCCAATTGCTTTGAAATTTCCTTTCATGAAATTTTAATAATATCGGATTATGGTCTGATGTTCTTTTTGGAAGAATTTCCATATCCTGAATCTGATTCACAGAATTTTTTGTAATTAGAAAGAGGTCAATTCGGGAAAAAGAGTTGTGACGGTCTGAATAAAAAGTAGATCCCTGGGTCTCCTTATGCTTATGTCTCCAGATGTCTATTAATGTATAATCGTCCATCAATTCAAAAAAAGTGAAAGGCGGTTTGCCTTGGTTTTTCCGTATTTCCCTCCCTTTGTTTGATTTCCTATCTTGTTTCGGTTCTATAACCACGTTGAAATCTCCTAGCAATAGAATATTTGTGTATTCAGTATTTTTTATTTGTTCATGAAGATTTGCGTAATATTCATTCTGGTTGTTTGTGGGAGCATATATCCCTATTACCAAAAGTATTCCATTTTGTGTTTTAACTTCCACTGCAATATGTGTGCCTTCATTATCTTTGAAGATTTCTTTCGCTTGATATTTTCTATTTGCATATATCGAAACGCCTCCTTTTCTTTTCTCCGCTAATGCGGAGAAACATTGTTCAAGCTTAGGGTACCTAATATATTTACTGTCTTTCTCCTTTATCTTTACTTCTTGAATACATGATATATCACACTTTATTTTTTCCAAATAGTGGAATACAATGCTACGTTTATATTTTGAGTTAATTCCCTTGACATTCCAAGAGATTATTTTCATCGCTACTTTTGGTTACGTTGTTCTTATTTATTAACGTTATTAATTTAGTTTTAGTTTTGTTTTGTTTTATTTTGTTTTGTTTTGTTCCACCCCTTCTGCCCCTTTTCAAATCTTTATTTTGGTTTAATTGTAATCTTTTATATGTTTCCAAGTAAAACCCGCAGATACTTAGTTTGAAACTTTAAAACTTTATCTCTCAGATTTTCTTTGTAAATCTCACAGGTCCAACAACTCCGGATCTCTTTCTTTTGAAAATACTAATGTTCTGATAGCTTCTTCTTTGCTTTTTTCTTGTAATCCTTCCTTCTCCTTCTCTTTCCTTTCCTCCCCTTCTTTTAAGATTAAAGATTCTTCCCCGTTCTCATCTTTACTCCTCTTTCTATTATTTCTGTTTCGCCATTCCCTTTTATAATAAGCATTCTCTTCTTTTCTTGTATCCCTGTCTTTTTGTTTTTCCTTTAATCTTCTTTCTGCTTCTACCGCTTTTTCTTCATTGTCAATTTTAAATCTTTTTTGGTTGTAGAAAAAAGTTAATCCCTCGATTCTTTCCCATTTATAGTTAATGTCCATATTGGCCAATGTTTGTACTAGTGATTTATATTTATTTCTTGCAATCAAAATCTGTGGAGGCAAATCTTTAAATATTTTAACTTCATTCCCCTCAATATATAGCTTCGTGTCATAGTTTTTCTGTATTATTAAGTCTCTAAATTTAGTCCGAACTAAACATACCACTATGTCCCGTGAGATCTTCCTTTCTTGAGCTTGTACCGAATTCACTCTAAATATTTTATCGATTTCCAGTTCCGTTGTACTCTCCGTTAATCCCATATATTTTGTCAAATCCGGAAGGATTCTTCCAGTGAGATTTTCATTATTTTAGGAGTGGTTTGAAAATACGACAGGATGTTCTCACTGACTGCTAAGGCAGAGAGTCTCAGGATGGTGCTTGCAGTTGCTGCCAAAAGGAGGTTAGTTGTCAATCATTTTGACTTTGAGACAGCATACCTCAATGCCATCTTAGAGGAGATTGTGTTCATGGAGCAAGCTCCTGGTTATTAGTGTGCAGGCAGTGAAAAGGTCTACAGTCTGAGGAAGGCCTTGTATGGACTCAAGCAAACTGCCAGATGCTGGAACCTTTGCATACACGAGGAACTATTAGCACAGTGTGGCCCATGTGTGTGTGTACACGAAGGGCAGCATAATCCTGGTTATTTATGTAGGTGACTTGTGTGTTGCAGCCAGGGATCAGGAGGAGATCAGACTTGTGCAACGTGAGTTGGCACAGAAGTTTAAGATCAAGGACCTTGGACACATGAGGAACTACCTAGAGATAGATGTAGAAAGGGTCCAGAGTGGTAGTTTCAGGTTGTGCTAAAGGAAAAAGGTGGAGAAGTTGATTGAGAGAACTGGCTTGAGTGAAGCCAAAGTTGTGAAAAGCCTGATGATGCCTGACTATCAGAACTTGGAGTCAGAGGAGTTGTTTGGAAGGCCAGACTTGTGATAGGGAGTCTGTTGTTTTTGGCAAACAACACCAGGCTAGACATCAGCTTTGCAGTAAGGCTACTGAACAAGAGAGCTGCAAAGCCCAGACTGGTGGAATGGATGGCAGTGAAGTACATTGTGTGGTACCTGAAAGGCACAAAGGACAGGTGCTTGGTAATAACAGGAGGGAGTTCCTTTCCATCTGGGGTTGCTGATAGGAAGTCAGTAACTGGACATAGATAATCAGTTATGCAGACAGCCCTGTCATCTGGAGGTCCAGAAAGCCAAACTGCATTGCATTTAGCACAACAGAGGTGGAGTTTGCTGCATTGCAGAGGTTGCTAATGAAGTACAGTGGGCTAGGCAGTTGTTGAAAGACCTAGCTGAGAATTGTGGTAGAGCAACTGTGGAAAATGAGGACTCACGGGCATACATTGGCAAGGCAGAGTCAGAAAATCTGAAATGTAGGACCAAGTACATTGCAGTAAGATACCAGAATGTGAGGGAGCTTGTGCAAAATGGGATGCTGAAGCTGCAGTATGTTGGTACAGAGGACAACATAGCTGATATTTTCACAAAGCCTCTACCTGTGGAATTGCATGAGAGGTTGGCTAGCAGGCTGGGTATCAGTGGATGAGGTTTACATTACAGATGGGACAAATGCAAGGACACATGGAACACATCACATGTCATTTTGGAGGGGATTGTCAAGACATGTGGCACCCTGGCCTGGAGAATGACATGGATGTGGCCACTGAAAGGAACTGGAGCACTGGTAACAGGGTTACTACAGTTCAAGTGGCAGGTGCATGACTCAGCATTTGGAGAGCTGTGCATCATGGGAGGTCTGATGCAACAGGCACTGGGATGAAACCAGCCAGGTTTCTTTAGTGCATGGCTGTCACATATTCCCAAGAAGACCACCTATATATGTGAGAGGGCCAGAATCTCCGTTGTTGGTTAGTTGAGGTTGGTGAAGCACTTTATTAGTCTGTATAGCTGTGAGTATACAACACGGATGTCTGGTACTCTGTGTATCTTTGTAAATATGTGCAAAAAAGATTAAAGCCCTCATTGAGTGAAGTCTCACTTCCTAGCTATTAATTTCATCAAGCTGAAAGCAGCACCTGCATGTGGGAGGATTTTTTTCTGTGCTGTCTGGAGCAAGCTTCTTCACAGAAGACCATCTTCTGGGCGTTCCTGCCCATGTGCATCTACTCTGCATGTATGTATGCTAGATCCTCACTGTCTGCATACCCCAGCAAAACGGATATTTTAAAATGCAGTTGAGATTCTTGTCAAACAATTGAGCATCTGTTAGGCAGCAGAAGTTAATAGTCAGGCCCTAAAAATCATGGGAGGCAAAAAAGTAACAATAGATGAAATGTGAAGCTAGCAGAAAGATGTGCAGAAAGTCATAAAACAGTTAAAGAAAGTAGGATTCCAAGGAATAAGTGAAAAATTACCAAATATCAGGAAATTCAGAATCAAATATTCACATAATCAATGTCTTTCATCAGGAAAACAATGTGATGCATGTGAGCAATTTAATCATTTTGCAAGAGTTTTCAGTCAAGAGCAAGAAGTTTAGAAGAAAACATCAAGTGTGCAAATTGATACAATCTGCTAGGACAACACAGATAAAAGCACAGAAAATGTTCTATATAGGAAAAATGATTTCGGGGATAGAATAGGACAGGATTGGAGTTTAATGGAAAGATCCTCAGTGATAAAATGTATATAGATTCATAAGTTAATGTGGTTTCAGAAATTATGAAGGATACATGAAAACAGAACAAGAGCCACACTGGATTATGGACATAAAATTACATTAAGAATTTACAATGGCAATGTGATTCCTATTAAAGTGGATTGTTAGCTAGAGATAAAAGATAAGAATCAGGCAAGGCTGATAACTTTTGCAATACATATTGGGAATACTAATTGAGTAAAAATAGTGATTAGATCTTATTAGAAAATTCTGTAAAATAACAGGTGCAAAGAATAATCCAATTGAAGATGACTATGCAAATGTTCTCGAGGGCACTGGAAAATTCAAAAATGAATACATAATAGAATTAACAGAACCTGATTGAATGGTTATTCATACCAACAGAAACTTAGCTTTAGCTATAACTAAAGGGAAAAAATGAAAAAAAAAATGAAAATGAAAATAAAAAATTCATGGTGGCCTTAAAAATCATTGCCAAAATGGATAGCCTGCTGAACACATACACTAACAAGTCATTCAAAGGATGGGGGAACATCAGGTGTGAAATCTCCATTTAGATTCAAAATAGCTTATTAGGTAAAACAGGCACCATTCTCCATTGCCCATAAGAGATGATACCTGAAGTAGGTACTGTACAATATTTTAAAATTCTGAATCTGTTCAAGGTTTGGGGATGTTCTCCTAGAAAGTTACTGTTTTTATACTTCTAATGCTATTTGTAGACTTCTGTTTTGACTAATTTCTTTATTAGATGACTATTCAAATGTTTGATGGGTTGCTGATGTCATGATTAGGACCTGTCTGCATGCTTATGCCTTTGCAGTTCCACAGAGAACTCTTTCTGCCCTGGTGAAAGACAGTTTCCTAGCAGCAGAGAGCAACCCATGGCCATTTAGTGGCCAGGGGAGATGTAAAGCAGTGAATACGTGCACCAGTTAGAATTCTAGGAGTGCATCTTCACTGTAGAAATAATGCAGATTGACACCACTTTAAGTGCTATAGCTCCATCCTATAGAATCCTGGGATTTGTAGTTTTATAAAAAATACCTGCCCTTTTGGTGGTTGTTTGTCTTCTACAGACTGACCAAGAAAATCCATCAAATGCTGCACTCAGCAAAGGACAAGAAAGCACTCTCATGGCTGCAGGGGTCTACTGCATACCATGCAGCTGTAAACAAGTCTATGTAGGGACCACCAAATGCAGTGTTGAAACATGAATCAAGGAACATGACAGACACTGCTGACTGGTCAGCCAGAAAAATCAGCAGTAGCAGAATGTTATAAACCAATCTGGGCATAAAAATGCTATTTGAAAACACTGAAATTCTGGACCATGCCAACAACTATCAGGTCAGAATGCATAGGAAGGCCATTGAAATCCACATATACCTGGACAACTTCAATAGGAAAGAATAAACCCTGAATGCAAATGAACATCACTCAGGGTCAGGGGTTTTCCCCCCACAGACAATGGATTTCTAATTAAATAGACACATATCCTCCTGCATATCCTCCCACCCTGAGGCCTTACCATTCACCAACAGACCAACACACAGATTAACATGTAAATCACTTCCTCCCAATCAAGGGTCACACAGTATATATACCCCACTCACTTCCATGCCCCCAACCTCTGATGATGCCAGCAACAGATGAAGGTGAAATGTCAGGGATAAATTCTTCCAGAACATGGCCACAGCAAAAACAAACAAACAAACAAACAAAAAAAAACACCACACACAAAATACTAGTTATTCTTCAGTAATGGTTGTAATAATCAGTCCAAGCTTCTAATGTAACATACAACACAAGGCTTGTAATAGTTTGTCTGATTTGCATCTGAAGAAATATCATTTCTACATGAACTTTAGAACTATATGTGAGATATGTAAAACATCTAGCCATTGCTATGAAAAAATATGTATACTAAAAGTGACAATCAATCTCATTCTAAATTAACTTGCTCCTCAATAAATCATGTTGTCTAACTGAGGCTGAAATACTATGAACATTGATTAATTTCTAATTTATGGATTCAATCAATTAAATACTCACCTTAATTGATTATTTCTAAGACAATTTGTTTTGAAGTAAATTCCACTGCATTCTGGGATTTCATTTCCACCTCATATAATAAACATATGCAGCATTAGGATATGTGAAAGACCAAGACAGTGAGTCTTCAAAAGAAATAAATGACTGATCCATAAGAATATATAGGACCTTCTTGATAGCTGCTCCCAGTTTGTGAAATGCCCTACTGAAGGAGACTAGCATGTGTCCACTTTCCTATTGTCTTTTTATGAGCAAAGAACTTAATAGGAAGGCAGAGATTTGCTAACTAAACTGAGTTTCAAGAATAAATAATAATAATAATAATAATAATAATAATAATAATAAATTTTATTTATAGCCTGCCCCTCTGTGGAGCAATCGGGGCGGGTTACAACATATTAAAACAGACAAGTTAAAACATTCCCTCATCCCATAATCCCACCCTTCCATCCCCTTAAAACAGAATTAAACTAGAAAGAAAGTTAAAATACAACAATAAAATAAAGCAAGAAGAAGGGCCATTTTACTAGGTGGGTGCTACCTTTTCATTCTGTTGATGTGTTGTTAAGTGTGTGTTGCATCTATCATATATTTTAATTGAGCTGCTTTATATGTTCATTGCAGTCATTTTTAAAATTATATTTTTATCTGCTTTGAGGCAATTATGGAAAAAAGAGAAGGTAAAAATATAATTAATAAATAAATTGATAAATTTGTTATATATTTATCAATATTTATCAAGTACTTCTATTTATGAAAACAGGTTGTTGACCCTTACTGGAACACTAGTATCTCACATCTTGAGTAGACACAGAGCTGTAAAAAAAACTTTAAATTTGATCAAAAAAGGAAAGTGCACAACACACAGCATTGGATCAAAAGGGTAAGACCCCACTCAGCCTGCACAGCTAGAGAGCGAAACAAGTGTATTGAGTAGACAAAGTAACTGTTACATGGATTTGTAATTGGTTGACTGGCCGAACCCAAAGGGTGCTCAACAATGGCTCCTTTTCGACCTGGAAAGAAGTGACCAGTGGGGTGCCACAGGGCTCTGTCCTGGGCCCAGTGCTATTCAATATCTTTATTAATGACTTGGATGATGGTATTGGGGGCATAGTTATCAAATTTGCAGACGACACCAAATTAGGAGTAATAGCTAATACCCAAGAGGACAGGATCAAAATTCAAAATGACTTGAACAGACTAGAAAGCTGGGCCAAAGCTAACAAAATGAAATTCAACGAGAAATGTAAGGTACTGTACTTAGGGTGGAAAAATGAAAAGCACAGAGATACGATGGGGGACACCTGGCTGAATGAGACTACATGTAAAAGGGATCTAGGAATCCATGTCAACAGTGCGATGCAGCAGCTAAAAAGGCCAATGCAATTTTAGGCTGCATCAGTAGAAGTATAGTGTCTAGATCAAGAGAAGTAATAGTGCCACTCTATTCTGCTTTGGTCAGGCCTCACCTGGAATACTGTGTCCAGTTCTGGGCACCACAATTCAAAAAGGATGTGGAGAAACTGGAGCGTGTCCAAAGGAGGGCGACTAAAATGGTGAAGGGTCTGGAAACCAAGCTCTATGAGGAAGGACTTAGGGAGCTGGGGATGTTTAGCCTGGAGAAGAGAAGGTTGAGAGGTCATATGATAGCTGTGTTTAAATATTTGAAGGGATGTCATATTGAGGAGGGAACAAGCTTGTTTTCTGCTGCTCCAGAGACTAGGACCTGAAACAATGAATGTGAGCTCCAGGAAAAAGAGATTCCACCTCAACATTAGGGGGAACTTCCTGACAGTACGGGCGGTTTGACAGTGGAACACACTCCCTCGGAGAGTAGTGGAGTCTCCTTCCTTGGAGGTCTTTAAGCAGAGGCTGGATGGCCATCTGTCAGGGATGCTTTGATTGGGAGTTCCTGCATGGCAGGGGGTTGGACTGGATGGCCCTTGTGGTCTCTTCCAACTCTATGATTCTATGATTCTATGAGTATTTACAAGACTTATATACCTTTTAACAAGACAAAGGGCCAATGCAGACTGGCACAAGGCCTGAGGGTGGAGTTGGGGCAGGGCAGCCGCATGCCGGCCACCCCAACTCCACCCTGTAGCTGTCCTGACACTGCATGCTCATCCGCATGGTGTGCAGCATCAGAACACCCTCTTGGTGCAGTATGCACACATGCTGCGCCAAAAGGGCGCAAAAGAGCCACCATGCCGCTCTTTTGGGGTGGCAAAAAGGAGGATTGGGGCCTCAGTGTGTGGTTGCCATGGCCCCAATCTGCTGCTCCCAGGAGTGGCTCTGTGCTGCCCCTTTTGGGCTGTCTGCATTGGCCCAAAGAAAGGGAAGATTCTCAAACATTACTGTGCATGCCTGTCTTCATTCCTTGCATAACTGAAGTAAATTGTCTTGTTTATTGTTTAATGACCCACATGAAAACAGTCCAAGTTGGCCTTATGGTCATGTAGCCACCCAAACCCAAAGGATGTTCATTAATGGTTTCTCTTCATACTGGTGAGAAGTAACTAGATGGGTGCCACAAGGTTCTATCCTGGGATAAGTGCTATTCAACATCATAGAATCATAGAATCAGACAGATCACAGAGTTGGAAGGGCCATGCCAGAACTCTCAATCAAAGCATTCTGGACAGATGGCTGTCCAGTCTCTGTTTGAAGACCTCCAAAGAAAAAGGCTCCACCACACTCCAAGGGAGTGTGTTCCACCACCTAATAGCTCTCACTGTTATGAAGTTCCTCCTAATGTTGAGGTGGAATCTCTTTTCCTGTAGCTTCCACCCACTGTTCTGGGTCTTATTTTCTGGAGCAAAAGAAAACAAGCTTGCTCCATCCTCAGTATGACATCCCTTCAAATATTTAAACAAGGCTTTTATCATTTCTTAACCTTCTCTTCTCCAGGCTAAATATACCTAACTCCCTAAGTCTCTCCTCATAGGACATGATTTCCAGAGCCTTCACCATTTTAATTGCTCTCCTTTGGACACACCCCAGCTTGTCAACATCCTTTCTGAATTGTGGTGCCCTGAACTGGACACAGTATATATGACTAGGATGATGGCATAGAGGGCATGCTTATCAAATTTGCAGATGACACCAAATTAAGAGGAGTAGCTAGTACCCTAGCTGACAGGATCAAAATTCAAAATGACCTTAACATATTGGAGAACTGGGCCAAAAGTAACTAACTAACTAACTAAATAAATAAATTTCAACAGGGAGAAATGTAAGGTACTGCATTTAGGTAAAAAAAATAAAAATAAAGACTCAGTTATAAGATAGGTGATACCTGGCTTGATAACAGTACATGTGAAAGGGATCTAGAAGTCTTAGTTGACCACAAGTTAAACATGAGACAACAGTGTGATGTTGCTGCTAAAAAAGCCAATATGCTAGGCTACATCAATAGTAGTGCAGTACCAGGATTTGGTCAGACCCCTCCTGGAATGCTGTGTCCAGTTCTAGGCACCACAATTCAAGAGGGATATTGACAAGCCGGAGCATTTCCAGAGGAGAGTGACTAAAATGGTGAAAGTTCTGGAAACTATGCCCTATAGGGAATATTTATTAGAGAGCTGGATAAGATTTATTCTGGAGAAGAAAAGATTAAGAAGTGACATGATTGCTATGATTAAATATTTGAAGGGGCGTCATATTGAGGTTGGAACAAGCTGAGACATGGAGCAATGGATTCAAACTGCAGGAAAAGATATTCCACCTAAACATTAGGAAGAACTTTCTTGCAGTAACAGCTGTTTGACAGTGGATTGTGCTGCCTTGGAGTGTGGTGGTCTCCTTCTTTGGAGGTTATTAAATGGAGGCTGGATGGGCATCTATCGGAAGTGCTTTGATTATTTGATTACTGGAAGCCCATGTTTACTTCAGAACATGACTAACTGGCATTCTGGAATCTGAGTTTAAAAGCTGTTAGGAAATTTTTGCACTTTCTTCCAAGGTGCATACTGCTGCGGTGAGAGACAAACGGAAAACAATAGGTGCAAGTTGTGTTACTATGGCAACTTGCCTCTTAGTCTTGAGTCATCCCTTTTCCTGAATCCAAAGTTTCAAATCATGTGAAGATATTCTGTTCTTGCCATGTTCTTTCCCACTGATTTGAGCAGGCCTTCAACACAAATACCACTGAGTTGACTGACACACAAAAACAATAGGGACTATGCCCTCATTGCCATAGAAACACAGGTCTATGGAGCAATTTTCTTGGATGCAATTTTAGAAGGCAGAAATCTGGCCAGAGTGAGTGGTCTACAACAGCACATAATTAAATCACACTTAGTGTAATGGGATATAATGGGTCTGCCTGGACCACCAACAACTAGAATTGTAAGAAAAACATTGAAATGCAACTCCCTGTTCCCCCTTAAACCCACCTGGTATGAAAGGGTACAGTTATGTGAAGACGGATCACAATGATGATGATGTTAGAAAGTTCTATTTTATGCAGTAATAGAAAGAAAATCAAATGTAGCAACATAGTCCAATGTGAAAATGGAAAGCTGTGCAAGATTCTTAATTGAATCTTTGCATGCTTTCATCCACAGTGGAGTCACATTCATGAACTCCAATATATGCTTGATGAATTAATTTACATTTGTACCCCTTCCTTCCTCTCTTTCCATATCCCATGGAAGGCTATGAAGAGGTTGGACTGATTAAGACTTGAGGAAAGTAAATAAAGTTTAAATCATCCTTAAAGATATATCTGGCCTATTTCTAAGCACTAAGAACATAATGCCATTGTCTTTGATAGTCTAGTTATGCCACCAGTAGAGTAAAGGCAGCAGTGCCACAGTAACAAGATGGAGAAAGGCTGCCTCGACAAGGGTCTGAGAACAACATCAGTAGTGACAACAACAGGAGATGGGGGCAGCTGGATATAATCTATCACTTTCTGAATGGCTAGCCTCTGGCGTTTTCAAGGAACTGAGGTACTCTGAGAGGGATAGCTTGGATTATCACGAGACTCATAGTAATTGACCATCCACATCCCAGAGTGACTCTGCTTTGGGAACTCCTTCTCCCTGAAGTTAGCCATTCAGAAATGTGTTGTTCAAGACTGGCTACTACTCCATCCTCCTTGAGTGAGGAAGAAATACAACCACTATGTGGACATGCTGCGACAATTTGTTTGCAGATACAATCTATCAAATAAAAGCCGACTTAGACACCAGTGTTTTGACAGAAACAACTGATGAGGTGTCCAGCGACTCCGTTAATGAAATTATCCTGGCTGAATTTCAATCTGTGAGTACCAATGACGTGAACAAGCTCCTTGGTAGAGTGAGGAAAACAACTTGTCCTTTCAATCCTTGCCCATCTTGGCTGGCTGTCCGGAGTGGGTGGGGGGGATGCATTGAGGATGTTCCTTATGGACATCGTCAATGCATCCCTCGGGGAAAAGCCATCTTCCATCTTGTTTGAAGGAGGTGGTGGTTAGGCCACTTCTGAAAAAAACCTTCCCTGGACCTCCTGGGTATGAACAACTATAGGCCAGTCTCTTTGTTACCATTTTTGAGCAAGGGCGGTTGCTTTTCAACTCCAAGCTGTCTTGGATGAAACCAATTATCTAGACCCATTTCAAACTGGCTTTAGGACAGGATTTGGAGTTGAGACTGCCATGGTTGCCTTGACCGACGACCTGCGTCTGAACATTGACAGGGGTAGTGTGACCCTGTTGGTGCTCTTAGACCTCTCAGTGGCTTTTGATACGATAGACCATGACATCCTCTTGGATCGCCTGAGGGGGGTGGGAATTGGAGGCACTGCTCTGCAGTGGTTCCATTCCTTCCTCTTGGGCAGATCCCAGAGGGTGCTGCTCAGGGACAGTCGCTCCAGTAAAAAGGAGCTAACTTGTGGCATCTCTCAAGGCACCACTCTGTCCCCGATGTTGTTTAACATCTATATGAAGCCACTGGGTGAGATCATTCAGAGTTATGGAGCTGGGTTTTATCAGTATGCTGATGACACCCAGATCTATTTCTCCGTGTCTCGATCATCGGCCTTGAATTCCGATGGCGTCTCTTCTCTCAGTGAATATCTTAAGGCAGTAATGGGCTGGATGAGGAAAAACAGATTGAGACTGAATCAGACAAAATGGAGGTGCTAACAGTAGCGGACCTGAAACCAGAAATTGGGTTGCAACCTCCGGCCCTGACGGGGTCACTCTTCGTAAAGGACTGCGTTCGCAGTCTGGGGGTGCTCCTTGATTTGTCGCTCTTGATGACAAATCAGGTAAATGCAACGTTCAGGAGCACCTGTTATCAGCTTCGGTTGATATGCCAGCTGCACCATTTTCTGGAAGTAAGGGACCTCAAGACTTTCATGCACATGCTGGTAACCTCACGTCTGGATTTCTGTAATGCGGTCTACATGGGGCTTCCCTCGTGCTTGGTCCAGAAACTTCAGTTAGTACAAACCATGGCAGCCAGAGTGGTTTCTGGAACATCTAGGAGGGACCACATAACTCCAGTGTTAAAGTCCCTCCATTGGTTGCCTATTAGTTACCAGGCCCAGTATAAGGTGTTGGATATTACCTTTAAAGCCCTAAATGGCTTGGGTCCAACCTATCTTCGGAATTGACTCCTCCCTGCGCACTCCGGTACTCTGGGAGGAAATTGCTACAACCATTAAAATCTAGGCTGTTTGCAACCTCCCAGAGGGCATTTTCGGTAGTCACCCCCAGATTATGGAATGGCCTGCTGAATGAGATCCATCAGATTATAACACTAAACAGCTTTAATAAGGCTGTTAAGATGGATCTTTTCCAGCAGGCCTTTCCAGAATAGACTTCCCGACCTCTGGAACCCCCTTATTTTGCTTTATTCTGCCCTCTTTAAATTTGTTGCTGCCGCTATCTTCGCTACTCTGCTGATTTTGTTTTTGTGAGCTCCGCTGTTGCCATTCTTTGTTGGGTAATTTGGTTTTATTTAATTTCATGTTTTTATCTAATATGTTTTAATTAGTGTTAGTTTAATACTCTCTTAAAGGGGTGGGTGGGTATTGGGTTTAGGATTGTATATTATGTATATTTAACTGTTGTTAGTTGCCCCGATTGTGCTCAGAGGGGTGAGGTATAAATAAATTTATTATTATTATTATTATTATTATTATTATTATTATTGGAATATTGTGGCCTGTGCAATTCATGCAATTCCAATTTTTGTTTTGTTTTGTAGCTTTCAAGTGACCCTTAATCCCCACATGATACCTAAAAGGCTTGAATTGCATGTTTACTCAGAAATAAATCCCATGTTTTCACACTGTGCACACTGTATTGGACTGCTGCTTAAAATGCACAATGATCCATTTTACATTTGATTGTGCTCATGACAGTCCTGACATTTTGATCATCAGTGGAAGCCAAGGACCTTAGAAGGACAAAACCCATCGTCACTAATGTGAATTTTCCTGTTCAGTGCCAACATGACTAGGAATGACATTTAGTCATTAGTACCTTAATACCTGTTGCAAATAGGTTTTCCATGTTTCACACATACACTCTATACTGGATTTCAATTATAATGAAATGAAAACTTGGAATCCAAGCAGATGAAGGTCCAAATGGGCACTGGGTGATATATCTAGATTCTAACTAAAAAACAACCAAAACAAAGCAAAGCAAAGCAAAGCAAAGCAAAGCAGCTTTATTTATATATGCTTCATACCATGCTATGGGGTGTCTAAGCAGTTTACAACTATAAGCTCATTGCCCCCCAACAGTTGGGTACTCATTTTAGCAACTTGGAAGGATGCAGGCCTGAGTCAAGCCTGAGCCCTGGCTAGTATTGAACTCACAACCTTGTGGTCTATGAGTGAGTGGCTGCAGTACAGGCATTTAATCACTGCACCACCAGGGCTCCAACTGGGTTATTATCTTAGTTATAAGGTGAAGATTTCCCTTTCTTGTCCTTTTCTATCTATTCTTTGAGTTGTTTGTGATACAAAGCAACTCAGCAGGACAGATTCCCACCAGCCATCACAGAAAGCTGAGTCTCATCAAATCCTGTGCAGGGCCTATGGAAGAAGAGATTAACAGATTGCAGAGAATATATTATTGACAAGCAAACACCTGAGGCATTTTAAATGTGACATATTTTTTCAGATGAACTGAAAAGATGGGGAAGCAAACTACATGCCTAATTTGATTGTTTCCATATTCTATCAAAGGACTAGGAAGTGATCTGCAACAAGGCAAATACAAGAATATGATTCTGTACTCAGTCACTGCTCCCCAAAGTTATTTTTCCATGTGATTTTGAATGTCTAGAGTAGGGAAGTAGGGTTGCATAAATTTCTCCATGCTATGTGTTTGTTGTACCTATGAATAAAGGCTGTGCATGAATCGGCTGTATACTTTTATGGATTCCAGCCTTGAGCAGGATCAGTATCATGGCAAGAAGTTAAATAATCATTTAATTGTATTTTAAGGGGGTGGGCTATTGGGGGACAGGACTGTTTGTTTTATCTTGTAAACTGCCCCAGTTGTTTTTACAGAGAGGCAGGATATAAATAAATAAATAAATAAATCTCCCTCCCCAGTACTTGTGGCTTTGTGAATGTAAATGCATGTGCTGTTCCCAGTAATTCAGCTGACACAAAAAATGGCATGAATCTTTGATATAACATGCAGACCTAAATCTTCAGGAAGAGAACTTAACCAAGTCAGTAGTTGCAGATAATCAAAACTCGGGTCTTGGCAGTAACTAGTTATAAATAATTAGTTTGTCCATAGGAACCAGAAATTACTACAAATGTCTAGTGGCTACATATCAGTTCCTTTCAACAATGAAGAGACTAGAACATTAGGACTGCAACTGAAAAAGATACCTTTCTTTTTGCCCCATTACTGAAAATTTTTAGTTAAAAACATAGTTATAGGAATGTGGAGGAATATCGGATGGATTAAGTGCTTGGTTGTGCCTCATGCTATTGAACAACAACCAAAAAAATGAGAAGTGTTAACGGCAAGAAAAAATAATGAATTAGTTACTTTTGGAGACCAGGCAAGGGCTTTCAAAATTGTAATGATAATGACAGCTGCTTTGAGATTCTTTGGAACTATAATGGTAACTCATTATGTTTAAAAGATAATGTTTCAAACTTTCCCCAAACCTATGCACTAATGAATTATGCTTTTGAAATTGGTAACTGTGCATTTTGGTCTAGAAAACAACATTTGAAAATGTTCTATGCATTGTGTGTATAAACAGATGTGGTCAATGTTCACCTCTGTGTGTCTCTTAAAAAGTAAATGTGGCTTTCCTGCTAAACATCATTGGTGTCCATGTGTGTGTAACAGCAGATGTCACATCACATCACCAGACGTTATAAGGAAAACAGGATAAAGATATGGATTGGCAGTAGCCATTCACATCTGCAATGTCTCAGTTGAATCTGGTATTGCAAAAAATAATAATTTTGTTTTCACATTTTCTTCTGGAAAATTGTACTGCTCCATATGACCTGCTAATAGATTTTGCCTTCAGACAAGTTTTGAAGCTTCAGACAATTATAGGCTTCCCTTCAAGGCAATTACATTTTTTTTCAGGAATTTAGGGTCTATATGATGTGTGTGTGTGTGTGTGTGAGAGAGAGAGAGAGAGAAAGAAAGAGAGATGTCGCATGTGGTGTGTCCTCCTTTAAACTCAATCTATTTCTCAAGACAAGGCAGATATAGTGGATTACATTGTTCTCATGACAAGATAAATGAGACTGTTTTACACATGAGACTGAGAAAAGTAATGAGCCTACAATCCTTTGACTTGAAGATATCTATCTTTTTTAATTACATGTTGGTTATTCCCACATTAGTCACCTCAGTGAAATTCAAATTCTCATGGATTTTTCATCTGAACATTTCTCTGCTTTATGTGTCATGGAATCAAGTGGCAGGTGTTATGAACCTGGTTGCTAAATAAAGGTAGTTACAAGTATAAAACAATCAGTTTAATATAACATTATCAGCACACATATATTGGCTGGGGTCAGGAATGAGAGGATTTTCCAAACTCACCGGAGTCAATGGGTAAGCTTTGATAGATCTCAGGGTGGCCATGATTTCACTTCATGCAAAGGAAGATTAAACATTAAAGATTTCAAATCCCATGAAAGGTGTTAAACTAACAAATTCTAATTAAGAGGCATTTACAAGATCACACTCTCTTTACTCTGGATTAATTTATCTGGAAGGAAAATCAGCCCATCCCTTCTAACTCCAGATGCACCAATAATGGTTTTTTTGTGGGGGGTTTTTTTCGGGCTGTGTGGCCATGTTCTGAAAGAGTTTCTTTCTGACGTTTCGCCAGCATCTGTGGCTAGCATCTTCAGAGAAAACTGAAATGGAAAAGCCTGGTTGTATATATACTGTGAGACCCTGGGTAGGGAGGGGTGGTTCCCAGGTGAACTGTGTGTTGTTCTGTGTTGAATGGGTATTGTTCTGTGTTGATGGCATCACTTCAGGCTATGCAATCCAGGATATGTCTGCTGTTCCCATGTAAACTGTGTATTGTTCTGTGTTGAGTAGGTGTTGTTCTGGTGTTAATGGCATGGCTTCCAGGTGAGGAATGCAATCAAGGAGACCAACCAAGAAAATCCAACAAATGCTGCGCTCAGTGAAGGACAGGAGAGACCCTCTCACAGCTGCAGGAGTTTACCGCATACCATGCAGCTGCGGACAAGTCTACATAGGGACCACCAAACGCAGTGTCCAAACACGAATCAAGGAACATGAGAGACATTGCAGACTGGGCCAGCCAGAAAAATCAGCAGTAACAGAACACATTATAAACCATCCTGGGCATAAAATGCTGTTTGAAAACACTGAAATTCTGGACCATGCCAACAACTATCAGGTCAGAATGCACAGGGAAGCCATTGAAATCCATAAACACTTAGACAATTTCAACAGGAAAGAAGAAACTCTTAAAGTAAACAAGATATGGCTACCAGTCCTACAAAATAAGAAAATCTGCACTCAGCAAATGCAAAGGGAAGACCAACCAGGGTCAGCAGACAACAGCAGACAATCTCCTTGATTGCATTCCTCACCTGGAAGCCATGCCATTAACACCAGAACAACACCTACTCAACACAGAACAATACACAGTTTACATGGGAACAGCAGACATATCCTGGATTGCATAGCCTGAAGCGATGCCATCAACACAGAACAATACCCATTCAACACAGAACAACACACAGTTCACCTGGGAACCACCCCTCCCTACCCAGGGTCTCACAGTATATATACAACCAGGCTTTTCCATTTCAGTTTTCTCTGAAGATGCTAGCCACAGATGCTGGCGAAATGTCAGAAAGAAACTCTTTCAGAACATGGCCACACAGCCCGAAAAAAACCCCACAAAAAAAACTATGGATGCCGGCCATGAAAGCCTACGACTTCGCACCAATAATGATTCAAATCACCATGCCACACACAGAACTGGGTAAAAGAAGCTGAACTCTCCCTCTTAAGGGATGGAAAGAATCAGGAGACCTTTGACAGAATATCCTAGATGAGCAAGAATCAGCACTTCAGGACATGTTCTCTGTTGGGGGGGGGGGGAACTACATGCTTTTTGTATAGAAAAGCGTATTTTCTATGTAAAAATAACATATTTTGGGGGAAATGCTGATTTCTATGCAAAAATAAATAAAAAGATCACAGTTTTGGTGTTGCTTTGCACAGAATAGGTCCCAAACTGCTAATAATTTTCAGAAACAGCACCATTTAAATTACTTTCCTGCAGTGAGGGGGAAAAGGGTCAAATTATTTGTTCTGGTCTGCAGGAACTAAATTTGTGTGAAGATTTACATCCCTATTCACTCTATAAGTCTTAATCTCTGTGCTCCATTGCATCAGAAGGAAACCCAGCTTGACTTGGCAACCAGAGTTGCTTAGACTTGAGAGATTATCACAGAAGCATAAAAACGCAACTTACCTCTCCCGAATTCAAGTAAAATTCAGGCTGCATCCGGGTCTTATCACATGGCTTTTGTCACCAAATCTACCATCTGAGTGCAGCCTGGCTCACTTGACTTACTTTGCAGCCATTTTTCAAAAGTCAGAAGCTTTTGAAAAATGAGCCGGGCTGCATTTGAATGGTGAATTTGGCAACAAAAGCCATATGATAGGACCTGGATACAGCCTGAATTTTACTTGAATTCAGGAGAGGCAAATCACATTTTTATGCTTGTTTGATAATTTCCTTGGATAGCAGTCTGTTGGCTTAAGAGAAATAAACCAAAGAGGAAAGGATTCAGCTCTCCTCCTTCACATTTTCCTTTGGATTTGAATGAAATTTAAAAAATATTTGTGCATGATATAATTTGAGCAGTTAGATGAGAGTTTAGCTAAACCAGTGGTTTAGGACAGTCAGGTTTATTTACGGCAGTGAACATATATAATTGTGTGGCTGTGGATACAGGCTTAAGGACAGTAGTGTGAAGTATGATTATGGTAAAATACTGAGAATATGTAAATGAGTAACAGTAACCATTAAGAGAGAAAAAATATGTAAACATATTGACACAGATGTGCTTACCTTGTAGAAAATGGATGGTTCTTTGTCTTATACCTGTCGGTCTAAATCTGTTTGGATTTTCTAGGATTTGCTGTGTTGGTCACCTAAGCTCCCAAGGCTGCAAAATCCAGTTCTATCCAGTAATCAGATCAACATATGTATTCCTCTTAAGTATTCCTAAGCCTTGGTCTATCAGAAAATTAACAGGAAAACAAGTTGCAGCTTTATACTAATATTTATTCTAGTAACACAAATAAATAGATTGTCCTCAGTGGCACAGCTTACATAGACCTTGAATCAGCCTAGGCACATTCCTATAACAAAGTTTCGCCTTTATTAGAATTACATAGCAAAATGTTACATCCCCCTCACCTAGTGTCTCTGTTTAATATTATCCATTCACCAGCATTTGGTTGGGTAAAAACCAGAAAGCTTCATGAAGAAAGCAATATTTTACCACAAAAGGAGTGCAGCTTATCAGTGATAGCTGTTAGGATATGAATGGGATATATAGTCAAAGGTGAAATGTAAAGATGTGTGTGTGTCTGTAATTTTCCACTTGAGAACAGTTTTTGAACAAGGCACAAACAATATTTAGAGAAACAGGGTGAATCAATGCCAGGTGGTAACAGAGACATCAACAATGTACTTTCTCAGAGGTAGAACTAATGGAACCAGACTATGGGGGGTTGCAGACTGTCAAAAATAGTGTGAATTCAGTCCACTTTTAGGGTTAGGGTTAAGGTTAGGGAATCATGGGAACTGAATTTTATTGTGGCACTAGAGTTCTCTGACAAAGAAGGTTCAATGTCTCAGAAAAATAACAATTCCCATGATTCCCTAGCACTAACCCTAACCCTAAAAGTGAACTGAATTCACACTATTTTTGACAGTCTGCAACCCCCCTAAGTTATGGTTAACAAAGATATATCAAATACGTAAACATTGTTAGCTTGGGAAAGAGAGTCACGTGGTGGATGATGGACAGCAAGAGGCTGGGTTAGTAGACATCATACAGACATTATCCAATTAACATAAGGTTAACACCTAGAAGGTGGAGTATGGGAAGGGCCTAGAAAATCCTTTGTCTAAGAATTGTTTATTGTTCAAGATGTGAGCGTGTGTGGCTGGCAGCAGTGGTTTTAACTGCAACAAGTTGGATCCTAATGTTTTTTGGATTGTTAAAGATGTAATCTTTCATGGCTGAACTGGACAAGTTCATCACAATGGATTTTACTTAGTTATTTTATTTTTACTTTTTATATACATTAATAAAGCTATGCTTTTGGACTTTACAATGTGTCTTCTTGACTGAGGAAGACAGGATTGCCTGGAGAAGGGAAGCTGAGCCAGTTGATGGCAAATCTACACAGTGGCTGTGGATCACAGCAGCCAGCTTGTCCTGCAAGACTCTGCTGGGTGCCAAAGGGCATCACTACAACACTCATCATCCACACACCAACAAGGGTTACGGGCCCAGTCTGTGGCTTGTTTTGCCCAGTTTGTGGCTAGTTTGCCAGTTATGGCTGTTTCTGCCATTTAAGACTGTTTTTGCCTGTTTGTGGCTAGTCTGGCTGAAGAGGCTTGTTTGCCAGATGTGGCTGGTCTGCCAGAGGACAAAGAGGCCAAATGTCCAGGAAGACAAAAGCCCAAGAGTCCAGATGACATGTTTGCAATGTGGCCAAGAGGCAAGTATTGCCTATCCACGACTTCATTTGTGTCCAGGACAAGTAAAACCATGCTTCAGCGGTTGCTGGAAAAGCAGAGGTGGCTTCAAATCTTCTCCAGATATAAGTAAACAGTTAAAGTTTACTGCTAAGCTGTTTTGCCAGATGGCAGAGTGCAGAACTCTTTAAAGATGGTTGTCTGAGGACTCCACTCTTTAAACAGTAAGATGCAGAGAAAAACAAAGCCTGAAAATGCTGGGAATACTGCGGGTTCAATGCAGTGAAAATTTTGTTTTTGTTCAAGCTGCAATCAACTCTCTTAAGGGCCATTTTGTTTGAAATGGAAGCAGCTGAGACTTGAGTCACAGAATACATGTTACAATGTATGCAGTTTTAAAATGCAGCATGATTGCTGGACACAGGCGGTTGCCTAAGCCAAGAGAACTCATTCTGTTACCCCTCTCTGAGTTACAGTTAAAAGTTTTGAGAGAAGATGTTTCTTCAGCCAAAGGTTTTGGGAACTGAAGAAAAGAATGAATGATTTTTACACAGTTTTGTCATAAATGCTGTGATCAAAGGACTTTACAGTTCTTAGTGGAAAAAAAATACAAAAATCCCTGGTGAGGATAAAGTTGTACACAGTGGTCAATGCTGTGTGGGGCTGTAGCAGTGTTGCTAGAGGCCTGAAGTTCCAAAAGGATGGAACTGTTAAGCCAAGCAGTTTGCTTGAAAAAAGGCCAGAAAAGTTGCTTAGCTCAGGGATACCTAAGCAAACAGCTGAGATTTCTAAAAACGCCTGAGACAGCATCTAAAGTCAGAAAATGCATCTTGAAAAGGCAGCTGATGCACGGGAGAAAACCGATGCTTTTACTGCAGCAGAGCAGAAGATTTGAAAATGGCAATACAAAGAAGTTTGCTACAATCAACAATTAACAACCCAGAGACATTGGGGGAAACGAAAAAACTACAAGCTGTTCTACAGAGCTAAGACAGTGTGACTCACACAGGTGGTGAGAAACCTGAGGACAAGAGTCTATATATTCTGGGACATATGTTGCAGTTTTGCTGAAAAATAAAGAAATCCTCCAATCTTAAAGATGTTTATCTAGCTGATGGAGGGATAAGAGATGATAAAAAAAATTAAAAAATGTCTACATGCCAAGTTTTAGTGAGAAAACTTTGAAAATGTTTTATGTATACCTGTTTTACAAAAAGTGCTTAGTTGGTGTGTCAGGGGATATACACTGAGTTTTGTGGGAGAAAAATATAAAATCACCCCGGATGGGGAGGTGTGTACAAAAGCTATAAGAGGGAAAATATGTGTTTTATACAAAGTGAGACAAATGCTAAATATACAGGTGTGAAAAATGAATCATTGCATTCTGGTTATGCACATCAATAATATAGAATCCTAGGGGACATAGGATTTGATAGCTTGTTAAGCTGGTGAGATATAGGTCCTGAAGTTTAAAAAAATGTCTTATTATACAAATGATTTGAGAGATGTTTGGTTTGGTTTGCCACAGAGAAAAAGTCAAGGTTTTTCCTGTGACAAAACCAAAATAAAAAAATAAAAAATAAAAAAAAATTGCTAAAAATGACCTGTTGAGGTTGGTTTAAGCTGTTAAGCAAAAAGAGACAAAATGTGTGTTATTAAGTGACAACAAATAATGTTTTAGTGATTGTGGATAGATTTTCCAGAAGTTTTCATATGTCAGAGTTTTAAAACAGAGATGTGATATATTTAAAAGTTTTTAACAATGGGTAAACATAAATGTGAAAAAAAATTGATTACAAAGGGTCTTTGCTCACAGACCGGGGAAAAAGAGAATTCTTGTCTCACAGTTTGAGAAACTGGCTGAGAAAGAAAAAATCTAACATCATTACACATGTTATGTGGGGATCCACTAAATTTAAAGATATCTGACAGTTTTTAGACAATATGCAAAGATATATGTGCCAACATGTTTTAAAAGAGAAATTAAACCAAAGTGTCAAGATGGTGTTATAAAATATTCAAAAATAACAGTTAAAGATTTCACCTTGGTGGTAGGAAAAATTTTAATGTTCAAGTATAACAATTGTAAAAAAAAAAAAAACATTCAAGTTTTGATTGGGAGTTCCTGCATGGCAGGGGGTTAGACTAGATGCCCTTATGGTTTTTTCTAACTTTATGATTTTAAGTTAAAAAAAGATACATTCAAACAAGAGGTTTTACTAAAGATGAGACAGTTTAAAACACACAAGTGCCAAGAAATGGAGGGGCACACAACACACAAAAGATAGACAAACATTAATCCTCTAAAAGTGAGAGAAACACTTTAGATCAGACAATGCAGACAAGATTGTCAACAAATAGAATGACAATAAAACAAAGGACACACAAGTCCAGACACACAAAGAAAAATTCATAGAGAAAGAAAACAACAAACAAAATTTATTATATAAGAAACAAGGGTTTATACAAAAGTGGCTAGTGAGCCGGAAAATTTCAAAGCGTTTTAGACAGTGTCAAGGAGTTACAGAGATTTTAAAAGTTTTAAAAGTTTTTTTCCTGTTGAGGAAAATGAAAATTATATACTACAATACAACAAGAAATTCCAATGTTTAAAAATTGACAAAAGGATGTTTAAGTGTGGTTGATAGACCTAAAGAAAAGAATCACAAGGTGATTAGATATATAAAATAAAAGATGCCTGATGGTAAATGGAGTTGCAAACTAGATTAATAACAAAATGATTTGTTCAACAAAGATTTGAAAACACTGATAAAAAACATTTAGTTTAAGGCTGAGAGCTTGTGACTAAAATAGACTTTAAACAACATAGAGGGGCTAGTAAGTTCAACATTTTGGTTTTGAGATTGCTTGTTTAAATGCCGATATGTGTGTTAACACAAAAAGAGATAACAGTTTTTGGTTGTTTAGATTCAAGAGATTTAGAAAAAGTTGTCTAGAGAGATTTGGTATCAAAAGTTTTGAGATTTTGAGGTTACTAGACTGCTGATAAAATGTGTTTAGTAAGTCAACATAAAAAGAGTAGAAAAAGTGTGATTTGCAGAGTTCAGAAAATGGTGACAGGTTTAAAGTCAAAAGGTTTTGTTCAAAATAAAGTTATATAGAGTTTTAAATATTCAGATACATAAAAAGCTTTATAAAAGGTTTGATGTTTATAGTTGACAAATAATGGATTACAATTATGTTTAGATAGGTGTTTTAAGAATAAAATTGTTTTAAGATAATAGATTAAACAACAATAAAATAATTGATAAGTTTTTTTTTTTAAAAAAGGGGGCTTATAATTTAAAATAGCCATATTGAAGATATAAGTGTTTTATAGATAGCTCATTTATTTTAAAGTTATATGACAGATAGTTAGGTTAAGGATTGTCATTAAATATATAAAAAAGGTTAATAGTTTAAAAAATATAAAGATATATAGTTATAAGTGTTGATAGAGTTTTAAGTGCTGATAAAACAAAATATAGAACATTAAATAAGATAGAATAGATTAAACAGTTGTTATAAGATTTAAATTGTGAACTGTCAGTTGTAATATATAGAGATTTACAGACATACATTTTTTTTCATGACAATAACAAAAATGTTAAGATATAGATCAAGATATGTTATAGTTTCATGACAAAATGCTAGAGAGAGCTAGTTAAAAATAAAATTGTGTGCCTAAGGGTTTAAGGCTAAAACACAACACTATAGATATATTAACAAAGGTTCTGGAGATAAAACAACATTAACAATTGTTATAACAGATTGAGATGTCACTTTAAGTGTACAGAACCAAACATTGTGCTTAGACAGTTTCAATAACAACAACAGCAATAATAGTGATCTCACACATCTGTACATTTCAGGAGGGGATTGTTAGGATATGAATGGGATATATAGTCAAAGGTGAAATGTAAAGATGTTTGTGTGTCTGTAATTTTCCACTTGAGAACAGTTTTTGGACAAGGCACAAACAATATTTAGAGAAACAGGGTGAATCAATGCCAGGTGGTAACAGAGACATCAACAATGTACTTTCTCAGAGATAGAACTAATGGAACCAGACTTTGTTATGGTTAACAAAGATATATCAAATACGTAAACATTGTTAGCTTGGGAAAGAGAGTCACGTGGTGGATGATGGACAGCAAGAGGCTGGGTTAGTAGACATCATACAGACATTATCCAATTAACATAAGGTTAACACCTAGAAGGTGGAGTATGGGAAGGGCCTAGAAAATCCTTTGTCTAAGAATTGTTTATTGTTCAAGATGTGAGCGTGTGTGGCTGGCAGCAGTGGTTTTAACTGCAGCAAGTTGGATCCTAATGTTTTTTGGATTGTTAAAGATGTAATCTTTCATGGCTGAACTGGACAAGTTCATCACAATGGATTTTACTTAGTTATTTTATTTTTACTTTTTATATACATTAATAAAGCTATGCTTTTGGACTTTACAATGTGTCTTCTTGACTGAGGAAGACAGGATTGCCTGGAGAAGGGAAGCTGAGCCAGTTGATGGCAAATCTACACAGTGGCTGTGGATCACAGCAGCCAGCTTGTCCTGCAAGACTCTGCTGGGTGCCAAAGGGCATCACTACAACACTCATCATCCACACACCAACAATAGCCTAGCAATAACAGCAGAGATGGGCCAGTTTTCCAAGAGCAAAATCTGGTGCTTTGCTGCCCAAAAGGTTTCTGTTTTATACCTTCTCCTGCCCTTATTTAGCCAACCAGCTGGAAAATCTACACTTCTTTCCTGCTCTTTCATCAAGTCAAATGATGGATCTGAGGTAAGGTAGACATTATTACTGTTCTGCTGGTTTCAGCCAGCATACATGTTGAAGTTTATTTTCTCTCCCAACCTACTGGTGTCTCCTTTTCTTGTGTACATGTTTGAAGAGGTTTTGCTAGCATTAGGCAGCAACCTTGTATTGTCAGAATTGTTATTATTATTGCTGAGGTTATTACCTTTATCTTAACTTTGTTTATGTAGGCGGGCTCCCTACCTGGAGCTAGGATGCATCTATTTTCATAATATGCTCCTTTTCAATACATCTCTTTAGCTCTAAAAGCTTAAATGAAGTAATCTAAAAAGCAATTCAGCCTATTACATGAGTAACAGTAAATATCAATGAGTAGCAATAACCATTGAGACAAGAAAAAACAATGTATAGATTACTGTCATTGGTAGAAATCCTGAACATTTATCATTACCGTCTGTTGGGAAATGTGAGAGGTAGTAGTATGTCCCTCATGTGGAGTAAACATTTGGCAAAGCAGAGGTGGAACAACAACTGGTCCCGTGCCCCCTTCCCTCAAGGTCTAGCAGAGAATAAATATGTTGCATTTTTACAACATATACATACAGCCTTACTTGCAATACTTGATCATAATCAAAAACATAATGCAATGGAGGATGGGTGGTGGTGACTGCAGATTAGAGCATTGCGTCTGCACAAAGGACACCGACTCCAATTATGGATGAAAACAGGCCACAACTTTATTTGTACAGGGTCTGACATGTTAATTATTATTTCTAACAAATAATTTGTTAACCACAATTTCAAATAATTTTTAACAATAATTTATTTTGACGCATGCCCAAATGTTCTGGGCGCAAGTGCTGAAAATTAACCTTTTCTAGGCATGCGTCAAAACTTCAATTGAGTAAATCACATAACAATTTATAACCCCCTTCCAACCGGATATGACGTCAAATCATTTTATGACGCAATCACTTTATGACGTCATTAGTTTAAAATGACGTCATAATGCATTTGTTTAATCACCATGACATAAATCCAATTACTTTTGTTCAGTTCCAATTAATACTTTCACTTAACCTAGAAATTCCCAAAAGGGGGGAGGGTCCCTTCCCGCCACAAGAGGGGGTCAGCCTAGCTTGGCATCCCCTCTCCCCCCCCCCTTATAGAAGCCTTTAAGTAAGACTCCAATGTAGATAAGTACATCTCATTCCCCTGAGTTGAGAGATGCACTCCGTCACCCCTGTACAAATGTGGTAACCCAAAATGAACTCCCTGGTGATCAACGATGGCCACCCCCATCTTCTTCAGTGTCTTTGCCACAAATCTGTTAAGCCAGCGCCGGGCTCCATCAATGGCAACGTCACTTCTGGCACCGCGCCAAACGCGCCTGGGAAGGAACTTAGTCCACATGAGGAGTGTATTAGGCAACAGTCGCCGAATCTCCTTCATGTCCTTGATTATGCGCCTAGCCAACTGCAACGAAGTCATTTTTGGAAGGTCGTTTTCCCCCAGATGAATCAACAACATCCCTGGCTGGGCGAAAGATGACATCAGTTCAATTATTCTAGGGAGAATGGCTCCCCAAAGCATGCCTCTGCGCCCAAACCACCTGATGGACCCCGCTAGTCCCAGTTCAGCGGCCAAATCGTAACGCTGTTCGATGCAGTGTCTCTCAGCCCAGAATACCATGCTGTGACCAAGAATCCATACGTCTCGAGGAATCAATTCTGCCAAGTGAAACCAAAACAAGAACATTAGAACTACATTAACTTTTAAGTGCGAACGTAAGATTTAAATGCCCTAGAACGCCAGCGACCAATCCTACGAATCGCCGAGTCACTCAGGCCCTGCGTTGCTGCCGCTGTGGCTGCCCCAATCCTGAATGAATGGGATGAAAATTGATCCGCTGGTAAACCAGCATGACTTAAAACCCCTTTCAATACTATTCTAAACTGGTATTGTGTCAATGGTAAACCAGATATATGTAAAAACAAGTATCCAGTTGCGCTCGGCCGTATTTGCAAGTAATTAGTCAAGGCCTGCACCGGACAAATATGACCTTGAGGAGCCTTAGCTAAACTTATGGCCTGTCCCTTTCCTAACTGATCAGTTTTTGAACGTCGAATTGTCAACTGCATGCCCTGGTCAGAAACCTTAATGTCCGACAGCAAAAGAGCCCTACCAGAACTGTCGGAACGTGAACTAGGAACAAGTTCACTTATTCTTAAAGCTCCAAAAAACGCCACTGAAAAGGCCGCCTTAAACAAAATCACCTCTTCAGGAGAAAAACATACAACTGGTAGGAATTGCCAAAGTCGTAACATTATTGAACCCGTTATGGGCAAGCGACTATCCTGAGAAATAGACGACTCCCTGGCCCATCCTTCCAAAGCCCTATGTACTCTGAAATCAATCGTGGGGTCTTTGAAACCTCCCGCTCTAGAATAAAAGGAAAGAGCCGCTAACTTCCCCCTAATAGTGACTGTAGACAAGCCCACTTGTCTAAGATGGACTGCAAAACGAAGAATAATGTCCACATCTAAAGGCCAAACCTCAGCCTCCCCAATAGACAATAAGAAGGATCTGAACGCTCGCAGTGCGAGTTGATAGGACTTGCGTGTCGACGCGGCGACGGAGAGAGAGATCGCCTTCTCAATTTCTACTCTCCAAGGCTCCAAAGATGATGTGGTACCTCCAAAGGGTGAGTCGCTGCCTCCGGCGCCAACTGTCGAAATCTGGAAAACTGAAAGCGCGACAAGGCATCCGCGCCGGAATTTAGTAAACCACAAACATGCTGTGCTTGGAACAGAATATTATAATGTAAACATTGGACCACCATTTTTCTTACCAATGACATCACTCTGTCAGACTTGGAGGACAAGGAATTAACTATAAATACTACAGCCTGATTGTCACACCAAAAACGAACTGTTTTGTCCGCAAATTGATGTGGCCATAAATGAACCGCCACCACTATCGGGAATAATTCCAAAAAGGAGAGGTCCCTAGTCCAGCCCTTCTCAACCCAGTCTATTGGCCATTTCTCAGCCGCCCATTGGCCATTAAAATAAACTCCAAAACCACAGGCCCCAGAAGCATCCGAGTGAACCTGAAAATCTGTCCTAAGGAGCATTTCAGATCGCCAAAAGGATACACCATTAAATTGTTCCAAGAATGACTCCCAAATCTCCAAATCCTTTCGTAGCCCAGAATTTATTCTAATATGATGATGTGGTGCCTTCACCCCTTTAGTGGCTCTATATAAACGGGCACAAAATGCCCTGCCAGGAGCTATAACCTTACAAGCAAAATTTAAAATACCTGCTAAAGATTGAAATTCCCTAAGCGTGGCCTTTGATTTATTTTTCATCATCCCTACCTGCAGCCTCATAGCTGTTAGCTTGTCAGGTGGAAGACGAGAAATACCCTCCTGAGTATCCAATTCAATTCCCAAAAAGGTTAAGCGTGTATCAGGGCCCTCAGTTTTTTCCTCAGCCATAGGTACTCCCAATTCATTCATTAATTGTTGAAAAGCTAACAGCATATCTGCACAATCACTTGTCCCAGGGGCACCCGCAAAAAGAAAATCATCCAAATAATGAGTAATTGCTTGACTACCTAACCTTTTGGAAGCACACCAATGCAAGAAAGTGCTAAATGTTTCGAATGCTGAGCAAGAAATGGAACATCCCATTGGCATGGCCTTGTCAAAATAATACTTCCCTTCAAATTGAAACCCCAGAAGATCAAAATCCTCTGGATGAACAGGAAGCAGTCTAAAGGCGGATT
Organism: Phrynosoma blainvillii; assembly: GCA_026167975.1. Taxonomy (NCBI): domain Eukaryota; kingdom Metazoa; phylum Chordata; class Lepidosauria; order Squamata; family Phrynosomatidae; genus Phrynosoma; species Phrynosoma blainvillii. Next base: position 349,872,561 of record JANUYF010000002.1, on the reverse strand, counting down.
TAATATCGCATTTTGCCAATAATGCTCCTTTGCCCAGAGCCTTAACCATTTTGACCGCCGAATCAAAGGAAGAATATTTCACTGACGTCAACTGAGGATCAATGGCGTCATTTACTGAATCACCCCTGGGATAAGACAGATTGTGTATGAGTCTAAACTCCCCTGGGGCCTTCTTAGGAACCACACCCAAGGGCGATAATCTCAAGTTTGCCATAGGCAAATAGTCATGAGGGCCTGAAATCCTCCCTGCTGCTATTTCTTTTGCCAGCTTGCCCCTCACAACCTCTGGCAATTCCCTAACAGAACGTGCATTGGGTGCATAACGGTGTACCCTTAAACCCTCATAAGGAATATGAAAACCAATCGAAAAACCATCCCACAAATACCGAGCGGCCTCCCTTTTTGGGTAGATCCACAACCAACTGGCCATGGCCTCCAAATTAACTGGCGTTGGTGCCCTTTCCTGTACTAGCTGGTTGTTGACCAGAGGGCCCCCCGCTTCCTGATTTTTTACTTTTAAAGCATGCTGATCCTGGGTGGTTTCCTTTACAGTTGTTGCACTTATGCTCGAACCTGCAGGGTTGCCTTTTACACCTACCTGCATTGAAATCCCAGCAAAACCCAAGTTGTCTCTTTTCACCCGTGCCAGGCCTCGCATTTTGCCCTCTCGGCAGAGTGACCATAGGCACAAACCCATTGTCACATCTGCTCGATGGGGAGGCTCCTACCATAATATCTGCCCATAATTCCGACTGTACATGACGCCAAGACAAGGAGTGGTCTAAGGCGGCCCTCATTCTGAATTGCTCATCGTACTGAAGCCACGCCGAACCTCTGGCGTTGACATGGCAATTAGTATAGGCTTTTATCATAATCTCCTGGTACTTGGAAAAGTCAGGAGATCTGGCAGGGTCTTTCTCTTCAATAACACCCCTATAGATGGTGAAACCCATCATCCAGTTTACGAAATTTCTTTCTAACTTGGGGCGTTTATACGATTGAAATTCCTTTGGGAGGGTAAAGACCACCCCGTCTTTCACCATTATCCTAGGCTCGGGATCCCTGAATGTCAGGGAGAACAAATCGATGTATTCTCCCTTCTAAATCCTTTCTTTTGTAGTCATAGGAAGGTGAGACCCCAAAGGCATAGACATACCCGTGTAGGGGTTACATTCATAAGACCGATCGGTCCTTGTAATGCCTAATGCACTGACCACAGCCGTTTCCTTTGTTTGACTCGCCGAGGCGTTGGCCTGCAACCCCAATACCGAACCCTGGTTTGAGGGAGAGAGCTCCAAAGGTGCTGTTACAGGTTCCAGGCTGGGGCGATCGCTCGGCGATGTCAGCCCTGTCAGCCCACCTGCAGCCCAAACAGCCGAAGGCCATGCCGCCTGCGAACTCATATCATTAAACAAACCTGGACTCGCTGTCCGAGGAGCAGCATTTGCAGATTTTTGCTGGACTCCTCCTACAGGTGTCAGTGCATCAGCTCTAGTGTTGTGCTGTTCGCCATGAGTGCCTGGTACATCACCGCTGGGAGCCGCAGATGCCTCAGGTGTTGACAAATTACTCTGGCCTGTAACAACCACACTTTGGAGAAATTGAAACAAGTCAGACAAAGTAGGTTGACTAGATGTAATCGCCGTGGCACCGCAGTGCCCCACACCAGGAACCTTCTTTAGAAGTTCCATTACATCAGCTACGGTTGGTTGCCCAACCTCCATAGCTGAAGAACCCTGGGAACTACATGCAGTGTTAGATGAATGACCCAAATTATCAGCAGCGAGATGTGCAGTGGCTTGTCCAGCATTAGCATTTGTGTGCGCAACCGAAGAAGTAGCAGCTTGCGCCCCTTTTTGCAAGTGATGTTGAGCCAACTGCTCACATACAGCCGCACAAGCCTGCATGGTATGGCCTATCTGGGCCAAATGCGTGGTAATGTCATCATCCTTGTTAGCAATCTCAGCCGGTCGCTTAGGAACTGGCTGTCCACTTCTTTGACCAGTTGAAGTGGTACGCCGCTTCGATTGAGTCTTACTTCGCGGCATGATGATTAATTTTTTTTTTTTTTTAAAGGCAAAATTGACAACCAATTGATTGTTGCAGGATATATATTAACTTAATACCCCTGTGCCAACGATCAAAACACAAACTGCATGTACTCCCAATCAATACTGCCAACCGAAGAAGGTCAGCCCACCTGGAAGGGGGAAGCCCTCTACCAGACTCACCCCTTTGAGTATTATTATTATTATTATTATTATTATTATTATTATTAGTTAGATAATATGGCCAGGCCTAGCTTACCAATTATCCCTTGCCAGGCCTGAACGTTAAAATTTCACAGAGACTGCAGGAAGGAGTGGTATGGGAACACTTCCCACTCCCTTCCCATTAATAGCCACTGTGAAGTAAAACAGGGGTGGCGGAGCAATGGGAAGGGGCTATCTAATTTATTTAGATGTCTGCCCGATCCAGGGGCCTGTCCCCACCCTTTCCACTTTAATGTGCCGCTTGGCACTACACAAAAATGGGCCAATTGGCCGATCGGTGTGCCCCTGCAAGCAAAGCCCAGGGCCCCAAAACACCAAATACCAAATTTGCGGCTTTTATTTATTTATTTATTTATTTTTTGAACTCCGTAGAGAGAGTCCTCCGAGTTTTGGAGGACAACCCAGGCCTCACAATAAAGGCCTAAAGGAATCCCAAGAGGCCGGTGGGGTGTATCGTGGCTGAAGCCACGCCCACTCGGCTACCCAATTCGTGCGATCTATGCCACACTAGGCCGCATAGGCCTCACAGCCCCCAATACTTGCGTCCTCGATGTCCGGAGGATGGCAAAAAAGCCCCCGAACTGCCCGGCTCGATGCGTGATGGGGGGGGGGGTCAAATAGAGCAGCCACGGGCACAGCCGCGTCCTTCAGGCTGCCCAAGCAGGCGGGAGCCTATTGTATTAGGCCAGCTCGGCCTCAAAGCCACGTGGTGTGCTGAAGGCAGCCCGTCAGCCAGGGCCTAGCCACTGGCAGGGACGTGCCTTAAACAACGTGGCCTGATGGGGAACCCCCTTTCCACCGGCGCTCCCTTGCAGCCACGGAGGCCTGCAGAGAAGAGGGGGGTGACTCCCCTTGGGAGCGTGCCCTTCAGCCGAGGCCTCCCACGTAAGGCGCAGTGCCACCCTCGGCCTCAGGCGCTGCCCTGGCTCCCCGGCTTTCTTCCCACTGCTTCCGCAGTGGAGAAGAGAAAAAACGGGCCTATGGCCAAGACAAACGGCCTGCAGGCCCAAAACCAACACGGACAAGCAAGGTGCTCCTTGCTTGTCCGGAGTTAAAATGGCTGCTGCCACGAGGCAGTGTGAGGCTTTAAAGCCTCGCAAATCTCGCGGCGTAATCCTGCGAGACCTCCAAATCTCGCGAGACCACAGCCGCGAGATCAACCCCATTGGCCAGGCGGACAGGACGAGGCAGGCCTTCCTGTCCACCTGGCCAATCATGCGTCGTTGCCCTTTTAGGGCAGACGCAACAGAAGGCCCCCTCCCAACTCGTCGGGGGGGGTCCATCTATGAAGAGAGTGGGTATGAAAACGCAAACAAACAGGAAGTCTGCAAAGCATGGAAACTAGCAGTGTATATATGTGTGCAAAGGTTGTTAATATCTTTAGTCTAATTATTTTGTTAATACACACATGCACATACTCCCCACTTGAGCTGCTGCTTATTTTTAGACTGGTGATGTTTGGTTATGAAGTCAGAAATGTCAGTGTATGTAGTAGCAGCAGAAATACAAGTAGGATTGCTTTGGTGATTGGTGTGGGAGTAAAGAAATATCATATCACAGAAAAAAACCCAAAGTTGACAGAAACAGATAATGCTGAGGAGATCACAACTAGTGGCAGCAGCTTAGATGATCAGAAGAGGATTGTCACACATGGTTATAACAGGAGGGATAAAGGGATTGAAGCTTCTGAGACGATAAGATCCAATGAATTACCATCTAAACATTCACCTTTTTATGAGGAGTCATGTGACAAAGTCAAAAATCAGACCTATTAGAGAGCAAGGGCACGATAGAATAATTCATCTGAAGCTCTGCTGTGCATTCTCTGGAATGATCTCCCAGGGAACACGCATAGCTCCTTTATGGCTGACATTAAAATATACTCATGCAGTGTAATTTGTACTATGTAGAATGGGCTGTGATGTGCAACTTTAAAAGGCTAGGGCTACATTGCTGATCCAATATGCAATCATGTTAGAGAACTGCAAGGATATGCAGCTGGGCACCCTGCAAGATGTCCTATTATGCAGCAGGGGCTCCCATCACATAATAGGGCACCACACAAGATACTCTGTGGCACAACGGGAGTTCCCACTGCACAACTGAGCACCACACTGACCCGGACATTTTTTGGCCTGGTTCAGGGTAGCCCTGACTTTCTACTGTCCTCATTTCAGCATTACTAGTGCCCCATGGCTCTGTTGGGAGCCATTGCCCTCCGTCTCATTGCACACTCATTGTGCAAGGGCAGCCTGTTTTGGAAAGTGTCATACTGTTGCACATCATGACATTATGGGCATGCTGTTTGCTCTACTTGTGCAGATGATAATATGCTCACCTTCTGGGAATACAACCATTAAACATGTCACAATTTTAAATTGCAGCTATAAGTTGTAAATTGTGTGTGTGTGTGCATGTATTGTTTTTTCAATTATGGGTTAGAAATGTAAGGGCTCATTCACACTATGATTTAAACTAATTTGCTGATCGGTTTATATGTTCCTTATTCACACTTGATTCGATCTCAGATCTTTATGTATTCAGTCTGAAACAATCTGAACTATGGTGAATTGGCACAATTCCAAAAGAACCAGTTCTTTTGGAAATGGACCAAAAACAGGTTCTTTTGTAAGCCTGGGTTGCAAGCCTGACGAACAAATCTGAACTCATGCCAAATCACAATCGGGTCTCCAAGGAGGGGAGGGACAATGGACGGAAGGTGGCCAGAGAGATGGTACCCATCCTGCCCCAGGTTTTGAGCATTCCATCATTTTCCCACCTCTCAGCACTGCTGCGTGGCTGTCTTTTGGCTTTTTAGGTTTTGGCTTCTGTGGAGCTGTGGACTGCAATTTTCAGTGTAGCCCATTGGTCCCTTTAAATCACACTGGTCTTGATCAAGTTTTTTTCCTTTTTTCATGGGTTCCACAGGAATATTTTCAAGAGAAAGGACAAGGGTTTTTTTTGGGGGGGGGGGGGCTGGGAGGGAGTAACCTGTTTGTTTTTTGTTGTAAAAAACATAAATGATAGAATGTGTGATTGCCCACATTTATGTGGAATCATGAGGGTGAGTAATGGGTCCTATGACATTAATTCATCAATGTCCTGGTGTGCATTTTTCCATAGGTGCATGGTGCATATGTAGAAGGCGACATGTGTGACCTATGGGGCCATGATACAGTTTCGGTCTTTTTTAAAAAAAAATTACAATGTCTGCACACTATTGTATTTGCATGGGTTTACAGGAACGAGCCATTGATTCAATGTCGGTAATTTGTCCCTGGTGTGGGTGCTCCCATGGGTGATTACTCCCCATTTTGGCCTCATCCATGGGTAGGAGGGGAATTCATCCCAGTGTAGGATGGGCAGTTCCATGGGTGCAATTTGGCCCTGGCATGGGTCATAGGAAGGGAGGGTGTTTTTGGCTGGTCAAAGGTTACAAGAGCCCACCTGTACCCTCCCACTTTTGTGCTCTTTGTGCCCTCCCCTCAACCCCTGGCACAGCACCATTTTAAAAAGGCTCTCTCGTGGTTGCAGCAGTAGCTGGCTCCACAGCCTCACAGAGCCCTTTAAATCCAACAGGTTTTTTCCCCCTTCTCCCTCTGATTAGCCATGGCAGATTCCTCATAGAAAGCTGGCAGAGAGATTGCTTGGAAAATGGAGGAAACAAAAGATTTAATTGTTATTTGGGGTCTGGAGATGGTCCAGATGCAGCTCAACAGTAGACATCACAATATTGATATTTATGATAATATCGCCACCAAGAGGAGGGAGAAAGGGCATGATAGGACTGGCTCTGAGTGTAGGAACAAAGCCAAGGCTTTGAAGCATAAATTTAAGAACGCTAACCAATTGCTTCCAGAAGTGGGAGTGGAGCAGTAACCATTCCCTTCTTTTATGAGCTTCAGAAGATTTTTGCTGGTGATGCCAGCATAGAGCCCAAAAGGATCACAAAGGCAACAGAAGTTGTGATAGATTTGGGAGGGACTACTCAGCAGGAACCCCACATGGCACTACATCAACATCAACAGAACAAGGATGGTTCTGAAGACTCTTCTTGCAAGGTAAGTTTGTAAAATGTTTGAAATGAAAATAAGTTCATTTGGTAGCTTAAACTCATGGTGTGTGGGTGTGTTGTGTGCTTTATTTTTGTTAGTTATGTTTTAGTTTGGTATAGTACAGGGATGAAGACATGGTAATATGTGCCCTCTGCCTGCCACTGCAATGCATGTTTTTTAAGGTGCTCAGGTTGCTGTTATTTGGGAATATGTACCACTGTAATTTTATTCAGTTCTGATACAAGAAAGGATATGTGCATCTTTCTGCATCCACTACTAATAAGTTCCTTATTATTTAATTTCCATCATGATGTCACCATGGGGTTGCTGTATTTTGCAGGAGCAACCTAATGGTCATTGTCTGGCATTTACCACTCCTCTTTTCTGCAGATTTCACAGGAGAGCAATCAAGTCTACTCACAATAACCCCCATGGAACAAGATGATGATGCAACTCAAATGGAAGTGCCTGAGGAAGTGCCACAGGTGGAGGAACCTGCTGCTGATGCTAGTTATGAGAACCATCCTGAACCTGAACATCCCAGCCCACAGGTACAAATGGTTGGTACATACCCCAGGATGTTCTGTGGAATCTGGAATGGATGGTAGTGTGCCATGTGTAGTGCATCTTATTGAGATTTACTGGGGAGCATGGCCATATTGCTCTTCCATGTCATATGTAATGCTGCTGTACTCATAATTTGTCAATCATCTATTCTTCTCCTTAGTGACTATCTTGGCTAGACAAAGGGCTACACTGACCCCAGCTGAGTGACTTGCCATGATTAGAGGAAGGAATGATCACAGCACAGCTGAGTAGACTGCAGAAAAAATGATGAAGCATTCCTCTAGACAGCTGAAGCTTCTCCTAGAACAGGGGTAGGCAACTTTTCCCCTTTAAGGGCCGAGGGACTTCAGCTCCCAGAATCTCAGGAACTATTGGCCAACATGGGACTATTGGCCAACATGGCTGAGACTTCTGGGAGCTGAAGTCCCTCGGCCCTTAAAGGGGAAAGGTTGCCTACCCCTGTCCTAGAACATATGAAGGAACAATCTCTGATAGAGGTGGCAAGAGATGATAGGGATCTCCAGTTTAGGGAAAGAGATCTCCAAAGTAGGGAAAAAGATAGACAAAATAGAGAGATGTTTCTGGCAGAAAGGAATTTGACGAGCTCTTAAATGCTTTAAAGGACCAAACACATGTCTTGTGGGACCTTACAACCATTGTGATGACAAAGAATGGAACAGTTAGGGAAGGGGCATGGGTGGTGAAGAGGAGAAAAGTAACTGCCCAGCCCACCCTCAATAATGGGGCCTCCACCAGTGGATTTCAAAGTGCAATCCTCCCACAATCAGTGCCTTCTGTGGTTCTCCCCTAAGCTGCAGCCTCGGCTGTTGCCTCTATGGCTCAGTCCTCCAATTCATTTTTTGATGTTGGTCCCTCACAAACTCAAACTAATGAAGCTATAGCACAGCCACTGCCCTCTTGTCCTGTTGAGAATTCCTTAACCAGATCTATAAGGAAGATCAAGAAGCTGTCCCACTATCTCCCTGCCATGCTCATAACTGGTCTTAGCTACCTGAACAGCGGAGTGGAGTGGGGGGTGGAGTACATGTGTGTGCAGAATAAAAATTACATACAACATACTTTGGATTGATTTTTTAAAATACAAAATGTTAAATTTTTGGTACATTTTTATAAACATATGTAAAATATTTTTATTAAAATAAGCATGTTCTTAGCATATATATATATATATATATATATATATATATATATATGAATGGTGCTGGGCCTCCTCCATGGCTGGCTTCCACTAGTCCAGCCATTCAAATCTTTCCAGAACTTGGTTCCCTACAGCACAGGGGAAAAAAAGAAAAAAAGAAACATCATGAAAGGTATGATCTGTAATGGAGATGGTGTCTTAGTCCTCCAAAACAATATTATTTGTGTTTTTAGCTGTACACTTACAGAAGCCTGGAGGTAGAGCATCTGGGTTCAGTGGCAGCTGGGGAACTGCTGGCATGCTCTTCTCCAGCCATTGTAGTCTTTTCAGATCTTGGTCCCCTGCAGCACAGAAAAAAGAAATATACTTTATGAAAGATATGGCAAGTAATGGAAAGGGTGTCTCGGTCCTCCAAAACAATATTATTTGTGTCCATAGAAGCACACTTACAGATTCCTGGAGGTGAAGCATCAGGGTTTGGTGGGGAAAGGAGAACTGGGACTGGTCCAGCAACAGATCCAGATTGGTCCTCCTGGTAACCCCCTAGTAATATGCACATGTGTGTGTGTGTGCATACATTTTAATGTATATGTGTGTGTGAGAGTGTTTAATATGTATGATAGCAATTGCATGCATGTATTCAAACTTCTTAATAATATTTTGCATGCACATGTATGCACGCATACACACACATTTATATGCACAGATACATGTATAAACACACTCATGCTAATATTTATATTTATCTATGTATATATCTATATTTGTTGTTGTTGTTAAATGCCCTCATGTCAATCTCAACTCACGGCGACCTTATGGATGAGACATCTCCAAGACCCTCTGTCCTCCATTGCTCTGCTTAATTCCTGAAACCCCATATTCATGGCCTCCTTAATAGAGTCCATCCATCTGGCATGTGGCCTTCCTCTCTTCCGATTTCCCTCTACCTTTCCCAGCATTAATGTTTTTTTCCAGTGACTCCTCTCTTCTCATGATGTGTCTGAAGTACAACAGCCTCAGTTTGGTTATTTTGTCTTCCAGGGAGGTTTCCGGCTTGGTCTGCTCTAGGGCCCACTTGTTTGTCCTTTTCCCTGTCCATGGGATCCTCAACACTCTTCTCCAGCACCACATCTCAAATGAATTGATTTTCTTCCTATTGTCTTTCTTAATTGTCCAGCTCTCACATCCATATTTGGTAATAGGGAATATGATGGCTTGTATGATTCTAACTTTTGTGCAGAGTTGTGTATCTTTGCATTTTAGAATCTTTTCTAGTTCTTTCATAGCCACCCTCCCCATTCTTAATCTTCTCCTGATTTCCTTGCTGCAGTCCACATTTCTATCAATGTTTGATCCCAAGAATGGGAACTCTTTTACTATTTCTATTTCTTCATTGACTCTAGATTGAACTTATGAAGGTCCTTGGTGGTCATTTTTTTTTTTTTTTACATTCAACGTTAAGCCTGCATTTGCACTTTCTTCTTTTATCTTCCTTAGTAGATGTTCCAGGTTTGTGAGGTTTTCTGCTAGTACTAAGATGTCATCAGCATATCTTACATTGTTGATATCCCATCCTCCTATTTTCACTCCTCCTTCTTCTGTGTCCAAACCTGCTTTTCTTATAATATGTTCTGCATATAGGTTGAACACATAGGATGATTAGATGCAGCCTTGTCTGACCCCTTTGCCAATTGAGAACCATTCTGTTTCTCCGTGTGCTGTTCTGCCAGTAGCCTCTTGTCCTGAGCACAGATTCCTCATCAGGACTATCAGATGTCTTGGCACTCCAATGTCTTTAAAGGCATTCCATAGCCTTTCATGATCTATGCAGTCACAGGCTTTGCTATAGTCTATAAAGCACATGCTGATTTTCTTTTGGATTTCCCTGGTGTGCTCTATTAGCCATCATATGTTTGCAATGTGGTCCCTCATACCTCTTCCTTTCCTGACCTCTGCTTGAACTTCTGGGATTTCTCTCTCCATGTATGGTTGGAGCCTATGTTGCAGAATGTTGAGCATGATTTTGCTTGAGTGGAAGATCAGTGCTATGGTCCTATAGTTGCTGCAGTCTCTTGTGTCTTCCTTTTTGTGGATGGGGTTGTATATTGATTGCTTCTAATCTGTATGCCATCATTTTGTTTTCCATATCTGTTGGCATATCTTGGTTAGCACTAGAGTTGACTCTGTCAATGTGGATTGCAGCAGTTCAATTGTAGTATCATCTGTTCCTGGTGATTTGTTTTTCACTATTTTTCTTATTGCAGTTTCCACCTTGCTTTTTAGAATTTGGGGTTCATCTTCGTATGGCTTTTTGTTCCATATGTCCTTCATTTTGTCATCTCTTTTGTATAATTCTTCTGTGTATTGCATCCAACATCTTTTTATTCCTTCCTAGTCTTGAATTATATTATTTTTATTTTCATAGTGCATCCCAGTCCTTCCTTTTATTTTTCTTCTCTTCTTTTCTTTATTGCTTCTAGTGTGTCCCCCCCCCCCCCCCCCCCCGGTCATCCATGGTTATATACAGCTTCTGCCAACCTAGCAGTTCAAAAGCATGCAAATGCAAGTAGATAAATAGGTACCACTTCGTTTGGAAGGTAAACAGCATTCTGTGCAATCATGCTGGCCACATGTTCAGAGTAGTCTCTGACAACGCTGGCTCTTCGGCTTAGTAATGGAGATGAGCACCACCCCCTATGGTCGAACATGACTTGACAACCTTGTCAACAGGGAATGCCTTTATCTTTACCCTTTATGCATATACATATCTATGTATATATGTACTCACATATATTTTTCATTGACTGCATGACTACCTACCCATCTATCTAGATCCATATACAGACAGGTATGGGTCCTCAGGCAGGAATACTTGCGCACACACACACACATGCATCTGTCACTCATTCACACACACACACAAATAAAAACATACATATTTACCTGTATATATGTGTGTGTGTGTGTGTGTGTGTTTAATTTAAAAGGAACTCATGTCATGTGTTTTTTTTTGTGGGGGGAGGGGCATTAACCTTGTTGTGCCTCTGGGGATCTTTATTCCTCATCAATGGAGGATGAGGAACTTTTCTCTATTTTCCTCCTGTATCTTGCACCTTGAAATAGTAATGAAAAGAATAAAGTATTTTAGAAAATGAGTACCTGGGTGAGTTTTATCCCTCCCCACCCTGTGACCCATAAAAAAAGTTGTCACTTACCCTCAGGTCTGTGTTCTTTCCAGGACGGCCTCCCCGCTGTGACCCAGAGGTCTTTCCACTTCTGAAAAAGAGAGGCTGATTGGTGGGCAGCGGGTCCTCATGGGAAGTCTGCATGGGCTTATAAAATGTAACCTTTAGGGTCTTAAATTTGGTGTGGCACTGCACAACCAACCGAGCATACCCTCAGGAGAACAGGAGGCACATTGATATAAATTAATGTTCCTCTGATTACTGGACCGCATTAGCCTCCTAGTAGCACTGTGCTGCTTGGCAATGCTGTCCAGAAGGAAGCTTGTTTCTCTCATTCTCCAATGTTCAATTCTACAGGGAACCTGCCAAGCTGCCATATTTACCAACTGATGGAGCACTTGCTGGGTCATCGTTATTTATTATCGATTCATATTCATAATTGTTGAAAAAAAATCATTTTGACCAATGCACTGTCAGTGTCTGAATAACAGACAGGTATTGTTATACATTGTAAAACATTTCAAGGCTTGGCACCATGGAGGGATGGGGAATTTTTACAATATTTTTTAAGTTATTTAATTTAAATTTAAATTTATTTATTTATTTATTGCTGAGTGAAAATATGCACAGCCAAGAAGGATGTATATACTAACATCAGCTTTTAATACTAGAAGCACATGTAAATATTTGCATGCAAAAGTTGTGGAACTAAGAGGTTTGATAACACTGAAATCCTGATTTTTAAATTTTGCAACAGTCTACTTTTCACTGGAATATTTCATGTACATGAGTTGCAATTATCCAAACTTATTACCGTATTTTCTGGCATATAAGACGACTTTTTAACCCTGGGAAAGGGCCTCAAAAGTCGGGGGTCGTCTTATACGCTGGGTAGAGGAGGGGGAGGATGAGAACGGAGGGGGGAGAAGGAAGAACCCAGGAAGAGCTGAAGGCAAATGGAGGGTGGGGGGGAGAAAAAAAAGATCCTGGAAGAGCTGAAGGCAAACGGAGGGCGGGGGGGGGGGGAGAAAAAGATCCTGGAAGAGCTGAAGGCAAACGGAGGGTGGGGGGGGGAGAAAAAGAAGATCTTGGAAGAGCTGAAAGCAAACGGAGGGCGGGGGGGAGAAAAAAAAGATCTTGGAGGAGCTGAAGGCAAATGGAGGACGGGAGGACAAGAAAGAACCCAGGCAGAGAAGAAGGCAAACGGAGGGGGGGAGAAAAAAAGATCTTGGAAGATCTGAAGGCAAATGGAGGACGGGAGGACAAGAAAGAACCCAGGTAGAGAAGAAGGCAAACGGAGGGGGGGGGGGGAGAAAAAAAGATCTTGGAAGATCTGAAGGCAAATGGAGGACGGGAGGACAAGAAAGAGCCCAGGCAGAAAAGAAGGCAAATGGAGGTGGGGGGAGAAAAAAAAGATCTTGAAAGATCTGAAGGCAAATGGAAGACGGGAGGACAAGAAAGAACCCAGGCAGAGAAGAAGGCAAACGGAGGGGGGGGGGGGGGAGAAAAAAAGATCTTGGAAGATCTGAAGGCAAATGGAGGACGGGAGGACAAGAAAGAGCCCAGGCAGAAAAGAAGGCAAACGGAGGGGGGGGGGAGAGAGAGAAAAAAAGATCTTGGAAGATCAGAAGGCAAATGGAGGACGGGAGGACAAGAAAGAACCCAGGCAGAGAAGAAGGCAAATGGAGGGGGGGGGGGGAGAAAAAAAGATCTTGGATGATCTGAAGGCAAACGGAGGACGGGAGGACAAAAAAGAACCCAGGCAGAGAAGAAGGCAAATGGAGGGGGGAGAAGAAAGGACCCAAGGTAGAGAAGGAGGAGGGGGAGAAGGGGGGGAGGAGAAGAAGGAGGAAGCCACTTCTAAGATTGTTGTTGTGGTATGCCTTTGAGTCATTTCCGACTTACAGCAACCCTAAGGTAGCCCTATCATGGTGTTTTCTTGGCAAGGTTTCTTCAGAGGGAGTTTGCCATTGTCTTCTCCTGAGGCTGAGAGTGTGTGACTTGCCCAAGGTCACTCAGTGGGTTTCATGGCTAAACAGGGACTCAAACCCTCACCTCCAGAGTCATACTCCAATACTCAGACAGCGTGACCAAATGTGTTCAATGCAAAGGAGGACAAGTCACTATATTTTGAAACTTAATTAGTTTTTTTCCACTTTTTTAATTTATTTATTTATCTAAAAAGCAGAAACCAAACATATACATAGAAAAAAACATTGGAACATCCCTATCATCGGGTTGACCCCCCCCCCCTTAGTCTCCTATTCCTTGTTTCTTCTAACAGTCTATTTTCTTCTTGTCCACATTTACTTATTTGTCCATAATTCTTTATCCTTACGGATCTCGGATTTCTCCTCCCGTTTCTTTCATTCTCCATTCTCCATTTCTCCTTTCTTCTTATTTAGTAAGTTGTCTAGTTTAACTGTTTCTAAACATTTATACATTGTGAGAGATTCCTTAGTTTAATAGTAACAATAGTAAGTAATAATGATATGAAGAGCTTGGGTTAAAAAGGCAGGATAGCTAATTGGTAGACTCAAGAAAAAGTGATCTTTCTATTTTTGTCTTCTAGTCTTTCCCTTACTCATCTTAATCCATCTCACTCTTTTTTTTCCCTTTCTCCCTTCCCATCTTCACTTTTCTCCTTCTATATCACCCTCACTTTTCTTTTTACTCTGCTTTCTCCACGTACTCCTACCTGCTTCCTTCTATCCTATACCTGTCTCATCCTGCTGAATTTTTCCTATCCCTCCTACCTTTATCACTTACTCTTACCCTCTTCACAAACCTTCTCCTTCTTTTATATTTTCCTTTTCTATCTTCCTTTAAAGCATTGTTATGTACCAATCTATCCTCCTCTTCCTATTACCCGTCTACTATCTTACTCCTTTCTTCCTCCATTTCTTTCTTCCTTACTTCCTTTCTTCTTCCTTTTTATAATTCTCCCTCTTTATTTCCTCTCCTTCCTTCTTTTCTTATCTTTCCATTACTGCTCTTCCCCTCTGCCCCCAACTTCCCACCTAAAATATTAGGTAATATTCCATGCTTATTAGCTCTAGATTTCTTTCTATTTACTGCCTTTTTTGTTTTTTGTTATGGATTTACTACATTACCTTCTTCTATCCTTCCCCCCCCCTTCATAAGAATTTATTATTGTTTGACATTTATTTTCCTTTCTATGCGTGTTTCTTTTTCCCCCTTTATATTGAAAGCTTCTTGAAATTCAATCTTTGTATTTCAATATGTCTTCACTCCAGTTTTCTTCCCATAGTCTGTCTACCATTTTCCACTCTTCCTTACATCTATCATTTATCATTTATTTTATGAGTATATCCATCTGATACATTTATTTTAGTATATCCATCTGATATATCTCAAAAAGTTTATATACCCAATCTTTTAGTTGGGGAGCCTCTTTCAATTTCCAATTTTTTGCTATTAATAGTTTGGCTGCTGTTACCATATATAATTCTCCAATATTTCTGTTCTAATTGTTTACCTAATATTTGTGCCATATTCAGAAGATATAGTTTGCGATTCATAGGAAATCTAATCTCTTTAAACAATATTCTATTTTTTTATGAACTTCTTTCCAAAAATTTTTTATTACAGGACAATTCCACCATATGTGGTACAGTGTACCTTTGATTTTTTCGCATTTCCAACATAAGTTTTTCATATTTTTAGATATTTTTGCAATACGTTCAGGGGTTAGGTACCATCTAAAGTATAATTTATAAAAGTTTTCTTTTAAAGTACAACTATTAATAAATTTTAAATATTTATTCCATACTTTCTCCCAATCCTCTAAGTTAATTGTCTCTTCAAAGTTTTGTGCCCATTTGTTCATGTTATTTTTTATTGTTTCTTGTTCCTGGTCTAATTTTAGAAGTATTTTATAGATTCTATTTATAACTTTTTTACATTCTGGTTTTAATACTTCATCAAAGTCTGATTTGCCTTCTTCGAAGCCTTCCAGTTTCTGATCAATTTTAAACCTTTCTAATAGTTGACGATGAGGAAACCAGTGACACCTTATCCCCTCCTCGAATAAATCTTCCCTAGTTTTTATCCGTAATTGGCCGTTTTCCTTTTTCAATAGTTCTTTGTATGTTACCCAACTATCTGTGTCCAAACTATTTTTATTTGAAAATGCCTCCTGACTCGATATCCATAATGGAATTTTGAGATATAGCTTGTTTTTATATTTTATCCAAATCATTAATAATGATTTCCTTATGAAATGATGTAGAAATTCTTTATGTACTTTATCCTTCCGGTACCATAGATAAGCATGGAAACCGAAACAGGCATTAAATCCTTCTAATGCTAAAAGTTTCCTATCTTTCAATAAAATCCAATCCCTGACCCACATTAAACAGCAAGCTTGATAATAAAGTTGAAAATTTGGCAGTCCTAAACCTCCTCTTTCCTTTAAATCCTGCATGTCTTTCCATTTTATCCTGGGTTTCCTTCCTGCCCATATAAAATTTGCCAGATCTTTATTCCAGTTTTTAAAGACACTCTGATTAGTTATTATTGGAAGGTTTTGAAAAAGAAACATCATCCTTGGAAGTATATTCATCTTAAGTGTCGCTATTCTTCCTAAAAGAGATATATCTAATTTGTTCCATTTCTTCAGATCTCTTTTTATTTTATTCCAAGTTTTTTGATAATTATTTTCAAATAGTTCATTATTTTTTTGATATCCATATGCCTAAATATTTTACCTTTGTTTGTATTTTAAAATTTGATTCACTCATCAATTCTTCTTCTTTTCTATCCATATTTTTTGTAATTATTGCTGTTTTGTCTTTATTTATTTTAAAACCAGACCAATTTCCAAATTCCTTTAGTATTTGCAATAAACTATTAATACCTTCTTTTGGATTTTCCAAGAATACCACGATATTGTCAGCAAAAGCTCTTAATTTGAAATTGTATCCTTTGATGCTGGGCCCCTTTATCCTCTCTTCTTTTCTTATTTTTCTTAATAATATTTCTAACACTGCTATAAACCATAGTGGAGATAGGGGGCATCCTTGCCTTGTCCCCTTACTAATATAACATTTTTTTGTTTTTTCAGAGTTCACTATAATCTGGGCAGATTGTTCTGTATAAATCAATTTAATCCAATTCAAAAAAATTTCTCCTACTCCTATTTTATTTAGTACTTCCATCATAAAATACCAATTCACATTATCGAATGCTTTCTCAGCATCCAGGAATATCGCAGCCAATTTTTTATCATTTTCCTTTTCATAAAATTTTTACAATATTTTCATTGTTTGGGAAGCAGGAGTATGGGGGCCATGGGGAGTCAATAAACTGCATGTATGCTTCTGTTTCCCCAAAATTAGCACCAGAAGCAGGCTATGTTTAAATGGAATGGCCAAAATACTGCCATGGACTTGTGTGGGTGTGTGAGAGAGGCTTTGTGATGGAGAGATGGGGAAAATTGCACAAGGTTGCAGTGGGCTTTGCAGAGGCTGATTTGCCCATTTTTCATTTTTGCAATGCTGTGCCACATACATACTGACTTTTGGATATCCAGCTGCTTAGCCAATTTGTTATTAGATACTGTTTAAAGCTTCTGGGCCATACTAAACTGTGTTGTACATAACTTCAGGTTGGGCTGAGAGAGTGTGACCATTGGGGGAGATGCATTGGGGAGAGAAGATATAGGCTTCTGAAGTGCAACAAATGGGGAGAAAAGAAGATGGGTTACATGGGGCAGGGCTATGAAGGGTTTCTGCATACACTAATGACAGCAAACATAACTTCATCAGAGGCTGAGAGAGTGTGGCCATTTATGAAGATGCTATATCCTGCAGTGCCGTTGCCCAGCAGGATTGCTAGTACACATGGAGGGGAGGTTGAAGTGTTGGGGAGAAAGTAACCAACCAACCAGCATAATAGCCACTCAAAGTCCACCAACCCAAGGCTATAAGCCAAATTGCCCACAGGGGAAAATGAGCACAGAAAATCAATTATTGAGAACTATCTGTTTATTATGGCCGGGGAAATGACAAGGTGTTGGGAGGTGCCTTTTGAACCAGGGCTCATTATCACTGCTAGTGGCAAAAGAATTCAATAAATGCTTCCCTTTTAGCTTCACCTTCCTTCGTTTTCTGGTTCTCAGTAAGGAAGACTGTGTTGGCAGTATCCACTGTGTAGACTGCAGCATGTCAACACTTCACTGTCAGACTCAATATATTGTGTAATATTACACATGTGGCAATGACAGAGTTCACATTTTCCTCTGCCACATCCAAGGGGGCAGTGAGGCATCTCCACCGTGCCTTAAGGTAACCAAATGTCTTCTCAACCACATTTCTAACCTTATTGAGATGTTTGTTGAACAGTGCCTGGCAAGGACACAGGACATGCTTGAATGGCCCATGGCTTAATGGTATAGGCAGCATCAGCCACCAATAGTGGTCCTACTTGTCACCCAAAGATTATCACTGTGGGGTTCCCTGAAACATAGACATCTGCCCTCAAACTTCATAAATACCAGAGTAAGAAAATACAAAGAGTTATGATTTGAACCTACATAACTGGTCACAAGGTCAATAAAACACCCAGAATGGTAACATGTCCCCTGCAGGAGCATGGAGTATCTATTTTTC
This sequence comes from Phrynosoma blainvillii, assembly GCA_026167975.1. Lineage (NCBI taxonomy): Eukaryota > Metazoa > Chordata > Lepidosauria > Squamata > Phrynosomatidae > Phrynosoma > Phrynosoma blainvillii. The sequence continues at coordinate 349,854,690 of JANUYF010000002.1, read as the reverse complement.
CTGTTGATGAACTGTCCACTCTGGTGCACTGGACCAATGATTTCACAGTGACAGCCATCCACAGCTCCAATAACCTGTGGAAATCCCATCGCCTCAAAGCCAACTATCACCTGCAGGGACATTAGAAATGTAGAAGTGGCAATAAGTAGTGTGCAAAGCAAACTGGTACAAAGTAACAGAAATATACAAATGCAAAGTTACAAATGCAGATACAAAGTAATACAAAGAATTCAGCCACAAATGCAGATACAAAGTAATACAAAGACATCAGTTACAAATGTACACCTTTCTATGGTCTGTTTTCCACAGCACCACCAACTCTATAGCAATGACCACTTGGATAAAAGCATTGCAGGCTGTGGACTTCCCAACACCAAACCCTGTAGCAACAGCTGAGTAGGAACTTTGGTTTGCCAGCAACCATACAGCAATGGCAAGCTGTTTCTCCATTGAAATGGCCCAGCATAGACGGATGTCCTGTGTTGTAATATGTGGGTGCAGTTCTTCCACGATCATACAGAAAATTCTTCATGACATGCAGAACTATTCCTTCCACTTCTCAATGGACCACACAGTAGTGGCAAAAATGTCCCAAATTTCCTTTGATTTGGGGTAAACCCACCACCTCCTGGACATAGGCTCAGAAAAATGCTCCATAGCACTGTTGAAATGAGTGGCCTCACCCACATAGGAAAATGAGATTGTGCACAACACCATCTTATTATAGCAGGCACGTCACCTCCTTCTCTAACTTTCAACATTCACATCATCCATATCCACATCCAAGAGTGCTCTCAAAGCATCAAGTCTTTGATGACAGGCATTCCTCATACAGAGACAGATGAGGAAAGTGGATTGCAAATATGTCAATGTTGCTTGCAAAACAGCTATGGACACAGGATCCATGATCCTTGCCAGCAGACCAAGGGGCAAAGTGACCGGAAATAGAGGGAGCTGATGCATGCGGGCACACCTATGAGTGCTTGTGTCACTGGAAATATGCATGCTTCCATCACTAGAAACACGTAGATGTGCATCATTTGATTGACATTTTAAAAAATAAGGAAGTGGGATGGATTGATCGCATCGTATATTGAGAATCCTTTTTGTAGCAGTGCAAAACTAGTGTGAATGAGAATCATGCTAAATAGACATGAATGCATTCAGCCATAGAAGAATTTGCTTCCAACTATCTATGCAGCTCAGAAACTGATTTAAATGCAAGTGTGATTGACCCCTAAGTAAATATATGTGGAATACTACATGAGTCTTCTCCATAACTAAGCTCTAATGATGTTGATGAAACCTGTTATCAAACTAGCAGGGATAGGATGCAGCCTGTATAATTGGCATATTGGTGAAAGTGGATGAGAATCCCCATATTTGGGATTTGGAAAGGAAAAGGGAGTAGATGGGGATGAGTTGCAGTGGGGAAAGATTTAGCATTGAAAGGAATGTACACCATTCTCAAGACTAAAGCTGCCCCCTTTCTCCCTTCTGTCTTGCATTCTTTTATTTATAGGTTGTCAAAGATTTATTATATGTCTGCGTTCAATGACTAGTTCAGCCCAAGATTAAGACAGCACAGCTCAGAGATGCATTTCTACAGGGATTATCACAGAAGACTGTAAGCTGCTTCTTGTACATCTTTGCTAGTTAAAAGAATCCCTTGAACTGAAGAAATGGTAGTGCATGCAAGAAGAGAGCTGAGAAAGGTTACTTTTTTGGACCATGACTCACAGTACCCCCCCAGCCAATACTGGTCAGGATGAAATTTTGGGATTTGTACTCCCCTCCCCCCCTCATGATTATCTAGGACCAAGCAGCCAAACCAGCAGCCCTGTTTTTGGCTTTTAGCCCACAGCAGATCATTAATTCCCAGTCTCCTGGGTCTCTCCCTGCTGAGCTGAATGATACACCTTGAGACTATCTAAACAGCTGTCACTACCTAGTGAATTACTGGACCCTCTCTCTTAACAACACACTAGGACTTTGTAAGGGGATTTGTAGTTTTCACCTTTGCTAAATTAAGCAAGTAACAATGGAGCTAAAGGTGTGTGAAAGGAGTACAGAAGCAGGTACTTTTAAAAAGAAAGCATTTATTCTAACTAAAGGAATTCTAGAGCAAAGATATCACTGACATGCAGACCTTCTTGTCTCATAGGCAGAGAATTGTATTTTCAGAAAATACAGAAAGTATAGAACAGGGGTAGGCAACCTTTCCCCTTTAAGGGCCGAGGGACTTCAGCTCCCAGCAGCCTCAGCCATGTTGGCCAATAGTCCCATGTTAGCCAATAGCTCCTGGGATTCTGGGAGCTGAAGTCCCTCGGCCCTTAAAGGGGAAAGATTGCCTACCCCTGGTATAGAAGTATGGCCATTTCATCCAAGTTAAAGAAATAACAAAAGCCTATGTGCACTAACTAACACATAGCTCTACACTACTCACATTGAGCTGGGATCTGCAATCCTTGATGGTTTAGGATGCTGGGAGCTGGCCTCCATTGCCTAGTTCCACCCACATCCCTTAAGCCTGCCCCCTGGGCACAGGCCCAACAGCTGGCCTAGCAAACAAAGGAAAGCCTAGACCACATGGTGGGAAAGTCCTTTTAAAAACTCTGGAAGAAAGTTTATCCAAGTTCCCGGGTCTACTCCACTAATTGGCCAGTTGAGCATTACATCAGCTGTGATGTAACCTTTCATTATAGTATGATGTAGGCTCATATTAGCATGTACCTCCCTCTCACTTAACCCTTTGTTGTCTGGGAGAAGTCCTCAAATGACTGGGGAGAGGGACCCTCAGTTATCACACTCCCTAATATTAAAATTAAAATTAAACAGAACCTTTCCAAACTGTTTTCAAAAGTTAGGGACACAGAAAGTGCTGTTCTTCAGGTCAGAGTATTTGTTTTATGTACCATAATGTCTACTCTGAACAACAGAGGCTCTGCAAGGAATTAGCAGAGGTCTTTCACATCACTTCCTCTCTTGACTGTTTCAGAAGAAATTAGTTGCCATACCTAGGTTTCTCTGCATGCAAAACATGAGGTAGACTAGTAGTTCCCACATGTTGGTCCTCTAGATATTTTGAACTTCCGTTCCTAAAAATGACAGACAGCTTGGCCAATGGTGAGGCATTCTGGGAGCTGAAGTCCAAAATAGCTGGAAGACCAAAGATTTGAGAACCACTGAATAAGACCATTAAATTACAATCCCTCCCCAATGAGTTTGTATGTGCTGCTTCTTTTCAGCTTTAGCCATGAAAGTTCCACATTAATAGACATATGTGTGATGGTCCATATAAAGTATGCTTTTAATTAATTTCTTGATAAAGCTTCTGGTGGCATGCTGAAAAAGAAGCCTATCTTGAAAATGAAGAAGGGCCACCATCATCCAGAGAGAAAGAAGAGCAGGTCAGTTCCATTGGGCCTGGCCACAGTAAGAAGGTCCCTCCCTCCAGTCTGTCTGCCTTGGTCCAGGCTTTAGAGGGAGAGAAGATCTGCTGGACTTCCCCACCACCATTCCCTTCTCCTTTTGTCTTTTCCTTGTCTTTTTAGATTGTAAGCCTGAGGGCAGGGAAATGTCTAATTAACCATTTCTAAGCCACTTTGAGGACCTTTTGGCTGAAGAGTGGGGTATAAATATTCCTAATAAATAAAAATGCTAAATCACAGGGTGTGGATGTGCAGGAACTATTGTGGGAATCAGTGTGCAACCACTAATGTTGCAATCAGACATTGTAGCCTCTCACCTTCTTGCCATTTTTGGCCTAATCACTCACCTTGGACTATTAAAGTATGAGAAGCTTTGATCACAGAAAATGAAAGAGGAGGTATGGTGTAGTCTGGGTTGTTAAGCATGGTAACGCAGCATGTGGAGACCACGTAACGTGAAGCACCAGGATCCAGATGTCTCCGATGAAGCAGGCTGCTTGTTAGCTGGAGAAACTCATCTCCCCTTCCAGATAGAGCACAGAGACTCCACAGACAGACGTCTCACAAATGAGGCTTTAATCTTTGTTGCTCTCTATATACATATGTACAGCATACACCAACGCAACTCCAACAGCAATCCGCAATCCAACAACTTAGCAACCCACATTCCACATGTGTATCCAGAGGCTTGTGCCTTATATAGCCTGTGCTCCACATGGCTTTCTGCCTCTTCCTGCTGGACACCTGTCACTCCCCTGAATGATATTTCAGTTTAACAGCACTTTTGCAGCAGTTTCTGTGTTTTCCAACACCAGGTGACTACCCCCATGATGTCATGAGGCTGCATGACTCAGCTGTGGCCAAATGCTCTGTCATCATGGCTGCTGCACTATCCCACAATGTACATTTTCCCTTGGGACCCAACCCTAACAGCCACTTCCTGCAATGAGGTAGAATTTTCAGAAACAATTGAACCACATCTCATAGTTGGAATCAGAGGGAGAGTTAGGTATTCTACTGCTTTACAGAGTTATTATAACAAATTACAGAGCCTTAGGGGTGAGTGAGAACAGAGGATTTCCATTACTTTCCTTCTCCAACCCATTCTACTTCATGCAATCTTCAAGCCTTGTTTACTCAGTTCAAGTAACAGAACACAGATTAAATGATGACTGAAACAACTCTAAAGGCTACTTAATCCTTACCAGAGGGAACTGAGGGATTGAAATAAAACAAAAGATATATCCAAGTTTTTTTTCTCTCTCAACTGCAAGGAGCATAGAGAATGTGGAATGCTTATTTTTCTTAGAAAAATTCATGGAAGTGAGGGCACAGTCCTTTCCTGACTACCACTTCTGCACATTTTGATCAAATGTAAGCAAGCAGGCTATAATTCAAACAAGAAAACAGGCTTCATTCCTGTACAAAATTGGAAAGATAGAAAAATATATATAGTTGTTGTGATGTATCATTAAATACTAAAACTAGAATCATTCATGTCATAGTATTCCCCCCCCCCCCGGGTGTATTAGTATGAAAGCTGGACAGTGAAGAAAACTGACAGGAAGAAAATCAACTCATTTGGAATGTGGTGCTGGAGGAATGTTCTATAGACACCACAGACCACTGCAAAGACAAATGCATGGGTCCTAGCTTAAAACAGGTCTGAACTCTCACTAGAATCCAAGACATCAGTGAATCTGTTATACTTTGGACATATCATGAGATGACATGATACACAGGATAAGATTATAATGCTCGGTAACATGGAAGGCTGTAGGAAAAGAGGAAGGTTGCACTACAGATGTATTGATTATTTCAACGTGGCAATGGTCCTGAGTTTGCAAGGCCTGAGCATTTCTGTTAATTAGTGCTGTTCTTGGAGGTCTCTCATTCATAAAGTCTCCATATGTCACAATCAATTTGGCAGCAAATAACAACAAGAACAAGAACAACCAGAATAATAAAAAGCTTCACATCAGTTCATGCAAGACAAGTGATTTTTTTTAACCAGGAATTATCAATTAAATAAGAAAGTAATCCCAATTGCCACACTCAAAGATTATAGAAGTTTGTAAGAAATGCTAAGTACATCATGCGCCCTAAACATACACTACCTCATCTGATTTGAGAAGCTAAGCAAAGAATGGCCTGGTTAGTAGTTGGATGGGAGACTTCAGGAAATGCCAGTGATTTCCAGTAAGGGGCTAGGAATTAATTTTGCAGACCCTCTGCCAAAGTTAACAGGACTGAACTAGATGAAGCCCATGGTCTGACCTGTCCCTGTGTTCCAAAAAGAGACCGTTGCCATTATTGTTGTGTGCCTTCTAGTTGTTTATGACTTATGGTGGGGACAGAAAACAAGTAACCAAAATATAAGTGAGAATGGAAATCATTTTTACCTTATGGAGAGTCCTTGGATAAAACCCACTCATTGAGCCACTTAAAATATGAAGGTTCAAAGAATAGATACCCTGTCCCCATCTTAAGTAGTGGTGGCAGCGGGAAATTCACTGGAGATGGGAACATCTGCTAGCTCCTATGGTTGAATTTTTTCACACTTCAAGTTCTGTTCCAAACATGAGAACATTAACAAATTTCTGAACATTCTTATAAAAGCAAACTAAAATGCAATTTTCTTTCATTTGCATTAGTCTACAGCTATGTGCTGCACAAAGAATACTATGCTGTGCTTTCCTGCTATATAGATATTAAAGTAAAGGAGCCTCTCAGGGAGAGAGAAAAAGAGAGATGATGATTGAGAATGATGATGAGGGTGAGGATGAAGATGCTGTCAGAGTAAAGTGCACTCTGAAGAGAAAATGACATATATGTGACTGGGGCAAAGAAACTGGGAAAAAGGTGAGAAGGTTACCTTTGTACAGTTGGGAGCCAGGATGAGTCAACATTTGTTCAGTCTTGACTCTTGAGTCACAGGGAGCTGATGCAATACTAGGCAGAGATTGAGTCAGAAACCTTCAATTCTACTGTGTCACATCAGTCAGGTGATTGAAACTGGGTGTCATCCCAGGAGTGGGCTGGACTAATATCCCAGGAGGGGATACTGTATATAAGTGGATGAGTTGGATATTCATTTGTGGGTGATTGTATACAGAGATACTGGTAGAGCACTTTGTTAGTCTTTACATAGTTTGTAACAGAAGAATAAAGAACCTCTTTGTGAGACAAGAGCGAGTCCAGCTGCTTGTCTGTGAGGTGTTTTTTTTTTTCCTTGCAGCCTTTGCAGCCTGCAGAGAACTTCACAGTGAAGACTGATCTTTGGTGTCTGTTCCAGCGTAAGTCTTCTGCACATGTTAAATTCAGTTCACATGTGCCCCAACAGATGCATCTACTATAGCATGATCTTAAATTGACTACACAAGGATTCAAGGCCAGAAATTAAGAATTAATTACTCAGAGCCTTGTTCCCCAGGTGAACAACTTTCTCCATTTGGGTTTCTCCCATATTTATTTTTTTGGGAAAACATGTTCTTTCCATACCAGATATAAAGAGTGTATGATTTTTGCTAAATTCCAATAAAAACCAAACAACCAAACCAAACCAAAATTTCACTATTTGTGACCCACTGCTGTCATGGAGGTCCTTTCTGAAGTTGAGAGTAGCCTGTATGTTCTATTAATATCTTCATCATAAACAAGGCATTGGTAAAAATTCTTAATACCTTTACCTACATTTTCACCACTAGTCCTCATGTGCTTGCCACTGTTTCCCCATCTTGCCATAGTCTTAGTGCCTAAATTGAGTCCACTTTTAGGGTTAGGGTTAGGGTTAGGGAATCATGGGAACTGTATTTTATTGTGGCACCGAAGCTCTCTGACAGAGAAGGCTCAATGTCTCAGAAAAAAAACACCACGATTCCCACGATTCCCTAGCACTAACCCTGACCCTTAAAGTGGACTCAATTTGCACTATTTCTGGCAGTCTGCAACCCCCCATAGTCAGCACCAGCCAGTCTAGCATGAGTTCTCAGCTCTAGGGTTCTGCTGGGGTGTCTTCCTTGCATGGATCTTTGCCAATGCATGACAATGGAAGTTTCTGGTACTGGTCTGTACAGCAAGAGAGATGAAACAGTAGCAAAAAATAAAATAACCATTTCAGAAGGAAAGACTGTCTATTAAACAAGCTATGTGGAAGCTTTGAATGAAGGAATTTTTATTGCCTGACAAAATAGTTAGGCAATTAGTATACCTTCAATTTGCAACTGGGTTTAAAACTATGGCAAAGAGGCCCTTTAACAAGCTAGTACTTCCCCTAATGCTACTAGCAGACACTATCACTATAGGTTTAATGGATAATCTCAACTGGAATTCTTTCAGGGAGCTACAGAGAATGCTATTAGTATGTTAATCAGTGTTGCAGAGTAAATTGGCTGTAAAACTAGGACAGACAAGAAAAGTCCAATGTCAGGAAGCCTTTTCTTAAAATTATAATTCTAGGAGGTTTGCTTTTCCTTTTGGTAGGTTGTATATATACCCAGCTGACAACTGCAGCTACATAGCTATTAAAGTCACTAGGAGCTGCATAGCTTAAAGGGCCTTTGCAGACTGCCACAAATAGTGCAAATTGAGGCCACAACTGCCCTGACTCAGTGCTAGGGAATCATGAGAACTGTAGTTTATTGTCGCACCAGACCTCTCTGACAGAGAAGGCTCAATGTCTCAGAAAAAAAAATACAATTCCCATGATTCCCTAGCACTGAGCCAGGGCAGTTAAAGTGGACTCAATTTGCACTATTTCTGGCAGTCTGTAAAGGGCCTAAATTGCTATGCTAGTCTGGGACCTCTTAAGGGTACAATATTATGGTCACTTGCTTTAATACACAGCTGGAAGAAAATGTGTTGGTGAGCTAAGAAACCAAAATAGAATATACATGAATTTTTCAATATTTATCTCAGCTCTTATATCTTCATCCTTTTGATGGTACATACAGTATTGTTACTTTGGTTGTGCTAACAAATATGGGGGGGGGGGAAATCCAGTAAAGTGAGTCTCCTTATTTGGCTGTCTTTTGGGGAATTCTTATCCTGGGTAATCACAAACACAATTGAAGCAAACTGCTTATAATGGACCAAACAGTGCATATTGAATAAGTCTTGTCCATTTATTTTTTCCTTGTTACCCACTGTTTTGCAAGAAATTTAAGTTGTGAGGAAAATGGTCCAGAATGCCAATTATGTTTGCCAAATAACTAATACAAAAACACAATAGAAACATAAAAAGAAACATGAATCCATTTTTATTGCTTCTGGACATCTCTACATACATAAAGTGGCAAATTAAGGATGTTACAGTGGAACCTAGCTAGGACACAACTGGCCCTACTGTTAGACAGAGTGAGACAACTGTTTTACAAAGAGGATGAAAGGAGAAGGCAATGAAAAGGCAACAGATTGTTAGCTATTTCATTTATTATTGCATATTTTAGGTCTTCTATTGCCCTGGAGGGCTGGATATTCTTATCGGATTTCCCATCTCCTGGGCCAAACTAACTTGGCAGGCCTCAGGTACTATATGTGTTGACTTAAATTTGATTTGATTAGCACTTGGAAAGTTGCTTTTAAAAAGCAAATAGCTTTTGGCTAAAATCCCATATGGCTCACTGAGGTGTAATATTTCTGCACACAGAACTATGCTACACTGTCTTTTCAATACCCCTGAACTGTTTAGTTGCTGCTGCCTATCCTGGCTATTCCATGGATGGTAGGCAGTTGTAGTGGGGACTGGAGAAGCATCTGGTTATGCCTTCATAGCTAGACACAAAATGATTTCACCATCTCCTGACATTGGCCAGGGCCCTTCCCTCTGCCTCCCTTGCTACTTCCTTGTTAGAGTTAGCACTTTTGCATGACTGTACCCAATAAGTATTAGTATGCAGGTTTGAGATTCCCTGTTTGTTAAGTTTTCCATGCTCTCTCTTTCTTCTTGCATGACTTTAACCTGAAGCCATTTTTCTTTTCCTTCTCTTTCCTCCATTACACCATGACCAAGATTGTGCATCAGAAGCCCTAATTAATTAATTTCTAAATTAATTTCCTGGATATATCCATCCAAACCCTACCTTTTAATCCATTCTGACTTCCCCAACAGAGGAATTTCCAAAGTGATGGAGAACAGGACAATGGGTGAGGATATGACCAGCAATAGAACATGACAAGCCAATTCTCAGAGTTCTGTTTGCTTAATTTAAATCCTTGAAGCTGTAATACTTGTGTGTTAGATACTAGTGTATTAAGAAGATAGTCACATGCTAGTTTGAGGCCTGTGGCCAGTCTAATTATAAATAGAGATACATTTGAAAACTTGAGAGAAAATGTAATAGTTATAAAACAAGAAACAAAGTATAATAATAGTATAATGAGTTCATCACATGGAACTTTGTAATATATTGTAGAGACATGGAGAACCTTACATTTACCCAGATGTCATTATAATAAGCAGATCAAATTCCAGAAATCAGGGAAACCATGTTTATCATGTTGTGTAATTATGGGCCTCGGCAGACGACTAATAGAGTCATCTCCGAGGCAGGGAAGAGGAGGGGCAGCTGCACGATCGGCGCACCTTCCTCCTCCCGAGGTTGCCCTTGGAGCTGTCGGCCCTCCACACAGCTGGCGCGCTGAGGGCAACCTCCTGCCGCAGCGTCCGTACACGCTGCGGCGGAAAAGTCAGTGAAAGTGCGCCCTACGCTTTTGGGGCACACTTTCACTGACTTCTGAAAGGAGTGCTGATTTAGCACTCCTTTCAGAGGCGCCGACGGTGCACCGCGGTGCGGATGACGCGGTCCCGCAGCGCACCGTCCCATGGCATCCTGGAAGCACTCGTGTGCTTCTCCCCTATATTAGTTTAGGTTTTTTTCTATCTTTTTGTTTGTATGTATTTGATGTTATTATACGAGGGGGTATAGTAAAGTTTTAATTATCACCTTTAAATTTTTTTTTGACAGAAAGTTTGTTTTCATTTGTAGTTGTAACTTATCTCTATGTAGTCACCATCCAGATTTATACATTTCCCCAGTGTTTCTTAACCCTTCAAATATTGTTATTGTAGAAATCTGCAGATTGCACCTTACGAAGATTTTGCACTTTAGTCACTTCTGGTACAACCTTTCCACCACTAGAATCTAACCCAGTTATTATCAAATGAGAAATTAGAAGTATATGCTTGAGAAAAACATCAGAAGCATTCTCAGGCCATTGAAGTCACGATGTCATGCAAGTTTTTAATAGAAAGTTGTACATATGGCAAACAAATTCATATTATAAATTATAGATACAGTCTGCTATATGGATATTTAGTTTTATGCATTACCTGAAAAACAGAAATGCAGTGGAATACTTAAGGGAGGAAATACTGCAGCTGCAAAATAAGAAAAGCTTCATAATCTGAATTCCTACTGATAATGCTAGACATGTAGGAATAGCAAAAGAACTTTATTAGAAAAAGAGTTGTCAGTCCCTCTTGACTCAACTGCTATTCATCTCTGACAGTACCTGACAGATAAGTAGGGGAAAGTTACATCACATTTTCTCAGCAATATTCATGACTAATAAGACATACTCGGGTAGTGCAGAGCCCTGGTGGTGCGAGTTCAATACCAGCGAGGGGGCTCAGGCTCAAAAATGAGTACCCAGCTTGTTGGGGGCAATTAGCTTATACATTGTAAACTGCTTAGGGAGTGCTTAAGAGCACTGATAAGCAGTATAGAAATGTACTTGCTATTGCTATTGCTACTCTTCTTCTATGAGATCATATATGAAAACAAAAAACTTGTATAGGAGCAGAATATGTTAAATTAAAGGAGATCAGATAATCAAGTAACATATTATGATCCCTTATGGTCTCTCTTCCTCCTCACAAACACACACGCATGTGTGCGGGTACCATGAAGCAAACAACAATCTCCAGAATTGCAAACTCTCTCCCCATGGACCATAAGAACAAATATGCTAAGAGTCACACTCTTTCCCACAAAACATAGTGACTGACAGAACTGCCAACCTTTCCATCTCATTTTTGTTTTAGAGATAAGCTCTAAATGCTATTTCTGGATACAAGTCCTTGTATTTCCAAAGCATGATGTACTAATGGAGCTTTAAGTAGGATCCAGCTTTGTTTCTGGTCACCTTGGGGAGAAGACTGCTTTTCCCCATGGAGTCCTAGAATTAAAAGGCCCAGTTTGGTATGGCTTTGTCCAAATCCTATGAAAAACTCTAATACTAATTTAACTTACAATAGATTGTGGACCCATTACCAAGCTCCCTTTAGTTTTTAAAGGCAGATATTTCTTGAATTTGGCCACTGAAGCAATTTTTGCTGTAAATGTCAAATGCTCTTCAGGTTTGGTTATTGCTGAGGTCATCTGCAGGAATGGAGCTCTTGGGGGAGTCAGTTGGGAAACAATCTCTTCGAATATTACATTTTCAGATTTTTGTTTAAGGTTGTCCAGTCCTTAGGTGACCTTTAGCAGAAGAAAGTAATGAAAACATTAAAGAAGTATGATTTTGGGGATATGCTGTATCAATAAATCAAATACTCAGTTATTAGAAGATTGGTTTAACCTTTTAACCTAAAACAGGCTATCTTATATCTAAAGTGTCAGTGACAAATAGTTAACTGGGCATCTCGTGGGGGGAGAATATCTGCAAAATCTCTCTAGGAAGCTTATTGTGGCATTTATTGTTCTTCCTATTTAGTTAGTCTGCTGCACATTTATTGTTCTCATTTACTGCACATGTTGCACCAAATATATTCAGGAGTAGCTGTACTAGCCATACAGCAAAATAAAAACAAAAATGCACAAAAGAGTGATATCTTTATTGCCAAAATCCACAAAACACAGCATGCAAGATTTTGAAGCTTCAATGGCTTCTTCATCAGGCAAAATATGTTTAAAAATCATGCAGGAGGAAACACAGGGGATTCTTTTTACACAGAATGATAGAAACATAGAGTTGGAAGAGACCACAAGGGCCATCCAGTCCAACCCCCTGCCATGCAGGAATTCCCAATCAAACCATCCCCGACAGATGGCCATCCAGCCTCTTTTTATGGACCTCCAAAGAAGGAGACTCCACCATGCTCTGAGGGAATGTGTTCCACTGTCAAACAGCTCTCACTATCAGGATGTTCCTCCTAATATTGAGGTGGAATCTCTTTTCCTGCAGCTTGCATCCATTGTTCTGCGTTCTCTTCTCTGGGGCAGCAGAAAACAAGATAGCACCCTCCTCAATATGACATCTCTTCAAATATTTAAACAGGGCTATCATATCCCCTCTTAACCGTCTCTTCTCTAGGCTAAACATACCCAGTTCCCTAAGTCGTTCCTCATAGGGCATGGTTTCCAGACACTTCACCATTTTAGTCGCCCTCCTCTGGACACGCTCCAGTTTTTCAACATCCTTTTTGAATTGTGGTGCGCAGAACTGGACACAGTATTCAAGATGAGGCCTGACCAAAGCAGAATACAGTGGCACTATTACTTCCCTTGATCTAGATACTATACTTCTATTAATACACTAGGCCCAACACCATCGGGCCTAGGATAAGAAGAAGAGACCTCCCTCCATTCCATCCGATGTCATCTGGGGGAGAGACACCAGGCCCAGCACCATCAGGCCTAGGATAAGAAGAAGAGCCCTCTCTCCATTCCATCCGATGTCATCTGGAGGAGAGACACTAGGCCCAGCACCATCGGGCCTGGAATAAGAAGAACCCTTCTTAAAGGATGGGTGGGATTTGGGATTTTTATGTTCAGTTTAGATTGTATTATTATATCTGTATGGAAATTTTAATGTTGTAAGCCGCCCCGATTGCTCTGCAGAGGGGAGGGATATAAATAGATATTATTATTATTATTATTATTATTATTATTATTATTATTAATTGCAGCCTAAAATTGCATTGGCCTTTTTAGCTGCAGCATCACACTGTTGACTCATATTCAACTTGTGGTCTACTAGGACTCCTATATCACTTTCACACGTAGTCTCCTTAAGCCAGGTGTCTCCCATCTTATATCTATGCATTTGCCCTAAGTGCAGTACCTTACATTTCTCTGTGCTGAACTTATTTTGTTAGCTTTGGCCCAACTTTCTAATCTATTAAGGTCATTTTGAATTTTCATCCTGTCTTCTGGGATATTAGCTATTCCTCCTAATTTGGTGTAATCTGCAAATTTGAGAAGCATGCCCCCTATTCCTTCATCGAAATCATTGATAAAGATGTTGAAGAGCACTGGGTCCAGGACAGAACCCTGTGGCACCCCACTGGTCACTTCTCTCCAGGATGAAGAGGAGCCATTGCTGAACACCCTTTGGGTTTGGTCAGTCAACCAATTACTAATCTACCTAAGAGTTGTATTGTCTAGCCCACATTTTGCTATCTTGTTTGCAAGAATATCATGGAGGATCTTGGCAAAAGCCTTACTGAAATCAAGATATGCTATGTCTACCCCATTCCCTTCATCTAGCAAACTGGTAATTTTATCAGAAAAAGAGATCAGATTAGTCTGGCATGACTTATTTTTGAGAAAGCCATGTTGACTTTTAGTGATTATGGCATTCCCTTCTAAATGTTCACAGACTCTCTGTTTAATGAACTGTTCTAGAATCTTTCCCAGCATTGATGTCAGACTGGGCGATAGTTGTTGGGATCCTCTTTTTTCCCTTTTTTGAAGATGGGGACAATGTTTGCTCTCCTCCAGTCTGCTGGGACTTCTCCTGTTCTCCAGGAGTTCTCAAAGATTATTGCCAGTGGCTCTGAGATTACATTTGCCAGTTATTTTAATATCCTTGGATGTAGTTCATCTGGTCCTGGAGACTTAAATTCAATTAGGTTAACCAGGTATTCCTGTACTTCCTCTTTGCTTATTCTGTGCTGCATTTCCCCTATTGTGTCCTCTGCTGTATTTTCCTCAGGTTGAACACCCTTTTCCTTTTGTGAGAAGACTGAAACAAAGAAGGTGCTGAGTAGTTCTGCCTTCTCTCTGTCCCCTGTTAGAATTTCGCCATCTTCTTTTTGAAGTGGCCCTACCATTTCCTTCTTCTTTCTTTTGCTATGGACATACCTAAATAAGCTTTTGTTATTGTTGTCAACCCCTCTAGCAAGCCTGACCTCATTCTGTGCTTTGGCTTTCTGGACCTTACCTCTACATGTGCTAGCTATTTGTTTGAATTCCTCGTTAGTGATTTTGCCCCTTTTCCATTTCTTATACATATCCTGTTTAAAACTTTGTTCAGTTGAAAATTCTTTTGTAGTCCAATCTGGTTTCTTGAGACATCTCCCATTTATCCTTCTCATTGGAACAGTTTAAGATTGTGCCTTCAGTATCTCCCTTTTGAGAAACTCCCATCCATCCTGAACTCCCTTCTCCTTTAGTATTCCTGACCACGGGATCACTCCCAGTGTTTCCCTGAGTTTGTTGAAATCAGCTCTCCTAAAGTCTAGAATGAGTCTTTGACTATGCCTAGCTTCTCCTTTCCACTGTATAAGAAACTCCAGGAGAACATGATCACTCCCACCTAAGGATCCCACCACTCGCACCCCATTTACCAGGTCATCCCTATTGGTTAGGATCAGATCTAAAACAGCTGATCCCCTTGTAGCCTCTTCTGCGTTTAGGACAAAAAATTGTCTTCTAGGCAAGTGAGGAATTTGCTAGACCATGGAGTATTGGCTGAGTTTGACTTCCATCAAATATCAGGATAGTTGAAATCACCCATCACTACTACATCTCTCCTTTCTGAGTGTGTAGTCATCTGTTCTAGAAAGGCATCATCCACTGCCTCAGTCTGACATGGGGGTCTGTATTAGACTCCTACTATAACATCCCTG
This sequence comes from Phrynosoma blainvillii, assembly GCA_026167975.1. Lineage (NCBI taxonomy): Eukaryota > Metazoa > Chordata > Lepidosauria > Squamata > Phrynosomatidae > Phrynosoma > Phrynosoma blainvillii. The sequence goes on along the minus strand of JANUYF010000002.1, from coordinate 349,839,405 downwards.
TTGTTTCCTTCCCCTTTAATTTTTATCCAGATGCTCTCCACCTGATTTCCAGGATTTAAGTCCTGGATCTCTTCACACGTGTAAACATCTCTGACATATAATGCTATTACTCCTCCTTTCCTGTTTGGCCTATTTCACTTTAAAAGGTTATACCCCTCTATTCCTACATTCCAATCAAGAGACTCATTCACCAGGTTTCAGTGATGCCTATTATATCATATTTGCTTTGTTGTGCTAGTAGTTCAAGTTAATCTTGTTTATTTCCCATGTTCCGTGCATTAGTGTAGACCAGGGGTAGGCAACCTTTCCCCTTTAAGGGCCGAGGGACTTCTGCTCCCAGAAGCCTCAGCCATGTAGGCCAATAGTCCTATGTTGGCCAATAGCTCCTGGGATTCTGGGAGCTGAAGTCCCTCGGCCCTTAAAGGGGAAAGGTTGCCTACCCCTGGTGTAGACATATCTAAGAGCATGTGTCCTTCCCACTTGCTGCCTGTGTGAGGTTTTTTTCCTTCCACTGTTATGCCCTTGCATTATTTGCCTTGTTCCCTCTATAACACTTTGACTATTATCTTCAGCCCATAATGTACTCCTGCCTTCCAAGATACCTTCCAAGATACTGTCTCCCTCCCTAACATGACTCAGTTTAAAGCCCTCCTAATCAAATGTTTGAGACTATTGGCAAAAACGCTTCTATCAACTGGTGTGAGATGCAGCCCATCTCTTGCTAGAAGTCCACCTTCATGGAACCACAGCCCTTGATCTAAAAATCCAAATAGTTCTTGGCGGCACCATCTGTGGAGCCAGTTATTCACATCTGCAATCTTCCTCTCTCTTCCTGGACCATGTCCTTCAACTGGGAGAAGAGATGAGATAACAATCTGTGTGTCCAGCTCTTTCAGCTTCCTGCCCAAAGCCTCATAATCCCTTCTGATATTCTGAAGACTATACCTTGCAGTATCATTGGTTCCCACGTGGACCATGAGGAAAGAGTAATGGTCAGTCTTGTCAGTCTCGCTGTCACATCACAGATTTTTGCCCCAGGGAGACAACACACCTCTTGGGACATCTTGTCAGGGCCACAAATCACTGGTTCTGTACCCCTCAACAAGGAGTCCCCAACCACCACTTCACACCTTCTCCGAGGCTCAGCAGTGGCTGTTCCCTGCAGTGGTACTCTTAGGGTCTGCTGCACTGTCCCTGAGGACTGTCCCTGCTGCTCTTCCTCTTCATCCTTGATGAGGGAGAGAGCTTCAAATCGACTCTGTAGCTGTAAGCTCCTAGACTGATCTCTGGTTCCCCTACTTCTATGTGTGACATTCCTCCAAGTGTACACCTCCTGTGTGCATGAAATGATCTCCTCCTCAACAACTTACTCTGTGTGGTCCCCATCCAAGACCGTTCTTTCCTCTCTGTCCAGGAAAAACCACTTGCTCCCTAATAGTTAACGGGACAGAGAAAAGGCAGAATTACTCAACACTTTCTTTGCTTCAGTCTTCTCAGAAAAGGCAAAGGGTGCTCAACCTGAGGATAATGGAGTAGAGGACAGAATCGGAGAATTTCAGCACAGAAGTAAAGAGATAGTGCAGGAATACCTGGTTAATCTAAATGAATATAAGTCTCCAGGACCAGATGAATTACATCCAAGGGTATTAAAAGAACTGGCAAACGGAATATTGGAACCATTGGCAATAATCTTTGAGACCTCCTGGAAAACAGGAGAAGTCCCAGCAGACTGGAGGAGGGCAAATGTTGTCCCAATTTACAAAAAGTGGAAAAAAGAGGATCCCAACAATTATTGTCCAGTTAGTCTGACATCAATACCAGGAAAGATTCTGGAGCAGATCATTAAACAGAGAGTCTGTGAACATCTGGAAGGTAATTCCATAATCACAAAAAGTCAACATGGGTTTGAGAGAAACAGGTTATGCCAGACAAATCTGATCTGTTTTTTTTAATAAAATTACTAGCTTGGTAGATGAAGGGAATGCTGTGGATATAGTATATCTTGATTTCAGTAATGCCTTTGACAAGGTTCCCCATGACATTCTTGCAAACAAGCTGGTAAAATGTGGGCTAGACAAAGTAGCAGTTACATGGATGTGTAATTGGTTGACTGGCCAAACCCAAAGGGTGCTCAATAATGTTTCCTTTTTAACCTGGAAAGAAGTGACCAGTGGGGTGCCACAAGGCTCTGTCCTGGGCCAAGTGCTATTCAATATCTTTATTAATGACATGGATGACAGTATTGGGGACATAGTTATCAAATTTGCAGATGACACCAAATTAGGAGGAGAAGCGAATACCCCAGAGGACAGGATCAAAATTCAAAATGACTTGAACATACTAGAAAGCTGGGCCAAAGCTAACAAAATGAAATTCAACACAGAGAAATGTAAGGTACTGCACTTAGGGTGGAAAAACAAAAAGCACAGAGATACGATGGGGGACACCTGGCTGAATGAGACTACGTGTGAAAGGGATCTAGAAATTCAGGGGGACCACAAGTTGAACATGAGTCAACAGTGCGATGCAGCAGCTAAAAAGGCCAATGCAATTTTAGGCTGCATCAGTAGAAGTATAGCGTCTAGATCAAGAGAAATAATAGTGCCACTCTATTCTGCTTTAGTCAGGCCTCACCTGGAATACTGTGTCCAGTTCTGGGCACCACAATTCAAAAAGGATGTGGAGAAACTGGCGCATGTCCAAAGGAGGGCAACTAAAATGGTGAATTGTCTGGAAACCAAGCCCTATGAGGACCAACTTAAGGAGCTGAGGATGTTTAGCCTGGAGAAGAGAATGTTGAGAGGTGATATGATAGCCGTGTTTAAATATTTGAAGGGATGTCATATTGAGGATGGAACAAGCTTGTTTTCTGCTGCTCCAGAGCATAGGACCCGAAACAATGGATGTAAGCTCCAGGAAAAGAAATTCCACCTCAACATTAGAGGGAACTTCCTGACAGTAAGGGCGGTTCGACAGTGGAACACACTCCCTCGGAGAGTAGTGGAGTCTCCTTCCTTGGAGGTCTTTAAGCAGAGGCTGGATGGCCATCTGTCAGGGATGCTTTGATTAGGAGTTCCTGCATGGCAGGGGTTGGACTGGATGGCCTTTGTGGTCTCTTCCAACTCTATGATTCTATGATTCTATGATTCTATGATTCTATGATTCTATGATTCTATGATTCTATGATTCTATGCTGAAGCGTAGCTACCCAGGCCTCCAGCTGCTTGACTTTCTCTTACAAGAGGGCTACAAACTTGCACTTGCTGCAGGTGAAGTTCCTCCATCTCTTGGCAAGAAGACAAACATCCCGCAAGTGTTGCAGGTGACTGTAGCAACTCCCTCAGTGTCCATATTGAGAAATCTGAAGTAAGCACTGGAAGAGGACTGTGGGCTTCTCCCTCAAAAAGTCCCCTGGTAAAGACCCATATAAAGGGCCCCTATGCTCTTGGTCTTTTCACCAGGCTCTGTCAGTAAGCTCAATCAACTCGGTTTCTAACTCTACAGGGAGCTCCTGGATGCTACCTTATTCTGCAGACAAGCCTCTGTCTCTCTCCCTCTGAGCAAAAAACAACAGTCTCAAAGCCCTTTAAATGATTTATTATTATTATTATTATTATTATTATTATTATTATTATTAGAACCTGTAAAGAGAAAAGTCAAAGCCCATCCATCTATCTGTGCTGTCCTATGAAAAAAAATTAGCTCTATACAACTGGCTGGCTGCTCAGGAACTGCTTTCCTTCTCCTTCCTAGCAGGAACTGACCTAGAAAGCTTCTGGGAGGAGCTGTATAGAGCTAATTGGCTAGCTCAGCAACAGTCACACTCTCCCCAAGAATACCAGGTCTGTCAGTCTACTATGAGCAAGGTAAACCTGTTTCCCCTTCATGCTCTTAACTTGGTGTGGTTCCAACTGTTGAAATTTAATGATGATGAATGTACAGGAAACAGTCCTCCAGACCAGTCACCAACATGCAGCTTTAGCAAGCTTCTTCTTTTATTGCAAAAATCAGCCTGAGCAAAAAAGAAATAATAATAATAACATTTTCACTTTAGCCAGAATGGCTAAACAGGAACAAAACTATAACTGCTACATTTTGAAAAATTAGTCAAGCTACAGCATCAGCAAAATATTGTTAGTTAATCCATTCAGTTGAAAGGTTAAAAGAGAAGTGAAGTGCTTTCCCAGAAACACAATTTCAGCCCACATATCTCCACCTCTTTGGGTGTAGCCCTTTTAGGCTAATTGGTTGATCTTTCATGATGTGTGTTAGCCCAACCTCTAATTTTCATATTACATCATGTGACTGCCGTTCCCAAAACATTCTTTGTTATTGAAAACTCCTTGTGCAAATAAAACCCTTTCTCACAGAATTTTTCTTGTTAACTAGCTTTGTTTTGACTAATACACACCTGGGTTGATAATTGTGAATCTGGCCTCAAGAAGCAGTTTTTCTCATCAAGGAAAAATACAGACACACATCTTTACATTTCAACATTTTAACATTGACTATATATCCCATCAAAACCTGACACCAACAAGTCTGTGTATACCACTTGAAAAGGCGTCTGGGTGGCACACTTGCTTACTTTGGCAACCGGGCAAGCCCTGAGCTTCACCCTTTTACACACTGCACAATCAAGGTAGAGTGAAATCTGGGCATACCTTCTCTGGGTTTCTCAAAACTTTGAAACTTGTGTGCTCCATTATCTATGAAAATAGTGTGCACAATTTTCATGCAATGGTTTTTAGCTACATTGCTACATTGCACCTGTACCACCATGTGGTATCCCTGATTTTTTTTTTACAGCTTTACCACACACTGCCCCCTCCTTAGAGATTAACCCTTCATTCCCGTTAAAATGGACTTCAAACCCATCATTGGTCAAGGATGCCACACTCACAAGGGAATTCTGCAGTCAAGGTGCACACAAAACATTATCAAATGTTTTCTCCAGCCCTGGGATGTATACAGACCCTTTAAACTCCACCCTACTAGATTCACCATCAGCAAACACCACTGTGTCTACTGGTGCTGCTTTTGGGTTCTGTAGTCTCCACTTGTCTGGTACCATGTGGTGGGAACATCCACTATCTAAAATCCAGACTGGATCTCCCTTTTTCCCACTGACAACACCCTCCACAGCAGAAACAAACCCCCGCCCTTCCTGGGGCTTTTTCTTTTGTGAAGACCATCCCTTCTCTGCTGCTGAGACTTTCGGACAGTCCTTCTTGAAATGTCCACTCTCTCTACAGGAAAAGTACCGCTTAGTCCTGCAGATGGCAGCACTCTCCTCCTGGGATGTGGTTGGTTGCCTCCAGCTTGTTTTTCCAGCTTCCCTGGATTTTGCCTTGAAGTCTCATCTCTGGACCTCCTCCAGGATCCTTGAAGCCACAAGCTCAGTCCTCAGATCTGCCTCGGTGACTCCTTGTAGGCCGTACATCAAAAAGTCCCACTGACTGGTCAAGCTGTTCAGGAGAAGGAAAACTTTTTGAGATTCCTTCATCTGAATGCCTTTATTGCTGCACTCTGCAAATAGGCTTTCCATTTTCTCCAGATGAGTAGTTACAGAGGCACCCTCCTGCAACTTACAGCCATACAGTTTTCTACAGCAAAGCATCTTAGATAAGGCTCTGTCAGGCTGATGAACTCATTCCAAGGTGCGCCACCACATCAAAAGCTGTCTGCTTTTCCCTGATGTGATTCAGTTGGCTTGTTTCTAGGGCTAGAACGATCAAGGCCCTTGCCTTGTGGTCATCATTGATCTGAGAGTCATCTGTTGGATCAAGTTGTTTAAGCACAATGTCCCATAAGTTCTGTTTTATCAGTAAATCTTGCATATAGATTTTCCAAGAAGCATAATTTCCATCACTAAGCTTCTGAAATCTAACAGCCGTTTCCATCTTCTTTCTCTGTATCAACAACAAACAGATGGAGATGGACTTCTGGGCAAACTGCCAACGGCCCAGGCAAGCAGCCAACACAGGTGGAAGCTTGATAAGCCTTCCCCAGCACACTGATAACAGCACTGACAGTGAGGAACACTCACTCAGTTCCAGGACTTCTTCACCTTCCTTGGATTCAGCAGCAAACTACTGCCAATTCTGGAACACTCAGGCATTGTCTATGTACACACAGGACCCATAACCCATGTTGGGGTATGTAGACAAGCGGGATCTAGCATACACACACACAGAGTTGATGTACATAGGCAAGAATGCCTAGAAGGTGGTCTCTGTGAAGAGTCATGCTCCACATGGCACAGGAAAAATCCTCCCACATGAAGGCTGCTGCTTTCAGCTTGGAAAAATGAATCGCTGGACAGTGAGACTTTCCTCAATGAGGGCTTTAATCTTTGTTGCAAATATTTATAAAGATACATAGAGTATCAGACATCCGTCTTGAATACTCACATCTATACAGACCAACAAAGTGCTTCACTGACCACCAACCACAACTAACCAACAATGGAGATGCTGACCCTCTCCTTTATATAGGTGGTCTTCTTGGGAACATGTGACAGCCACGCACTAATGAAACTTGATTGGTTTCATCTCCAGTGCCTGTTGCATCAGACCTCCCATGATGCATACCTGGCTGGTCTCACCTACTGTGCATGGTGCATCAGACTTCCCATGATGCACAGCTTGCCAAATGCCGACTTGTGCACCTACCACTTGAACTGTAGTAGCCCTGTTACGATTGCTCCAGTCCCTTTCAGTAGCCACATCCATGTCATTTTCCAGAATAGGGTGCCACTTGGTCGTGACAAGAAATAATCCAGTTTGAGATCACTTTAACTGCCCTGGCTTAATGCTAGGGAATTCTGGGAGCTGTAGTTTTAGGAGACATTTAGCCTTCTCTGTCAGAGAGCTCTGGTGCCACAATAAACTACAATTCCCAGAATTCCCTAGCACTGAGCCAGGGCAGTTAAAGCGGTCTCAAACTGGATTATTTCTACAGGGTGATTTGGACTTTAGTCCCTGACAATGAAGTTATCTTCAAAGGACACCTTCATGTTTACTTCTCTCTCTAGTTCCACCCCCCATACCCCTCTTGATTTTACATACTCTTCCTTGGTTAGATCTCAAGCATCCTTTCTAAACTGTCATACATATGAGGTAAGTAGGATAACACATGATTAATCATATTTTCAATAGATATCTGTAGACTAAAGTTTGATTGCATTCATATTTCACTGTATTGATTCACGTCCATGCCATTCAATTATTGCATATACACATTTACAATAAGTTATTTCCATATTATAACAAAGTGTTGCTATATTAATCCACTTTAGCTGGAATCTGTTTTTTTTTTTTTTTTTTGGATGGCATTCAACTTGTGTCCTATCTACAGCAACCCTAAGGCAAATATATCATGGATTTTATTAGCAAGATTTGGTCAGAAGGGATTTGTCACTGCCTTCTTTATTATTTTTGCTTCTAAAAATGACCCCTTGCCCCTGGCTGTTGTAGAAAGAAGAAAGGCCTTTTGAACTAATCAGAGGGCCTAAAGCCCAGAAGTACTTACTCTGTATCAGATGGGCAACTGTGGAGGATACAGAGGCCAATTTTTTGGCACTAGGGCCCTCTAAGGTCCATAGGATTGTCCAAAACTCTCCCCCACCACCATCACTCTATCTCTATGGCACAGTCCATTTCCCAGTGAGGAGGCAACTGGTATCTCTAGCTCTCTCCTCAAATACCTCGCATAAGTCCTAGTACACAGAGAGATAGCCTGCCTAGTCCCTTTGGACTGCTTGCCCCACTCACTCTGTGGTAAGGCCTCCTTGGATTAAGGCTGCCACCGCCTTCTCCCCCACCACTGGGCATGGTCACCTGCCTTTTCCCCAGCTCACTGGGTCATCAAACACCAGCTCCATTTGTCTTCACCTGATGCTAGGGTTGTAAAAGTTGAGCCAGTCTATCCTCAGAATGATTTGATAATTGTATGAGGGGCCAGTCACAAGCCTGACCCTTTCCCAGTGCTCAGCCACTCCCAGCCACACCATTCCAGTCTGTTCTGTGATAGCCTGTCCTCCCATGATGGATCCATCCATCTGATAAAATGGGATGGGAGTGGTCAATGGCTTAGTCTCTATCCTCAGAGTCTTGACTACTTTCTGGCTAATAAAACATCTGGTGCAGCCTGAGCCTATGGCAGCCACCAAGTCCACATTTGTTCCCTCTTTTGCATTAAGCAGCCTCACTCTCAAAGTACATAGGAGGACTCCCCCACTCACCATGGGCTTGTGGCTGTCCAAGTCTGCAGCCTGCCTTTTGCCGCAATATAAGTCAGGCTCAGGTAGTTTCCTGAGAGCTCACTGCTTTCCTCTTCCTTGTTGTCCATCCATACCTCAGCCAGCTCTGCCACTCCCTGGTTGGCTGCCTGGAAGGCACAGCCTCCTTTGCCAGCCCGTCTCTGTTCACCTGTCATGGATGGCATTGGCTCTGTCTTCACTACGGCCCCCGAGGAGCTGTCCTCTCATTCAGGGCAACTCACTATCATGTGCCCCTTTTCCCCAAAAGCCAGGCAAAGCCCCATCCTCATTCATCTCTCTCTCTCTCTCTCTCTCTCTCTCTCTCTCTCAGTCTCTTGGAGTTTTGAAGTTTTACCCTTGGCACCCTGGCTGGAGTGTGTGAGTCTTGGGACTGGTACCTTTGTGAGTTCTGTTTTTCTGCTGCTGTGTCAGTTTGACCAGCTTGGCCTCTCCGGCTAATGGACCCTCTCACGTACCATGGTAGAACTGTCCCATGTGAGGGCCCATTCCAACAGGTCTGGGTGAAAACCTCCTTTAAAGTATTGAACTCCGACTGCTTCTGGCCATTCCAGGACCTGAGCTGCCAAACCACAGAATTTCATAACATGCTTGGATATGGAGTGTGGCCCCTGCTGCAAAGCCATCAACAGGGTGTGGTCCCTCTCAGCTTGGAATGGGTCTTCAAACCTGGCCCAGAGTGCCAACATAAAGGACTGCAGAGCCTGTAGCTTAGCTACCCCACTAGTTGGACTAGCCAGTCCACTGCTTCATCTTCCAAGTGATTAGTCACACAGCTCACTTTGGCCATCTTATCGGGAGAGGTAGCACCCCACTCACTCATGCGGCCTGCCACCTGGGCCAAAAAGTAAGGCAATTGCTGTGGGTTCCCATCAAACGTCACCACAGCCTCCTCTCCAGTGGATCCTGGATGCACGCAGGTGTAGGGTTCACTGTGGGTGGTGCTGCTGGTCTTGCAGGTGGCACCACTGGGATTGCCACTGGTGGGTCCTGCTGGGCTCTGGACCCATTGCTAGGTAGGTCAAAGCTCTCATCACTTCGACCAGGGTGTCCTGCATCTGACACATCTCTTTGTGCATTTACAGCACCTGTCCACCATAGTTATCCTGCTCCTGGGAGTCAGAGTGCAAGGGGTCAGCCATCCCAACATCCCAAGCTGACACCCTGCCAGATTGGCAATGTTATTGAATCCTGGTTGAGGCCTTTGGCTGGAACCACACATTCTTCTCCACCCGGGCAGGGGTGGATCCCTCCACGGCCATGATCACTTTAGGACAGGCTCCCATGCCAGAGGCTCCTGCTGGTTTCACAGGATTACTGCCTGAGTCCTCCTTCTCCAGAGTCAGCTTGATGGATTTGAATGCTCTAGCATCGTACCAGAGTTGTAGGAGTTCCGGCTTACAGTCAGAATCAGGAAACTCAGAGTCTACGTACAAGCAATGAGTCTTGTAAGATGAAGCAAAACAAAACTTTATTGAAGTCACACAGCCTGTAATTCACCAATTCAGTGTTTAAGCTGGAACTGCCCCCAATTGTACAAACAGTATATTACAACCCCCAAATCCACAACTCCACCCCCCACAAGTTGGCACAAAACTACAGTTCTCCACCCACTATTCCCATGAACCAATCTACCCTCCAGTCCCCTTCCTTCCTCCCCCACATTCCAAACAGCTAAGCTCAGCTAGCAAAGCCAAGCACTCAACTTCCCCAAGATTACTACAATGATAGCCACCTGTTCCTACAGCCTCTAGCAAAAGCAAGGAAACAAAACATAATCATCATCACTACCTATAACATAATGATTATCACTACATATAACATAAAACCCAATAACTAGTCCTGACAAAACTAACATGTGAAACATGGGTAGATTATAAAATGCAAAACTGGCAAAGGACCAAATGCTAAACTGACTGCAAATCAGGTAGGGAATCAACTCATTTGAAATGTGCTCCTGGAGGAGAGTTCTACAGATACCTTGGACTGCCAAAAAGATAGCTAAATTGTATCAAGGGAAAGTCAAACCTAAACTCTTCCTGGAAGCCAAAGTGACTCCACTGTGACTATTGCATTTTGAACATCTTATGAGAAGACATGACTTATTATAAAAGTCAATAATGCTTGCTAAGGTGGGAGGCAGAAGAAAGAAGAGGATGACATTAGAAGTGGAAAGACTCCATGAAGGAAGCCATAGCCCTCAGTTTGCAAGACTGGAGCAGGGCTGTTGATAACAAGGTGGCTTGAATGTCTCTCCTTCACATAAATTGAAGTTGACTTGATGGCAATTAACAACAATAACAACAGTTAGATTGATAGCTTTCTCTTTCATTGTATGAAAAAGAAAGACACGAGGAGTCTCCCCAGGGAGGGAGTTATGTCTCATGCATAGGTGACTCAGATATGTGAAGCAAGGAATATGTTTCTCTACCTTGTTATTTCACAGTATCCCAAGAAGCATGAAATTTCCTTCCTCAGATCAATATTCTAAATATCTAATAGGAACTTCATAAAAATAACATCACTTCAGTTTTATTTTAACTTTTAAAGTGTTCAGTTGTTGCAAATTCCAATTTTCCTAATTACCCCTGATTTTGTATGTACATATGGGATTTGAATAATATTTCATCCACAAGGAACTAGTTCATTGCATTAATTTAGAAATATCTGAAATCAAAGACTGGGACCTATTCACTATTACCTCGCTGCTCTTCATTTTTCAAATAGCAATGTAAATCCTACCTAATACTATGTTTTAATTTTATAGCTTTCCTTTTAAAAATACTGCATTACTGTCTGAATTAACATATTCATTACAAATATTGTAAAGATCAGTGAATCCATTAAATTTACATTGGCTTGTCATATGCATTTCTATTGTAATTTGATTTTAATTCAAACATATTTAATAGGTTCTTCAATTATTTCTGCTATTATATTTAACAGGGAAAATCTATCAATATTCATAATAGAGAACTTGTGGACTCTATGTTCAGAGACACCTAGATTTTTTAGATAAGTTTCCAGTTGTGTGGTTTTTTTTAAAAAACAAAACAAAAACAAACCCTGCACACTGTGCTGAAAATAAGCTTTAGATCAAACATTTAGGACAAATTTAGAGTACTTGAATTGATCAAAATGGTCACACATAAGTTCTTCTCGGCATGCCTACTTGAAACAAAATTAGCTTCCTTCAAAATGAAGGTATTGCTGACAGAGAAGATTACAAACAATACACAGACCCTCAGGTTTCCAATTTGAAAATGGGGACATGTTTGTGATTGTCAGACAAGGGTATATGTCTGATCATATACTCTCTCAATTCCATTTACTTATATTGCACAGTTATGAGCAATATTTTGATATCCATATAAATATACATAGATGGGAAATAGAATTACATCCATTGATCTTACCTCCCATCTGTGAATATTCCAGGAAGATTATCAAAGAGCATGCATGTTTAGAACAATAAAAATAAAACATACTATGGCCAAAGCAGATGTGACAACAATCTTATGGTTGGTCCTTTTGTGCTTGTTTGTAATGTACAACATATCAGTAATGCCCATATCCCATCTGGTCTTGGACTGTTGAGAGCCAGCATGACATAGAGGTTTGAGTGTTGGACTGTGACTCTGGAGACCAGGATTTGATTCTCAGCTCAGCCATGGAAACCCATTGGGTGACTATGGGCAAATCACACTCTCTCAGCCTCAGAGGAAGATGACAATGGTAAATCCTCCCTGGAGAAACTTGCCAAGAAAATTCCATGATACGACTTTAAGACATACACCACCACCACACCACTTGGACTGTTACAAGGACTTGTTCCTTTGTTCCTACTATGTTCTTGATCCAGAGTCTACACACCAACACCTAACCTGGGGTTAATATTTGATGCAAGAGCACTATAAAGTGGTATAGAAATGTAAATGCCATTGTAAATGCTATTGTTATTGCTACCAATCAAATCTGGCCTCTGCTTATGGAGGCTATCAAACTATGCCCTCCCTGCAGTGTCTGTCAGACGTCCAGCTTCAGGCATGCATTTTTATTTATTCAAGGCCTTTATTTATCTCATTTCAACCCACCAGGCTCCTAAGGTGATGCACAACTGAGAAACCCCTTTAAAAACATTAAATAAATAAATATAGCCAATTAAAAGCTGTCTGAACTCCTAAAAATAATTCTAAAACCAGGCAAACCATTTAACCAAACATCTTGAGCAAAACCAAGTTTTAACAGCCAAAGACCATGTGAAACACTGCAGTTTTCACTAGCCAAAGGAAACTCAGAAGAAATGGAGACACCCTGACTTCTCTTGGGAGAAGTTCCACAGATGGGCTGCTGCTGCAGAGGAATCCCTGACATGTATACCCATCAGCCTAGTGTAATACATAAGAGGGCTATATCTGATATTAGATTTTTGGAAAACTAATATGGGAGGTAGTATTTCAGGGATCTTTATCCCAATTTGTACAAGAAATGTTTAAAGGTCAGTAGTTTTCCCACATAAGTTGCAACTTGATTTTTCTTTCTCTTTTACTGAAATCTGAAAAAGTTATATACATTACAGATATAAAATCTGCATTTTAAGATATACACTGGAAAATAATCCCACACAGGTTATAAAGATAGCTCCAGAGATCCATGTGTAAGGGCTATGTTGAAGTCAAGTGAACTTCACCAGTGAAGGTGCTCTGGCAAAAATACTGGCTCAAGTTTGCAACACCTCTCAGAACATAATGACTAAAATGTTCTAAGTACATAGAGAGATCTTGTAGCACCTTTGAGACTAACTGAAAAAAAGAAATTGGCAACATGAGCTTTTGTAGACTTCAATCTACTTCCTCAGATGCATTTGGTGGAGTGGAGGCCAGGCACAGACATATATACATGAGGATGTCAAGTCAAATTACAAATCCTTTGTGTATGGAAATGAAGTGGCAGGTCCAGTGATGGTAGTTACGGTAGTGCACAAAAGCATAGGAAACTGGTCTTTTGCATGGGGGTGAACTGGCAGATCCAGTTTTATAATGGGACTAGACTGTGGTGAGGGGAATAGGTGAATGTAGGGCACCACTATGTGGATGGGGTCAGACAGTGTTGAAGTGTGTGTAGGGAGTAAGGAACCCATTGTTTTTGTTCAATCCATTGCTGAGGTTTGTGGATAAATTCCAATTCTGCTGTTTCTGTTAGAATATAGATGGGTTATACAGTCAAAGGTGAAATGTAGAGATGTGTGTGTGGAATTTTCCTCATGAGAACAACATCTAGAGAAACAAAGTGAATCTAACACCAGATGGACAAGAAGACATAAACAGGTACTTTCCCAAAGGTACAACTCATCGACACAGACTTTGTTATGAAAAGCAAGAGATATCAAAAAGATAAACAATTATACATAAACATTGTTAGGCTGGGAAAGATAGTCACGTGGTGGATGATGGACAGCAAGAGGCTGGGTTAATATACATCATACAGGCATTATCCAATCAACATAAGGTTAACACCTAGAAGGTGGAGTATGGGAAGGGCCTACAGAAGCCTTTGTCTAGTTATGTTTTTTTTTTTATTCAAGATGTGAGTGTGTGCGTGTGAGCCTGCCTGGCAGCAGTGGTTTCAACTGCAACAAGTTGGTATCCTATGCATTTGAGATTGTTAAAGATGTAATCTTTCATGGCTGAACTGGACAAGTTCATCACAATGGATTTTACTTAGTTATCTTATTTTTCTTGTATGCATTAATAAAACTATGCTTTTGGACTTTACAATGTGTCTTCTTGACTGAGGAAGACAGGATCCTGAAGAAGGGAAGCTGAGTTGATGGTAAGAGATACAAAGTGGCTGTAGATCACAACAGCCAGCTTGTCCTGCAGATTCTACTGGGTGCCAAAGAGCATCACTGCAACACCCATCATCCACACACTGACAGTTTCTCTTTCCAATCTACCTTTGTAGTTCTTCTGTCCAAGGACCGCTATTCTTAGGTCTGAGAAGGAATGCCCAGAGAAACTGAAATGTTCTGCCACTGGTTTTTGTGTATTCCCATTCCTAATGTCTAATTTATGTCCATTTATCCTCTGGCACAGGGACTGGCCTATTTGCGCAATGTAGAGTTCTGAAGAACATTGCTGACACAGTATAGCATAGATCACATTGGAGGATGAGCACGTGAAGGGCCCCCTAATATTGTGGGCAATGCCATTAGGACTTGTGATGACATTTCCTGGATAAATGTGTGGGCAGAGTTGGCATCTTGGTTTGTGGCAAGGCTTATTACCTGTGTCGCCATCTGTATAAAGTGTAATCCTGCAGGTGAGTACCTGTTTGAGCTTTGGAGGCTGTCTGTAGGCGAGTAAAGGTCTGCCACCAAGAGCCTTTAAAAGAGTGGCATTATTGTCCAGAATGGGTTGTAGTTCTTTGATGATGCACCTGAGTGGTCCTAGTTGAGAGCTGCATGTGACCACTAGTGACTTCCTGTACCTGACGTACATTGATATCTTCATATTTTAGACTCGTGGAGAGGATTCACTCAAGACATTCCACCAGAGTTTCAACAACTTCCACCTCACCATCAACCTCAGCCTGGACACCACAGTGCATCTACAAAATGGAAAAATAAGCACCACACTATATCGCAAACCCACGGACTGCTACACATACTTACATGCCTCCAGTTTTCACCCTGAACATGCCATTAGATCCATAGTCTACAGCTAAGCCATCCGATACAATCACATCTGCTCAGACCCACAGGGCAGGGATGCCAAACTCAAGGAATTACAAAAAGCATTCCTCAAACTACAGTACCCACCACATGAAGTGAAAAAACAAGTAAACAAGGCAAGGACTGATCTATTACAGAACAAATTGAAGAGGGAAAATGACAGAATCCCACTAGTGGTCACATACAGCTCCCAACTTGGACCACTCAGGTGCATCATCAAAGAACTAAAAGTCATTCTGGAGAATAATGCCATTCTTTCAAAGGCTCTTGGTGGTAGACCTTTACTCACTTACAGACAGCCTCCAAACCTCAAACAGGTACTCACCTACAGGATGACACATAACACAGATGGCAACACAGATACTAAGCCTTGCCACAGACCAAGATGCCAACTCTTTCCACATATTTATCCAGGAAATGTCATCACAAGACCTAATGGCATCACCCACAAAATTAGGGGGCCCTTCACATGCTCATCCTCCAATGTGATCAATGCTATATCTTTGAATTCTACTAAAATGTTCTAAGTACCTTCAGGGAGACAAGGGCCACCAGATCTCATACAAATTTGAAGTGGGCTCCCTAATTCCCTATAGACCTTTAGAACAAGCCAGCCAACAAGAAATGAGACCCAGAAAAAGTGGAAATAATAGGTGCATGTCATGAAAGAGAGGTAAAGTATATTGGAAGACATTGTCAGAGGTGATGATAGACTCCATCACCTGTGCATCTTTGGTGTTACTGAAGTTTAACCTCATTGGTTCAGGGGAGCTATGGAGAAGGCAGATGGCCAGGAAATGTCTTTCCTCAAGAGCAGGGTTTTGCCATGCAATGAAATGATGTCATTAAATTCTGCCTGAGAGGTTTGGAATGGTTCCCTTTACCTACTGCACTGATATAGTTGGAAGCAAAGCCAGGCATCCACAGTGCTATGACCCTGAGGGCTAGCTTGAAAAATAGCAGGCAGAACAGGAGAATTAACTCTCCCAAGACCCATTTTTCATGACGTAGTCGATATCCTACTTTGGATCATATTTTTAATCATGGTATTTTAATTGAGGAGAAAATAGTGAAGAAATCATCAACAACTTTCCTTCATTTCCACTTGTTAAATATGACCTCTGATTGTTTTTTTTTATATGGTGCTCATCATAAGATGTAGGAAAGGAAGAAATACAGACAAAGATACAAACTATTCACCACAACAATTTAGCAGAAGCTTATCACGAATGTTCAGAGTTGCTTGATGTATGGATTGAGGGGGATGGATTTAAAATTTTAATCTCTTGGTTGCTTTCCTTTCCCTGCTTTCCTCTTTGCCCTCTGCATTTCCTCTCTAAGGAGGTGAAGGGTTGCTATATATTTTAACACACAAGAATATTTTATTCATACGCCAGTGGTTCTACAGCAAGCTCCTATGCTGACATGAATATGGAAAGAGTTGCTGAAGAATAGCAGAGTAGGGGGAAGCTTGCCAAATTTCTGTGGGTCTGTTGAAAAGACCATACATATTTCTTGCCTTGAGAGACTGGATAAAGATTTTTCTATTTTTTGTAGAATGTTCTTTATCATATTTCATTATTAGAATGTATACAGCATGATGCTATTTATCAAATAGTCTTTGGCATACTCAAAATCTTCATAGAAAATAGTTGCACTACAAATGAAGAGTTTCAATGATTTGGGATTCTATAGATAATGTAGAGGGCCAATTCCATTTGAGGGTTCTGTTTTGCAAAGGAACTTTTAAAAACTTTGTCTGAGATGATAAAATTCATTGCATAGTTTTCAAGAAGATTGTACAGCCAATCTGCTTGCTCCAACTACTTACATATGCTCACTTCCCATGTTAAATATTTGAAGGGATGTCATATTGAGGATGGAGCAAGCTTGTTTTTTGCTGCTCCAGAGACTAGGACATGGAATATGGACGCAAGCTGCAGGAAAAGAGATTCCACCTCAGCATTAGGAAGAACTTTGTGATAGTGAGAGCTATTTGACAGTGGAACACACTCCCTTGGAGAGTGGTGGAGTCTCATTCTTTGGAGGTTTTTAAACTGAGGCTGGATGGCCATCTGTTAGTGGTGCTTTGATTGTGAGTTCCTACATGGCAGGGGGTTGGACTGGATGGCCCTTGTGGTCTCTTCCAACTCTATGATTCTAAATGCTCACATGCCCTGTGATATGTTGAAATTGAGAACCTAGGGCTTGTCTACATTTGCCAGAATACGCTGAGTGCCCCCAGAATATTCTGGTTCCAAATTCCACCCGAATCTCCCCCACCCCCTTTACCTGCTGCAGCAAAATTCAGTGATGACTGGCAGTTGTCTTCCCATGTGGTCCCTGTGACCAGTCAGTACCACTTTTGCAAGTGTGAGTCACAGTGATGTCAGATGAGGGGCCTAGCCATGTTATTAATGCTGGGTGCCTCATTCTGATCTCAGAGTGACTTGGCAGTGATGCTCACAGGGACCATGTGGAAAGGAAGCCACCTGTTTTCACCAGGTTTTGCTCTAGGTTTTGCTTTATAGATTACAGGAAAAGTCTTTGAGTATGGGTCTTCCTAAAAGAAATGGTAATGCAACAATATTTGGTTGTCCTATGTGTCTCAACAAACGGCCACTAGCAGGTCAGAATATGGAAAAGCAGAATAGTTCCCAATTGGTAAGGGGGTCAGATAAGTCTGCATTTTATTCCCCTATCTGTTCAATATATATGCAGAACATATCATATGGGAAACAGAGGAGGTGTGAAAATTGGTGGAAAAAACATCCATAATTCAAGCTATGGAAATGACACCATATTACTAGCAGATAATAGCAAATACCTGGAATGACTACTGGTAAAAATTAAAGAAAAAAGCTACAGCTGAATATTAAGAAAACAAATATAATGACCAGATATTGCTAGACTGCAACCCCCAGCAGCCATGCTTATGTGACAAATGATAAGAAATGCTGGGAATCACAATCCAACAACATCTGGAAGGCCACATGATCGCACCCCACTCTGCAATATTTATTTTCCCCGTTCAGTCTGGTGATGTTTATATCTATTTGCTTAACATCAGTTGGTGGATGACCCCAAATTGACAATCCTCAAAACATTTGTTTTAGTACTACAAGCCCACTTGAAAAGAGGAACATCCTCAATTTCCTATAATGGCCTATTGTATACTACTGAGGCAGAATTCATTGTGCTCCCAATTGGTTGATCTATAAGTCCCATCCAGCACAGCCCTGGCCAGCACATTCAATGGTGAGAAATGGAGTCCAATAACATCTGGATGGCATTAGCCACATGTTCTCATCCTGTTCATTTTATAACTTCTCTCCAGCTATGTGTAATAAAAAAACAAACTGGAAAGACTTTTCTTCTGCTCTCAAGGTTGCCATATAGATTTGAAAACACCGGCTCATCATCCCTAGCTTTCTGCAAGGTTTTGTGCTTGATGGGGAGGGGGTTTAAATTCCTCCATTTTCTGTAATTGGTGCAGTTCATTTCTGGAGCTGCTGTCCTTTATTTCCATTTTGCAGTGCTCCCTATGAGACAAGATCTACCTTGTGCAGCATCTAGGAGTCTGTGTTCACTTCTGACTTCATCTAATGTTTCTCTTAGGTTGAGAAGCAAGTTGTTGAGACATAACAACTGTTGACAACAGATCTCAGACATGTTAAAGCTATATTGAGTCCACTCTCAGATTCTTGAAAACCAACCATGATGTATACTACATATCCTGAGAAAGTTAACTTAAGGATGTTCACAAAAGGAAAGTATTCTACCTTGTAGCTGCTGTCTGAAAAGCATCTCTAAAGGGCTGAAAAATTCTCTTGACCAATACTGAATGGCTGGAGGGGGGGGAGGGGTCAAAAAGGTGAACAAATTACTCCATTTTTTCTGCTTCCCCAACAATCTCTTTGCTCTCCCATTCATAGAATCATAGAATCATAGAGTTGGAAGAGACCACAAGGGCCATCCAGTCCAACCCCCTGCCATGCAGGAACTCCCAATCAAAGCATCCCCGACAGATGGCCATCCAGCCTCTGCTTAAAGACCTCCAAGGAAGGAGACTCCACCACTCTCCGAGGGAGTGTGTTCCACTGTCGAACCGCCCTTACTGTCAGGAAGTTCCTCCTAATGTTGAGGTGGAATCTCTTTTCTTGCAGCTTGCATCCATTGTTTCGGGTCCTAGTCTCTGGAGCAGCAGAAAACAAGCTTGTTCCCTCCTCGATATGACATCCCTTCAAATATTTAAACACGGCTATCATATCACCTCTCAGCCTTCTCTTCTCCAGGCTAAACATCCCCAGCTCCCTAAGTCGTTCCTCATAGGGCTTGCTTTCCAGACCCTTCACCATTTTAGTTGCCCTCCTTTGGACACGCTCCAGTTTCTCCACATCCTTTTTGAATTGTGGTGCCCAGAACTGGACACAGTATTCCAGGTGAGGCCGGACCAAAGCAGAATAGAGTGGCACTATTACTTCTCTTGATCTAGACACTATACTTCTACTGATGCAGCCTAAAATTGCATTGGCCTTTTTAGCTGCTGCATCGCACTGTTGACTCATGTTCAACTTGTGGTCCACCTGGATTCCTAGATCCCTTTCACAGGTAGTCTCATTCAGCCAGGTGTCCCCCATCGTATATCTGTACTTTTCGTTTTTCCGCCCTAAGTGCAGAACCTTACATTTCTCTGTGTTGAATTTCATTTTGTTAGCTTTGGCCCAACTTTCTAGTCTGTTCAAGTCATTTTGAATTTTGATTCTGTCCTCTGGGGTATTAGCTACTCCTCCTAATTTGGTGTCGTCTGCAAATTTGATAACTATGCCCCCAATACCGTCATCCAAGTCATTAATAAAGATATTGAATAGCACTGGGCCCAGGACAGAGCCCTGTGGCACCCCACTGGTCACTTCTTTCCAAGTTGAAAAGGAGCCATTGTTGAGCACCCTTTGCGTTCGACCAGTTAACCAATTGCAAATCCATGTAACAGTTACTTTGTCTAGCCCACATTTTACCAACTTGCTTGCAAGAATGTCATGGGGAACCTTGTCAAAGGCATTACTGAAATCAAGATATACTATATCCACAGCATTCCCTTCATCTACCAAGCTGGTAATTTTATCAAAAAAAGAGATCAGATTTGTCTGGCATGACCTGTTTCTCTGAAACCCATGTTGACTTTTTGTGATTATGAAATTATCTTCCAGATGTTCACAGACTCTCTGTTTAATGATCTGCTCCAGAATCTTTCCGGGTATTGATGTCAGACTAACTGGACGATAATTGTTGGGATCCTCTTTTTTCCCCTTTTTGAAGATGGGGACAACATTTGCCCTCCTCCAGTCCGCTGGGACCTCTCCTGTTTTCCAGGAATTCTCAAAGATTATTGCCAATGGTTCTGATATTACATTTGCCAGTTCTTTTAATACCCTTGGATGTAATTCATCTGGTCCTGGAGACTTATATTCATCTAGATTAACCAGATGTTTCTGTACTATCTCTTTACTTATTCTGTGCTGAAATTCTCCTATTCTGTCCTCTGCTCCATTATCCTCAAGTTGAGCACCCTTTGCCTTTTCTGAGAAGACTGAAGCAAAGAAGGTGTTGAGTAATTCTGCCTTTTCTCTGTCCCCTGTTAACTTTTTGCCATCTTCTCCACACAGTGGCCCTACCATTTCCTTCTTTTTCCTTTTGCTACTGACATACCCCCAAAAGCCCTTTTTATTGTTCTTAACCTCTCCAGCAAGCCTGATTTCATTCTGCGCTTTAGCTTTTCTGACTTTACCCCTACACGTGCTAGCTATTTGTTTGAATTCCTCTTTGGTGATTTCCCCATTTTTCCATTTCTTATACATGTTCCGTTTAAAACATAGTTCAGTTGCAAGTTCCTTAGTCATCCATCCTGGTTTCTTGAGACACCTCCCATTCTTCCTCCTCGTTGGCACGGTTTGAAATTGTGCCTTCAGTATCTCCCTCTGAAGCAGGTTTGGATAGATAATTGTAAGATACAGAAGGGGAAAGGAAACTACGGGCCTTTGCAGACTGCCAGAAATCGTGCAAATTGAGGGCACTTTAACTGCCCTGACTGAGTGCTGGGGAATCATGGGAACTGTAGTTTATTGTGGCACCAGAACTCTCTGACAGAGAAGGCTCAATGTCTCAGAAAAAAAATACAATTCCCATGATTCCCTAGCACTGAGCCAGAGCAGTACCTTCCATGAACTCTCTAAATTTAGCTTAAAGTATCCCTAATCTGTTACATGACTTTTATACCACTCCTGCTGTCGTGGCTCTGTCCAGTGGAATTCTGTGATCAGTAGTGTGGTCAGGTACTGAGCATTTTCTTCTCAAGAGCTTTTAATGTACATCCTAGAACTCTCTAGCAAGGAACTAAAAATAGCTCACCAAACTACATATCTCTGGATTCTCTAGGATTATTTCATGATGGTTAAAGTGGATTCAAACTGCTCTAACTATAGTGCGGATACACTCTTAGAACCTAAGCCAATGTCTTTATGGCACTATAGCAGATAGACTACTGTTGTACTGACTCTAGTTTATGTTACTCTAAACAGCATTATAGCTATTCATTAAAATCAGAACCCCTATGAAAGGAAAGCTTCCCAGTCCTCATTTCATTCTATTCTTGCAACCAATTACTTGCAGCTCTTCACTTAGACTGATTGCTGTTTCTGTTTTACAGATGAGGGCACTGAGATGCAGTGACTTGCCCAGTCAAAGAGCACTCATGGGAGTGCTAAATAATTATTCCAGTATAGCATTCGCACATGGGCCTTGCCACTTTGCTTGTGAGGTGTCTTCTATAAATTGACTGGACTGATTGTTAATGTCTTTTTATACATAACCCTTTTCTATTGGTATGTATAAACTATATATTTTGTTGTGGGTATATATACATCCATGCAAAACATAATGTGATATATCGTCATTGTTGCTGTATTACTATTAATACAAAATATTATTTTAATGCCATCTAGTATATGTTATTTAGGGGGAAAAAGTATGGCAGCAGCAGCAGCAACAACAACAACTGCCTTTATTTCAGTCAACGGACCATTAGGCAAACAGGTGTGTCAGGTTGCTACCCAAAGGAGCTGTGTCAAAAATTAGCACAGGAAAAACAAGAGAGGTGAAGATGAAAATGGAATATTACTAGGTATGGTCTCAAAGCACATAAGTGAACTCTCTCAAGATCTGAGTATACAAGCCTATCAGGGATCTTGGGACCCAGGCTAATAGTGTATCTAAGGCAAATTGGACTCAATAACCATATTCACACAGCCCTTTCTAAAAAGGAAACTTTATTGAACACAGAGAAATCAGGTGGTACAAAATAGCTGCACTGGAGAATAGTAAATATTAGAGCTTCACAAATGGAAAAAGGTTCATGCAGAATACAAATACTTAACAGAACACAATGGTTTTGGATGAGGATGACTCAAAAATATAGCTTTCATCTTTAAAAAGATGGCTTTTTTAACAGATAGCTCAAAAAAAGCAAAAAAAGTCTGCAAGGGTTTGGAATTAAGCTATGTGAAGCTAGTGGCATTACTAGGATGGGTAGTACCCAGTGTGGTAACTCATGGTGCCACCCTCCCATTGACCTCCTCCCATACAACATCATACATCATTAGTAATGTTTTATGTGCTGATGTTACTCATAAATTGCAATTCCTGTATATCACTGAATGTAGTGGCAATACTTGTGACATAAACAACTAGCAAAATTAAAATTATATTTTTCAATTATAATACAAAACATAATACAAAATGCAATGTCTAAGACAAGTCTTTACCTAAGAAAGACATCACAAAAGCTTTAAATCAATCAGCCATTTTCCAAAGGTGACATTTCCTATCAGTTGCATTTCCTGTTTGTAATGCATTGTTCACCAATGGCTGGACCACATGCTAGAAGAGACAGAGTCTTGTTGGTGGTATTCAGAATTTCAATAGTTTGATCAGTTTCCTTAGCAGTCCTGGTGATCATAGAAAATGTCTATTGAATTTGTTAAAAACAACAACATCTCCATTTATAACAGGGATATTTGTAACAGAATTATAAAAGGTAAAAGTAAAGGTATTCCCCATTGATGTCAAGTTGCATTCAACTGTAGGGGCTGATGCTCATTTTTGTTACTAAGCCAAAAAGCCAGAGTTGTCAGAGACTACCCTGTGATTGTGCGGTCAGCATGATTGTACAGAACATTGTTTATCTTCCCACCAAAGTGGTACCTATTTATCTACTTGCATTTGCATGCTTACGAACTGCTAGAATGGCTGAAGCTGGGACTAGTAACAGAAATTCTCCCCATCATGTAGCACCCGGGCCTCGAACTGCCAATCTGCTGATCTTGCAATCAACAGACAGTGCCTTAACCACTTGAGTCTCCCCATTATAGGCCCCATGTCAACCTGGAGCCCTCCAGGTCCCCATTGAATGGGAAAAATAATCCCTCCCAATATGGGACAGAGAATCCACCCCAAGATTCCAGGGGAACCAAGTCTCTAATTTAAGGGTATATCATATCCTCCTCCAGAGCCTGCATGATGTAGTGGATTGAGTGTTGCACTAAGACTCTAAGATATCAAGGTTTGAGAGATCAAGGCTTGCCAAATCTCTGGGTGATCTTGGATAAGTCACAATCCCTCAGCCTCAAAGGAAGGCAATGGCAAAATCTCTCTGAACAAATTTTTCCAAGAAAACCCCATAATAGGTTTGTCTTAGCATTGAAGTGAAATGAAATGTAGTAACCCAAAACACTGGAAGCTGGTCATGCTACAGTTGCAGAACACACATACATGCACACCCCCATCACTTACTACATTAACATATCTATGTATGCACAAAGTATTTTAAAATTGCAAGTACAATACATGTATCATGTGATATGTTTAAAATTAACAACTGAACTTGAGAACAGTGAACCAAAAAGCAGCACAAAACAGAGCAGAGTTATAGACAATCATAATTAGAGGGAAAGCACATGTAAACAAATACAGTGGGTCCCTAGTATCTGCTGGGGTTTGATTCTAGGAGCCCCCATTGGATACCAAAATCCATGGATGCTTCAGTCCCATTGTATATAATGGTATAGTAAAATGGTGTCTGTTATATAAAATGATATAATCAACATTTGCTTTTTGGATTTTTGGGGTTTTTTGTTTGTTTGTTGTGGAATATTTTCAAGCTTTGGATGGCTCAATCCATGGATGTAGAATCCATGGAAATGGAGGACCGACTGTACCTATCTGCCTCCTGCACCACTTGTGGGATGATGTTCTACAAGTGGGCACCATTCATCCATGATGTAGACTTGAGTCAATTGACTTGGTTAAGAGCAACAACAACATCTCCATTTATAGCAGGGACATTTATATCACACAAAAGAGAGAACACTTCATGTACATCAGTTCTTCCCTCCCCTCTCCTGAATGGGGAGGTCTGCAGGAAACTTCTACTTTGTTGTTTATTGCTGTGTGCCTTCAAGTTATTTCTGACTTATGGCAACCCTAATTTGAGAGGAGTTGGATAAATAGGTATAGATTGGAACAGAAAAATCAGTCTGGGACAAAAAACATATTTACAATGGCAATCCTCCCAAGAATGGAGTGGTTTAAGTATTTCCACTCTTTTATTTTTACTTTCATCCATTTAATGACAGGGTTATCGTTCCTGGGCACCAATTAAGATAAATCTTTTGTGATAAGAATGCCTGATACATGAATCCAGAGGGGCATATTTGTAATCTAGAGACTTTGTCAGCTTGTCTTGGTCTGAAGGTGGACCATTCAGATACATCAGTTTAGATTTTTGGTAATTGATCTTAAGCCTTGAGTGCTTCCCAAAGTTGTCCAATATCTTTTTTATTTTAGGAAATGATGTTTCAGGTTTTTGCACTGCAAGCAGAATGTCATCCGCATACGGAATTATTTTATGATGGTGGCCATTGATACAGGGCCTCACAACATTTGGGTTTGACCTAATAATAATAATAATAATAATAATAATAACTTTTATTTATAACCCGCCCCTCTGCTCAGCAATCGTGGCGGCGTACAACAGATTAAAAATATAACAGGTAAAAACATTCCATCCTCCCACCCCTAACCACCCACCCCTAACCACCCACCTAAAGTTCATCTAGGGGTTCAATAAAAAGTGTGAATAGTATTGGTGAGAGGGGACATCCCTGCTTAGTGTATCTGTGTAAGTTGAAGCTATATGAGTCTACCCCATTAACCAACACCATTGCTTCTGAGTGTTTGTATAGATTTTCTAGGATAGATATAAATAGCATTGCCAACATTCTTTTTTTTTTTTGGTATGCTGATGTCAATTACCACAGCACCAGAATCAAATAGATTGTTAATTTAATAGGTGGAACAGCACAACCTCAGAAAAATTGCCCAGTATGTATAATGAAATAACCCATATTTTGTACACAAATCTGATTTTTAAAGGTTTTTGTAACACAGTATAAGCCATCTGTTATAATCAGATTCAATTTTCCATTCCTTCAAACTGACACACATCACTCTTAGATTTAGAAACCTTTTGCCCATGGGTGTGTATCTTGAGTTGTACTGTACTGTTTTGCTTAAACACTGGGGGGGGGGGGACATTAGTGCATGGAACACTAGAGAGTGCTCTGATAAATGTTTATTTGGCACCGTGCTTATACTGTTATGCACAAGTGCCTAGAATTAAAATAATAATTTGAAGTTGATTTCATGCTTCTGTAGCTTAATGGTCTCTGATGTTTTTAGCAGATCCATTATACATACTTAAATATAAAAAAGAGGTACTGCAGGAAAGCAACTTCTGAATAAGCTAGTGGCCAAATTTACTTCAAGTTGAAATTGAAAAGAAAATTGGAAATATGATTTTTAGAAGGCTTTACTACCATATCTTTTTCTGGGTAATTTGACACCATCGTATTCATAATAATCAGCAATGTACTGAGGACAATTTTCTGCTTGTCTCTACACTAACCTGACACCTCCAGATTCCCTTTCAAGTGCAGTCAAATGTAATTAGAAAACAGCTTGAGGCTTGATTAAAATGTCATATTTCATGAATTTGTAGTATTCTCTGTCCCTTTGTTCCAGTCTTACAGCTCAACGATCTCTGTGTCAGTCAAACCTGCATGTTTTCATTAGAAACATAGCTGAAATAGCTTTATTTGTATGCTTTCCTCTTGCTGCTTGGGAGTAACTGCTTTGCTAAGAAAGTCAGAAAATGATTTAGCACTACACAAGAGGAGGGGATTGAGACAGACCACTGGACAGGGAAAAATGCCTGCCAAACAATGAATTTTCTTCTTAAAAGCATGTTCCTTTCAGAAGTGACACTGAAATGTTGTAAAATGGCTCCCAATGACAGAATAGCTTTATCAGTAAAAGCCTTCAAAACCAGAGTTCACTCAGCAGCCGAGTCATGATTATGTGCAGACAGCCACAGAGTTTGAGCAAACACGAGCAAAGTCTGCTGCTGCTGTCTGTTGCATCATTGCTGTTTATGGCTCAATTTTCATTGCCCTCTAGATTTTATAGAGGTTCTTCTCTAAATGTTTGTTCATTATTTTATTAGAGAGTCAAGCCAAGGTTGTAAAGGAAGAGGCTATGTTTCAGGCCCTGAGAGCTCTAGGCTAGTTAAATTGGTACAGTTTGGGGGAAATGTAATGCCAGCTTGTTAGAGATGAAGGAATCTGCCACACAATTTCTTCTACTGTCTTAGTTTTCAAACCTTACATATATTTTGTTCTAAATTTTAATATGTTTTCTAAATTGAAATGTGGTTATTACAGAATTTTGAGAATTTGTTTTATTTTATTTTTTAAAAAAAGTTTTCCATGAAAAGCCATATACATTTGTATGCACAATTTTTCTAGAATTAATTTTCCCTGTAATTTGGCTTAGTATTCACATTTTTTGGAAGTAGTTTCTTAATATAATGCATATTAATGTTATTTGCCCTAATGGTCTCTGCATCTATTATACATCCATTATTAATTCTACATATATTTTATGTATAGTTTTCCTTATTTATTTGCATTTTGCACCTTTGTTTTGGATTGAAGAACATTATCATAACATTTAGAATAGGATGAATTTTAGAGAATAATAGTTATTAATTTATTAATTAATATTCTTCCTTTATCCTGAGATTGGGACAAAAACAGAATTGATTCAAAAGTGTAAAATTAGGTATTAGCATTAAAATGTGAAGCAAACTTCTAAGCAAAATTCTCCTCTCCTTTTACCTCCAGCTTACCAGCAAAGTGATATATTGCATAAAACAACATGGCTGCAAGTGCCATATAGATGTTTCTGTTGTTCAGAAAGACAAGTTGAGCATTTTCTCAGCAAATGGGTTTTATATCTATCTGATTGAGTGTGTTTCAGATCCAGCTGCTTGTGTAGTTCAACACTAGCTTGAGAATACAAGCTGACATTTGAGAAATTTAGGCTAATGCATCAACTGAGTCATAAACTATTGCATTCCCACATGCATGACAATGAGGGACACATCTTGGTTGATTAAAGAAGGAAAG
Organism: Phrynosoma blainvillii; assembly: GCA_026167975.1. Classification (NCBI taxonomy): domain Eukaryota; kingdom Metazoa; phylum Chordata; class Lepidosauria; order Squamata; family Phrynosomatidae; genus Phrynosoma; species Phrynosoma blainvillii. Next base: position 349,811,810 of record JANUYF010000002.1, on the reverse strand, counting down.
AAAGTCCCAAATTTTGTTCCTGTTCTTTCTGATTTTGGAGAACTATACACATTTTGTTTATTCCAGAACATTTTCTGTCATCTCCCAGTACGATCAGAGACTTTTTATGCCAGCTCCCCAGGTTGATTTCTTTGAATTCAAAATAAAAATTTATAAAGGAACAAAATCTCAGACTTTTCAGTCCATCTTGATGTGCCCTTTGTCATATTAGACAAAAGTAAACAACAACAACAACAACATTCATTTTAATTTTTTTTAAATGCTGCCATGGTGGGAAAATATTAGCATTCCAGTAATGTAAACATGAGCCAGAATTTGTAAATAGAGGAAATATTTCAGTCAAATCTTTCATGCCAAAGCTAATTTTTTTTAAGGTGAAGAAGCAGAGTTGAAAACTTCCCTTGAAAAGTAGATAATGACCAGATATTCCACATAATATTATTACAATAATGCAAGTGAGACAATGTACTTTGGAGGTTTTGATGTCTTGAATATCACCCTTGAAAGTTCTTCTACATTACAAAATGATTATAACTGAGTCAGTAAAATGAATGGTAGACATCTCAATGATTTATCTGGTGGATTGCCTCTATATTTATTGACATACAAAATTATTCTACATCTGTTAATGGTACATGAAAGTTTTATTTGATGTGGGGTCCTCCAGATACTACTTCAGTCATTATTACTGGTCATGTTGGTTAGTTTATTAATTGTGTATGTGTATGTGTGTGTGTGTGTGCCTGTGCGCGTGCACATGTGAAAATTCAGGCTCTCTCTTGCTTAAATGAATTTTAGGTGATTAAACAAATGTGGTTTAGCAGAATAATTAACAGATGAAATCTGCATAGGTTTTCATATCCCTAAGGTAATTGTTTACAACAACAAAACATGCTCTGTTTTTATATGGTGCATGTATCTGGTGCAGCAGGTGCCACAGCAGAAGAGGCTTTTTGTGTTCTGTGAATGTGAAGATGAAACATCTTTTCTAAGATGATGCTCACCATCTGTGGTTTTGATAAAAGAACTTGTATGAAAACATGGCTGCTAATAATATCCCATAACAAGCTTACTAATTAATGTTTATAAAACATATGGGATGACAGATTAATCAGGGAATCAGACTTTTTATATAAAAAGTTTTTAATCCATTGATTTTATGCACAGTTTACCTGATAATAAACCTCATCTCTTTTCTAAACCCAAATGTCCTTTTTACCAGCAAAAGCTAACTTTTCCTCAAAGGGGAAACTCTCTCATACATGATCACTTTGATTGTTTTCTTCCCTTTTCATTCCATTTCTTGGAGGGAGAGAAAACCAACATTTGAAGGATGAAAGAAGCCTACAAATTAGTCTGGGGTGATGAACTTTGGTAGAGCTATAGGGACATGGCAAATGTTTGCCTCCAGCTTGTACCATGGGCTGCACAAGATCCCTTGTTGTTGCTATGGGTTTTCTTAGGAAGATGTATTCAAAGGGGGTTTCCTATTGCCTTCATCTAAGGCTATGAGAGTATGGCTTACCCAAGTGAGTTCCCATGAGTTCCCATGAGTGAGTGGAGAACTGAACCCTGGTATCTCAGAGTCCTAGTCCAATCCTTCTACCACTATACCATGGCACTTAAGCAACAAAATAAATAAATAAATTCCTTGAAAACATAGATAAAAATAAAAACAGAAGTGACTGCAAGGCCAGCTTTGGCTTGGATTTTAGGCTTCTTGTGTGTGGCCTATGTGTAAAACTTTTTCCACTAAGATGTTAAAACCAAAACTGTTATTCAGAGGGATTCCAGGAGTGTTACCCAAAAAGGTGTAGAAGGAACTTGGGGTCCTCACTAACAGTATCTGCATCTCCTTGGTATTGGGGTGGGGGATTTATTAACTCAATAGGAACATGTGAGTGGTTGGGTAACTTGGGATCTGTCCATCTGTGTATACCAGTACTAACAACAGAGAGACTCCAGTTTCAATCAAGGAGTTTTATTTAGAAATGTGCAGAGATGCATCTAATCACACAAAGTCAATGCAGCCTTAAGAACCATGCAAGGCTAACAGAAAGAAAGGTGTGGATAACAAAGAATTAGGAATTAGAGGGGGTCATAATTACCAGACCTTGAAGAGAGGGTTTCCCAGAAGATGGGGAGTGGCTCAGAGTCTGACGGTGATACAGAGAGTGGAGCTCTAATTTCTATGACAGAGTCTTGGTCTTTAGCAGTTGTATGTGCAAAGTGGTCATGTGTGGGGTGGATATTTACATCCTGTTTTGCACCTCAAGGGTAGTTAAAGTTTCCACATAGTGTAACAAAGATCTGATGGTCTTCTCATGGAATGTACAATAAGATTCTGGGAAAACCCTATTTCCCTGTTCCATATGTCTTCAAGCCAGCATGTGTTTTCCATGTAAAACTTCCTAGTGTTTCAAAGGTCATTGTGACCTCTTAAAAACATGCCTGATTCTAGATATCCAAATATATAAAAAATATTAAACTCCATATTCCAGAAAAATAGGGTAAGCTAAAAGGAGTGTTGAATTCCATTTTCATTTTTCATTTAAAAAAAAAAAAAAGCTCCAGGGGACTGTGATGAATAGAATGTCTAGCTGGCCAATCAGGAGACAGCTGAGAGCCAGCCAATGGGATTCCAGCTAGGAGCATTTAAAAAGCCCAGGCTGAGAGTAGGTGGTTAGTTAGTTAGTGTTGAGATGAGGAGAGTGTTGAGAAAGTTAAGCCAGAGAGAGCATTGTGTTTTAGGGTGTTCCTGAGGGAACTGTATTTTGGAAGAGTTAGGGGCTAAGCAGACGGCGCAAAGCACTATCTTCAGAGCAAGGAAGGGGAGGGGCAGCCACACGCTGGGCACCCCAACCCCTTCCCGAAAATGTCCTCGGAGCAGCCGGCCCTCTGCACGGCCGGCACTCCGAGGATGCCTTTCCGCTGCAGCGTCTGCACACGCTGCAGCGGAAAAGCCGCCGAAGGTGCACTGGCAGCCTTTTGCGGTACATCTTCAGCGATTTGTGGAAGGAGCACTATTTTAGCGCTCCTTCCAGGGGCGGCGAAGCTGCGCTGCGGGGCCAAGGTATACGGATACCTTGGCCCCACGGCGCAGCTTCTTGGGGCGGCCCCGTGCCGCCCGTCTGCTTCCCCCCTTAGAGTCTAGAAAGGAGAGACTCTGAACACTCACAGAGCTCTAAAAAAGAGAGTTGTTGTGGTGTTCTCTCCAGATAGATAGTGCTAGCTAGTGTGGCTGAGGTACTGTGAGTGAATTAGAAACAAACATTATAATTTTGTAACCAAGAAAGACTATAGTAGCAAGTTCTGAAGCAAGTTACATTTATTACATGCTGATTTAAAATAAACTTTTCTTCTTTTTCCAACATCACTTGGCCTATGTTTTAGTCACAAAACACGCTACTAATATTTTAAAGTTTAGGAGGTGGGATATCATACAAAAGCCAGTGTGGGTCCCTTACACTTAATTAGGTGGCAAGGGTGGGGATGAAAAGTTCCTACAGGACTGCCAGCTAGAATTAAAGTGCTAAAGGAAAAAGGTGGCAGTAGTGTGCACCACAGGGACAAACATGGTCTGCAGTTTATGTTTTGCCCACCCTTCATTTAGATTGTACAATCCTAGGAGACTATAATATTTATTGGTCACTATGGCCTTACTCAGCACATTTTCAGTGGTGGTCTCAGTGCGAAAACCCTTGCTTTTTTTCAAAATTAAAGTCAATCCACCTCCCCTCTTGTGTACGTGTGTGTGTGTGTGTTAAAACATGTTTTAAAGACCTGCTGTTTTTATTGATGAAAGTGAACATAGGGCCTTTGCAGACTGCCAGAAATAGTGCAAATTGAGGCCACTTTAAGGGTTAGGGTTAGTGCCAGGGAATCATGGGAATTTTTTTTTTCTGAGACATTGAGCCTTCTCTGTCAGAAAGCTCTGGTGCCACAATAAAATACAGTTTCCATGATTCCCTAACCCTAACCCTTAAAATGGACTCAATTTGCACTATTTCTGGCAGTCTGCAAAGGCCCATAGCTCATTTTTTAAAATTATAATCATTGTTGCCTTTTTAAGTGTTTAAGTAGCATGTTTTTGTGACTTTTGTACTGTTTTTGATTTTTATAACACATTTGCGTGCATGTTACAATGCTGTTTTATGAATCATCTTGTATGGTTTTTAAGGGTAGTAGTATACACAAACATACATGTTGGGTTTTTTTTTTGTTTAAAAGGGGTCAGAGCTTTTAAAACACACTTGAATGGTTGTTGGAAAGGCTTCTGTTGCTTGATACACAATTATTCTGGAATATGTGAGCAGTGGCCACAGTCTTTTTAGTACATGCAACCAGGTCAAACACAGCATGCAACCAGTTTGAACACAAGGCATGAACATTGCTGGAAAATGAAGTAAATTAATTCTAAGCTGAAGTGATATAGATGGGAGCTGTTGTTTAGAGCTAGTTTATGAATTTAGCTGTGGGGCTGTTTCTTCCATGTCAGTTGCTATCAAAATTTGCTTTTGAAACTTCTCTTCACAATCCTAAAATGGCTGGAAATAGTGAAATAGCACATATCATTATTGTCAAGTGTCATTCATTATAGTGTACAGTTAATTTGTTTTTTACATTTATAGAGAAGAAGCTGACATCCTGTTAGTGACATGCACAGGCATCAGCCCATAGCAAGCCCTATATGGAGTGGTTTAGGGATCTGTAAGAGACAGATATGGGCCTGTACAGACTGCCAGAAATAATACATCTTGAGACCACTTTAACTGTTCTGGCTCAGTTCTAGGGAATCATGGGAATTGTAGTTTTTTTCTGAGACATTGGGCCTTCTCTGTCAGAGAGCTCTGGTGCCACAATAAACTACAATCCCCATGATTCCCAAGCATTGAGCCATGACAGTTAAAGTGGTCTCAAGCTGCATTATTTCTGGAAGTCTGTATAGGCCCTATGAGAGGTGATATGACAGCCATTTTTAAATATCTGAAAGGATGCCATGTAGAATATGGAACAAGCATGCTTTCTGCTGTGCCAGTGACTAGAACAGGGGTAGGCAACCTTTCCCCTTTAAGGGCCGAGGGACTTCAGCTCCCAGAATCCCAGGAGCTATTGGCCAACATGGCTGAGGCTTCTGGGAGCTGAAGTCCCTCGGCCCTTAAAGGGGAAAGGTTGCCTAACCCTGGACTAGAACATGAACGGGTGGATTGAAATTCCAAGAAATTAGATTCTGTGTAAACATTAGGCAGAAATTATTTAATGTAAAAATGTTTGATAGTAGAATACTCTGTCTTAGAGGACAGTGGACTCTAATCCTTTGGAGGTTTTATGCTTTATATTCCTGCATGGCAAGCAGTTGGACAAGATACTCCTTGTGGTCACTTCCAATTCTATGATTCTACACTTGTGAGTCTTGGTTTTGTTTTTTGTTAGGAAGGTCACATTTTTTTACCTCCCTTGTATGACTACACTCCAGAAAACTCTGCCTTGTTTATACTGCCTTTCTTTTTTTCAGTCATGTAGTGGCCAGGGAAGATAATTTTGTAAACTACTTCCTTGCAGACAGTATAGCAGTCTTGCTGAAGCTCATCTGTTCTGGATCTGCTCAGTGTCCCAGGGTGAGGAACCAGATAAATACTTCCCTGAGCTCCTTGGAGGAAATGCAAGCTATAAATGGATACATAGATGGATAGAATCTTCCAACCTTTTTCAGCAATTGAAGACTAGGTGGGAGTTTGCCAAAGTGTGATGTACTCTCCATGAATGATTCTTGGGAGACGTTACACCTACTTACATAAGTGATACAACCACATTGCCATTTCTTTTACCAGAGGGTGTTAAGGTTACTGAGGGCCTTTGCAGACTGCCAGAAATAGTGCAAATTGAGTTCACTTTAAGGCAGGAGTAGCCAACCTTTCCCCTTTAAGGGCCGAGGGACTTCAGCTCCCAGAAGCCCAGGAGCTATTAGCCAACATGGGACTATTGGCCAACATGGCTGAGGCTTCTGGGAGCTGAAGTCCCTCGGCCCTTAAAGGGGGAAGGTTGCCTACCCCTGCTTTAAGGGTTAGGGTTAGTGCAAGGGAATCACGAGAATTTTTTTTTTTTCTGAGACATTGAGCCTTCTCTGTCAGAGAGCTCTGGTGCCACAATAAAATACAGTTCCCATGATTCCCTAACCCTAACCCTTAAAGTGGACTCAATTTGCACTATTTCTAGCAGTCTGCAACAGCCCTGAATCTTTCCATTAAATATTCATTGGTATTCTCTCTCTAGGTTTGCATGAATCTCTGTAATCAGTTATAAGTTCAAAAGTTCAAATCTTAAAAATTCTCTTCTAGAATGCTATTTAGAACAAGTGGTGAGGCATGTTCAGTTAATTTCCAAATGACCTGTCAGTCCCCTCTTCTCTTCTCTCATGCCACTCAGTCATAACTTTCATCCATGTGTAAGGACAGAACCAAATGGGGAGGCAACACTATGAATTGATTTTTTTTTCTTTTACAGCTTTTGGTGGTTTTTGGAATTTTTTTTAATGCACTCATTGTTAATGCTGCATTCCCCCCCCCCCCCCCATGTCAATGCTGTCATTTCTTGGGAGGACCTTCACCCAACCTCCTTCTCCATAAATGCCTCGCATCTCCAAGATTTTTCCTTACCGTTGCTCAGCTGGGAACTTATGCATGGGCAGAAATCATCCTCTACTTAAAAGAGATTGTGGAACAGGCAGGCAGCTTTAAAGATAGCTTCCTCTTCCAATTTATGCTATAATGCTTATATGCCTGTTCTCATAGTATCATAATATTGGTAGGGATACCAAGGGAAGTTCTTTCTAATATTTAGTTGTAATGTACACTCTAGTAATTTGTATCTGTGAGAGCCAGGGTCATGTAGTCGCTTGAATGCTGGAAGATAATTCTGGGGCCCTAGAGTTCAAATTCCTGCTCATCCATGAAAAACCACTGGGTGACTTTGAGTGAGTCACATTATCTGCCTCAGAGGAAGGCAATGGTAAACCCCCTCTGAACAAACCTTTCCAGGAAAAGCCCATGATAGGTCTGTCTTCAAGGTGTTTTGAAATGACTTAAAAGCATAAAATGGGGAAAATGCTGTTTTCTGTGCAACCCCTCTCCACATCTTTTGCCTAGAATAAGTCGTGAACTATAAAGATTCTTGCCTTCCTAAAATTTTCCTGTCAGGGTTTCTCAACACTGGAGAAAAAGTTTCTGGTCATTTTTAAATATTCTGTATGTCCCTAAAAATACCTAGTTCCCCCACATATTCCTCATTGGGCTTGCTTTACCATTATGTTTGTGGTTGCCCTCATATATAAATGTTCTAGCTTTTGATATCATTCTTAAACTGTGGATCCATTACTAGAACTGGATCCATTGCAAAGTCAGGACCTGACTGAAACACAATAGAGGGTATGCCCTTTTTTCCTTCCATTAAAGAGATTGACTAACACAACTTGTGGCCCAACCTCTAATATAGATATCAGCCAGCTCCTCACATTGATTCAATATTGTCTTCTTGTTAACAATCTACAGAGCCACTGTGGTATAATGGTTTGAGTGCTGGGCTGTGACTCTGGAGACCAGGGTTCAAATCCCAGGTTGGCCATGAAAACCCACTGGGTGACCTTGAACAAGTCACACTTTCTTAGCCACAAAGAAACAACAACAGTAATAACATTAAATTATATTGCTTACCCGCCTCTCCCTAAGGCTTGAGGTGGGGTACAACATAGATTAAAACACATAAAATCATTCAAAACATTAAGTTAAAATATATACACATAGGACAGATTAAAAACATTCAGCGTAAAATTAAATATCCCAATTTAAAATTCATTGTTGAAAATTGACTGGGTAGTCAAATTTCTTCTGGCAGGACATTCCACAGTCTAGAGGCAGCTGATGAAAATGTCCTCTGGGTGACAGTTTCCAGTCTATTTCTGGTTGGCTGAAGTAAATGTCCCCCAGAAGACCTGAGGAAGGCTATGGAAACCCTCCTCTGAACAAATCTTGCAAAGAAAAACCCATGATAGGGTCTCCATAAATTGGAAATGTCTTGAAAACGCACAAGAAGCCAACAATCTAGAATCTTTCTCTCAAAAGTAAAATACAAAAAATATTTTTTCAAGTATCAGGAAACCTTGATGAGGAGAATCCTCATCAAGCTCTTTTTTCAGTTTGTTCTCTCAGTCCTCAAAAAGACTTCAGCGGTACTCTAGCCCTTATCTCACACTCACCTTTTTCTTGTGTCCCAGACATGGCCATGTAGGGGCTGTAAGGAGGGTGATGGTTTGATGGGCATTTTTGACAGCTTTGTTCTGATTGCTGACACACAATGAGTATGTTATCCGCTGGAGGGCCCCAATGATATTCACATTGTCATGTGATGACATCCAGGTCCGTTCCCTCAGCCACTACATGGCTTTATTGAGGGAAGGGGAGGGAGTGGAAAGAGAAGCGAGGAGCTGCAGCTATGGACGTTATCACACGGGGGAAATCTGTTGGTTAATCCACACAAATCCCAAACAAAAACTGAATTTGAGCCTCATGATTTCACATGACGTCGCACAGAAACTGGTCAGAAACTGGACAGAAACTGGTATTATCTGAGATCTTTTTAATTTCGGGAGTTTAGAGGAAATGCATCTGCGAAATTACAGTAATTTCGCATTTACTGTAATGTGAAAAGCAAATATGCACGGACAATTCTCTTTTAAAACCTGGAGGAGGGCCAAGAGGAGGAGGAGGAGGGGCCTCCAGGGAGGGAGAGTCCCGGGCTCCTGCCATGCAGGGAAGGCTAGGCAAGGCAAGGCAAGGCAAGGCAAGGAGAGGGAAGTTTGGGACGGAGGAGAAGTTTGGCATTTGGAATGGAGGGAAAAGGAGGGGAGAGAAGGCTTCCCTCACAGCAGCTGTGGGTGGATGTGGGTGCAAGTGTGGGGTGTGCTTGTGGAGCAACTTGGAGCTCTATCTCACCATGACGTTCTGCCCTGCAGGTCCTACAAAGGGGAACTTTGCTTATGGGGGGGCATGGGAGCTACATCCAGTTTCCCCCTCTCCTGGGAATCATCCAAGGTTCTGGCTCTCCCCAGGGAACACCCAGCCCTTCCTTCCTTCCTTCCCTTTCCTCCTCCTCCTCCTCCTTCCCTGCTAGCTCTGCCTGTGATCCGACCCTCCTTGCACATCTCCCCAGCAGCTGACAGCCTCCAATGCCAGGAAAGGAGAGAGAGAAAAGGGAGGCTGAGCCATCTCAATCCCTCCCTTTGCCTCGGCTTGCCTTGCCTTGCCTTTCCAGCCTCCTCCTCCTCCTCTGCTCTCTTGAGAGGTCCTAACCCCAATGGAAGGGGGTTAGGACCTGTGCAGGAGGACATGACCCCAAATGGAGGACAGTCTGACATTTCCTCCTGGGAAATGCAGGACCCGCCCTGGAAAAAGGAGGAGTCTGGTCATGAAACACATGAATTTTTCTTCTCCCTGGACAAATGTCTTTGAGAACTGCACCATTTTCAAAGACAACAGAGAGAAAATGGATTTAATTATTATTTCTCCCCTGCAGGAATGAATAATGTTAAACAAGAACATCCCTAGGCAGAGCAGGTGCATTGTCACTGAGCTGTGCCCCATCCTGTTATATTAACATTTAAAAAATAATGGCAAGGCTCCAATAAATTTGTTTTGCAAATGATACTGGTGTAATCATTGGAGCCAAGAAGGCGTGATTACCACTGTCTCCCCTGTAGCCAGGGCAACCCAAAATTGTTGCCTGGGGAAACTCAAAAACGTTGCAGTGGGCAGCAGAGAAATGAAAGAAACTAACAGTTGGAGTGATACTGGATTTGGACCATCATCAAGCATTCAGAAAACAGAACAACCTTGCTTGCAGAAGTTGCTTTTGGCTATCTGTTTCTCTGTCTTCTGAAATATTGATGAGAGATCTGCACAAGAATGCCATGGGAATTTTGAACATCTGTCTATATTCATGTATGCCACTGTGCAAACCAGCACCTGTACATTGGGGTTGCTGGACCACATGATGGTTGATGCATTTTCCCCAAATTGCCATGATGGAATAAATTCTACCAGCCAGAATTCACACAAAGGCAGTTATCTTTCACTTTCAACCAAGCTGTGATTCTGTGCACCTAGTTTCTGCGTAAGAACCATTGATTGTCATAGGTGAAATGAAATGGATAAACCTGGCCATAACCCTCGTGGTGACTTCTTCTGTTGTAATAGTGGGTTGAACCAACACAGATACTTATACGTATGTCCTTCAAGGAGATATCATTCTTTCTTTCACAACACTTTTTCCTTGGATATATGATAGCAGCCATATGGCACATCTTTGTCCATCTGTCTCTGGTTCACTGCAGAGTGTGTGCCTGGGCACCATTCAGCTTTCACACAGCTAAGGGAAAAGAAGAAAACTTTGCCCTCTTGACATCCAGTATACATGGTATATACACTGGAGGAAATTTACATTTTGGAAGCATCAGAAACTATCTTGGCCCAGGTCTCCCTTAGCAAGAAAGCATAAGGAAAATGATACTTGGGTAGCATTCTTTCAACCTGAGGCATTTCCTGTTCTCTTTTTCACTCAGAAATGTGACAAGAAGTCAAGTCAAAGTTTTGATAGAGAAAACATATTTCTGATTTATTTTTGAAATTACTATCTATGAGGGCAATGAAATAATGCACTGCCTAGAGAGGTAAGACAGACTGTGGTATGCAATTGTGTCTTGATCTTGAAAAAGTATTCATAGTTCCAACACCCAAGAGACCTAAAGCAGGAGGTTTATTTTACTAAATCAAGTAGCTATATCTTCAGAAACCTCCCACACAGAAGCTGATAGAATGACAAATTTATGTAGGATTCATGATTGAAGAATACCTCATAGACAATAAATGTAGCCATGATAAAGAAAAAAAAGGCTGAGCTGAAAATATACACGTTCCTGTTAAGCACTGATAAGCAAGCCCAGGGTTTTAGACATTTTAGATGGGCAGAAAAGTCCATAACTTTTTAAAAATGCCACAAATATAAGAGAAAAATGGCAGATGTCTGCAAAAAGTTAGACACCATATGGAGATGCTAGATTGAATAAAAAGCAATAAACCAGCAGGTTTTCAGTTCCAGTTCTGCTGTGAATTTATGAGACATTACCACTTTATTCTACAAGTTTTTAGACAGATTGCAGTAAATCTCTCATCATCTATTGCTAGTTGTTAAGGTATCAGTTCAAATTCCAAGACAATGTAGAAGCTCTAGCACAATTCAGAATGAAGCTGACTACCAAATCAGTACTGCTGATAATCAAAGCATGATCTGTATTTATAATTTGCTCCCCTTGTGTGTAACCTAACGTGGTCTATTTTTATCGATATTTCTGCTAAGTAACTATACTGATTTTATTTTTTTAAGATGCTATAATTCTGTACAAATGCATTTTAGTATCCTTTTCAAGTTGTTTTCTCTTACCTCATCACTTCAAGGATCACATAGTTTAAACTGGAATCTTACTTGGGTCATTCCCTGATATATCCAGTGGAATGTTGTGGGTGATATGCAGGACTTCTGGGTGGAGAATTAGAGAAGCCAGAGAACTACTACCAGAAGCAGACAAGATGGACAAACAGTCCAGTTTGAAACAAGGCAGGGTCCTATTTAGTTAAGGCATTCCAGTTCTCACTCATTGTTAAAATTACTATCAAGATTAACTTATTTGAAATGTACCCAAAGAGTCTAAACATGCAGCATGCAGCTAAAGTGCAATTTCACATTACATTAAAATGTGCACATATGGACCTGATCTGGACCAAGTCCAAAAGACACAGGTGTAGGCAATTTAAACATCTCCCCCAATATAGTTTTTTTTTATTTAAGAATGTGCCCCTCCCCAAATGGGATTTTTTTTTTTTAAAAAAAGAATCTACATTGATAGCTATTGAGTATTTGCTTTTCTTTTCTTTTTTCTTTATCTTAACACTGACAGCCCCCCTCTCTGAATTTTTAGGAAAAAACCAGAGGGGAAAAGGTTCACACCTCACCCACACACATGCACTGATCACAGTCAGGATTGGGGACCCACACAATGACTTTAGTGTGAAAATAAACCTTTAGCTCCATACTGTGCATTTCACATGTGGTAGTGGTCCAAATGACAGTGGTCCAGGGGGCAAATGGCACAGTTAAACCTCTCATCCTTGAAAATAGGACAAGATTTGTAAGATTTTTTAAAAACAACAAAAGGTTTTTTGGGCTATGTGGCCATGTTCTAGAAGCGTTTATTCCTGATGTTTCACCAGCAACTGTGGCTGGCATCTTCAGAGAATGGTGACATGGAAGAGAATGGGATATATACACTGTTGGTTGAGAGGAAGTGATTTACATGTTAATGTGTATTGTTCAGTTGTTGAATGGCAAGGCCTCAGGGTGTCTATTTAATTAATGATCCATTGTCTGCTGGGAAACCCCCTCAATCTGGGTGGTTTTTATTTGCATTTACTGAGTCTTGATTTTAGTATTTTTCAGGAGTGGTAGCCAAACTTTGGGCCTTTGCAGACTGCCAGAAATAGTGCAAATTGAGTCCACTTTAACTGCCCTGACTCAGTGCTAGGGAATCATGGGAACTGTAGTTTATTGTGGCAACAGAGCTCTCTGACAGAGAAGGCTCAATGTCTCAGAAAAAACAACAACACAATTCCCATGATTCCCTAGCACTGAACCAGGGCAGTTAAAATGAACTCAGTTTGCACTATTTCTAGCAGTCTGCAAAGGCTATTTGTTTACTTTAAAGGTTTCTTCTTTCCTGTTGAAGTTATCCAGGTGTTTATGGATTTCAATGGCTTCCCTGTGCATTCTGATCTGATAGTTGCTAGCATGGTCCAGAATTTCATTGTTTTCAATAGCATTTTATGCCCAGGGTGGTTTATAATGTACTCTGCTACTGCTGATTTTCCTGGCTGAGCCTTCCTCTCAAACAACAGTATATATATTCCACTCTCTTCCATGCCAGCATACTCTGAAAATACCAGCCACAGCTGCTGGTGAAACATCAGGAATAAACTCTTCTAAGAACACAGCCACATAGCCTGAAAAACTATGGATGCCAGCTGTGAAAGTCTTCGACTTCACAACAACAACAAAAAACACCTTTGAATCAAATTAAATTTTCAGTCATTTTCACAGGCCGATTATGAATGAACTTGGACTTGGGTATTTTAATTAGCTTAATTAATTAGCAAGGATACATCCCTATATATACAAAGGTAGCTAATAATAGATTGGCAGAGACAAAAGTATTTCAAATGCTTTACAAAATTTATAGGGGGAAACACACACTCTAAAAAAATCCTTTCACTCACTCACTCAGCCAAGAACTTAGGAATAAAGTAGTTAGCATTGGAAAAGACAAAGGGCCTTCTAATGGTAATAATTACCTGAACGAGGCTGCTCAAATGATGAAATGATGCTTTTTGGACCCAAGCCACATGGAAGGAACAGTGGAAGCAACAATGGGTCAGAACTGAGTCAAAATTCAAAGTAATGTGGATTCACCAGGAATTTCAACCAGCACACTGAACAAAAGATTTAGAGGTCTTTAAATAGACCAGATCTAACCCTGAGATGAAGGTTGTTTACTATACTTCAAATGTACATAGCAACGATTGCCTTGATATAGATAGGTTCAGAGGTGAAAATGAATTTTTCTTAGCTCTGCCAGAGAACATCCTGGGCTAAAAAATTACCTAATCTCCTTTTTTTGAAGGTGTGAATCTTCCTGACTGCAACTCCTCAAACATCTGTAAATTAGCTTACTTCTTAGGCTTATGGCAGATTCTACAGTTCAGTTTTAGGGCCATAGCAGAAAGCCTGCACATCCCCAAAATTATGGAAGACACTAGTTCTCATAACATTCTCCTCATTGAAAACTATCTATGTTCAAGTGACCACATGACAGAGATTGTTTTCAATTACTTTTGCCAAGAAAATTTTGGGATGTGAATTTAGGGAGCATTTAACATGGGACTCAGGGAATTATCAAACCTGTTGTCCTATCTGGGATGGGGCTTTCTCTCTTGGAACCCATTCACACACTTGCATACCAAAACTTTAATTAACATACAAAAAACCCTAATAATAAAACTAATAATTGTTGATTATACATATATCAAGAGTAAATGCAAAAGCATAGCAATAAAATAAAATAAAGGTAGATAAGAGATGGATATGTATTAGGTGTCAAAATATTCTTTAGTAAAATTGGCCATCATCACCTATCCTTCTGATCAGCGGCGGAGAGTGGCTCAGGAGCTGGATGGTGTGTTTTCTGACCCACCCCCTCCTCCCTCCGAACACCTGGGAAGCAGTCTCCAGCCAGCAGAGGGGCATTTAAGCCACCCTGACCCTGGCAGGAACAGTGGTGGAGAGTGGCTCAGGTGCGGGATGGTGTGTTTTCTGACATGCCCCCTCCTCCCTCCGAACACCTAAGAAGCAGCCTCCAGCCAGCAGAGAGGCATATAAGCCAACCCGACCACCAGCAGGAATAGTGGTGGAGAGCGGCTCAGGAGCCAGGTGTTTTCTGACCTGCCAACCGTTCTGAGAGCATGGGTCAGCAGAGAGGCATTTAAGCCAGCACCAGTGCCAGCTGGGGCCTGATGGAAGTCGTAGGATCTATAGGACCTACCTGTCTCTTATTTTCCCAGCAGTGCAGTGGCTATAATACCACGCCAGTGAGAGAGCTGTAACAGCCTGAGCCTCTTTCTTCCAGCTTGTTGCCTGTTTATTTGTAGGGATATCCTTAGTTGTAATTGTGGTTGAGAGGGTTACGTGGTTCTAGTGATTTTTCCACCAGCTGAGGCCGGGAATAGTTTGGGGGCAGAAATTGGAGTTGTGCAGGGGAAAGGGAGGTATGGTTGGAATGAAATGAATAGATGTTACAAAAGAAGGCGGGATCGCTGTTTGAAAGCGATCCCACCTTCAGTTCACTCTGTTCCCCGGAATGAATTGGAGAGCGTACCAACCATTCCACAAAACCTTACTCTGCTCCTTTGCAATACCAGGTCAGTTAAAAATAAAACTCATATTATTTATGATCTTCTTTTAGATGAGGATGCCGACCTAGCTTTCTACACAGAGACCTGGCTGGGAGAGGATAGCGCCATAGCCTGGACACAGGCCCTCCCAGCCAGGTATTCTGTGAGTGAGCAGGTAAGGGGAAGTGGGCGGGGAGGGGGCGGTGTGGCTCTGGTTAATAAGAACAACTTGACTCTGACCAGGATACCTGTCCGGAATACAGTCCACTTTGAGTGTATGTACCTGAGTCTGAAGACCAAGGATAGCTTGGGGATTCTGCTAGTATACCGACCACCCCGTTGTCTAGCAGACTCCCTAACCGAGCTGACACAGCTGGTCTCAGTTATTGTTGGAGTCACCCAGACTCTTAATTTTGGTTGACTTCAACATTCCACTTGAGACCAGTTTAATAAGTCTGACTGGTGCAGCTCGGGAGTTCATGGAAACCATGACAACCATGGACCTATCCTAATTGGTTGTTGGGCCCACACATTGTGCGGGTCATATACTTGATGCAGTCTTTAGTACAGAACAGGAATATCCATGGGCGGAGGTTATTAAAACCACCGCATTGTCATGGATGGGTAATTTCCTGGTCAAGACTGAACTAAGAGCCTCTGCCCGCCCTATTGGGTGTGTGTGTGTGGACCCATTAGAATGGTCCGCACTCAAAGGCTAATGGAACCAATTGGATTCCAGAAAGCCTTGGAGGGTTTAATGGTTGGTAACGTCGGTGCCCCTGTTGAAGCTTTGGCTAATAATTGGAACACTGATCTTACCAAGGATATTGACATGATCGTTCCCAAGTGTCCTTTGCAACCCGCTCCAAATTGGAGGCAATGGTATACATCAGAGCTTAGAAAAATTAAGCGGGCTGGACAACGACTAGAGCGCACCTGGTGGAAAACTCGACTCTTATCTGACATGACTCATCATAGGAACTTTCTTTGGTCCTATCGAGAGGCAATACGTGTAGCACAGAGATTTTTCTGTTCTGCACATATTGCATCTGCAGAGTCCTGTCCAGCAGAGCTGTTTAGGGTGGTAAGGGAGCTGACGCAGGTACCTCCTGCACAGAACCCGTTACTTAACCTGCCAACAGTCTGCTGTGACGCATTCAACAACTTTTTTGCAGATAAAATCTCTCAGATAAGAGCCGACTTAGACACCAGTGTTTTGACAGAAACAACTGACGAGGTGTCCAGCAACTCCATTAATGAAATTATCCTGGATCAGTTTCAATCTGTGAGTAACAATGATGTGGACAAGCTGCTTGGTAGAATGAAGAAAACGACCTGCCCTCTCAACCCTTGCACATCATGGCTGGCCATCCGGGGGGGGGGGGGGATGCACTGAGGATGTTTCTTACGGACATCATCAATGCATCCCTCAGGGAAGGTAATATTCCACCCTTTTTGAAGGAATCAGCTGTTAAGCCACTTCTGAAAAAACCTTCCCTGGACCCCCTGGATATGAACAACTATAGGCCAGTCTCTATGTTACTATTCTTGAGCAAGGTAATCGAGAGGGCGGTTGCTCTTCAATTCCAAGCTGTCTTGGATGAAACTGATTATGTAGACCCATTTCAAACTAGCTTTAGGATAGGTTTTGGTGTTGAGACTGCCATGGTTGCCTTGGCCAACGACCTGCCTCTGAGCATCAACAGGGGTAGTGTGACCCTGTTGGTGCTTCTAGACCTCTCAGTGGCTTTTGATACGATAGATCATAGCATCCTCTTGGGTTGCCTGAGTGGGTTAGTAGTCGGAGGCACTGTGCTCCAGTAGCTCTGTTCCTTCCTCTTGGGCAGATCCCAGAGGGTGCTGCTTGGGGACAGTCGCTCCGGTAAAAAGGAGCTCACCTGCAGTGTCCCTCAAGGCGCCATTCAGTCCTTGATGCTGTTCAGCATCTATATGAAGCCGCTGGGTGAGATCATTCAGAGTCATAGAGCTGTGTGTTATCAGTATGCTGACGACACCCAGATCTATTTCTCCATGTTTCGATCATTGTCCTCGACTCCCAATAGTGTCTCCCCTCTCAATGAATGTCTTAAGGAAGTAATGGGCTGGATGAGGAAAAACAGATTGAGGGTGAATCCAGATAAAATGGAGGTGCTCCCAGTAGTGGCTCTGAAACCAGGAATTGGGTTGCAACCTCCGGTCCTGAATGGCTCACACTCTCCGTAAAAGACTGTGTTCGCAGTCTGGGGGTGCTCATTGACTCCTTGCTCCTGATGACTTATTAGGTAAATGCGACAGTCAGGAGTGCCTGTTATCAACTTTGGCTGATATGCCCTTTTCTGGAAGTAAGGGATCTTGAGACTGTTGTATATGAGCTGGTAAGGGATCTTGAGACTGTTGGGTATACGCTGCTACCCTCATGCTTGGTCTGGAAACTTCAGTTAGTACAAAACATGGCAGCCAGAGTGGTTTCTGGAACATCTAGAAGGGACCATATAACTCCGGTATTAATGTCCGTCCACTGGCTGCCTATTAGTTTCCGGGCCCAGTATAAGGTGTTGGTTACTACCTTTAAAGCCCTAAATGGCTTGGGTCCAACCTGTCTTTGGGACCGCCTCCTCCCATACAATCTTCCCTGTGCACTCTGGTCCTCTGGGAGGAATTTGCTCCAGCCATTAAAATCTAAGCTATCTGCAACCTTCCTGAGGGCATTCTCGGTAATTGCCCCCAGATTATGAAATGGCCTGCCGGATGAGATCCATCTGATTACAATGCTAAACAGCTTCGAAAGGGCTGTTAAGACGGATCTCTTCCAGCAAGCCTTTCCAGAATAGATTTTCCGGCCTCAGGAACCCCCCTTATTCTGCCTCTTCCTAATTTGGATGTTTCTGTCTCTCTGCTTGCTTTATTATGTTATTGTTGTCTGTGAACTGTTTTTATGGTATGTCATCTTAACTAAGATGTTTTAACAGTCTTTAGTTTAATACTTTTTTAAGGGATGGATGGGTTTTGGAGCTTGTCGGTTTATATTGTATGTAATCTTACATCTTGTTAGCTGCCTCGATTGTACTCAGAGGGGCGGGGTACAAATAATAATAATAATAATAATAATAATAATAATAATTATTATTATTAAAGGTGATGATTGTCCATTTGCAACTCCTACACTATCAGTCTAGCTCTGGGGATTGGGGATTTTCGAGGTAACCTGGGCATGACCTATTTGCCCTGCTATGGTGTCACTTGGAGTTCACTGCAGAGTGCATCTGGGGCCATGTGGAATTCATACACACACCAAAATTCAGAAAAATGCACTTTTGGTAACAATCCATACCAGCCATCTGTACAAGTATTTAATCATCTCTTGTGCATGTAGGGAAACAGAGAGGTAAAACTAAGTTTTGGAACTGAATCCACCCATCTTCAGAGGACAGAAAAAATTCAGACAAATTAACTACAGGCAATTTGGACTGTCACATGTCACAGGCTTTACAGGGACTCGACCTCCCTTCTATTATTTGGGCTGAGAGGAATTAAAATACTTAAGCTTGTCTCCATGTTTATTGGAAATGCAAACTTGATAAACTGCCGGAGACACTCAGTGATTTTAACAGGACCCACCCATTTAGCTGACAAAGCAAGTTGATTTTGGGAAAAATTCCTGCACAACACAAGCTGACCCACTTCCCACTACTGAGGATTCCTGACCAACCTAGGGCCTTTGCAGACTGCCAGAAATAGTGCACATTAAATTGAGGCACTGCCCTGGCTCAGTGCTAGGGAATCATGGGAACTGTAGTTTATTGTGGCACCAGAGCTCTCTGACAGAGAAGGCTCAATGTCCCAGAAAAAAATACAATTCCCATGACTCCCTAGCACTGAGCCAGGGCAGTGCCTCAATTTAATGTGCACTATTTCTGGCAGTCTGCAAAGGCCCCTAGTTTGTGTGATCCATGGCTTGCATGTTTTTCCCAAGTTTTTCTGCAACCTGGCAGTGAATTTGACTGATGCTTTGGATTAGAGACCAAACCCACTCTTGGTTTATGACCACAAGTTCCAAATCAGAGGGAAGTGTAGTGTCCAACCAGAATGCTTCAGGCATCAGTATTTTTCTGTCACTCATCACCTGATGGGGAGTGAAACCCTGGGAAGCTATAGTTCCTCTAAGGGCCATGAAGATGATGGGCAGCTTTGCATTCCAGTCTTTTCCAAATGAACACACCATCTTTCTTAGGGCCTCATTGAGGTGGCTTGGCTGGAGTGAGGCCCGACGGTTCCTTGAAGGGTGTGACCATCATTCACACAGATTGCGCTGTATCCTGTTAAGCAGGTTCCCTCAGGGCATGATGATGATCCATCACAAAACCAACATGCAAACCCTTGCAAAAGTGTCTCTTGGAGAGATTTCCCTGCCTTTACTGGCCATCTGTCCTCCAGAATAGGGGGGGAGTGAACACTCATGGGCAACTCCTGTGACAATTAAGCCATATGGAGCAGAAGATCACTTGGCTGTCTGTGGTAGTCTGCGCCTTTCTTGATTAAGGGACCATTTAGCTATCCTGGAATTGTGGACTTGTCCATCCCAGGTCTTTCCTGACATTATGAACTTTAAGGGTGTGTGTGGAGTTTGGACTATGACTTTTACTTCTCCTGTTATGAATTTCCATCTGGTCAATGCCCACACCAAGGCAAAGCAATTCTTTTCATAGGGACTGTATTTGATTTCAGTAAGTGACAGGTTTTTGGAGGCATAGGCAACAACTCTATGTGTTCCATTTCAGAGTTGAGAGAGGACTGCTCTCACATTGTTGTCAGAGAGAGCTAGCTAAATGTAAAATGGCTTGCTTGTGTCTGGATGAGCAAGAGCCAAGATTGGGCTAAATCTCTCTTTAGTGTGGCAAAAGCTTCTTGATGCTCAGGTCCCCTCCCAAGTGACTCCTTTCTTTAGCAGCACATACAAAGGCTTGGCTTTGACAGCAAAAGCCCCAATGAATTCCCAGAAGAAATTGAAGGTTCCTAGTGTGGCTCTCAGTGATGCTACATCAGTTGGGAGCTTTCTTATAGTATCCACCCTCTGGGAGTCCAGTGTTCTTGAGCAAAGTGATCAAGAGGGTGGTTGCTCTTCAGCTCCAAGCTGTCTTGGATGAAACCGATTATCTAGACCCATTTCAAACCGGCTTCAGGACAGGCTTTGGGGTTAAGACTACCATGGCTGCCTTGCCTATGATCTGTGTCTGAGCATCGACAGGGGTAGTGTGACCCTGTTGGTGCTCCTAGACCTCTCAGCGGTTTTTGACACGATAGACCACGGCATCCTCTTGGACTGCCTGAGGGGGTTAGGTATTCGGGGCACTGCCTTGCAGTGGTTCCGGTCCTTCCTCTTGGGTAGGTCTCAGAGGGTGCTGCTCGGGGACAGTAGTTCCAGTAAGAGGGAGCTCACTTATGGGGTCCCTCAGGGAGCTATTTTGTCCCCGATGTTATTTAACATCTATATGAAGCTGCTGGGTGAGATTATATAGAGTTATGGACCTGTGTGTTATCAGTACGCTGATGACACCCAAATCTATTTCTCCGTGTCTCGTTCGTTGGCCTCAAATTCTGATGGCGTCTCTTCTCTCAATGAATGTCTTCGGGTGGTAATGGGCTGGATGAGGAAAAACAGATTGAAACTGAATCCAGACAAGACGGAGATGCTCATGGTAGCGGCCCCGAAACCAATCTCCAGTCCTGGATGGAGTCACACTCTCCTCCAGTGACTGTGTTCGCAATCTGGGGGTTCACAGTCTGGGGGTGCTCCTTGACTTGTCGCTCCTGATGATAACGGTCAGGAGCGCTTGTTATCAGCTTCCACTGATACGCCAATTGCGCCCTTTTCTGGAAGTAAAGGATCTCGAGACTGTTGTCATTGAGAGAAGAGATGCCATTAGAATTTCAAAGCCGATGAATGAGACATGGAGAAATAGATTTGGGTGTCATCAGCATATTGATAACACCCAGCACAATAACTCCGTATAATCTCACCCAGCAGCTTCATATAGATGTTAAATAACATTGGGGACAAAATAGCTCCCTCCATTTCTTTTCTTTGAATAGCTTCGTGGGACGAAAACCACTTCGGAAATTTGGGCATAATTATCTCTTTATACTTGTTCCATATTTTAAATAAGGCCCTTCTTATGCAATGGTTGTTAAAGATTTTGTTGGGTTTAATTTTCCCATAACCCAAATAGGCATGCCAACCAAAGCATAAACCATCACTTTCTAACTCTAAGAGATCCTCATTTTCTAGTGTTATCCATTCTTTAATCCACACCATACAACAAGCCTCGAAATACACTTTTAAATTAGGTAATCCCATTCCACCTCTTTCACGCAGATCTTGTAATGTTTTTAGTCTTATCCTTGGTCTCTTGTTTTGCCAAATAAAATTACATAAATCTTTATGCCACTTTTTAAAGATATCCTCTTTTATTATTATTGGCAACATTTGGAAAAGGAAATTCATTTTAGGTAAGATTTTCATTTTAATTGTTGCGATTTGTCCTGATAATGTAAGTTGTTTTTTATTCCAATAATTCAATTGTCTTTTAATATCTTTCCACGTTTTCTTATAATTTCCATCAACTAATTCAAGTGTCTTTTTTGTAATTGTTATACCCAAATATTTTGTCTTGCTTTTAATATTTATACCTCTAATGTCATTTATCTCCTTTTCCTCTTTTGTATTTGAATTTTTAGTGATTATTGTCGACTTTTCTTTATTTAGTTTTCATCCTGTTACCTTCCCAAATATTTTAATTAAGTCCATCAGATATTTTATCCGTTCTTTTGGATTTTCCAAAATTATAACTATATCGTCGGCAAAGGCCCTTATTTTATAATTAGTTTTCTTTATCTTTAAACTTTTAATTAAATCATGATTTTTAACTTCTTTTATTAATCTTTCAATTGCAATCAGGAACAAAAGGGGAGATAAGGGACATCCCTGCTGAGTACCTCTCTTAATATTAACATAATCAGTCCTTTCACCATTAACAATAATTTTGGCTTTTTGTTCTTTATAAATTTCTTTTATCCAATTGGTAAATTTGGGGCCTAATTCCATTTTATCTAGAATTTCAAAAAGAGTTAACCAATTTATGGTATCAAAGGCTTTCTCCAGGTCTATAAATAACATACCTAGTCCTTTTTCATTATGCCTATCAAAATACTCTATTACATTGATTATTATTCTTAAATTTTCTTGCATTTGTCTTTGTGGGAGAAAGCCTCTTTGGTTGTGATCTATCCAATTTTTAAAATAATTTTTAAATCTATGTGCCAAAATATCTGCAAATATTTTATAGTCAGAATTTAGTAATGAGATTGGCCTATAGTTTTTAATATCTGTTCTCTCTTCCTTTTTGGGGGGATAAGTATAATTTCAATTTCTTTCCATGTGGGTGGAATTCCTTCTATCAAAACTGCATTCATCACCTGCTGCATAGGAGTATAGAGCTCATTTGCAAATGTTCTGTAAAATATTTTGGTAAATCCATCGGGACTAGGAGATTTACCTTCCTTGCTTCTATTAATTGCGTCTAACACTTCCTTATTTTTTATTGGTCTGTTCAAATCTTTTAATTGGGTTTGATTAGGGCTTTTAAACTCCTGTTTGTTTAAGTAATCTCGAATTTCAGTAATATCAGTCTCATTGTTTTGATAAAGATTAGGGGGAAAAAATCTAAAGAAAGCTTTTTTTATGTCTGCTTGTTGTGTTATCATCCTCCCTTCATCATTTATTTCTAATATTGTCCTTTTAACTTTTTTCTTTCTTAACCTTTCAGCTAACCATTTGACTGTTTTATTAGCTGATTCAAAATTTCTTTCTTTAAGGGCCTTTAGTTTTTTTCCCCACCTCCAGGGTATTTCTCCTTTTTTCTTGTATAGGGTGATGATGACTGCATCTCGGAGATCTGATGGCAGTTCCCCTTTTTCCCAGCAACTCACAAGGAGTTTGTGGAATTTAGCATGGAGTACATCACCTCCGTGTTTCCAAACTTCAGGTGAGATTCCATCAATTCCAGCTGCCTTGCTGTTTTTCATCTGCTGTATGGCCTTAAGGGTCTCTTCCAAAGTGGGAGCTATGTCCAGTTCATTTTTCATCTGTTTTTGTACCATATGTTGGATAACTGAGCCTTGGACTACTCGGTTGGCACTGAAGAGACTTTGAAAATGTTCAGCCCATCGATTCAGGATGGAGGCTTTATCAGTAATTAGTGTTTGACCATCTGTACTGTATAAGGAGCTTTGGACCTGATAAGTAGGTCCAAACACTGTTTTAAGAGCTTCGTAAAATCCTCTAAGATCACCCAGATCTGCACAGTGTTGTGTCTTTTCTGCTATATTGATCCACCACTTGTTCTGAATGTCTCAGAGTTTTTGTTGAAGTTTACTACACATGAGACAGAAAGCTGCTTTTCTTACATGGCAAGTTGGTTGGACAAGGTATGCCTGGTGAGCAGTTCTCTTCTTTGTCAACAGCTCCTGGATCTCTTGGTTGTTTTCATCAAATCAGTCTTGATTTTTTTTGTGGGAGAACCCAAGGGATTCTTCCACAGACTGGAGGATACTGTTTTTGATATGTTGCCAAAGCACTGTAGGAGAAGGATCTGTAGGGTGGTCTTCAAGTTTTGTTTGCAGATTTGCCTGGAAGTTGTCTCTCATGGTAGCTTGTTGAAGATTGTTGACTTGGAGTCTCCTCTTTAAGATGCCCACCCCTCTTAGGTTTGAGCTTGAGATGAAGATTTAGTTTACATCTTATGAGGCGATGATCTGTTTGGCATTCTGCACTGGGCATCACTCGAGTATGACAGACATCGTGAATGTTTCTCTGGTGGACTAGAACATAGTCAATGAGGTGCCAGTGTTTGGATCGGGGATGCATCCAGGTTGTCTTCAAGCTATCTTTCTGCTGAAAGATAGTGTTTGTAATAGTTAGCTGTTGTTCTGCACAGAACTCTAGCAGGAGGTGTCCGTTATCATTGCAATTTCCAACACCATGCTTGCCTAAAACACCTTTCCAGGCTTTGGAGTTCTTTCCTACTCTGGCATTGAAGTCACCAAGGATAATAATTTTATCTTCTACAGGGACTTTTTGTATGAGGTGGCGTAGGTCTGTGTAGAATTTGTCTTTCTCTACAGGGTTGGCTTGCATAGTTGGGGCGTATATGCTGAAGAGAACAACATGTGGGAGGCATAAGGAGATAATGCGATCAGAGTGACCTGTTGGCAAGGCAGAGTGACCTGTTGGCAGGTTTGGAGGCAATGGAGTTTTTAATCATAAAGCCTACTCCTGAAAGATGTTTTTCAGTTTTGGGTTTGCCAGGCTGCCTTCCTCATGGAGACGAACTTCACTAAG
This sequence comes from Phrynosoma blainvillii, assembly GCA_026167975.1. NCBI lineage: Eukaryota > Metazoa > Chordata > Lepidosauria > Squamata > Phrynosomatidae > Phrynosoma > Phrynosoma blainvillii. The sequence goes on along the minus strand of JANUYF010000002.1, from coordinate 349,787,366 downwards.
AGCAGTGATGTCAATATTAAGTCTTGTTAGTTCATGGGCTATTAAAGCAGAGTGATGCTCAGGACATCCACTATCTGCAGAGTCTTGCATGGTTCTGATGTTCCAGCATGCAAGCGTCAGTTTATTTACACCTTTGGAGGCTGGTGTGTGCCTTTGTTTCTTTGTCTTTGTTCGACCGCATCAGAAGATGCCCGTTGGCCGTGGCTAGCCAACCAGATAGGTGGGGATGAGCTTTCATTAGGCCACCTTTTCTAGGCCCCTCTCCATATGGAGCAAGCAGTGCTCTCCTTAAAAAGGCTGCTTGGTCGTTCAGGATGCTGCCAAACAAGACTGTCATCTCCCAGGTCAGCCTCAAGCGACCAAAGTCCTGAACCGCCTGCATGCAGGGTTGGGTCTGCGGCTTCCAGTGCATCTTTACACCTGCCGTTTTGTCCCTCGCCTATCACTACAGGGCTTTCGAAGATTGGATTTGTCCTTCGAGCCTGTGCAATGGATTTTTCTGGTGGAGTGCAGCGTGCACAGAACTGGCCTCAACCTTTAAACCAAAGGTTCGTCTGCTGTGGCCTTGCAAGCATGGATGGTAGCAATGAGATCCTCGGGTCGTAGGTTTGTTTAGAGTTTCCTTCTCTTAGATGGTTGACCTTACAGGGTTGGACGAGCACCATCTGCCCGGGTTTGGAATTAGAGGTTTCCTTCTCCTAGAATGGTTGCCATAAGTCTAGGGAGCTCATCCTGCTCTTTGATGCTCTTTATCAGACCTTTCAGTTTTGACCTGTCTGGCATGGGAATCCCTACCGGTGGCTATTATACCACCCCCAGCATAGCTCAAAACTACATTAGGGCACGCAGGCCTCTCCCCCACGACAAGGGGGTGTCAATATACAATTTTAGCCACCAACATACAATTATGTAAGAGTGTGAATTTTAAATTTCCTCTTCAAAATAAAATAGAGCACTGCACTCCTCATCTGATGGTGATGAGAAGGGCAGTTGGTGCTAGGCTTGCCTTCAGAGGCTCTGCCTCTGGCTCCTCCTCTGATGGTGCTGAGAAGGGCAGTTGGTGCTAGGCTTGCCTTCAGAGGCTCTGCCTCTGGCTCCTCCTCTGATGGTGGTGAGAAGGGCAGTAAATTATAGTATATACTATGTATACTAATCACCTCTTATTCTTAATACAAAAAGAAAAAAATTCTAAACAAATTATTTTTTAAGTTTATACAAGCACCTTCTATGTTCCCCCAAAGTTTGGTTTAATTCCTTTCCAATTCTCATAATATCAAATCCCCCCCACACACAATAATTAAAGCTTAGAACCAATATTAATAAAAGATTAAATTATATACCTAAAAATACTTCTTTCCTTAAACAATTATCTTAAGCCAATATGATGCCCTTTTCAAGATCAAATCTTCTGTACAAATCTTTCATATACTACCTCCCCCCCCCCCCCCAGCTATTTGTATTAACTCTTAACTAAATGTATTACAAAATGAACAGGGTCAGTAAACAATGTTTCAATGACACAAATGTAGCAAAAAGCACGTAGTTTCCAATTTGCTTTACAGCATATCTTGTTACAGGAATCTTACCACTCTCATAAGTTTACAAGTTTAATGAATCAGATATATGAGTAGGAGAGTGCTTGATTCCCCCAGAATTTTCAGAACTTAAAAGTTCTTAAATGTTCTTAACAATCCTTGGAGCCAAGCTGCTAAACCATGAGTTCTATGTCAGCACATGTGACTTGTTTTCTCTCTTCTTTCTTCATATTGCTCTTCTTTAACAATCCATCTGAATCCACTATCTTTTATCCCTTTAAAGTCCATGAAATAATCTCAAGCAATATCTCAGTCCCTTGTCTCTTTTATTTCTTTATTATTGTTGATTGTACTCAATAGTTAACTTACTTGTGTCTTAGGTCCGCTCCTTTTTTACCTTGTTTACCTTGTTTGATCCGCCATGTTTCCCCCTTGAGCAATTCGTTTCTGCTCTACAGTCACTGTGAATTAAGTTTCTATAAAGTTTTAACACCTTTGTTGTAAAGTCTTTGTTCCTTCAAAAACAATAATCCCAAGGGGGGAGTTTTTGGGGCATCTAAAATGTTTAGAATCAAGATTCCTAAGCCCTGAGAAAAGGGGAAAATTAGAGTCTTTAATCCTCAAAGGAAAAAAAGAAAGAAAATGAGTCCAACTCCAAAAGAGATCCAAATCGGGGAAAAGTTACTGCTGTGTCAATGTATCAATGTCCCTTAAGGGTTGCCAAATTTTATGTCTTTATTCTTTAGCATTCAAGCCTCGTATTTGGTTTCTTTAAATAAACAGGGAGCGGGTTTAGTTCTTTTCCCATTTATCAAAAGTCCTTTCACTTTCGTTCCGCTTCCCTTTAGTCCCTTTGGTCTGTTAGTTTAGATCAGACCACTTTCATTTTCCGCTTATGCTTTTTCCTGTTATTGTTTCTTTACTTTAATTACTTTTCTTTAAACTCTGTTGGTGGTACTCCAATTAAATAGACACCAATGGTTTTATAGTAGAAGATTAAGCTCCAAATCAGATAAGCTTGGATAGGTAAAAGTTGGCTATTCAAAGAAAAGAAATGAAGAAAGAAACAAATTGGATCACTTATGATAATCTATTGAAGGAAACCACAATGGATACTTATGAATTAAAATCCCTAAATGACCTAAACAAAGAAGGGTTTCAACTGATGGTGCAGTGGTTAAATGCCTGTACTGCAGCCACTCACTCATAGACCACAAGGTTGCGAGTTTAATACTAGCCAGGGCTCAGGCTAGACTCAGGCCTGCATCCTTCCTAGGTCGCTAAAATGAGTACCCAACTGTTGGGGAGCAATGAGCTTACAATTGTAAACTGCTTAGACATCCCGTAGTGTGATATGAAGCGGTATATAAATGAAGCTGCTTTAGATTGGTTTCGATATAGACAGATTGTTGAATGCTATAAATTCGATAATAAAATACAGGGAATTGATTTAAAAACAAATGAATTTAGCAAAATTTGGTTGCGGAAAGAACAAAAAGAGATGGGGAAATTATATAAAATTCTGTTGAGATGGGATCTTGAGGAGGATATAATAAAGGAGAATATGACTCGTTGGGCGAAAGACCTTGGACATCCAATACAACTAGAAATGTGGGAATTGGCCTGGGGTAAGAGACTAAATTATACAACTTCCCAAAATATCAAAGAAAATTTTTATAAAACCTTTTACAGATGGTATCTAACACCAATACAAATATCAAAAATTTATAAGAATGCAAATAACATCTGTTGGAAATGTGGGAGCAAAATAGGTTCATTATATCACTGTTTATGGTCATGTAAATTGGTGAAAGGTTATTGGAAAAAGGTGAATGTAATAATTAATTCCATGTTAAAGGTGAAAATTCAGATGCAGCCTGAGACATATTTACTGAATATGTGGAAAAGAGAGTGGGATAAAGATTATGGGAAAATTCTTTTATATCTTATTACCACAGCTAAAATAGTATTGGTTCAAAAATGGAAATCAAAATATGTTCCAAGTATTAAAGAATGGATACTGAAATTATATGATATAATTGAAATGGATAGGCTTACCAATTATTTAAAAAATAAGTTGATTGAAAACACCAATGAAGAATGGACACCAATATTAAGTTATATAAAAGACGAATGGGGGAATTTGGGAGTAATAACTTTCTAAACTAAAGGAACATAGACTCAATTAACGTAATTTAAGGTATGGTTCAGACCGTAGTTAAAACTTAAAGAATGAAAATAAGGTTATATATTACTTTAAAAAAACACATTTAGATAAAATCATTAACCACTTAAATAATAATTTTATTGTTAACTTTCAAGGAATATGAAATAGGGTTACATGGTACAAAGATACAATAATTAGAGAAAAAGCAATATACACGAACAAAATATCATAGAAGTTAGGAAAACACAAATGGTTCAAAATTAGATGAGCTTGAATACAAAGAACATTATATATGGAGGAAATTTAGGATAAAGAAGGACGAACAACATTTTGTCCAATAATCCAAGGAAGATAAGCAGGAGGTCATAGAGGGGGTGAAAGGTTGAAAGAATGAATGAAAGGGAACGATTAAGATGAATAAGAGAGATAAATTGAAAGTTAAGTAAGTTGAAGAGGGTAAAAGTAGTATAGTTGTAGGATATAATGAATGAGGCGGGAAGTTGATGACAAAGGAAGTTTAGAAGGAATAAAGGAAAGAGAAATAATAGGATGAATGGTTAAGGGATGTGAGGAAAGTGAATGGAAGGGAACTGAGAGTGAGGGGGAGAATAAATAGAGAAGGAAACAAGTGAGAATAAGGAAGAAGAATGGACAAACAAAGGAATATTCAAGTGGGTTTTTTTATACTTCCTTTTTTTTCTTAAGATTGATTATTGATGTTATAATTGCTAAAATGAAACAAATTAAGTAAAATGAAGTAAATTATGTAAGCATAGGTTAGTGTGTATGTATATGTCTGAATGGTTTTAGATGTATTGTTTTGTATTTGTGTAATTTTAATTAATAAAATTATTTTAAAAAATAGCTCCATGAGGGACCCCACAAGTGGGCTCCTTTTGCTGGAACTACTGTCCCCGAGCAGCACCCTCTGGGACCTACCCAAGAGGAAGGACCAGAACCACTACAATGCAGTGCCCCCGATACCTAACCCCCTTAGGCGGTCCAAGAGGATGCCGTGATCTATTGTGTCAAAAGCTGCTGAGAGGTCTAGGAGCACCAACAGGGTCACACTACCCCTGTCGATGCTCAGATGCAGATCGTCGGTCAATGCAATCATGGCAGCCTCAACCCCAAAGCCTGTCCTGAAGCCGGTTTGAAATGGGTCTAGATAATCAGTTTCATCCAAGACAGCTTGGACCTGATGAGCAACTGCCCTCTCAATTACCTTGCTCAGAAATGGCAGCAATGACACAGGCCTATAATTACTCATATCCAAGGGGTCCAGGGAAGGTTTTTTGAGAAGCGGACTAACAGCCACTTTCTTCAAGCAAGATGGAACATGTCCTTCCCTGAAGGATGCGTTGATGATATCCATTAGGAATCTCCTCACCGCATCCCCCCCCCCCCCCCCCGGATGGCCAGCCATGATGGGCAAGGGTTGAGAGAGCAGGTTGTTTTTCTCACCTTTCCAAGCAGCTTGGCCACATCCTCGGTACTCACAGATTGCAGCTGATCCAGAATAACTTCATCGACAGAGTCGCTGGACGCCTCACCTATAGACTCTGTTACAACTGTGGCATCTAAGTCGGCTTTTATCTGAGATATTTTATCTGCGAAGAAGTTGTTAAATGCATCACAGCAGGCTGTTGTTGGGTTAAGCAGGGGATTTGGTTCAGGGGGCGCCTGCGTCATCTCCCTCACCACCCTAAACAGCTCTGCTGGATGGGACTCTGCAGATGCAACACGTGCAGAAGAGAAAGCTCTCTTCGCTGCACGTATTGCCTCCCAATAGGAACGAAGAAAGTTCCTATGGTGAGTTCTATTGGCTAAGAGTCAAGTCTTCTGCCACCTGCACTCTAGTTGTTGGCCAAACCGCTTCATCCTCCTAAGTTCTGGTGTATACCAAGGCCTCCGATTTGAAGTGAGATGGCAAGGACTCTTGGAAGCGATCGTGTTGATAGCCCTGGTATGATCGGTGTTCCACGTATTTACCAGAGCTTCGACAGGGTCACCGGCATTCCCAACCATTAAACCCTCTAAGGCTCTCTGGAAACCAATGGGCTCCATTAGCCTTCGAGGGAGGACCATTCTAATGGGTCCACCACCCCCGGCAGGGCAGATATTGGCTCTCAGTTCCGTCTTGACCAGGAAATGATCCATCCATGACAATGTGGAAGTACTTATGACCTCCGCCCATGGATATTCCTGTTCCGTACTGAAGACCGCATCGAGTGTATGACCTGCACAATGTGTGGGCCCGTTGACCAATTGGGATAGGCCCATGTTTGTCATGGTCTCCATGAACTCCCGAGCCGCGCCTGTTAAACTGGTCTCGAGCGGGATGTTGAAGTTCCCAAGAACTAAGAGTCTGGGGGTCTCCAACAACAGCTCAGAGACCAGCTGTGTCAGCTCGGTCAGGGAGTCTGCTAGGCAACAGGGTGGTCGGTAGACTAGCAAAATCCCCAAACTATCCCTGGTCTTCAGGCTAAGATACATACACTCAAAGCAGACCGTGTTCCGGACAGGTATCCTGGTCAAGGTCAGGGTGTTTTTATGAATTAGAGCTACTCCATCCCCCCGGCCACTTCCCCTCACCTGCTCACTGACAGAATACCCGGCTGGGAGGGCCTGCGCCCAGATAACTGCGCTATCCTCTCCCAGCCAGGTCTCTGTAAGGCAAGCCAGGTCGGCATCCTCATCCACGAGAAGATCGTGAATGATGTGGGTCTTATTTTTCACTGACCTGGCATTGCAAAGGAGCAGAGTGAGGTTCTGTGGAATAGTTGGTCTGCTCTCCAAGCCATTCTGAGAAGCAGAGGGAACTGAAGGTGGGATAGCTTTCAAACAGCGATCCTGCCTTCTTTTGTAACATTTGTTCCCTCTGTTCCCACTATACCTCCCGTTCCCCAACACTACCTCGATAGCCACCCCCGCCTCATTCCCGGCCTCAGGTGAGGTGGTGGACCTTAGGGCCATTAACAAGATGACATGGTAAGGGCATGTAACAAACCCAGCCCTTTATCTCCATAGTCCAACAGTCAATTGATGAAACCTAATGACAGATGGAATAACCTAATTCTCCAATCCCCAATTCCTCAGTTCTAAATAAGCATAGTTAGGCCTCTAATTCCCCTAAAATTGCGGGCAGGAAAAAGACGTGGGGGAGGGAACTGAGGCTGCACCCTGGCGCAGTACAATAACTACTACTGTGCCAGGGGAAATGGTCTTGAGTGCACCAGCTCCGCCCACTTCCCGGCCTCTAGTTCCTCGGTGACAGTGCCAGTTCTCGCTGCGGTGGAGGTTGGTGCTGCAGGGCTGCCCAGGTGGAGAGGATTAGGGCAAAGAGTCCTCAAACAAGCGCTGCACACTGCCTCCTGTGTCCCGCATTGCCGAGGGAAGATGTTTCCCAGCAGGGTTTTATACCTGCAGTGTCTCTCGGTTCTCGCTGCGGTGGAGGTTGGTGCTGCAGGGCCACCCAGGTGGAGAGGATTAGGGCAGAGAGTCCTCAAACAAGCTCTGGACACTGCCTCCTCTGTCCCGCGTTGCCTAGGGGAGATGTTTCCCAGCAGGTTTTTATACCTGTGGCGTCTCTCTCGGTTCTCGCTGTGGTGGAGGTTGGTGCTGCAGGGCCACCCAGGTGGAGAGGATTAGGGCAGAGAGTCCTCAAACAAGCCCTGGACACTGCCTCCTCCATCCCGCGTTGCCGAGGGGAGATGTTTCCCAGCAGGTTTTTATACCTGTGGCGTCTCTCTCGGTTCTACAGTCTGTCTGGAGGTTCAGTCCCAAGTATTTGGCCTGGGTTTGAACTAGCTGTGCATTGTCTCTGTTTGCCTTGAATCTTGTGTTCTGGATCAAGCCTAAGATTTTCCTAGTGATGTCTGTGGTTCTCTCTTCTGTGTCAGAATGCACCAATACGTCATCCACATATGATAGCACATGTGGATGAAATGCAAGGCACAACTTTGTCCACATTTTTATCACATGGGAATGGCATATACTTGGACTGGAGTGAAAAGCCTGGGGGCATCTTGTGAAATAATGCTGAATTCCCTCAATTTGAAGGCAAATTTGTAAAAGCAGCTCTCATATTGGCAAGTTGAATGAAATGCATTGGCCAAATCTATGACGCTATAGTATTTGGCTCCGGCTGCAATTGCTGGCAAAATTTCATTGTATTTTGCCACCACTGGAGCTACTGGGGGTGTGACTGCATTGAGGGCTCTGAAATCTACAGTCATTCTCCAAGTGACACCATCAGATTTCAAAATGGGCCATAGAGGTGCACTGAAAATGGACTGCATCAGAATGATTACATTCCATTTCAACAGCCCCTCTATGGTTTTGGCAATTCCTTCTTCTGCCTCTGTGGGGTATTTGTACTGCTTTTGAGGAGGTGGATATTTTCCCTCTACCAAAACACATGCATCCTTGACTGTGCCACGTTCAATCTTATCTTGGATCCATGCCTCAGGGAAATCTGCCACCCATGGATCTGTGGTTAGGGGGGAAAGGGGCATCAGGGCTTTCAGGGTGGCACACCTGTGAATGACTGAGATATGCAATGGACCCTCTTCAAGCTGCTGGAGGAATCCATTTGCCTGGTCTAGTCAGTCAGTGCTGCCTCAAGAACCTTACACCCATGATATCATTGTCTTCTCCCTGATTTTCACATGCCTGGATGAGGCCTAAAATGGATCTGACTTGTAGTGGGGCTTGTTGCTGGCCTATTCCATATCCCAATAACATCATGGTTGCTTGGGTCTTTGGTCCAAAGCTAACTAAGCTGGAGTGTAAAGTGTTGACTGCAGCTCCAGAATCTACTAGCAATTTAGATGGTTTTGACCTGGAAGCCCTTCCAACTTAAGCATCTACCATGGGTCACCCTGGTGACTTGCTGACACTTGCTGACATGGTGGCTTCTGTCTGGAAAGTATTGCTTGTGTTTGCTCTTCCATAACCTCTGAAAAGAGGGGGGGGTGTTCTCAGGGGGATTTGTATGCTTGGATAGGATCTATGGGAGCAGGTTGGTTTTCAGCCCACAGGATCTGTGATCCTGCTCATGTTCTTGGAGACCTTTGAGCTGATTGCTTAGGGTGGTCACCATCTGGCAATCAAGGGGATCCCAGGTGGTCATAATCCCTTTCTAAGGGTTTGGGTGGAGCAGTTTCTTGTCTGTATTTGTTGTCCATAGCACAGCTCAAAGCATGCAACCAGTCTGCGCTGGGCTTTCCATCTAGCTCTTTCATGTCTGCACCCAATTCTTTAAGATGATGCCACAGAATCTTCCTAACTTCTGAATATACATCAGCTTTGAGATCATATCCTCCTGAAACTTCTCCTGGAGAATGTTTTGAATATGTATTTGATGGATGTGTATTTGGCCTAAATCCCTTTTTGTGGTATTATGCTCACTTCCTTTGTTTTCAGGCTTCTTTTGTTCTTCTCAAAGGGGTTGTGTGGCACCATGTCTCCCTGTTTCCTGGACTTTGCTTATTTCTCGGGTTGTCACTGAGTGTAGCGGAGCATCTTGGGCACTGGTGGAAGCTGGCTCTTCTGTAGAAGTGAGTGGGTTGTGGAACTCCTTCTGCGTTTTCTCCCATTGGGCATTAAATGGATGATGTGCTTTGGCATCTTCAGGTATAGGGTCAAAGCAGCCATTGCCTGGGATGTGGATTTTAAAATCTGTGGATGTATTGTCACCACAATGGCATCATGAGTATGGAGCATGCTTTCCAGTTATTTAATGTGGCTTTCACATGCAGTATGGTTAGCTTGGACAACTTTCTCAGTGTTCGTAGAAAGGAGGAAGTCTACAGCATGTTTTGCCTGTTGTAACTTTCCTTCAAGTTCTTTTACATGTTTGCATAGGGATGCATTGTCTTTTTCTGCTTTCTCTGCTCTTTGGATTGCCTCACTTGTCTTGAATGCTAGCAATGAGTTTTGTACTGCCTTTTCCCTGACCTGCATGACCAAATCTCATCTGTCATTTCAGGGTGTCTGCATCCTGTCTGAGCTTTTGATATTCTTCGGTTGCTTAATGGACAAGCATCCATGAAGCCCACATATACTTTTCTGCTTGTGGTACTCTTTTTATTGATCCCTTTTTCTCTGTCTTTGCATTGTACACTTCAAACAAGGTGACAAATGGATCTTCCATTAGGAAGCCTGTTGTTTTCCAGGGATTAGGTCCCTTTTTCAAAATCCACTTTTCTAAGCAGTCTGAAGGCTGGTCCTCCTTTAACAACCTCACTGTGGCTGGTGACATGTTTGCTATTATCTCTAGGTATCCTTCACTTCTAACCTTGTGGGACGTCTTTCCCTGTTATCCTTAAAAATCTCTCACTCCTATGGGGCATCCTTCCCTGTGTATCACTCTCAAACTCAGATCAAGGTGAATCACTCACCTATTGGCTTGAGGGGTCCTGCCACACTGCAGCCATGCAGCCTATGGATGGTCCCTCAGCTAGATCTGACCAAGTGGTTGGATCCACTGATCCTTTTCACTGGGGAGTTCTAGCACAACAGTCCTACCTGAGCTCAAGGTAGCCAGCTGAATAGCGCAGAAATTTTGGTTCCTAGCTAGACTGAACAAGGGTCCCAAAGCCTTAAATCCAGGCCTTCTACCCCCCCCACCCGCCCCATCAAAGTTTTGTTGGAGTAATCTTGATGACTCCACTTTGTCTTGGAAATACAGACAGGGCTTTCTTAATTCCATGCAAAGGTCTTATGACCAGGAGAAGAGAGACTCTGTCCTCTTGCTATGGCTTTATTGCCTTCAATCAGCCAAGGATTCCTCAACCTTGCAAAGGGTCTGACTACCGAGATGGCAACCAGCTTTACTGCCCTCTGACCAAGGGAATTGGGAGTCCCTCATAGGGTCTTGCCACCATAAGAGGGGGACATCTCCTCCCTAATGCGGCTTTAACACCCTTCAACCAAGACTATGCTATCACACTCCTTACTGGAGTTCTGAACTTGAACCTGGGGTTTTGAACTGAGAGGGTGGGCTAGAAAGGAATCTTAGCACTGTTTCCAAACCCACAATAGCAAAAATAAAAATGGGGAGTCAGGAATCTACACTGACACCACTCCCAAGCATAATTGGAAGCCCACCACTGGGTTACTCGCACCTTGCCAGCTGACAGAACATCCAACCAAAGTGATGAAATGGGTGCAGCCAACCCATGATAGACCCAAGCCCTTGTGGCCAAACACACAGAAACAACATACACAAATAATTCTTCTGCCAAATCTCTATTCCTTGTAACCTCTACATCCGAGATTTGAACAGTTATGATCGTGCCTTCGAAATATTCAAACCTTGGGGGATGCCCGCATTCTCTCAACCAAATATTATGAATGAACTTGGACTTGGGGAATTCTAATTAGTTCAATTAATTAGCAAGGATACATCCCTATATATACAAAGGTGGCTAGGACTAATAGATTGGAAGAGACAAAGTATTTCAGATGTTTTACAAAATTTATTGGGGGAAACATACACTCTAAAAAAAGCCTTTCACTCACTCACTCACTCACCCAAGAATTTAGGAATAAAGTAGTTAGCATTGGAAAAAACAAAAGGCCTTCTAATGGTGATAATTACCTGAATGAGGCTGCTCCAATGATGAAATGATGTTTTTTGGTCCCAAGCCATGTGGAAGGAAGAGTGGAAGCGACAATGGGTCAGAGCTGAGTCAAAATTCAAAGTAATGTGGATTCACCGGGAATTTCAACCAGCACACTGAACAAAAGATTTAGAGGTTACAAAGTTTAGAGGTTAAATAGACCAGATCTAACCCCGAGATGAAGGTTGTTTACTATACTGGATGACCATCTGTTGGGGATGCTTTGATTGGGAGTTCCTGCATGGCAGGGGGTTGGACTGGATGGCCCTTGTGGTCTCTTCCAAGTCTATGATTCTATGACTTCAAAGGTATCCAATTTACATAGCAAAGATTGCCGATATAGATAGATTCAGAGGTGAGAATAACTCTTTCTTAGCTCTGCCAGAGAACATTCTGGACTATGAATTTATCTCATCTTCCTGTTTTGAAGGTGGGAATCTTCCTGACTGCAACTCCTCAAACTATCTGCTTTCATCTGTAAATTAGCCTGCATCTAGGCTCATGGCAGATTCTACAGTTCAGTTTTAGAGCCATAGCAGAAAGCCTGCACACCCACAAAATTATGGAAGACATTGGTTCTCATAACAGGCCATATTTAAGGGGAGAGCATGGAGAAACTCATACTATACTCCCTTATCATCTTGAGGCAAATGATAAATTGCACTAGTTCAGTACCAAATAAATAAATAAATAAATAAATGGTGGAATACAGCAGGATTTAAAGCTAAGTGTTCAGAATCTTTTACCTAGATTGGTCAATCTGCCTGTTTTGCTTTCTTATACACTTTTAAAAACATCTCATCCTCTTTGCATGAAGTTTGTGGGGCAGGGGAATTACTTTGGGGAAGGTATTTCTAAAAATCACAATAAACACAGTTCTTACTCACTTTTTACAGTACACATTTGTGGTGCCATGGTTTCACTTTAATAGTCATGGTGCCATCCTGCAGAATTCTAGGATTTTTAGTTCAGGGAGGGATATTTATCATTCTCAGACACAGAAAACTAGTGCTTCACCAGACTACAAACTCCAGAATTCCACAGGGTTACCATGGTAGTTGCAGTGGAATGATACTGCTATAATTTTGTAGCATGAAAGGGCCCACAGTCTCAAAGTGGCAGCAACTTGAGCAATGCACAATGACACAATGCCAGGACACAGTTATGTGTCATAGAATGGCTTTCTCCAACTTGGTTCTAGAGACCTGTTTTGGAAGGTAAGAAAGTTTTTATTTTTTTTAAAAAGCCCACCATCTTTTTTTCATGCATTTGATGTGACACATATCTCCAGACTTCTATTATTTTTTAAAATAGATCCTGCTTTGTGCTATGATTAGTTATATGCTGACAAACAATTATAATTTATTACAGAAAAAACCTAGCAATCAGTAAAATCAGCACAATTCCCTCAGAGCAGCAGGTGAATGGATTACCATCTGTTGTTGAAGGAGAAAAATTTCCCAAGAAGCTTAGAGTTGAGAGCTAAATGACACCTGCACTCCATGCTACAGATAAAATAAGATGCACACTTGCCAACAGATTTGCTACTAGAGCAGTACCAATTCCAAATGAGTAGAAGCACATTAACCCTCTCAGATGTAGGCAGTACTGCATTCTTTGATGGTATAGAAGAGTATAGGGCTCACCAGAAGCGCTGCCTTGTCTGTTGCCTGGTGTCAGAAGGAATAGAGAGCCAGATGCTGGCCTCAGTTAAAACCTCTACACTAGGATAATAGATTCACAGAATTCTATAATTGGAAGAGATCCCAAGGATCATCCAGCCATGCAGGAATACAAAATTATAGCACCCCTGACAAATGGCCATCCAACATCTGTTTAAAAATCTTCAGAGAAGGAAACTCTGAGAGATTGTATTCCACTGCTGAACAGTTCTCACTGTCAGGAAGTTTCTCCTAATGTTGAGGTGGAATCTCTTTTCCTGTAGCTTGAATCCATTGCTCTATGTCCTGCAGCAGAAAAGAAGCTTGCTCCATCCTCAATATGACACCTCTTTTCCTGTAGCTTGAATCCATTGTTCCATGTCTTGCAGCAGAAAAGAAGCTTGCTCCATCCTCAATATGACACCTCTTCAAATATTTAAACAGAACAATCATGTCACCTGTTAAACTTTTCTTCTCCAGGCTAAACATTTCCTCATAGGGCCTGGATGACACAAAGAGGCCAATAAAAGAATGCTGAATAACTCTGAAGGAGGACGCTGGGAAGGCAATGGAAGGGTTGCATGTGTTTCCTTTAGACCTGACCTCCAGGAGAGTGAAGAGAGGTGGAAAAAGTCTTCAGCAACAATTGGATTGTGGCATTTCTTGACTGCCTCACTGGGGAGGACATTCAAAAGAGTTGAGAGCCAAGAGAGTCTTGGAGAGAGCCAAGAACAAGCCCTTCCCTGAATGGGAAAGCCAGACAAAATACCAGACAAATAGAACACTTGGATAGCTGAAGTGAAGCATCCTTTGTGTAGACATATTGTTGATATTAATTTGTTTGTTGTTTTGTCTGCTTCTTGAGTCCCCAGCACACCCAGCCTATCCTTGACTGGACTCCTTATCATGCAACCGAGGCCTGTATCCTGGTCTTGATTGAAGCTTGGGCTGCAATCATTTTCCTTGGCTGAGAACTCATTGAACTTAAAATACCTTTCTTCCTATGTGAGAGGCTATGGATGGCTTTGGTGTTTGATGTATCCCTTCCCAAGGAGAATACAACTTCTGTGACAGATGGTATCCTTTAAAACAAACAAACAAACAAAACAAAACAAAACAAAAAACCCAAAACCCTATAGCAGATGAATTAAATATGCTAGCGCAAACTATAGTGCCAGTTTGGAACAGTATACTGGACTATTTCCTAGTGAGTATCCACCCAATTGTAAATGTTTATGGTCTAGTAAATGTTCTTATTAACAGAGGTTTTCCCCCCAAAAAATTCAACATTCCTACAATTGATTCTAGAATTACATAGAAAGATTTGGATTCTGTGAAAAATGCACAAGATGTTTTTTTGGATATAGAAATAAATTCACAGATATATTTTTTAAAATTAACTTTCTAGTTCTTCCAGTTCTGAAAATACATGGGCCAGGTCCAAGGCACATTTTTATATATCATGGTTGTAAATTATCTGTCTTCAATGGAGTAAACATAGAATCCTGCAGTACGTACCATTGAGTAGATCCAGACAACTTGAGTGTAAGCATTAATGTATCATCAGAATATCCCCAGAAATCATTAACTTCCTAAATTTCAAAAGCCACAAAAGATGGTCAGAGGGAAGACATTCAGGCTGTCATTACATTTGGCCTGGAATTGTTATTGTTGTCATATGCCTTTAAGTCATTTCCAACTTATGGCAACCCTAAGGTGAACCTATCATTGGGTTTTCTTGGCATGATTTCTTCAGAGGATTTGGCATTGCCTTCCCCTGAGACATAGAGAGTATGACTTGCCCAAGGTCACCCAGTGGGTTTTATGGCTGAGCTGGGAATCAAACCCTGCTCTTCAGAGTTGTAGTCCAACATTCAAACCACTATGCTATTCTGGCCCTGGGACTAAGTCCCATCAAATAATAACATGGTTGACTTTGGAGTAGAAGCTAGTGTAGCACATGTTTCTTTTCTTTCTGCATCTAGTACATTTTGCTTTTTCCTTGCCCACAGACATTAGCACAAATAGCAAGAATTCTGCAGTGTAGGGATGGGAAAAAATGTTTATTCATTCCTACATTAAAAATGGGTTTCCCAACAATCAAAAAACTCAATTGGGAAGAATAATAGACCAGTGAGAATTTGAAGCAATTCTAGTATTACCAAAGTGCTGTGGAGACAATATTCTAAACAAATTCTAAAACTATATTCTAAATATTCTATATATTCAATATTCTAAAAAAGGGGGGATTGTACAAAAATGGGTTTTGTACACTAAAAACACTGTTTCTTGTACAGAAAGATGTATATGTGTAGAAAACAGTTATTTTCTGACCACCACTGCCCCACCAAAAAACAAACAAAAAACCTTGTTTTTCCCCCCTCTATTGAATATTTCTTCCACAAGAACTTGGGAAGAATTTTTTTCCTGCAATGGGGAGAAAAGCTATCATGTGACAATGAAATAGTCCAGGATTTACAACCCTAACACAGTATATACATAGATTATCCTCAAGTTCTTTCATTAAGCAAACTGAACCAAAAAGTAAGTTCAATCAAGTCCTGTTCGTAAAAGATATACAACCACTGCAGCATTACAGTGGTACCTCGACATACGAGTTTAATTCGTTCCGTAACCTTGCTCGTATGTCAAATTGCTCATATCTCAAAGCATCTCAATTTTCCCCATTGAAATTAATTGAAATGTAGTGTGCGGTGTAGTGTGCGATTCCTCGTATCTCAAATCTTGCTCTCATCTCAAAGCAAAATATTGCTCGCTCGGCGGCTCGTATCTCAAAACACTCGTATATCAGGGCACTCGTATGTCGAGGTACCACTGTATTTTGTAAGTACCCTGTTCCAAGATAAGTATCTTTCTTCCTGTTCACTGTTAAACTTAACCTCACAGAAAGTAGTGCTCCACATCAGTTGTTCACAGACACTAGTATGCCTAAACTACAGAAGTTAAGTTAAACGGAATATGAGAACATGAGCATGAACAAAGCAAACTTGAAGAAGTAAGTGGCACAAAGGCTGTTTCAAATGTTTATTTCTATGCTTTGCTGTTTCTATTTCAACATAAAATAATGTTGTTGTTGTTTTCTTCTCTGATCACATCAGACGTTACAAGAAAGTCCAGCAGAAATATAGCTTTTAAAAAGCCTATGTGTATATTTTATCTTAAAGTGATCTGTATCATTATTTATTGTTTCTGTATTAATAGGCTAGATTGCAGGTGGTTGTCACAGAAACTGGCAGTGGTTACCTTTCCATGAAAATAAATCATGCAATTAATTTGTCTTTTAGCTTATTTTATTTCTGGGACAGCCGTATTATGCAGGCACCTCAGACCTGATTCATTCTTTGCCTGATTTTTCTACATAATGAAGAAGAAATGTATGAGAAAAGTTTCTGACAAATTTTGGATTTGTATTCTTTCTAATTGTTGATAAATTGGAATTGCAACAGAAAGATGCTATTCAGATGCAATCCTAAAATATGTGTGCACTTATAAAAGACATAATGCTTGACATCTATCCCAATATAAAATAAATTTGAGTGCCACATTAAACTCAAAATATGCTACTTGTAAGGAATTAGTATGAGGTAGAAATGCCATTTTACTGGTTGAAGGAAACTCTCCAGGTGACAGAAGCACATGTTCCTACTGAAAACCCAATAGGATCATAGAAAAATTCATTGGGCCAGTCCATACCCTTCAGCATTTCACAAATGAATGTGAAAAGCAGTGCACTATTTTTGTTTTGATGGGGGGGGGGGGGTTCTTCTAGGAATAGTTCTCTGCAGGACCTTCCATGCTAAGGTTTTAAAAAATGGACAGTTAACCAGGATGTCTCTGAATAAAAATGAGTTAGAAGAACACACTGATTTTGTAGCTAAAATAATAATAATTATTTTTTAATTCAAGAGATGGGAGAGGGAACCCCAGAAACCAACAGAACAGTTTATATTCAATGCAAGCTGTTTCTCAAGGTAAAAGAGGGAGAAACAACAGCAACATGGAATCTAAAAACTCTTATCCTAACCAATGTAAGTGGTCTTGAGCTAAGGTTAGGGGATTACAGGCTAAACACACCTGTGGATTTTCTCAACCTCTGTCAGGAAGAAGGTGATTGGAGCAGGACCAGGGAGGCAGACCTCAGAGAAGGAAAGACCAGATACAGAAGTCCAAGTGAGATGGAATTCAAAGAGAGAGTTTGTTTCTGTCTCTCTGTATTTTAAAGGTCTTCCTAACTTGAGGGGCAGTCTCCTAAGAATGAAGGGAACATCTCTAGATAGGACAAACATGATCTCAACATGTGCTTGGAAAAGAGCAGAGGTGAACTATCCTTCAGGTTCTGATAATGGCCCTTTAAGTGATCTGTGCAAGTAGAGACAATGGTTCTATACACAGGACAAAGCCAATGAGTATATATATATATTTATCTCATAATGGCAGTGCACTAGTCTGAGCCAGATTGGCAGGCTTCCGTTTAATGAAAGTGAACAAGATAGTTAAGCATGGATTGCTCTCAACCAATGAAATCATTTCCTTGTCAGCAGGAGGGGGAGAGGGAGTGAGGGAATTTCCAGTTTGCAGTTTGGTTTGGTTTTCCCCAAGATGGACAAAGTGTCCAGGGCACAGCCCTATCTTGTCCATTATAAATTTTTAACAATTTGTGCAGATTTTGCCAACATACTTTGATCTTGTCTTATGCACCAAAGTCTAATATTCATATTTATTGAGCATAATATGTAACATGAAAACTAGGATACACATGGCCAAGCAACATCAGAGTGTAATCAAGATGGCAAAAGCTATTAACAATGAAAAAAAGACAAGCTAGGAAAGGCTGCAGCAATTTGCTTTTGTTTGAGCCTACTGGAAGATTCTATTCCCTCCTCTCCCCCTGCTAAGTTAATTGAGTACAAACTACTTTTGCACTTTGATTTTGTATCAACTGATGTAAGCAAGGATGAAGGGGGAAAGTGAAAGGAGGAGAGAGAAACTGGGACATTTAAAAACACTCCCAAAAATGGAACAACAGGATGAATAGGGACTTTCCAAAATGGGGCAGTTGAAGAATATTTAAATTTACCACCACCACGTGGCTCTGAAATGGGAGCTCGAAGAATTATTAAATCCACTGGATTCAAAGCCCTACCATTCAACACAAAGCCCCAGATGTAGTTTAATTACCTGCATAACTTCATTGAATACTGATTAGAACCTAATCACCACTTTTAGGGATCCCACCACAAAATCCCCACATTTTCCCCAAGGGCATGCTGCTACCTGGCAGCAGTGGCTGTTGCCTGGGATAGAATTTAGAGGTGAAAGTCCCAGATTTTGGAATGGACTTTTCTAAAGCTGGCCTTCTGTCACAATCCAAGGCTGGGAGATCTTTAATGTTCAATTGATATGAGACCATTCAATCAAAGAGACTAAGGGGCTGTACAGATCCCTTTCCTTGCTGGATCAGGGCCATGGCAACCACATGCCATGGCCCTGACCTGGCCTTTCCATGGTACAAAAAGAAGCCACAAAATGCAGATCCTTTTTCTGCCACAGAAAGGGCGCCCTACCTGTGGTGGCAGAGGCTTTTCATTGCTTCTTCAGTGCAGCACATGTAAATGCTGCACTGAAAACACACCCTTTTGCCACCTGCCATGCAGTTGCTTGGGTGGCATGAGGATGACATGTGGGTGGAGTCAAGGCAGCTGGCATGCAGTCACCACGCCCTGACTCCATCCCCAGTCCAGCCCTTTTGGCTACTCTGTACAGGCCCTTAGACCACAATCCTAAATTGTGTCAGTGGAATATAGCACCACCACATAATTCCTTCATATCCTGGAAGGCAGTTCCCAAGAAGCCATGAGAGGAGAGACAAGAGGAGGTGAAGGTAGGAGAACAGAATTTCTGGTACCCTCCCAGACCTCCAGTGAGTCACTTATACATCTAACTTTTAGATTTTGTTCTCCTATATGAATATGCTTAGTCTTAAACTCATCTTCATTTTCTCCTGCCTTCTGTACTGATTCATTTGTGGAGTTATGATTGGGCTTCTGTAGTTATACTGTCCTGATGCTTGCTATACATTCACTGAGGAAGAAGCCAAGACACCAAGCCTAATGTCTTTTTGGTGTCATGTGTTGGAGGAGACCTTTGCATTCAGCCATGCTTTTTAAAGATTTATAATTTTTTCTAAGCTTTTTAAAAGAATTGCCACTGTATACAATATATAATATTTTATTTAGTTATGTTTTTTTTAAAAAAAATCTGTCTGCATATATATCTATTATCTTATCATCTATCTACTTCCATCTATTTATATTTTGATTTCACATTTTAAAATTTTGAACTCTAAGCCAATCTTAGAGCACATATTGTCTGAAGATACAGAATAATAAATAAACAAATCACACCAATCCTTGCATTAGTTGACTTTAAACTTCATCATCTTCAAATAAATTGAGGAATAATTTAGAGCTACTAAAATAAATTGGCAAGCAATGTCCCTCTCTCTCTGTCATGCATAAAATGGGGTCCCACACTGTCTTCTATCTTATTCCACTGTCTTCTATCTTATTCATATATATTTTATTGAAAACTAATTGCCAATTGGATAGAGCTACTTTTCTTTTCCAAGTCCAGAATCACATATGGTATTATGAAATATTAAGTTCTTTAGAGCTCCTTTCTACCATAATTCAACCTCAAGCAGAATTAGGAGGGGGTATTATAAAGTAATAATTATCACCTAGAACTTATTATGATATATTGATGAAATTTTGTCAGTGTCATCATTGATCCCTAAGTGCATGATGTTGAGAAATCAGCTCATTGTGTCCTTTATGTTTATTATACATTGTGCCCGAAGTGAGTAAAGTGTAAGTTGGAGAAGATTGAGGCTCGCAGCTTGATAAAGTTTGTGCATTTGAAGAGTAATAGTGCCCAACAAATTCATGATGAGATTATGGTATTTTATGGACATGATTGCTCATCTTATGACACTATTGTGAGGTGGAAAAGGAATTTCCAAACTGGTCATATCTCCCTCACAGACAAGCCAAGACCTGGAAGGCCATGATTGACAGACGATGCAGCCACAGTGAAGAAAGTGGAGTGTTTAATCCTGAAAGACAGATGAGCAATCATCCAAATGATCATGAATGAAACTGGTCTCAGTTATGGTAGTGTGTGGAAAATTATTCCTGATGAACTTCACATGTCTAAGAAGTCTGCACACTGAGTTCCATGTTTGCTAACCCCTTTCCAGAAACAAACACAGCATGACCTTTCAAGATAGATGTTGATGCTATTGGAACAAGATAAAGAGGATTTTTTGGTCATCTGCTAACCATGGATGAATCTTGGATCTATCAGTATGATCCAGAGTCCAAACCCATGAGCATGGAGTGGAAGCATGCTGATTTCTCTCTCCCAAAAAGGCAAATTTGCAAACTACAGCAAGGAAGGTCATGCTCTCTGTTTTTTTGAGACTGTCGTGGAGTCATTCTCACAGATTACCTTGTAAAAGGACAAACCATCACTGGCACATAAATAATAATAATAATAATAATAATAATAATAATAATAATAATAATAAATACCCCACCCCTCTGTTAAAAACAATCGGGGCAGCTTACAACAGTTAAAATTACGTCAAAATAAAAGCTAAAAACCCCCAAAACCCACCCTCCCCTTTAAAAAAGTATTAAACTAAGCATCCATAAAATCTACAAAAATCCTTTTTAAAAAACCATAGGATATATTAAACCAAGCAGCAGGCAAGCCAGAGACTAAGAAAGGATGAGAGGTGCAGCTCCTGAGACTGGGATCTAATCAGGAAAGGCATGCCGAAAGAGATCTGTCTTTACTGCCTTTTTAAAGCTTCTCAGGCTCGTAATCTTATGGATCTCGTCCAGCAGGTTGTTCCGTAATCTGGGGGCGATTGCCAACAATGCCCTCGGGGAGGTTGCGGACAGCCTAGATTTCTGTGGCTGAAGCAGATTCTGCCCAGAGGACCAGAGTGTGTGGGGAGGATTTTATGGGAGGAGGCAGTTCTGAAGATAAGTTGGGCCCAAGCCATTTAGGGCTTTAAAGTTAATAATCAACACCTTATACTGGGCCCAGAAACTAATAGGCAGCCAGTGGAGAGATTTTAACACCAGGGTTATGTGGTCTCTGTGAGATGTTCCCAAGACCACTCTGGCTGCCATATTTTGTACTAACTGAAGTTTCCGGACCAAGCATGAGGGTAGCCCCATGTAGAGTGCATTACAGAAATCCAGACAGGAGGTTACCAGTGCATGCACAACAGTCTCAAGGTCCCTTACTTCCAGAAAAGGGTGCAGCTGGTGTATCAGCCAAAGCTGATAACAGGCACTTCTGACCGTTGCATTTACCTGATTTGTCATCAGGAGCGACGAATCAAGAAGAACCCCCAGACTGCGAACACAGTCCTTTACGGAGAGTGTGACCCAGTCCAGGACCGGAGGTTGCAACCCAATTCTTGGTTTCAGGCAGCTACCGTGAACACCTCTGTTTTTTCTGGATTCAATCTCAATCTGTTTTTCCTCATCCAGCCCATTACTGACTTAGGACATTCATTGAGAGAGGAGACACCATCGGAATTCAAGGCCGATGATCGAGACATAGAGAAATAGATCTGGGTGTTGTTAGCGTACTGATAACACCCAGCTCCATAAATCTGAATGATTTCACCCAGCGGCTTCATATGTTAAACAGCATCGGGGACAGAATGGCACCTTGAGGGATGCCGTAGGTGAGCTCCTTTTTACTGGAGTGACTGTCCCCGAGCAGCACCCTCTGGGATCTGCCCGAGAGGAAGGAATGGAACCACTGGACACAGTACCTCTGATTCCCAACCCACTCAGGAGATCCAGGAGGATGCCATGATCTATTGTATCAAAAGCTGCTGAGAGGTCTAGAAGCACCAACAGGGTCACACTACCCCTGTCGATGCTCAGACACAGGTCGTCGGTAAAGGAAACCATGGCAGTCTCAACCCCAAATCTTGTCCTAAAGCCAGTTTGAAATGGGTCTAGATAATTGGTTTCATCTAAGACAGCTTGGAGCTGAAGAGCAACTGCTCTCTCGATTACTTTGCTCAAGACTGGCCTATAGTTGTTCATATCCAGGGGGTCCAGGGAAGGTTTCTTCAGAGGTGGCCTAACAGCCACTTCTTTCAAACAAGATGGAATATAACCCTCCCTGAGGGATGCATTGATGATGTCCGTAAGGAACCTCCTCAATGCTCCCCCCCCGATGGCCAGCCATCATGGGCAAGGATCGAGAGGACAGGTTGTTTTTCTCACTCTACCAAGGAGCTTGTCCACGTCATCAGTACTCACAGATTGAAACTGATCCAGGATAATTTCGCTAATGGAGTTGCTGGACACCTCATCACTTGGTTCTGTCAAAACACTGGTGTCTAGGTTGGCTCTTATTTGAGATATTTTATCTGCAAAAAAAGTTGTTAAACACATCATGGCTGTTGTCAGGTTAAGTAACGGGTTCTGCACAGGAGGCACCTGCATCAGTTCCCCTACCACCTTAAACAGTTCTGCTGGACAGGACTCTACAGATGCAATACGTGCAGAACAGAAAAAATCTCTGTGCTGCATGTATTGCCTCTCGATAGGACCAAAGGAAGTTCCTATGACAAGTTCTGTCAGATAAGAGTCGAGTTTTCTGCCAGGTGTGCTCTAGTCGTTGTCCAATCCGCTTCATTTTCCTAAGCTCTGATGTATACCATGGCTTACGATTTGGAGCAGGTTGGAAAGAACACTTGGGAGCGATCATGTCGATAGCCTTGGTAAGATCAGTGTTCCAAGTATTAACCAAAGCTTTGACAGGGTCACCAGCGTTACCTACCATTAAACTCTCCAAGGCTTTCTGGAATCCTATTGGCTTAATTAGCCTTTGAGGGCGGACCATTCTAGTAGGTTCAGCACCCCCGGCAGAGCAGATTGTCACTCTTAGTGCAGTCTTGACCAGGAAATGATCCATCCATGACAATGCAGTGGTTTTAGTAACCTCTGCCCACTGATATTCCTGTTCCATACTAAAGACCACATCGAGGGTATGACCCGCACAATGCATGGGTCCTATGACCAATTGGGATAGGCCCATGTTTGTCATGGATTCCATGAACTCTCGAGCTGCGCCAGTTAGATTTAACAGACTAGTCTTGAGTGGGATGTTGAAGTTGCCCAGAACAAAAAGTCTGAGCCACTCCAACAGTAACTCTGAGACCAGATGTGTCAGCTTGGTTAGGTAGTTTGCTAGGCAATGGGGTGGTCGGTATACTAACAGAATCCACAAACTATCCCTGGTCCTCAGGTTCAGGTACATACACTCGAAGTGGACCATGTTGCGGACAGGTATCCTGGTCAAGGTAAGGGTGTTTTATAAACCAAAGCCTCTCTGCCCCCCGCCCACTTCTCCTTACCTGCTCACTAACAGAGTACCCAGCTGGGAGGGCCTGTATCCATGTAACAATGCTGTCTTCTCCCAGCCAGGTCTATGTAAAGCAAGCCAGGTCAGCATCCTTATCCAAAAGAAGATCATAGATAATATGAGTTTTGTTTTTAACCGACCTGGCATTGAAGAGGAGCAGAGTAAGTTTCTGTGGAATGGTAGGTGCACTCCCCAATCCATTCCGGGAGACAGAGTGAACTGAAGGTGGGATAGCTATCAAACAGCGATCTCATCTTCTTTTGTAACATCTGTTCACTTTGTTCCAACCATACCTCCCTTTCCCCTGCACAACTCCAATTTCCGCCCCCAACATATTCCCGGCCTCAGTTGATAGAGGAGACCATAAAGCCACGTAACCCTCCCAGTGGAACAACCACTGTGATTGTTCCTGCTGATGGAGGGGGAGGGTAGGCTAGAAGACAGAGCTCTCTCAAACACTACTCTTAACCTCCCAACAGCTGCTGATAGAGGTCAGAGGGTGTAAATAGATTTAATAACCTCTCCAATCAAATGTCAGCTAAGCCGCCGCTGTCTCTCGGGAGGCTTCGGGCTCTCCAGCTGTGGCTGGTGTTAATGCAAGTGCTTCTGGGAGACAAGAGGTGTTCTGAGGCAGTTTAAGGCCACCACTGTCTCTTGGGATGTCACAATAGTTGGTACTAGCAGGAGGACTGGACGGACCCAATGAAATTTCCGCCTACTGTCTGATTCATACGGTCCACTGCTCTTAATCAAACAGGAGAATAACTGCTGCCGGGCGGTTGATGGTATAGGCGGGCTTAATAGCTCTGCCATGGCCTCCTCTGGCCCCGCGTCCACTTCTGCTGCCATGCTGCCGGGTGGCTGGTGGAAAGGGTGGGGTTAATAGCTCCGGCATGGCCTCCTCCAGTCCCACGTCCTCCTCTGCTGCAACGCTGCCAGGTGGCTGATGGAAAGGGCGGACTTAATAGCTCTGCTGTGGCCTCCTCTGGCCCCACGTCTGCCTCTGCTGCCGCGTGGCTGGTGGAAAGGGCAGAGTTAATAGCTCCACCGCGGCCTCCTCTGGCCCCACGTCCACCTCTGCTGCCATGCTGCCAGGTGGCTGATGGAAAGGGCAGGGTTAATAGCTCTGCCACGGCCTCCTCCGGCCCCATGTCCACCTCTGCTGTCACCCTACAGCAATCTTCTGGACAAATTGTGAAATGCTCTGGAGGGAAAAATGCTGCAGTATGCTCTCCAGAGGCATTTGTCTCTTAGCTGACAATGCACCAGTTAAGTTGCAGTTAATAAAGCAAGGGCATGTAATAAGAACTTGACCTTGGGGAATTTATAATTAGCTCAAAAATAGTAAATAGGATCCAACCCATTGTATGCAGGGGGCTAGAGGGAACAGTCCCTGCATAGACAGTATTTGTCCAAAAGAATGGTACTTTTATTAAGAGAGAAAAAATTAATAAGTAAACACACACATATACAGAGGATCAAACATACAAAAACACCCTAACATACATGCACACACACAAGAACTCAGGAGTAGCTTGGATAGGAAACACAAGGCTTTCAAATGGTGCTAGTTACCTGAAAGGAGGCAGCTCCAACGATAAATGAAGAAATAGACTCAACCATTATGACAGGGAAAGGACAAAGAATAGAGCTGGTCACAATGGCATAGGCATCATGAATTCTATCCAGACTCCCCTACTTTCCCAAGACTTTGGGGAGCATTTATATCCTTAAAACTAGGCTGATGCAAAGAGGTGCTATTATATATCAAAGGATTCTGATGCTTTGCTTTGAAGTAGACAATTTCCAAAAGAGGGGAGATAGGATGCTGATGTTATCTCATCTTCAGCCAGACTCATCCTGCTTGCCCCTCATAAATCTTTAGGTGTGAATGTCTTGTTTTGCAGCTCCTAAGCCTGGCCTTTTTGATCTGCAAATGGTTGTAAATGCAGGTTCAACTCTGTTTAGAGTGCCTACATGAGGCTCAGCCTTGAGTCCATGGCGATGAAGGCTCTTTTCAGCCTAGGGCTCTGATAGAGACCCAAAGGGGCCTTGATATCAGGATCAATTGTACCACTAATCATAACAGTTATGTGGCTTTGAGATTTTGTAGCAGCCACCTTATTCTCCCAAACTTCCACCAAGTGACTTCTTGTTCCCAGAAATGAAAATTCCATTGTGGGGTCACTGATTTGACAACACAAATGACATCATTCATGAAGTGGAAGAGTGTTTTAAGGTGCAGTCTGCAGACTTGTACAATAATGGTATTTGGGGGGGGGGGGTGGTCAAGAAATGCTGGGGAAAATGTGTAAATCTAGATGATGACTATGGGGGGATGCAGACAGGTGGCTGTGGGCTGCCCTGAGAAGTGATGGATTGGAGCTGAGGCTGCCCCATGCCTTGGCCCCAATCCACTCTTCTGCTGGCCCAGGAAGGAGTGCTAACATAGCGCTCCTTCCTCAAGGCATGGAAAGGGCGCCAGAAGAGGACACTGCGACGGACACTGACAGAAGGACATCATCAGAGCGCTCGCCATGTGCAATGGCAGGTGCTCTGATGACATCCTTGGGAAAGGGTTGGGGTGTCTGGCTTCCAGCTGCCTCTCCCCTTCCCTGCCTCCAAGATGGTGCAAAGCACCATCTGTAGAGGCCCTATGTAGAGAAAAGTTGACAGCTAAAAATCAAAACAAACTTTCTGTCAAAATTTTTTAAAAGTGTTAATTAAAACTTTATGATACCCCCTCTTAAGTATTAAACAGCAAAGGTCTCCCTATTCATGTCTGATTCTCAGAGTGAGAGTGAATGGTGCTTTTCAGCGAAAGGGATTGTGGAAATGAGCAAGAAGAAAAAAAAACCCCTAGAGGCCTGCCCTTAATTTAATTTATTTATTTATTTTTTTAAATCAACATTCTGTTTTCTAAAAATTTCTTGTACTGTATGTTTTTCATGTGACCAGGTTTATGATGAAATATTATACTGTTGTTGTTAACTGGTCTTGAGTTGGCCCTGACTCATGGCAACCCTGTGGATGAGACATCTCCAAGCATCCCTATCTTCCACTGTTTTGCTTAAGTCCTGCAAATTCATACCCGTTACCTCTCTGAGTCCATCCATCTGGCATGTGGTCTTTCTCTATTTCTGCTGCCCTCTACCTTCCCTAGCATTTTTTCTAGTGTGTCATGTCTTCTTATGATGTGAGCAAAGTATGACAGTCTCTGTTTTGTCATCTTGGCTTTGAAGGAGAGTTTGGGCTTGATCTGTTCTAGGACCTATTTGTTTGTCTTTCTGGCTGTCCACAACATTGTCAGCACTCTTTTCCAGCACCACATATTGAGTTTATTTTCTTCTGTCAGCTTTCTTCACTGTCCAACTCTCACATCCATACATGGTGATGGGAATACATTGAAATGCATAGACATTAAATTGGAAAAGGAGAGAAACAATGCATTCCAAAATAAACAGCATTTTTTATGTTGATGTTTGAATGGAAGCAAGTGGTTTCTTTAGCACTGTGGATTTTGCTTCACCCTGGTTCTTATCTTTTGGAGCTTCTAAAATCTGAGTAGGATGAGCTAAAATGTGTGGAGGGTTATATATGAAATATTTTCCCCATAGAATGGAGTATATTACTGCTCTAGCATATGACTGAAAATAAAACAAGTACTGATATTTGTATTGGGAATTGTAGTGAATATTTGTTGATGTCAGTCCTTAATTTTGATAAATATTTATTTGAATCATCAGTCTTTTTTAGAATGGTAGCTAAGCCTCTGATTTGGCAAGACCAACAATTGCCTGCTAAAAACTTTAGGCTATGGTCTAATCTAGGAATAAGCTGTATGGAGTTCAAGGGGCTTACTTCTGAGTATACATTTATAAAATGGTTCTGTTAGAAATATCCACACACTTCAAAAAGCCACAAGTTCTTACCCTATTTTTTTCCATTTTCCAAGAAGGGAATCCTTAACAGATCCTAAGAACATGCTTTTACACTCTGTCAAAAAGGAGCCACATCCATATGTAATCTGTGGGCTGCTGTCCCTTACATTAGCCTTTAACTCCCATAATTTTCTAAACTTAAATGAAGGCAGCTCTGATTTACACCTGAATAAATTAGCTCAGAACTAGTTTCCTTAAACATATGAGGATGCATATAATGGCATTATTACAATATTCTTATTTAAATGTGTTCAAGCTCATAATGTTTCATCAGGACCCATGTGGTTGAAACACTAAAAATTATGTTTGTATTCATTAGAAACTAAGGGCCTAAGCAGACTGCCAGAAATAGTGCACATTAAATTGAGGCACTGCCCTGGCTCAGTGGTAGGGAATCATGGGAACTGTAATTTATTGTGCCACCAGAGCTCTCTGACAGAGAAGGCTCAATGTCTCAGAAAAAAAATACAATTCTCATGATTCCCTAGCACTGAGCCAGGGCAGTGCCTCAATTTAATGTGCACTATTTCTGGCAGTCTGCTTAGGCCTTAACTTGCAAATGTCCTTGTAATTTGGTTCAACAAGCTTGTCCAGTATTACAAATCTGATTCTCCATCACTGCATGCCATGCGTGAACCCAACTGGCTTGCTGCAATCTTCATCTTTCACCTCTTTATTCTTCCTTGCTGCTAAGTCATGCCAAAACCTATAACAGCCCAAGAATCATGAGTAACATAGGACCCTGACTTGTACAGACTGTAGGCTGATGCAGACCGGCAGTCCAGGCTGGCCTGGTGGTGGAGTTGGGGCAGGACAACTGCACGCCAGCCACCTCGACTCTGCCCTGACTCCAGCCCAATGCCGTGTGCTCATCTGCATGGTGTGTGGCATCAGGGCACCCTCTTGGTAAAATATGCACACACGCTGCACCAAAAGGGTGCAAAAGAGCTGTGGCAGCAGCTCTAAGGGCAGCCTTTTGCTGCCCCCAAAAGAAGCGATATTTTGCCACTCTTTTGGGTGTGGCAAAAAGGAGGATTGGGGCCATGGCATGTGGTTGTCATGGCCCCAATCCACCACTTCCAAGAACAGCCCAGAGCCACCTCTTCTGGGCTGTCTGCATTGGCCCTAAGTTAGTCCACCCAGCTCAAGCTCCGTACCTTGAACATACTGTATGTTTATTAGTGTTCTATGTATATATAAAATTAGCACTTCCAGGAGAATAACTAGCAAACTTTTAATATGCTTTTTTTATCCTATGCTCAGGAATAAGAATAGCGTCAGAAGGAAGGTACTCTTTCAGGAAGTATATAAACCATCCATTGTCTTAATCTTACATTAGTTGGACCATCATGACCCTAATGATCTTTTAATGCATATCAAGGTGAAGCAAAATCAACAAAGGTGAATTCCATGTTGAAGGGTTTTCAGAAGCCATATTGCTGTGATGGGCCAATCAGTGGCAAAAGGAAAGGTTATACAACAACAATTACAACAACAACAACAGCAACCCAGTATATTTTAGCTCAAATCTTTTACTGCCTTTAGCTTATCCAGGGGCAGCCATATATAGCAATGTACAATAACATCCAAAATCCACAAAACAGTGATATCTTTGTTGGGCCAAGCAAAATCCACAAAATATGTTATAAGCTTTCAAAGCTCCACTGACTTCTTCATCAGGCAAAGGTGTTAAAAATAATACAGGAGAAAAGAATTGACAATGTTAGTCACAGGCCCGCATTTTGTCAAGATGTTGTTGGTGTTCAATGCAGGCAGGACAGTCCTTGTTCTGGCCATGTAGTATTGGGAGAAAAAGCATTTTAAAGTCCAGGAAATTTAAATTCCATTAGTAAAACATAAAAGGTACTTCCTATGGGATCCAGGATGTCTTAGTCCTGAATGAAAAACAAACAAACAAACAACTTTGCTTATCACATGCTTTAAAGAGGCATTTTACCTCTTCTGGCTTCAATCCTTGATGGGAATACAACCGGATGTTACCAGACATGATTCACTGCTGATTCTTCCACGATGCTGCCAGCCGAATTCAGCCCAGGTCCAAGGACCGCTCAGCCAGTCATTTTCTCAAGTCGTAAAAATTCCATTTCCAAAAAAAGTGCTAGCTGAGTGCGGTTTCAAGCAGAGCTGCATTTGGCTGGTGGCATTGTGGCAGAATGGGTGGTGAATTATGTCTGATAACATCCGGCTGTATCCCCGATCAAGAATTGAAGCCAGAAGAGGTAAAACACCTCTTTAGGGTGTGCAATAAGCTCCATATATACAAACTCTGAAAGCAGAACATTTGTACATCTTGATTAAATGAAATATATATATATATATATATATATATATATATATATATATACCACTCCTTTGCCTTAACCTTGCACAAGTGTGATGGGGTGCAGACAGGCAGCTCTGGGCTGCCCCGGGAAGCAGTGGATTGGGGCTGTGGCTACCCCATGCCGCAGCCCTGATCCTCCCTTTTGCCGCCCTGAAAAGAGCAGCACATGGCTCTTCTTCACCCTTTCCAGCACAGCACATCAAAATGCTGCACTGGAAGGGCATCCTGATGCTGCGTGCCATGCGTAATGGCGCAGGGCGTCAGGACAGCATTGGCGTGGGTTTGGGGTGGCCAGCGTGCAGCTGCCCCACCCCATTTCTGCCTCCAGGCCAGCCCTTTGGGTCGGTCTGCAGAGGCCCTGTGACAGTCAAGGCTACCATAAATGGAAGAGGGTATGAACATCTGGGAAAACTCAGAGGCCTTGGGAGCCCAAGAGGGAAAAAGTGCCCCTGGATTCTAAGGTCCCCCGTCCCTGTACTGCTGAATTTAGATGTTGTCAAGGCTAATGTTGGAACCTTTCCAAGAGGAAAAACAAGAATATTGGCAGTTCACACATGCTACTTAAGTGGAAGGAATACACAACCTATAATCCTGCTTCTGATAATTCTGAGTATGAGTATACAGGCCCAGTAATGTGAAGTGAGATATATGTGGCCAAACAATATCAAAATGTGGTCAAGATGGCAAAAGTTATTGGTGAGGAAGAATAGACATTCCAGGAGAGGATGAACCAGTTATTTTTGCCCAAGTCTACAGGACAATACTCTGCTTAGTCTGTTCCTCTCTGCTTCTCACATCCGACTGAGTTAATTGATTGCAAACTACTTTTAAAATTTGAACTCAGTTTGCAGCAGCTGCAGCAAGTCAAGAAAAAAGAGGACAAATGGGAGGAAGAGAGAGAAATTGGGACATTTTAAAAGTAAATGAGGGCCTCAGCAGACGGCGCAAAGTGCCATTTTCGAGGCCAAGAAGGGGAGGGGCAGCCTCACGCTGGGTGCCCCAACCCCTTCCTGAAAACGTCGTCAGAGCGGCTGGCCCTCCGCACGGCCAGCGCTCCGACGACGCACTTCCGCTGCAGTGTCTGCACACACTGCAGCAGAAGAGGCACTGAAGGTGTGCCATAAGCCTTTTGCGGTGCACCTTCGGCGTCTTCCTGGGACTGAGACGCGGCAGCTCAGGGCTGAGGAGTGCGGATACCTTGGCCCTGATCTGCAGCTTCCCAGGGCGGCCCTGTGCCACCCGTCTGCTTCCCTCCTGAGAATGCAAAAGCGGGGTAATAGAGGATTAATTGGATATGTCCCTGCCAAATCAGAACAGTTGGAGGACATGTGCTGTACACTGAGTTAACACATACATTTGGAATAATTTCTTTGATATATTTGTTAATAAATTCATGAAGCTGCCTGTACTTTTGATTCAATCTCTTGCTTTTTTTATTCTTTATAAAATAGGAGGAAAGAATCAAAACTGTTAGGAGGATAAACTAGAAAATGAATCAGAATGATACCTCAACCAGAGTAAACTACTGCATCTAAATTGTTCATTAACTGGAATATGTTGCATGCAAAAGAACGTGATCTCCTACTATTTCAGGTGTCTTTCTTCTCATAATCCTTCAGACAATTATGCATTTGTCCTTGTCTCTTAACTTTCAGCACTTCCTCATTTTATTTTTCAAGGAAGCTATTTAAATCATCAAACTAATAAGGAACTAGGTAGTGTGGGATGAGTCAGAAGTGGTGTGGGAAATTGCTGTTAATTGAAGCAGTTAAAATGACACAGTGGTAGTGTATTTCAGCAGAGGATTTAATGACACAGCTTCCAGTTGAACTACTCTTGGCTAGGAAAGTAAAGCCTCAACTTGGTTCTAGCTGTCATGGCCCAGTGATTTCCTCAGACAAGATTTATTGATGGACACTCCTAACATCTCAGGATTTGTCTGCCAGTGTGGATTGCTATTTTCATTAATGGAATCACAAGATTATAGTAATACAGGAAGATAAAGGAAGTAGTGTTGGGCAATGGCCAAAAAAAAAATCATTAGGAAAGAGGCAGATTACATAACCCAGTTAGCATGAATGTTAGTATATGTAACCACTGTAAATTATTGGCTTTGTTCAAGGGGTGGGGAAACCCTTAAAAAGAGGCTGTACTTCTAGGAGAGAAAAAGTTTTCTGAAGATGTTGAGAGCAGTTCTGTTGGTCAGAGATAAGAATTAGGCCCTTGTCACTTTGAATTAGATAATATCATTTTAATGTATGGGTTTAGGAGGGAATAGAAAGGTAAAAACTCATAGTGGATTTTTTATCATTTGTATCTATTTTATATCATGATTTAAAGGGCTTTGAGGTTTGTTACAGTAAGTGCTGAGAAGCAAGTTTTTTTTTTCCAAGCAGTCCTGTGTTGGTACTTTGTGGGTGAATGAAACTTTGGGACACAGAAAGTGTGCTGGATTCTGTACAAAATAGACAATATTGTTTCTGGATTTTATGGTTTTTCAGTCTGCACATTGCTTAAAGTTTTTAATTGGCGCTTGCAGTATTTATTTATAAGTGGTGCCACAGAATTCATGGAAGTAGTACACCAAGATATCAAGTCCAATTACCAAGCATCAATAGAAGCTGATGAGAGAGGTTGGGCTGGAGAGAGCACAGATCTAGACACAGATCCAAACTGCCAGGACACTTGGGTAGAGGATTTGCCACTGTGAGAGAGGTGAATCCATTCTTGATTTTACTCACTGCTCTTCCCACACATTCTCCAAATTAAATGGCAACTCTGCCGGTTCTCAATCTTTAGCCCAACACCAGGACAGTGTCCAACTAACTCCAAACAATAGTAAAAAAACTAAACAGGATTTGTCATTCCCACAGCAGTGGCTTCACTGAGTCAGTTTTCACCACACCTTGCTATATCTAGGTTTTGGCTTGGGAGCTGCTTTTTGGAGGGTGCTGGGGGAAATGAGGTGAAATGGGTATTTTAGATATCATGGATAAAATTTCAGTGTACTGTATGCCCAAAAGCCCATACATAAAATCTTTAAGCCAACCACAATTAGGGAGAGCAGCGAATTGACAGATTTGGTGTGGTTGACATGGGGTGAAGCACACTGGCAGCTTGGAGCATGCTCTGGCCACTCCAGCCCCAATCAGCCCCCTGGACCACAGCAACCAGACACTATGGTCTGAAAGCTGGCCGCTGCTGCAGTCCTCAATGGGCCACGGGCAAGAAGTGTCTTTTCACTGCTATTTTTCTGGCTGGATTCAGGCTGCCTTGTGTGTCTATGGAGTGGCTTCTGGTCAATCCAGGGGCATGTGACATCTACATGCCATGTTGCTGAAGTGGCTAGAAGCTGCACTTTTTGGCCTGTGTGTTTTGGGCAATTGCTGTGAAAATCTGGAGAGTCTGCACATTGATATCAGTTTTCTGATTAAAAGAGTTATCTGCCACTATCCCTGTAATACATCTGGAATTCTGCTCACAAACTGGCTGATTCACTGGGTAAAACATTGCCTTTTATCCTGAAGTATTGGCACAATTAAAGCCACACAGAGACATCAATTGTTTGAGTTACAGTTTGGCTTTAGCTTGGAAATGTGCCCATCTCTCACTCTTGACCATTGCCCCAGGACCGTCTTGCGGATTCCACACTTCCTTGTTAGTATTATATTGTTAGTATAATTATAGTTATTCTGAACCTTTATTTTTTCTCCCAACAGGTTTGGATGCTTTTAATGGCTGGGTGACAGAAATTCATCAGGCTGAAGTGATGGGGAGATCAACCAGCTGAATTTCTGTCTGTTAGCAATTGTGGGAAACACAGACATAGGGCCTTTGCAGACTGCTAGAAATAGTGCAAATTGAGTCCACTTTAATGGTTAGGGTTAGAGAATCATGGGAACTGTATTTTATTGTGGCACCAGAGCTCTCTGACAGCAAAGGCTCAATGTCTCAGAAAAAAATTCCCATGATTCCCTAGCACTAACCCTAGCCCTTAAAGTGGACTCAATTTGCACTATTTCTGGCAGTCTGCAAAGGCCTGTAGTGTCAGAAAGGTAGACAAAAGGTTATCTAAATTGGTGAACCCTGCCACCAAGGAGTACCCTTCTGACCTGATAACACAGTCCCATTGTTTGGTCACTCTATTCACTATCCTGTCCTTGGATTTGTTCCATTAGCTGTCGGTTTTCTGCACTGAGTGTAGCTTTCCATTTTTCAAACAATGATGAACAGAAGGGCCATAGAGAACACACAGCTGAGCTTGAAAGTTCACAGCAGGCTTGGTGAGAAGCAGATTAGTCATCATATTACTATAACCATCTAATTCATAATCTTCAAGGTAAATGCATCCAATTCTCCACTGAGCAATAACAGAAATGTCATAGTAAATGGACAAAATGAAAGCCCCACCCTTCCTTCCTTTGGCATAAACTCCCTCCCCTATCACAACCTTGCTCCATGTGAAGATTGCCGAGACAAATCTGCCCGCCTAAGAAAAATCACCTTCTGTGACTAGGTCTTGTATTCCTGTTCCCAGTTGAGCCTAGAGGAGAACATCCAAGATCTTTGAGGCTGAAAATTGAATAGCAGCAAGGCGCTAATGCTCTCCACGCCTCTCTGCAGCACTGTGGAATGTTTCACAAAGCTTATGTGTAATTTTGCTTAGCACATAAGCCATGAGGCCAGGGATGCTGGCTTTAGCTAACATCTTTCTACAGCTGGTGGAGCAAAACGGTGAGGAATCTGCACTTTCAACAATTACATTAGAAAGAAGTTACATGCCATTCACTCATACACATACACATCAAGGTGATATTAAACATTTCTAATATGCCAAGGTCAAAGAGCTGATAAATTGTGCATTCAGGGTATGGAGCACAAGTTCTACAGTCTAACATGTTACCTTTCTTTCCTCTAAGACACCAATGTGTCAACCAGCCTCTGTAGCTGTACTTTTAATGAGGATCTTTGTATGCAAACATTAGCAAGTGATATAATTTATAACCACAGTAGAAAAAGTTCCCCCAAAAAATTACTCTTAAAAACTGCTTTTAAAACCACAAGACTATGGCAGTTTCTGAACAGATAGCAAACCTTACCCAAAATGCCTACATCTTTTTTTTAAACAAACAAACAAACAAACAAACAAAAACCTTTGGGGGTGTTTGTTACCTACACTTGATTTTTGCTTAACTATCACTTCTTTCTCATTTCAAGCTCTTTTTTTTTCCCTTGTCAAATATAATAAAGTCTTCCTTCATCTTTGCACTGCTGTTCCATCCACTCTGGCTGCAACAACAACAATTAAATTACATCACTTCATTCACTGGTTTGGAAGTTGTCATGTGATCCAGGTTACTCACATAACCAGAATATTAATGCTTTATTGAGATAGGGAGGGGATCTAACCAAAGCTACATACATCAGTGGGAATCAAGAATCAAGAGTAATAGGTGTTCAATAGGATCCAAGAATGGGTGACAGTTTGTCCAAATCATTCAAAGCTTTCTTGGTAAAAAGGGAGTGGGGATGTGTTAATGGAGGCTTTGATGGATTTTTTTTTTTTTTTTTTTTTTTTGCCTAGGTGAAAGAAGTAGAAAACAAGCCACCATTTTGCATCTCAATTTAAATTTTCTAATACTCATGACAAGGCTAGATGTTACCTAGGTAGCTCATATTTTATTCTAAATTTATAATTCTCACATCCTGAAGCAGCATACAAATCAGATTACAGTTAAAGTATGCTTTTAGAATTGTTCCTTTCTAATTTTGTGATGAAGTCCACCACACAATAAGTGTGTATGAAAATGAAATTAAGTAGGTAACATCATGAAGAGAAAGTGCATCACTATAAAAATAATTATAATATATTAGCAAACATTGCTTCAAAAATATGATAGTGGGGAAATGGTATACAAAGATGATGCATACATAATGTGAGCATTATACAAATGCATACATAAATGCATACAGGTTGTTTTTTTTTTAAATTGCATAAAGCAGAAATGAGAAGAAACAAAGGTTAACTGCTGTCAAGTGGACTTCAACTTATGGTGGCCCCATGAATCAGGTCTTGCAGATTTAGGGCTATGGTTTCCTTAATTGAGTCTATCCATTTGGAATGCAGTCTTCCTCTTTTTCTCCTAACTTCTACCTTATGAAGCATTAGTGCAAGTCCAAAATACAACAGTCTCAACTTAGGGCCTCTACAGATGGCCCTTTGCACTGTCTTGGAGGCAGGGAAGGGGAAGGGCAGCTGCATGCCAGCCACCCCAACCCCTCTCCAAGGACATTCTGAAGGCACGCGCCATTACGCATGGCACATGCCATCAGAATGTCCTTCTGGTGCAGCATCTTGATGTGCTGCACTGGAAGGGATGCAGAAGAGCCTCATGGTGGCTCATTGGGTGCCCTTTTTGCCGGCTCTGAAAGGAGCAGCATTTTGCTGCTCTTTTCTGGGGCAGCAAATATGTATGCTAGCCGCAACCCTGATCCTCTGCTCCATGTCCTTGCTATTTTCTGCAAATAGTATGGTGTCATCTGTATTTCTTAAATTTTTGGTGTCCTTGCCTCCTTCCTCTGAGTCTAATCCTGCTTTCTGTATATGTTCAGATACAAGTTAAACAGCTAGGGTGATAAAATGGAGACTTGCCTGAGCCCCTGGAAAAACAAAGATAATGGATAAAATTAAAGTTCACTGGTTTGCCCACCCCAGAGTTCCACCAACTGATCTAGGAATGTAAAGAAAAGTTTTGCAAATTTTCCTGTCCTTGATAACAAGGGGTATTTCAACAGATGAACAACACCCAAGGAAGAAAATGACAAACATTTTCAAGATTCTCTTTAAGACTTAAAAAAAAAAACTGCACAAAAACTAGAATTGTGTGAATACTTTGGTTTTGCTCAGGAAATAGAATATTGTGGCAAATATTTAATTAGTGACATAAAGAAGTATAAGTCCACCTGTATATGTCTTTTTTTGTCATTGTGGATGTTGATATCTCCTTTCACTATTTGCAAGAACTAAACTAGCCCCCTGGACTTACTCTTTATCCACTGCAGCCCTTCCTAGTCATTCAGTAGCTGATGGAGAGTGAGGAAGACTGGAGAAATATCTGGCTATGTCTTCATAGTTAGACATAGAATAATTACATCATTAATTGAAACCTCCAGAAGACCCTGGTGGATCTTAGTGGATGATGTCATTGGTCTGAAAATGGCTATAGGGACAGCCAAGTGCTCACTGATCCTCCCATGGTTACCATCAGACACAGAATGATGTGTGTGGGGGGGGGGGGGGGGGGCTGCAGTGCCTTAACAGTGAATTGAGGGAGTTGAAATGAGAGATGTTGATTAGTTCCACTCATGGAACTATTACAATCTGCTGTATCATACAGGATCTAAGCTACTATCCCTATGCAGAATGTTGGTTTTTGCATCAAATGAAAGTGTTTGCATAAGGTCACATTTCTACACAAATGATCTTTTAAAACAACATCCCAAAGTTTAAAACTCTCATAATATAACACAATTTGGAGAAAACTTTTGAAATTATTCATCCTTACATGTTGAGTTTTCCTTGTCTGAAATACTTTGGGCCAGAGGTGTTTTGGATTTCATTATTTTTCCAGATTTTGGAATAACTGTATTTGCATATACAGCGGGCTCTCAATGTCCATGGGCTTGCCACCTGCGGATTTAAGCATCCATGGACAGCAGACCTGTTGCTTTCAATGGGAGTGCATGCATGTGGCTGCTAATGTGGCCGTGTACATGTTATATGTGCCATTGAAATTAATGGGCTCAGGTTCATGTGTTTTTCCTTATCTGCTGGGGGTGGTGATCCAGAACAGATCCCCCACTGATATGGAGGGTGGACTGTACATACATAATGAGATATTTGGGAGATGGGACCCATGTCTAAACTTAAAATTCATGTATGTTTCTTATACACCTTATATACACAGCCTCAAGATAATTTTATATAATATTTTAAATAATTTTGTGCACGAAACAAAGTTTGTGTACATTGAACCATCAGAAAGCAAAGCTGTCACAATATCTTATCCGCTCATGAAAAATATTTTGGTTTTTAGGGTATTTCAGATTTTGGAATTCTGGATAAGGGACACTCAACTTGTATATACAAAAATAAGCACATATTTATATGCCTACTCTAGTGTCCCCAGAGTGACATGATTCCTTCTTTCCCTGTTTTACCCCCTATTATTTACCCTATCCTCAGCCCTGTACATGTATGGAGAACTATTTTAATAGAAATAGTCAGTTCCCTTAATTACTCAAGCATTCCTAGGTCAGTGAGTGTCATTTTTCTTTCTCACCTTGTCAATTGCCTGGGGGGGGGGGGGAGAAGCCAGCATGTGCCATCTTCCTTATGATTCATTTTAGGAGTCACATTAGCATCACTTTGGCTGTGTGGATGGAAGAGAGTGTGCAAAAAAGTCACCTGTATGTCAATGGCCAGGCTAGCATGACATGCTCCCTTGCAAAAGCACTTGGCTATATAGCAGGCATTTGACATTTATTACAGTACAGGATCATGGCTAGCCAACAACATTTTTTTTCCTAGAAGTAACCATTTTTTCTAGAAGTAAAGTACTGTGCTTTTAACCTCTGAAGTATCAAATATCTATGTCTTAAATAAGGGGGGTATCTATGCCCTAATGGAGGAAAAATAATATCCAAAATCTAAAATTTTATGAGCCATTACACTGTGCTTACCAAAAAGAGATATATAAAAGGCACTGCCTGTCCATGGAATTGTACTTAAGTATGCTCCATTTGAAGAATGAGTGCATGGGCAGTGGAGATGATTTATTTTTCGTGGGGGGCAAGGAAGCACCAAAAAAAAGCAAGCTGTACTATTAGCAGGGCATTAACTGAACTTCTGCTCTCATGAATTTTAACAAACAATCTTTGCAATCAAATATACTTTAGAAAGTAGCTGAATTAACAAAGAGAGAACACCTCCTGTGAAAGGGACAGGATGAGAAGACTTGGTGTTCACCATCTGGATCTGTACAAGGATTTTATTAGCTTAAAGCTGGCATTCAGTTTCAGATCTCTTTAGATGTAAAACTCATTAGTTCTGTATCTAAGGCGAGAGTGTTGAACAGCAGTGGAAGTAAAGAAAACATCACTTTAAGGGTTTATTTACTGTCCTTACTCCCATGGAGCAGAGGAATGTAACTCAATGGAAATTGAGGGCCAGTCTCTATTTTTTGTTTGTTAACTGCCCTCCAGTTGATTTTGACCCATGGCAACCCTCTGAATGAGACATCTCCAAGACCCTCTATCCTCCACTGCTCTGCCCAACTCCTACAAACTCATACTTGTGATCTTGTTAATATCCATCCATCTTTCATGCAGCTTTCCTCTACTACTATTTCCCTCTACCTTTCTTAGCATTATTGTTTTTCCCCCAGTGATTCATGCCTTCTCATGATGTGTCCAAAGTATGACAACCTAAGTTTTGTCATCTTGGCTTCCAGGGAGATTTCTGGCTTGATCTGCTCCGGGACCCATTTCTTTGACTTTTTGGCTGTCTACAGAATCCTTAGCCCAGAATCCTTAGAATCCTTAGTCTAGCACCACATCTCAGATGAGGTGATTTTTCTCCTATCCACCTTCTTAACTTTCCAGCTCTCACATATATACATGGTAACAGGGAATACAATGGCTTATTCGATTCTAACTTTTGTGCTGAGTTGTATAGCCTTGCATTTTAGGATCTTCTCTAGTTCTTTCGTAGCTGCCCTTCCCATTCTTGATCTTCTGATTTCCTGGCTGCAGTCTCCATTTCTATCAATGTTTGATCCCAGGTATGAGAATTCTTTTACTATTTCTATTTCTTCATTTTCTAAGTCAAATTTGTGTAGGTACTCTGTAGTCATTATTTTTATTTTCTTTATGTTCAACAGTAGGCCTTTCACTTTCTTCCTTGATCTTCCTTAGTAGTTCTTTCAGGTCTTTGAGGTTTTTTGCTAGTATTATGGTATTGTATGCATATCTTGGATTGTTGATATTCCTTCCTCCTATTTTCATTCCTCCTTCTTCTGTGTTCAAGCCTGCTTTTCTTACAATATGTTCTGTGTATAAGATGAACAGATAGAGTGACAAGATGCAGTCTTTTTTGACTCCTTTTCCAACTGGGAACCATTCTGTTTCTCCGTGTTCTGTTCTGACAGCAGCCTCTTGTCCAGAGTACAGATTCCTCATCAAGACTATTAGATGTGTTGGCATCTCCATGTCTTTAAGGGCATTCCATAGCCTTTCATGATCTATGCAGTCAAAGGCTTTGCTGTAGTCTAGACAGCACATGTTGGTTTTCTATTGAAATTCCCTGGTGTGCTCCATTAGCCACCATATGTTTGCAGTGTGGTCCCTTGTGCCTCTTCCTTTCCTGAACCCTGCTTGGACCACAGGTATTTCTTTCTCTATGCATGGTTGGAGTCTATGTTGTAGAATTTTGAGCATAATTTTGCTTGCATGGGATATTAGTGCTATGATCCTATAGTTGCTGCAGTCTTTTGTGCCTCCTTTTTTGTGGATGGGGATGTATATTGATCATTTCCAGTCTGTTGGCCATTGTTTTCCTTTCCGTATCTGTTGACATATGATAGTTAGCACTATAGTTGACTCTGTCAGTATGGATTGCAGCAGCTCAGTTGGGTTATTATCTGTTCCTGGTGACTTGTTTTTCACAATTTCTCTTATTCCACCTCACTTTTTCAAATTTGGGGTTCATCTTCATATGGCTCTTCATTCCATGTGTCCTTCATTTTGTCAACTCTTTTATATAGCTATTCTGTGTATTGCATCCAATGTCATTTTATTCCTCCATGGTCTTGAATTGTGTTATTTTTATTGTCAGAGAATGTCCCAGTCCTTATAATATTTTTTAAAAAATATTTGCTAAATGGTATCAGAAGTAGTGACTAGGGTTCTAAGTTTAATGATGTTTCCAGAAAACGGGATCGGTGGCCTCTGGGGGGGGGGGGATGATGAAATCCTCCCATAAGAATTCTAAATGCAAATGAAATTCCCCTTCAGTCTCCAAATTTCTAGAATTACAGTAACTGAAAAGTTCAATCAGAATGTAAAAATATAGTCTAGGCATCAAAAAAAGCAGGGGAAGGGCAGGCAAAATAAATCAAGGAAATGGGTACAGAACATTTTTCAGTATCTCTCTACAGTGCTAAAAATTTGGGGAGTGAAGGCAAATTTAATTGGGGGGCAGAATTCTTATTTGGGAGAGCAATGTCTCCATTTTGCTCCTTGTAGCGGCATCCTTGGCATTTTCTCTACTGTTGCATGGCTGCAGTTCCTCTGATCTTTTCCCATTGCCTAAGGCTGTTGGGTATTTCTGTCCTATGGCATCTGGGGTGGGGGCATACATTCCATAACTATGCTTTAGAAATACTCCAAGTAAGAAAGGAAAGACATACAGTTGACTCTCCATATCCATAGATTCTTTATCCATGGATTCAACTATCCATAGCTTGGAAATAATCCAAAAGTATATAAATTTCAAATAGCAAACCTTGATTTTGTTTTGTTTTTATAAAAGAGACACCATTTTACTATTCCACTGTATATAATGGGACTTGAGCATCCACAAATGTTGGTATCCATGGGGGATCCTAGAACCAAACCCCAGTGGATATCAAAGACCTACTGTACATTCAATTGGTTCCATATTGCAGGGGGTTCTTAGGAAATATGCTTTCAGTGCCACTGTCCCTCTTCCTTGCTACTGTCATTGCTCTGTCTTTCTAGGCACTGATGTCCCCTTCTATTTTCTTTTGCCACATGCTTGCAGAGCACAGCTAGAGCAAGAAAGGGGAGAAGCCTCTTAGCAGTGGGCCAGTAGCAGAGATGTGGGCCTCAAGAAGTGCCTGCAGCTGCAAAATCCTGACAATAATTGTACTTGAATGCATTACTACCCCTGTTTCCCTTTAAAAAACCACATATGAATACAAGTGAGTATCTGAGAACTTCACAATAAATGTCTTTGATTTTAAGGAAGAATGAGAATAAATGTCATTTTGTCATTTGCTTTGCACTTCCAAGTACAAAATGTCTGCAGTCAAGGGCTGGCAGATTTTAGCAGCTGAATGGCTATCTTTGTCAAGAGGAACAGAAAGCTTTCTTCCTCCAGGCTAATCAACAGGTGGATGAAAGTCCTTTGAAAAACTTTACTGTCTTCTCACTGTCAAAAATCTCAGTAGTGAATGCTTGCACATTGCAAACTTGGCTAGTGTAAGCTTGGAATTCTTTGAGCTTATTTAAAAGTCCTATCATCTCTGTCAGTCTAGTGAGAACAGGGGTCTCAAAGGACTGCAGGAGATGAAGTATTTATTGTTGTTCCTGTGTGCCTTCAAGTCATTTTTGGCTTTTGGCAACCCTAAGGCAAGCCTATCATGGTTTTTCTTGGCAAAATTTATTCAGAGGAGGTTTGCCATTTAGTTTCTTGAGGCTGAGACCATGTAACTTGCCAAGGTGATTTCATGATTGAGTTGGGAATTAAACCATGGTCTCCAGAGTCATAGTCCAATGCTCAAACCACTCCTCCATGTTGGCTCCCCCTCAGAGGAAGTGTATTCTTTCCTTATTCAAACTTTAGAAAGTTGCTTTTAAAACTAATTCCTTCTCATTAGTGTTTATAGTAATAAAAGGCTGTTTCTCCTTATAATGGAGATAAAGTAATGCATTGCTTATTGAATTACAGTGGGCATTTCCCATCTGTAGGCCCCCATGGATGGGAAAAATACATGAGCTCAAGCCCATATTAGTCAATAGGTGGCAACATGCATGGCCGCATCAGTTTATTTGTGGCCATGCACTACCATTGGCTAATATGGAGTGGGCTGATCCACAGGAACTCCAATTTGTGGATGGCTAGCCTGCCAATAGGGTGAGGTACTTTCTACTTTTTTCCTTTAAAAAAACAATGTAGGCTTGATACCTTCAAAATGCCCTTAAAAAGATAACTGTTAAAAGAAATCAGACCACATTACTTGTTAA
This sequence comes from Phrynosoma blainvillii, assembly GCA_026167975.1. Classification (NCBI taxonomy): domain Eukaryota; kingdom Metazoa; phylum Chordata; class Lepidosauria; order Squamata; family Phrynosomatidae; genus Phrynosoma; species Phrynosoma blainvillii. Next base: position 349,744,558 of record JANUYF010000002.1, on the reverse strand, counting down.
CATCAGTAAGGTAACTTTGTTGTCATTGTTATATTACTCTGGGAATGTAACTTTGTTATGTTTTCCTTACCTCCTCAAATCACTATATTACTGATTACGATGTTGCATATAACTTGCTATCTCCTAGCGCTGCCCTTGCTTTGTTAGGATCAAGGTAACTTGAACAATTGTGTGACCCAGCACCTTCCTCCTCTGTTAGAAGTGAAATGAACATATCATGTTGCACATTCTAGAACATAAAGACATATCTATGTTAATCTGGAAAAAATAGTATGCAAAGAGGTCCTGTAGCACCTTTGAGACTAATCAACTTCTTTCTTTCAGTTAGTTCCAAAGGTGCTACAAGATGCCTTTGCATCCAAGAACATATTGTAGTTCAAAATCAGGTACTGAGCATGGGACATTTCTGAAAATGGAACTGGAATTTACTTCTTTCAAATAAATAAATAAATTTTCGCATGTGATAACAACACTTACATTTCATAGAATCATACAATCCTAGAGTTGAAAGAGAGCAAAAGGACCATTTAGGGGGGTTGCAGACTGTCAAAAATAGTGTGAATTCAGTCCACTTTTAGGGTTAGGGTTAAGGTTAGGGAATCATGGGAACTGAATTTTATTGTGGCACTAGAGTTCTCTGACAAAGAAGGTTCAATGTCTCAGAAAAATAACAATTCCCATGATTCCCTAGCACTAACCCTAACCCTAAAAGAGGACTGAATTCACACTATTTTTCATAGTCTGCAACCCCTGTCTGTCTAGTTTATGCAGGAATACTCCTTAAAGATGCCCATCCAACCTTTGCTTCAAAAATCTCCAAAATTAGAGACTCCATCACCCTGAGTTAGCCTAGTTCACTGTCAAACAGTTCTTACAGTAAATAAGTTCTTCCTAGTGTTTAGGTGGAATCTCTGTTCTTAAAATTTCAGCCACTGGTTCATGTTGCAATATCTTGAGCAACAAGCTCATTCTATCTTCTACATGACATACCTTCATGTATTTAATGATGGCTATCATGTCACTGAGCTAAACACTCATGGCTTCCTCAGTCATTCCTCATAAAGCTTAGTTTCTAGACCTTTGATAGTCTTGGTCACTTGGCCTGCCCTACATTCTCTTCCCTGGCTGCTAAAAGGGTATAGGAAGGGGGGGGGGGGCATCCAGCCAAAAAAGAGGATCAGGACAGATGTCATAGCACATGAAGGTAGTGAATTTCTCCATCATCAATGAACACAAAAGTTACATCATATGAAAATAATAGGATGCCTTGTTTTTGCACAAAACCAATGGTTTTGCATAGAAAATATTGTTCTTTGTGTAAAAAAAAATCATTTTGGTTATCTACAAATTGTGTATCTCCTGTTATATTTTGATACTTGTCTCCCTCGCCAAATTTTGAAGAGTCCCCTAGAAAAAATCAGGCACCTGTATTAAGATATAGGGCTGGAACAGACTGGCAAGAAGACTGCTGAAGATGCATTGGGGCCATGGCAAATGCCTGGGCCCCATTCCACCTTGAACCCAGCCCAAACAGGAGCAGAAAAGATCCACTCCTCTTTGGGTCAGGAAAGAGCCAGCTTTCCTGGCCTTGCTGCAGTCCCAGGGCAGTTTCAAGATACTCTAGCAGCATAAGGTGTGTAAATGCTGCACTGCTAGATCACCCATGTCTGGGCAGCTGGGGATCATCAGAGTGTGCGCCGTGTAAGTGCTCTGCTCTCAAGATGCCCAGAAGGCATCTGTTCCAGCCCTTCATCATATAGATCTCTCTGTATCTTTCTCATTTTCACACACACAGAGAATAGCAATGTGTAGCATAATTATCCTGTTGACTAGAATTAGGTGACAGTACACCGACAGTACTATAATATACTATAATTACTATAAGCCTCTTGCTCCCTAATGTGTTAAAGTGTAGCTACTCGCGCCTCAAGCTGCTGTACTTTGTCCTCCAAGAGGGCTACCAACTTGCACTTTGAGCATGTGTAGTTCCCCACATCTGTAGGTAAGAATACAAACATCCCACAGGTATTGCAGGTGACGGCAGCAGTTCCTTCAGTGTCCATACTAAGTCTTAATTAGTACCTGAAAGAGGACTATGGCTTTCCTCCTCAAAGAAAATCCCTTGCTAACACCAGTGTTTAAGTCTGCTGATGAACGGAACTTTTCTACAATTAGTACTGGTTATAAAATTCAGCGCGCGGCTCTGGCAGCAGTTGTATAGAGCTAACTGCCTAGCCCACCCCCTATTGATTTGCAAATGCCACTCAACAAAGCCCCACCCGCTGAGTCACAGTCACACTCCCCCCAAGTGTTTTTTAAAAAGAATTTAAAAACTTACCCACTCAAGATGGCTGCCTGGAAACTGCTTTCTCCTCTTTCCTAGCAGGAACTGGCCTGGAAAGCCTCCTTCTCTGTTTCCTTTCCTGGTAGAAACTGCCTAGAAAGCCTCTTTCTCTTTCTTCTCTCTGTTAGAAACTGGCCTGGAGAGCCTCCTCCTCCTCCTTCCCCTGTCCTGGCCATAGTTGTCTTTTTAGCAGGTGCTATTTAGTATGCATGATAAAATGAATGAGAGGGAAACAGTAATGGCCTTTGCAGACTGCCAGAAATAGTGCACATTAAATTGAAGCACTGCCCTGGCTCAGTGCTAGGGAGTCATGGGAATTGTATTGTTTTCTGAGACATTGAGCCTTCTCTGTCAGAGAGCTCTGGTGCCACAATAAATTACAGTTCCCATGATTCCCTAGCACTGATCCAGGGCAGTGCCTCAATTTAATGTGCACTATTTCTGGCAGTCTGCAAAGGCCCTCAGTCCCCAATCATTGTAGGACCACAACTGCAGGATTTCCAAGAAGTTTTTCACCAAGACCAAGGTGCTTGATAGAACAATGTTGGCAGGAATCCGTATATCTCTCTCACTTTCTCTTTTAAGTACAGGGCACTGTTCTCAGTCTCTTTGCACCCATTCTGTCCTGCTCTGGGAGGAGGTCTGGTGCTGCTGCTTAACAATGGGGAGGGGAGGAGTGGTTGGAGACCACTAAGGTTGCATCCACACTGTAAAAATAATACAGGTTGACATCATTTTAACAGTCATGGCTGAATGCTATGGAATTCTGGGGACTGTAGTTTGTTGTGGCACTAGAGTGCTCTTACAGAAAAGGCTAAATGACCACTAAGGTTGCATCCACACTGTAAAAATAATCCAGGTTGACACCATTTTAACAGTCATGGCTGAATGCTATGGAATTCTGGGGACTGTAGTTTGTTGTGGCACTAGAGTGCTCTTACAGAAAAGGCTAAATTTTGTGGAGAGCACTCACAAAATTACAATTCCCAGAATTCCATAGCATTGAGCCATGTCAGTTAAAGTAGTGTCAACCTGGACTATTTCTGTAGGGTAGATGCAGCCGCAGAGATGTGGCTAGTCTTAGCTACCAGGGAAAGGAAAAGAATGGCACATGTCTCGGTCAGCTGCTATGAAGGCAGATGGCAGTTCTCCCCTCAATCAATGTGTTGAAGCAGTAATGGACTGGATGAGGAAAAGCCAACTCAAGCTGAATCCAGACAAAAAGGAGGTACTTACAGTAGGGGCCCCCAAACTAGGTATTGGATTGCCACCTCCAGTCCTGGGTGGGGTCACGCTCTCCACTAAGGACTATGTTCACAGTCTGGGGGTGCTCCTGGACTCGTCGCTTCACATGACAGATCAGGTGAATGCGACAGTCAGGAGCACCTGTTATCAGCTTCAGCTGATATGCCTGCTGCACCCTTTCCTGGAAGTAAGGGACCTAGAAAATGTAATACATATGCTGGTAACCTCACAACTCGACTTCTGCAATGCACTCTACACAGGGCTACCCTTATACCTAACTCAGAAACTACAACTAGTACAAAATATGCCAGCCAGGTTGATCACCGGAACATCGAGGAGTAGTCACATTACACCTATTCTAAAATCTCTTCACTGGCTGCCTATTGGTTTCCGAGCACATTATAAGGTGTTGGTGATGACCTTTAAAGCCTTACATGGCCTGGGTCCAACCTACCTAGGGGATCACCTTCTTCCCTATAATCCACCCCGCACCCTCAGGTCCTCTGGGAGAAAGCTGCTTCAGCTGATGAGAACTAAGTTGGTGGTGACCTCCCAGAGGACATTTTCTGCCACTGCTCCCAGACTCTGGAACGCCTTGCTGGAAGAAATCTGTCAGATAACCAACTTGTGGCATTTGCAGACTGCCAGAAATAGTGCAAATTGAGTCCACTTTGGGCCTCGGCAGACGACTAATAGAGTCGTCTTGGAGGCTTGGAAGAGGAGGGGCAGCCGCACGAGCGGCGCCCCTTCCTCTCCCTGAGGTCGCCCTCGGAGTTGCCGGCCCACTGCACAGCCGGCGTTCCGGGGATGACCTCACGCCGTGGCGACCGGACGTGCTGTGGCGGAAAAGACAGCGAAAGTGCGCCTGCCGCTTTTAGGGCGCACTTTCGCTGTCTTGAGGAAGGCGCGCTGATTTAGAACTCCTTCCAGGGACGCCGCTGGTGTGCCGAGGTGCGGAGGCTGCGGCCCCACGGCGCGCCGGCCCAGGGCATCCTGGACGCCCTCGTCTGCTTCCCCCCTTTAACTGCTCTGACTCAGTGCTAGGGAATCATGGGAACTGTAGTTTATTGTGGCACCAGAGCTCTCTGACAGAGAAGGCTCAATGTCTCAGGAAAAAAATACAGTTCCCATGATTCCCTAGCGCTGAGCCAGGGCAGTTAAAGTGGACTCAATTTGAACTATTTCTATCAGTCTGTAAAGGCCCTTTGATGGCTTTAAAAAAGCCATCAAGCCGGATTTCTTCCGGCAGGGCTACCCGGAATAAACTATTCATCTATTTTGATCTCCCTCTGTCAGACATTTTCTTATTTTCTTGCCTTGCCCCAGAGTGCCTATTGTTTTTAATTTTGTCTATTGTTTAATTTCTAGTTTTAACTGAGACTGTATTTAATGTATTTTTAATGGGGGGAGGGTAAATTGTGTTAGTTTACATTGGTTCATTGTTATTGTAAGGGTTATTTAATATATCTGATTTTAGATGTAAGCCGCCTTAATGGCCAAGGTTAAAGGCGGGGTATAAATAAATTATTATTATTATTAATTATTATTATTACAGTCCATCTGAGAGTATCCTCCTTTCCCCCTTCCATCTGAGACCTGGGCTGCCTCCCGCTCCCTCTCTTCCCACCTATAAGGAGCAGCAGTATCACTACAAGTATCAGTATCAGTGTCTTCTCTAGGAATATGCTTTGGCCACTTGTTACAGGTTTTATTTTAAAACTAGCAAAACAGTTCTTGATTCCATCTCTACTAAGAACTCTTTTGTAAAACTATTGGACATTTAGTCATTCATGAGTGAATCACCACAAAATGGTTTATATGAGAGCAATGAACACTCACAATTCATTATCTCTGGGAAAATCTATTTCCCTCTATTCAGTTATTGTGCACCTGCAGATAAGTTCAGAAGTTCCTGAACTACATTTCAGTGATCCCTGGCTTCACTATACCACTGTATAAATAGACTGTAAAAGAAATTTCCAGTTTCATAGCAATAATAGAACATATGATCATTCTGTACCAGAATATATGCCAAGAAATACTTCCTAATTATATCCTGGGTTATGATGATTAAGATTATTTGGCAGTACAAGTGGCTAAGTAGCTCTTCTTCCATTGATGAGAAAGTTGCACAATAAGCTGGAGTAACAAAACCCGGGGGGGGGGGCATTGCTCACTATGCTTGGGCATCCTGAAGCAGTAAAATTTGCAATAGGCAAAGTCACCCATTTACAGTAACATCCATCCTTCCTTGTTAGAAAGGTAATAATATCAAAGAGTCATGTTTGTGTTTGTAGGATACAGCCACACATGTAAGAGATGGTTTTCTTTTCCAGTTTCCCCTGTAGTATTGCTAATGAAGAAGCACAGCAATTAGAAATGATTAAATATTAAAGTGATCAGCAGAAGTGAGACCTGTGGATAAAAAGTTACATTGCAATGGGGATGAAAAAATGTTCTCATTAAGTCTTTGTGTTGGAAGCAATGCATACTTTTGGTGAGTGAGATAATTAGCTGCTTTAAATTAGTGGGGATCTAGTATTTCAACTGTAACATCACTAATTTAGAATACTTATGATTGAATCCTATCACTCAGAAGGAATCTCCACTGAATTCAATGAGGTTTATTCCGAAGTAGATGTGCACAGAATTTTAGTTTCAAATTTTAGCTTAGCATATTATTTTCATCTGATTCACCACATTTGAGGGACTGATGACAGCTTTTATGTAGAACCAAGAGCCCTGGAACAGTAGCTTCCATGAATACTATACCACAAATGGAACATTTTGATAGTTAGGAGAGTGACAGTGGGGTTAACAACATTTTGAGTACTAATGGGCTATGTCACACCTTCCAACAGTCCTGATTTGGCAGGGACAGTCCCCAAAAGTCAACTGCCAACCAACTTTTCCAGTTACTTTTGAGATGTCTCAGTTTCTTTCTCCTCCCCCAATTTCCCTCCATCAACTTTCTTCAACTGCTGCAAACTGAGATTAAATCAACAGGGGAAGAGGGCAAAAACAAACTTCTGCAGCCTCTCCTAGGGCTCATTCACACACACTTGCATTTAAACCGGTTCCCAATTCTCATTGGTCCTGGATCACAGAATCAATTTGAACCATAACATAGTTCACACTACGGTTTCCATTGCTGAAAGCATTTGTGTCTGTTTAAACATGCATCTCATTCATACTTACATTTGGTCTGCTTCAAAATGGATTCTTGATATTGGACATGACTGATCCATTCCAGGTCTTTTTTAAACAATTGTCAATCATATGATGTGCATGGTCATGTTTCTGATAATGCAAGCACTTGGAGGTGTGCCCACATGCATCAGCTGTTGCTATGTCCATGGGCCTGTGTGTGTGTGTGTGTGTGTATGTAAGATGCACACACTCCTCCTCCACTTTCCCTCCATGTTGGGGAATAGGCTGCTATGCAGAGGGGTGGGGTACAAATAAATTATTATTATTATTATTAGTAGTAATAGTAGTAGCAGCAGGGAGAGTGAAGGAGTATTTCCATGGGGAAAACATTCACACACACACATCTTCCTTTTTCACTTCCTCTCCCTTACTGCCTTAGCTCCTTTTATGCTTGGCTCCTCCCCTACTGCTCTTTAGCCCCCTTCAACCCCCAGTGCCAGAAACAGAAGTATCCCCCATGACACCTACGGATTCATGCATCCCAGGGGAGAATCCCCATGACACCACAGATCCATGCATTCCAGGAGAAAATTCCCGCTACGGCACACATGACTCCATCCTGTGAACCAACACAAATGTCACAGTTCACAGAAACTGTCAAAACATTTTTTTAAAAAATCAACATGCCGTATCTATCACACACACACACACACACACACACACACATGCCCTGCCCCATGGAAGCATTGAGAGGGGTAAAATGGCAGTTTGACCTGTGGTGGGATACGTAACACACCTCTGTCAGCCCTCCACCCTTTGTCCCTCCCCTTCAGTGTGCCCTAAATGGGATTGGCAACGTGTTCACATTTGTTCAAACGCTGCAACATGATTCTTTAAAAAAAAAACAAAAAAACAAAAAGCAAGCAAAAGATCTGTTTCTGAAATAAGTGACTCTTTTGGAATTGTGTCAATGCACCACAACTCAGATCGAACACAGTTGGGTCCGAAATCAATTCAAGTGTGAACGAGGCACAAATAAACCAACCTGCAAATTGGTTTAAATCATAGTGTGAATGAGGCCCTAGTTTGTCTTTTCTTCCTCATTAATAACTTTTGCCATCTTGATCACACTCTGGTGTAGCCTGGCTGAACATGTCCCAGTTTTCATCTGTGAAATTTTGGAGAGTGTAAGTTGAGTAGAAATGGGGATTCTTTCTTGAGGAATTCTGTTGAAAGTCATTTATATGCTGTATTTATTCTGTGAGTGAGGGTTTTTGGCTCTCCAAATATTTTAGACCTATAACTCCCATTATTATAAAGAACCTTGCTGGGTGGTATGCTGAAATTTGAACTCCAAAACATCTGGAGGACCAAAGGTTTCCCTACCCTTGGTTTAATAGTCCCAGAAGAAAAACTGGGTTTAATCTAAACCAAGACTGATTGCCATTCACTTTTGTTGCTTCACATTGGGGGCATAGCTCCTGTTTACTTTATTGTACAGCAAACTATTTTCTGGAACATTATTTTTAGAACTTGGTTTTTTCCTCTCTGATAGGAAAAAGCAAGCCTTTATTTCCTTTCAAAGAATAATTTGTGTGCTGTACCAGGAGCCTTACATTCATTGTCTTGAGCTCCGTTTAGCACTAGACAAAACATTTCAATGGGTAGTGAGAGTAAATTTGCAACCAAATGGAATCAAGAAGATGGGAGGCTGGTAGGTTTGGATTTTCATTTCAGTTGTTGAAATTATATTGAGCACAAAGAGATGGAGAATATTTGTTCAAACAAAATGAATTTTATTTTTGAGAAGCTGAAAAATGGACAACCTGCAAAAGCTTGTCGGAATATGTCACATTTGTGCATTTTAAGGACTGTTTTTTAAAATCCTTGACATATTTAGACAATGAGCATTCATTTTTCTTTGCTGTCAATCACTTTTCCTAATTTTATGAGAACACAGGGCACTGATTCCTCAGACAGCAGATATTACTGGATCATTTTATATAGGAAGTGGGAGAAAATCAAGGCAGACTGGATTTGCATATAAACAGAACAAACAACCAAAGTGATATTGCTTTCTTCTATGGAATAGGAATAATCATAGAATCATAGAGTTGGAAGAGACCACAAGGGCCATGCAATCTAACCCCCTGCCATGCAGGAACTCAAAATCAAAACCCTGACAGATGGCCATCCAGCCTCTATTTAAAGACCTCCAAAGAAGGAGACTCCACCACACTCTGAGGGACTGCGTTCCATTGTTGAACAGCTCTCACTGTCAGGAAGTGCTTCTTAATGTTGAGGTGGAATCTCTTTTCCTGTAGCTTGCATCTGTTGTTCCAAGTCCTATTCTCTGGAGCAGCAGAAAACAAGCTAGCACCCTCCTCAACATGACTTCCCCTCAAATATTTAAACAGGGCTATCATATCCCCTCTTAACCGTCTCTTCTCCAGGCTAAACATACCCAGTTCCCTGAGTTGTTCCTCATAGGGTATGGTTTCCAGACCCTTCACCATTTTAATCATCCTCCTCTGGACACACTCCAGTTTTTCAACATCCTTTTTGAATTGTGGTGCCCAGAACTGGACACAGTATTCCAGGTGGGGCCTGACAAACACATAATACAGTGGCACTATTACTTTCCTTGATCTAGATACTATACTTCTATTAATGCAGCCTAAAATTGCATTGGCCTTTTTAGCTGTGGCATCGCACTGTTGACTCATGTTCAACTTCTGGTCTACTAGGACTCCTATATCACTTTCAGACGTAGTCTCCTTAAGCCAGGTGTCCCCCATCTTATATCTATGCATTTCATTTTTTTGCCCTAACTGCAGTACCTTACATTTCTCTGTGCTGAACTTCATTTTGTTAGTTTTGGCCCAGCTTTCTAATCTATTTTGAATTTTCATCCTGTCTTCTAGGGTATTAGCTATTTCTCCTAATTTGGTGACATCTGCAAATTTGAGAAGCATGGGCCCTATTCTTTCATCCAAGTCATTGATAAAGATGTTGAAGAGCACTGGGCTCAGGACAGAACCCTATGGCACCCCACTGGTCACTTCTCTCCAGGATAAAGAGGAGCCACTGCTAAGCACCCTTTCGGTTCGGTCAGTCAACCAGTTACTAATCCACCTAACAGTTTTATTGTCTAGCCCACATTTTACTATCTTGCTTGCAAGAATATTGTGGAGGACCTTATGAAAAGCCTTACTGAAATCAAGATATGCTATGTCTACCACATTCCCTTCATCTACCAAGCTGGTAATTTTATCAAAAGAGAGAGAGAGAGAGAGAGATCAGATTGTTCTGGCATGACTTGTTTTTGAGAAACCCAAGTTGACTTTTAGTGATTATGGCATTAGCTTCTAAATGTTCACAGACTCTCTGTTTAATGAACTGTTCTAGAATCTTTCCCGGTATTGATGTCAGACTAACTGGGCGATAGTTGTTGGGATCCTCTTTTTCCCATTTTTGAAGATGGGGACAATGTTTGCCTTGCTCCAGTCCGCTAGGACTTCTCCCGTTCTCCAGGAGCTTTCAAAGATTATAACCAGTGGCTTTGAGATTATATTTGCCAGTTCTTTTAATATCCTTGGATGTAGTTCATTTGGTCCTGGAGACTTAAATTCATTTAGATTAACCAGATATTCCTGTACTGCCTCTTTACCTATTCTGTGCTCCATTTCCCCTATTGTGTCCTCTGCTCCATTTTCCTCAGGTTGAATACCCTTTTCCTTTTGTGAGAAAACTGAGGCAAAAAAGGTGTTGAGTAATTCTGCTTTTTTTCTGTCCCCTGTTAGAATTTCTCCATCTTCTCTGCACAGTGGCCCTACCATCTCCTTCTTCTTTCTTTTGCTATGGACATACCCCAAAAAACCCCTTTTTATTGTCCTTAACCCCTCTAGCAAGCCTGAGCTCATTCTGTGCTTTGGCTTTCCTGACTTTACCCCTACATGTGCTAGCTATTTGCTTGAATTCCTCTTTAGTGATTTTACCCCTTTCCCATGTCGTATACATGTCCTGTTTAAAACTTAGGGCTGGTACAGACTGGCCATTTGGGGCGTCACAGACCCACCCTGGGAAGCGGCGGATTGGGGCCACGGGAACCCCATGCTGTGGCCCCAATCCTCCCCTTTGTCCACCCAAAAAGAGCAGAAAAAGGCTACTCCTTTTAGGGGCGGCAAAAAGCCACCCTGAGAGCTGGCGCAATGGCTCTTCAGCGCCCTTTTGGTGCAGCATGTTTAAACGCTGTGCTGGAAGGGTGTCCTGATGCTACACACCATGCTTAAGGGTGCGTGGTGTCAAGATGACGTCGAGGTGGGGTTGGAGCGGCCAGCGTGTGGCTGCCCCGCCCCAACTCTACACCCAGACCGGCCAATGGCTCTTAGTTCAGTTGAAAGTTCTTTTGTCATCCAACCCGGTTTCTTGAGACATCTCCCATTTTTCCTTCTCATTGGAACAGTTTGAGATTGTACCTTCAGTATCTCCCTTTTGAGAAACTCCCATCCATCCTGAACTCCCTTTTCCTTTAGTATTCCTGACCATGGGATCACTCCCAGTGTTTCCCTAAGTTTGTTGAAATCCCCCCCCAAAGTCTAGAATGAGTCTTTGACTATGCCTAGCTTCTCCTTTCCACAGTATAAGAAACTCCAGGAGAACATGATCACTCCCACCTAAGGATCCCACCACTCGCACCCCATTTACCAGGTCATCCCTGTTGGTTAGGATCAGATCTAAAACAGCTGATCCCCTTTTTGCCTCTTCCACCTTTTGGCCACAGAAATTGTCTTTGAGGCAAGTAAGGAATTTGCTAGACCTTGAAGTATTGGCTGAGTCTGACTTCCAGCAAATATCAGGATAGTTGAAGTCACCCATCACTACTACATCTCTCCTTTCTGAGTGTGTGGTCATCTGTTCTAGAAAGGCATCATCCAATTCCTCAGTCTGACTTGGGAGTCTGTAGTAGATTTCCACTATAATATCCCTGTTGTTTCCTTCTCCTTTAATTTTTATCCAGATGCTCTCCACCTGATTTCCAGGATTTAAGTCCTGGATTGCTTCACAGGTGTAAACATCCCTGACATACAATACTATTCCTTCTCCTTTCCTATTTTGCCTATTTCTCTTAAAAAGGTTATACCCCTCTATTCCTACATTCCAATCATGAGACTCATCCCACCAGGTTTCAGTGATGCCTATCATATTTGCTTTGTTGTGCTAGGAGTTCAAGGGCCTCGGCAGACGACTAATAGAGTCATCTTGGAGGCTTGGAAGAGGAGGGGCAGCCGCACGAGCGGCGCCCCTTCCTCTCCCTGAGGTCGCCCTCAGAGTCGCCGGCCCTCCGCACGGCCGGCGCTCCGGGGATGACCTCACGCTACGGCGACCAGACGCGCCGCGGCAGAAAAGACAGCGAAAGTGCGCCCACCGCTTTTAGGGCGCACTTTCGCTGTCTTGAGGAAGGAGCGCTGATTTGGCGCTCCTTCCAGGGACGCCGCCGGTGCGCCGAGGTGCGGAGGCTGCGGCCCCGCGGCACACCGGCCCAGGGCGTCCTGGACGCCCTCGTCTGCTTCCCCCCCAAGTTCATCTTGTTTATTTCCCATGTTCTGTGCATTAATGTAGAGACATCTAAGAGCATGGGTCCTCCCCATTTGCTGCCTGTGTGAGGTTTTTTGCCTCCCTCTGTTGGGCCCTTGCATCATTTGCCTTGTTCCCTCTATAACACTTTGACTATTATCTCCAGCCCATGATGTACTCCTGCCTTCCAAGATAATTTAAAAGATACTGTCTCCCTCCCCCACATGACTCAGTTTAAAGCCCTACTGATCAAATGTTTGAGACTATTGACAAAAATGTTTCTGCCAACTGGTGTGAGATGCAGCCCATCTCTTGCTAGAAGTCCACCCTCATGGAACCGCAGCCCATGATCCAAGAATCAAAATCATTCATGGTTGTATCATCTATGGAGCCAGTTATTCACATCTTCTATCTTCCTCTCCCTTCCTGGACCATACCCTTCAACTGGGAGAAGACATGAAATAACAACCTGTGCATCCAGCTCTTTCAGCTTCTTACCCAAAGCATCATAATCCCTTCTGATAGTCTGAAGACTATGCCTTGCAGTATCATTGGTTCCCACATGGACCAAGAAGAAGGGGTAATGGTCAGTAGGCTTGACAAGTCTTGTCAGCCTCGCTGTCACATCACAGATTTTTGTTCCAGGGAGACAACAGATCTCACAGGACATCTTGTCAGGACAACTAACCACTGCTTCTGCACCCCTCAACAAGGAGTCCCCAACCACCACCACATGCCTCCTCTGAGGCTTAGCAGTGGCTGTTCCCTGAGGTGGTACTCTTAGGGTCCCCTGCACTGTCCCTGAGGACTGTCCCTGCTGCTCTTCTTCTTCAGCCTTGATAAGGGAGAGAGCTTCAGATCTATTCTGTAGCTGCAAGCTCCCAGAATGATCCCTGGTTTCCCTACTTCTGTGTGTGACGTTCCTCCAACTGTCTACCTCCTGTGTGCATGAAGTGACCTCCTCCTCAACAACTTACTCTATGTTGTCCCTGTCCACAACCATTCATTCCACTCTGTTCAGGAAAACCTCTTGCTCCCTAATATGCTGAAGTTTAGCTGCCTGGACCTCCAGCTGCTCTACTTTCTCTTCTGGGAGGGCTACGAACTTGCACTTGGTGCAGGTGAAGTTCCCCATGTCTCTTGGCAAGAAGACAAACATCCAACAAGTGTTGCAGGTGACTGCTACAACTCCCTCAGTGTCCATATTGAGAAAATGAATGTATAAGCCACTATTTTATTTTAATATAAGCTTAATTGGTATGCAAATATCACTAATTAATTTAATTTCTAAGTAGGTTACAACTAAGTAAGATGGTCAGTTTGGCCTAATTCTTTTAAATTCTTTTGATAATGTAATTATATGCTAACCTTTCTAGGATCTGAACTTATATGTGTTTGTGTTTTTAATTTTGGAAGTCAATTGATGTTCCAGGGCTGGGTAAAATCTGGGATATCAATATATTGCTACTGTTACTGCCACAGCTGCTTCATTTGGATCTTCATATACTTCTCAATACTATCTTAAAACTCTGACCTTTCAGACCTCAGTTCTTTCAGATTTTCAGACCTCAGTTTCAGAATCATCACCCATTATTCTCCTCCTAATGTATTTATGTGGCTTCTAGGGGAAACGAGTATTGCTAGCTAACTAGTTATCTTAAAATCCCAGTGTTCACATAAAATAAAGAAGCTTGTTCCTTGTCGCATGGTTGGAGAGATAAAACTGAAAATATGATAGGAAAAATAATGAGGTTCATAAACATGCAAGTATTACATTTAAGAAGTATTTCTTATAAACAATTAGGGAAGGTCATAATAAGATTTTTACATCTTATCAGAAATATACATTTGAAGCTTGAGACTGTGTCCTATGTTTATCCAAGGGATGGACAAATGATAATATATAAAAGCCATGTCAGTCTCATATATGTCCGGCCTTAAATCTGTTTTGAATCTCAAAGAAGTACCAAATTTTACTGAGTAGGTCTTGCTTAATACAGAATTGACCATAGTTTATCCTCAGGCCCATTCATGCTACAGAATTATAGCACTATTATTGTATTTTGACTGCCATGATTTCATCCTAGGATGGAATCATGGGATTTGTAGATTGGTAGAACTAAAGCTCTTTGGCTGAAACTTCTAAATGTCAGTCCCAAAATTTCATAGGACAGAACCATGGCAGTTAAAGTAGAA